>BLIW01000010.1:2500000-3750000 GCA_016586305.1 Ophiorrhiza pumila | reverse complement strand
CAGGTGATCAGCTGTCAATTGCATGGTTCGGTGATCTTGAAAGTTCAATGAGCCTCCTTGTTGACTGGACTGATGGCTCCTTGAAATTCAATATGTTGGTTGGACATTTCTTTTTGGATTTCCTATGTGAATAAATGAGATACTTAGCATGCTTCATTATGTATACAACTTGTGCTATTCATACTTGGAATGTACAGATGATTTACTTACATCTTAAATCGATTAAGTGGTTGTGAGAATTAACAGTTTTAGATGCAGATAAAAGAAGATATTTTCCAAAGCATCAAGTTACCAACCAATACAATGCAATATGATTTGTTCACAACCCGCATGGTGTTCTCATTAGTCTAGCACATCAAACTTGCTGGTCTTTCACATCAACCTTCCTGCCCTTCCGGATAAGCAGAAAGGAAAGAAACCATGGATGCAATAAAAAATTTACTCGTAAATTAGAACTGAGGGTACATTATGATCAAAGAGTAGGTATTGTGCGTGCGAGTGAGTGAGTGAGAGTGTGTGTGTGTGTGTGTGTTTGACACAGACAGAGGAGACAGCCAGATGCTTTGTAACATTATTCATTTTATTTCTTCAAGCAATCTGCTTGAGCACACGGAGAGAGTTGTCCTCCTGTTGCAGTAAATTTACAAAATCCTATTACTGCTTCAGTTTAATTACAAAATTTTAATGCCATTACACACCAAACTCAGTCACCTAACATACAAACCAATCTATAATGAATGAATCTCACTGCTATAAAAGAATGCTAAAGATTCATTTCTTTGAACAATCAATTTCTCTACTTGAACACAATATGAGCTTAAATCAAATTGGCCAAAACCAAAGGCAAAATTCAAAAAGGAAAACAATTAGAAAGAGTTATTGATATGTAACTTGAACTTGAAGAGACACCCTTCAAAATTCTTATATTTGACCAAAAAGCAGCATCATCACAAGAATTTACAGTCATGAATTGTGTCACAACTCCACAATCCAATATGTCATTGTTGTAGCTGCTTCATGCTCGTTCCTATGCAAAAATACTGGTGTAGATTTGATATGATGCAGCTCATGAGTATTGACTTCTACAAAATTCCAAGTTTTAATAAACAACCAAACATCAATTCCTGTACATCAGTGCACAAAAGTTGCCCCAACCGCCTTTTACACAGTACCTGCATGACAGTGTAAATATAAAGGTATCAAGTTTAAAACCAGCAATTCAGGAACAAGAATATGTATACAGAAAAGAACCAATAGTAAATTGGAAACTTAGTATTATCAAGAAATATATATCAGCTCGCAATGCAATTGCAACAGCTACTACTCCTCAGCATTAAGCTTTTCTTTACCAACTACTTGGTGGTTCCCCTCTTGTAAATAATGCAAAAAGCAATTTTTTGATTCTTTCAGCTAAGACAAACTGAAAAAAAAATTACCTGCAGTCATTTCAATGCACTTTCTTGTGCCATGTGTTTGCGCCCAAAGTGGATAGAAGAAGAATATACAGCCAAGTATTACAATCTAGCACCGATTTCTACACATAATGTCTGGTAAAGCCTGTTGACGAGGCTTCGCCCTCATGATAGTCTCATCACTATGTCTAATCCATTCTGAGAGTTTCCATGGTTTTTGCCACTTCCATTTGAACTGTAATAGCCACTGATGGTGACTCCTCTTCCACCTCCATAATTTCCCACCTTGCCCTGCTACTGCCAATTTCTTCATTGTTAACTGACCAATTGGCATCATCTGTACACCAAGATTATAATGCATGAGCCACCAGGTGAACAAATGGCAAAACTTGCAAAAAAGACATGCAGTAAAACCACCTTTCGAGTTTGGTCCATGAAGGCTGCTGACTCTCTAACTGAAGCATTGGCAATGCCTGCGCTATACTTAAGCTGTTTCTGTGCTGGCACAGGAATTGGAGACAGGGGACTACTCATCTCATCAGCTAAATGTTTGTTAGAGTTGCACTGTTCATTAACATTTATGCACCCATCAAAATGCTACTCAACAGAATTATTTCAAAAAGAAGCAGCAACAGAAATAAGTTCTGGTAGAAAAAATTATCCATTAAGTAGCCATCTAGACGATTGAGAACAACAAAAGCCTCGCTAACAGTATTTACTATTGATAAACAATTTCACAAGCAGGAGCCTGTGCGGTAGCATGAAGTCAAAAGGGATGTGATCCATAACCCACTTTTAGTTTTAGTTGCCCTTTTAGATCCGACATGTTTTTGATCCCTCCTACAGAATGCCATAGTAATCCTAATGCAATTGCTAGGAGGTTTTGGAAATGGAATGAAGAACTGTGAAAGAAAAAGAAGCAGGCAAAAACATACAGGTGGCGGTGTTGACAATCCATTGGCGACAGCTTGCTCTCTCAGTTTGAGCTCCTTCTCAGTTTCCTTTCTTCTAATTTCGCTTTGACGTAATAAAAGTACAAGTTCTTTCAGTTGCTCCTTCATTTCCTTGATTTCAATTTCCTTGTCCCACAACTGGCACCTATTAATAAAATTAGACATGATAAAGTTTATCTACAGAGTGGAAATCTTGGAATCTGCCAAAAACTCAAATGCTTGAAGGACAAATATCTACAGATTCAAAAAAGATTCCACAAATTGATTACATAAAGCAATTACGACAGGCTTTGTTACATAAAGCAATACCACAAATTGATTACATAAAGCAATATCTACAGACTCCATATTTTACATCTACATATCCAATGCTTACATGGTATAAGCATGTCCCTATTCCACCAAAACAGGCAAAGAGGCCCATCCTTCAAGACAAGACTGAAGTCTAAATTTAGTGCAATGAGACATTCTCATGTTTCTCATGAATTTTGTTAAAACAGGATTTAGTGGACTGCAGACAAATGAAAGCAAACGAAACTTAAGCAATGCATTTGCATGCTCCCAAGAACTCCGGATCATTCAATCAATAAGAAATGAACAATTTAAAAAAATTACAGAATCAGCCAAGTTTTTTTTTCAGAAAAATACAGACTTGTACAAAATTCTAGGCCAAAGATCAGGTAGAGAAAAAACCTTGAATCTCCAAGAGAATTAAACATGTATTGGAGCAAATTTTTTGCATCCCCCATAGACCGTAGTTGATTCCAACGTCCACGACTAGTAAAGGCACGCTCACGTTCTTCAGCTTCTGAAAGCTGTGAAGCCATTGCAACAAGTGAGTTTGATGAGATGCTTAGCATATTCTCAAGAGAAGCAATTCTTGCCATCCTTGCATTTGGGGACATTGTAGCAGCCCTGACCCATTAATAAACAAAACAGGAAAAAGATTAGCAAGCATACATCTTGGCTAAAAAAAGCTAAGATATCAGAAACTATAAGAAAAACAGAGGGAAAAATCCACACCTAGAAAACCCATTTTTCACTCTAGGAGGGTTGAGTCCTTTTGCTGCGAACTCATCCACTTGTCTCAGGACAGCCAACTCTTCTGCTAATGCAGCTCTCCTGCAAACGAGATTACAAGCAGTCAATATAAAGAGAACTTATAGTTCAGAATAGAAATGCCAGCACAACAGAGACAGTAAAGTGATACATACACTTGACCCTGCTTCTCATACTCATAACGTACTTCATGAACATTCACCATGACTTCTAGCTCATGGTCAAGCCAACGTTGCAAAGACTTCTCGTTGCCCTGAATATCAATCATAATTTAACATGATTTCTGTCAAAATATCACAAAGCGCAAAGATAAAAAGGAACCATATGCAAAGAGAGAGAAATCTCAAACAGTTACCTGCCCATTGGTGCCATTTCCATTGCTAGCCACTGCAGGACAAGCAATATCAGTGATGAGAAACCAAAAAGAAACATTCTCTTTATGATAAGCTATAGAAATTCCATCTGATCACACTAAATCAATTTCCCAGTTGTGTCAACAAACAGATAAACTTATGCTCAAGCAAAAGAGATTCATACCTGAGTTGTCACGAACTGAAGATTTACGCCCTTCTAGCAACTCTTTGAGTCTCTTAGTAGCCATTGCGGCCTCTTCTGTTTTCCTTTGGAGAACCTGAAAAGATTATGTCACAATGAAGCACAGACGTCAATTTCCACGATATACGCCTCACAGAAACATCCTTACGGTGAGAAGAAAAGGATTTGAATACACTGGAAAAATAGACCACAATAACAATAAGGCCCACCCAATATACTAAAGAGAATAAACAAAGAAAGAAACTTTTATTTTCTTAAGATTCAAAGTTTTGGAGAATCTTACCATTTTCTGGCGCTGATTCAAAGCTTGCAGTTTATGCCTCTCATACTCGTTCCTTCTCCCCTCTTTCTTCAGCTGATGTTTTATAAACATTAGCGTATGGAAGTACAAACTATGATGTACAACTCAGAAACAGCAGCAGTTTGAGCAATACCTGCAACAATTCCTTCTCACGAGATGCTTTCCACTGTCGAAATTGTTCAGCCTCTTGTTTAATCTTCTGTTGTAATTGAACCTAAAGTTGCCCAAAACATTTTGCGGCTTTTAGTCTTAAAATAGAGAGGATGATAAAAAAACACACACACAAAGAGCAAATGCAATCCAACCTTCTGAGACTTAATGAATTGTATTTCATCTTGTAGCCGTTTGGCAGCTTCATCACTCTTTTGTTTTTGCTTTAGAAGCTGAACCTGGTTCTCTTGCTTCTTCTTAAGATCTTGTATCTGAAGAGTATTTGTTACACAGATTTTCTTTATGTTCAGATAATGATAAAAGTTAATTAGCTTCTCAGTTTAAAAGAAATGGAATCTCAGACAACAAGATATGACCTGGGCTTCAAGAGATTTTAGCTTCTGTGAATGTGTATCTTGCAATCTTTGAGCTTGTCCATCAGAGTTAGCCGAAAGGTTCTCAACTTCTGCCAATAGTCGATCCCTTTCTTGCTACACTCACAGAAGCAAAGCAAGAAAAATAATCAATTTCATCGGTAAAGAAAAATAATGTGTACAATTGAGGTTGTTTGGTATCTTGGTTTACCTGAACAGTCCTTTTCTCCTCCTCGAGTTCTATTATCTTTTTACCAAAATGTTGTTTAAGAGCCACTGCGTCCAATCCTCCAAAAAGTTTCATCTCTGACTGCAGAAGCCATTTGAAGTTATTGTAAGATGTGCAATCACCATAGGCACTAGTTCATGTTTAACACAAAACATGAGATTGGTTTATGTGATTATCACTGCTAGATTACTGAAGAAAAAGCAAACACTGCTGCAATAGATCAATGCTAAGGAAACTCAGTCTGATGTCAAACTTAGAGTAGCTAATGGGGAAGCCATGTATGAAAATTTAAAATTAGACAATCATGCATGATGGTTCACATTTTTTATATTCAGTATCATAACAGTTGCCATAATGGTTGTCTTGAAAAAACACTGAAGAACACATATGCTCAGAAACTGTTCCATTGCCATGGTCCATAATAGCGAAAGCTAGTCATACGTTAAACATTCCCCTTCACCATCCCCCGCCCAAAATAAAAATTCAAGAGGTCCAAAAGAAAATGGAAACCAAATCTATATTCCATTGCTTCGTTCACACTTGGCTTTTCTGACTGACATGTTCATTCTGCTCTTATCTTGAGAACCCAACATAAATATATGAAATCCAGAGAATACAAAAGAAAAATCGCATTGCCTCTTTTGAATATACCAATGAAAATGTGAATCAATAAGGCAGCTTACCTCCTTTTGCTCTAAGCGTTTATTTAGCTCATTTAACTCTTTGTCCATAGAATCTTGAAGAAGGGTATGCTCCCACTCCTTGGCTGCTTCTTCATCAATATCTCCAGAATCACCTGCCAGGATCCATGATGAGACCCAAGATGATATCAGTGGACCTCTGATACGACTAAAAATAAGTAAACAACACGCATTTACCGTACATTGCTTCTAAACTTCAACTACTAATTAGAGATTATTAATTGACCAAGAAGAAAGGCACAAGTGTCATACCACTTTCACTCATTTGATAATCAGATGACTCCATGGTCTGCAACCCCCTTTTAAGGCCCTCACTTTTCACAGAGAAGGGACTAGCAATCTGGAAAAAAAGGCTACGCATTATGTGCAAAGCTCAGAAAAGAAAATAGAAAATAATTACAGAGAGATGACAGCTGAATACTTTAGTATTTATTTCACATTGCTCAGTAGAGGAGCATCTGCTGCGATATTCATGGAGTTCCCGACAGAGCTCCTCATTACTTGCTTCAAGCCACGCAATCCTTTCCCGAAGAACCTACAAGAATAAGTTCTAATTAGGACCCTTCCTCCAGATGTTTTACCAGATCCAAATGTCATCCACAAATACAATATTTGAAGGAGCCAGCAAGGTTCAACTGCATTATTAGTAAATACCAAATCTGAGCACCTGTATTTCATCGGGAGAAGTTCCTCCTCCACGGGCACAAAGTTCTGCCTGCAAAAGCTCCAGTTGCTGTCGCATCTTCAACATCTCATTTGATATTGGATCTCTGTTAACCTGTTTAGTAGTGAACCAAAAACTATTCACATGCAACTCCAAGAAACAAAGATATCTCAAGCAAACAAATATAAATGACAAAAATGAAAATAGAATTCATTTAAAATTTACCACTGGCTTATTTTGGATATTCCTGGCACGATTTGCATATTTCAACGTGTTAAGAGTTTCCTCAGCATTTATATCAGCAGGACTAATGCAGGCTGGAGAACAAACAAGTTAAGAAAGAAAATCATAAAACATGAAAAGAATTCATATTTATGAAGAAGCATAAAATATGTAAATCCACAGGAACGGAAGAATAATATAGTTCTTTTACCACCTCAAACAGAAATAAACATACAGCCACAAATTAATGATAAATATACGAATTGATAATCTTGTTAAATAAATTTTGAACAAATAAACTAATCATGAAACCAAAATAAGAATGTAAAAGGTACCATCACATAAGCAAAGGAAAGAAAATTACCGATCATGACGGTTCTGCTATTACCACCAAGTGAGTCCTGTCAATAACAAAAACTTAGACAAAACATACAGGGAAGAAGAAACAAGTAAATTGAAGTAAAAGTTCTATTTCTTTTCAAGAAAGATTGGCACACACACACGCGAAATGAACAACTTCATTTTAAGCATTTGATTTCTTGAGCTTCAACTTCCTGATCTAACAATTGAAATAAACTTACCTGGTTCAGCAGAAATTGGATATCTATTTTCCTACATTTAGTCTCATGTATTTACTAAGACTGCTATTCTTAGCCCTTTTACTTTTCCTTTTTTCCTTTTAAGACTGTATGAACTTTAAACATCTGAACAGCAAATTAAAAAGCATTTGTTTAGCATAGAATTCATGAGCACACGATAATAATGCAAGGAAATGTCTACACTGCAGGACTAAACTATTCTCTTCATGTGCTCTGGGAAATATCTATGCAATAATATTATGCCAAACCTGCAATAGCCGAGTAAGTTTACTGTCCCGATATGGAACATGAACACCTTCTTTCCGCTTCTTCTCATCACCAAGAGCACTTATAACATTACCCAGAGCAAGAAGGCCCTTGTTAATGTGAACTCCTGTTTACAAAATGATGGCCGCATGAAACTTATGTTGAGCAAACAAGTATCATTAAAATAATAATACTAAGGACATATACTTGCCTTCCTTAAAGCGAAGACCATCAGAGCCTGTTCTTTTGGCTCGCTCTGATCCAGCAAGATCCACCAAATGTAATTTGGCACAAAGATATTCTTCATTTACATATTCATTTGCAATTCCATTACTAGGAGTCATAGTGTTAAGCTTACGCATCTGTTCCATAGTAATGGTGAAGATGGCATGTGAACGGCTGAAAGAAAAAGAGAAAAGGTCATGCTTTCATACTTTTTGTCACATCTGCTTGTTTTTCAGATATATCATGTGGAAAAAATCTCACTCACCATTTTCCAGACAATGCTTCAAAGCAGATTAATGAACAGTTTCACAATCTATTTAATCATGATGCTTGAAATAAAATAAAGATATTGCATCCACTTACATCAAATTTAAAAAAATTAATCAAGCAAATGAAGCGACCAATTAAGAATACATTTATATCCATAACGAGCTCTTCGCTCTTGTTGGGAGAACAATGGACTCTAAAATTCCAAAACACATAAAAATTGCTTAAAATACTATTAAACATAAACATGATTCTTCATCCAATACAAATAACTGGTCTATATTTTTCCAGGTTTTGACAAGTAAAACAGAAAACAATGCCTAAATCCCCGGCATTATAAAGAGGATATAACAGACTCATTACTTCAAATTCTTTTCACAACAGAAAATTAAGCAACACATTTCGTACCTTGACTGATTGTTCATGTTTGTACTCCCAGTTGCCCTGCTCAGTGATCCAAGTTCCAGGCAATCAACCATTTCTTTTAGTGTTTGGATACTACGTTCACTGGATCCTGCAAGTGTGATAACACCATTTGATGTTTCACGTATTTGAATTGGCGATTTCCCGGGGACAGTAAGTTTTCCCACATGCCCGTTTGTTGTCTCTGATTTGTTAGCAGAACTTGGTTCTAGTAAGTCTCTTACTTCTTCTTTATGTATCTTCACAAGAGAATTCAATTGTCAAATGCGTGTGATTACATTTCAAGGATCACTATGATGTACCAGTAAAAAAAGTGGACGAACCTCAATGAAGGAGACATGTAACTGGAATTCAGTTTCATGCTTCAAAGTCTCTATCTTGCTGAACAAAACATTCATAACTTGGGGAATCAGTCCTGCGTTACAACCATCTTTGAAGCCAGTGCCCATTGTATATGTTTTCCCTGAACCAGTCTGCAATACACAATGTACAAGATTACTGAGAATATAGCAACAAGCATTACGTGGAAGTACGACATAAAAAGTTCCTTAAAGATGACAATCACTACCTGACCATAGGCTAGAACAGTGGCATTATATCCTTGGAACAAGCCATCAACAAGAGGAGCAACACACTCTTCAAACATGGCAGATGAAGGAGATCCTGTGCTTCCATAAACTTGATCAAAAGTAAAGGAATGTGCACCAATTTGTACCTGCAACATAATTGTAACTGACATTCAGAATTCTAGAAGAGAAAAGAGCATAGCAAAATCAAAACAAATTACCAAGGCGTTTCTCCTTTCTTAAAATGTGTGAAAAAACAAATTCTTTTGCAAGTAGCCATCGTTTTGCAATTAAGCAGACCAAGAAGAAAGAGACACGAGTCAAGGAGGAAACTTCTGAATAAAAGTATAAAACTAACTGACGATAAATTATTATGGCCTCAAATAAATTATGCGAAAATAAAAAAGACAACCAGTAGAAGGAAAAGCAAAGAGATGCAGTTCAGAAAAAAAAAATAAATGAAATCTAAGAATGATAAATTGATACAAATATCAATCAGCATAAATGAATTTTGTCATATGATCTTTTGATACGACGCATAGAATAGCTGAAATTTTCTAAATTGATTTACTTTGATTTACCGAAAGCACTTCCCACAAAACAATTTACCATAAAACATCCACTTGATCAAAGGACATTTCTTCATGAGTTTTGACATTTCAATTAGTAAAAAGATTTCTAGCATTATCAATTAACAGATTGCCACTAATGCAGCTAATCAAGTAGTCTTCAATGTCCTGCCCCAGAAGTTTAAAATATATAAGACACAATAATGAAGAATTATTAGGCCAGAACAAGAAGCAGAAAGTCCTCTGCCAGCTTTGAAAAGGGAAAAGGTTGAATAAGGCAGTAAGAACTATGATTACATGTCCATATACAAGACCGCACACAAAATATTATCTATTATGCTTATGCAAATAAAAATATGATGAGATTAGAAAAAGATGGTCAGCAGGCCAGCATGCATGAACCTAATTGGATCTCGAAATTTGCCAAATTTGGAGTAAAGTTGAAAGGGTTAAAAATACAGTTGTAGATCTAAATTGATCGTCAAAACATTCAGTTAACAAGTTCAGAATCAGAATGGGTACTTAGAGTTTCCTTTGTCCAATACGGAGTACATTCAAACTGATAAAAACCAAAGCTCCAACCGACTAAATGGGCATGCAAATTAACAAAAGACAACCCACTGACCTTTGTGATGAATCATGGTTTTCCCCAAATGACTATCAAGTTACCCAGTGTGACAATGAACTTCAATCATATTTGGAGAAGGGAAATAACATTGAAGATTAAAACATGAAATTTGCAATGTCACATGGAAATGCTAGGACCACCTGCCTCATCAATCAAGAAGAATCATGGTTTTTTGCTGGACATACAGACAGCCAAGAATGAGAAAGATTTATATTCAGTAAAACTATGTAAAATGGGAAAATTCAGTTCATTTGCACACAAAACAGCTCAGACGGCAACATGCTTCTACTTTGACTTCCCCAAAACAAACAAAAATGGCTAAAAAGAGAAAAAGATGAGATTTTGGAAAACTTGATCAGCACATTAAGATCTAGAAGTCCAAAAAAAACCAAACTTGACACAAAAACTGATCCATTATGCATTTCCATCAACCGCCAAAATTCTCAAGAACAGAACTTGAAGTTGTGCAAACTAATAAGAACCCATCAATCACATTATAACTGCGACAGTACCTGAGGCTTGCCAGGAACCACAGTGACACAATCTTTACAACCCTGAAGCCTCTCATCTCCAATAAGTGGCCTAATATGAACTGCAACCTTCACACAACAATCTTTATCCTCCCCAGAACCAGAATTGTTTGCAGAACCAGCTTCCATTGAAATCCCACAGTCAAAAACTCAAAACACCAAAGTTACTTGAGAACAGTTTAGGCTAATTATTCTTTCTTTTTTTTTAACACTGAATTGGAGAGAAAGTTGAAGACAAGAAAGTGATGCAGCAACTACAAAACCACTTCCAAGAACAGAGCCAAACAAAAGATATAGTACTAGTTAATAATAATTTTTTGTACAGAGTTTAGACAAAAACAAATGTAAGACTTGATAGTGTACTAACTAAGACACAAAATATGGCAAAGGGTAGTTGAGGGAATAGAAGACCGAAGAAGGCTTTGGGTTGGGTTGCAGTTGGAGTGTATATCAAAAGAAAGGTGGGGTTGGCGACTTGGGTCGGGTGGCCTTCTTCTTGTTGTGTGTGAGTGTGTGAGTGTGTGAGTGTGTGTTAGAGTAACTGCAAGGACAGCTACAATAACAACAACTACTTTCTTTGGTTTTTTTCTTCTTTTTTTTTTCTTTCCTTTTCTTTGAGGGATTTGCTTTTTTCTTAGTTTGGTCTTCCCTCACTCACAACACACAGTCACACACTCAACTGGGCTCTACCTCTACTGCACAACAGCCTAGACAGTTAGTTTAATCTTACATTACACTCTTTCCCCCATTTGCCCTTCGCGGTTCTCAACGGTATTTCCGGGAGATTTTCTTCCTCCAAAAATAAAATAATGTTTGTTCTTTCTTTCTGTGTCTCAAGTCCAAGTTCCGTCCCGTTTTGGCGGTTAAATGTTTACTTCTTCTTTGCCTTCTTTTTTTAATAAATTTTTTCCTTAGGTTTGTTTGTGAGGGTTCAATTCCAAAAAAAGGAAAGAGTTGTGATAGTATACTTATAATCGGTTTAAAATTATACAAGGCTTTCTTTTGTGACGTTTGAACAAGAACCGCTATATCTACGTAAGACCGTAAGAGTTTAACTTACACGGGTACATAGTGAAATAAAAGGTTTAGCAGTTATTATAGTAGTTTATAAATGGTCCATTTGAGTTTTTTTTTTTTTTGAATTTTCATTTCTTTAATTTCTTCAAAAGAGAGTGGTGGAGACTTTCTTCGATATCTCCATCAAATCATTAAATTAATGTGCATGCACAAATGTACACGTCTGGGATGGGTTGTGTTGGCGTTGTGTGGAGTTGTGGTGGATGATTTGATTCTTAAGGTTTAATTTGCCCCAAAGCCATGGACTTTGGTTGAGAAAAGGTGTAACACAGCGAAAGCCACGTGATGCGGAATCGTTCACGATTACTGGATTATTTTTGTTTTTCGCCACGAGGACGAGGACGAGGACGAGGGTGGGGGGTTGCATTGCATGGTGGTGATGGTACAAAAGAGGATGCGGATGCTTCTGGCCTTTTCCGTCTTTACCATTATTATATACACACAAATTACAAAACACATTTTCTTTTTAGTATCCAAGTTGAGTATGTACTTCACTACCATTTCTTATATATATATACAATTCTTCTACTACAACTACAATCATTAATTATTCTTTTGTTTTCATTCACTCAACAATGAAACAATCCCTATTTTCAATTCTTTTTTTTTTAAATAATCAACAATGAAACAATAACTCTTGATGACTCGAATGCGTGAGCATTTTTTTTTTAAAGAGGTTCAATAATGGAATACCACCTACTCTCTTGATGATTTGAATTGTGAACATAGTAGAACACCACTTATTTCCATGATAATTCGAACCCGTGACTTATTTAAGGAGGATCAATAGTGAAATACCGTCTATCTCTTGATGATTCGAGCTACGAATGTAGTAGAACACCACCTACTTCTTTGATTCGAACCCGTAAAAATGCAAATCATTTGATTTTCAATTCGTTGTCCCCTTTTTTTCAATTTCATTACTTATTTTTATCTCTTTGTTTATTTTGGATCAATTACTTTGAGTTTTAGCATGTTATAGTGATGTTAGCTCAATGAAAATAAATGTATTTGGAGCATGGAAGTGTGTGCAAGATTATATGAGCGGCCTTAACCCAAAACAATGGTAATCTAAACTAATTAAATTAGCCATTGTTCTGATTCCATAGCATTTACATTTGCAATTTGTTTCTTAAGAAGAAGAAAAACAACACCACAACAACATTCTAACGTCCAAACTAAATGCATTGACATGCTAAAACACTGATTAAGCGAAACTATAGTTTTGTACTTTGTGTTTATTGGTTTCCTAAGATCGTTACATGATTTGTCTTTCGTTGGTTTGTTCGTCTTAGATGAAAAGATGGACCCCCAGTTTACGCTTTAATATTCTTCCCTACTGTACTCGCCCTCCCATGGAGGGAAAGCTGATGGTACCTTGGACTGCTAATGGCAGCAAGGCACTAAGCCACCAAGCATTTTTTTTTTTTGTTTTCTTATTTTCCTTTATGATTGAATGATTAAGATGTCAAGAGAAGAAGAAAAAACACTATAAAATTAAGAAATTAGTGATGCATTGAAGTATTCTTGGCTGCATCATGCATGTCCTACTTTGATTATATGGCAGCCTATAAATGAATATTTGGACCCATTACGTTCAAGTTTCAACTCCTACCTTCAAACTAAATAAACATGCTATGCTAATTGGCTATGTTGAAGAAAAGAAAGAAACGAAAGAATTGATGAGCACTCGTTAGTGCATTCATATTAAATATCCCATTTTTGGAGGCGTAATAAAGTGCACTTCTTTCACCATAATTAACGTACACACGTAGTAGATTTTTCCATCTTTATTAGTGATTGTAATTATTCTTGGCAATGTAATGCACATGGTTTTGGTTTTTTTTTTTTTTTTTTTTTTTGTAATCTATGCCATATTATTATCAGAGCTTAGAGGAGGGGGCCAATTCCCAATTGTGGTCCCTTTCATTTTGAGCTATCAATCACTCATTTTGAGATACAAGCCTTGAAATTAATGTTTGTTCAAGAATCGAGATGCATGCATAATGCATTACCCAGAAACAAATTCAGGGCTTGTTATACTTCATAGCCTTGTTTATATAGATGGAATGAAATTTGTTATAGAACAAACAAACAAACAAACAATTTATGCATTCAGCATTCTTCCCTTTATTTCATATGATTAAAGGATTGGAGTATAGTGAAAGGGATTCATTGATCAGTCTGACTGAAGTCTGAAAAGTGAGGTCCGTGACGGTGGAAGAAAGATGCCGGAGAAACTTTGGCCGAAAGGGACCGTGGTGGTGGCCTGGTGAGGAGGGAGGTGGCAGGGGGAAGAAGTAAAAGGGATAGGTGGAAGAGGGAGTCCCACAAATTTAGAGACATTGCCAGCTGGTGGTCTCCTACCTCACATGGCATTTTTAGTCTTCTATAATCGGCTGGATCCCACAATTCATTCAGTCAGACTTGAAGCTCCTCCTCTTGTATTGGGTCCCCAGTCCCCTACCCCGGCAGAATTTGTGGCACTTAAATCAATTATATTTGCAGACTAGCAGCATAATTTTTGCAGGTTTTTCCCAGCTTTTAAAGAATATCTAATCTTGTTTATGAAAACATTGGTGCAGTACATCACAAGTATCCATGGAGTATGGCCATCTCAACTTGCAAATAAAAATGCATATACTAGAAAAACGAAGGGTAAATCAAATAATTTGTATTTTCACAAATGACCCAATATGTTACGGATTTTAGTCATTAGGGGGAAATATGTGGAGTTCCGCGGTTGATTTTCTTTGGAAAAAAAACATTCCCTAATAACCAACTCAATGTTTTCGGAGTTTATTTTGTTTAATCTATATATAAAAACTGTGAGTTGTAATTCTTGGCTTGTTGTTGCAGTCTAGGCTCTTTCTTTCTTTCTTGATAGTTGGATGCTTGATACTCCTCTGTCTTTATGTAATCAGCACTGGAACGTGCACATTCTTGCTTTATCTCCTATCCCTTTCTGATTTATTTCGATTCCTATATTTGTCATACTTATTTGGAATTCAACGACAAGAAACCATGCATGGTTTTGATTTAAATGGAGTGGTGTACAAATTATACGACTACTTCATTAATTAGAACCTTAAATCCTAACAGAAAGGTTTGTTGCATTTAACTTTGGCTGGTTAGATGGATAATCAGATCATGCAGCTCTCTCCATTTTTCACCATTCAAAGAAGAATCAAAGACAATGTTGGCAGGTACCCTTTTTGGTGTACATAATGTTGTTGATTGACATGTTTCTGTCAAGGCCCTTGATGATGTCTTTGCTAATCCAACAATTCACATACAAATGAAAGATTATCGCCCGAGCATTAATTTAAGCAGTATTATAAGCTTATTATAGAGCTAAATCTTCATAAAATTGGGTGGACCAAACTTCTTCTTTATTGCCATGCCAAAAGCTTTCGTTAAGACGGCAGTTGCATTTATGTTTTGACAGCCGAAAGAGAGAGTCAGAGAGATGTATATAATACTACAAGATAAAAAAGAGATGAAATATTCAAAGGGCTTTGTTAGATTGCTGGTTGGTGCATTTTGGTATCTTGATCAAAGTCTAAACTTGAATAAACCTCAAGAACTTCATAAGTCGTGATATATATTAATTGTATGAATAAATGCTTGTGTTCTCAAAAAATAAAATACAATGTTATTTGCCGGTTGCCATAGAAAATGATGATGTACAAAGACTGAAGACTTTGGACTCAAATAAGTATGGCAGAAGTTGCTTGGCCTTGGCAAACTGCCATTTTCTTGTATGACTTTTTATTTTTTGTGGAGATGGTAGACTGCAAGTTAAGCAAAATGCCCCCACAAACAGGGCCAAATATTGCATTTTTTCAGCTCCTTCATGTGGAAGTAAGAAACGGTAGTAGAGTAGAGAGGGCAGAGCTGCTGGAAGAAATGATCTCAACCTCAGCTTTCATTTTCTCAGACCTAACGCTCCCATTCATTGGATTTTTCTTCCAATATCCTACCGTTAGCTTGGATCCAAACCAAGAAACTATGACTCAAAAAAGGTCCCACTCCAGACATTTTTCTTAAAACTTGTCTTAGGATCTAGTTTTTTGTTCATATTTGTTGGTTAGGTAAAAAATTTTGACATTTTTTGAGTAGCCATCTTGTACCTTTAACGTTAATGCGGCAATGAGAGCATTTGGTGTAACAAAAGTAGAACGTAAAATTGGCAGAGTTAGTGTTCCCTATTTGGTTCAGATAAACCATCCTAAATGTTATGCAATTTTAGTCTATTTTTCCATTTCTTGTCCACAGAATGACTGCATTTTTGCTCTTTTTACTTCCTTAGAAAACAAAGACTAGTTACATAGGTGTTTAAATTGTCCAAACATTCTTTAGTCCACTTTATTATTTACCCTTTTTAGTACAACCAGTAAGGTTAAAGGGATAGATTTTGTATTAAAGGTTTTTGTAGCCCACAAGTATATACACCCCAGAGAAACCACACATAAGATTAGCTCAATTGGTATCACAACTGGGTTTGAATCATGGCAACTGTCACGCCTTTGGCGTCTTTCAACGGATTTACACCGCCGGCACGTTCCCTCGGTTAGCCAACAACCCTTTGTTGGTAACACTCACAATTCACTCCTGTTTAGGTTCACACAACCCAGCAACAAAGGATGAAACAATGTAAGCAATCAACCAAACGTAAATAGCAAGCACACAGCAAGTTTACAGGCCAAAGCCCAACCTTTAATCTTATTGCCACAATGAAGATTACAAGGATTCTATTACAATGGTTGCAGAACTATCCAAAGACACAAAAACGTAACTAAGGATGAAGATCTGCCTAGCAACACTATAACAGACAAAAATTGTGGGTGACATGTCCAGCCACTAACACAAGTTACAGCAACAGCCAATCAGGAGCAAGGAGTTAGCAACTGCCTTCAGAATGTGATTGCCAGCTCAGCCACGTTTTCCCACAAGTCCAGCCTTCCAAGGACTTAGCCAATTTGAGTCAAGGCTCAGCCAAAATCAAGACCCAACCGAACCAACATGCCCACAGCTTTAGACTTGGCCTTTCAACAATTACTTCCCACAACCGACTTGCACACACATGCCCAGCACGTGCCCAAACTGACTTAAGCTCCATAGCCTTCTTGCCCGCAACTTTGCCTTCGGTCTCAGACCACTTCGGCTCGGCATGCCGACCTTCCCACTCGGCATGCCGACCTGCCATGCACGCAGCACTCATGTTCAGCTCAGCATCTCAGCACACTCAATGCCTTCAGCATTCACAGCATACAACACTAGCAAGCATAGCACAGCAGCATCGCACTTCGGTTCCATCAAACCGATTAACTCGGCATGCCAATTGTGCACTTCGGCATGCCGAAAGCTATTCTCAATGCCAAGGGTCTAAGAGCAACCATGGTTCAAATCCCACTTGGAGCAATCTCCACTTGGATAAATAGGTGGAGAAGGGGTATTTGCGAGATGTTCTAAGTCTCCCCGGGGCACATACGCAATAGAGAACGGTTATGGTGCCTCTGCGCAGGAGTGAGGCCGTGTGGGGTCAAAATTTCTTGGAGGAGTATCGTCAACACCTTGTGCCGGAGGTGTTAGACTTGGTAACCAATGACTGAAGACTGGCCCTGGTACCCAGCTTGGGCTACTACCATAAGGTTAGTACCCATTGCGTGCACATCCCGCAGTTTACATTCTCAGCTGACTAGGGGACGGTTGGTTTGAGACCCAGGATTTAGTCTGACTCAACAACAGTGAAGTGGTGGGAAGACAGGGAGTTGTAGTGTTAGTAACCTGAGATATCAAAAAAAAAAAAAAGAAAGAAAGAAGAAAAAAGATTAAATGTTTGCTCTGACTAAAGAAGCATCATCCCACATTCAATTCATTGAAAGGTTCCTTACTGTCTTCCCAAGTCTGTTGCTTTACCCAGATTTTCTGCCCCTTTCTAGTTGGCAGTGAGATGTTTACAGCTTTTTTTTGGCCATTGCTAATGCCATTGCATGTGTATAATTTACCTTAAACCAACACAGCATTCACGTTAGACTATGAGGACAATCCACATGATTGATGTTTATAAGTCTTTCATTAACCAATAAGGTTTTACTTTTGGCAAATAAATCAGAATATTTTGTGGAGTTTGTGACAATGTACCTTTTTCTTGTGCTTTTCTTGGTTTGAATTTCGTGTGGAACTTTGCATCACATGCTCACCGGACTCACCCCCCCACTTCCTTTCTATTCTAACATTATTCTTATCCCTTCTCTTTTTACATCTTTCTGTCTCCTTTCATTTGATCATTTTCCCAAAACTCGATTCTTTCTTTAATTTAATTTACCAAAAATCAAATCATTAGTACCATAATTAAACTAAGATTTTCTTTTCTTTTCTATCCATCGGTCCAATGGCGCAGTTATGTTAATCTAATCAGTGCACTCATTCTTAAGTTCATTAAGATTAGCTAGATTTTGTTTTTTTCATAAAGAAATGCACACAGCTCATTATTTTGTATGGCGATTCTTGCACTACTGTAATGAGTAATCATGTCAATGGTGGCCCTATTGCACTCTCAAAGCATTTATGCAATCCGATTGTGGTTCTTTGATTTTGTCTTCCATCATCCACTGTCTATGGATCAAAACTTGCATTGCCTTTTAGACCTTTCTTTACCCTCAACTCCACTGTGCCCGGACATATCATGTGCTTACTGCAAATTGTTCATCATGGGTCCTTCGTCAAGATGGGCTTTGGTACTAATGCAATTTGTTGGCCAGGCGTTAATAGTTATAGTTTAGAGAAATTAGTATATCTAATGCTCATGAATGTGTATGTGCACAATTTTAAGATAGAAACTCTTGTAAAACGGTTTTATATATGAGTACGTGAGTTAATCACAATTTTAAAACACAATATAAATAACATAAAATTAGAATCAGGATATTAACCGTTATTAATTGTCCGTTACATATAAAAAACGCTTTTGATATATGAAATCGTTTCACATGAGTTTTTTTTTTTATTCAATTCCAAAGTGCATGCTACATACCATAAATGAAAATTTTGACAAAAATGCATAAGTTTCATTTACAACCATGACTAAAAATAAATTTCCAACCATGAAGAAGTACTAAATTAAGCTTCGTTTACAACCATTGACTAAGAATGAATTTCCAACCATGCAGAGTTATTAAGCACCATAGGAGGAAGCAAAGTCACAACTTGGTAAAGGTTAGTACTTTGCCACTTTACATGGCAGCATTCCAATAATGTCATATGATAAGAGTTCGTGTTCTGTATATATGCATCGATCATAAGGAAAAAAACATTGGCAAATCCAAAGAGGAGCAACAATACATCATCTTATACTCCTTGAACAATCATTTCAATCTTCGAAATTCTTAAAAGATTCATAAGCTGAGATAACTAATACTAAATCCAGGCAAGGGCTGAAGTATTCTCACTTTGTAAATCTGGTATATCCACCATGATCGTGGATTTTTGGAGAAACAATTGGAGCTTCCACAACATAGAAATGCATTAACAATGCATGGCATGGGCCCAAACATGGTGAAATTGCCAACATCCCTTGATTCCCTTCCACTCAAAACAACAAAAAGAGAGAAAAAAAAAAGAAAAAAAGAATTGTAATATGTTGAGAAAATCTCCAAAAGTTCTGATCCATTATACTGAGATTTATACGTACCCTGAGCCCATGGACTTGATATTTGTACAAGAAATGAAAATGGGCTGATATATATTTTTAGAACATCAAAATGGCCCCTCAATAAGTCCATTGTCTTCTTGCATGCATGCTGTCCTGTTAGTTTTCTTGACTTCCCAACCAGAAATTTTATTGGCATTTGAAGGGATTTTTGGTTTGAGATTATTTGTCGGCTAACCATTATCGTTTTGAATGGTTCGTTTTCAGCTATTGATTGACTTTGATGGATTCAAAAAGAAGAAATAACTCAAAGACAGACATTATATTGGTATTTATTGTCATCAACATCAAACTAGATTTTAGTTAACTATTTCTGCCCCATGCACATGCATTATGCATATGCGGTTAGTGATATAATCTTCTTATTGTTAATAATTTTGGTTCAGTCCTTTGGAATGAATTTGTTAATCATGTGACCACCAAAATGTCCTTTAAAAAAACAAACTATTACTACCGTGAATTAATCGCAATTTTATAGCGCGATAAAATTAGTAAAGAATTACAATAACGATTTCAACATGCGATAGAATTGACAATACGATTTTAACAGCGATAATTTTCATTTCATATATCAAATTTATTTCGATTTCACCAGAACTTTTGTGAAAAATAAAAATTATTGAAATTTCAGTCCCAATAGTTGGTGCTGACTGATGAGGCACAATTGCTTGATTTTGACGCTCAAAAAAGGCAATTCATTTATTTTGACTTTAATGAGATGGGATAAGAAGAGTCTACTCAGCATGAAAATGGCAGTAACCATGGAAATATATGAATTGTTTTTCTGCCTTGGACCATAGTAATTAAATCCATCACTGACCAGACCACTGATTTTAAATGTTCTCAGTTACAGTAATAGTCTCCATTAACTGCGATGATGGACTGCAAATGCCTGAATTTATCAGTTTTAATTAAACATGGAATTTTATTCATGTATTTCTAATTAAACAAACATAACAAATTGGCATAAACTACATCATCTTCTTTTACTTTTTATTTTTCTTATTGTTACTCATCTAACTACCAAAGAATTTTTTTTACTCTAAAATAAATTCAAAATTCTTCCTCTATCAAAATAAAACATCAAATATCTTGGGTTCTTGAAATAATTTACAAATAAATTTGTTCATTTTTTCTGTACAACCAAAATCAATTAATAAGTGCTAGCCTGCTGGAGGGCATATTTGCATTAGCAGTAAATATACAGGGCCCAAAAATACAATAAACTGTAAAATACAGTGGGCTCACTATAAATTTATTATTGTACTCTACCCTAACACACAAGAAGAATAAAAAGAAAGTAATTAAACACACAATTCGGTTATCAGTAGCACTTCCCGGACAAAAAATCATTGTTATTATGCTATAAAAATTGCTTTCAAAAATCACAACTTTTTTGGTCTGCAGAGTGTTGAAGAGAGTAAATAAAGAAAAAAAATAAGAGTAAGAAGTACAGCAGCGAAGATGTCAGGAGGAATAGCTCGTGGTCGTCTTGCCGAGGAACGCAAAGCATGGCGTAAAAATCACCCGCATGTCTGTCCCTGTTTTCAAGATTGGTTTTTTATTTTTTCTGGGTCTTTTGTTTTTTGCATAAATCAGTTGATGGGTTCGTATTATACGACGTGATTGTTCTTGTATTAATTAAAGTTGGGTGTTGAGAATGTTTTATTATTTGTTTGGTCTAGGAAAATTGGGGTTTTTGATTTCTTGATGGTATGTGTTTACAGGGTTTTGTGGCAAAGCCAGAGACTGGTTTTGATGGGTCGGTGAATTTGATGGTGTGGCATTGCACCATCCCTGGTAAGACTGGGGTAAGTCTTGCTGTGTTTTTTTTTTTTTTTTCCAATACTTTTCTGCTTTCCATTTGCCTTGGATTATATATATACACAAAGGACTGTAAAAATTCCATCTTTTTATTATGATAGGTGTCCATTCTAATTTTTTGGTGGTTGAGCTGTTTTATGTTCTTTTGATAAAAAGGTTTATGTTATACCAAACATTTGTGTTATTGTTTTTGTTTTTCCTTTTTCTCTTTTGTGGTTGTTGGGCTGTTTCATCGTATGAGATAAGGACATTGCTGAAATGAATTGAATATTTTCTGTCTTGATGTTTATATGGTATTTGCTCCAATGGCATTTTGTTGTACCAGTTATAAAGTACAATGCATTTTTCCATACTGAAGCAGCCTAAGGATCATGGACTGCTTATCCTTACCAAATACGTATCTGTAAGAGTCTTGTCTGCAGAGTTTGTAAGTGATGCTCTATAATGTAGGTGTTTTAGGTAGATCTGCTATTAGTATTGTCTTCCCATGAGTGTTGTAGAACGGATTCTCTATTAGATGATTGATTGGTACTTCTTTTGAAATCGTTAATGGTAGGTTTTAGTTTACTAATTTGATATTCGTGGAATATTTGCTTCTATTAAACTGGTTTTCTTCTCGGTAGCCATGATGGTTGTCACTTGATGTATAAGAGCTGATAATTTGATTGTTTGGAGTCTAATTTGTCTGATAACTGAAGTCGATTCTTTGCCTTGTGATTTGATACTTGGACGAATATGGAGAGTAAACGCAAGAACTGACCTTTATATTAATGCAGACTGACTGGGAGGGTGGCAGTTTCCCACTCACAATGCACTTCAGTGAGGATTACCCTAGCAAACCTCCCAAGTGTAAGTTCCCTCAAGGGTTCTTCCACCCTAATGTGTATCCTTCTGGAACAGTGTGCCTGTCTATCCTCAATGAGGACAGTGTGAGTATGCTTTCTTATCACCTGTTGATCTCTCTTCTTGTGTATTTGTACATTAACTAATTATATGGAGACTTTACTTGCCTGTAGGGATGGCGACCAGCCATTACAGTGAAGCAAATTCTAGTTGGCATCCAGGATCTGTTGGACCTGCCAAACCCTGCTGATCCTGCCCAAACTGATGGGTATCATATGTTCATGCAGGTGCCTTGAATGCTTAAATTTATGTGTTGGGTTTGTTATGGTGATTTCACAATCTTGTGTTCTGAAGAACTCGCAATGGCATTTGCAGGAACCTGCGGAATACAAGAGAAGGGTTCGGCAGCAGGCCAAGCAATATCCACCTATTGTCTAGTACTGTGCTTATTTGTAATTACTTTAGGCTGCCAAGTACCTTTTGCCCAATTTCGAGCTACTGCTGGTAGTCGGCTGAAATTTATATCTGAGAATTTCTAAGATTCATTGCTAGAGTTTGGTACTTATCTCTGTTGAGATGCATATGTTATCTTGGTATTCAAAACTACATAACTAGACTGGTTGTTTGAGAAACCCCAATGGAATGGGTGATTTTGCTTTAACTCCTATTTTTCTGATGAAACATTGACTGCTCAAAATCTGTTGAATGAAGGGCGCAGCATTATGTAACATGCTAGTACGAGGGGGGAAATTGAAAAGCTAAAGAATTTCATCCTCTCATATTTGAGTATTTGCCTTATTTAGGAACCTGTGATATTCTACTGGTTGGAAGGTATTTCTTGGTTTTGCATAGAGGGGGAATCATTGTTCATTTCATAACTCTATAAAAATGTTATCTTTATTCTTCTACCTTCATTATTTTGGTATGACAGTGCTACACTTGATATATGAGGAAAGGGATGAAAATGGGATGGACAGGAAAAACATTTATGTAGGACAAAATGTGATGTTTACCAGAGTAAGAATGAAATAAGATATCATTGGCTTCTTATTGAAATCGTGCAGCTCTTGATTTCTTCAATATAACAAAGAGAGATTTCCTGCTAACTTGCCTCCCAATTGCATATCAAACCATTCCAGCTTCCTATATTTCATGTCTTCCAATAAAAGCAGTCTTCGTAATCTCAAATCTGGAGTTCCACGAATCTGCACCAACTCTTTTCTCCAACAGACAGAAGCCGAATGAACTTTTTATGGTAGAGCTGCTCTTCAAACAGGGCCCCAAGTAATATCAAGGGCACACCGGCAGTTAGAACTTCAAGCAAAGAAATCCAACCACAATGAGTCACAAACCCTCCAACTGCAGGATGGTCCAAAATCATCAATTAGGGAACCAACCCTTTGATGAGCAAGCCCTCATAATTCATTTGCTTCTGTTTTAGCTTGTAACCCTGCCATGCTTCATTTCTCTATTGTTTTTACTGTCCTGGAGTTTAGAACTACCAGAAGAGGAAATCATTTTTATGTGAATTGGTTAAGTTTGCTTAGCATAATTCTTATGTGAATGGCTGCAAGCAATCAGGACGTGAAAATTGAGTAGTTCCAATGAAGTTGTCCCTTTGCTTCAATTCACGGAAAGACAAAAATAAGAGAAACAAAAAGCAATAACTAAACTGGTTTTTATTTCTGAATCAAAGTTCAGGAACATTTGCCTTGAATCAGAAAGCATGCATAAAATGTAAGTTGCAGATTTTACAACAAATTAGCTGTTCATCCCAAAAGCACATGACTTTAAATCATTAACAAATGCCAGCAGATTTTGGTGAGATGATCCACCTTCTTCCACAGCTTTCTTTGCCATCATTGCCATTTCCTTTGCTCTTTTCCTGATCTCTCGACTTTCTTCCGAGTCATGCATCAATCGTTTTATCGCCTTCTCTATCTGTAAACTCCCAACTACAGGTCCCTCCAAGATTGGAGAGAAATTCCAATGTTCCGATCCCACACTCACTCCAACTTTGACAATCTCAACAAGTTTCTCATTGTGGAACTGCTCGGCAAATAATGGCCAAGTGATCAATGGCACGCCAGCAGTCATAGCTTCAAGAGTTGAGTTCCAACCACAATGTGTCATGAACCCTCCAATCGATGGATGCTGCAAGATCACCAACTGTGGAACCCAGCCTCTGAAAATTAATCCCTTGTTTGCTTTTGTAATTCTTTCTTCAAAACCATCAGGCAACCAACTTTCAGGTTGATCATCTTCGTTGTTTCCGTTTTTCCTCACAACCCAAATAAAGGGTTGGTTTGAGGCCTCGAGAGCCACTGCAATTTCATTGATTTGGTCCTGCGGGAATCTTGCTATACTTCCAAAAGAAACATAGAGTGCTTTGTTGGGCTCCTGAGTGTCGAGCCAATTCAAACGACTGTCCTTCCCAGTAAAAGTAGTACTGTTTGTAATTAGTCCCTTATTGGAGAAGTAGAAAAGAGGACCGACTGTCCAAATTTTTGTCCCTCTTACCTTCTTGTAGTAATCAGCATACTGAGGTTCCAACTCATAAAAATTATCGAAAAACAAGCCAAAGCTCCGAAGCTCGGATTCATTAATTATCTCTATGGTTTTTCCAAAAGACGTTTCATTCTTCAAATAATCCTCTAGTTGGGACCTTTTCATTTCAATCTCGTCAGGCAATCCAGGAACCAAGAAACTCTCGGACTCCGAATTGACCATCTTATGAGGTTCATACTGCTGCAAATTATAAGGCAAGCAATGAGAGATGAAGCTGTTAACGTAAAACATGATTCTTGGAATCTTCATTTTCTCAGCTAAATCTACAGTCCAAGGATAAAACATGTCCGAAAATATGCAGTGAGGACTTAGAGCTTCAATGAAATCTTCCATTGGTTTTTGTAGGAGGGGTAAGGCCTGATACACTTTGCCAAGAATTTCCATTGTAGTTGCAGCTGAGAAGTTTTCAATTCCTTCAGGTATGCCCATTTCAGCCGAAGGAAATTTGAGGTTGTGGATGGATATATCATAGCCTAATTCGAGGTCTTGATCGATGGAAGATTGGAACAGGGCTGCATTGTACTTCGTGGTAAGAATTGTAACCTGAACACCTTGAGCTGCAACGATCCTGGCAGCATTAACCAGAGGGATCATGTGGCTTGGTGTGAAGTATGGAAGAAACAAGACGTGAAGTTTTCTCCTTTCCTCCATGGCCATTAATGATTTGCAAACTTCTACAATAATGCAGATAGTTTGTTATGCTGAAAGAAAGATTAAAGAAGAGATTTTGTGCGAAGATTGAATGAAGATTTGAGAGGAAAAGTAAGGCAAGTGAGTTTGTTGGTACTGCCGGAATTCTGCTTATGAATCCTTTGTATGACTGCATGCGTCTTTCAAAGGTAACGGAAGAAGTTGGGTGATCATGGAAAATGGGAGAGCAAAATTGATATAATCGCATGGCAAATTGGCATTTGGCGATGATGGAAAATGGGAGCCGGAAATTGATATTATCGCGTGCCATTTTGGCAAAGACAATGGCGCAATATACCAAAAAGACAATATCGTCTCATATATTATTCATTTTGATGTATGATTAAACCATTATAATATCTACAAAAGACAACAACATTTTATTAGAAAATATATAAATGTCGCCATTTCAACTTTAGCTGGTTTAATTTTAGTTTTTTTTTTTTTTTTTTTGTCTTAAAGTAAAGACCATTAAAGTATGCATATCAAGAGGAAAATGCAGAGAAAAAATCAAGAATAATGGAGATTTTATTATTGCAAGGTCGTACTTAAATATACGTATAGGCTAAAGAGATAAAAAGAGAAAAAATTAAACTACCCTGAAATTATATTAATACAACTACTACGTTATAGTGAAGTTTTTGTAAGTTTAGTATTGGAAGAACATAAAATTGTTGCTCTCTAACAAAAGAAAAAGTAAAAAGTTGATTTGGAGAATCAAATAAGAAATTTAATTGGTATTAGATTCTTAATAATCCAAAATAAGAAGACATTCATAACTAACAAAAGCCCATTGACCAAATGATGGATCATGGATGGGTAAGCTCAATAGCTTGTCCTACGATGGGCTTGGACTTTGAATTTATTCTATTCATGGTCCATAACAAAAGAATAAATTGCTTCTTAACAATCACATTTATTCCATTTTATGATTATTAACCAAAAATCGTTTTTTTTTCTTCCTATTTTTGAAAATTAACACTAGTTCATTTCCCACCAAGGATTTTGTCCATCCTATGTTATAGATTGAAAAGAAAAAGAAAAAAAAAATCTAACAATTAAACGTATATGGTTTAATAAATTCTTAGGTGCATTGAATTTTACAAAATCCACTGATGGGGTTACTTTATCTAATTGATACTTTGGCATATATTTTTATGACATGTTTTACTATCTATAATTTATTCACAATTTATATATATGTATATATATATATATAAATGGAATTAGTAATTTGAAAAACCCAACAAAATTTAAATTTGTGAGAAATTATTCCTATTGTGATGCATGAATCTATTATTGGAGATGATGTCATCTATCCAAAATTATTTTATCTTATCTTGTCTAATGTCCAAAACGAGGTCGTTACACTAAAATTAGGGATTAAAAGTATAAATACGATTTACTCATATTTGAGTTAGTGCATAGTGATTGTAAATGTAATTTTAATTGTATTTATGCTTTTAATCCATAGTTTTAGTCAAATAACATGATTTTGAACGTTAAACAAGATAAAATAGAATACTATTTGACAAATGATCAGATATTCTATTGTTGGCGCATGAGCTGAAATGGATTCTTTCTCAACTTGTTTTTTTTTTCCTTTTTAATTAGTAGAAGTTGAGCAAATTTAGGTTTGGTGGATTCTAATTTGTTCAAAAGCTTATAATAAAAATTCTTGTTGCAGTTTGAGTCTACACAAAACAAAATAGTTGGTTATCTTAGTTTTTTTTTTTCTTTCAAAGTAATTTTTGATTGGAACAGCCATTAAGGTGCTTCGTGGACTGTCATTTAAAATACTCCGAATGATTTCATTATATACTATGTTGTACTATATTTATAAAATAATAATAGATTATGATGATGAACTTCTGCTCTAACTCAGAGGAAATTCATATCCAAGTCAACTCAACTATTTGGCATTTGCATCATCAATGTACATGCATATGAAGGATCTATCACCCAGAATTCTGTTTTTGCAAGATTAATTCAATTATTGCACTCTCACTCTTTGTTTTACTTTCCATTGATTCTGAAATTCTACAACATCCAAGGAAGGCCTCATCATAAAACTGAACTCCAACCTTCAAATCATGCAAATTTTGTTGTACAAAACTACAAACATATTCCCCTCACTCTTAGCTTGTCCAAGCACCTAAGTCTAAAGAATACATCCACCACTACCATTTTATTTGTTATTTGCCTAACTGTGTTAGGTAAAAGAAGGCATATAATATGAGTGTTGGCAGTTGGCACCTTTTGTAGGTACCGTTCTTTCCGTGTTTGAGGATGCAGACTCATCATCCACCTCTTGACCCTTCTTTCTTAATCTAAATAAAATACAAAAACAAGAAAAGAAATCCTGGGAATAGAGACAAACCCTTATGAAAAAATTAACCTTGAGAGTAGTATTTAATGCCCTTTGAGCTGATTTGCCATTCTTGCTAAATTAAGCTCTATACCTACAATGTCAATGAAATCCAGTGCAATATTTTGCCATATCTCCGTATTGAAAGCAAGAAAATTTTGTAAACTAGTATTGTGTTATATACAACATAATAAAATAACATCTTCATAAGGAGTCTGCACCGAGGAGAATTGAACCAAAACTGTCTCCCTAACTATTTCTATCTCCTAGTGTTTGGGATTCATTCACAAAGCACTTAATTTCATATGTAGGAATGGATTCTCCTGTTTGTACAGCGTCAGCAATGCCAGGTTCATGCGAAAACAGGCATAGAAAAGCCAACAAAATCTAGATGACCTCGGCTATATATATTGCTACAATGTGTTTGTGATTGGAGACTTGTTACTATCCAGGACAATTTCAAACAGATCGCCTTCGGATTCTTCGTCAAACTCTACTCCTCTGTTAACATAGTTACTAGGGGTGTTATTGCTTCTTGTAG
The DNA here is from genome assembly GCA_016586305.1 of Ophiorrhiza pumila. Lineage (NCBI taxonomy): Eukaryota > Viridiplantae > Streptophyta > Magnoliopsida > Gentianales > Rubiaceae > Ophiorrhiza > Ophiorrhiza pumila. The sequence goes on along the minus strand of BLIW01000010.1, from coordinate 3,721,702 downwards.
TACTTCTGTGTAGCCACTGAGCATCTATTCTTCCCATTGAGAAGAGTTCTCTGCTATCCTCGTAGCCCAATACAGGAGAATTTGCTAGAGGTCCAATGAAGCAAGGATTAGGAGTTCTTTGAATGTTTGCCGGTGCATATTTGAAAGCACATTGTCCAAGGTTAACTAGAACTGTAATGTCACTATTTGCAGCCAGTGTGGGATACAATGGAGTTCCAAATTCTTCGGACTTGCAGTGTATTTCATGCACAAGCTGTGCATCCACTGTGAAGAAAACCTTCTTCTGACTTGGATTGTATCCACAACCAATGACTGCTTCTGCTCTTCCCCATTCTTCCTTTTCAGACTCAAACACAAGTTTGATACCTGAAACATACAAGGCAATAATCAAGTTTAAGAATTGTCTTAACATAGCATATTCCCAAACAATCAAGATTTCGAATATTCTTCGTCGAGAAAGTGGAGATTATACTTTGTATTTTCACTTTCACCTTGATTCTCTCAGGAATTATTTAGAATGTAAAGAAACCCTCCAAGGATCTAGATTATTGGAATGATTAATTAATTCACTATATCGGATACTCTGCTCTAGATTATTTTATTCTATTCTATATAATATTCAAAACGAAATAGTTTAACTAAAATTATGCTATAAGATTATAAATATCACTAAAATCAGTTTACAATTATTATTATTAATAAACTGGTGTCATTGACCATTTTAGAATACAGTAGAATTTTTAATGCGAAAGTAACATGGCTAATTAGTAGTTTTGTTGTGCATGTATGCAAAAGCCTATTAAATATGCTGGTGACTGGTGAATTATCAATTATGAGCAAGAAAAAAACGGTGCGGATTAGATTGTCACATTTGTCTCTTAGCGCATCATGTTTGACTCCATAACAGTTCTTCTACCAACTCATTCGTTGTCTTTGTCTATGGTAAATTGAACAAGAAATCAAAGGGGGAAAAAAAAAGAAAAATCATACCATCAAGAAAGATAGAACCAGTAGAGTTGAAACCAATGGATCCTGGATAGCTCCCTGGAAGCTTAAGGGGAAGAGGGCCTCCCCCCGCCAACCCCAACGTAAGCATTGCACCTTCAATATTGCCATCATCTTTTCCCACAAGCCTAAACTCCTCCATCTTGCCATTGGCGTTACTGTGACTACTCGTAACTTGAATTAAAGTCTCTGGACTGACTTTTGCATTGAAATCCTCTTGAATAAGTTTAACTTTATCACTTTCTAATTTACCTCCCTTAACGGTGCCGCCAACCGAGTCGCGATCCTTTTCATCAAAGGGTAAAATTATGATCTCAAAATAAGCTTCTTGAGGGAAAGCTGAATTTCCTAAGGGCGGACCCGGCAAAGGCAGAGCTGTTTTTATAGCCGATTTAGCTGTCATTGAATGGTTGATGATTCTCGTGCTCGGAGCTTTTTTTAATCCAGAATTAAGCCTGATTTTCTGCATGAAATCCGCTGATCCAGGACAAACTTCCCAACTAATTTCCACCTCCATTTCTCTGTCGTGATCGCCAGTTGCACATGGACTGAACAGGGACTTAGCTGATCTAACCGACTGAGATGAAGACGATGAGTAGGTTGAAAAAGCAAATCTTGACCATCCATTTTCAACAGCATCAGTAACAAGCGAAGGATGATCAGCCCAAGAGAAAAAAGGCGTCGTCGATGATAGCCCACGTCGAAAAACATAATAATTCGCTCTCTTACTTCCATCTCGATCAAGATGATTCAGGCTCACATGGTGAAGTTTTGCGGTCCCGGATTGCATCATCCTTCCATGACCTGCTCTTTCTTGATTTCTTTCAACAACTTCTTTACGATTTCTTGTGCAGCAACATCGCCGAACGATGAGAAGAGTAAGGATAAGAAGAAGTGTTATGGATACTGCCACCAGTGAAAGTTGTAACCATCCCAGCATCTCTTTCACCTTCCTTCTTCACACGGGTTGTTTTTCCCTGATATTCAAAGTTAAGAAATTCTTTTTTTTCCTTTCTTTTTTGTAAGAAAGAATTAAGAAAAGAATTGTGCTGTGTATATCTTAAAAAGAGAGCGATATTAATTGAAGATGAATCAAAGAGAAAATAGAAAGAAACGAACGAACGAATGCTTGAGACGTGGAATGAGGAATTAAGAATGGTTCAAAGAAAGGCAGCAGCAGCAGCGCCAGCAACAGTGACCAGGAAGGGTTAAAATAAATGTTTAAAAAAAGCAAAGAAAGAAAGAAAGAAAGCATAGCATGCTGATGCTATTGAAAAACTCACTAAATTAGCGCCTTTCTTTATTGACTTGTCTATCTATCTGTCTCTCTCGTCATTTAATTCATGTTAAACTTAATCAAAACCGCCATCTCCAATAACCAACGCGTTTAATTCTTGTTGAATTTTTCTTCCTCTTCTTCTTGTGGTTTTACTGATGAGATGCCATATCAAACTAAAATTTATTATCCAAATCTTGAAATTCTCCAAAAAAAAAAAAAAAAGAAACAAGAATAGTGTATTACGTACGTAGTACTTATAATTTCTGAATTCTTGTTAGTGGAGCTATCAACAAAGTTGTGGCGTTGATGTTTTGATTACTTTGGTAGAACAATGGGAGAGAGAAAAGAAAACATATTTGTCAATGAAATATTGCTGTGGGTGCTAGACCTTCTAGAGAAGTAAAACCAAAACCTCGATTAATGTGCGACAGATTTTGGTTTAGATTTTTCTTGTTTTCCTAGGATATGGATTATGGGGTTTACTTTTTTATATGTTTGCCCTTTTGGATAAAAAAAAGCAACATACAGTTGGGGACTTGGGGGTTGAAAAGGTTCAAGGAGTGAATGAATCCGATTGAGACCATTGTCAAAAAGACAATTTTTCTGAGGAAACAAAGAAAGAGCAATTTTATTTTTTTATTGTGTGGGGGAGATGGTAGTTTTTTTGTGTGCTCGGATCTTCCGTCAAAATTATCTCTATGTTCAAAATTAAACTAAATCTTAGGGTTCATTCATTATTTTAATTGTAAAGAGATTTTAGTGATATTTATGTTTTTAGTCCCTAATATTAGTTAAACTATTTCGTTTTGGACATTAGACAGAATATCACATAAATAATTTTGAACAGAATATCTTATATTAATTTTTTTTAGACTAATACTCTATCCAATATTAACTTATCTTATTTTATTCAATGTTCAAAATAATATAAGAGCAATGATAGGGGCGTGAAATTCTGGAGTGAAAAATTAGAGTGACTGACGTGGCAGTGATAAAAAGACAAACTAATACATTAACCAAATTATGAGTGAACCCTAATGGGTAAGGGATAAGTTTGTCTTTTTATCACTGTCACGTCAGTCACTCCAATTTTTCACTCCAGAATTTCACTCCCCCTATCATTTCTCATAATATAATTTAAATAAAATTATAAATTAAAAACATAAGTATCACTAAAATTATTTTGCACTTAATAGCCTTTAACACAGAATAAGAGAGTATAATTTTAGAAAAAAAGATCACATCTCCGTTTTTGTCAATACCACTTAATCTAATGTTTATAAATTTATAGTATTATGTTTATTAAGGTGCGGCGGGGCCAGTGAAATTTGTGAAAGTAATGATTTTGAAGGAAAGAAGTGAATTATGCTCTCCTTTATGAGTGCAGGGAGCCAGGGTTCACTATTTATGAAAATATTTTGTCGGAAGGCCTCGCAGTATGTGTTAATAAAAAAAAATTCTGAGTGATTAATATTTAACAATTACAAATTTATTAATTGGTAATACTGAGTATTTTTTTTAAAATTTTACAAATTAGGTGATTATAGATGGTATATAATAAATAATAAATGTATTAATACAAAGACCTCCTGATTTCAAGTTTAGAATATGTGGAATATGCATATAAAACATTAAATGGAATTAAAAAGGAAGGAAAGAGTAAATAAATTTGGAAAGAAATTATAAAAAAAAAATGTTATATTTAAAAATATATACAAATATGTGTATAAATAAAATAGGACAAAGTAGGTACCTTATATAGCGAGATAAATAGATAAATGCTTATATGGTGGGATAAAGAGATAAGTAGTTTATTATTGTTGTTGTTGCTAATGTATATCTAGTCAAATAATCGTGATAAACTCTTTATAGACATCTAATCATTGAAAGACATATAAGTATTTTTTAAAATTTTTAACTTAATAATCGTACGTCTTACTTATATTTCATTCAGATGTGAGTGAACTCTACTAGAGTTGTATAATTAAGGTGTATGATTATTAAGATGAATCGTTAAAATAGATAAACTTTAAACTACTAAAATAAATGTTCAATTTTAGCTAGTGGTTTCTTTCTCTGAGTTACTTTTTGTTTTAAGGTAAATGAGTAATGATACTAAGAAAGCATAATAGTTTTCCTAGTAAACAAATGCCATCAAATCAATTTTTTTTTTTCAGGCCATTTTGGTGCCGAATAATATTATTTGTACTTCATCTATTGATAACGATATACAAAGATGACATTTATATTATTCCAAAAAATGTATTTTGCTTATGTTTCTGAATTTTTATTATTATTTTTTTTTTTTTGCATATAAGACCAAAGACGTGCTACCCATTTCTCACAGGTTCTTGAAGATTTAAAGAGGTATAACTTTTTATCGTTTGGTTTGTTTGCTTGTTCTGCATTCACATAAGTTTTAATTGCTTCTATTGCAAAAGACAAAAATGGCAATTAATATTAGTTCAAGGATAGACAAATTAAGTTGAATTAAACAGGAAAGATAACTCTATAAATAATAATGCTTGCTTCTTAATAATATTTTTCCAGTCCACATTAATGAATTAACTAGTAATGTAAGCCAAAATTTTAAAGCTTTATTTATCTATTTAGAAGTATTATGGTCGATCTGCTATTTGAGCATCCTAAAACAACATTAGTTGATCTAAATCCAATTTATTAAACTAGTAATGTATATATTGTCACAAAAGAATGCATCAATATTTTAGTGTTGATTAGTATAAAGTTCCGTAAAATGAATGAAAATGATAGCAAATCAAATACAGCATGCAGGATGCAGTCCCCCACCAAATTCTGAGCTAAACAATTATTAATCCAACACATTAATTTTGATAATTTAAAGCACAAAAAATATATAGTATCATCGAATGTAGTCATGAGTATCATCGAAATGGGTAGAACTAATACAGTAGGTTGGTTCTTTGTCTGCCTGTTAAATTATTAATCAAACTTGGAAAATGTATTTTTAATTATGCCCTTAATGCTGTCAAAGTTGTTTTAAGCAGATCATGCATAGTTGAGTGGATAAATATGGCATGCATCATGCAATTTAATGGTGGAATTAGGAAAAACACATTGATAGAGAATAATTAATGTCCGACCGGCACTAACAAATCATTCGTATTCTTTTACTAATGCATAAAAATATTGCTTCTCATACTAAATTTTTTTGTTCAACAACACTAATTACGAGGGAAGGAAAAAGGTTCAAGGAAGAAAGAATGGCACCGTGTTGATTAATTGTAAACATTGGAAAGTTTTCATGTGGGGTTTAAAATATACTCTCTCTATTATTATTTAAAAAGTGTCGTTTTGATCAACAACATATTAACAAAATAAATAAATTATTTTATTTATCATTAATTCTTTATTAAAAAATAAACAAGTACAATTAATGTAACGTTACTTTGCATTATGTTAGATAAATTGAATGAAAAATAAAATTCAAACTTTTGTATGTATTAAAATGTTTAAAGTGATACTTATAATAATAATAATAAGCAAAAGCATGTAAATAAGAGCTTGTCCATTGCATTTGCCTCTTTTTACCGGACAAAAGTAATCTGGATAAATGATTAGATGAAGGGCAGAAAGGAAGATTTAATCTGGGAGATAGGAAAAGAATTGTGAGATGTCATTGAACGTCAATAATCTGTCAGCAGACAGGCTTTCATTATGGGCTAACAACATGTTACCTCATTACGGTCTTTTATGTTTTGTCCCAACAACAAAAACAGATCTGTGTCCAGTGTCCAGTGTCCTCACCCCGAGGAAATACGCCCTCCTACTTTCCCATTTATAATCTGCGTACAAAAACCCAATATATTTCCCACTAGGCCTGTAAACGAGTCGAGTCGAGCTCGAGTACCTTACTCGAGCTCTGAAATGGTGGTACTCGAGCTCGATCGAGTAGCCAATTTTCGAGCTCGAGCTCGAGCTCGACTTCGAGTACCGAGCTCGAACTCGATTTTTTATTTTTATTTTTATTATTTTTAAATATTATTTTTTTAAAATTGTAGGATATAATTGTAATTTTTTAAAATTTAGTAAGGTAAAATGATAATTTAGTATAAAATTAAGGTCTAAAATATAAATATAAGTTGCTTAAAATATAATTTATCAAATGTTAGGGACTAAAAAATAAATATTAAAAAATTAAAATATATATATATATGGGATCGAGTAGCTCGCGAGCTACTCGATCCTTTGAAAACTGAGCTCGAGCTCGAGCTACTCAAGCTCGGTCAAACCGAGCTCGAGTCGAGTAGTTGACCGAGCTGCTCGCAAGCTACTCGCAAGCAGCTCGCTCGTTTTACACCCCTATTTCCCACTACTACATCTTTAGATTTTGGGTGCAGATATATATATATCAAATAGGGTTTTTGATCATATTATGGAATAAAAAAAATTCCTTAAAGTGGGAGTGGGCTTTATTTAGTATGAAATAAAAAATAAATAAAATTGACCCAATACAAGTGATACTATAAATACTCAATCATAGTTATTATAAGTGACTTTTTAAATTTGTATTTTTACTTATTTATCTTTATTTAGCATTATTACTATATTAAACTAGACTACAAAGAAAAGTTTACTTTTTATTCACTAACTCCTATTATCATTATCGATAGGTTCTTTTAGTCATTTTAATAATTTCTTAATAAGTGTGCAAATCTCGTAAACAACACTTAAATAAGTAAACTTAAAAAAAAGCTTTTTTTTTTTTAAAGTGACAATTTCATTAAAGATAAAAATAATAGTATACACTTAACTAGTTGAAATTAAAATGCAATATATGAAGTTGTCTAAACTTATAAATTCAATAAATTACAAACAATTAAATTAACAATGACAAAGTACATTACAATTTGAATGATAAAAAATCAAATTCACAACAAATATTTACTTGATCAAAGATAAAATTGAATTCTCATTTTCTTTCTAACAACACTAGTGTCTTTCTAACATCACTAGTTGTTTCCAATCAATATGGAATTATTATCTTGAAATCGAAGTTCTTTTCATCATCCCTAATACTACCCATCAAAACTACGCCTTTGTATGTAAATCATCCATATCCAAAAGCGCTGAGGCCATAGGATATACTTTTTAGCGCCTTCAATCAAAAGCGCGCTATATATTGAAACTGGTTTGCGCGCCTTAATTTCTAAACCTTTGTACACGCATCCACAGTTGCAGGATATTCTCGTTATCTCTCAACCTCCGAGGAGAGCAGCCATTTTCCCACAACCCCCAAAAACCCATAACAGCCATGATAAGCACCATTTGCACCTCCCTCGAAACCCGCCATCTCAACTCCGCATTCTTGCCGTTTTCCCACTCCAAAATTCCCAAATCCCTTTTTATGATTCCTCATTTCACCCTGCAAAAATCCCTTAAACTCCTCTCCTTATCCAGCTCCAGTTTGTCTCGTAAGAAGTTCTCCATCAATGCCTGCACCGCTTCAAACAGGGAAATCGACATGGTCAGAACCAGAGAAGGCGTCTATACGGCCAAGCCTAAAAAAGTTGTGGTCTTGTGGGATTTGGATAACAAGCCGCCGCGTGGGCCGCCGTACCAGGCGGCGATTGCGTTGAAGAAAGTCGCCCAGTACTTCGGCGAAGTGGTGGATATTTCAGCTTACGCTAACCGTCACGCTTTCATTCATTTGCCTCAATGGGTTGCTGAAGAAAGGCGGGAAAGGCGGACTCTTGACGTTATGGAGCGGAAAGGTATTTCTACCCCTGCTGAACCTTACGTTTGTTCTGTTTGTGGGAGAAAATGTAAAACCCATTTCGATTTAAAGAAGCATTTTAGGCAATTGCACGAGAGGGAAAGGCAGAAGAAGCTGAATAGGATGAGGTCATTGAAAGGTAAGAAACGCCAGCGTTTTAAGGAGAGGTTTATTGATGGGAATGACAAGTATATTGAGGCGGCGAGGACTTTGATTACTCCTAAAGTTGGGTATGGGTTAGCCTCTGAGCTCAGGCGAGCTGGGGTTTTTGTGAAGACTGTGGAGGATAAGCCGCAGGCGGCTGATTGGGCATTGAAAAGGCAAATGCAGCATTCTATGAGTAGAGGAATTGATTGGTTGTTTTTGGTTTCGGATGATTCGGATTTTTCTGATATGTTGAGGAGGGCCAGGGAGTCTAATTTGGGGACTGTGGTTGTAGGGGATGGGCATAGGGCATTAGGGAATCAGGCGGATATATGGGTGCCATGGAATGGTGTCGAGAATGGGGAGATTACTGAGGATGATCTGATGCCTAGGAGAAGAAGGGAATTCAGCGGGAGGAGTAATGGGAGGTTTTCAGTTAGTGAATTTGATAGTGGGTTAAGTGGGAAGGGAAATGTGGATAGCTTGATGGATGAGCTTGTTGGGAGCATAGAATTTGATGAACTAAGAATTTCACCATTTTCTGAAGGGGAGGAGGATGAGAATGAGGACTGGCTGAGGGTTGAAATTAGGAACTCTATTGATGATGACGAGGAAGATTATTTGTTAGATAGTGAGGATGAAGGAATAGAAGAGGACAGTATTGGTTTGTAAGAGTAAATGGTTGCACAAAAATTATTTTTGGTGTCACTCTGGTATGAAGTTACCAGTGATTGTTTGCTTGATGGAAAGTATGAGACGATGGATAATGGCAGCAAGAATGAACTCTTAACAATGTGCTGAATTGGCAGAATGGAAAATTCTTGATTCTCTACAGCATATATCAAAATTCATCTGAACTTATTGCGCCGTTGGTTCTTCTGGCTCAGGATCTTGACCTTCTTACAAGTTAACATATAATAACCAGAAAGAATGACTATTTGGCATTTTTTTTCTTGTAGGCTATTCTCTGGGTATTGTACTTTTCAAAATCTTATATCTACATTATTGTACATTCCTTGTTGGACTTCTGTGATATTTTTTGTAAAGATTTTAATATTCCCAATCTAATATGTCACTGCGGGAAAGGTTACTAGTCTTATCTGCAAAAAGATTTTGTTTTTCTTACCTTTTTGTTGCAATCCATTATATGTTATCATAATCAGACCTGTTGATGCAATTTATACCGTTCCTGCAAGTGTTCTGTATTTCAATTTGTTGGAAGGCTTCAAAAGACCTGGTAAGGTACTTCAATTAATCAAAATGTGTACTTTAGTTGAAATTGATCTTCACATTTCTTAGCCACTTCACTTCTATTATGTTAATTTATGTTGCTTAAGATTTCCAGAGTTGTAAGGTCATTCAATGGGGAAACTCTTTGATATGGCATTGTCATCTCTCTCACCATGTCTAAGATCAGACTTCACTGACTTGCAGTTCAGTAGTTTTCACTTAGAAGATCAGTGTCTCACTGAGTGTGTTGGAGTAGATAAGCTCAACCACTGTCTAGAAACTGGTCATTACGTACATTGCATATGCAATGACCCAAAAAAGGAGAAGAAAATGTATCTTGTATAAATTGTGTATAACCTAGTCAATCTTCAAAATTGCATTGAACATCTTAAATACAATTCAATAAATTGACTCAGTTTATAGGAATGTGAGTCATATGTGGTAATTATTTCCTGCATCTAGTCGGAAAAGGATGAGGTTAGTGACTCCAACTTTTGATGGTACGGTAAGTTTTTGCCAGAGTGATCCCTCCAGGAACACAGTTTAAATGGTTTCTTATGAATTATAGGATGTTTATTATTGCAGATGATGCACATTAGGACATAACCAAATGGAAAGTACAGATAAAGAAAGGAGTTGTAATCCGTTTTGGCATAATATTTTCTTTTCTTTCTTTCTTTGTCTTGAGCATGAAAGATTTGTCTGAACTGTTTAGTGGGCATTAGTTTATGATTTCAGTCACTACTACAATAGCTGTTCATATTGAAAGGGATAATGGAGTTGTACTAACGAAATGCTGATTAACCCTTATTTTATTTTCCATCAGCTCGGTTTGTGTGTGTATGTAATATATATTTGCATCTAAAATAAATTTAGAACTTGTTTTTGCTGTAGTCACTACTGAGGTCTTTTGTTCTATGGCTTGCTAAATGGCATTTGCGGTTATAGCTTTGGTAAGACGTGCTGATGCCAATGGCATGATTCCATAATAGGTTGTTGAACATGAAAATTTTAGTCCCAACAAATCTTTTCCTGGATGGATATGATACTGTTACTATGGATTCCAATTGTTGGCTAGTTGCTGATTCATATTGCATGTCTTTCCTGGTATGAACATGTTGATTAGGATTATGATGCCGTCTTAAGAACTCACTTTTAATCCCATTGCCAAATTGCTTCTATATGTACAGCCCAGCCTCCGAATTTTAGGCCACATTTTAAGAATGTTTTTGAACTTGTTATGATCTCTACTCAGCAAGCAAATCTTTGACTTCTTGCAAGTTGAAATAGTTAAAGAGAGGGTTGTTTTATGCATGTTGAGGATCCTACATATTCTCAAACGTTTTACGTTAACCCTGTTAACCATGATCTCTCAGGATGGATGCATCGATCTTGTTCCTTTTCCCATTATCGACTGTGAGCATGATATGCATAAGGAAAATGATGCATTTTTGCCGTATTGGATTGGGAAGCTCAAACGAACTTTGGGAGGGGGAGCCAATAGAAATGGAGACTGATAATTAGAAGAAGAAGAAGGATGATGATGATGATGATTATTTTATGTTGCAAGTTTCGGCTGCATGATTGTCCAAAGATGGCCTTGTCGGCAACCCCCCTAATGCTTTAAATAGTTAAGCTGCTCTTCTTTTTATTGCAATATATATTTGCACAATCTCCATGGTCAATGGTCATTTCATGGATATGCATTTATGCCAAGGATTAGTAAAATAAAACGAATTATAAAGTCTTGTTAGTTCTCAATTTTAACACGATAACGATTCTTACAACTCCAATTTCCATTCATTACATGGACGGAAAGTCATATATATATATATATATATATATATATATTCTGAAACCTCAAAAAACCATCCACCACCGACCTAACTTTCCCACCTTATCTCATCTTTTTTACATTGTACATAAACTATTTTTTAGTATTATTATTAACCCTTCTTAATTTACTCTGACTCACATTTAATTGTTTAACATTTTCGTCCTGGAAAAATTTCAAAGCCACTTGTCAACATGTTACAATACAATCATGAATCATCATGCCCACTTAGAAGACACAGCCCCGAGCCCCACAAAATAATAAAAATTTTACTATTCAGTTATTGTATATTTTTTTTGAAAATATTTTATTAATTAAAAAAAAAACCTTAAAAAATGATAATTTCATTTCCATTACCATCATCAGTGCAGTGGTAATGTTGACAAACTGAAACCTTGGCATTACATAACTCAAAGCAGTTTTAATAGTTTAATTCTTGATTTGCTTGCGTAGTAGTAGAAGAAGAAGGCTAGAAGCAGAGCCCATGCCCATCCCTATCCACGTCGGTTTATAGCCAAATCCATCCATCCCCAGCCCCCCACTGCCTTACTGCCTCCCTTCTTCTTGTTCTTCTTCAGTTCTTTGTGGACCACAACTTTATATATCAGGCGAAGGCGGTTACGTTGTGTTTTGAGAGTTGAGAGAGTATATGCCAGCCAATATAGTTAGTCCATTGTTTGTAGCCATTCTTCATACATTTTGATTTGTGAATTGAAGCTGTCAATTTAATATTTCAAACTTGTCGCCAATTGCCAATCGCCAATCGCCAATCGCCATGCATTTTTCTTCAAGTGGGATGACTTATTGTTCAAGCTTTTAAGAAACTGTTATAACTCCATTCCTAACAGTTCCAAGTTTTACTGTTTTTCTTTTGTTTTTTTCCACTTCTAATGTTCATTGATAGTTACATTTGTTTGGCGAATTGAACTCGAATTATGCTTTGAAAAGTTAGTAGATAATGAAATCTTAATCAACTACCTAGAGTTAGAGGAGTTGATAAAAAGAGAAATTACTCTAAAAATCAAATAATGATCTTCAAAACTTAATCATATATATCAAGATTTAGACATTAATTGTGTTAATCTAGCATGTAAAAGGGATTTTTTTTTTCATTAGCGATATCTTTTAAACTACTCATACTCTATCAATCTATTTAAGGTTGAACAAGCTGAATCAATGAAGATTAGAGCGAGAGAATCCACTCACGTACTAGAAGAGTTTAAGACGCCACTTTTGTAAAAGGGATTAATATTCCTCAATTAACAAATTTTAAGCTGAATTACCCCAACTAAAATCAAGTTGCAAGTTGCTTTGTCCACTTGTTTTACTCTTACAATCACTCTTTGAAAAAAAAAAAAATTCCAATGTCTGTTCCTGAAATAATAGCATAATTTACTCAAAGAAAGATTATCAAAACACAACCATCTCTCTCCTAGCTTGTTGTCTTGGTCCACTTTTGTGAATCCTAACACACATTCTTCAAAGAAACAAAAAAAACCAAAAATGGAAATGCGGGATATATATATTTATTATGACTCTCGAGCTTCAAGATAAAAAAGAAAAAAAAAATTAATTGTGAGTTACAATGTTTTCTGCATGTTGGACTAGCTAGAAAGAGAGTGGAGAAGAGATTTAATGAAAAAAATAATAATAATAAACGAAACAAAAGAAAGTGAGTGAAGCGATGGACTATGTCGGCAAAATTTGTACTTATCTTTAAGGAAGATCAAATCAACGTGTCGTGGCGGCCGTGCCCAGACGACAGACTAGCAGCCAAGTAAGAAAGAAAAACCGAAATCCTCTCCGGCTCTAAACTCTAATGCGTGCTGCCTATCAGCCTATGCACTCCCTTCTCTCCTTCCCCCAGTCCCCCTCTGTTAGTCCTTCCACAATCATAATTATACTGAAAATACAGCATCACCCCTTTGCTTTGATTCATCACTATATATATACAATAATTATTGCAAACTTCATAGTTTTTCATGTTTGTTTGTTTGTACTTTGTACTCATCATCCACACTTCCATATAAATATGACACCTCCTCCTAAGCCAACCCCTTTTCTTTTCTTGGACATTCATGGGTTGATATAACAGAATCTTCTCCTCATTTCTTGTTTACTTTTAAAGGGTTCTTGTTTTTTTATTAGGGTTAGGAAAACAAAGACTAAGAGGGATTTTTTTTTTTTTTGCTTTATTAATTTGTTGAGATGGAAGGAGGGATTTGTTCAACTTCAAGCACAGAGAAAAGGAAACACAGGGAAACTCAACAACAACAGGAGAAACCCTATAGAGGAATAAGGATGAGGAAGTGGGGTAAGTGGGTAGCTGAGATAAGAGAGCCTAATAAAAGGTCAAGAATATGGCTTGGTTCGTATTCTTCACCGGTGGCTGCCGCCCGGGCATACGACACGGCTGTGTTTTATCTAAGAGGCCCTTCAGCTAGGCTTAACTTTCCTGAGTGTATAGTGGACGATGATGAGCTGCATGATTTGTCTGCTGCTTCAATAAGAAAGAAAGCCACTGAAGTTGGAGCTAGAGTTGATGCACTTCAAACTTCACTTCATGCTACTAATTCCACCGAGTCTTCCAAGTCTGCTGGCCATCGCGTTGAGAAGCCTGACTTGAATGAATATCCAAGCCCTGAATCTTCTGATGAAAATTGAAAATATATAGAGCAAAATTTTCATCGGAAGAAAGATTTTCTTTTTTCTCCTTTTTCATCTCTGCAAGAGGAGATGAGAAAGAGTACTACTGAAGGGGTAGTTCTATGCGCAGTATACTGTCAAAAAGATGATGAACAAAAGTTCTACCATCTTCCTAAAGGGTTGTGTACGGTCTGATTTGGCGGCAGCTACAGTAAACTCTTGTCTGGATAAATGTTTCACATGTATGATCCGAAGGGATTATATGCAGATAGATATATTCAGTTTCATCTATAATTGTTGAATTTCAAAAGGGATAATCAACAAGAGATATTAGTCTGTTTTTAGTCATGATTCAATTTCATGAGCTTTAATTAAACTTCCTTGTAGGTATATATGATTTCTATTTTTGGTTTTCTTCACTATACTTCTTGTTTTTTAATTTTATTTTCCCCCGGGGGTTTAATTTGTTGAACTCTTGGACGATGTTTTTGTACTGTTTCATTCAATGTTTGTCTAAGGTTGGTTGATAGTGGGGGATTGGAGGAGGAGAGCACGGCATGAGACGATAAAGAAGCAAATAAAAATAAAAAAAAAAAGACGATAAGGGCATCATAGTTTGGTGTCCCAACTGATATTTGTGACGTACTATGGCCACCACACAAAGCACACTTACGAAGGTGAAAGATCGATGGAGCAATGAAGTAGTGGTATCAATCAGCAGCATAAGATGGTGGGAGCTTTGGAAAGGGTTGCTTGGTAGTGATTGTTTTTTGCATGATGGGGAGGTGGGCGGTGATTATTTTTCCAGTTTTTTTTCTTTTGTAAATTCCAGAAGAACATATGGCATCTTAACGTCTATGACATTTGTTTAGAAGCCAATGGCCACTCTATGTGTGGACCGACCACCAAAAAAAAAAAAAACAAGAGTACTTACAAGTCTTCAAACGTAAAAAAGAATCTGTTTGTTTATTCTTATTGAAAGCCAAAGTCACCAAGAAAAGGCCTTGTTTAGGCTTTCTCTGTTTTTGGCGGTTCCCTAACTACTAATGTTGTTTATTTTTTATATTGTCGTCCCAAAAGCCTTCCTCCACCGAATTGTTTTTCCATTTTAAATATTGGGTTCTTCTTTTTTTTTCCTTTTGGCAGAAGTTTATACGCTGTTTCTTGTTTGTTTTTTGGATATGTTGTTTGATGTACATGATCGATCGGCTTAGTGTGAATGTTTATGTCCGGCAGTTGGATTTGCAGTCCCTACACTACATCCAATATTCCAATGTATATTGTATTGTTTTATAGGAGTCATTTGCATGGAAATACAGCCAATGTTTCTCACACGGACTGTGTAATTAATTTGCCGGCTGTTCAAGAGCATGATTAAGGTTTAGATAAGGGGAATGATGGGGGGAGGGGAGGGAGGAGAAAGTAACAACACTGGAGAATTAAAGTTTGGTATATTTATATCAAAATCTTTAAACAAACGAAAGAAAGAAAAAAAAAGTGTCGGTGCAACAACATTTAATTAGCAGAAGTACTGGATAAATTTTGGTTCTAGCTAGCTAACCATGCATGCTCATTAAATAAAAGATAATTTGACATATTGAAGAAATATATGATTTTGATTCGATTCTTTCTTGTGTCTCCTTCCCCAGTTCCTCTCCTTTTTCTGGGATCCAATCATTGGGAATAAAATTGGAAACTGGATTTTCATTTCGTACAGTACACACACATATATATATATATATATATATTTAATTTTATTATATGAAGTCCAAAGATGTCGGTGATTTTTGAGGTAGTTTTTGAGCCGGTTGGAACCACTAGGATATCAACATATTCGAATAAATGTGGCTTTTGTCATCGATTTAGAGTCAAGTGGAGAACCAATTCTTTATTGGGTGAATTTTGTAGTTGCAAGAAAGAGGTTGGAAGAAAACTTTAAAAATAGAAGAGCCAGCAGGTCCACATAGCTTGTCTATGTTCGCCAAAACTTTAACGACCGATCCAGATTAATGCACATTATTGGACATTTTATCTGCAATATCTCTTTAAGAATTTTCGTTTCTTGGACCTGCACTCCTTGCCATTTTACAAATGACTTTATAAGCATGCGAAAAGATTAACTTTTCATGTCTTGCTTTTTGCTAAATTCATAGATGCATACGTTAAAGAAAATGTTGCATGCATAAATTACCAATAGATAGCTTTTGCAAGCAAAACTTAGGCAAGGACCATCATCAAGATTGCAAGGAATCCGATTCCGGTCTGCTTCCTGAATCTTGATTGAAGTATGCTGACTACTCTATTCCATAGGATGTTTTTCACTTTTTAAGTTGTACAAACTTTGCTACTCAAATTATATGATATGATCCATATTAGAAATTGTTTTTAAATGAAAATATTTATAATGAAAAATGAGATAACGAAATATAACCTATGTATCCGAACACAGTGGGATATTGTTAATGCAAGTTGTCCAAAAATATGCAGAAGTCACAGATTGAGTTGTACAAAAATTAAGCTGTAAATTTAGCACTTAAATGGCTGAATCATGTGTCACGTCCAGTTGGGCCCTTCCATTAATTTATGCAAGATAATGCTTCCTCCTACTTGCTCTACAAGAGGAGCAAAAGTTGATGCATAAATCCAATAAAATCCCAAGAGCAAGATTCCACAATGTTGCAGCTTTAATGAAATATTGAAAAGAAAAAAACATAAAATTGCAGGAGCCAATTGATGATACAATTTAATTTAATGGGAAGTCTGAATAAATGGGAATATAGACTATACAATGGTGGGCACCTTTAACTATTGAATGAAAAGCGCATGCGGCATACCCTTCCCCGTGAACACAGAGAAGAATTAATGGTGCATCCTTCCTGTCTCTTTAATCGACTTTTTTCGCCAGATTCAATCATTCAATCTCACCGGATCTGCATTTATACACTGCAAAGTCTGCACATCCCATTCAGTCATTTTCCAAATAATTTTGAAAATAGAAATGATAGTGGGAGTGAAATTATAGAGTGAAAAATTGGAGTGACTGACGTGGCAGTGATAAAAAGACAAACTTATACCTTACAGTTCACTCATCATTTGGTTAGGGTATTAGTTTTTCTTTTTATCACTGCCACGTCAGTTACTCCAATTTTTCACTCCGTAATTTAAGTCCCCCTATCATTGCTCTTTTGAAAATCATAAGATTTTAAGAGCTAGAAAACATTACCAAATTAATCTTAGACATTAGTGCATGATAAAAGGGATCATTAAGTTGGCTTACTCATTCCATAAAATTTGCAACTTTACTTTGCGTATTGACATGGATCAACTGCTCAATGAACAAACTTTGAGTGGTCCAGCTATAACAAACAAACCTTTCAACAGCTTGCAAGTTGCTCTCAGTTAATGCTCTCATGTGTTGACCCTCATGGCCGCCTCATCATCTTACTAGTTTCTTCTTCTTTTATTATAACATTTTTTTCATCCATCAATGCAAATGGATAAATGAAAAATCTTGGGACACTGTCCATCAATGGCGGATTAAAAAATCCAAAATTTTAATTTTTTTAATATTTTTGAAATCCTCCTCTGCTGCGCAGATCACTGAGAAAGGTAACTTGTGTCATGCATTATTTTGTATGAGCTGATCAAGAAATTGTGTCAAAAAGAAGAGTTGCGTACTTTAGCAAAACTCCATATATATCCATGAGGATGCACCATCACTTTGATCTTCTGTTTACTAGTTTGAGTAACAAAGCTTCTTCACCGTCTATTTTTAACTGTTTTTTGATCTTTTTTCTCTGTCAATTAAGATGACCACAAAGTCATACCTGATCAGTGGTCCATAGGCGCTGGTTAGATTCAATCCTTTTAATTTTAATCAGACGGGATAATTGATAGATGCGGCTAACTGAAAATTGCCAGACCACCACTTTGTCCGTCTTTAATTTTGATTTTTCAAATATGTTTTTGGCCTTTCCGGTTTAGTGTTTGGTCGCTTGCTCTTGTGTTTTGGCTACGCAAGTGAACACATGACACAGATAATTCATCAAGATGTCAAGCATAAAGATATGATCACAAGCAGCACCTTCAAGTGTATATATATAGCCAAAACAATCCTCAATCTCCGTAGAAAACAGACCGGCATAGAGTAGATCGGATATTCTGTCCAAAATTATCGTGTCTTATTTTGTTTAATATTTAAAATCACGTAATTTTACTAAAATTAGAGCATAGATATCATTAAAATTACTTTACAATTATTAGATTTTAACTAAGATATGAGTGAACTCTACAATGTGGTTTTAATTTTAAATAGGATAATATTGAATACAGAATTTCGTTGCTTTAATGGCCAAGAAATATAAAAGCGGCTAATCACGATGGTGAATATACTACATTACCGCAAGTATATATGCAAAATCACAACACAAGACACAGTTTAAGGGAAAGTGAAACAGCTACTTACAACGTAAGAGATAGCTTTAAAGACAAACTATTGAACGGAACGAATGAGATATAGTATAATAACTTAGTCTCTATTTGAATGAGATATTTTTGTATTTTATTATAAAAATTTTTTTATTGGGATTTGTTACGAGAAAAGTATAATTGGGGAGTGTTTGGAATGAATAATTTCGTTTTGTTGGGATTTGTATTGAAGATTTTTTTATTAATAAAAATTTGAATTAATATTTTATTAATTTATTTTGGTAGAAATTGTGTTAATATTAAAATGTAATATTTTATTTATAAAAAAAAAAATTTAGCAAAAATAATTACTGTAGCATTGTTTTTGTTTTTAAAACTTTTAATAGAAAAATTGAACAAAACAAATAACTCATTTTGCAATTGTGAAATAAATCACTAAATTCATCTCATCCAAACATAGCCTAACCTCTTAAATGGAAAACAATGGTCCTCTAGAAAACCAACAAAAAAAATATCATATGAGGCATGCAATTAAGATAAATGAGCATGAAAACATGTTTTCCCATTCAACTTTTACTGCAAATTGTGATGTAAAAGTAACGCTAATTAAGTTGCGAACAACATATTTTTCTTTGTTTAGATATTTGATTGTTGAGTTAATCAAGTTAACTTTGAATTCTAGTACTTTCATAAATTGCAAGGTTGATGAATTAAACCAAAAAAAAAAAAAAAAACAGACAATGATGTCTCATTTTGTGAGTGAGTTGTATAGTCTAATCCAGAGTAAAGCTCCAATTCAAAGCCCACATGCAAAACTCACAGCTTTTATTTTCTGTGGTTTTAACTGCATAGACTTGGGGTTACATATTGCATGAAGTAAGGATATGGAATTCTCTTTTTAAAATTTTTCCGCGTTCCCCCGGATTTAATAATTATAAATAATTTTAGTGATATTTATATTTTTAATAACTAATTTTAATAAAATTATATCATTTTAAATATTAAACACAATCAAATAAGATAATATTATAGTACTCTACATTAAAAACAAAAGAAAAAAACCAACGAGGGACAACTGACAAAGAATAAGAGCAGAAGAATTATTAGGGTAATCTGTATGACGTGGACTGCTGGCACCTGAAGGGTCTTTTGACTTTGGGAAGAAAAGGCTGAACGATGTTGTTCTTTTGCTTGGACACCATTTTTTTTTTGTGGCCTCTGCTATTCAAAAATAAATAACTATACAAGTCCATGGATTTTATAATAAAATGGGTTTGCTCTTGATCGATCATAAACATCGAACTTGTTCAATGAATGATCAATATATAATTCTTGATTTTTACATATATACATAGGCCTCAAGCCCAGACTAAACCCGGTGAAGCATTGAGAGCCCAATTCACTATGGTCTTCTCCTACTGTTTTTCGATTTTTATGTAATGAAAAAAAATAATATATATATATATATGCTAAATTTATATAATAAAATAGATTAGATTTAACAAATTACGTGTTTTTTACTGTTTAAAAGTGCAATAAAAATGGAGTAAATTAATTTGCAAGCTGAATCCACACACACATTTCACGAGATGGGATTATCTGTACAAAATTATTTTGTCTTAATTTACTTATATCTTTGTTATGATTTAATAATTGTAAAATAATTTGATTGATATTCATGCTTTTAGTTCTTAGTTTGAGTGAAACTAATTCATCGATAAAACGGTATAATATTTAATAGAGAATATGATCTTAAATTTGAGGGGTTTTTTCCTTTTGAAGTTATGAATATATATACTGTTGTCGTTCTTTAACTATACATGTCTGTCAATCTTTGGAGAATATTAACACAATTTTGATTATTTTCTTCCTTTGTTCCTGGAATCAATTAGTTTGTTTGAATTTTTTCAGTTTCTTTCATCTTCTTGTTCTTGGTCTCTTGATATATAGTACAAAAGCGAGACCATTAGTAAAGGAGATGCAGCTATGGCAAAAGCATGTCAACATGCAGTGATGATATTATATTTATGGTTGTGGACAAACAACTTTTTAAGTTTTAACTCACTCATCAAGCACGCCACAATCTTCAAATGGTCTCTCCTAATTTTAATTTATTATTTTGCGTTGCCATCGATCCATATTGTGTTTTAAACTTATTAAATCCTCACAACAAAGTCCATCCATCATGGTTGATAAGATTGCATATGATTCATTGTTTCAAGAACTTGAACAATTTTCGTTATGTATCGATCACAATCAACTTTTACAAGTATCGATACAACCGTTGAAGAAAGAATATCCCAATTAATGTTGCCATTAATTGTTGGTTGTGGCTCCTGTTTCATCATTCATGCCCAAAGTTTCGAATTCAAAACAGATTCACATTTGTAAGAGACTTGTTGTGAATCTGGAGAGTCGCCCAATCTTTTCTGTTAAAAAAATTTGACAAACATATCAAAAATTGCTGCTCATCCATCCAAAAATGATGGAATTCATATAACCCTGCAGCAAGGATACAAATCCATTAGTGGATTTTTCATTGATTCATCCACTCTATTCTACCTCAGTACGTTGTGCCATGCTTGAATTGAGTAGTCAACATGCATGTTTTTCCTCTACTACTACACTACTAGTGACTAGTGAGAGATCTTAATTATCATGATTCAGGAGACAAAATTTTCTTTTCTGGATGCATATATGCAAGATATATATATCAAATACTTTAATCGATCAGCAATGATTTTATGTTGGATTTAATCAGGTTTATTCCTGCTGTGCTGTAGGCTAGCTTTAATTCAATCATTCAATGCACTTGTTCTTCTAGTGTAGTTCATATGGCGGGAACCCTGATCAAACTTCTTATAAATTGTTGTTGTTGTTAGCCTGAGAAATTAATTTAAATTAGTAGGGTAGAAGAACTTGGGAATGGCATTTCATAGTGGGAAATGATCAAAAAGAAGAGATCCAAAAAGACATTTGGACTTTTGTTAAGAGTCAAGATTTAACTCTTTTGATGAGTTTGTGCAAAACAACACCACAAAGAGAGGCCATTTTTTTATATATATATAAAATTCTTAGAACAATAGAAAAAGGATCGAAATGAAATGAAACAAAACAACTAACAAAAAGAGAATAAAATCAAAGAAAGGAGAGAAAAAGTTTGCATTGGGAGGATCTTTTGAGTGCTATATATCAATTCATCATCAAAATGAATTGTTTTAGGACTGTCATCCATTTACACACTTCTCCTAACATATCCCTTTCTCAGCACATTTGCTCCCACTTTTCCCTAACAAGACATGACATTTTTTTACACTCTACTGTGCTCATGTGTTACTCATCATCATCATCATCCATATATCCATGATCATTCTTTTTCTCTTTCTCATCAAGAACAAAAAAAATGAAAAAAAAAAAAAAAAAGTGAAAAGGGGAGAAAGAGGAAAAAGAATGGAGAAAAGAGAGTTACTCCATGGAAACATTAAAGTCATGCACGATCGAACCAAATTTTGTATCATATGATATTATGATGAAAAAGATGCCCCCGTGTAAAATCTCTAACTGGGAATAAAATTTCAACCAGAACAATCATGCCTGCACGCATTAACGTTATGTGCCATATACTTATTTAAATTATTAGCATCAACAGTTTCTAGCAATAACATTTTTTTTTAATAATTCTTTTCCATCAATTTCCAAGCTAAAAAGCACTTTTCCAATCAAAACGGAAAATAAGGGTATAGAAACATCTTATTAATTAAGTCATTGACAATTAAAAGAAACTCTGACATTATGCATGACAATGTTCTTGAATCATTTTTTCTTTATTTCTCAGTACGTACACTTATATCTCACTAATTAACGTCCTTCAAAACTATGATCAAACATTGATCATTCAAGGCCTGCCATGCACGGCTTGCTTGAGGTTAGAATTTGATAATCATAATCAGTAGTTAATTAATGTTATATTGTATATATGAGCACTTTGATCATAACAAAATTATCATGCTTGTAAATGGATTTTCCTAAGTTTAGTAAAAATTAACATATATAACCGTATCAAGAAAAGTAAAAATTTTGTGCATGTTATTGTTGGCCAACATTGCCTAATTCAAAGTTTGCCTCCTTTCCCTTTTGCTGGTTGTGAATGATTAGGATGAAGGCAAAAGCTGCTTCTTATTTGATGAACTTAAGTATATATAGATAATTTTTCTTTAAATTCTGGTAAAAGAACATATCAAAAGTGTTTGATGATACGATATCCTTGAAACCATTTTTTAACACATCAAGCTGAAAAAATAATCAATTTGTGTCAGGATTTTTTAAATTTTTATTTATTTTTTGCCTTCTACACGCATGTTCTTAATTTAATTTGCCTATCTTGTCAATTCTTGCCAGAAATCAAGAGTATGTTCAGTTTATATATATAGACATTCCATTTTTTCAAGCCCTAGTAATTTATGTAATTAGATCTAGCTTTGCAAAAAAAAAAAAAGAAAAAAGCCTTTTCATCTTTTTTTTTTTTTTTGTCTTTATACGATGAGAGAAATCAGAGATTTGCAGAATGGAAGGTGAGTTTCCCTTGTAAATATTTGCTGCTATATTATATTAGGGTTGAGGTATATATTTAGTATGATGGGACGTACGTACGTACGTATATGTATTACCAGTCCCATGCAAAATTCATATGCATCAATCATGCACGTTCCTTTCTATATTTGCTTGTTTCATTCGTGACTCGTAACAACTTTGCATGCGAAACAACTCAAAGTTTCAGGAAACATTCTCTCTGGAATTTATACACATCCGATCCTGCAACTATTGCAATATAATATATACTTTGGATATTTAGTAACATTTGTTGTATTACTTTATATAATATTTTTTATTAATGTGGTATGCGTATTTTTATATAATATTAAAATATTATCAAATGTTAAGTAAATCTAAGGGATAAATGATTATATACGTATTAAAATATTATAGAGTATTGCCATAAACGATACATAAAAATAATACAAAAAATCCATTCACTATAGTATATGTGTACTGCGTTGATAAAAGTACACATATTATGTGAACTTGAAGCCTCAAAAATTATAATTCATCATTGAAATTAATGTTCATATTTGATTTTCTTAGAATGTACAGCCATGCACCTTTCTGAAACACTTAGATGAAGACGAGCTAATGTATATCAATCCCTAACTTGGAATTGAAGTGTCCATTAACAATTATTCCAACCCAAACTCATCGTACGTGCAATTAACGAGATTTAAGCCATGGGAAAATATTTGATCATTAGTAACACTAAAAACGAAAAACAATACACATGGGCACAGCATCATTAACATTTGTAATATGTCCCAGAATCAGCTGTACATAAATTATACCCATGGTTGGTTTAATTATGTTTGGGGACTTAGAGATTAAACTCTTTCTTAATGATGACTGAGGAGGAATAGGAACAAGAAATCAAGAACAGGGGAGGGTGAATTGTGAAGGAAATGAAAAACGGTGGTCCATTGGACACGTGCAAATGATGACAATGTCCTCCATCATTAATGATGGATTTCCACCGTTTCTTCCACTGTGTGGGTTCCATCTCATATCATGCCCACCTGACTTGGAGACTTTTTCTTTGACCAACAATTAACCCCCACTTCTTCTAACTTCTATGCCTTTGCTCTCTTTTTTTTCTTTTTTTTTTTTATCTTAATAACTAATGCTTCTTACTTCTTAGACATGCATGCATGGAATATTAATGGAATTTGGAATGGCAATGGTTACAAGTTAGTACTATACATCAGTTGCATTTTCACACTGATTTTCAGCATTCTTTTTCCGCTGGATTTGCTTTTATTAGCTTAGATTTGCATTGAGTATGTTGTATGTGTACCGGCTATTGGGGCTATATAAACAAGTAGTTAGGCAGTTAGTATTTCGATTTTAAGATGTAAAATTCGATTATTTAGGAATGTATTTAAAAGGTGTGTGTGTTAAAAAAATAAAAAATAAAATGTTGTATACGTACCTTTTTCATCTTTAATTTACTTCACGAGAGTGTGCCTAACAAACGTATTATGGCCCCAAGCCAAATAAAGTTTTTAAAAATTGGATGCAGCTAAACAAGAGAAAATGGCAGAATGGATGGTGCAGGGGGAGACAGAGAGGACAACATGGAAAAAATAATTAAAATAAAAAACGAAAAGAAGGGGAAAATTATAAATAGGGAAGGGGCTAGAAATTTGTGAATTCAATTTTATAACTTTGATTTTTCCAAGGTACTACGAGTATGCCGGTTTGTCTGTATCCGGAACAAAAGCTGCATGTTGAAAACTTTTGAGTCCATTGTGTGGGAAAAACCATTTTTCCGGGGAAAGAATTCCCACAATAACCATTCAATTTTTCTTTTTCGATCCCCATTCATGCATGCATGCATGCATGCATCTCTAACCAAATGATGATCTTTATTATTGTTTCTTTTGGTCTGAACTGGGATAATTAAATTGCGACTGGTGTTGGATACTTAAGAAGATTTAAGAAACAAAAAGTTTAATTACAATTTTTTAGGGGTGATCACCATGGTTGGGGGCTTGTGTCCCTCATGTAGTTGAAGGCAGTAGTAATAAACGTACCAAGGCAAAGAGCTATATATATTACGAGGACAAACCTTCTGGATGTTTTCTTAAAAGTTAAAACATTATGCATGACGAGCATTCTTTTTCATGACAAGAAGTATTAACAAACCTAAATTAGGTACAGAATCATGAATCCCTACTAAACTAGGTTGAAAGATTTTGTAGATGACCATAAATTCTCTTGTCGTGATTCAAGGTGGCAAATTAATAGATTTTCTATATTATTTTATATAACGCTTTATAAAATTTTAATATATATATAATAATTTATTTATAAATATTAAGTAGTACAAAAGATTCAAAAATCTTATGATACATCTTCTTAGGATAATTTGGCACAATTGGGATGTCAAAATTTTGGCATCATAAATGACAAAACCCAAAAAACATTGACTTAGGACATTGAATTTATTTAATTAGTGCCAAATACTAGTAGAAATTATGTAACTTGTGCAAAACCCCGCGTTCGTATGAAATTATTGATATGTAGGGTTTTGTTATAATTATTTATTACTCTCTTGATTGGAAGTTTGTGGCCAATGCTTACTGATTTGAAAGCTTCCTAAAATAATATTTGTGATGTTTAGATCAGTTTATGGGCTAAGTCTCATGTTCAAAATTATACCCCACAAGTAGGGCTGTGAACACGAACAAGCTCGGGATCGGCTCGATTAAAGCTCGGTTCGAGCTCGTTTATTTAATAAATAAACGAACACAAACAAGATTTTAGACTCGATTAATAAATGAACAATAAATGAACACATTGGTGAAAGCTCGTTTATGTTCATGAACAGCTCGTTAAAAAGCTCGTTTATAGCTCGATTAAAGCTCGTTAAAAGCTTGATTAAAATATTAATTATATATTATATATTGTACTTATATACTAAATACTAGAAATAATTATATTTTTATATATATTTATTAATACACAAATCACAATATACGAGTGTTTGAATTGTTATAATAAGCTAATATTTTATAGGTGTTTGAATTGATGTATTTATTTGAGTAGAAATTTATGTTAAAAAATTATATAATTGTAAAAAAGTTATTTTTTTTGTGAGAATTTTGAATTATTTAGTTGGTGTTGTTTCTTTGAACAATGTATGTTGTAATTTATTTTATTTACATTTGAATATAACTAATAGATTGTGTAAACTCTTATCAAAATATTTGATAAATTATTGTGTTGTGATTGAATAATCTTATTTGTGCAAAATAAAAAATAAAAAGTGATAAAAAAAACAGAAAAAATTTAAAAAAAGTGAAAAAAAAACATTATTCGAGCTCGAGCTCGAGCTCGAGTTTGGGCTCGAAATCGAGCTCGAGCTCGAATAAACCTTAAACGATCCGAGCCCGAGCCGAGCTTGAGCTCAAAATTTTTTACTCGAGCTCGAGCCTGAAGAAAATTAAACGAGCCGAACTCGAGCCCGCTAAAGCTCGGGCTCGGTTCGGCTCGATATCAGCCCACCCAAGTGAGAGCTTGCTTGGTAGGCCTGGAGCTTGTTAAGTTTATTGTTTTTTTTTATTATTATTATTATTTGCTTTGTAATAGACTATGCTAACTGGATCTTTACGAGTTTAAATATTTTATCTTATTCTGTTCAAAATCTCAATATATTTTTTACTTAAAAAATATATATACGCCAATATTATCTCCTTTACTGTTTAGGGTAGGATTTTAGGTTTTAGGGTTTAAAACGTCTTGAAGATTTGCATCTCTTAATTAATTACAGAAGGTAAATGTATTAAAAAAGAGATAATATTAACCCTATAAACTTTTTTATAGAAAAAATTATATATACAGGATTTGAACTCCATTTACAACCAATATTATACTACCAAACAACCCAGCACATCTCAAAGTTTAAATTTAAAAAAAAAAAGGAAAATAAACTACAATGAAATAATAAAAAGACAATATTCCTTGCTTGCATATTCCTGTATTTATAGGCTGGCAAGGTACAAGTTCGCAACGCAATCAAATGCTTGACAATATATATGAACGATTTCATATTTGCCCAGTTCCAATCTTGTCATTGGTATACAGTCCAAGTTGGCTAGGAACATCACAAAGAAAAATGTTCGAGTTTGATTAGACATGAGAGTCTACATATGAAGTTGTACTACAACTTCATTTGGATGCATTGTCTCTGATCTTGAAATTATGTACTAAATTTATCAATATTTCATGAGTATTTCGCGTCTAAGGAGATACGCGGCAGATTGAGTTTTGAATTTGTAACGCAAATTTGACTTAAATGTTCTGATACAAACCTAGCTATATTCAAGACAAGAAAGCACATGCAACTTTCAACAACAGGGTTTTTGTTAGATTCAAATCTCCATCTGTTTCGTTGAACTTGAAAGAAGATTGAGTGATGAGTTTTCGTTTGCTGCTAGATTGAGTGCATTCATTTGAGTCCCAAAGATAAACAGTCACTCCAACAAATTAAAAAAGCAATTGGATTACATGTTTAGTTTCTTGATTTCTTTACTACCCGTATTGCCAATGTTTGCATATTGTGCGTTGATAAATATACACTTCATTAATCTTGAAGTGTTAGGGTAGTAATTGAAATCCCTCTACGTTTATTGAATTACTAATGAAAAGTTGTAGGGGAGATTTGGCAATAAATAAAGAACAGTCATATGAGATTCGCAATTTGATTAAACTAATCATAGTTGAGTCAAGAGTGGCAGATAATGATGTCCATTTGATAGAAAAATGGCAAATGTACATTTAAGGGATTAATTAAATAATTGGTGTGGGGGTGTGTTTGAACTTTGAATCATGCATGCAAGAATTTGTGATACAAAAATGGGATAGAAAGTGAGATGGTAGTTTTATACTATTTTGGAAATTGGAACAACAGTTCCCAAAGAAAAAGGATATGGAGTTGAGAGTTGTGAGAGAGATAGATATGGCTATCCGATAGATTTGGTTAAAAATGTTTGTTTTTTTCAACATGCTCTCTACCACTAAAAGACGGCATTCAGTTCTTCTCACACCATATGACCATATCCGTATCTTAGAAAGAAAAGAGTTCCATTTTCAAGTTTTGGGATTGGAGGAATCTTTTTCATTCCCTCCCCTCTTAACTTTTTGGTGATAAAGTTAAGGAGACCACCGAAAAGCATATATAGACACCATATCATGAAAGCAATAAGGAAAGAAAAACCAAACGATTAGACTAGCCAACACACTCATATACTAATAATAAAATGAGTAATGATTAGCAGAGTGAAAAATTAGAGTGAAAATGCAAAGTGACTGATCTATTAACTCTTAGGGTTCACTCATCATTTGATTAGAGTATTAGTTTGTCTTTTTATAACTGCCACGTCAGTCACTTTGGGTTTTCACTATAATTTTTCACTCCTTCTATCATTGCTCTAATAAAATATCTTATGTTGTTCACAATATAACACTAGTATTATATATGTATGCCCATTTTACTTTTGTCCTAGTTATATATGTGTAAATTAAACAACAATTTGAGAATAATTATACAAGTATCTTACTTTCACGTAATTCACAAGCTCAATAACAATCAATATTTTCATGATCATGACTGTAATATTTTTTTATAGTAACACAATTCTTCTATATCATATTTGCAATCGAAATATCATCGAAGTTATTTATCACTTCTATCTTTTAAAAGTACAAAATATCTTGATAAATTGGTGATCTACATTACACTTTAATTCGTCCTATAAGTAGTCAAGAAAACAAAAAATTCCATGATTAGCATAGCCAACCGTTGGTATACAAATAGTATTACAGGAATAACAATCATCCACACGCTTGTACATTTCATACAATTATAGTAGGTTTTACATTGCATACACACTCACTCTCCCTCTTTCTCTAGTCTATATCACTTTTTCTTTCTTTTTTGAAATGGAAATCCCAAGTCAACCTCACCTCATCATTTGGTCTTGGTTCTCCTAGGCACCACCTCATTTCCCACTTTCTTTTCATTCATTCATTCTTTCAGCCTTTTTCTATATAATTGCAACTCTTTCATCATCAAATCCTTCACCATGGGAAGCATGAAGGTGCATCAGTTCGCACGTGGAATTTGGGAGCATGAACCATCCCTCACGCTTGGCTGCAAGCGTTTACGCCCTCTGGCTCCCAAAGTAGCACCCAAAACCGACACTATCCCGGTCGCCCCTTTCGATCTCAAGAGCTTCATTAGACCTGAAAGCGGCCCCAGAAAACTTGGATCCAATGACGATAAGAGAGAACCATCACAAGTAATTAATGTTTCTTCACGACTCTTGATTAATTATCCTTTTCCCTCACGTAAATTGCATGCATGGTTAAACTATATACGTGAATAACTTGAACAATACAATTTTGGGGTTTTTTTTTGGTTAATTTCTTCTAATTTGACATGCAGGTGGATACACACCCTGGAGGAACAAGGTGGAATCCAACGCAAGAGCAAATAGGGATACTAGAAATGCTGTATAGAGGGGGCATGAGAACTCCAAATGCACCACAAATTGAACAAATCACAGCACAGCTTGGAAAGTATGGAAAAATAGAAGGGAAAAATGTGTTCTATTGGTTCCAAAACCACAAAGCCCGAGAGAGACAAAAGCAGAAACGCAATAATCTTGGTCATAACCATAGTCCAAGATCACCCACGGCTGTCACCCCGGCCGCCACCATTGCCAGTTCTCTAACACAAGACTCAAAGGTACGGTACCTCCATGTTAAATTTATACCTAAGTACTTACATTAAATCTTTAGTAGTATGACAGAGAGTTTAAAACATAGAAGTTTTGAGTTTATTCTTTTCCTCGCCTTGTTTACATTTTTCCACTTTGTATTATTACGGGTTCTTTTTATTTTCTAATATATATACACTTAATCTTTGTATAGGTAGAATTTGGGAGAGAAGAAGACAGTCCTTACAAGAGAAAGTGCAGGTCGTGGAGTAGTTTTGAATGCTTGGAGGAGGACAAAATATTTTGTAGAAATGGGGGAGATAGGACGCTACAACTCTTCCCATTGCACCCAGAAAAGAGATGATGACTACTATACCAAGGGATTCAAAAATTCATCGATCTACGTTGTAATTTGCGAATTTGGTTTCATGTGTAGTACTAGTACTTTTCTTTGCTTTTTTTTTCTTGTGTTTCTGGAAAGAAAGAAAGACAAGTATTCATCAGTGATCTTTGTAGTTTGTATCCTGATCATCCTCGTTATTCCTTCCTAACCTGCTGAAACCAAAGTGTTTGTTTCTTGTCTCTCTTGGAAAATGTTGCTACGGCTCTTTTTTCCAATATTCTCTATTCGGGTGATGGTGATCTATCCCTTTTGACTAATGGAACTTCTTTGCCATAGCTTTTAGGTTAAAAGTAATGAAACCGTGACAGGAGGACACTGAAGTCCACGACCCTAGCTAAAATCTTTGTTCATGCATCCTATGCCCACTCCAACCCAATGTATCTTAAATTTCTAAATTAATTAATGATTTGAAACCATGACACACACACACACACTAATTAAATTACTATCAATTTGCTACTGTAACTCAAATAATTTTTTTTTATGACTTTTGTAAAGATAAAAAATTATATATGTAAATCAGGGAAATGCATTTTTTTTTTTTTGTATACTCTTAGACTTAGTGGTGTTTGGTGGGGTCAAAAAATCAGTTAGAGATATGACTGACTATGTTGGTGGGAAATTAAGAAAAAGGGATCCCAAGATTTTAAATTAATAGCTTCATTCTATAGTAAAGTCTGGTTTCTTCACTTCTTGAGTTTTGTGAATTTTACATTTCCATTAATTTTGTTTTTTTTTTTTTTTGACATCTCAAAGAAAGCTGTTCATGTTGTTTAGGTTTTGATATTTGAATGTGCTGGTAGCTTTAGAGACTGCAGCTTTGTTGGCCTTTTCTTTTTCTTTTTTTTTTCTTATTTAAGATTTGCTTGATTGCCTAAGGAGTAGTATTAACCAATGATCACATCCATATTCATGGGTGTTTTTTTCGCTAATTTCACTATGCGCATTTCATTACGTTATTATATCATAAGCTTTCAAAATATCGCGCGATTCACTTGTGTAAAGATAGATTAAAAGTACGATAGATTATATCTCTTGTGACAAAAACAAAAAATTCAGACAGTTGTTAGTTAAACCCGTATTAATTTTGAAAAATAATTTATTATATAGGGTTTAGAAAAACAAACAAATCACGTAGAAATTGTTAATGTGTCATGCATGTTATACAGCTTAATTACATGCTGTATAGTAGCATTCTAACTAAAACTTGTTTAGTAAAAGTAGACAAGTAAATGGCAAGAAATAACAGTAAATCCATACATATCAGGTTAACTTCTCAATTGTTTTTCTTTTTCAAATAAAAAGAGACTAAGAATGAAAAGGGATCCTATAGTATGGATGACCAGAAGATATTACATATGCATGCATTAATTTTGTCCTAAAACAAGTTTTTGAATACTCAGAGTGAAAATGGCATAAAATTTTCCGTTCAAATTTTAAACTCACTCTTTCTTTCCTATTATATGATTAAGAATTCATCTTCTTTAAACTATATTTTATGTGCATGAATTTTCACAAACCAAATCATGACATTGTTTTAGATGGATCGTTTGGGTTACAATTAAATTAACAACAATTCCTAACATCTTTTGGTGGTCTCAAAAGGGGAACTAAGACAAAATACTCTATAACTGCGAATAATTTTTTACAGAAATATATTGATTTCAATTATCCTTTTCCATCCCTAAATGGCAAAATGTATGACTGCTCTATATATTTGTTCTTACCCATTTTTTAGATGGGAAATGTCCAAGGAATATCTCGCATGCACATATTTCGATGATGTCCAAATTTTGATACACGACACCAACATATAATGATACAATGTCACAATTTTTTTTTTACTGTTATTACAATTTAGAAACAGGGGTGGCACTCTATACTTTGACCTATAATTATAAGTTTACAACACAACCCGTACACTATTTTAACTAGTTAAAAGTTTGAGATGAGTCAGGAGTCAAATAATAAACTTGTTCAATTTACTAAATTAGGTTAATCAACCTTGGATGAGTTAGTTAGAAACGAATCCTTATATCATTTTCGACTCTATATTTAGAGTTTGAGATTTGAGAGAATTATTAGTGTGTGAGATTAAGAGAAAATACATATTTTTATCATAAAACTCCTCTGAAAACGGGTTTATATATATATATATATATGACGTGATATGTATATACTGTTACATTTGATATGCTAATTTTTTTATACGTGATACATTAATATTATATTTGATGCCAGAAAATTTGATATAATGCAATTTATTATATACTTTTTTTTGCATAATATACATATTTTTAATTTAAGTTTTCATTCACCTAAAGAAAGAAATTTTTGTTAGTAAAACTAAGTCCATTTTAAAGTTCAGTTCTATTTATGAATCGGCTTCTAAAGTAGTTGTAATTATCATCAATGAATATGAAAAAAAAAAAAGAACAAAACATTGATAATGATAATATTTGGACCCAGACAAATTGATGGCCGCAAGATGACATAAACCAGCAGCGAGATTCAGCCACGTCATCGAACACACAAAGTACAGGATTCACCACGTGTCGCAATCTCGTAAAATCCGAAAAGATTACTACAAAAAAAACACACAAATTGACAACTAGTTTAACGTTTTACGTTAAAGCAACTCTAAACATAAGTAACCGCCAGGTGTAGGTGTGAGGGTCCAAGTCCGAATCCGACGGTGGAGATTTTACCACCGCCAAGTAAAAGACTTCTCTCTCATTAGGGTTTCTCTCTGAGTGAGGTCATCACCGTTTTGCAACGCCATATTTAAACCCCAGTGTTCTCTTCTCGCCGGTTGCGGTGCAGTTCTCTCTGCCCTCCCTTCATTCCCCCAAAAAAAACCAAAAAAAAAACCCAAAATTTTTTACTGTTTTTTCATTTCAACATTATATAAATATATAGATATATAAATCCATCACTATTTCTCTCCGTTTCCCGTCCATCGTTTGATCTCCGACGGTTTTATCCCCATTTTACTCGACCCTCTTCTTTAATTTTTTATTTAAAATTATCGAAAGAATTTCCTACCCTATGAACTCTTAATTATTAAATCATTACCATTTTCAGTGTTTTCTCTATAGGATTTGATTGAGAGAGAGGATTTTTAGACTTGGGAGGAGAGGGAAACTAACTTTTGGAGAAGAAAAGGTTAGGGTTAAATGGCGCAGATTCAGGTGCAAAATGCGGCAGTGGCAGCAGGGCCCACTGGAGTGCCGGCTCCGCCAGGTGGGGCTGCGGCAGCTGGAGCAGCGGCCGGTGGTGGCGGCGGCGGGGGCAATTTTTTGTCTACCTCGCTGTACGTTGGCGACCTGGAGATTAGCGTGACGGACTCGCAGTTGTACGATCTGTTCAACCAGGTGGGCCAGGTGGTTTCTGTTAGGGTTTGTAGAGACCTCAGCTCTCGCCGGTCTCTGGGTTATGGTTACGTCAATTACAGCAACCCTTCGGATGGTGAGCTTAATCTCCTTTTGTCTTTGAATACATTAATGCATACGGATATTTTTCTGCATGAATAAGTGTTTATGATGGGATTTGCAATGCGGGTTTTGTGAAAGTTGGGTTTTTTCAGTGATATGCTGGTTAAATGTGGTTGCATGAGTGTAATTTGGGTAATTGAGTAATCCATTTTCATCGAAATGGCGATTGTTTACCTGTTGTGGTTGACCATTGTAGATGATTTGGCTTGTCTTATTGATTGTTATTGGAAAGATTGCATTTTGTGCTTTAAAGCAGAGAAATTTTGTCTAAGGGTTTTTAACGACAGTTAAGTAAGGTACTGTTGTTGTTACACGTGTATGTAATGATTATACTGGTTCCTTGGCGTAACCCTTGCATGGTGGTTTGTATTCATATTCATTATTATTATATGCGCTTAATCATTTTTGGGGTTCTCTCTCTGTTGTGTAGCAAATTTGCTACTTCCTTGTCTTTTTTTTTTCCACGAAAAGTTACTAAAGTTACGGTCTCTTTGATTTCAGCTGCAAGGGCAATGGATGTGTTGAATTTTACTCCTTTCCATGGCAAGCCGATCAGAATCATGTATTCTCATCGAGACCCTAGCATCCGCAAAAGCGGAACAGCAAATATTTTTATCAAGGTATTGTAGGTGTTTAAATAAGTGATCATTTCACATGAAGCACCTCATGAATATAGTACATGTCTTGACGTTAAATTTTATGCTACTTGTGTCTAGGGTTTCTGGGATGATTATAAAGATTCCCATGGTCTAGTTACCTTTGAGTTTGCTACATCTTCCTGCCTAAATTATGCTCTTTGACTTTTTTTCTCTACAGAATTTGGACAAGGCAATTGACAACAAAGCCTTGCATGATACTTTTTCAAGCTTTGGTAACATCCTTTCATGCAAGATAGCTACAGACTCTAATGCCCAATCTAAGGGCTATGGATTTGTACAATTTGACAACGAAGAATCTGCTCAAAGTGCTATCGATAAGTTGAACGGAATGCTGATTAATGATAAGCAAGTGTTTGTCGGTCCTTTCCTTCGTAAGCAGGAAAGAGAGTCTGTATTCAGCAGGACAAAATTCAACAATGTCTATGTGAAAAACCTTGCAGAATCTACCACAGAAGATGATCTGAAGAAAACCTTTGGGGAGTATGGAACAATTACTAGTGTTGTTGTGATGAGGGATGCAGATGGAAAATCGAAGTGTTTTGGGTTTGTCAACTTCGAGAATGCTGATGATGCTGTCCAAGCTGTTGAGGCTCTTAATGGACACAAAGATGACGACAAAGAATGGTACGTTGGGAAAGCCCAGAAGAAGTCTGAAAGAGAGCAAGAACTCAAGACCCGTTTTGAGCAAACCACAAAGGAAGTAGTTGACAAATATCAAGGAGTGAATTTGTATGTTAAGAATTTAGATGACAGCATTGATGACGATAAATTGAAGGAACTATTTTCAGAGTTTGGCACCATAACTTCATGCAAGGTTTATGTCAAAATCCCTTAGAAGAGTTTTTAAAGTCCTCTCTATCTACCCTTCTTACAGTTGCCTTTGAGTTTGCCTTGGTTTATTGATTTCGTCTTAAACATGTTTCCTGATGTTCCAGGTTATGCGGGATCCTACTGGGATTAGCAGAGGATCTGGGTTTGTTGCTTTCACAACTCCAGAAGAAGCATCTAGAGCTGTAAGTAGATGAATTAAATTAAACAACATGTCTAATGTATGGGGAAAAGCTAACTAGGCTATTTCTATGCTGATAACAGCTTACTGAGATGAATGGCAAAATGGTGATTACGAAACCACTTTATGTGGCGGTTGCTCAGCGGAAGGAAGAGAGAAGAGCTAGATTACAGGTTACATAATTTCTGGAGTTCCTCCATCTCGTCCCTTATTCTTTATAGCCCATGCATTCTGCATGCTTTGTCAATCACCTCTAAGGATCCCCTTCTATTTTCTTAAACATTCTGATCTTGATTTAAGATGGCATTTTGTTGTTCCATCAGTATGAAGGAATGTAACTCTGTGTGACTATTCTTGCCAAATGTGGTATACTTGTATCTATGACTTCCTCTCTGTGCTAAGTATCCACGTGTATCCCTTTATGCTTATTATGAGTGCTGTATTCATCAGAAAATGATAGCATTATGCTGCTTGACAATTTTCAGGGATGATTACAAAGTGACATGCTTTTTATTTTGTTGTATTGGCAAATATATTTCGTTGTTTTTTTTTTCATTTATGTTATAAACTAGATGATATCTAAACTATGTGTTGCATTTGAAGTTGAGTTGTGGTCCAAAGTGATTTATGGAATTTAATGGTTTCTGCTTGGCCTCGACCTGCAATTTTGATTGTAGATATTTGGTGAAATCATTATTTTTCCAGAAAAAAAATAGTTAGTGCAATCAGTATGATTATCAGTGAATGGCATATGCTATTCCTTCCTTAGCTTCTTTCTAGGTAAGACGAGAGTATGTTTATTGTCGACAAAATTTTTTGATGTTTGATCTGGATGTTCAGGCTCAGTTTGCTCAAATGAGGCCTGTTGCAATGACACCAACTATTGCTCCTAGACTGCCAATGTATCCTCCTGGTGCTCCTGCCATCGGACAGCAGTTATTTTATGGTCAAGGTCCCCCTGCTATAATGCCACCTCAGGTTATTATTCTTCCTTTTACCTCTTTATTTTTGTCAATGTTTGGTATTCTCTCCAACTTTTTTGGGGTTGGGATCATGTTTTTTTTTAATGCTGTTGTCTTGGCTGCTGTGTATTCAATGACCAATTAGATGCGTATTAGGGTTCTTGCAATAGTGAGTACTGCCAGCTAAGCTTCTCCTCACGCCAAGCGGGAGTGAGTTTTGCTCTTCATTGGCAACAAATGATTTCTATGTTGAAGTAGTTTGATTCTTTAGAATCTGTTACTACTTGATTTTGTTATTTATAATGATTCTGGTGTCATTGGCAAGTCTTCTAAATGTGTATATCTCAGGGTAATGCATTGTTACCCTCGAGAAGTTCCATGTTAAGGTGATCATAAGTGATAATGTTTCGCTTTTCATCTATTGATTTTTGTGAGATTATGCTCCTTATGTGATAAATACTGGGGGTCCATTTTCAGTGAGCTTTGCATATTGCTGCATTCCTGATCTGTGATGGACACACTATCTATGTATAATGATATGCACATGGGTTTTGATGAATGTTATTCTTTCAATTGAAAATTTTTTTAGGCTGGATTTGGATATCAGCAGCAGCTCGTGCCTGGGATTCGACCAGGTGGAGCTCCTATGCCAAACTTTTTTGTGCCCCTTGTCCAGCAGGGTCAGCAAGGCCAGCGGCCTGGTGGTCGGCGTGGTGCAGGCCTTGTGCAACAAGCTCAACAACCTGTTCCTATGATGCAACAGCAGGTTGGTTGCTTTTATTCTCTGTTTTACTCTCCATGGGTTTCCCTTGTAAATTTTACAAGTCTCCATGTTTATTTTTCAGATGATGCCAAGAGGACGGATGTTTAGGTATCCACCCGGTCGAAATGTTCCAGATGTGCCAATGCCTGGTGTTGCTGGTGGTATACTTTCTCCATACGACATGGGTGGAATGCTTCCTCGAGAAGCTTCCATGGGTCAGCCAATGCCAATCACAGCTCTGGCATCAGCACTTGCAAATGCATCACCCGAGCAGCAACGAACGGTATGTTGTTCTATCACATTTTCAATTTACAAGTTCTGCTTAAAAAAAAAAAGGATAAAAAGGGAGAATTAATGATAATCTAAAATTATTACCCATTTGTGGGCAGATGCTGGGTGAAAATCTGTACCCACTGGTTGATCAGCTGGAGCATGAGCACGCAGCCAAAGTGACAGGTATGCTTCTGGAAATGGACCAGACAGAGGTCTTGCATCTACTTGAATCACCAGATGCTCTGAAGGCAAAAGTTGCTGAGGCAATGGATGTCCTGCGGAATGTTCAGCAGGGAAACAGCCCAGCTGATCAGCTTGCCTCGCTCTCTCTCAATGACACCCTTGTTTCCTGAGCGCGTGAAGTGACTGAGAATGCAAGAAGACATGTTTTTTTTTGATGGAATCAAAATCAATCTCTTTTGTAGTGAAAGGCTCTAGAAATTCTAGAAGAGAGTTTTGGATGATATTTTAGGATTTTGAATTTGGATACCATTCATATTGGGTTTTGATTTTTTTTTTTTTTTTTTTTAATTTTGCTCTGAGATTGGAAGTTTTTTTTTTTTTTTTTTTTTTTTGGGATATAATTTATGGGATCTTCTTATATTCTATTAGACCTGTTTTGAAATTGCAAGATTCTCCTTTTCTTCTTTTAGTAATTGCTGAAGATGGGGGCGAAAATATCACGCCTTGCTCTTTCTCCTTAGCAAACAGGAAATTTAGGTAATTTACCTACGGCCCATTAATTTGTTGTTGTAGTTGGAGAAGTTCTAGTTGTGTTTGCTTACACGCTTTGATAAACCAACAGTTGCAAATAACATTAAAAAAAAAAAAAATAGTCAAATGGATAGGACGGCTGGTTTCCGAAAGGACAAACATTAAGTCATTAACCTTGTTGTGTTCTGCTGTGTTGTGCTCAGGCTGGTTGGTTTCCTCAGGGAAAAAGGATAAATAGTCCCCTGCCGCCCAACCAAACTATGAAATTGTCAAATGGGATATTGTTTTCAATTTCTCGTCTCTTGCGATCAATTTTTGTCTACGACCATCTCACTTGTTCTTTCTTATTACCTTAATTAAACTTCTCTATCAAGCGTGCTATCATTAGCAATACGGCAGACAAATGCCGTCTGCTTGAATCAGGGAATCAGGGAATCCGGCATCCGAATATTTGTTCTATCGCTACACTATAATCCTTTCTCGCTTTCACTTAATCAATCATGTTTACTCGGATCTACTCTCTCAAAAACATTCTACAACTTTTTCACAGAATTAATTGTGAATACAGAAATAATACAAGAAAACATATCTATATATACATATATTTTTGTAGCATCAGGCGAATCTTGGGACCAATTAATTGGTGGCGCAAACCTGTACTAGTAGCAACATATATCCAGACCAGATGTACTATGTTTACAAATGTATATAAAAGGGATTCAAATTTTTAAAAATCTGGAAGATTTTTAGGTGTCAAATTGTGTTTATATCTCACTTGTTCAACTTCTAAGCTACAGCCATTGTTTCCTACGTAGTACTAACCAGTCCATGCATGATGCATGCTTAATAAATAACTTCATGTACTTTTGTTTCTTTTTTTATCTAATCGTAGGAGCAAAGTTAAGTAGATAGTACGCAATATGAGTAACAGGGATATATAGGAAGTTGTCGAAATTTGGTACAAATCTACACAGAAAATTCATTCAGATTCATGAGCGCTTTGACTGGACTGGAATCGGATAATATGTCACACGCATGACGGATGTACATACGTTTCAAGATGTAGTAGTTGCTAGTTTGTCTTTGTTTAAATCATTGGTGGTTGAGTCATTGACTAAGGAGTCATAGTTTTCAACATTGGTGTGTACTATTTACTTGTAAGTCGTAGCTACTTAAAAGGCA
Organism: Ophiorrhiza pumila; assembly: GCA_016586305.1. Taxonomy (NCBI): domain Eukaryota; kingdom Viridiplantae; phylum Streptophyta; class Magnoliopsida; order Gentianales; family Rubiaceae; genus Ophiorrhiza; species Ophiorrhiza pumila. Next base: position 3,682,595 of record BLIW01000010.1, on the reverse strand, counting down.
TAGCTAATTCAACCAAATGGCCATCCAATTCACCCCTCGATACTGAGACTACTCTTCTTCTTCTACACTGCTTTTTTACAGCTGCATCAATGGATTCTCCCGTCTTCGTTCATCACATCTCAGACTGTTTTATCAAACCTCAATTCGTTACCGAAGAGTCTAAGCAACCAGTATACTTGTCCCTATGGGATCTAGCCATGCCCTGTGCTCAGTACATCCAGAAGGGCCTACTTTTTGCCAAGCCTGAATCTTTTGACAGTGGAAACCAAATGAACGATCTCTTGCAGAAGCTCAAGGACTCTCTTTCTCTCACCCTGGTTCATTTCTATCCATTGGCAGGTCGTCTTGCCACTTTGAAACAAGAAGATCCTCCAATTTATACCATCTATGTTGATTGCACAAACAGTCCTGGAGCTAGATTTATTCATGCATCCCTTGACTTGGCCATGGATGATATACTCTCACCTATTGATGTGCCAGTGATCGTGCAATCGTTGTTTGATCACGACAGGGCCATCAATCATGATGGGCATACCCTGTCTTTGCTGACCATCCAAGTCACAGAACTGAAAGATGGCATATTCATTGGTTGTTCCATTAACCATATGCTTACTGATGGGACATCCTATTGGCATTTCTTTAACACATGGTCAGAAATATTCAATGGCAAGGGGGGAAATATAGCCATCTCCAGACCACCAATCCATAAGAGTTGGTTCCCTGAGGGGCATGGCCCGATTCTCAGCCTGCCATATACTCACCATGATCAATTTATCCAAAGGCATGAAGCACCGCCATTGAGGGAAAGAATTTTCCACTTCTCATCTGAAACATTAGCCAAACTTAAAGCAAAAGCAAATGCTGAATGCAACACCACCAAGATTTCTTCTTTGCAGGCATTGTCTGCTCATGTTTGGAGGTGTATCACAAGGGCTAGGAATTTCCCACCTGAACAAGAAACAAGTTGTCGACTGGCGACTAATAACAGGATAAGGCTAAATCCACCTGTGTCTCAGGACTACGTTGGCAATTGTATGCAGCCAGTGAGAGCAACAGCTACTGCTGGTGAATTGCTCGAACATGGGATCGGATGGTCTGCCTGGAAATTGCATCAGGCAGTTGTCAACCACACTGATGAAATGGTTCGAGAATGGATTGATTCGTGGCTGAAAACGCGGTTTATATATCAAATGACTTTCTTTGATCCTTGCAGCATAATGATGGGAAGTTCTCCCCGGTTTGATATGTATGGGAGCGAATTTGGGCTAGGGAAAGCAGTGGCAATTCGAAGTGGTTATGCACATAAGTTTGATGGGAAAATTTCATTGTATCCAGGAAGGGAAGGAGGAGGAAGCATGGACTTGGAGACTTGCCTTCCACCACATTCCATGAGTCTTCTTGAGTCTGACAAGGAGTTCATGGAGACTGTTTCTTAATTTATCAATCCCCGTGCGTTGATTCAGGCTTCCTTGTTCGACAACAACATAAATAAAGATACAATCTTTGTCAGTTCTTCCTAATCATAATTTCAGTTTGGAAGTAATTCTTGTCTTAATGCACCATCCCTTTCAACTTCAAAATTTTCGAAGTTTCAATTCTTATCACCATTTCCATTTTCCCAGAGTTTCTTTTAGCTGCGTAGAAAATCTTTACCCATCCAGCGGACAGAAAGTCTCAACTCTCAATCCTATGTTTGGTAAAGGATAAACATTACTGGTAAAATCTTGAGTTGTGTGGTGCCGCCCAAGCAAACTATGAATTGTCAATGGATATGTTTTCTTTTTCCTGTCTCTTGTGATCAATTTTTGTTTACAACCATCTCACTTGTTCTTTCTTATTACCTTATTCAACTCCTCTATTATTAGCAATACCAACAAATGCCCCTCTGCTTATTCCATTCACAACTATATGCATATGTTGTGCATCTAAAGGACAGGGAATCAGGGATTCCGCATCCGGATATTTGTTCTAACGCTTACTATAATCCTGGTTTCTCCACTTAATCAATCATGTTTACTCGAATCTACTCTCTCGAAACGATTCTACAACTTTTTCAAAGAATTGTGAATACAGGAAATGATACAAGAACATTTTTTTTTTTGTAGCATCAGGTGAATCTTGGGACCAATTGGCGCAAACCTGTACTAGTAGCCGTTGGAAAATAATTTGTAATATAGGTTGAACATCAAAAGGGCTGAAACATCTTAAGGTCATGATGTTGGTAATGAATGTCGTGACATTGGTAATGAATGTCGCGACGTTGGTGAATTGGTAAATTAAGAGTTTGCAAACAGTGGCTACCGTCGCGACGTGTATGGTTCTACATCGCGACGTTGTTAATTAACGTCGTGACTTTAGTGGCAAAAATTGCATCTCTTGATCTTTGGTTACATCTCTTGGTGAGTAATCATATCCTTTTGATACCCAACGTTTGAATAGTACCTGTTGTACCTTAAACTCTATAAATAGATGCTCTTGTCAAGTTCAAAACATAGTGTGAAAGATTGTGAAACACATAGTAATAAGTGGAATCATATGACAACAACACCAATCAAACATACAACACAAGCATTCTAAATTCTTCTGAAAATAATCCAAGAACTTACTAGTTGGTTATTTCTAAAATCTATTGTATCCTAGAAGAGGTTGCGTACATAAATCCGATTAGTAAGATAATGGAGCCAATCAACTTTTTAAGAAAATTGTCTAACACGCCTTTGGGTCATTTGTGGACATTCTTATGCGTTCTTCTTGATTTGATTTGATTTTATGTAATCTCCAACCCCAAAATCCTTAACAGTAGCAACATCCATATGTACTATGTTTACAAAAGTACATAAAGGGATTCAAATTTTTAAAAATTTGGAAGATTTTTAGGTGTCAAATTGTGCATGTCTCACTTGTTCAACTTTTAAGCTACAGCCATTGTTTCCTACGTAGTACTAACCAGTCCATGCATGCTTAATAAATAACTTGGTACTTTTGTTTTGATCTAATCGTGCGAGCAAAGTTAAGTAGATAGTACGCAATATGAGTAACAGCGATAGGAATTCGTTTAATTTTGGCACCTACCTTGGCTCCCAAACCTAAACTGAAAATTCAGATTCCTGAGCTTTGGACTAATCAAATATCCTTCAATTAAGTAATATTCCAGACTGGACTGGATCATGTAGTTGCTAGTTTTTTTTTTTTTTTTAATTTTGATGTCTCAGCTTCCTTACTCTACAACTCTATGTCTTCCCATCACTTCATTTTTTTAAATCATCGGTGTGGTGGTTGAGTGCTACTTTTTAATATTGGTGTGCATTATTGATTGGCTAAAAGCTATCTGCACTCATTGGTGTGGTGGTTGAGTGCTAATTTTTAATATTGGTGTGCATTATTGATTGGTTCAAAGCACAATTATTCCTACTTGTAAGTCGTAGCTACTTAAAAGCCAAAGCTAATTCAACCAAATGGCCATTCAATTCACCGGAAGATACTGAGACTCTGCTACGTTCACTTCTTTTTTACAGCTGCATCAATGGATTCTCCCGTCTTCGTTCATCACATCTCAGACTGTTTTATCAAACCTCAATATGTCACAGAAGAGTCAAAGCAACCAATATACTTGTCTCCATGGGATCTAGCGATGCCCTGTGCTCAGTACATCCAGAAGGGCCTCCTTTTTGCCAAGCCTGAATCTTTTGACAATGGAAACCAATTGAAAGACCTATTGCAGAAGCTCAAGGACTCTCTTTCTCTCACACTGGTTCATTTCTATCCATTGGCAGGTCGTCTTGCCACTTTGAAACAAGAAGATCCTCCTATTTACACCATTTATGTTGATTGCACCAACAGTCCTGGAGCTAGATTTATTCATGCATCCCTTGAATTGGCCATGGATGATATACTCTCACCAATTGATGTGCCAGTGATTGTGCAATCATTCTTTGATCACGACAGGGCTATCAATCATGATGGACATACCCTGTCTTTGCTGACCATCCAAGTCACAGAACTAAAAGATGGCATATTCATTGGTTGTTCCATTAACCATATGCTTACTGATGGGACATCCTATTGGCATTTCTTTAACACATGGTCAGAAATATTCAATGGCAAGGGGGAAAATATAGCCATCTCCAGACCACCAATCCACAAGCGTTGGTTCCCGGAGGGGCATGTCCCGATTCTCAGCCTTCCATATACTCACCATGATCAATTTATAAAAAGGCATGAAGCACCATTGTTAAGGGAAAGAATTTTCCACTTCTCATCAGAAGCATTAGCCAAACTTAAAGCAAAAGCAAATGCTGAATGCAACACCACCAAGATTTCTTCCTTGCAGGCATTATCTGCTCACGTTTGGAGGTGTATCACAAGGGCTAGGAATTTCCCACCTGAACAAGAAACAAGTTGTCGAATGGCGATGAATAACAGGACAAGGCTAAATCCACCTGTGTCTCTGGACTACGTTGGCAATTGTATTGATGCAGTGACAGTAACAGCTACTGCTGGTGAATTGCTCCAACATGGGATCGGATGGTCTGCCTGGAAATTGCATCGGGTAGTGGTCAACCACACTGATGAAACGGTTCGAAAATGGATTGATTCATGGCTGACAACGCGCTTTATATATCAAATGACTTTCTTTGATCCTTGCGGCATAATGATGGGAAGTTCTCCCCGGTTTGATATGTATGGGAACGAATTTGGGCTAGGGAAAGCAGTGGCAATTCGAAGTGGTTATGCACATAAGTTTGATGGGAAAATTTCATTGTATCCAGGAAGGGAAGGAGGAGGAAGCATGGATTTGGAGACTTGCCTTCCACCACATTCCATGAGTCTTCTTGAGTCTGACAAGGAGTTCATGGAGACTGTTTCTTAATTTATCAATCCATCCTCGTGCGCTAATTCAGGCTTCCTAGTACTACAACAACATAAATAAAGATTCAATCTTTGTCAGTTCTTTCTAATCATAATTTCAGTTTGGAAGTAATTCTTGTCTGAATGCACCATCCATTTTAACTTCAAAAAATTTCAAGTACCAATTCTTATCACCATTTGTTGTTTCTCCATTTTCCCAGAGTTTCCTTTTAGCTGCATAGCGGACAGAAAGTTTCAATAAGTTATGATCAGTCAAAACTTTTAATAGTTTTATAATTTTTAGTCCACTAATAAACCAAAGTTTTGTCACATCTTTACCTACTATTGATTTTGATTTGATAATTTACAGTTTTCTATGTTGAACAAACAATCCAAGTTTTCAAAGTTTGAATTTTAACCGAGTCAATCTGCTAAAGCAGCAAGAATGCACTCTCTCTTATTGTTCTTTACTCTTCTGAGTTCTGAATGCTTTATCAAACCAAAATCTAAATTGCCAGCCTGCCAGTGGAGTCAGGCAGTCAGCTCAACCAACCAATGTAATTGTTGAATATAATTTTATAAGTAAAGAGTGGATATGGAGTGCTCATTCTGTTTTATTGTTCATATCCACGATCAAATATTGTATTGAATCGATCAAATATTTATTTATATGTGGGATATATTTTACTAAGTGAATAATTGAATTATATATTTAGACATGATACAACTACATATAATAAAGAACAAATGCTCTTAAACATTCAATTATACTCAAAATTCAATTTAAAATCTAAATTTTTTTATGTATCTAAGTAATTTTCTTGCATTACAAATTAATTTACAATAACTTAGAGATGAATATTTTGAAAGAAATGGTCACACCTTTTAAATGTTGTTACCATTAAAATACATCTTGTAAGAAATGCTCACACACTTTTTTATTAGAATTCTAAATTGTGAATAAATGGAAAAAAAAAAAAATTTAAAAAGAGAGAGAAGAAGATTATAAATATAAGGGTTAATTACATGTACTATCCTTGAGGTTTGATGAAAGTACCAAACGAACCCTGTAGTTTCAGAAAATTACGGTCACCCCCTGGTTGAGCAAACGTTTAACAAATCCACCCCTCCCTCAAAAAAACGTTTGTGTATTACCTAATATGCCCTTAAAAATTTATCTGTAATAATTATATTATTTTTGTTAACTAAATACATATGTTAAATATTAAAATAAAATCAAAAAAAATTTGTACATAAAAAAAATTCAAAAAGAAAAATCTTCTTTCTTAATTAATCAAACTAACTATTTTATTCTCCAAAAATAATTCTTTTTCTTCCAAAAATTTAAAATTTATATAGAAAAAGATTTCTTGATTAAAATTTGATTAATTTGATAAACCCATTTGTAATAAAGAATATGAAATTGATAATTTATAACAAAGAATTAAAAAGTGAAAAAAGTATTTATTGTCATTTTATATTTACTTATATATTTTTGTTATTTTTTTAACAAAAGAAGTTATGACATTTTGGTATTTTCATAAATTTTTTTAGTCAACTTTAACAGACGGGGGTGATCGTAATTTTCTAAAATCACAGAGTTCGTTTGGTACTTTCACCAAATCTCGAGGGTGGTAAATGTAATTAAACCTAAATATAAATCTCTATATATATATTTATTTATTTATAATGTTTAGGAACATTTTTAATCTATTAATAACTCTTAAAATATAAAATGTCTATTGATTTGTTGGAAGCTTAGTGCAAGTATACACACAGCCCACTTAATTTCAATCATATTAGGCTGTCGACCACAGAAGTCCAATAAGTTCAATCATAGCCGACGTTCCTTTTCAGGGGTCAAATTTGAGTGCCATATTTATGAGCAAATATCCAAAACGTATGATTGTCCTTCTTTGTAACAAAATCCACAATTCTAAGAGTTGATAAATCCAGGGATTTTTCTCCACCTGAGCGATCAGAGTTATAGCTGCAACAATGGAAACTCCGGCCATGAAATACGTTTCAGAATGCTTCATCCAACCGAAATACACTTCAGAAGAGGCAAAGCAACCATTATACTTGTCACCGTGGGATTTACCATTAGTCTCCGCCCATTACAACCAGAAGGGCCTCCTGTTTTCCAATCCTCCATCTTTTGACCATCATAAACAAATGAAAGAACTCCTGGAGAGGCTCAAGGACTCTCTTTCTCTCACTTTGGTTCATTTTTATCCATTAGCGGGACGTCTTGTAACCCTCAAACAAGAAAATCCCCCTCTTCATTCCGTGTATGTTGATTGCAGTAATGGCCATGGTGCTAGATTTATTCATGCGTTTTTGGACTTGAAAATTGATGAAATACTCTCACCAATTTACGTCCCCAAGATTGTACATTCATTTTTCGATCATGTTGGAGCCATCAACAATGATGGTCATAATATGTCTTTGCTGACTATTCAAGTTACAGAATTAACTGATGGAATATTCATTGGTGTCTCGGCTAACCATATGTTAGTGGACGGTACATCTTTTTGGCATTTCATCAACATGTGGTCAGAAATTTTCAACGTCGCCGGGGAGATTAGTGCGGCCAAAATAAATATTTCCAGGCTACCGATACATAAGCGTTGGTTTCCTGAGGGTCATGGCCCGATTCTCAACCTTCCATTCACTCAACATGATCAGTTCATCTCAAGATACCAAGCGCCTGAATTGAAGGAAAGAGTTTTCCATTTCTCATCAGAATCATTGGCCAAACTGAAGGCAAAAGCAAATACTGAGTGCAATTCCACCAAGATTTCTACCTTCCAAGCCCTGTCGGCTCATGTTTGGAGGTGTATTACAAGGGCTCGGAACTTGCCACGGGACCAAAACGTGAGATGTGGGATGTCTATTAATAACAGATCCAGGCTGAATCCGCCGTTGTCTGTAGACTACTTTGGTAACTGTATACAGTTAGCGGCAGCTACAGTTACCAGTGGTGAACTGCTGACGAGTGGACTAGGATGGGCAGCCTGGAAAATGCACGAGTTGGTGGTTAATCAAACTGACAAAATTGCATGTGAATGGGCGGAATCATGGGTTCAAAAACCCTTCACGTACAGACTGGATATGTTTTCCAAGAACGACATCCAAATTGGGAGTTCTCCACGGTTTGATATTTATGGGAACCATTTTGGACTTGGCAAAGCAATGGCGGTTCTAAGTGGTCTTGCAAATAAAATTGATGGGAAAATTATACTTTTTCCCGGAAGAGAAGGCAATGGAAGTATTGACGGGGAGTTTTGTCTTTCACCAAATTCAATGACTTGTCTTGAATCAGACAATGAATTCATGGAGACTGTTTCTTTATCATCATCAGTTCCTAAGAACTAATATAATAGAGAAATTAAACTGCATATCTGTATCAAGTCTTATTTCCTTTGACTAATTATATATATCCAAGTTCATCCCTTAATTAGTTGTATGCACAACAAGATTGAAGATTATATAAGATATTTTTAGTCGTCTCGTTTGCTTTATTAATAAATTCTTTTCCTCCTTGGAAATGTTTGGTTTGTTTCAAACATGGTTCAAAAGACACTTTTATTGTTTAGTAATCATGTAAATAATATGTCGACTTTCTGGCCACTAAATAGTTAGAAGATTGTTGAAGTTTCTGAGGAGCGTCTCTATTCTCTTTTTGGCTAGCTGCACACAAGTTTGTGCCAGATTAATAGCTGGGGAAACATTGAATTATGCAACTAGAATCGCATGCATGATTAGATCAAGATAGTCTGGCAAAAGTAGTAGAATTGATCCATCTTTTAGTGAGCAGAATTGGAAGCTTATGATGATTTCCCTTTCAACCAGAGTGCCAAGAGTTGATTCTGATAAATATATATACACAGCTTCAAGTATATATGATTACTTCTCCAACTGTTGAATATGTTTCTGAATGCTTTACCCAACCAAATTAAATTCATCCCAGAAGACTCGAAAGCAGCCAAGTTTTCTAATCGACCACTAGTCTTTTCATTTTCACTACAAACCAGATCAATGGCCTCGAGATTTTGACAATGACGAGATCAGGACTTACCCTAAATTTTGACAACCAGCCAACTAATTTACTTACCCAAAATTGTATAATTCATTTTCTCATGACTTTGAGATTTGTCTTGAATTTGACAAGGAATTCATCAAGACTGTTTCTTTGGAGTTCATTCCTTTGCAATATCAAGGGATATGCTCACCATTTTTTGGAAAAAATAACAGTTGATGGTATTTCCATGTATGCATGCATTCCCTTTCTTTTCTTGGAATATTATTACTTCTTTTATTTTGCCTCTTTTGAGGAGTTGGCAAGGAGGATTCTGTTCTAACAATCCCATTGTGTAAAGGGTTCAAGATTATGTAAGATTAAGGTAAAACAAAAATACAAAATAGGCATGAGATTATTAATGTTCTGCAATTTACACTAAAAAAAAAAGAGTAATATTGGGATACATTTATAGTACAAATTGAGGGACATCAATTCAATAGGCATTCCTTATTTGAACTTTTGGGGCATATCTTTCTCCAAATCAGAATTCACCCAAAAGAGAAAAAGAATATCCAAAGTAACTTATTATATTAAAGCCATCCAACTTCAAGCTTCACTTTCACTCATAGGTTTAGCCAAAAGAAGTAATCCTTTAAATTAAACTATTTTTTCCTAAGCATTTCTGGCCAATATATTAAACTAGTAAGTTAATTCAACAAGTTTAAAATTCACTTCCTATTTTCATTTAATGTCTTATCATCTATTTCATTTTATAAATATATATCACGTATATTTAACTAAAATTCTATAAGTAATTAATGAATCAGTGTTAAATACTCGTGAGTCGTGACTACTATTTATAAAATGGAAAACAGATTGAAACATAATGAAACACAATATCCATTTGGATTAAAATTTTTGAGCAATCAATTTTTTTTTAATCTTTTAGGTCAAATAATTAGTAATTAATTTTGTTAGAAAAAAATCAATTAGTGTTGTTACTACTTACTAACCATAATAATGAAAATATAGTAAATAATTTATAGGCATTTATTTATTTAATTAGCAAACAAGCTTCAAGTTCACGCTTCCTCCTCTTCAGCTATAAAACCCAGCCCCCTGACCCTTCAACAGCTTCTCTTTCACACCTTCGAAAAAAAAAATTTCCCATAAATGGGGGATCTGAAAAACCCCTCTGATCCGACGTCGTTTTCGCTCCCACCTGGTTCACGATTCTACCCTTCCGAACAACAGCTCATCTGCTACTACCTCACTTCTAAAAACAACGGCAGTAATTGTTATGGCATAGATGTAATTAAAGAGATTAACCTGTACAATTTCGACCCTTTTAACTTGCCGGAAGCTGCTTGCTTCTGGTTCGGAAGCGGAGGGCGGAGGCGCCACTGGTACTTTTATGTCGGGAATGTTTTGAAGGAGAGAGGGAGGAGGAGGGCCGGCGCTGGGTATTGGAAAAAGAGGAGGGTTAGGGATGTGGTGAGTGCTGGTGCAGGGAAACTCGTGGTGGGTACGCGCCAAAGTTTTGTTTTTTATTTGGGGAATTCACCCAGGAATGCTTTTAGGACTCATTGGGTTATGTATGAATATACACTGGCTGATCATCATCTTCATCAAGATGAAATGGTATTAAAATTCTCTCTCTTTTTTTAATAATTAAGGTTGCAGTATTAATTTTTTTTGTAATTATTCCTTATATGTTTGTGCATTTTTCTTGGTACAAGATTTGATTTCTATTTTACTTATAATTTTCTTGATAAATTTGATATTTTTCTTGGTATGGATTATGAATTCTATTTTATTTATAATTTTCTTGATAAATTTCAAACATTTTTCTTGGCATAAGATTAATAGGCTTGATTATGATTTCTATTTTACTTATAATTTTCTTGATACATTATTTTCATGGATGTCATAGATTTTTTTTAATGGAGTTTTTATTTGAGAATTGCAATCATAAATTTATATATTTTTAAAGTTTATTAGTAATGGGTCCTGTTATAAGTGATGTAACTTGCAATTTTTTTGCTGCTTTGTTTCGGTAAAATGATTACATTCTGTGTTGTAAACATCTTATATTTCTTGTATTTTCTAATCTGTTTGAGCTAGAGTTTACTCTGTTTCTGTTTTGTTTAATCTTAAAATTGGTTTAGAAATCATTTGATTTCAGATTACAAACTGTTCCATCACTCTGTTTGCCTTAGTTGGACCCAATCTTAATAGAAAGTATTTATCAATGAATGCAGTTCCTTTTTTGTGTTCCTTTACTTTTGAAAACTAAGGAGTTTATGTGTTAATTGAACCTTACAAAGATGAAAATCATGATGCTCTTAGTGAAGTGCCTTTTCATTTGATTAAGAATGCAACTTTTGTTCACCACAGGCTCTAATGATTATCTTGTATGCAGGGATCTTTTGTCCTTTGCAGAGTGTTTTGCAAATCTAATCTGCGAAATTGCTTATCGGAGAACATCTTAAGTTCCTGTGGTGAGGGAAGTGTTGCAACAGTGCGTCATGTAGGTGTCCAATATGATGAAAATATTAGATTGGTTACTGAAGACTCTAAAATCCACGACAAAAATACACATGATGGTGACAATAAGGTTTTGAGCATTCCAACGGGACTGGGTAATGAGTTAGATGGGAATAACAGATACAATCCTGTTTCTGATAAGGTATTAGACCTCAAATCTTCCACTTTTTGTTTTATGAGAACTGTCATTAATTTATATTGCTTAGAGTAAAGCAAAAGGGAAAGCCTCTGATTTTTGGGCAATTTTGAAGTTCAATAGCTTTCCCTGCTTCCTTTCTGGGGTTTTTTATTCCGGCTTTGTGTTTAGTATTTTAAATTGGTGGTTTGATGGCACACAACCCCTTGATAGTAATGCATGTGAACTTATTTCCTGATTCTTGGAAATGTGGAGAAACAGGTGAATGTTTAGTGATAGCTGAATTTGTGATTTACTAAGGATCTTATGATGGTGGCCTTTATCTGAGGTAGACAGAATGCTTTTGAGATGTTATGTTATCTAGTTCATCCATCAAACTTGTATCAGATTTTACAGTTTTTAACAAGGTTTCATTGCTGCTGAAAATGTGGAAATGTGTATTGGATTTCCAGCTTTGCCTATAAAAGAATCTGGTTCCTTGGTGAATCTTTTACTTTCTTTTGAGTTTTACTTGCTCAGTCTCTAAGGCTATCTAGCTGGAGTTTGTTTGCCTCTATGGCGTGATGAATTTTAGCATGTTCTAGTTATATTTTGTAATTGTATGACACCAAGGTGCTCAATGTTCTTATTTTCCTTTAGACACCATGACTCATTTGCTTCTCATGCTTTGCTTGTGCAGGACCTGATAGCCATTTTAGATGAAGATTTTATAGAGTTGGATGATCTTCTCGACCCACTTCCTGGAATTGACTAATTTACTTCAAGAATAGCTTATCAAGAAATATAAAAGGCTGACATTTTCATGCTCAGCAGAATTTTCCTCAATTGAAATAGCAACATTATTTTCAAAATTTTGAAGGCATAATCTTGATGCTCAAATTATTTGCTTCTGTAGGAAGTAAATAAATTGGCTTGAGGGATACGAATAGTATCCTTATTAATGCCCTGAGTTAACAATGAGTTAACATCTTAATTGCTCGATGTAAATTATGGAAAAACATGAGAAAATATCGCAAAAAGTATGAAATGTGGGGAGATTTACCTCAATTATGAATGAGGATCATTAAAGGCCAGGAACCCCTGTTTTCTTGAGGTAACCATGGATATTTTATATTTGCTCATATTTCTGAGTTTTGGCGGGTAGTTTGTATTTATATCTTTTGTTTTGGACGTGCAGATCCTCACTCGTGCCTCAATTTAGGCACTTGCTCTGTGAATGTGGCTAAGAGGGAGAAAGATGTGTGCTGAGGCGGAAAGAGCTTTGGAGTCATCTAATGAGATGTTTTAGGGTGCCATTATCTATGGCAAATTTTGAATGTGGAGACTTTCTGGTATGAACCATTTGTGTTGATGGATAATATCATGTTTCTTTCATTGATGTCCAAGTATTCAAGACAAGTAGGCCTTGTTAAATATTCTCTAGCTTTCTGGGTTATCAACTGCTTGTTGTAAAGATGATGGTTAGTACAGCTGCTTGTAAAATGGAGAAGCATTTGGGACTTCAGAATGAAATATTTGCTTTCTCTTTGCTTTTTTTATTTGCTTCTTCATGTGGTGGGGTTGAGGATTTGCAGGGGATTTGCTGCTTTGCCCTGCTACACTTCCCTGTCCCTGTTGTACATTTACATTAGCTTTCAATAGTGTCTTCTGAAGATCATGAACTATAGATATGAAAGGAAAATGGAGTATTCGCAATTATCATCCAAAATGGTTAACTGAATATTTTGCAATTGTAAGCTGTTTAGAATCAAATAAAAGAACAAAACTTGTTCAATTTTTTTGTTTGTTTATCACATTTTCCTGCGCTCATATTTTACTAATTTTGTTTTTCAAAGCATCTAATAATTTCGCTGAATCAAGCATTTTGGCCCATATTTTGAGCAGTTTGATAAAAAAATGAAAAAGGAGAGAAAATCTAATGAATTGACTTTTGGTCAAGTTAATATTTTTCTTCAGCTTCTTATGGACAAGTGTTCAGTGATAAAAAAGTTTTACTTGCTTTGGTAAGAAAAATATACCAACCCCTCTCAGTTTTTATTTTCGCTCTAGCATCATAAACCTCTCAATTTTTCGATCTTCTCCAGTAAAAACTTTCAAAAATTTTCGATATTTCTCCAGTAAAAACTTTAAAAAAAAAAAAAACACTTTATAATAAGATGGATACTAACCAATAGCCCGGCCCGTATATAATTTCCCCACTCTACTATACGGAAATTAAAAAAAAATTCCCACTTACGATGGCAAAGGGTTTATGAAAGGGTTTCATTTGGGTCGTGCTTTGTCATCGGAAGCCATCGTCGATTGAGCTTTGTCAGTCAGTTGCCGGTAAGCACGCCCCAGTAGAGTATACCCTCCGTCCCAGCTGCCCATAATGAGAAATGTAGGAAATTTACTACATTTTGGGCTCAGTTTCTGTCCTTTTTATTTTTAAATTCAATTTCTTTGATGAAATTTAGATGGGATGTTATTCTTACGTTAATATTTGCTCAAAGTATGAACTTTCAGGTCAATTCATGAAGTGAACAGGGTTTGGGTTCTTTTTTAGCTGGACCCAGAAAAGAAAAAGTAAAAAGAAGAAATCTTTCTTATATTTGAGAGCATGGCAGTTTCGATTTCGAGGAGGGCTTTTCGTTCTTTGAACAATGCAATTTCTTCTTCAATTGGTCTGTCTAATGGTATGTTAAAGTTTATTTGCTTCCTTTGTTTAAATAAATTGAATCGCAAAATTGGGTTTTTCTTTCTTTTTTTTTTGGGATGTATGTTATGCTTGAACTTGGGAAATTTTTAATTGCAGGCTTGAATAGTCATCGTCTTGTTGCTCACAGTGTGTCTTCTTTTGAATCTTCTGCTCTTAAAAAGGTAGATTCTTGTCAATTATTTCGGATTAATGAATGCTCACTTTAGCGATGATACCAATATTGGAAGAAATTAGTTAGGATTTGAAACATTTTCGTTGTTGCTGTGCCCGTTCTCTTTTTCCCCTCTTTGTCAAACATGAATGCTGTAGAACAAAGAGGGTTATGGATTAAGTTAGTGGCATATTATTTATTACCTTTACTCTTGTCTTTGGTTCTTGACTGCAGAATGAGTTATCCTTTGTTGCTTGTCGAAAGTTTTCAACTTCAATCCTGACTCCTGGATCAAGCGATGATGGTTTTCCCTCAAATTTGTTATCCAGAAAACATGTTATTACCCCTGAACGTGCAGCTGGTATGACTGCTGCTAGATGCTTCTCTTCAATTTTTAGTTTAGTATTTTCTGGCATTTTTATGTTAAAAGGTCCTATAAAAGGATTGTATGTTGCATTTTTTGTTCAACTAGCCAAATATATTTAAACAGTTTATTCATTATTCTGTGGTCTTGTAGGAGTTTATCAGGACCTGGTGATTCCTGTAACAAACTTTTCCAATGAAGATAAAGGTTTAATGGTTTTGGCTGGTGATGTTTTTGATTTGCCAATCAGGAAAGATATTATTCATCGTGTTGTAAGGTGGCAACTTGCAAAAAGGCAGCAGGTAGGATAATCTTTGTTTGACATTTTAAGTTTATGAAATTGTTACTGAAAATGACTATTATGTCTGAGAAGCACGGTTCTCTTTCCTATGTACTCTAACCTTCCAAAACAAATGATTCAAAAATAAAGAAGCTTTTCTTGTCATGTTTCTGAGTGAAGATTTATGTAACCTTCTGGCACTGTTTTACTTGGTGAACTTTCATATTTGGTATATTGTAATCTTCCATAATTGCCATGGCTCTTTGCTTATAACAAAGAAGATTTAGTTTCTTGCAGTTTCAATGCAAGTGCTGTATTTTTCGGTTCTTGGAGAGCTTTAAGCTGGTAAAACTTTCTTGATGCAATGTTTGCTTATAGCAGTGAGTTTTTCTCAGGGAACCCATTCAACTAAAACTATTAGTGAGGTCAGTGGAACTGGAAGAAAACCTTGGCGACAGAAAGGTACTGGTCGAGCACGACATGGAACATTGCGAGGTCCTCAGGTGATTTACTGTTAATTCTTATTGCTCTAGGTAAATATTGCTTTGATTTTGAATATTTGTGAAGGTTTACCATGCGAAATTTTGTGCTCATAACAGTTCAGGGGTGGTGCTACCATGCATGGTCCAAAGCCACGAAGTCATGCTATCAAGCTGAACAAGAAGGTCCGACGGTTGGGGCTAAAGATAGCATTGTCAGCTCGTGCTGCAGAAGGAAAGGCAAGTTTCTCAAGGCTTTCCTTTGTCTTGTATATCTCCCTTGTGGTATTTCCCGCTCATCTTTTTCTCTTCCCAACTAGCATTCAATTATGTTGTTGACAAAGTATAGGTGCTGAAATCCTATCCTAGGCCTTATACATTCGAAACTCTTGTCTTCCTGTTGTTTTCTTTTATTTTCTTGATTTATCTGACATGCTTGTGGGTTGTCCTGTCATAGCTTTCCTTGGTGTGGATGATGAGTCCTTTGAAAGTTTACCTTTTGAGAATCTTGCATTGCTCTCATTTGAATAGATAGAGTTCCAGCCTGGAATATCACCAATGCCAATAGGAGGAAAATAGTAGTTAACTATTTTCATCACTTCAATTGGTGGTGTACTCTGTTCTGTTAAAACAATATTAACGAACATGTTTATTGTTGATTTCCACCCTTAAGTAGACATAAACATTTTCATCTATTAAATTTTCTGACATTTTTTTTTGCGGCAATCGTGTAATATCTGCAAAATACCTGATTGATGCTGTTGTCATGGATTAATTGAACCCTGAAGGAACTTGGTGCCTTTTATCTGATGTTTTTGTAGTTTGGGTTTATTTGCTTTTTTATAAATAAGCTTTAATTCCATTCTAGATGAATATATTTCTCTGATGCTAGTAGTCACCTCACCTCCTCCCCGTCCCGCAAAATTTAAAGTTTATATGGTCCTTTGGCAAGGAGAACTTTTTAGCTTTCTTAGTAAAAGAGGTAGCAGATTCTTCTGACCGTATTTTTTTCTTTATAGTTCATCTATAATATTTTGTTTATTTTTGACATTTTGTGTTCTCTACCCGCTGATGTCATGCATATATCTGTATTACTTTTTTTCTTTTTTTGACACTTTATGTCCTCTACCCACAGCTTATGGTATTTGAGGATTTAGAGGTCCCTTCACATAAAACCAAGAATATCGTCAACTATTTCAAGCAAATGGAGGAAACCAAGAAACTTCTGCTGGTAGATGGAGACACAATTAATGAAAAGCTAACACTTGCTACCCAAAATATACACTACGTCAATGTTCTGCCGTCAATAGTAAGTTCCAGTATAGTTTTGGTTTGTTCCATATGGCTTACCTCTTTCATTTCTATTCATATCTGTAAGACAAACTGAAATTTGATAAACCTTTTTGCAGCTACAGGTGAATTACGGTTCCTGGTTAATCGTACTTTACACAACATTTTTTATTTTACTTTTCCATGATTTGTGAAATATTAGTTCCTTCTCTGAAAAGATTGTAGTGCTGGTTCTATTTAGTTACTAAGAACAACCTTCATTCTTTTAATGATTCCAGTATAATAGCCAAATGTTTGCGGTTATTAATGCGTTGGAAATATTGAACTCTTTCTTGTCGCTGAGCTCTAATTTTGTTGGTGGCAAATTGTATCATATCTTGTTGAAGCTGATGAATCTATACCAAGCACTTACTCAGGTTCTGATTTTGTCTATTGCAGGGTTTGAATGTGTATAGCATATTGTTGCATGACACATTAGTGATGTCTCGTGATGCCGTAAATAGGATAGTTGAGAGGATGCACACGCCAATTAACCGCTGAAGGAACAGCAGCAGTTTCAAGCGAAAATATGAATTTTTGTACTTTAGCCTGAGAGATGTAGTCCTGCCAAATAAATCTTGGACTATTTGTTATAGTGTTAAAACTTGCAAACACTTTGAGGTTGTAAGTTTCAATGTTTTAGATCCAGGTAGTGACTTGGATATTTTAAAATTAAGTATCTTGCTTTGGATTTTCCTCTGATTCTTTCTTGAACATGGGAATTAATGCCCCTCCCCTAAGTAGACACAACTCCCACCTTGCCTTGCAACTCACATGCACGGCAACTGCTACTGTTAGTCACAACCTCTCATGACCCATAAAAAGACTGTCAAGGATGAGCTTGCCCATTTTGTTTATTACCGGTCATGTGTTTACATGCAGACTTTTGATGAACAAAGAGTAATGGAATGAAATTATGATCTTTTACTGTTTTACTATTTAGCTTAGGGAGTGGAAAGAATCATGGACTGTTGGTTCCTCTATTCTTGAGGCTACTTTATTTTTGTAACTCCCCACTTCATACCAAATTATTGGACTAATCGACTTCTTTTGCCTCTCCAAAACTTTTGCTTGCTATAAGCCTATATGGGTATTTCCCTGCCTTTCTCCTTCTTTTGTTAATTTCATAAAATCCCAACAGACAATGTTATTTCTTGTGTTTTTTTATGTCCAATTGCTTCCAAGAAAGTGCCTACAGAGCAGCCTTGACCTTTCATAATCGACTATGCACGTAGCAACTGCCTAAGGCTAAGGCTAAGGCTAAATAGGCTAAACCATACATAAATTCCTCACCATATCATATTCTGACATTTCAACTCGAAACAACTTTTTTTTTTTCTGGAGCTCATACCCTTTGCATTATGCTTACATTTGTGAAGAATAATTGGCATGGCGGCCTCTTTGTTGGGGGGGAACGAGCATAAAAAGGGGTTGGCAAATGTTGTTGTCAACGATATTTAAGAATCCATTCCCGGATCTTGCTTGTAATTTTGTGGCCTTCAAGTTTCAAGCTTATTAAAAATGAAAAAAAAAATGAATTCCTTCCATTGAATGGAATGGGAAATTTATCATGGCACATAAAACACTCTTCAAGAAGTTGTCAATCTTTCCTTGAGTCATAATGATGATTCTTGGTTGGACACCAAAATCTGATCTGTGATCCATCCAATCCATCACCCTGTCGAATGTCGATACTAAAAACCCAAAAAAGGAAACAGTAGCAGTGTGCCATTCATACATACATGCATAATTTCCATCATAAGTCCACAAGCAATTTTCAGCATCATTCCCATATGCATACACATGCAATGATGCAAATGCAGTGGGGGTCTAAAGTCATTCATTCCAAGTAGACCGACCCTATGCAGAGATAGGTCTTATAGACTCATTGCTAGTAAAAATTTGTGTGTAAATTGACCCACCAACCTTTCTCAGAGGAGAAATTTTCTACAAGGATTGGGTCCCCTTAATTGCCTACCAACAGTGAACAGTCCCTTTAAATTTCACAACTTCCCAAAGATAGAGAATATATACAAAAAAAGTGTAAAAAACTCTTTTAACTTTCTTGATTCAGCCATAGGTGACCCTTATTAGTATAGATTCTATAGAAGAAGAATAGATGCTCTTGGATTTCCTTTGTTTTTATGTAATTATATCTTAAAGTTGCTAGATTTTTTTCTTTCCTATATAAGAGTGCAAGATAATTTTTCTTCCTTTGAAAATTTTCTTTTCTTTATTCCTTAAGTTCTTGATTTGGAAAGAAAATGTGAATGGCAGGAAAGAATTAAAGGCTAATAATAATAATGAGTTGTTAGATCATTCATTCATGTACTCATAAATTAAAGACAGTGTTGAAAGATTGAGCAATATTTAGCATTTCTTAACTTGTAAATTTGCTACTCAATGCAATAGTAGTCACTTTCTTTTGAACTCAAGAAAAAAAAAAAGCTGAATTGTATTGCTGTGATCGAATAGTACCTTCTCCTTTCAGTCCTTTGGTCCTTTCATTTCACTCTCCATCACAATTCACAATGCTTGTACTGCAAACAGTTAAAAAATCAAAAATAAAACAGTTAAATCTAAAAAAATAAAATAAATAAACAACGACAAAAGAGAAAGAGACAGAAAAAAATGTCTTGGAAAGTCATAAGATGTCGTGGCTATATAATAAGTGACCTGAACAAATAAGTACTAGTAGGTATAATAAAAGCTTTTCTAATTAGTAATTTTATATTATACTGATGTAATAACAATTAGCTTTCTATTCTACTATTTTATGTCTAATATATGAATCAAATTTCTCCATCATTCTATACTTAAATATATTATGTTTAATTATTTCTTTACAAATAGTTTTTAACAAGATTCCATTCAATTTCGGTAAAAAAATTTATATTTTTTACACAGTGTATAAGTATTTAAAGGTATATTATATATGCACTCGAACTATTTTAAACGTATTTATCTTATTTTTTTTTAATTATCTATTAACCTTATATTTATTTTTTTCCTAATGTATTCATACTCAAATTTATTTCTAGTTTGTCCGAATACACATTTTTTACATTTTAAATTTTATTACTCTCATTTCTTTCATACATTTCATGTACTAATATTAAGTCAAATAAACATTTTCAAGAAATTTCCTACACATAAAAGTACATGTGATCGATAATAATTAGATTTCAGCTAAAATTTTCCCGTTTTAGACTCATTACTAGTAAAAGTAAGCTTTACGTTTTGCATATGATAGGATGGTTTTAAGAATGCAGAAAAACTTGCAGATATTCAGCAATATTAGAATTTAGAAGTATATAATTATACAAAAGAAAGAGGATTATACCTAACTTGATCTCTACTTGCGTACGTATATATGTCGGCATAAAAATTAATTTTGGTCATGCTCATGCATATTGCATATGCAAGACTCTCCCAAGTCCTAAGTAATGCATTCAAACATTTGTTGTAGCCTTTGTTGACATGACCTCACAAGCAACCACATCATGGAAAATTTCATCAATAATTGTTATGTTCGTACGTAGCTGGGAATGGAATCAATCGTTTGTTATTGTTATCCTTTTGTTAATGTTTTTCAAAGCGGCCATTACGCAATGGTTTGTTACTTTACTTTGTTTGAGTAAACCATTTGGAAGAAAAGATTGGAAGTTTGCTCTTTGCTAAATGCTCAATGTTCAATGCTTTCTTTGGTGACTTGTGACCTAAACCCAACAAGACAAAACACAAACCGAAGAAAAAATAAAATAAACAATGCATGACAATGAAGAAAAGCAAAAACCCAACCCAACCCAACTTAATTAGAAAGCATGCACAAGAGAGAGACAGAGACAGTGTGTTGCTGATTTGTGATTTGCGAATTGTGAGTGAGACGGAAAGAAAGAAAGAAAGAAAGAAAGAAGAGGCATAAGCATATTTATAGCACCAAAGACTTGGTTGAAGAATAAAGAGCCCCACTCACTCTAGACTTTGATGACGATGATGCTTTGCATTTTGGCAATTGGCATTCGTTAGACTCAAGAGCTGGCAAAATTTAAAACAATGCTGGACCATTTTAATTAAGAACAATGATAGAGGGAGTTAAATTCTAGAGTTAAAAATTGAAGTGACTAACGTGGCAGTGATAAAAAGACAAACTAATACCCTAACCAAATGATGATTGAACCCTAATGGGTAAGGGATAAGTTTGTCTTTTTATCACTGCCACGTCAGTCACTCCAATTTTTCACTCCAGAATTTCACTCCCTCTATCATTTCTCTTTAATTAAACGTACACTTTGCATACATGCGAAACCATATCTTTTTTCTTTAATATTATTATGTTTTATTGTGTCTAATATTCAAAACGATGTAGTTTTACTAAAACTATGAATTAAAATCATTTTACAATTATTAGACTCTAACCAAGAGATTAGTGAAACCTACGACGTAGTTTTAATGCAAGACGGGATAAGACACGAAAAATCTTAGACAGATGATCTCAGCTCCATATATGCACTTATGTATACATTCATTCGGCTTTCTTTATTCACAAAAATGACTGTGAAACTAAAATTAGTTCATATATAAGACACAGTTTATATGTAAAATGAATAATTAATCATATTTGAAATTATAATTTTAATCTTTTGCTACTTTTATCGTGCATTGATATCACAATTAAAATTTATCATTATATATATATATATGAATCGGCTTCACCATAGAACATTTGTTCTTTCTTGCGTCTTAGTTACATTGTGACAAAGTCCTCCACGTATTTATATTCACACAACTTTTCTTAATTTTTGCAATCCCATCTAGTGAAATGAGAGAGTTTAACAAGTTTTTGTACAACACGTTTCCTTAATAAGAGGATAATCGGGTTACGAGAATCACAATAATAAATTATGATATTGAATTTTTTTTAAAGAAATCCCAGCTGATTGTAAGAATGGTCTTGGTCATTTTCTGACCATAAGAAGGGAAAATATCTTGCATACGTTATTAGTTAATTCTAGTTCACTAAAAATATAATGTTCACAACAACAACAGGAAAGAAATTGTAAATTTATAAGATGTTAATTTTCGTATGCAAAATCTAAAATTGGATTATGATTATGATGATTATGATGATTATGATGATTATGATGATTATGATGATCATGATGAAGAAATGTAACTGTTTAGTTTGTGTTAATTTGTTATTTTGGCATGCTTTTCACGTGTTTAATTTTACCAATTTAACAAAATTTGAATGAACTTAATGGAGACACATCCCATTATTTCCTTTATTGTTTTTGGTGTCATTGGTGTACATACAACCACCAATTTACTATTGCTTTGATTAGTATGATACGGTTCATGACAAGAAGGCAAACAGCTGAAAAGGAAAAGGCCATATAAAAAAAAAAGTCTCTCTTCTCAATTATTTCTTCCAACTTATTCAAATCTTGTTCAAAAACTTACACATTTACTACATATTTTTTTTGCATTATATGATATTTTCAAGCTTTCAATAAATCTTCACCAAGCAAAATAGTCTTTATAGCTTATAAATAAATACTACATCAATATATCCCATATGAATATGTTAAATAGAATATACCTATGCTTATTCCAATATTGCATTTAATAAAAGACAATTATCATTGCTTCGACTCTTATTCATCTTCCAAATATGGAATCAAATAAATACGAAAAAAAGAATAGAATCTTACATATTATTAGGCTAATTGGCCTTATTTTAGAGCAAGAAATGAATAATGCATGCACCAAACCAAACCATAATAGTATTAAGAAAAAAAGTAAATAAAAATCCCAGAAAAAAAAGGAGGATAAAAAGAAAACAGAAAACAGAAGCAGTGTAAAAAGAAAACAGAAGCAGTGTAAAAAGACAAGGGATTTTATGTTTAAGATTTTGTGTGTCTTATTTTGTTTTAATTAAAATTATGTTGTGAGGTTCACTAATCTCTTAGTTAGGGTCTAATAATTGTAAAGTAATTTTAATTATATTTATGCATTTAGTCCCTACTTTTAATGAAACTACGTAGTTTTAAACGTTAAACAGAATAAGATAGGATAAATATAAAACGATACCAGATCTTCTGTTCAATATTTATCGTGTGTTATTTGTCTTTAGTTTAAAACGTAGTTTTAATTAAGACAAAATAATAAAGACGATATCTTAGATAGAAGATCCAGTGTCGTGTAAAACGGGTGAGAAGACGTGATTATTATGAGATGCCAAAAAAAGGGGGCAGCTGCTAATGCTTTGCTTGCTTGCTTGGCGTGAAGATATGCATTGGAGACGCAGTTGACAGAAAAGACCAATGAAAAAATGGAATTTTCTTTAAAAATTTTCACCGACGAAAACGAAATAATCAGAATATTTACTGCAACTTCCCTCTCCTACTAAACAACTTTCCCCTTCGGCGCGCCTTGAAAGAAGAGCTTTTAATTTCAAGGCAATACAAAGAGAGAGAAAAGAAAAGAAAGATTTAAGAGGGAGACATCAGACAAAGAGAAAGAGAGCCATTTGGTAAGCAGCGGCCTTTTAACACACACACACAATGCATAATGCAATATCAGCATATGCATGAACATTGAACGTGACAACTCTCTTTTGTTTTCTTACTCCCTTATTCTTATCATTCTTTATTCATTTTCCCATTTGGACATTTCATTTTCCTTGACATTTCTTCAATCTTTTGGACAAAATTTTCTTGAATTTGCTGGGGACTAATTATATGATTGCATGACTTTTTAATTTTCATCAACAAGCTGTGAAAAAAGAAAAAAAAAAATTTGTGAATTAGTACTAAAAAGATTACTGTCTGGTTGGCTTTAATCACCCTCATTATTCTACACCTAATGCTAATGCTAATGCTCATATCACCCCCCCTCTCCTCTCTCTTTCCATTCTCTTTCACACCCATAACCCACCATTTCTTTCTCATCTTCTCATCTTCTTCTTAGATACCCTTTTCTCTTTATGCCTTCTTTCTTCTCTTTTTTTTCTTTCTATACCTCTTCATCCATCTTTGTTTCTTCAGCAGTGAGGTCTGTCTGTTTTTGGGTTTTTTTTTTTGTTTTTCTTGTTTCTTTGGGAAAAGATTATGGTGTTCTAGGTAGAAAGATGGGATTTTTATTGTTCTTTTGTTTCAAAGTCTTTGTTTTCTAACGTTTCTTTTGCATTTCAGGTCTTGACTTTAGATCTACAGCTTATCTGCTGCTCTTTGGCTGGTAAAAATTCAAACTTGGTTGCTGCTCTCCTTTGATTGCTATTATTTTTGATCTGGATGATAACATGATATCATCTGGGTTCTTTGTCTATTGAAAGTTGTTAACTTTTATTAATTTCTATTTTATTTTTTCTGCGTTTCATTTGGTTGCATCTTTTTCGTTGAACATAATTGCCTTTCTTTTACTTTTGTGAAATTTGTGAATTTTAGCACATGACTTGTTGGATGATTTGATTGTGAGCTGATTCCAGATGGGTTGCTTCTGGCACAACCCAGTTTGGAGAATGATTTCACTTTTTCGCAAAAAAAACTAATTTTTCTTATTGGGTTTGTTTACCTGCATAAATCTCTTTGATGAGTTTTCTTTTATGGTTTTCTTTACTCAGATGCACCCTTAGTGACCACATTGTGAAGTAATGTATTAGTACAATGTTATTGTCTGGCTGGTAAAAAGCTTTTGTGATGCCTTTCCTTTTGTGTAAAGACTGGGATGGCAGAATAAAAATCTTATCAATTCATGTTGGTGCTTTAAGGTGTTGCTTGGTTGGCCGAGGTTTATGTGGTTGTTTTTTTTGCTTTAAATTGTTGGTGTGATGGATGAATTATATATTTGTAATATGCACTGAAATGCTTTGGTTGTTGCTCATCTTTAGCAAAGAGCTTGATGGGCCACTTCTACACTTACAGGCCAATGGGGAATGCATGGTACATTGCTCTGTAGGTCAGATGAACTTTTTGTTTATGCCAATTAGGACATTTGGCTGGCTTACATAAAACCTTTGCAGTCGTGCTTTAATCTTTGATGTTCTCCAACAATATTGAAATGTCTGCTGGTGGGCGTTTTGACTTAAGTTTCTTTGATCTTAATTTTGTCCTGAAAGTAAATGGTTCTTAGAATATTGGTGAATTGTCTACTTGCATATATCTCCTTTAGAAGTTTCTTATGCAGTGGGTGGGATAAAGGATTAGTTGTTGTTGTTGTTGTCAAGGAAACTTCCTCATTTTTTCTGCAATATTATCAATTTTTCCATCCCTTCCCTGTGTGCTTTGTTATTTTCTATTATCATGGAGAATAATGTGCATTTGTTGGCTTATGGTTTCAGATTTACTGAACAACTGCAGTGTGACGTTCTGTTTGTCCAATTGATACTTTGGAACTGTGTATAAATTGAGCCCGGATGCAAGGGCAAAGGAGCGCTGTTGGTTCCTTACCTGAAGTTTTAGGCTTTGATCATGGATCAACACCAAGTGATACTGGTATAGAGCAGCAGATACGATGGAATAGTATGAGGAACTCTTCCCAGAATAGGATGCCTGATTATATGATATCACCAAGTGATGCAAATGTTGGATATCTGAATGCAGTGAACCAACAAGGGCAGAGTTTAAG
Source organism: Ophiorrhiza pumila (assembly GCA_016586305.1). Classification (NCBI taxonomy): domain Eukaryota; kingdom Viridiplantae; phylum Streptophyta; class Magnoliopsida; order Gentianales; family Rubiaceae; genus Ophiorrhiza; species Ophiorrhiza pumila. The sequence goes on along the minus strand of BLIW01000010.1, from coordinate 3,657,111 downwards.
TGGATGGGACTTTGGTGAAAGTAGTTCTAGAATCAGACAAGGTGAGGTTAGTGAAAATGAGCAGAAAACGGAGCATGTGTGGTCATCTCCAATTAATGTTTGTGCTGGTGCTGCTATTAGTTCAGAGGGGCAGCAATATGGATCTTCTAGTATTCTTTCATTGAATAATGTTGATGTAAATATGCAGAGCGATGAAAATGCAAATGGAACTTTCTTTTTGCAAAATTCAGGACCGGAAACCATAACGCGAGATTTGAACATGAATTCAGATTTTGTTGAAGATGGAGATGATGATTGCCAAGTTTTGGAATGCCCCGGTGCACTCAAATCTGGTGGATCAGCAAGTGAGCGGATTCCATCTGCTAGTAGTTCTTCAAATCCTTTTGGTATGTCTTCTGGAAGTAGTGGATTTTTGGAGGAAGGCGATGGTAGGCCGGGCTGTTCATTAGATGGTCGAAGATTATCATGTAAAAGAAAAACACTAGAAGGAACTGCTGGACAATCTTCTGGAAGTGGAAGTGGAAGTTCAAGCTGTACTCAGCATGCTGAGAGCAGTCTATGTCATGCTATACCAGCTAGGCATAATGTGTCTAGCAGCATAAGCATACCTGCCTCTGCAGAAAACAACCTGGGGGTCAATCTACCTGAGCCAGTAAATCCAAGACTTGGACTAAGTGTTGGACGAGCTTCTTCTGAACATTCTCCTGCGCTAACTGTTTCAGGGAATGCAGAGAGTTCCCGTCGAAATTTTCGATTGAGAATAAATGCCTCACACCAACAAGATTCAATACACAATAATTTATTTTCTACAGAGACTGATAATGGCAACCCTAATATTTCATCTTCTCAACACTCATTCAGAATGCTTCCCCGCAATCATTCTTTGGATTTGAGGCCAGCATCTGCAATAGAAAATGGAAATCCTCCAGGCCAGTCAGTTGTTGTGCATGTTTCATCTTTGCGACGAGACCCGCATTCCAGGTGGAATGGGGCACCTGCCCCAAGAACTGCAAGCTCATCGAGCTTTGCTATTTCTGGAGACATAGAGGCTGCACCATATGAGGAGTCTACTTCAGCAAGTGTACCCAGAAACATCTCAGAACATCCTATGTTTGTACCACCGAATGAGATGAGAAATTCATCGCAAAACCCAGCTAACTGGAGTTTAGCAGGTGGACATGTCAGTAATCCTGGAAATGTTGCATCTACTTCTCGCAGTGGCCCTAGTGCAGGTGCCCATTCATCTGGCCCTTCATGGACTCCCCATCGAAATCCTTCCCATTTTCCAAGGAGACTTTCAGAATATGTTCGTAGAGCAGCTTCATTATCTTCAGCTGATCCGGAGACTGTAGGTCAGAGCAGTAATTATGCTTCTCTGCGATCAGGCCCTTCCTCCTCACCAGACATGGCTCTTCCATCTGGACCTGGTAATCATGGGCGCCAAGCATCAAGTTCAAGATCGGCAATGTTGTTGGAGAGACACCTTGATGGTGCTTTTGGGGTTCCATATTCTTTGAGAACTTTGGCTGCTGCCCCTGAAGGAAGAAGTAGACTGATGTCTGAGGTACCTCTTATTAATTTTATATCGTGGCAATGATCTCTTAAAAGGATTCTGTTTCTGTCAGCTTCTTTTTCTGTTGATTCTTTCATCGCTGGCAGTTCCTTGTTCTTTGAGTTAAATGTGAGGGTGACTGTCTTTTATACTATAGAAATAAAGCAGTTTCACGCTCTTTCTTTTCTCTCTTCAGAATACAAGTACATTTGTTATATACTATTGCGTGGTTGTAATTTCCTTGCATAACTAATTTCACCACCCTTGGTTATGCATAACATTTTCCAGTCTCTGTCTTAATTATAGATCACATTTTACCTTTGTAGGATTACTATTGCTTTGTCTTTGTCTGACCTCTGTTCTATGTCTCTCATTTGTGAAATAGCATTCGTGCCATGACTTGCATGGCCTAAACAAATGGAAGGCTTATAATATTCGTGGTCACACAAACAACTTCTAAATTGTGCAATTAACACCAATTGTTGAACTTTGCGATAATAATTCTTATCAAGGTAAAAAAAGGAAATGTTATTGAAGAGCGACATCGTGTAAATTGTTGTGTAATAGCAGTGGGCTAGATCTTGTGGATAAGTACCCGTGATTTCCTTGCCGGTAATTTTATTGGTTTTCATAAATTGGTCTTATTTTTTTTTATTTTTGACTTCTGTTTGGCCTTTTTAGTTGCTCTTAATTGTTGCATATCCTTTCGCTAAAAGATGCTGGTTTCCCGTGTCTGTTCGGTGTATCTGTAGCTGTTATGGTCTTAGATTCTTGTACATATTAATCATATGATCCACTTCTCATGGCAAGCTCTTTTGAATTTGAATGGAAGTTGAAGTTGATCTTGTGTATGTACGTCAAGATTGCTAGCATATTCAGTGATATGGCAGTTCACTGCATTTGGATATGTTCATAGATGATGAAAGGTTTTAGTTTTTCTTTTGCAAATCATCATAAAAGTGCTACTGATCCTCTTTGTATTTGGCTGAAAAGCAGATACGCAATGTCTTGGATCTCATGCGCAGGGGAGAAGGCTTGCGATTTGAGGTTAGATTTTGGCATTGCAAGAAGGTTTTTGTATGTTTTTAGGCTGCTGAGATTTATTATCGTATGCAGCGATAAGTGCATGCTTACATTGTCCAGCATTTTCTACCCAAATGATATTTGTCAGTCACGAGTATATGTTGTCCATTCTTATGGCCAACAAACATATTGTAGATGCATTATATTTGCATTTCCTACAAGGCTTATTTGATGGTTAAATATGAGATAGAATAACCTGTCATAAAGTTATTCGGTAAAGTAGCATGCAACAAAGGTGTAGACAGTCGATAGAAAATTTTGGTAAATTGGCCATCTCTAATTACTCATGTCATGCATGGTGTCTTCTCCATAAATAGTTTTGCACGTTTCTAAAAGGAGATGGATAGCTTCTATGACGTGGTAAAGCATAGTAAAAAGAACTCCTATTCATCTCCTTTACTAGTCTCAGTGAGGCACACTAATTGTTGTTCTCTTCATTTCCTGACAAAGACGGATTCTGAGAATTGTGGAGATTTGATATTCAACAATTTGATATATGTTTTTGTTTATCTTAGGACGTTATGATTCTTGACCAATCTGTATTTCTTGGGATGACTGATATTCATGATCGGCATAGGGATATGCGGCTTGATGTTGATAACATGTCATATGAGGTAAGTGTGGCAATATATTTGGATCTTGTGTCATGAGTTCATGCTGTACATTCTTAACATTTCCAAGTCCTGGAATCTTACAGGAATTATTGGCACTGGAAGAACGCATTGGAAATGTGAACACTGGGTTGAGCGAAGAAATCATTTTGAAGCAGTTGAAACAACGCAGGCATGCAAGCATTAAAACAGATGTAGAAACAGAGCCATGCTGTATATGTCAGGTAAACTAACTGACAGGGTTTCACCCTTCCTGGTTTCTCTAAGATGCAAATTTCCATTTCAACGTCAATTTGATGCTTTTAAGGGGCTCTCATAAACTGCCATTCACATTATGTTATGCAGGAAGAGTATCTTGATGGGGCAGAACTTGGAGCACTAGACTGCGGACATGATTTTCATGCAGAATGCATCAAACAGTGGCTTACACACAAAAATTTGTGTCCCATATGTAAAACTACTGGACTGTCCAGCAAGTGATATAGAGTATAAGTTATCTGGGGCACCGAAATAGCCTTCCATCTGAATGAGTTGCGTTGGCTCGGGTCAGAAAAAACATCTGAGCACATCATTCCTTCTCCTCCATTACTGCACTCCTTGCCAAAACTTCAGGGATGTAATTTCTTCTTTATGTTACTGTGTTCTGATACAATTATTTCAACAAGCATAAACAGAACAATCTGTTCGACTTTTCATTAGTCAGGTATTCAATTGATTATTGGAAATTTAAGGATTCTTTTTGGGCTTATATTTATATCTAGTTAATTTGCTGTCTCGATCGTTCTGTTTATTTTCAGTCAGTATTTCTTTTTGCTAGGATCACTTACTGGGTAGAATTTTTCAACATGCTTATGGCATATTTTTGGGACTTTAGGGGAGAAGACTAAGAAGGGAGCTAAGCCTGTTTTAGGAGAGTCCAGATAAGAAAATGAAACGTTTTGGATACAATGATTAAAGTTTACAATTTGCCGGAGGATTGTTCTCTTTCAAAACCCAAACTTGACCATTTCCAGCATCAGACCAAATTTAAGTATTCAAGTCTTTAAAATCAAGTGCAAGAATTTGAAGGGTCTGAGAGAAACAGAATTTTGCATTGAAGAAAAATTTGATAATATCAGAGTCTTCAAGTGTCAAGACGGGGAAGTTGTTACTTGTTGGGATAATGCCAGAATGATGCATATGCTTGCATTCAAGAAATGAAACTCCCTTTGAAATTTGCATTCGTCATTGTGCAAAGAATTCACGAGTTACAGAAATTTCAAGATTGGAAAGTAAATGAAGCAAACTGGCATTATTATTAAAGTCCCGAAGTTCTGGTTGGAGGGTTCATATTTTTCTCACGCAACTGAAAAAAAACACCGAGAGAGAGAAAGATGGAGTGAGTTTGACCTCGGGAATGGCACAATGTTAATAGTAAATGATTTCAGTTTTGGGATATGGTGGCATCCTGCTGGATAACCCAATCCTAACAAAGAAAAGGAAACCAATCCAAAAAAAGAAAAACAAAAAAAAAGTTCATCTCTGACTTTGCACTTTCGGTTGTTGTTGGACAGCAATATTTTCAGTGCTTCAAAACTAACACTTAATAATGAGCACTTATTAAGAGATATTAGTAGTTGGTTTATCTCAAATTTTATATAACACTATTTCCTCATTCTTATTAATCATATAATATTACTTAATACTTATTTCTTTTATTCTAAGCAATAATTTATATTAATAATAAATACTAACTCAATGGCTGCTTAAAATGTTGCCACAACACAACCAATATTAAGATGTTATAAGTTTTTATCCCATTATGTTTTGGAGTGCAGATCTTATGTCCAATATTTATCCAGTCCTATTCTGCCTAACGTTTAAAACTACGTAGTTTCATTAAAATTAGGGACTAAATGTATAAATATCATTAAAATTACTTTACAATTATTAGACTCTAAATAAGAGATTAGTGAACCGTACGACGTAGTTTTAATTAGGACAGAATAAGACAGACAAAATCTTGGACAGAAGATCCCGTGTCTATATTATTTTTTGTCGGTTACATGAATCATATTTCACCATTTAATATGATTTATATTATGCGAGTGATAAATTTTACGTTGATAGTCAATTCTACATAATTCTTATATTTTTTCAGGGGTTTAGAACCGACTATTTATAAGTAGGCGGAGTTAGTTATTGATGAGTGTATTTCAAACAAAAATATTAAGAGGCTTAAACCCAATTCAGAATCAAGTTGTTAAATACAAAATATAATTCAGATTCTCAACAAGAAAGGAAGAGTTAAAACTGAAGTAAATTATCAGTCCAATTTTATGATTATGACAAAATTTGATGGGGACTTCACAAAATAAGAGAAAACTTGAGGTACTTAAGTTCCAAAAAAAAAAAAAAAAAATCACAATTAAGGCGGGAGAACAATCTTCACTTTGGATTAAATTAAAACCGCTTAGCTCTAATCACTCTTTACACTTTGAAATAATAACTCTCATCTTTCCTCAAAAAGAGAGTGCTAAAACAGGACACACTCTTCAATCTTCATTCATATTCATTCACTATTCTCTCCTCACACACACTCACACAGTCACACACTGACGGACCCAAAAAAAGAACTGCAACAAGTTTTAATTTCCTGTTTTAACGGCGAGATTTTTTTTTTTTTAATAACAATAAAATAGAGAGAAACTTTAATTTTATGTCGGATCTGTACGGAACCGATGATCGCTCTTCATTTGAGCCCGACTCCGAACCCGGACACGAACCACCAGAAGACATGAGCTTATTTCTTCATAATCTTCTCCATAATTCAACAGCGCCGACAGCCGGTGGCAGCTCTCTCGGCCGATCGGCAGCTGTTAATTATCGAGGCTCATCCGGTCCCAATCTCAATTTCTCTGATCCCGGGGGTTTCTTCGTGAAAGATAGGGTTGACAAGACGTTTTCTTTATCTGCCGTCGGAGACGGTGACGGCGTCACTTCTTCGATGAACGGAGCTGAATTTTCTAATGCGAATAAGGTTAAAGTTGAAAACTTTATTTTGGCTGTATAATTTTTCCTGCATATGATTTGAGTGTGATAAGTATTGCTTGAGTTGCTTTTTAATAGTTCATGTTAGTAATTACAAGATGTTTTTTCTCAATTAGGAACTAATTTTTCGTCTTTTTAGTTCATAGTTGTTAAAGATTTAATTTTTATTTGTTCTTATTAATTTCATGTTCCTGATGAAGTTCTGCGTATTGAACGATGCACAATGCATGCATTGAAATTATTATGGATTGATTCTTTTTCGTGATGGATTCCTAAATTAGTTTGTGATATCTGGCGTCGGTTTTATGTTTGTAGGGATCGGAGGGTTCAGATACAGCAGCGAACCAGAATCAATCCCGTTCGTCGAAAAGGAGTAGATCAGCAGAAGTGCATAATTTGTCCGAGAAGGTTCTGCTCTCAAATCAAGTTTAGATTTTTTTCGTTTTTTTTTTGTAATCCGTTATACCGTTTGGACTGATTTAAGTTCTATTTCACAGAGGAGAAGGAGCAGAATAAACGAGAAATTGAAAGCGTTGCAGAATTTAATTCCGAATTCCAATAAAGTATCGGTTACATTTCCTTTCCTTAGTTTGGGTTTTTTAATCTACATGTACAAAGTAAATGTTAGCCTTAGCTTGATAATATTATGGTTCATTTGTTTTATAGACAGACAAGGCGTCAATGCTGGACGAAGCTATTGAGTACCTTAAACAGCTACAACTACAAGTTCAGGTTGTAATTTCTCTCTCTACTGTTTATTGATTAAGAGTAATTCTACTTTCTTGTTATGCATTCAGATGGGATGCTCATCATGTGTGAGAGGCAATGTGATTTCTAATGTTTCAATTTTATGGTTATGTGAATATCTATTGCCATCTCATTGAAGTTAAAAAGAAAATAATCATGTGATACTGACATGTTTTCCTCACCGCTTTTGTATCCTTCATCAAGATGGAAATTGCATGTTGAAACATCTCAATACTGCAATCTTCTTGGTTTTAAACCCTCCAATTACTCTCTGATGAACAGTAATTCATGTTGAAGAAGATAATAAACCAATCTCCATTGCAGAAGCCTGTACATGTTGTCTTAGGGTAGTGCTCCTAGAAAGCTTCTTCTGTAACTTGGTAGCTTTCTTCAGAATCCGTTGTTTTTAGTGCTCAGTTCATATCCGCATGTTATATCCTGTTGTTATCAGTTAAATAGTCTTCTTTGTTTAGCAATGTTTCTAAATTGGTAATTTCTGTTTCTCTAGCTACTTTTTTTGCTAGTAATATCATTATTAATTGATAAAAGCATGTTAATAATACGACAGTAGATTATTAGGGTCAATGAGAGTTACAAACCAATAGTTCTTGTTAGAAGCATGTAAGTGGTTTAGTTACATGATGATTCTGGGCATGAATCAAGTCTCCCAATTTCTGGAAAGATTGATAACTTGATTATTAGCAGTCTCTTTAATTTTATTGGACATGAATGAAAAGTTTTACATTAAAGAGCAAACATAGGAATTTTGAGCAGTTCCATTTGATATGATTCTTTGACAGAAAACAAATTATATGATCCTAGATGTATGTAGCATGATTGCCTTCTGCAGCTGTTCATGGTAATCTGGCATGATAGAATTGTAACTATTATGAACGAAATTTTGTCCGGAAATAGATATGGACTTGAGGAGGTTCTTGCATTTCTGGGGTTCTCAAACTCTCGCTCCATTGGTGCGAAATAGATAAATGTTTTAGGTTCTTGCCAGGCATGGAGTTCTTTTATGCTATTAAATCACACTTAAGCAATGAATTCATAGTCTTTATTATGTTTCCACCTTTTAGCTGTTTAAGATGTCTTTCATCAGCCATCTATTCCAGTTACTATAGAGCTTTAACATGCAAAAGCTTGTAATTTAAACAATAAAATTTAGAAGCCTACATGCTCCTTTCTTTATCCATAAACACTACCAGATGCAGTTGTACGTCGGCCTATTACTTTAAAGCGAAACTTTGGCAGCTAATTATTTACTTATCTTGGTTTTGCAGATGTTGACAATGAGAAATGGACTTGGTTTGCATACACATTATGTACCGGGATCCCTATCATCAGTGCAGCTGCCCGTGGACTTCAATCACGAGGAGAATGCAATGCCCAATACAAGCAGAGGAGCAGATACATCCTCTAGCAACCAAGATGTAGCGATGCAAACAGTATTGGGGTTTTCCAATCCCAAAATATCATCTCATCAGCAACTTTTCATACCTTCAATGACAAATAATAGCAGCTCAACATTTCCATTTGGATTCGAATCACCAATGCAGAATAACTATGGAATGCTCAACCATTTGACAGCTCCAAAGGTATCTTGGATATGAAATTACAGTAATCTCTAGTGTCCTGTTAGAAAATTGACCCCCAGTTACCCTGAAATGTTTAAGGATATTTTCCAGGAGGATACATTAATGCAGTTACCATTAGATATAAGCTGCTCGGGGAACAACTCATCATCAGGCGTGTCTTCATAGCTACTGACAGATTTATCTGCGCGTTATGTTGTATAACATCAGACTGGTGGCGATAATAGGACATTCCAATTGTTTACTAGCATCTCTCAGAAATTAGCAATGGACACTAAAGATGCTGATAATTCTGACACTGATAAATTCATAAAGCTAATTGGGCTGAAACAAAACATTAACATAATTATTGTTCGTTTTTTTTTTCCATATAATTGTTGAGTTCCTTTTAACTTATCCTCATCTACAAAGCTAGCGAATCTTATACATGAATTTAATGTTGCATTCTTTGGTTTTCAAGTTATTAAATCTGCTTTCAAGTATAATATCTCATGCCAAATCTGGAGATTATGAGTCCTGAGTTTGATTTCTTCTTTAGAAGAAACTTGGAAGTTATAACATCATTGCACATTTATTAAAGAATCTAAATAGTATGCAAATAGTGTTGGCATAGGAATTGGTCCACCACAAAATAGTAATAATAAGTCTATTTTTGTAGACAATGGTTTTGAATTTGTAAGAGAAAATCATAATTGTTCAAAAAAACTCTTAAGAAAAGGTAACCTTTTAGTATACGGTTTGTTTGATGTTATTATTACGCATGAATATTCCATCCACGGCAATAGCATACGTACGTATGTTTATATCCGGTTGATTAGGACATGTTAGTATTGCGTTAGGTCGGTAGCAATATCGTAATCCATCCTCCCACTAAACAAATAGAAGGCGGCTTGGCTGTTATTATGCGAAATTCAATAGCTTCACTCAACAAACCATGGCAGAAAGTGGGACAAAATTCCAGAGTAAAATGAGGGACAAAAGTACACAGTGACGGTGTGAAAACAAAAGCTTCACTCGACAAACCATTTCTTTAGCATCGTACACTATCCTCGTCCATCATATATCACTAGTTAAAGTCACACCAAAACAAAAAAAGTTTTTCTACAAAGCCATCCATCACAAGGTTCAAAAGATTTGACTAGAGAAGCAATAAAAGCATCTTCAACTAAATCAACAAAAACCAATGGAGTTTAAAATCCCCAACCACTAAATCCTTTAATCACCCCTTTCCCTTTTTCTAACAAAAAGAATTCATATAATTTATTGAAGCATTAAACCCACCAAGTTTATCCTTTATAGTTGACCATTGTTTGCATCCTTTCATAACGTAAAGTTTTTTTTCATTTATTTATCATGTTCATGACTCTACAACTTTATGTGTTATCGACACTTTAGTGTCTTTTGTTGAGTCACACTAATCTTGGACCTCAAGTTAGGTCTATTGTTGAGTCACACTAATTTTGAACCTCAAGCTAACCGTAGCGTAAAACTAATTCATGTATAAAACGCATTGGAGGAGTAAAAATCACGACTAACCCTCTATTCATAGATAAACTTGAAAAACCCATAAACTTACTGATTCTTTCATTGCATTATTGCGAATCTAAAACAAGAATCCAACCAAAAGATCCCAAACATCCAAAACTATAAAGTATATATATAGGCCTATAGCTCAACCTACACACCAGTTTCATCATCATTCATCCCTGTGTTAGTGTGTTTAAAGTTAACATTCTTTTTAAACTGATTAATTTTTCACAGACACACGGACGATAAAAAATATGGAGTTTTTTTACGCACTTTTTTTTTTTTACGCACTTGACACAAAACAAGTGGGCTTTTCCATTTTTCCACCATTTCCAGAAGTCCCATCATTACAGCTGCCCCCTCAACCCTCTCTTCTTCTGTCTCTACTCTACTTACTTCAGTCCCCACTTCCATTATCATTCCCCATTCTTCAATACATACAAATGCCATACAATTACTCCCACTCAAGTACATCTCTTTTCCTCTTTCAAACCTCATTAATTCTCATGTTCTTGAGTTACTACTGTATATTTTAGAGAGAGAAAGAGAGAGGGGAAGATAGGCAGAGATGTCTGATAAAAACAATGGCAAGCCTGCATTTTTAAACGATGAGCTCTCTAAACGGACTTCAATATTCGGGTTACGGTTATGGGTCGTTCTGGGAATATGCGTCGGTGCTGCAATTGTTCTCTTTCTGTTTATAATTTCCATATGGTTTACCTCCAGACGTCACAGTAAGAAGTCTAGGCTTGCTTCACAGAAAAATCCTACCATCCCAAACGTGTCAAAAGAAATTCAAGAAATCCGGGTTGACCCCAGTAGACCCATACCCGAGCAGGACCCGAAGCTGCTCCTCCTCCCTGCTCCGGTTCCTGAGCCGTTGCCCGAGCCTGATCATGTGGAGGATGAGAACTCAAATGGGCGTCAGAGGATTCACGTGGAAATTGGTAAGGGCCACCGAATTGCGTATCCGGAGAAGACCGGGTCAGGCAGTGGTGGGTCGGGTCATGGGAGCGGGAGTGGGGATGCCCGTCCCGGTGATCAAGTGGTCATATCCGTGCCGGAGGTCTCGCATTTGGGTTGGGGCCATTGGTATACTTTGAGAGAGCTTGAGGTGTCAACTAATGGATTTGCTGATGAGAATGTGATTGGGGAAGGTGGCTATGGGATTGTTTATAGAGGTGTTTTGGAAGATAGTACTAAAGTTGCTGTCAAGAATTTGCTTAACAACAGGTACACAAGTGTTAAAGTTCTTACCTTTTTGTGTTTATCCATTGAGATGTATGCTGGCAGTATGCTGTCTAGCAATGCATGTACATTATCTGCATGGCTTCAACTATTTGACTACTTGAAGTGTATGTTGTCTTGTTTTTGTGGTAAATAAGGTAATGAATTTGGCCATTGAATTTTTCGTAGTTGCTTCATCAAATATGAATTGGGTAGTTAAGGAAATTTTGCTCTGGTTTTGTAGTATGAGATTGAGGCCAGTTTGGAAAATTAAACTGATCCTGGAAAGAATTTTTTTTTTCCTTTGGTTTTTCATATTACTGTTGTTTACAGAGGACAAGCTGAGAGAGAATTCAAAGTTGAAGTTGAAGCAATTGGGCGTGTTCGTCACAAGAATTTGGCGAGGTTGCTCGGTTACTGTGCTGAAGGAGCTCATAGGTACTTTTACCACAGTGTTTTACCTTGTCAACTATTCAATTCTGTCTAGAAATCTTAAATTTCATGGTGGGATGGTTGACGGGTTTCTGATGCTTCAATCTCTTGCTCTATACTTAGAGACTTTAAGATTGAACCTGCCCTTTCTTAGCCCATGGTCATGTGCTTGTCAATTCTCATTAAATGCAATCAAATTATTCATTCAAATGTAACTATTTGAGCACTGCAGATTTGTCATTTCTAAATGAATGCTGTCTTTTGCTGAATGACATTATATCCTTTAATGGGGTTTCAGAATGCTGGTATATGAATATGTAGACAACGGGAACTTGGAACAGTGGCTTCATGGCGATGTAGGGCCTTGCAGCCCTCTTACATGGGATATTCGAATGAACATCGTACTTGGAACAGCAAAAGGGTACATTTATTGACCTTTTCTTTTAGTTATTTGAAACTTTACCTTTAGAATATTTCACATTGCCTATCTAAGGAAATGAAGCTTACAGGCTGACCTATCTGCATGAAGGACTTGAACCTAAAGTTGTCCACCGTGATATCAAATCAAGCAATATTCTGCTAGATAAGCAATGGAATCCAAAGGTATCGGATTTTGGCTTAGCAAAGCTTCTGGGCTCAGAGAGGAGTTACGTCACTACTCGAGTTATGGGAACTTTTGGGTTAGTATACTCACTTAGTTGGAGCTGTTTAATTTACCTCGATCCCTAAGCGAGTTGTTTAATTTACCTTGATCCCTAAGCTGACCAATCCACTAATTTGTTATTCTGTTGTGTAGTTATGTTGCTCCAGAATATGCTAGTACTGGAATGTTGAATGAGAGAAGTGATGTTTATAGTTTTGGTATCCTTCTTATGGAGATCATAACAGGGAGGAACCCTGTTGATTACGGCCGACCTCCTGGGGAGGTTTGTACCTGATTATATTACTGATTGCATAATGCCAGACAAATCTAAAAGTTCTTCTCTTGAATTGTACGTTACACTTTCATCCTTTCAGGTGAACCTGGTTGATTGGCTCAAAACAATGGTTTCCAACCGTAATGCAGAGGGAGTTTTGGATCCTAAGTTGCCGGAGCAGCCTACCTCAAGAGCACTGAAACGTGCTCTTTTGGTAGCCTTACGTTGTGTTGACCCAAATGCTCAGAAGAGGCCAAAGATGGGTCATGTGATACACATGTTGGAGGCTGATGATTTCCCTTTTCGAGATGTAAGTTCTCTTTCTCTATCTATACCATTTAGTGTAAATGTAAAGCATAACGGTCATTCACGATTCCGGGGAGGGCATAAAATTCAGACTAGCAACCTGATCTCCTGGCAATTTACCTCCATGTGCCTTTTTATCTTCCTTTTCAGTGAGAATGTGGTTTGAACTGTTACATGTGGTCTACAACAAACAGATTTTATGACACAGTTTATGTTTATAGGTGCTTATATGATCGGTGTCTTTTAAGTGGTTAGGCTGGTGTTTACCATGATTTTTTTAATGATTTGATTACATATATGCATGGGAATTTGCAGATAGGAGTGTCTTGACAAATTGTTGAATATGTGACCTTAAGACATTGTTCTTTTTGTACCAAAAAAAAAAAAGAAAAAAAAAGCTACTTTTCTTTTGAAATTTGTCTTGACATTTTGGTTGTAACTTTATAAATTGAGTTTACAATGACATCTATTGTCCAATACCAATATTTCATACAATTGGTGGTCAGATATATCTATGCTCATCTGGCCTGTTTGTCCTAACATCCGTCTTATGCTGGTCAGCTTCTGTTTTAACTTTTCTTCGAGTTCATTTCAGGAACGAAGGGCCGGAAGAGAACATGCACACACACATCACGATCACCTGAAAGAGAGGATAATGGAAAAACGTATGATTGAATCAGGAGATAGCAGCGGATATGAAAGTAGTGTCCAAACCAACAGGTCGCTGTTGAGAAAGCAAGAAACCGATGAATAGCAGTAGTCTTTAAATGGTTTGAATTTAGTTAATCAGGTTGTTAGTCCTATGAAAGTATTATCTGTGGGGTTCCCCTATGTATATATAATTCCTTCACCTGTGCATTGTTTAGTTAAATTGATAACAGTTGTAGGTTCTGTATCAGAGGCATACTATATGTTCCTCATTCATAATCATTCAGTTGGGTGTTCAATTTTGTATCTTTCCACTCAATTCTTAAACACAACCACCATCTTTATATGATGGAAGAAGGAATGGCTTGATTTTGCGAAGAATCTGTCTTTCAGAGTATCCATGTCTGACACCTCTATCTGATTGATTGCATTTTCTTCAATTCTTGAAAGATCATTTGATGTGAAACTATGCCAGCAATGGTAAATCTGTTTCCATAATCCTGCAGGTTGAGAAGTTAAAAATAGGGAGTTTTGTTGGAGTTCTCCACAGCAAAAAGGATCAGTTTGTGATAAAGAAAACCAATGAGAAAGACTAAAATTCATGTACTGACAATTTTAGTGTTAGTTCATTCTTTTAAAAAATTGGATAGTGGATATATTTGGTCAAAAAGGTCGTTTTCTGTGTTTGTTTAGAGTTTAGACAGCTAAAAATGTTTGCCGACAAGAGATGAGGGATAGATGGTCATTGAAGTAGAAATGCAACTTCTTTACCTCAATATCGTTTAAGGGAAAAAACTTTACCAACATTAAATTTGGTTGGGAAAAAGGATTGGAATGGGTCCTATCCTTCACATGCACCATAGTAAGTGTCCAAATGTGCTTAAACTTACCCAAGATAGATTGAACTGAATTCAAACTGAAGTGAGTTCAGTTTAAGGAGAAAAAGATTCATCAAGAGACAAAACTGAAATCAAAACCCAAATTTGATTCAAAGAAAAATAGCAATGGATGATAAGTTTTGATCAATTTCTAGACATTACATTAATCATGCCTCCCCAACCCCCCCTTATTTACAATCTGTATGCTTCATGCTTGTCCACAATAGACTAACCGACGACACCATGATGTGATTTTGGGTCCTCACAAGTCATAAAGGCTCCACAATCCACATCAACTTTTTCTTTCCTTTCAGTTTTTACTTTTGTTCATATATGCTTGAGAATTGAAATGCACTACTTTTTTCAGTAACAAAAGACACACTTGATGATCCATTTAAGGCATGTCCCTTGTTTGGTTGTTCATGAAGAGAGACAGCAATGCAAATTTTTGTTTAATTTCTTTGTTTGATGTAAAATCGCTTGGTAAGTTCGTTCTAAATTCTCGTAATCTGATTAAAATCTGGGATTCTCAGAATATGTTCAAAGTAACTATTTTTATCATCTTCTACTCCTATGAATGAATGCATGAATTTCAAAAGACTCAATGAGGGTAAATTGCCTTGGTTTTATTTGAGAGCATATTTTTATGGCAAAAGTGCAAGGACTACTTCTTCCCTCATTCATTAAAATTTGGTCCCTCACACCATGAGGCATGAGCATCATCACAACAGATGTTTGCAATACACATGGGTTGTTGTTCGTTGGGTTTGGGTCCTTAAAACGTCACATTACTTAGACATGGCGGGCTTAGTTGCTTCTCCTCATATGGGCTAAACTTTTGAACTTGTTCTATACACTTGATCACATCCTCTCTTCCTCCACATACACCAAAGGTTACACTTTGTAAGCTTGGTGATCTAAATCTTGGTGCGTTTATGAAATTATGAGTAGAAATTTTCTTGCAGAACGATTTTATAATTTAACAGTGGATGTTGAAGTTTTCGGATAATGCAACAGTTGTTCCTCTCAAAAAAAGAAAAAGAGAACAAGTTTGCCTTTTTTTTTCTCCATCTTTGCGAAATGATTTTGGAACCTTACAGTGGGAAATTTAGTTGTCTTCTAGTTTTTAAGATAGCCTTAAGGTTTAATGATTTTTTCTTTCATTTCCCTCTAGCAATCTAGCCAAGTTTTCCAGGCAAGACTTAAGTATGCTGGAGGCGGCAGTAGCAGCAGCAGCCCAACTCGTCCAGGTTGTTATGGCATAATTGATGCACTTTTATGGCTTTCTGATTCGTCATAAGTACTGTTAGAAGTCCTACATATTTCGACCTCTCCAAGAGTTAATCTCTCATGATCAGTTTTTTATTTCATTCAGATTCAGTTACATTTGACCATTTGAGCTTTGTTCAACGTAATAAATTCAGGCTGTTTGAGTTGCATTGGATGTGGTTTGGCTGAAGAATTTACATAACTAATTCATTGTATTGTTCATCAGAAAATGCAATTGTATTTGGACTGCCTATCCAGTTGCAACAATCATCGCCCGAAACTACTTTGCCTCTCTCTTATGTGTGTTTTTAAGAGTCTATCAAGAGCATGAATGTGCCATTTTTTAGAAATTGCAATTCTTTTATCATGCATCAGTTGTTGCTGTCGTAAAGAAATGAGAACAAATTTGCCTTTCTTTGTCGCATGAAAATCTTGGGAACAAACCAAAAAAAAGAATGAATGAAACAAATCGAACCTTTTGCCACCGACAATCATGTTGTTTTTTTTCCTCTCTATAAAATAATTTTGGAACCTTACACTTAGAAATTTTGTTGTGTTATAGTTTTTAAGATGGTTTTAAGGTTTAAGGATTTGTTTTCTCCTCCAGCCAAGTTTTACAGGCAAGAGTTTAGGCACGGTGGATGCAGCAGCAGCATGCCAGCAGCCATCCACTTTCCAGCTCTGCCATTTACTTATCCGTGCAGATTGGCCCAACTGCACGTCCAAATTGTCAAAGGCATATTTGATGCTCTTTATGGCATTCTGATTTGTCATAAATTCACAAGATATTTTATAGCTCACTGAAAACAAAGAATTCTACTCCTTTATATCACCCTCCCAACTCTTTTAAGTCAATTATCTTTGCTTCTACGATTGAACAATGTTTAGTCATCCAAATAATTCCCAAGATTTTCCAATTACCAACTTCATAAAAATGAAATATTGACTTCTGATCAGTTACCTCATATGTTCACCCTTTTGAGTTGTGCAGGATTTCTAAAGTTTTTCCAATTAAACCATTTGAAAAAGAAAACACATCAAAAGAAGAAAAGGCTCTAATTTGTTTCAATTTACCAAACTTTTTCCCATCTAGTTATCAATAATCACCGACATGTTAAGGCCAGATTTCATGTTGCATCTAAATTACTTACAAGAGACTGAAAAAATGTAACTGCAAAGTTATAATCCGAGGAACAATGATTGGCGCAGGCATCTTTGTCACTACCACAGTATTTTATTGCTGTCAGATCAGTCAGCTCAAATGCAGTAGGTCCGCCCGATTTTTACCATTATATCCAACATTTCCATTCCCCTTTAACCATAATGATATCATATTTTCACAAAAACTCACGTATTCGGAGATCCATTTCCATGGATACAAGCAAGTCATAGAGTTTTCAGGTGCTACAGTGAATGCAACAGTGTGCAATGGGGTTGGCTGAAACAATCACCCTTGTGCTGCTTGCTTGTCTTTTTTCAGCTACACATATTGATTGTGCCTTAGCAGAGAGATCAATCTACATTGTCCATACTGATAAGTCCTTAATGCCAAAGGTTTTTGCCAGTCACAGTAACTGGTATGCGTCCATGATCGATTCCACCAGAAATGTTGGGCAGACATCTGATCATCATTTTGTACCAAAACTTCTCTATACGTATGAGACTGCACTTCATGGTTTCAGTGCTTTGATGTCCAAGGATCAATTAGAAGCTCTGAAGATATCTCCTGGCTTTGTTTCAGCTTATCCTGACAGATCAGTTACGAAGGACACCACCCACACCCCAGAGTTCCTGTCTCTAAATAGCCTCACAGGACTGTGGCCAGCTGCAGACTATGGCAAAGATGTGATCATTGGTGTCATTGATGACGGTGTATGGCCAGAAAATCCTAGCTTCAAAGACGATGGAATGACTCCAATTCCTGCAAGGTGGAAAGGAATCTGTCAGGAAGGAGAAGAATTCAATTCTTCACTATGTAACTTGAAGCTCATTGGAGCTAGATATTTCAACGAGGCTGTTAAAGCAGAAAATCCCAACCTGAATATCACAATGAACTCAGCTAGAGATACTTCAGGCCACGGCTCACATGTCGCGGCCACTGCTACTGGAAATTATGTTGAACGTGTTTCCTTCTTTGGATATGCTTCTGGAACGGCAAGAGGAATTGCACCCCGTGCTAGGTTGGCAGTGTATAAGGTTCTCTGGAGTGAGGGAACTTTCGCTTCTGATATTATAGCAGGCATTGATCAGGCTGTTGCTGATGGTGTTGACATACTCTCCATTTCCTTGGGTTTTGATTTTGTTCCTCCATATGAAGAACCCATTTCAATAGCTTCATTTGGTGCAATGGAGAAGGGTGTCTTCGTCTCCACTTCAGCTGGAAATGACGGCCCAGATCTTGGAACTGTACACAATGATATTCCATGGGCATTGACAGTGGCTGCAGGATCTGTGGACCGTTCTTTTGCTGGGACTTTAATCCTAGGAAATGGGTTGACCATCATTGGATGGACCATGTTCCCCGCAAGAGCCTCGGTAGAAGATCTGCCTATTCTATATAACAACACTGTATCTGCTTGCGATTCGACAGAATCACTATCTCAATTTCCTGACATATCAAGAAGCATTGTTGTTTGTGACAACACTGGAACATTCAGAGAACAAATCCGAATTGTTTATCAATCTGATGCCCGGGCAGCTATTTTTGTTTCTGATGATCCTAGGATATTTAGGTTCAACTTTTTCCCTCATCCTGGTGTTGTGATCAGCCCAAAGGATGCAGCAGAGGTTATCAATTATGCTTCAAATGAAGTTTTTCCTACTGCAAGTATCAAATTCCAACAGACATTTGTTGGGACAAAACCAGCCCCGTTTGTTTCTGCTTCCTCCTCAAGGGGTCCTGCACCAAGCTATCCTAGTATCTTGAAACCAGATATCATGGCACCAGGAATCTTAATCTTAGCCGCCACCAATCCTGATCGTCCAGAAGTGAGTGTCGGAGATAATATATTCTTGTCCACGGACTTCACTACCATGTCTGGAACGTCAATGGCTTGTCCTCATGCTTCTGGAATCGCTGCACTCCTAAAAGGTGCACATCCTGAATGGAGTCCAGCAGCTATTCGGTCTGCCATGATGACCACTGCTAGTGCAACTGATAACACTCGAACTCCAATCAAAGACTCAGGCCAAGATTTTGAAGCAGCTACACCTCTAGCCATTGGAGCAGGACATGTAGATCCAAATCGTGCACTAGATCCAGGTCTCATATACGATGCCACCCCACAAGACTATGTAAACTTTGTATGCTCAATGAATTTCACTCGAATGCAAACTTTAGCAATAATAAGATCATCTAAGTATAACTGCTCAAACCCCTCTTCTGATTTGAATTATCCGTCATTTGTTGCTCTGTATGACACGGATCAAACAAGAAACAAGTTGGTTAAGAAATTCCGTAGGACCCTTACAAATGTAGGGATCGGAGCAGCCACATATAGAGCAAAGGTGACCGCACCAAAAGATTCCAATGTCACGATTTCCCCAAGCACGTTGAAATTTGGAAAGAAGTACGAGAGAAAGAGTTACTCTTTGACCATTCAGTATAAATCCTATCAGAATCAAAGTGTCCAATTTGGTGCAATAACCTGGATTGAAGATGATGGCAACCATGTTGTTAGAAGTCCTATTTCGATCTCTCCAAGAGTTACAAGCTCATAATCAGTTTCTTATTTCATTCAGTTACATTTGAGCTTGTTCAGCATAATAACTTCAGTCTGTTTGAGTTGCATAAGGTGTGGTATGGCTAAATTTGTTCACCTGAGAATGCAATTGATATTGGTGTTTTCCTATCTAGTTGTGAGTCTCAGCAGTCAGCACCGACTACCACTTTGGCTATCAACTATCTTGTGTGTTGGCTGGAGATTTGTATTGTACATTAGCAAATGTGTCAGTTTGAATTTTGAAATCAATGTATGGATATCTATTCATTCTGATATATCATTTCACTGGCTATTATAGTTAAAAGAAAGAGCAAAATGTTCAAGATTTGGAAGTGACAAATCGCAAATGGTAACCCTTTGAGACTAAACATGCACTCTGCTATGAGATTTCCTTTCTTTTAAGAAAAACAACACTGTTATCAAATGCACATAGAAAGTTATTGTCATTATTTGAATGCTTAAATATCGGAACTTCCACATACCTTTTCCCTTGGGATTTCAGGTTGTTAATAACTTCCATAAACTGCCCTAAGGCTAATAACTATCATATTAGATTTGTTCCTCCTTTACAAACCTTTGGGTCGAAGCGTTTAAATTTAATATGGTTACCACAATTGCTAATAACAGTCATATTAGCCTTAATCACTCTGCCCATCACAACAAAAGGCTCCCTATAATATATTTTGAGTTTTACCATGATATAGAAAAAGGTGATAAAAGAAACAGATTTTCTTTGTCACCTTCAGTGTAACTATGCATGCCTTTCCTAACTATACAATGATTAACCAGAATGCAGGGTAGATGTCTATGGCTGGAGGTGTAAAGCATGTGAAGTAAAAAGTTCTGCATGTGTGATGAAAATTCGGGCAAAACTGGCAGAACTACGGCAGCCGGTGGCCACAAATGAAGGCTAAATGACCTAACATCCGTGAATATTGGTCTCTTATTTTACTTTTTTTTTTTAAATTATACTGATCAAAGACAAAATGACCTAACATCACCAGCTATTGGTCTTTTGTCTTTGATCAGTGTTGTGCATACTCAAAAAATTATTTTCAAAAATTTGTAAAATAAAAAAATATTGTCAAAAAAATGAAAATAAATTTTTTTACAAAACCTCAAGTTTTCAAGGGTTATAACATACGAATTTTGGTAAGAAATGGAAAAATAAAAACGTGTTGATTTTTGCTTTTTCTCTACTGTTGTTTACATACCTCAATTGTCAATATGCATTATAAGGAATGGAGGCAAAAAAAAAATGAAATTTAGATTTTTCACAAAATTGTCAATTTTCATGGGTTATAATACATGCATTTTAGCAAAAAATGGCAAAATCCAAAAATATGTTGATTTTTAATTTTTTGTACCATTTTTTGCATCCACCCCGGTTATGAACATGCATTCTAGTGAATATTATCTTCTTTTTTTTTGAAAAATAGAGTTTATATAAATTTGGGCAAAATACGGTGTTGGATATACCCAGGCACACCGTTACAAAAGTTAAGGCAATAAATTTGGAGTTCTAATCTATTACATGAAATTTCTAAATTTCTAAATATCTAATGACTTGAAGAAACTATTCTACTTTGACCACTAGTGTCAAAGTAGAGTAAGTCTTTAATCAAAGCAAAATCCTCCCAAAATATTGTTAAAAAAAAACTATTTTAGTGAATATTGTCAAAAAAAAATGAAAATAAAAATTTTGCGAAACCTCCATTTTCATGGGTTATAATACACGTATTTTGGTAAAAAAATGGCAAAGTAAAAAAACGTGTTGATTTTAGCTTATCATCTACTGTTGTTTATACACTTCAATTGTGAACATGCATTCTAATGAATGGGGAAAAAAAGTTTTTTCACAAAATTTTTATTTTTCATGGGTTCTAACACATGTATTTCACAAAAAATGGCAAAATCCAAAAACATGTTAATTTTTACTTTTTTATACCATGTTTGCACCCATTCTGATTGTGCACATGCATTCTAGTGAATATTGTCAAAAAAATAAAAAATAAAAAATTTCACAAAACCTCTATTTTTCATGGGTTATAACACAAATATTTCGGAAAAAATGGCAAAGTAAAAAAATGTGTTGATTTTGACTTTTTCTCTACTGTTGTTTCTACATACCTCACTTGTGAGTATGCATTCTAATGAATAAGTTAATTGTTTTTTTAATATTTTTCACAAAATTTTCATTTTTCACGAGTTATAACACACGTATTTTAGCCAAAAATAACAAAATCAAAAAACATGTTGATTTTTAATTTTTTGTACAATTTTTTGCACCAACCTCGATTGTGAAACATGCATTCTAGTGAAAATTGTCAAAAAAATAAAAAATAAAAAATTTCACAAAACCTATATTTTTCATGGGTTATAACACACATATTTCGGAAAAAATGGCAAAGTAAAAAAATGTGTTGATTTTGACTTTTTCTCTACTGTTGTTTCTACATACCTCACTTGTGAATATGCATTCTAATGAATAAGTTAATTGTTTTTTTAATATTTTTCACAAAATTTTCATTTTTCACGAGTTATAACACACGTATTTTAGCCAAAAATGACAAAATCCAAAAACATGTTGATTTTTAATTTTTTGTACAATTTTTTGCACCAACCTCGATTGTGAAACATGCATTCTAGTGAAAATTGTCAAAAAAATAAAAAATAAAAAATTTCACAAAACCTCTATTTTTCATGGGTTATAACACACATATTTCGGAAAAAATGGCAAAGTAAAAAAATGTGTTGATTTTGACTTTTTCTCTACTGTCGTTTACACATACCTCACTTGTGAACATGCATTCTAATGAATAAGTTAAATTTTTTTAAATATATTTTTCACAAAATTTTCATTTTTCATGAGTTATAACACACGTATTTTAGCCAAAAATGACAAAATCCAAAAACATGTTGATTTTTAATTTTTTGTACAATTTTTTGCACCAACCTCGATTGTGAACATGCATTCTAGTGAAAATTGTCAAAAAAATGAAAATAAAAATTTTCACAAAAACTCAATTTTTCATGGGTTATAACACACGTATTTTGGTAAAAAATAGCAAAGTCAAAAAATGCGTTGATTTTGACTTATTCTCGACTGTTAATTATACACACCTCAATTGTGAACATGCATTCTAATGAATGGTGTAAAAAACAAATTTATATTTTTTTTACAAAATTTTTATTTTCTATGGGTTATAACACAAGTAATTTAGCCAAACATGGCAAAATCAAAAAATATATTGATTTTTACTTTTTTTTATGTTTTGCACTCACCTCGATTGTAGACATGTATTCTATTGAATATTATCAAAAAAAAAAAATCACAAAACCTGCATTTTTCAAAAGTTATAGAACACGTATTTTGGTAAGAAATGGTAAAGTAAAAAAAGTATTGATTTTAACTTTTCTTCTACCGTTGTTTACACACCTCAATGTGAACATGCATTCTAATTAAAGGGGTAAAAAAAATTAATTTTTTTACAAATTTTTTATTTTTCATAGGTTATAACACATTTATTTTAGCCAAAAATGGCAAAATCTAAAAACATGTTGATTTTTACTTTTTTTTTTTGTATTTTTTTGCACCCACCCCAAATGTGGACATGAATGCATCCTAGTGAATATTATCTTTTTTTTACTTACCCAAATTATTTAGCATATATCAATTATATTTTTTGAAAACATGGCCACCCACCCACAGCTATCACGTGCATACCTTCATTAGCAGTAAACTATTAAAGAATATATGTGCATCCAACTCAAAACCAATTGGCAAGGAGTGGAGTGGCCCATATACCTTATATATTAGTTCAAGGGTTCTTATTTAACCGATGTGGGATATTATCATTTAACACCAACATCTTTTACAAATCTTGAAACTCAAGATTTATCTTCCAAACGCGCAAATTAGTTCATCCTACTCGTAAATCGTAATTAATTTGGTCTTCTTCCTTTCTCCTCCTCCTGCTACTGTATTAATTCTTTATTTTCTTAAATTTAGAACCAACGCTTCAATAATCCTTCTCCTTCTCAATATTATATCTGCCATGGATCACTACTGTGTTACGTACGTTGCAATTCCAGGCTCCATTCCTCTTGGTCAATATAGTTTGATTAATATTGACGGGACAACTCAGAAATAGACCCAATCTCCAGTCTCCAGTCTCCAGGGTGGGGTGGTGGCTGATCCAGTTTGTATATATACACTGGTTACAAACTATATAAGTACTATATATATATATATATATATATATGATGGCGGCAATGTTTGAACAATTAACTACTTATTTGCTTATAATTCCCATTGATGAAAATGTTTGAGCAACTAATGAAGTGGGTTTTAAAAATTACCAATTTTTGTGGGTATAACATACGGTTTTTTTTCCCAAAATGACAAACTTCAAAAACATGTCGCCGGTTGCCATTTTTGCACTCATATCAAATTGCGCAATGTTATCTAATGCATGGTGTAAAAAAAGGGAAAGTTATAAATTTTGAAAAATGACATTTTTTGTGAATTATATATAGCACACATTTGTTTTTGCCCAAAACGACAAATTTCAAAAACTTATCGTCGGTGGCTGTTTTCGTACCCTTTTTCACTCATATCAAATGACAATGTACTATCTAATGAAAGGTGTAAAAAAAAGTGAAAGTTAAAAAATTTTAAATTTGACCAATTTTTGTAGGTTATGACACACGTTTTTTTGCTTAAAATGACGAATTTAAAAAATTTGCCACTAAAGGCTGTTTTGGTGACATTTTTTACACTCAATCGAAATGTCGATGAGCTATCTAAATAATAGTTTAAAAAATGAAAAGTTAGAAATTTGAAAAATGACCATTTTGTGAGTTACAATGCAGGTTTTTTTTCCCAAAACGACAAATTTACAAAACTTGTCGTCGAGGCCCGTTTTCGTGTTTTTTTGCACTCAATCGAAATGTCAATGAGCTATCTAAAGAATGTTTTAAAAAAATAGAAAGTTAGAAATTTTTTAAAATTATCATTTTTTGTGGGTTATAGCACATGTTTTTTTTTCAAGACTGTAAATTTCAAAAAATTGTCGTAGATAGCTATTTTTGTGCCATTTGTTCACTCATATAAAATGGAGATGTGCTATCAAATTAATTGTGTAAAAAAATGGGAAAGATAAAAATTTTGAAAAATTACTATTTTTTGTGGGTTATACCACACGTTTTTTTTTTTCAAAACGACAAATTTCAAAAACTTGTTGTCGATGGGTGTATTGTTGTTTACACTCGTCACAATTTGAACATGCGTTCGTCCTTAACATAAAAAAAAGAGATTTTTGTAAGCAGATGGGGATTCCAAATAAACTCATAATTTGAGCTATTTATCCCCAAATAAACTCATAAGTTGAGCTATTTATTAGTCTCCTCTGCGTGATCTTCTGGTAAGGTGACCCTTTGCATTTAAAGACCAACTGATCTTATCTTTATTAGGGAAATGAATTCCTTCACTTTTTGTTTTCCTGTACAGTTCACATGCGAGGCTAAATCCCCTTGTCCCATGCAGTTATTATGCCATAAGCTATAGTCTCCTTCATTAATTTGGAAGCATGTGTATTTTTCTGCTATTTATGAGACATGAAAATTGTCAAAAAAATAAAAATAAATTTTTTTACAAAATCTTCATTTTTCATGAATTATAACACACATTTTTTAGTAAAAAAAATAATAAAATCTAAAAACGTGTTGATTTTAACTTTTCCTCTACTGTTGTTTACACACCTCAATTGTGAAGAAACATTCTAATGAACGCCGGGTAAAAAGAAAATGAAATTTAGGGCCGTTTGATGAAACTTCAATATAAAATTGAAATATGAAATTTTGAAATTTAAAATCAGAAATAATGAGTGTTTGAAAATTTAAATAATTAAGTTCAATTGATAGACATATTGATATGATAACTGAATAGTAAATAGTTCACACGAATTCATGATAATTCTGATGCCAAGGTGGCAAGGCCCAAAACTGGAGCAATGATAGGGGGAGTGAAAATTTGGAGTGACTGACGTGGCAGTGATAAAAAGACAAACTAATACCCTAACCAAATGATGAGTGAACCCTAATGGGTAAGGGATAAGTTTGTATTTTTATCACTGCCACTTCAGTCACTCCAATTTTTCACTCCAGAATTTCACTCCCCCTATCATTTCTCCCCAAAACTGAGAGTTTATAATTGTCCACGCCTTTTGTACTTAACTAGTTGCTTACGAAGAGGCGTAAAAGTCGATCTTTTACATCATCACGCCTTCCTTGTTAATATAGTTTTCCACTAAAGGCGCTAGATTGTTTCTTTTCCGAGCTATGCCTTTAATATATATCTAGCTACAACAAGACTACTAGTGCCTCTTCCAAAGTCGCAAAGTTTAACTAACGGTTTTTAAACAAAAAAGGCGTAGACTAAAATTTTAATCATAATCCACGTTTTCTAAAAATCCAAGGTTGTCGGTTCTGGTTCCTGGGAAAACCATGATGACAGCAATACAGAATCTTGATTATTTAGAAGGATCATATTTCCAGTTTCTTGACACTTTCATGAGCTTTGGTGTGAGGCATTCACCATCCATATTCCACCCCTGAAAATGTAGAGACAAAACAGGAATGATTGATGAATGCAAAAATGGTTTTTCTTTTCATGGTTAGGTTCCGGGTCACAATCTTTCATGTATAGACAGGTCAAAACACTAGTGTGGATTCATTAATTAATGTCGCCCTCCTCCTAATTTTTTGTCACAATTCATTATGAAGATATAAGTATGTCAAAAATTGCTGGCTTTCGTTCAGGACTATCATAAGTCGTATTAACTGGACTGAAGCTCAAAATGAATTCATTATTTTTCTCTAGGGGCCTGCATGGTGATGGAACAGGATTCAATGATAAGAAATGACTCGAACCCAAAGCGGTAATAGTCTTAATTTTTAGGTGTGGCAATTCCCCAGTTGAAATCTGAAGATGATTCTGTGCCTGTGAGGTTCATTTGTTTGTTATTGTAGTATTGATATTCTTTTTTTCTATAATTGCATTTGCTGAATATTTGAGGTTCATTATATTTGTTTCAAAAGAAGTAACTTACATGTTTGTTAACAAGCACATGAATCCTGAATGGCTGGCTTGATGTTTACATTAGAAAGACGCCAAAAAAAAAAAGGAAGGAAAAAAGAAAAAAAAAAAACAAAACAACAACAGGATGCAACATTTGTATGTCTAATCTTATTACAAGTTAAGAGCTTGAGAGTACTTGGGAGCTCATAGGAAAAAGTTTTTACGGTTTTTTCAAGCCTGAGTTTATTTTACCAATAGTTGCTGTAAATTCATACAAGTTTACTTCTGCAAGTTGTTTTCGTTGTCAATGTATGCACATCTCTTGAAAGAGGAAGAGCGGCAACGATGCAATGCAATTAATTTAGAAAATTTCGTATAGTTCTTAATGTGCATTGTGCACTAATCAGCTACTTCCTGTTAACATTAATGAAACTTAAATACGGATGTTTTAGGAGTATAGGAGTATTAAACAATTGGTTTTAGAAGACAGTATGAAAGACGAGGCTGTCTTTAATCTATGATTTTTGCTACATTTTCAAGGGGTCCAACAATGGTTTTTTGTCAAATTTCATAATGGTCGATAAGGAAGTCTAAGAAAGGTGAAGAACATGATCCATTGACCATAAATTCCATCGTTACAGCTTACAGGCAGCGACATTTGAATATTAGGTCCAGGGGTCCAGCCAATTAATTTGCAGAAAACCCCAAGGCTAAAACTAACAAACAAGTAAAAGCCATCCTAATTTAAGCTTTAAAATGTTCAGCTGAATAATTGGAGCAAGTCCTGTCGCCTTCATCAAATGATCATATTTTATAGAGGTAAATAATTTCTCTAGCTATGACTCAAGTGCACACTGCTAAAGGAGTCTATAAATATGTACGTTCCGGATCCTGGAATATCAGAAGAACAGAGGTTTGGAAAACAAAATGGAGTTTGTTAAACAGATTTCTCTTATTTTCCTATTCTTATGCTTTGCTTTAAACTTAGGCTCGGCAGACAGGTCCACATACATTGTCCATATGGACAAGTCATTTATGCCTAAGGCTTTTCTTAGTCACCAAGAATGGTACTCAAACACCCTTGATTCACTAAAATCTGCCAGCCAGAATACAAACGAACAGAGTTCCCCTGCTCTTGTTTACACTTACGACAATGTGTTTCATGGTTTCAGTGCATTATTATCCCAAGTTGAACTAGAAGCTCTTAAGAAATCCACAGGCTTTGTTTCAGCTTACAGTGACAAAGTTGCTAAACTTGACACCACTCATTCTTACGAGTTCCTTTCTCTCAATCCTAACACAGGACTATGGCCAGCTTCGGAATATGGAAAAGATGTCATAGTTGGTGTTATTGACACAGGCGTGTGGCCCGAAAGTCTAAGCTACTGTGATGATGGAATGGCAGAAATTCCCTCAAGATGGAAAGGAACGTGTGATGGAGGATATGATTTTAATTCCTCATTATGTAACAAAAAGCTCATTGGAGCTCGGTACTTCAACAAGGGAGTGTTGGCTGCCAACCCGAAAAACAGGCACAAAATATACTCTGCAAGGGACACTCAAGGCCATGGCACGCACACCTCATCCACTGTTGGTGGGAGTTATGTTGAAAAAGCTTCATTTTTTGGCTATGCCACAGGGACAGCAAGAGGGGTTGCCCCGCGTGCTAGATTGGCAATGTACAAGGTCATTTTCGATGAAGGGCGCTATGCCTCTGATGTACTTGCCGGTATGGACCAAGCTGTTGCTGATGGTGTTGATATCATTTCAATTTCTATGGGGTTCGATGATGTTCCTTTGTATGAAGACCCTATTGCAATTGCCTCCTTTGGTGCCATGGAAAGAGGCGTTCTCGTTTCAAGCTCAGCAGGAAATGAGGGTACTACTCTTGGAAGATTACACAATGGGATTCCTTGGGTCTTAACAGTTGCTGCAGGTTCAATGGATCGTTGGTTTGCTGGAAGTTTAACTCTAGGGAATGGAATAACAATCGCTGGATGGTCAATGTTTCCAGCAAAGGCCATTGTCAGAGCCTCACCTCTAATATACAACAAAACAATATCAGCTTGCAATTCAACTGAGTTGCTATCTGGAATTTCTGTTGGAACAGTCATATGTGACAACATTGATTCATTCTACAATCAAATATATTTTATCTCCCGATCAAACGTTGATGCTGCCATTTTCATCTCCAATACTTATACTTTTGATGATAATTTTTTCCAATATCCTGGTATTATCATAAACCCTGATAATGGAGCCAGGGTGATTGAATATGCTCTAAAGGGTACAAATCCTACCGCTGCCATGGATTTCCAGCAGACACTTTTGGGTTCTACGCGAGCACCCATTGTTTCTTCT
Source organism: Ophiorrhiza pumila (assembly GCA_016586305.1). NCBI lineage: Eukaryota > Viridiplantae > Streptophyta > Magnoliopsida > Gentianales > Rubiaceae > Ophiorrhiza > Ophiorrhiza pumila. The sequence continues at coordinate 3,628,122 of BLIW01000010.1, read as the reverse complement.
TACACTTCAAGAGGTCCTTCACCAAGTTATCCAAAAGTACTGAAACCGGACGTAATGGCTCCAGGCACATTGGTTTTAGCTTCCTGGATACCTAACGAGGTTGCTGCTACAATTGGCTCAAATATTGCATTATCAAACAACTTCAATATTGTTTCCGGTACATCTATGTCTTGCCCTCATGCTGCTGGTATTGCTGCACTTCTTAAAGGTGCACACCCTGAATGGAGTCCGGCAGCTATTCGTTCCTCCATGGTTACTACAGCAAACCCCTTTGACAACATGGGAAGTCCAATCCAAGATATTGGCTTCAACTATGCAACTGCTACGCCTGTATCCATGGGAGCTGGCCAAGTCAATCCCAATAGTGCACTTGATCCAGGCCTTATATATGATGCTACAACACAAGATTATATTCAACTACTCTGCTCCATGAAGTTTACTAAGAAACAGATTTCAACAATTGCAAGATCCAAGTACAATTGCTCAACCAAATCTTCTGATCTAAACTATCCATCCTTCATTGTACTGTACGGTAATGGGACTAAGAATGTTTTGTCTCAAAAGTTTGAAAGGACTGTCACGAATGTTGGCGATGGTGCAGCAACATATAAAGCTCAGGTGACATCACCAAAGGGTTCAGTGGTTACTGTCTATCCAGAAACATTGGTGTTCGGACAAAAGTACGACAAGCAAAGTTATTCTCTGTCCGTACAATACATGGCTGACAAAAATAAGACTGTTACATTTGGTTCAGTTATTTGGGTTGAGGACAATGGTAAGCACACTGTGAGGAGTCCTATTGCTGTCGCGCCCATGATCCAAGTTTGGTGATCTCCACAACAGTCAATTTTAAGTTTCGTAGTCTATGCACTACTTAGATAGGGAATAACAGATTGGTTGATCCATGCTAATTGAATAAAATTGTCATGGTTAATCCATCAAGTATTTAGTATTAATGAAGGGTTCATCTCCTATGAAGTGTGATCATATGTGCCACTATTTAAAAATAATCATTATAACATTAAAAAATATCAATATAACATTAAAAGTATCATATATCATTAAAAAAATATTATAAATAACATTAAAAGTATCACGATAATATTAAAAATATTTCTATAATAACATTTAAAAAAGTAGTATTTTCTGTTATAAACGTATCACTATAATTCATATATGACTTGTATCATAAGAGTTTTAGTGATTATTGATATAGGGAGATATTGAACCACAAAAACAAATTTACAAGTTACAACTCAAGGATTGTAAAATATTGGCCTATCTTGAACGATTGCTGCAGATAAAATAACATTAACATATCATTGTACATTGCCAGCCCATCTAAATAGAATTATGATTTCTATTAGATAAAGTAAACTTGAGATATGTACTTATCCATCTACGTGGGATTGGCCCATTACATTCACATAACATTTGAAAGAGTAGCAATTTCAATGAAAAATTAAAATTTACATTGATTTGGCATTTCTTGTCAAATTGATGGTATACTCAAGATTTTACATCTTACCTAAAACTTTGAAACAGTTACAGATTGGTCATTTAGCTCTTAACTTGAGGCAAAAATAATGAGTAATAACGACATAGTTACTCATCTCCCTTTAGACGAGCTATTTTTAGTTTTAGAATGAAATTTTTTTTATTGGGATTTGTTATGATAAAAGAATATTTTAGAAGTGTTTGGATTAATGAATTTTGTTTTATTTAGATTTGTATTAGAGATTTTTTTATTAATAAGTGTTTGAAATTTAAATTTAAATTAATATTTTATTAGTGAGATTTTTTTATTAATAAGTGTTTGAAATTTAAATTTAAATTAATATTTTATTAGTTTGTTTTGGTGAGAATTGTGTTAGGAAGAATTGTTTATTATTAAAATTTAAAATTAAAATTAAAATTTAATATTTTATTTATAAAAAATACTGTAACAAAAATAATTACTGTAGCATTGTTTTTTGTTTTAAAAGTGTTGATGAAAAACTTGAAAGAAACAAACAACTTATTTTGCATTTGTGAAATAAATCACAAAAATGCAAGCATCCAATCAGAGCCGGAGTTTTTGGTATTTTAACAAGATTAGTTGTTTGTTTTTTTTTTTTTTTTTTTTTGGTGAATACAATGGTTCATTATTGTTCTTAATCATTATCCTCCAACAATCAACCAACAGGGACCAGAAGCTTAAAAGAAGATAATGTCACTAATTAGTGAAGCTACCTAATTTAACTGTGCAATTACAAACTTGGGGCAATTTATATTTATGCATTGCATTGTTGTGAACAAAAATGTTTCGTCGTTCTGGTCCTTTGGGAAAATGAAATATGACCAGCCCACATGACTAAACAAAAACGAAATTAACGACAAGAATTGGTCATTTTCATGAAAATTTCCCATTTCCCTCTAGGCAAATACAATAAACTTGTTCCAAAAATATGAGCATTATAGAATCTTGATTTATGATTAGCAAATTGAATAGGCAGCAGCACAATTGTTGGTATCTTAAGGAACCAGCTGGAGTTTTTGATTGCACAAAATCGCCTTAGGAATGAAAAGTGATTGCCATTTGCATGCATATAAATATGTGGAGTACTGTGTGGTAACTTATCTTTGCATTTAGGTCAAACATTCTGTGAGCTATAATGCCATAATATGCTATTTGCACCCTTTTGTATTTAGTAAGCACATGGTGGGGGTTCCTGTATATATCGAAGCATGTTTATATGTCTAGGATCATTGTTGGACAAAATGCTCCATAATTTGTGGACCAAATTAGCCAATCTGTTCCTACACATTTCAGCAACATGAGATAATGTTAGATATTTTCAATATTGAACCCAATTTGAAAAATTGGAATTTTTATGTTCACGTGTAAAATTGAGTTTCACATGAACAAAGTTTATTCTCTAGAAGAGAATTCTCTTGCAAATATACTTGTTTTGTCCGAGTTAGAAAAATATGGTTAGTGCAATACGCATTTTTAAATACTTGCTGTGTATTTGCTCGGTTTAGTTTGCACATAATTGAGAGCAAATACAACCTAAAGTAAAGTGAACTTACTACGCAATTTGAAGTATTTACTTTAATTTATGCAATATTCTTGTAATAGTTAATAGTCTTTTGTTTTTATTCTATGTATAATAGATAGAAATCCTATAATAGATATTGAGTACCATCCATTGTATAAAAACAGACAAACAAGAAAAGCAATATCATAAAACCATGAGATGTATATAAGGAATGATGTATCCCATTATTAGTTTAATCATAAAAATTAAACATAAAACCATGAGATGTATATAAGGAATGATGTATCCCATTATTAGTTTAATCATAAAAAATAAATTGTGTGTGGATAATTGATCCATTAAGTAATATATATTTATCATCAATTAATCTATTTCATTCACTTTCTGATTTCACTCTATTTTCTCACTCAGCATATTATTACTCGTCTTGAAATTGTTATAATTGTTATAAATAGGAGTCAAGACAACTCTTTCATTTAGGATGAGTACATATAAAGAGATTAGGACTTCCTCACTAGCTAGTTTTCTTTGGTGAATAATAGACACATATCAATCAATCACAAATACTAGAAGATATAGCACTTCCCTCTTAGCATGTTTTGATTTATAAAGAAATTTAAGTCTCTTTCTTGCATTGTTAAATCACAATATTCTGATGATGCACGCCAAAGCATGCCCCATATATTATCTTTGACATTGGATGTCCCTTTCCATAAGGACCTAAAATTTCTAATCTCATTTGTTTTAGGACCATTGAATCCACTTCTTGTCCATAAAAATTTGTAAGGAAAAACTTTTTTAAGGGTGTGATTAAGATTCTGGGGTGCATCTAGATTGGAGGAGGCATCAATTATTTTTGCATCAAATTACAAGATTCTTTGCTTAAAGCTTCTTAGAGGGAGCATGAGATTTCACACATTCATTCAGGGTCCTACAAAACCACAATGGAGGTCTCTGAATTATGAAAATCACTCTCAAAATGGATGACTTGAGAAACCTCAATAACTAACTTTTTTACAGCAAAAGCAAATATGACAAATAAAAGATAGAAAGATTAAAATAAAGCAGCTAGATTGATTGACACAAGATCAAGAAGAAGGATCCATCTATTCACAAAAATTAAAATTTTAGCAAAACTCCAAAAATGGATGTATATGTATACACACAATATGGACAAGTTAATATAATGGCCAACTTGTAGTGAGGAGCACCTCCAGCTTCCCATACCTCTAATTGCTCTATATAAGTAAAACAACTTCTGTTCAAAAAAATTGTCCCATTTCATTGCTGTGTGTACTATGGCAATTCATATCCATTTGTGTTTATGTTTCTTCTCTATTGTAATTGCACAATTTCAGCCCATTTTGGCGCAAAGGGATACTTACATTGTCCATATGGACTTATCTTCCATGCCCAAAGCTTTCTCAAGCCATCACAATTGGTATTTGTCCACACTTGCCTCCATTTCAGATACTACTAACAGAGCAACCACAGATATCTCATCCTCCTCCAAGCTTGTTTATGCTTACACTAGTGCTATGCATGGTTTTAGTGCAAATCTTTCTCCTTCTGAGCTGGAAACCATAAAAAACTCCCCTGGATATGTTTATGCAACTAAAGACAAGACTGTTAAAATGGACACAACACATTCCTCCAAGTTTCTTGGCCTCAACTCCAATTATGGTGCGTGGCCAAGTTCGGGTTATGGTAAAGATGTTATTGTTGGTTTAGTAGACACAGGAGTGTGGCCGGAGAGTAAAAGTTTCAATGATGATGGAATGACGGAAGTTCCTTCCAGATGGAAAGGAGAATGTGAAAGTGGCACCCAATTCAATTCATCTGCATGCAACAAGAAATTGATTGGAGCACGTTACTTCAACAAAGGTTTACTTGCAAAATCTCCCAACTTGACAATCTCAATGAATTCAACTCGTGACACAGATGGACATGGAACTCACACTTCATCCACAGCAGCTGGAAGTTATGTGGATGGTGCATCTTTCTTCGGTTATGCTTCTGGGATTGCAACAGGAATGGCTCCAAGGGCTCGAGTGGCCATGTATAAGGCGCTTTGGGACGAAGGGGCATACATCTCTGACATTATAGCAGCAATTGATCAGGCATTGATCGATGGAGTCGACGTCTTATCCTTATCTTTCGGATTAGATGGTGTGCCTTTGTATGAAGATCCTGTTGCCATAGCTACATTTGCAGCTCTGGAGAAAGGTATATTTGTGTCTACATCAGCAGGAAATGAGGGACCTTTCACTGCTACTTTGCACAATGGAATACCTTGGGTTCTTACAGTTGCTGCTGGTACAATTGACCGTGAGTTCACTGGGACAGTTTCTCTTGGCAATGGGATTTCAGTTACTGGCTCTTCTCTCTACCCCGGGAATTCTACTTCAGCAAAATCCCCCATTGTTTTTAGTAATGAATGCGAAAACGTGAAAGACCCGAAGAAACTGCAGGGCAAAATTGTTGTATGCACAGACAATCAAACACTGAGTGAACAAATATATAATGTTAAAAGCTCAAAAGTTGCTGGCGGTGTATTCATTACAAACAACACTGACTTGGAATTTTTTCTTGAAGCTGAATTCCCAGCTGTGTTTGTAGACCTTGAGGTTGGCAAAAAAATCCTAGACTACATTAAGAGTACCTCTGCCCCTAAAGCAAGCCTTGAATTTCATGGAACGCAACTCGGGACTAAACCGGCACCAAGAGTGGCTAGCTATAGCTCAAGGGGTCCATCTCAAAGCTGTCCATTTGTCATGAAGCCTGATATTATGGCTCCCGGTGCTCAAATCTTGGCTTCGTGGCCTCAAAAGACTCCAGTGACTACTCTGATTTCAGGCCAACTTTTCAACAATTTTAACATCATTTCTGGAACATCAATGTCTTGTCCTCATGCTGCAGGCGTAGCAGCCCTTTTGAGGGGAGTGCATCCTGATTGGAGTCCTGCAGCAATCCGATCATCGATGATGACCACAGCTGATATATGGGATAACACAAACCATCCAATAACGGACATTGGATTCAATGATGCTGCTGCTACTCCTTTAGCTATGGGAGCTGGCCATCTTAATCCTAACAAGGCATTGGACCCTGGACTAGTATATGATGCAGGAGTTGAAGATTACACCAATCTCTTATGTGCACTGAATTTCACATCCCAACAGATTCAAACCATCACAAGGTCATCTTACAAATGCCCAAATCCATCTCTAGACCTTAACTATCCATCATTCATAGGTTATAATTTCAGTGCAAGTGCCACTAACTCAACAGTCAAAGAATTCAAGCGAACAGTAACTAATGTTGGGAGCGAGATGGCAATTTATTCAGCAAAATTGGTGCCAATGGCTGGATTTAAAGTTAGTGTTACACCTGACAAATTAATTTTCAGACACAAGTACGAAAAGCAAAGCTACAAACTGACAATTGAAGGGCCTTCAATTATGAAAGATTTGGTGGTTTTTGGTTCTCTGAGTTGGGAGGAGAATGGAGGTATACATATAGTTAGAAGTCCAATTGTGGCTACTAGCCAAACTTTAGAAACATTGTCGGGACAGAAGTAATTATTATCTAATTTTGTATTCTCTTTAACATGTGATGAATAATCGTCCATCTATTACAGTTATTTGATGTACAAGTCTGGTGGTGACTGAACTGCCAGGAAATTTGGAAATCATGTGAGATTTGGTTTAGTCATTTCATAGTAACGATCGAGGACAAAAATGCAGCAAGTATACAGCTAACAATAGCCCACAAGAAAATGTCCATTTTGCGCTGAAATAATGCTCTAGCTACCGGTACTGGCCCTATATATGTTCATTTTTTAAAGTGAATATATACATCTCGTGATTTTGAAACAAAAAAACTAATAAATAAGAGGGAAGGAAAACTGAGAACACTTATTCAAGTGAATATGATTGCTTTGATCATGATTTATTGCAACAGTGGATATGTCTTTGTCATATTAGATCAGCAAAACAATCATACTAGAATTGAGGGTTGCTTTCACTAAGACTAAGGCAAGACAATTTGCTTTTTTGGGACATGTTTAATTCGTCTCATGTCTTATCATCATATGTATAGATAATAACCCATAGTGTACACCCATTTCTTTAATTTCTAAATGACAATGTTTGCTTATCTCCTGTCAATTCATCATTAACATTAATTTAAGAGTGGAGATGTTTTGTTTTCCTATTAAAACTAGCTAGGGAGGAATCTATGAAACAAGGTCATGCCTCTCTCTATCTCTTCGTTTTTGTCCTCTTTTCTTGATTTCCATAAATTTTTCTCCTATTTTGGTGTCTATGAAGAGTGAGGTTATTGAACACAAAATGTAGACAATATTCGGTGTCTTTTTCTACACTCAAATGTCTTTCTTGCACGAAATAATTTTCTAGCGATTATGTTTCTTATATCATCATGCCGTGTTGAGTTAATTTTCACCTTAATTTACCCTAGTTCCGGGAAGAGTACTAAATAACTAGTTCAAAGTTTATAACATCGGCATATGATTGAGCTGGATTTTATAATAATGAACAAACAACTAAAGAAATTTGTTCATTCTTCTTGTGTTTAGTGACACCAGATCTTATCTTGTCTTATTCTGTCTAACGTTTATAACGACGTAGTTTTATTAAAATTATGGACTAAATGCATAAATATTACTAAAATTACTTTACCATTATTAGACACTAATCAAAGACAAGTGAACCCTATTACGTAGTTTTAATTAAGATATAATAAGATACTAAAAATTTTTGAAAGAAGATTTCGAGTCATTTTTAACTATAATTGATTTTGCTGAAAGAGAAGCATACTCTTACTCCCTAATCACTATATATCTGCATAAGAAAAGACAGCTGTAGCTGTGTTTCCCGTGTGGTACAAGTCGATATGTATATATATATAGAGAGAGAATAAGTGTGTCATTTCAAAAGGAAAGAAAATGGAGAAATGGGAATTATCAAGAACCTTCAATAATTCATTATACAATAGTCACTGGAGGATAAGATGTTAGTGTTCTTTTTCCTGAATGCCAAACTTCCTAGCTGGATATCTTGTAGTAATGCCAACATTTGTTCAAACCCTGTTCCGTGACTCATGCATATTCAAACTAAAACTAGGCAAAACACGTACGAAATTTCATTTCATGTACGTACGTCCCCCGCCCCAAACTCTTTGAGAATGTGAAAGCTTCATGCAAAATTTCTTGTGGGATCAATATATATATATATATATATATATATATATAACCGTCATAATTATTACAATTTTGATGATCATAATTTATCTTGCGCATATATAAGATGCACTTCAAACCCTTTTACACTTTACGTATAGCTTTAAACAATTATAAAGAATGTTTGTATGGTTACATACTTACATATATAATTTTGTGAGTAGTCTATGGGTGTTGCAACTAACCTAATACTCTAGCTTCCATATTAAACAAGAATGCCCATGTCTTTTTCTTGCAGTTCTGGTTCCATCAGTAGTTTAATTTATAAATTCTTTCTGCTGATTAAGTTTCCACTGGATCGGGGACAAATCTAAAGCATTAGCTGCGTGGAGATGTCATCGTGATTTATTCATTAAATATTTTGGATTCTAGCATCATGAGATTCTTTGCACCTAGTCAACGTATATGTGTTTCATGTCTATTGGGGAAAAAAAAAGAGTAAACACGAATTGCTGGACAAGTTGGAGAAGATATATATTGGTCAAAATGGCACTAAACTGGACAAGTTGCAGTAACTTTTGAATATTGAATTGCTGTTTCTTTTCCCCAGGCTAAATATATACTATATATATATATATATATATTCTGGAGGATGATTAATCAGTGGCAGAATCTTTTGGCGCAACCCTGCAAGTCTCAATTTCCGAAAAAATAACTCCAACATACATCAAGCGTTTTTCAGCCTGGAAAAAGAAAAGGATTAGTGTAGAACAGTGAGAGATATTTTTGACAGGTTGGGTACTACTTTTTGATTGCAATATTGTAACAGGGACTGGAAAATTTCTCTCATTTCATTGGATATTTTTAGTAGTAACTGTACTTGTAAATAGTTTCTCCCCCTAAATTATCGAACCAATTGATTAGGGAGTAGACTTTGTAAAGGTGTTCCTGGGTATGTCCACCACTTTATTTTGGTTAATATTTATAAATGAATTCTTTTTGAAAAAAAAGTTTGATTTTAACCTGAAAATAAACGGTTTTGCAAAAGACGATACTAAAATCTCACTTATGGACAATTTTTTTTGAATTTTCTCCTTTTTAACCGAAAAACCTATTTTCAACTTAAAAAAGTTGTTTTTAAGAAAACGTCAAGATTTCAGGCAAAATAAAATCATGATTCGAATCTATCTATGCTACGTACATAAAATGTTGACCATCAAAGCAATGATCATCATTTAAGTTAGTCTGTAAATTTTTTCTGTCCAAAACGCTAAGTTCTTACTTCTGAGACTCTGAGTCAATCATTTGCACGTCAAGCTCTTAGAGTGTCTGTAAGATTAATCTTGTTTACAGGCGACAGGCCATACTGCCCTAACGGACCATAACAAGGCAAGGGCATCAAGAAACTCCACAATTAGTCAATTTCCATACCCACGTTTCATGGTCCATCATCTCATTTGCAGAAATCCAATTCTGACTTTCGTAATTGGATCCCATACCCTCGTGTTCTGCGGACCAAACACGCATATGAGAGCAAGCCCAGTTGTCCAAAGTAGGGGATTAGAGCGCCAGTAATTCCCCATTCTTCTTGTCAGTTTGGAAGTGGTGATTGATCAGACTTTCCTTCTCATCAAAGTCTTTGTTGAGATCCAGTATTTTATTCAGTTATTTGTGTAAGGAAATCAACATAGTAACAACGCAGCGGAAAATATAACAATTATATTATAATTGATTTACAGAGGAACTTTAATGATAATCTATACAAAATATACCTCGAGAGATGCTAGCAAAATCCTTGAGCGAGGTTTAATCGATCAACAAGCCGCACACGTGTCCGGCCTCTAACGGTAATCCACACGAACTACTTTCGGGATCCTCAAAGGATTGATTTTAACGTTAGGTTAATAAGCTAGATCCCTCTAAACAGCACCTTAGAAATCTAATAAGAAAAACCCTTTTTCTTATTTACGTGATTTCTTTGTGTGTTGTCTTATTTACGTGATTTCTTATTGGGAGAGTTGTGTGTTGTCTTTGACCTAACATTAAGCATCTATATATAATAATACATCCTTCCAAAAAAGGTGTTTTTCTTATTTACGTGATTTCTTTGTGTGTTGTCTTATTTACGTGATTTCTTATTGGGAGAGTTGTGTGTTGTCTTTGACCTAACATTAAGCATCTATATATAATAATACATCCTTCCAAAAAAGGTTGTCTTGTCAGACAAGAAACGAATTATTACCAAACTAAATTTACTTTCCAAGAGTGAACAAGAGTATAATAGATGCCATAATTATCATATAATTATGTAAATCATTTTAACCCAAGAAGTAATTCTATTGTGTGTGACGTTCTTAATTACTTAGCAATAAATATAAATAATAATCTTAGAATTAAATTGGATTTTGTACAAAAACCAACCATTTGTCAACTGGATGATCCAAGAATTTGTGATCACATGACAAGATTGAAAAAACCATCATGATCAAGCTGCAAGTTATCCATACGTAACATGGCTAATCAATGGTGCCCACTTTGCAACTATGCCAACGAGCTCTATTGGCGAACAGGAGATAAACTAAGTGAGAACCCAATTGGATTGTGAGACTGGAGGAAGACAACTTATCACCCAAACCAAAGCTGGATGTAATCCGGATCTCCCTTTTCAGTTTAACGTTTGTCAATCCATTCGATGACTTTGTTTTCTAGCCCAGTTGATTTGCAGCTTGGCATTCACCAAAACTCAGAAGGCGAACTCTTTAGGCATGAGATTTTAAGGAGAACTCTTTAGGCCTATGATTGCTCAATTTGTTCTTGTAGACACGAAAAGTATTGTAGCACTAGCTTTTACTCTTGTAGTCCTGATTCAAGCCCAGCTACTTGTCAGCCCTATTTGAGCAGAGCAGTATCACCATCTTGGAACATTTTCATCGAGATTTGAGGTTCAGCTAAAGTTATTTTTTAATCAAAAGCGATAATTTCATTCATTATGAACATAATATACACAGCTAACTAGTTGAAATTTAGTGCAATGAGTTAAGTTGTTTAAACTTAAAACTCAATACATTACAAACTAACAATTTTACAAATGACCATAGGTCATATAAGTTTGAATTATACAAAAACTAAATCCACAAACATTATTACTTGGTAGATTGCTAAAACTAAACGAACGTTTTCAAGTTTAAACCCATTTGAATGCCAATTCTAAGCTTGCAAAACCAAAAAGGCAAAATGCAAAACCAGACCGACTGAAACGTTTTAGCTGATTAGTTTGATGGACTTGTGATCTAAATCTGATACGCATAGCATTTGTTCTCAAGATTGGACCGACAATGATTGTGAAAAAGACAAGAGAGAGTGGCAAGAAATGGAATGAATTTTATTACCACTGAGTTAAAAGTTAGAAGAGTGGAAGCATCTCAATTGGGTTGGCCGTTGGACAAAAGTAAAATCAAAAGTATTGTAGGAGAAAGCTATATGATTAGGATCCATAAGATAAGACGCCAACCATAAAAGCATACTTCCACATGGTTTCACATGCTTGCTGCTGAGGATGATGGATCCCACTACCGCTAATTCGATCCTCCTCCTCCTGCCTCCAGTCCAGGCCTCCAGCACGCAACACTCATTCAAACCTACCATGCACTCTTACCACTCGTTCATCCTTCCAGAAAATAACAGGGACAAAAGAAAGAAAACCAACCAGCATATAACTATAGCCTCATTGTTTTTTTTTTTTTTTGGAATGCTAATCATTTACACTCTTGCTTGAGAGGAAGAGAAAAATATTGCAATTCTCCTACTTTGTTAAAAATGTTCAAGTGAGTTATGAGATATAGTAAAAAAAAAATTTTGTGATTTAAATTGTAGGTTCATTCATTTTTTTTTATGATGTAATAATTATAAAATAATTTTAGTAATATTTATATTTTTAGTCCATAATTTTAATAAAATTACATAATTTTGAATATTAGACACAATATGGCAAAATAATATTAAATAGAATATCTGGTCTTTATTTCTTAAATTGGAACGTATATATACAATAACAAGATAATTGCGATTTTAACCATTATTAATTGTTCGTATAATGTATAACTATATTTTGTGTATGAAACGATTTCAAATAAGTTTTTGTGATATTTTGTTTATGAGTTGAAATAATTATCTGTTTGCTTTGCTAAAAGCCTAAGCGGTGAAAGTTGACAAATGCCAACTGTAATGCAGCTGTCCGAAGCTTCCTGATTTCCTCTTCAGTCTTCAACCATTCCATTTTCATATTTCAAAATTTCCATTCCATTCCATTCCCTGACAGCCCATCATAGTTCATACCTACGCTAACCACTGCCTACAAAGAAAACCGAGTAATCTACACACTTATTAATAAATCCTTAACTATCACATCTCTAAAACCCATTATCAATTCCATTCCCAACAAACTCCAAATTGTAAAAAAAAACTTTTCGTTTTTTTTTTAAATTTCTTTAGTCTTGTGAGCAAATAAATACATAAAACCAAAAACAGTAAAAGAAGAATATTTGAAAAAAGAAAAACGCCCATTTAAAGTCATAAACCTCTCACAAGTCCCACAACGCCATCTTTCCTTTCGAGTGCTTAGAAAAAACAACTAATTTTGCTTCCCATCATCAATAACACTCTTTCTTTTTCTTTTTCTTTTTCTTCTTCTTCTTTTCTGTTTGCCTTTGAAGATCGAACCGTTTCAAAATGCACGCGAAAACTGATTCGGAGGTGACGAGTTTAGCTCCATCTTCACCAGACCACAATAGGCGCCCTGTGTATTACGTCCAGAGCCCCTCCCGCGATTCTCACGATGGGGAGAAAACAACTACGTCGTTTCACTCCACACCGGTCATTAGCCCAATGGGCTCTCCACCCCACTCTCACTCCTCCGTTGGTCGCCATTCGAGGGAATCCTCCACCAGCCGCTTCTCCGGCTCACTCAAGCCCGGCTCAAGGAAGATCAACCCGAATGACGGCCGATCGGGTGGGAATAGACTCCCTGGCCAGAAAGGCCAAAAGCCTTGGAAAGAATGTGATGTGATTGAAGAGGAAGGGCTGCTTGAAGACGAACAGTCGAGAAATTCTATTCCTAGGCGCTGCTATTTTCTTATATTTATTCTGGGTTTTTTCCTGCTGTTTTCACTCTTTTCACTCATTTTGTGGGGTGCAAGCAAACCACAGAAGCCCAAGATCATGATGAAGGTCAGTCCAATTTCGTCTAAATTCACGTATCTTACTTTTTTTTAATTTTAAATTCAAGTGGGAATTTTGTTTAATTGATCATTTTGGTAATTTGAGCTGATTTTCCCCAAAATTGTATCTTTTTACTTTGCTTAAAACACCGCATTATGTGCACAAATTGAGCCTTGTGGGCATCTGAACTATAGCTAAATTTTGTTGATTTGTCCATTTTTATGTGAATTACGAAATGGGTTTTTGTTGAATGACCATATTAATTTGCAATTCTTGCTGATTATGTGGATTTATTTTGTTAAAATGACTTCTTTTTATATGGTTGGTGTGTGTGAATGGATCGTCTATTAAAACTTTGAGCTCAAATTGAAAAAATAGTAGTATCTTTTTCAATTCTTAGCGCCTCGCATAAAAAGTTGTACTTTGAGCTGGATTACTGCGTTTTAACTGCAGCTAGTTGCATATGAATTGGGTTTCTGTTGAATTTTTACATTGAGATGCAATTCTTGATTATTTTATGGATTGATCTTTGTTAAAGATGAGGTTTTTAATACTTACCATTTGTCAAAGATGAGATTTTTACATGGTTTGGTGTTGAATTGTGTTGACAGAGTATTACATTTGAGAGATTTGTGGTTCAAGCTGGCTCAGATGGTACAGGAGTGGCCACTGATATGATCTCTGTGAACTCCACACTTAAATTCAATTTCCACAACACTGCTTCATTTTTTGGTGTGCACGTCACATCAACCCCTCTTGATCTATCATATTCTGATCTCACAATTGGTTCTGCATCAGTAAGTCCCACAATGTTTTTTTACCAAATGTTCCTGATTTCAATCAAATTTCTACAAGTTTCTTAAAGTCTTGAGATTTTTACAGCTGAAGAATTTTTATCAATCAAGAAAGAGTCAGAGAACTGTGATTGTTTCGGTGATAGGCAATAAGATTCCTCTATATGGAAGTGGAGCTAGTTTGAGCACACCAACAGGGACCACGACTTTACCAGTGCCATTGAAGTTGAACTTCGTGGTAAAATCAAGAGCTTATGTGTTAGGTAAATTGGTTAAGCCAAAGTTTAATAAAAAGATAGAATGTGCAATTACCTTTGATCCCAAGAAACTCAATGTTCCTATCTCGCTAAAGGATTCTTGTACATACAATTGATGATGGTGATGGAGTGGAGTTGCCAAATGTTGGGTCTTTTTTCTTCTTTGTCGTAGGAGAGCCTGCTTGGTGATTAGGAATGAGAAAAAGCGACAGCTGAGGAGCCAGGGGGGTTGTATCGATTTAGACTATTAGTGTATGACGTTTTTTGGGTCGGTTGCCCAGTTGCTTGTGAAATACAGGCTGGATTTGGTTGTGATTTGGGTGAAATCATTCATGATTTCTACCCGCCGCTCAGACTTCAGAAAATGGAGGAAGAAAACTTGTGGGAGGATGATAATTATATCCGTAGTATATAATCACTTACGATAATGTAATCTATTCTTTGGAATATTGTATTCATAAATTAATATACAAATAATTTTTTGGCATATAAAACGTGTACTCATAATTGAGTTTGGATGGGACTGGTATATTGTTCATTGTCGTGGCTGTTCAAATTTTGGTCGATATAAAACAACATGGTTGTTTATATTAATTCTCAGAACAGAAAATTTTAAACTTCACCACAAGAGAACAAAGGTCGACTGTTGTCGATTAACCGCCGTGACTTTCACCTGCCACAACCACTGAAATTTGTTTGACCGGTGTTGACTGGCATCAATCAACCTTTATACTAGCTGCCAAGAAATCATGAACAAAATTTGGGCTTGTACTGAAATATGTTTGACCGGTGTTGATTGGCATCAATCAACCTTTATACTAGCTGCCAAGAAATCATGAACAAAATTTGGGCTTGTTTTGATTTGCATGAAACACGACTCGAACTCGTTTATTTCATAAGTAAGTGAATACGGATAGAATTTTAGCTTCGATTAATAAATAAATAGAGCCTGAATACCCTAAAGCTCGGACTTGGCTCGATATCACCGTCAAAACTTTTTAAATTTTGCCATTTTTGGCTAAAATAAGTGTTATAACCTATGAAAAACAAAGATTTGGTAAAAAAATCAAAATTTTACTTTTTTTTTACACTGTTCATTAGAAAAAATGTTCCCAATTGAGGTATGTATAAAAAAGAAAAAAATTCAAAATCAACATATTTTTTTACTTTGTCATTTTTTACCAATTTATGCGTTGTCACTCATGAAAAAAGAGAGGTTTGGTGAAATTTTTTACTATCAATTTTTTTGACAATATTAACTAGAATGCATGTTCTAAATTGGCGTGGATGCAAAAAATGGTACAAAAAAATGTCAAAATCAACGTGTTTTGAATTTTGCCATTTTTTGCTAAAATACGTGTGTTATAATCCATGAAAAATAGAAATTTGGTAAAAAAAATCTAAATTTTACCTTTTTTTACATTGTTCACAAGGATGCATATTCACAATTGAGGTGGGTGAAGAAACAATAGGAAAAAAAAGTCAAAATCAACATTTTTTTTACTTTGCTATTTTTTACCAAAATACATGTGTTATAACCCATGAAAAATTGAGGTTTAGTGAAAATTTTAATTTTCACTTTTTTTTACAATATTTACTAGAATATATGTTCACAATATATGTGGATGCAAAAACGGTACAAAAAATGTCAAAATCAACACGTTTTGAATTTTGCCATTTTTTGCTAAAATACGTGTGTTATAGCCCATGAAAAATGTATATTCGGTAAAGCAAATTATATTTCACTTTTTTTAACATCGTTTATAAAGATGTATGTTCACTATTGAGATGGGTGAAGAAACGGTAGTGAACAGGTAAAAATCAACACTTTTTTTACTTTGCCATTTTTTTAAACTAAAATAGATGTGTTATAACCCATGAAAAACAGAGGTTTGGTGAAAATTTTAATTTTAATTTTTTTTAATAATATTCACTAGAATGTATGTTAGAATCGGTGTGGATGCAAAAAACGGTACAAAAAATGTCAAAATCAATGCGTTTTGAATTTTTCCATTTTCAATTAAAATACGTGTGTTATAACTCATGAAAAAAGAAAATTTGATAAAAAAATATAAATTTCACTTTTTTAACACCGTTCACAAATGTGCATGTTCACAATTGAGGTGGGTGAAAAAATAGTAGAAAAAAAGTTAAAATTAACACATTTTTTTACTTTGCTATTTTTTACCAAAATACGTGTGTTATAACCCATTAAAAAAGGGAGATTTGCTGGAAATTTTAATTTTTACTTTTTTGGATAGTATTCACTATAACGCATGTTCACAATTGATGTGGATGTAAAAAACAGTACAAAAAATGTCAAAAGCAATGTGTTTTGAATTTTGCCATTTTTGGCTAAAATACGTGTTATAGTCAATAAAAAATGAAATTTGACAAAAAACAGAAGGGAAAAAATCTAAAATTAACACATTTTTTGATTTTGCTATTTTTTACCAAAATACGTGTGTTACCCATAAAAATGTGAGGTTTTGTGAAATTTTTAATTTTTAATTTTTTTTTTGACAATATTCACTAAAATGCATGTTCACAATCGGTATGGATGTAAAAAACAGTATAAAAAAAGTCAAAATCAATGCATTTTGGATTTTGTCAATTTTTGCTAAAATATGTGTGTTATAACCCATGAAAAATGGAAATTCAGTAAAAAAAAATTTTAAATTTCACTTTTTTTAACACCCTTCAGAAATATGTATGTTCACAATTGAGGTGGATGAAAAAAATAGTAACAAAAACGTCAAAATCAACGTGTTTTGAATTTTGCCATTTTTTGCTAAAATATGTGTGTTATAACCCATAAAAAATGGAAATTCGGTAAAAAAATCTAAATTTCACTTTTTTTAACACCGTTCACAAATATGCATGTTCACAATTGAGGTGGATGAAAAAATAGTAGGAAAAAAAAATCAAAATCAACACGTTTATTTACTTTGCCATTTTTTACCAAAATACGTGTGTTATAACCCATGAAAAATGGAGGTTTGATGAAAATTTTAATTTTTACTTTTTTGACAATATTCACTAGAATGCAAGTTCATAATCGGTGTGGATGCAAAAAATATTACAAAAAAGATCAAAATCAATGTGTTTTAGATTTTGCTATTTTCGACTAAAATACGTGTATTATAGTCCATGAAAAATGGAAATTTGGTATAAAAAAATCTTAACTTCACTTTTTTTTACACCGTTCACAAGAATACATCTTCACAATTAAAGAGAGTGAAAAAATAGCAGGGAAAAAGTCAAAATTAACTATTTTTTTACTTTGCTATTTTTTATCAAAATATGTGTGTAATAACCCATGAAGAAGGGAGGTTTGATGAAAATTTTAATTTTCACTTTTTTCGACAATATTCACTAAAATGCATGTTCACAACCAATGGATGGAAAAAATGATACAAAAAGGTCAAAATCAATGTGTTTTGAATTTTGCCGTTATTAGCAAGAATACGTCAACAAATTTGGCAAAAAAATCTGAATTTCACTTTTTTTAACACCGTTCACAAATATGTATGTTCGTCATTGAGGTAGGTGAAAAAAGATTAGGGAAAAAGCCAAAATCGACATTTTTTTTACTTTGCCATTTTTGACTAAAATATGTGTGTTATACCCCATGAAAAATTGAAGTTTAGTAAAAATTTAAATTTTCACTTTTTTTTACTATATTCACTATGATGCATGTTCACAGTCGGTGTGGATGCAAAAAATAGCACAAAAAATTTCAAAATCATTGCATTTTAGATTTTGCCATTTTCAGCTAAAATATGTGTGCTATAACCCATGAAAATTGAAAATTGGGTAAAAAAAAATTAAATTTCACCTTTTTTACACCGTTCACTTTGACTTTTTTTACCAAAATAGTAGGTGGGTGAAAAAATAGTAGGAAAAAAGCCAAAATCAATACGTTTTTCTACTTTGACTTTTTTTACCAAAATAAGTATGTTATAACCCATGAAAATTGAGGTTTGATGAAATTTTTAATTTTTAATTTTTTTGACAATATTCACTAAAGTGCATTTTCACAATCCGTGTGAATACAAAAAACAGTTCAAAAAATGTAAAAATTAATGCTTTTGAATTTTGCATTTTTTTGCTAAAATATGTGTGTTATGGCCCATTAAAAATGAAAATTCGATAAAAAAATCTAAATTTCACTTTTTTTTAACACCGTTCACAAAGATGCATTCTCGTAATTGAGGTGGGAAAAGAAACATTAGGAAAAAACCAAAATTAACACGTTTTTTTATTTTGAGATTTTTTTATCAAAATAGGTGTGTTATAACCCATGAAAAATGGAGGTTTTGTGAAAAATTTAATTTTCAGTTTTTTGACAATACTCACTAGAATGCATGTTCACAATCGGCTTTGATGCGAAAAATAGTATAAAAATGTCAAAAGCAACACATTTTGAATTTTGTCATTTCAACTAAAATACGTGTATTATAACCCATGAAAAATATAAATTTGGTAAAAAAATTCTAAATTTCACTTTTTTTTACATTGTTCACAAAGATGTATTTTCACATTTGATGTGGGTGAAAAAACAGTAAAAAAAAGTCAAAATCAGTATGTTTTTTTACTTTGTCATTTTTAACTAAAATACGTGTGCTATAACCCATGAAAAAGGAGGTTTGGTAAAAATGTTAATTTTTAGTTTTTTTTTAACAATATTCACTAGAATGCATGTTTACAATCAATGTAGATGCAAAAAAGGTACGAAAATGTCAAAATCAACGCATTTTGGATTTTGCCATTTTCGGCTAAAATACATATGTTATAGCCAATAAAAAAATAAAAATTTGGTAAAAAAAATCTAAATTTTACTTTTTTTACTACGTTCACAATGATACATGTTTACAATTAAGGTGAATAAAAAAACAGTACGAAAAAAGCCAAAATCTATATGTTTTTTACCAAACTACGTGTGTTATGACTCATGAAATAGGGAGGTTTAGTAAAAAAAAATTTAATTTTCACTTTTTTTTTGACAATATTCACAATCAGCGTGGATGCAGAAAGCGATACAAAAAAGGTCAAAATCAACGCGTTTTGAATTTTGCCATTATTGGCTAAAATACTTGTGTTATTATAGCCCATAGAAAATAAAAATTTGTTTTGAAAAATCTATGTTGCAATCTATATACTATCACAAATTATCTCAACCTCTATATTACAAATGAACCTTTACCTTTGCTAGCGTCTGATGCCTATACTATTACAAATAAACCTCGAACCCAACTATTCACTATCCAAATAAAAGACAGTCGATTGTCTACCAAAGAAGATAGAGAGTCCTATATTCGAGAAAAGATCGCAAATATACTTGAACCAATTAACATTGCAAAGGCATAATGATATATAGCAGGGTAGCTGATATCCTTGGCGTCTAACGCCTATACTATTACAAATGGATCGTAACCTCTGCTGGTATGTTACGCTTGTACTGCTACAAATGGACCTTGACCTCTATTAGCATTTGATGTTTATACTATTACAAATGATCCTTTACCTTTTATGGTGTCTGACGCTTATACTATTACAAATGAATCTCGACCTCGACTGCTCACTATCCAAATGAAAGACGATCAATTATCTAGCTAAGAAGATAGAGAGTCTCACATCCAAGAAAAGGTGATAGATAGAGGTGAACCTAGGGATGGCCACGGTTCCAGAACTGGCGGTTCCAGTTCCGCTTCCGATTTCTGTTCTGGTTCCGGTTCCATCCTGGTTTCGTTTCCGGTTTGGTTCCAATTTCGATTTTTTGTTTCGAATTTCGATTGTAATCCTACTTTTAAATTTGATTTCTATTGAAATAATGATTAAACAATTAATTGAAACTCAATTAATATAATATAATAATATAATTAGAATAATAATAGTTACAATTGAACTTAATTAATATATAGTTTTTAGATAATAGAACTAGGAAGAATTAAATAAGTGAGATTCAAGGATATAAAAATCATAAGAATATTTGAATATTTGAATTATTAATTAGAATTCAACTAGTATAATATAATAACATAATTAGAATAGTAGTTAAAATTAAACTAATATATGAATTTTTTAGAATAATAGAATTATGAATATCAGATAAGTGAGAAAGAAAGATATAGAAAGAATAAGAGTATTAAGAGAATGATAGAACTATTAATTGGAATTCAAATAGTATATTAGCATAATATAATAATAGAATTAGGATAATATAAAATAGAAAATTAAGTTGATATATAATATAATTGGATTAATAGTTGAAATTGAACTAATATATGGAGGTTTTAGAAAAATAGAATTATGAAGGATTAGATAAGTGAGAAAGAAAAATATATAAATGATAAGAGTATTGAAAGAATGATTGAACAATATAATAATATAATTAGAATAATTAATTAAAAAAATTGATACTCTAAACCGTAAATTATAAACGTTAAAACTTACAATATAAATATTAGAAAACTATAAAATTATGTGATGAAAATAAAGTGGTATAAAAATATTTATATAATTTTTTTTTTGGCCGGTTCCGGCGGTTTCGGAATCGCTGGTTCTGGTTCCGGTTCCGATTTTGTGGGACCACGGTTCCGGTTCCGGAACCGGCCAAATGGCCACCTCTAGTTGAACCAAATAACGTTGCAAAGGAATAATGATACTAGGGTCGTCGGGGATATATCCTAGGCATTTGAAGCCTATACTATTACAAATGGATCTTGACCTCTGCTGGCATCTTAAGCTTGCTCTATTACAAATGGACCTTAAACCGTCTCAGGCTGATTTAAGACAGCATTGCGTGGTTTGTATGAATGTTTGTCTAGGTCACGAATCATTTACAGATAGCTCTAACATGTTATGATTGTTTAGGAGATATTTTATCAATTATTCCAAACAGAAACCAAAGTTAAGAAGTAATAGATTTCGAATGCGTTACAAGCTTCAGAACTCATGGGAGGATTAATAATGAGTCCTTAAAATCGAGGTTTAACTAAAACAGCTTTGGATATACATCCCAAAGCTAGCAAGAATTATAAAGAAATGGTACATTAATGGGACAATGCATTGTATCATATTTATTGCAAAATCCTGCGATAATATTCCCATCACAAGTAGCTATTTCTCAAGAACAAAACAATCATAAAGTACATTAATTTATAGAAAAAAAAATAAAGTAGAAAATAAATTGCCGACAATTATAATTTGTAGTCATTATCTCCTGCAACGGGTGATGGCAGAACATCCTCTGGTGTAGGGGTTGACGGGGCGACGAGTTTTTCCGCAGTCGTGTGTATAGTAGGACCTGCCTGAGCGAGGTGGACATGGGATTCTGTTTGCAGAAAGTGCCCAGTATGAAATGTAATAACGCCGAGGGCTTGATCCGTAGTAGTAGTAAAGTGACCTCCTGTTATCAATGCCATCATCATCTTCTTCTTCAAGACCATTAATGTCAAACTCGTCAAGCTCTGCATCCACAGATGTAAATGTAGGGTTCAATGACCACCCAATAATTTCGGACATGTGCGCAAGGCTGCTATGATCAACCTGGGCATCCAAATTTGATAGGAAATGGAAGAAAACAAGGAGAACAAAGAGGGTCATGAGAGTTAGAGAAGGTTTGGAACGGTACATTGTATTTGGCTTTGATCTGTGTAAATTGTAATATAACCGTAGAAGTTCATGAGCAGCAATTATGATGGCTATCCCTTCTATCAATACTTGAAGATTCTGAAATCAATTTTTGCGTATATGTGGTGTGTGTGTGTGTGAAAGAAAGAGAGAAATAAAGAGAGACATGGAATGGAGGTGGGCACATGGTGTTCATGAAAACAAGCGCCGACTGCTACTAATTCAACATGTCTGTCTGCATGACTGCATGGCACGTTCAATTAATCTTCCATGATTGACGCCGTTTTTATCCTTGGTTTAAGGCTTAAAGACTAACAATTAATTGTGAATACTTATAATGCGTAAGAGTAGATCAGTAGATGTTATATATTGATCTGTTTCTTTCTGATCAGTTCTTGTTTTTCCTTGTAACATTTCCCTTTCATTTTGTGCAGTATATAGTCATAAAATTCACACATGAAATCAAGTTTCAATGTTGATAAATCCACTATAAAGTCATGTCAAAAAGTTGTGAATCGGGGATAATGGTTGATATGGATTGGTTGACAGAGCAAATCTTGTTTAGATCACGAATTCACGATCTACAACATTTCCTGCCTTGTATATCATGTTGGACTATATTTAAAGAGCCAACAAGTATAACTTGACTTTAGTTGGATTATTGAGCTCACCTTAAATTTTCTATTCTACGTTGGTATTTTTTAAAATTGCATACAAAAACATCACTCCATCAACCATAACATTCTTGTTTTTGGATTTTTGTGGCAAGCAAGATATAGAGTGCACGTTTTATTATCCAACTTAACCTCAAGGATTGAATTCTTGTTAAACTTTCCTTTCTAACACACAATCATCCTTGTTTACCTACGGAATTAGTTAGATCAAAATCTTCTACCAATATTTCTACATTTTATCTTCTCCAACATATAAAAAAAATAACTATTAATCATTGTTTACCTATATAATTAATCATAATTTTAGTAAAATTACGATGTCTTGTCTCAATTAGTAGGCACTAATTTTTTAAATAGAGCAAACTTATTTATTGATACGAGATTATGGTTATATTTCTTCATTCCGACCAAATAGCTTTTTATCTTCTTAACTTCTAACCATTATCCAGCCCAAAAAAAAAAAAAAGCTATGCAAGCATCATTGATGATTCAATTCAAATCCCTTGTTTGTGTAAATTTTAGAAAAAAAACTTTAAATTCACAATGTAAAATGGGCGGATAATGCTAAATATTTTGTCATTAAATTAAGGCCTGTGGTGAAGCTTCCAAGAATCCAAAATCAGACTCATTACCCTCTGCGGTCCATTCCATCAAACTAACCCTGGCCCAATCTAACAAAACCCATATGTCCCTTCTCAAATTTCTCAAGTCTTAAAGGACCAACCAGCAAAGTAACAAAAACGAATCTTCCTCTGCCGAACAATTTCCAGAATATTTTCTAAACATCGCCCCCACCCCCACCTCCTCCATCTACCCTCCCCACCCCCTCCTCCCTTCTCTCTCTCTTCAGCTATGGCTTTTCCTCAGCAACACTTCCAACAACAAAACCTTCAGCAACCACCACCAAACCAATTAAGGTAAGATTTTTCTGGGTTTTCATTTTCAGGCACTCAACTGTTGTGTATTTTTACTTTATGGCTTATGCCTACAATGCTCATTTCTTATTTTGAGAAATGTTTTTCTCTCAGAGACATTTATACAAACATGGATACCCAGATTTCAGCGCCGGTCGCCTTCTTCAATGGGCTTAATCTCCCTGATCAAACCCATCATCCTCCTTACGTCCCTCCGTGTAATTATCTCTCAATTATTCGTCTTATTTTTTAAAAAATTAATAAAACATTCTGACAAAAAGATTTTTTTTTTTTTTTGAGCCCAGTTCAAGTTGTGGGGTTAGCTCCAGCAACGGTGGAGGAACAAGGTGGAGGGCTTGAATTGCAGTGGAATTATGGGTTCGAGCCGAAGAGAAAGAGACCCAAAGAACAAGACTTTCTGGAAAATAACCATAACAATAATAATTCGCAGATATCTTCTGTGGAGTTTTTGCAGGCCCGATCAGTGTCTACCGGTCTGGGCTTATCGTTGGATAATACCAACAACAATAATAACGTTAATAATAAAGCCTGGTTGGCTTCTTCCGGTGACTCAGCTTTTCTAGGGATTCTGAGTGATGATATTGATCGTGAGTTGCAGAGGCAAGATGCTGAAATTGAAAGATACATCAAAATTCAGGTCTGTTTTGTTATTCTTTTAATATATTTAAGAAAGTTGGGATTTTGGTTTAGATAACTTTGGCTTGTTTGTGCATTCTATTGATGTACTATTTCCTAAAGAAGTGAAACACAGCAAAATTCATAGGTTACTATTGATTTTGTAAATGTTTGTTGTTTTGGGAGAAGAGTGGAGATGATAAGATTGTTGCGTGCAAATTAGTCTTGGGACGAAAGGGGTTCATTATTTAGTGTCTGTGTATGAAGATTGAAGAGCTAGATGTTAGTATCTGAGTTCCTTAATTGGAAATTTTGGTTCCTAAATGGGAAAAAAAGAAGAAAAAAAAAAGATAATTTTTGCCTTTTCTTTCAGCATTATCCAGCTCTCTGTGATACGGTGGTTTAGGTCCTTTGCCATGCATGCTGTTGAATACGTATGTTTGTTATGCATTTATTGGCTGATTCTAATTTGTGTGGGGAAGATCTGTTATACTCCTCATAATTGAAGTTTAACAATTTCTTTTGCTTCCAATTAAGGAAATATATGTAGCTGTATGATATCAAAGTTCAGATTATAAAGAAGACCCTTTTGGTTTGGGTTTACTGTGAAATTGTGACTTCACGCGGAGAAGTTCAGTTTCATAGTCAATTATCTATTAGGGTGTCTGAATGGCTTTCCATCCTGAGCATCTCCAACTTCCCTTCCCTTCCCTTCCCTTCCCTTCCCTTCCCTTCCCTTCCCTTCATGCTGAATGCCTACTAAATGGAGAAAACAGATTTAACTTGAATAAACTTTTTATACTGATTAAGTTGAACTGCGAATATATATCCTCTCTGGACTACAAAATTGCTATACTGTTGTTATGCTTATTTATGATGTCTCTGTTGTTTAAATATTCAACCTTTTCTTGTTCCAAGGGTGATCAGTTGAAGCAAGCTATATTGGAGAAGGTTCAGACAAACCAACTCCAGACTATCTCGCACGTTGAAGAGAAAGTCCTCCAAAAACTCCGTGAAAAAGAGGAAGAGGTGGAAGACGTCAACAAGAAGAACATTGAACTGGAATTACGAATGGAACAATTGGCCCTAGAGGCAAATGTATGGCAACAGCGTGCTCAATACAATGAAAACATGGTCAAAACTCTTACGCTAAACATACAACAGGTCGTCGCACAAAGTAGAGATAGTAAAGAAGGTTGCGGTGATAGTGAGATAGATGACACAGCCTCTTGTTGCAATGGTCGGGTTCTTGATTTTCATCTGCTACGCAAGGATGGCAATGAAATGAAGGAGTTGATGACCTGTAAGGTTTGTAGAGTCAATGAAGTGTGCATGCTTTTGTTACCTTGTAAGCATCTCTGTCTGTGTAAAGAATGTGAAAGTAGGATCAGACTCTGTCCCTTATGTCAGTCCTCTAAGCATGTTGGAATGCAGGTTTATATGTAATGGGATCACATGTAGCTAATGTAACATCCGCCTTACATGCATCTGTGGACTGGCTTTTCTAAGTTGACATGCTATACATATACTTCCACTGCACCTTAAACTTGTGCCGTTAATTATGTGGTCGCATGTATCTGTTTGTACCGATTTAGTCCAAAAACTTGTAGGGGTTTGGTTTTGTGTAAGTATGTTTTGTTTCAGCAACGCAAGTGCCTGAAAGTATGTATGTGTTCATGCTTGAATGTTGCATTTTTAAGTTTATCCTCCTTCATTGTCTTCTAGCTTATTATGTTGTAATTCGCAATGCTGCTTTCAACTAGGCGAACTGGTTATTTTTCTTATCTTTTTATATTCTTCCTTCATCTTCCACAGTTCAAAACTACTGCCCTAATGAAATGGAGCTGTCTCTAAAATACTTGTTCTTTTGTTTTCCCATAACAGAGATTTCATTTCCAATTTCCAGCTTGCTGTTTGTGTAGCTAAAATAATAAATCAAGATTTGTTGATTTATCTTTATCTACATTATGCGAGTTGCAATTTAGTGTTCATACATGTTAGCAAGTACTTCCAATTTGGCAGTTTATTTGCAGACATCTTGGAAATAGTTTAGGCTTGTATAGAAATAGTTCTTCCATAGGTACACACAATCCTGTATTCCTGTTGAACTTGGGATTACTGCCAATGTCCGTAAGCTTCCTCAGGAGTAGTTTTTTTTTTTCACTTTTTTGGTTGTGGGTTTGGGTTTTTGGAAGTTGTAAATGGTTCTGCTGGCAATTTTTAGTTGTCAGTGACATTCTCTTTTACTGACTTTGGCAACGGCCCGGTACCGACTTGGCTTCCCTCGTCCTGCCATTTTAGGAACATTATGGTACCTACGTGGCGCTAGAATTCACCAACATGGTTAAGTAATTACGTTGGTGTTTTGCTAATTGCTACAGGGACACAGTTCGATCTTCCAAACTCCAACTATTCTCTCCTTAACATCCTTAACAAAGGGCGGTAGATCTTATGTATTACTTTTGTGGTACAGTTTTTTTCTGTATCACTTTATAAAATTTTAACACGTGTATTTAAAATTCGTCTCATAAGATTTTAGTATTATTTAAAAATACGCCTGTTACATTTATAATGGCTGATAGATAAAATGATATACTAAATGATATATAAGATTTTTAACATTTATTTTTTAGAGTTCGCTAATAAATTGATAGAATTTTAATTAAATGATTAGGAGATTCAAAACCTTAACAAAGTGCCATTATTTATAATTTGGGTTAAAACATCATTGATTGATTCCACTTTGAAACCGTAAAAAAAATTTTTCCTACTGCTCGGATTGGTCCAATCTGCTCTTCTTTCAGTTGCCCATCAACAACAACTATAATCCATTGGACAAGCGGAGAACTCCAATGGCAACGAGTTGCTTCTACTTTAAAACAAGTTTTTCAGAACAAGAAACTGCAAATTAACCAAAATGTAATCATACGAAAGCTTTTACTTCAAAAAAAAAAATCCCAGAAAAGATGACAAGTGGTTAAATTATAAACCTTTTGTCTTCAAGTACATGAAAAACCTCCAAAATATTTATTGTTAACATTTCTCTTTTCACAAAAAGCAAACCTGAATATTTGGGCCTTAACACACACAAATGACAAATCCATCATCCACTGAATGATTTTCATTTGAGTTGTTCATCAGCATGGTGCAATCCATTCAACCCACGAAAAATAAACAAAATTTCCCAATAATTAAAAATAAAAAATAAAAATGGCTATGATCATTGACCATGGCCCAAGGGTCCAGCTTTAAAAAAGGAAGCAACTGGCAAGCATATATAATGTAAACTATACTTGAATATTCCCATGCAATACACATGTAGAAGCAGCTGGTTTTACTCATAACTCTTTCTGTACAAGTATTAAATATATATATATATATAAATATATATATATAGAACTTGTTATGATGCTAAAAAAGCACGCAAGTTAAAAGAAAAAGACACACACACACACACACCATGGATGATGGACCTGGACGTGAAAATTTAAGTAGAACTAAAATTCTTCTAGAACAGCTGCTGTTATAAAAAGTGTAACCAAGCTGCTCATCAGCTCATGTACGTGGCCTTGCTCATTCTGCCTCCATTTTTGGCGGTACCCATATAACCCATGCATGCATGCATACTCCTCATCAATTAATTCATATGCTTTCTGAGCTACTCTAATATTTCATTTGATAGATTTAAAAAAAAAAAAAAACTATTTAAATATATAGATAAACAAAAATTCTGCATATATTGATTTTGGGGTCATCATGAAACTATAATCTACTATGCCATAATATTTCTGTTAAGTTATTGATTGAGTCTTTTTCTTGTTTTTGCTGTCCTAATGCTGCTAGGTTCTAGGCCTTTTGATGCATGGGATACAAATTAAGTGGAAAAAAAAATACAAATGAAGCAAATCTTTTGTTTTTCTTTAATATATTCATTGTTGGTTAAAATTATTTTTTTTTCGAGCCCTTTTGGTTGGGGAAATTATTAGTAAACAGTATTGATTAGGATTCAGCCTTTTTGGATTAAAGTTTCTTCAGGTATGGATGCATGAGAGATCGAATGTACAAATTCTCTGGACCTACAAAGAAAGGAAGGAAGGAAGGAAGTGGGAAGAGATCATGGAAGGAATTAAGAGTCGTAACTTTGGCAGAGAGTATAAAACCGCATATTTGGGTTCCAGAACAAAATCCACATTTGTCCAACCAAACAAACAAACATCCCCATGGAGTGAAAAAGACATACAAAGTGGAAGTTTAGAAGGGCAAAGACCCCACGTAAACAAAGATGCATGATAGGAAAAAGAAACGAGAGAAAAAACAGCTTTATAGCCTTACCAGCAGCAGGGAATAATAATATTGGAGGGCTTTCCATGAAGATCCATCTACTCAAACTTACTCAGTCCTGTTCATTAATAGATGGACGCCCTTTTTAAGTTTTTATCAGAGATTGAAAAAGCAAATCAAATATATTTGATGGGACAGAGATTGGGATGGAGATGCATATATGGATCAATATAATGCGCAGTGGGATGGAGATGATGGATGATGGATCATTGGATGGAGGTGCAAGTGGAGATGGAATAATAATGGTAATAATTCAAGATTGCAGCAGTATACTAGCTACTTGTGATAATCATGGGGGAAGGCATATTCACTTTCCTCTTTGTCATCTCTTTCTAAGGCATCATTAGGATAAAGTTCAACATCGATCTTCGATCATATATACATTCGTCAAAGTAAAGCCATTCTTCCTTCTTGATGATACTATTTTTATCCTATATATATATATAGCTCTACTAAAATACCTTCTCGTATTAAAACTTGCTTCCCAAGTCTTCTTCTTCTTCTTTTTTTACTTAGGCTTTTTTCTTGACTATAACGTTGATTAATTTAGTTCAACGTATGACTTACAACATTGTTTAAAACAATTAATTCTAGTCCATACACTTATGATCGTCGTCCTCATGATGTAAAATGATCAATTTTTGCCTCTCTTTTGAGATCCCTATAGAGTTTCATATATGCATGCATGCATGCATATACATGCATCGATCTATATATATAAGCATTATATATCCTAATGATTAAAGGCTATTGTTCAATCCTAAGTTCAATTTATTTTTACCACAATTATTGGTTCAAAAGTACCCAAATTTAAACAAAATAACCTTGTTCCAAGAGAACGTAAGGCAAAAGGTGTACCTGGCCTAAAATCATTTTATCTCAACAAATTAACTTATAGTAAAAACTTTTCATCTGTTTCATTTTCCTAATTGTGCAGAGAGAAAAATATAAATGAGCAATCCACTTGATATATATATATTTTTTAAAGAAAAACACTATTAGCTGAGTTTTATTGATGGAGATTTGAAGACAAAACTGTAAAACTTAATCCTTCATTTCTTAGCAACAGCCGCTTCTTAATCTTGCGGAATGATTTAACTATTGCCTGTTAAAATTTGCCAGTATTACTCTATTTTGTCAATTTTGTTGGTGTGTCAAAGCAGTGTTTCAGTGCTTTTTTTCCCTTTTAATTTCTTGGGAGGCAGAGAAATCAATCTCAAGGCAAATATTTAGAAATCTTTATATATATACCTAGCTAATTAAGAGTACTGATAGTGTTATATATATACATTGCATGGCACGCATGCCCTTCTGTTATTCATATTTAAATCTGATACTCTGCTCGTGTTCGAAGTTTTCTGAGGCCATTCAGCCACCACAATATTAAACCATGAAGCAATAAAAAATATATTGTTTAGCAATTAAATTTAAAATATTCCAATCACGAATTAATCAAGTTTTGAATTCTTTTCCTTGGAGAACAACATATATAAGGCAATAACATGCATTCTTTGTTTAATTTGTTAACTTTCTTTAAATTGATGAACAAATGGTGGGATTATATTAATATTTAACCCCCCCTCCAAATTTTAAATAAGAAAAAGAAAGAAAGAAGAAAAAGAAAATAATGAAAACGCAAAAGGAGAACATAATTTCACAAATGATTCAGCAACTTTGCACTTTCCCCAAAATCGATACACCGATGAATACCCAATCAACGGCTGTTAAAATTGATCTTATTATTTTTCCTATGATGAGATATTCATTACCCCAATCAAAATTATACTTAATTCATCATATCAAGAATATTAATTATTGGGCTGTCACGAGGAATCCCAAAAAAAAAATTCCAACTTTTTTAAGCATGCTTTGTGAGTAATGGACGTAAGAAAGGTGGGTCTTGAATCTTGATATGCATGAAATGATGATGATGATGATCGATGATGGTGAAGATGATGGAGGGACCCAATTGCGGTTTTTTTGATCATCACATTGGAATCCCTTGGATTGAGGAGAGATGGATGAGCAGCAGCAGCAGCAGCAGCAGCAGCAGCAGCTAGCAGTAGTAGTAGTAGCGCAGCAGCAGCCTTGCCATGAATATGGGACCCTATCCTTCTCTCTAATTACAAACCTTTTTTTTCTTTAACGTTTATCAGCCACAGTATAAAAAGAAGAGAAGAGAAGAAGAAAAAGAAGGTGATATGCATGTGATCCAACAGCCTTTATGTTCCCCTCTTCTAACCAATTTTACTGATTAAAACCCACCATGCATTCTCTCTGTCTTCTTTTCTTGATATTCCATCGGTGACTAATACTTTTCCATTTTAATCATGTTTAGATGGTCATATGTATGACTCATATTTTGTATTGTCTTTAGTTTTCATGTCCTAACTTATATAGGTCCATCTTCTAGGAATATAGTTCATGGGTCCAACTTCGAGTGTATATTCATGCTAATTGTGAGTCTAGTTGAAATCTGCATTTGGGAGCTATATTGGGGATAGTATAGTAATTAGGAAGTTAATTAGTATCTCGATTTTCAGATTTAGTGTTCGATTTGTAGGAATGCATATGGGTGTGTGTGAGTGAAAAAAAAAATGCATTTGGCTCAAAACTTTCAATTTTACATGTATGCATTTCTTTCATGTGCAGAAACTATATATGGAGTAATGGAACCGTGCATATAGGTAAACGAGAAAGATTTTCTTTTGGGATGGAGTCAAAATTTAATTATGTTGTTCATAATTAAGGACAAAATTATGTATACCTCCAATGGCAAGACAAGGATTTATCATTGCATGGTCGACTAAGGGTTTATAGTCATTGAGTTTTCCTTTACATGGAATGGAAGTGTCAGCAACAAAGATAAATGAAAAAGAAAGCGAAAAAAAAAAAAACCCAAAAAACAAAAGGGCAAAAGAAGAAAGGAAGGAAGGAAAGATAGAAAGACAATGAAAGAAAGATGAGTCTTGTAGTTCTCTACTTTTAATGTATCTTTAAAGGGTGGTTTTAAAATGTGCTTTCTTTTTAGTATTTGAAAAGAAACAAAGAGCCATGCAAGTCAAGAATCTCTTCTAGATCGATCGATCACTTTGGTTTGAAAAAATAAAAAAGTCACTAAATTCCCTTTTTGAGCTACGTTAGTGAGATTATGTTTTTCTTTTTCTTTTTCTATTGGAGAATGGAGAATGGAGAGTTGAAGGAAGCTAATGCTTTTTTTGATGTTTTGTTAAAGGAACTTTTGCATGGCGACCAACTCCTTCATTATTCTAATCAATCTTCTGTTGCTGGATGCTCTCCTATCTAATCCAAACATCCTCCAAATCAATTTTTCTTTTCATTTTTGTTAAATGTCGTCCTTTCAATTCACTTATTTTGTTAGAAATGCTAAGAGAAGGGCCACACGAGAACACACCTAGGATGGATATGGACTTATGGAGTCTTCACCTCAAATATAGTAAATTATGCCATTTCACGAAAGATTTCTTCAATACTGCCATGAAAAAAGTACGTTATTTTGACATTATCCCACTATATATTTACCCTACGTATTTTGCAAATTAATATTGGAGTTCTAATAAATCAATGTTTTTCTATGATCTTATCATGCTTCCTATATATGCATTTATCAAATAAAAAAAGAAAACCTATCATCATCATATTCGAGCATTCATGCCTGAAAGTTGCGGTTAATTTATCAAAATCGTACGTATAATATGTAATTTCATCTCATATATGAGATGTAATATATGAATTATATTTTATACGCTAATAACCTAATTTTTTATACGTTATACATTAATATTTGATATTTAATACGCTAGTTTTTTATAATTTATTTGCTAATTTTTTATACTTTATACGCTAATTTTGAATACTTTACAAAGCTAGAATAAAATTCATATTCAAGTTTGATATATAAAATGGTCTCGAAGAAAATGACCGAAGACTAAATTCTAGACTTGAATGGTTAAATCATTATTTGGCACTGTATGAATATCTCAAATGACAAATGCAAATAAAGTTACAATAAAAAAGAATTTAAAAAAAAAAAATCATTCAATGCAATTAACAAAAAGGAAAATTCAAGCCAAGCTCAATTACATGTAAGCACTAGTCTTACTCTATGCCCTCAAGAAGACATGCATAAAGAATAGTGAGAAGACATGCATAAAGAATAGTGGGTTATGAGTTATATTAGAGAAAAGATATTGCGTTATTTGTCTGTAGATCGATCGTCTGTGTCCTGCCAATTCCTTTTGTGCAGTAGTACTAAATCTAGTAATTGATGTTAAAACTTTGAAACAACCCAAGGTAAATGTTTTTGCTAGATCCAACATGTGACATTTTGCTATAAGGCTATATATGCTAGTTCTATACTGTAATTTGAAGTTTGAATTGAACTATTAATGCACCAGGAAGGAATTTAATGTGCAGATATGAGAAGATTGAGACCCTATTTGTTTTTAGAGGAAAAAATAAGAAGAAATGAGGAAGATGCATTTAATAAAGAAGAAGTAGTGGCCACTGAAATGGAAGAGTCCAAATTCAGGCTGAGAGGAAGGTCCATTTTACACTGATTTTAGTGGAAAACGAAGAAAGGACAAACAAGTAATAGTCGTGGCACTCTCTACGTACAGACAGACAAACGGGTACCTTGTCTTTTCCATTAATATCAGATCGCCACTTCTCGTGGGCTCTCCATTTAGTCCTAATATACCTCATGAGTCATGACCAGCAGTAGTGATCACCACCCCTCGTGACCCTTCAATTCCCTCATTCTATGCATATGTTCCAACTTCATCATCCAATATGGAATTCACATATGATGCTACCCTGCAAGCCATGATTATGAATGTTCACTTCAACAAGGAAGGACCACCACAATTTTATTTGACTCTTTGAAACACCTTTGACAATGCCAAGTTGTGCCAACTATTTCTTGAATGGGATTTAGATACGAGGTTTATATGAATTTGGGCTTCACACTTTGTCAATTAGCTTTTGAGGTGATTTTTTATCAAGCCCTTTTCATTTGCAATCTTACAGCGCGGGTGGAGAAACTGGTATTGCAATATTCGTCTGATACTAAAACGCTAGATAAAAATTTAGGTAAATAAGATTCTAGTTCGAAACCACCGAACTGACGGTTCATATAAAAATTATTATTCTCAACATAACTATGCAGAGATGACATGAAATAATAAATGTAAGATCGGCCAGCTTATGAGTTTTAAACATTGTATAGCCAACATTAAAAGTGTTGTAGTGCAGAGAGGAAAGGGTCTGGTCCAGTACTGAAACGGACAAAAGAGAGTGCGAGAAGAGACAGACCAAAGAACCTTGTAGCTTGTCGTATAGAATACGGATTTTGATTCTTCCTTTTTCCTTCCTCTTGTTTATATTACTTTTTACATAGATTGATGAATATTGTATTATTAGAAACACACATAAAGAGAAACAAAAGCGTGCATTAGTATTTTATATGGGATGTGTTTGTTTTATTCTTGTGTATGTTAGTGATCCTCAGTGTCGTCTAGGTTCAAGAGAAGTTTTTTCTTTCTTTTATTTTTTTTTATCCTTATTCGGTCTGTGTTTTAAGCTGTCTGTCCTTGGAATTCTCAAATCTACTACTACTATAGTAGCATTTTACTAAACAACAATGTAAAATCGACATTTAGTATAAGTATTAGATTAATATGGAGCAGTGCAGGCGGTGGTCATGTGAGGAGGAAAAGAGAAGGTGGGGTTCGCTTTCACTGCGGTTTTGGATATTGATATTATTAGAATAGAATCTTCCTGGACTCTTTAACGTGTGTACATACAAATAAATTATATATGCATACATGTATATATGAAGGATGGATCGATACTAAAACAAGTAGAGATTATGGTGGGCTCTATAGAATCCTTGTGTTTGTTGTGTGGACTTAGATGTAGAGCTAGCTGTTTCATGCATATAGATCAGCTTTGTCTCCTGTAGTTCTGGGGTCCCTCTCTCTATTTTCTACCCAACTTCCAAAACAAAACCATAATTGATTCACGAGGAAATAAGCCTAAATGAACAAAAAGAGATTTGAATCTTAATTTGGGATATATATGCTGAGCAAGAAACCTTTAGCTCTACCCTTAAGAAGGGGATGATTTTTGATCATTTGCTAAATGAGTTATTTGTAATGCATTAAATTTTTAATGTACGTGATCTCGGCTAGTTGTTTAGATTTTAATAAATTTATCGCTTGTGAAAAAAAAAATCAAGAAATCTTTCATTTGTGACTTTAATTAAAGATTGATGCATGTATTGAAACATCCCTTGAATCAAATCCTAAGATTATTCAAGATTTTAAAGAAATTTTCCACAAGTAATTAATCAAACACATGTAGCTCCAAGAAGTTAAAATGTAAAGATAAATCTGAATTTTCTAAGAAAATTGGGTAAAAAAATTTAGTCAAGGATGGTAGTTATATATGTAGTTTATATTATCTTTGTCTTTGATTAATATGTGTAGCATGCAGCAGCTCCAATGCTCTCCATGCATGTGAAATATTCCCTTTTATAAGCATGTAAACATTGAATAAGGGGAATAGAGTACTGGTGAGAATATATGCAGGAAGATATAGAAAAATCCAAAGGAAGAATCACGAGAATGGCAAAACAAAACAATCAAAATTAAAAGGACCGCTGTCTCCATGTCAGCCGCTGAAACAGTGCAGAGAAATTGCAGAAATGAGAGAGAGAGAGAGAGAAAAAAGAAAAAGGGGTGCATGAACTATGAACATAGCAGCTTAGGCAGAGATGCAAAACAAAAAGAGAACAAAGGAAATGAACAAAAGTGGCAAAGAGGGGAAGCTTTAGAACTACTTCTTATCAGACATTTTATATATTAAGGAAGCATTTCGGTTTGCATTTCAATATTGGGACTTGAAACTGACACTGTTACTTTCAATTTTTTTCTATTTTTAAAAATTTTCCTAAGTTTTTGAATTGAAATGAAAATAAACAAAGGCCAATGTCACATGCAAAACAGGTCCTATTTCATAAAATTTGATACTCATCGTCTTCTTCCTGAGTCCTGACAAAATCAAAAAAAATAAAAATTCATGTGTCTGAATACCATTGAAATTCTGAATGTTGTTTCCAAACTTTAATCCTGCAGCCATTCCTTGTTTCAAACGATTACTCCATCAGTTATTTAATAATTGTTGTTTTAACTTACGTTTTTTGTTATCAAATAAGTGTCATTTTACAAATATCAATACAAAAAGTTTATAAAGTTCCAATTTGACCATTCATCCCATTTATCTATGTAATGTTATTTAAAGGAATAGATAAAGTAGTGGTTATAAATATCGGTAAATAAGAGAATTTAACCATTTTCTTAATTACTATGCTTATCTTTAAAACGACACTTATTAGATAACGGAGTGATTAATTTGCAACAAATCTATAACCATGATGCATTGCATTTTAACTCCAGAGCCTCTACTTGCTGAAGAAGTGCATAATATTCCTGCAAAAAAAAACAAAGAAATCCCAGTTGAAATTATAGGGAGGGAAGGTACAGGATGATGAAAAGACAGTGATTAATGATTGTTGAAAAGTGAAAATTAAGAGCCCGTTTGCTCCGGAGCTTCTTAAGTAAGATTAGTAGTAGTATGATTTGAAAAGCATGCAGTAATTATGTTCCAATATGGATAAATGGCGGAATGTGGAGAACAGCCTTAAACATGAAAAAGATGGAAAGGTTATGATAAGCGTGGGGAACTATAACAGTTATAACTTTGCTTTCCCAATAATGACTATCATTGCCATGATCAAAATAATCAGTTGGGGTATCTTTGATGATATAATTACCCATCATCATTTTCCTATTGTTTTACTTTGGCCCATCTTATTATGTCCCTACAAACTATATATTGATTCACTTTGCAATAACTGAATCTTTTTTTTAAAAAAAATTAAACTTTAATTTATAACATGGGTGAATTATATATAACATTTATTCTTGCATGGAATGAGACTTTTATGATCAAGAGTAACCCCAACTTTAATTAATGTCTAGGAAAAAATATTGTTTTAAATTGATCCTCAAATATATATATATATATATATGACCTTAGAAGAGTTGACATTTGGTAGAATTGTTGAGTAAAATAAGAAAGAAAAGATATTAATATTAGGGTCATTCTTAGGTGAGATCGTATATAACACTTGCTTATGAATTTCAATTTAAAGTATAAACTATCAAAAATTAGTGTATATACTATATAAAAAATTAGCGTATTAACAGATAAAGTATCAAATATTAACGTATAATATAAAAAATTAGCATATTAACTCATAAAATATAATTTACGTATGAGACAACCTTACGAAAGTTTTTGCGTTAATATTATGATTTATTTATGATATGGTTAGGTCCAAAAAGTCCTAAAAACTGAAGTGCATATGTTTTTGTTTCTTGGGGAATTACAAATTTACAAGGAAAGAAAAAGCTGTAATATTTTTGCAGTAATTCATGTAAAGTTTTTTGTTTTCAAGCACCTGACCACGTCAGCAACGAAGTCAAGCCGAAGTTGGACTTGGCAGGTGTTCGTAGAAGGCTAGAAGCCTAGCCTAACTGTACGTTTTTACTTCAATTATGTAGCAGCTAAAGAACGAGAGAATTCAAGAAAGATTCACATTTTGATCAAATTGATGCTATAAAGGTTTTAGTGGGCACAGAGAGAGAGCAACGCATTTAGAAAATATATTGAAGTTTGGAATGTATATTATGAGAGAGAGAAATTTTAGGAAGAAGAGAAAGAAGAACTGAGAAAGAAAGTTGAGAGAAGCAATAGAAGAAGATGGAAGAACCGAAGAAGAAGAAGAAGTTGCAGAAGCAGGGAAATGTCGTCAGCCCACAGCACAGGCTTTAAATCCCATCACATCGTTCGATGTATCCTTTACCTTATATATCTGCAAACTGGAGCAGAAGCTAGTAAGAGTTTGTTTGTAGAAAATGATGGGATTCCAATTT
This sequence comes from Ophiorrhiza pumila, assembly GCA_016586305.1. Taxonomy (NCBI): domain Eukaryota; kingdom Viridiplantae; phylum Streptophyta; class Magnoliopsida; order Gentianales; family Rubiaceae; genus Ophiorrhiza; species Ophiorrhiza pumila. Next base: position 3,590,393 of record BLIW01000010.1, on the reverse strand, counting down.
CTCACACACACACACACAGTGACACAACAATGGAATAAGAGAGAGATAGAGATAGAAAGAAAGAACGTGCGTGCGTGTGCGTGTGTGTGTGTTTGGTTGATGAGTTGATGCCATTAAACAACAAAGAGAAAGCTACAAAACGTAAAAGAGGACACTCGTTTGACGTGAAGTGATGAAAAAACCCATCACCCTTCTTCTTCTTCTTCTCCTCCTGCATTCCATGCATTTATTTTTATAAATTGACTTTGTAGTTTGCACTTTGCACCCCCCCATCTAATTTCCAACCAACAGTATCGTCTCTCATCACCAAATTTACCCTCTTTTTACATCTTTCCCTGGATATTGTTAGCAAATTCTGTTCAGGGTTTGAGGAATATTCTATGCAGAGAAGCTAATTCAGCTCCAAAAGAATTGGAAATGGTTTCCTCTATTGCTAAAATTCTCTTCCATGGCAGTGAGACATTGTTTTCATGATTAGTTTGTCTGATATATATATATATATATATACAACTCACATCAACTTAAATTTGTAGTTAAATATCAAACTGTTCGGAGAAATTAAAGTAACTGTGAGTCTGGGGTACCTTAAAAAAACATTGTACTAAGGTAATTTGTAGAAATGATTATATATCTTGAATTGAGTTTTATGTAAATACAAAACTAGCTCAGAAAAAACTTCAACATAACCCTAAACATACAAAACTAAGATATGAATCAATCATCATTAATCAATTTGTTGCTATATAGGTAACAAAAAAAAATGTTTTGATATTTACATTATGGGATCTTAATTTTGAAGACAAATAATTAATATAAGTACTAGAATATATAAATATAAGATCCAAAAAGCAAATAAGCTTTAGCCAGGTTGTAACAGTACTAACTTAGTACCACTACAATTTCTCAGGTTTCTGCAGTATCAGCTACGAATAGCAAATGACTATCACTACAATTCACAAATTAATCAAAGAGACAAATTTCCTTAAAAAGGGATAGTGAAAGGATGGAAAAAAAAAGGATGGAATGGCACCGTCAAATTTCATATTCCCCAACTCCACCACAACACCATCTTGTGCGTGATTTCAAGTAGTGTGTGCGCGGGGGGGAGGGGATCAAATTAACTCATCAGTACAATATAAAAGAGAGAGAGAGAGAGCAAAAGGAGGAGGAAGCTAAGAGAATGGGATAGTGATTAGTGTGTGTGTGTGTGTGTTGTCACGGGTTTGTCTTGAAAGGCCCTTATTTCACAGTCCTAGACAGACAGACACATATTCCTCTCTCACTACTCTACATAACCGAGGCAGTAAAATATAAAAATTCCCCAAACCCTTTTCAAAAATATAACCTCCATATTCACCCCCACTCTCTCCTCCATACTTAAGTCTTCTTTCCATTTTCTTTACTGCCACCAACCCACACCATTCTCCAATCTTCTCTTCATTCTTCATTTTCCCTTCTCCCGGCCACTACTATGGCTCTCATGCTTGATAACTGCGAAGGCATATTACTTTCTCTAGACTCCCACAAATCAGTCCCAGCCCCATTTTTAACCAAAACTTACCAACTTGTAGACGACCCTGCCACAGACCACATCGTCTCCTGGGGTGAAGATGACACAACTTTTGTTGTATGGCGCCCTCCTGAATTTGCTCGTGACCTCCTCCCTAACTACTTCAAGCACAACAATTTCTCTAGCTTCGTCCGCCAACTCAACACATATGTAAGTCTCGCACAATTTTCATAATACATCTGCATAAATATTTAATCACATGTGTATGATGTATGAACAAAACACGAAATTAAGGAAAGTTTTTTTCTTTTTGGGCTGTCCTAAGCTAACTTTCTTTTCATGGTTCTTTTGTTTTTCTTTCCTAAAACTAGGGTTTTAGAAAAATAGTACCGGACAGATGGGAGTTTGCGAATGAATTCTTCAAGAAGGGTGAAAAACACTTGTTGTGTGAGATCCACCGGAGAAAGACTGCTCAGCCACAAGTATCCATCAACCACCATCATCACCACCCTCTTAACGTTAACCACCACATTAACAGTCCAACATTTTTTCCATACACAAACCGTGTCAGCATTTCTCCATCGGATTCAGATGACCAGCCCAATTGGTGCGATTCTCCACCCATATCTTCTTCGCCTGTCCAAGTCCAAGTCCCAGTCATAAACACCACTTCTACTGCAAATTCCGGTCCCCACTACAACAGCTCAGTCACAGCTCTGTCCGAGGATAATGAACGGCTTAGAAGAAGTAACAACATGCTCATGTCTGAATTAGCCCACATGAGAAAACTCTACAATGATATTATTTACTTCGTTCAAAACCATGTTAAGCCGGTTTCTCCGAGTAACAATTATCCCTCTTCTTTGATCCTCTGTAACAACACGTCACAAGCTTCTGCCACCACCATTACTAATTCCTTGTTGATGCAAAAGCCTCTGAATCAGCTGATTGGATATAACCATCATCATCAGACGAACCCTAAGCAAAGCAGTCCTCAAATGATGAATATCTCATTTAATGGTTGTAATAATATTTCACCGAGCAAAACTTCCCACAACAACAGTGTCACAGTTCTTGAAGAGCCGCCCAGAGATAGCAATATTATTAGTAATACAAGAACAAAGCTTTTTGGGGTGTCACTGCCACTGCCACTGCATCAGTCCAAAAAAAGGTTGCACCCTGAATATTCGTCTTCTATGGAGACCAATAAGGCAAGATTTGTTATGGATAAGGATGAGCTAGGGTTGAATCTTATGCCCCCTTCTCCATGTTAGCTTTTTTCTTTGGAACCCCATTTTCTTGAAAGATTTAGTTTTCTTTTTTCCCTTTTGGTTTCATGTCTAAGTAGCCTTGTTATTTGATTTTGGTCATGGTTTCTTTGGGTGCGCGGGTTTTGGATCGATGTTTGTAATGAGCTGTAGTGTATATATAAACTAGTGCCCGTTATATATATGAAGTTCCCCCAGCAATGGCTGCAGGTGGGTTTTGCTTAGAGTGAAACTAGATAAAATCAGCTTTTACTGCTAAATCCTTCTTTTAAAAGGGTCATTTTTCTTCACTTTCAGTGATGCATTTATTAGCATTTTGTTTCGATGTTATCTCTTCTTCCTCTTCTTATTTCTTTTTGTGGTACTAATATCTGAGCGTTTCAGTTACATTAATTACTGCACACATGCGAGAGGGAAGCGTTTTGGACTTTCCAGTGCGTTGGGGGGAACTGGGAAATGGGGGTGGGGGGACCTTTCTTTTTCAGTTCTCTTACTGGGGAAGTAGAAAGAGAGCTCAGAAGGGTTTCAGCTTGTTCGCTGGCAATTTCTATCTGGAGCTTCCTCTGACCAATGTCTTAATGGATTATAAGTACGAATATTACCATTCTCAAAAGGGATTCATGCCTTCAATTAATTACAGAATCATGGAAATTTGAAACCATGACAAAAGTTAAAAGAAAATCAGCTGACACAAGAGAATGGATATGAACATGTTTCGCAAAGTTATCATTAAACTTTGTGATTAATATTGAAATTATCACTATTATTGTTACCAAGAAGAAAGTGTAGATCGATGATGATCAGTAGATGTATGATTTTAGGAAACAAAGTCATGATGTTTTTTGTGATTATTGAGGTTAAGATCTCTATATATTTCTCGTTTATCTGAAACTGTACAGAACAGTCAGCCGGGAAAAAGTCATGATACAAACACAAAGAAGAGAACAAAATCTTGTTTATTTTTTATTTAAAAAAAAAAGAAGAGGAAAACTACCAATGGTGGTATGCTTGGTGGGTTATTCGATGAAAGCGAAATGTAGGTGAAACTGACTAGAAATGTGGTTTGAAATGTTTCTATCAAGGCTTCTATACTTCTTCTTCGGACGACCAGAAAACCTTTGCCTTTTCCTACTTTAAGTATCTGATCAATGTCTTGAAACCTCTCCTTGGATACCTCTCCTCTTTGCTTTCCTTAGCTCTTCCAATTCTCTCTGTCTCTCTCTCTCTCTCTCTCTCCTAGAAAACTTCCAAATAGTGACTTATGATAGACTGAGAAAGAGACTTGTTGTTCTTGACCGGTGGGTAAGGGGGAAAGAGAGAAATGCACAGCAAACTTTGCTAAAATCTCATCTAACTTTCTAGTATAGTTTTAGTATAGCTTTGCTTCTCTTAAACTCATTGACATAATACTTGTAAAGTTTCCAACGTAAAAAGTAAAGACTTATAAGCATTTTGAGTAACTTTTTTCCTTTAGTTTGACTATACTATAGTGGAGTGGTTAATGGGCTATTATGATTTTTACTATTTTAACTTTGTGGAACAGAGAAAACTCTGAGAAGCCCAGATGGAAAAAAGAAGTATCTGAATGATCTAGACAACAAAAGAAGCAAGAAAATCTTGGTCGTGCAATGATTTGTTCTTTATACCAAAAAAAAACCCTAACCCTAGTCATCACACAATATTAGGTTAAAATATTTATACATATAGATAGACCTTACTTTTGTCTTTTTTTTTTCCCTTGACATGGCACGTGACAGGTGGTTGCACGTGCGTGCAGCATAGAAGGATACGTCTCTACTAAGAGGAAATAAAATTCTCAAGAAATGTTGAAATTTAAATATGGAAAAATGGAATCAGTTTTTGTATCTTCTCGATACTTTTATGTGTATAATTATACACATTCATACATAAAGTGTAAAAGATGCTTTAAAGGGATTGTTTTTGTGTTGCTTATCAGCTTAGTTCAAGTGTTGAACCATCACACACACAGTCACACACACACACACACAAAATAGAGTTTCGAAAGTTGGGAAAGGGAAAAAGATGGAAAAAAATGTGGTGTATTAATAAAGAAAAACTTGGGAGTTTCCATGGTTTAGTCATTTTAGTGCACTTTATTGACATTTCTTTTGTTATATACTCACTTTATTGACAAGTTAAACTTTGAGTATTACAATATAGTAGTAAAAGTACGTGTATGGCTTAAAAAGTTTTAGAAGCAGTGATTGCTTTAATGGAAGGCGTAGACTATATATATAGAGAGATAAGAAACTTTAATCTGTTTTGATTCCAATTTTCGAAAATTCGTGCAATCATTCTGCGTTGCCCTTCCTTTCTTGTTATATAACCAATTAGTATACTTATATCCTTCCTTGATATAAGTGGAGATGATGATATCATTAGTTAATTAAGACTCTTTAGTTGGTTGTTTTAATTAATCTCATCTCCAACATCAAACGTGCAAACAATAATTAGATGATAATTATTATAACAAAGGAAATATCAAAATATATGTGCCTATATATATACCACCAATTTGTCAACAGTGCTCTTTCTCGAACTACATATTCTTATTAGAGTAATGATATATAGAGTGAAAAATTAGAGTGAAAACGTAAACTGATTGATGTGGCAGTTATAAAAAGACAAACTTATCCATTATCCATTAGGGTTCACTTATCATTTGGTTAGCATATTAGTTTGTCTTTTTGCAACTGTCACGTCAGTCACTTTACGTTTTCACTCCTCCTATCATTACTCTTCTTATTATTTGTAATAACCAAGTAATGTTTTCCATTGTCTTAATGCTCGTGTTGTGAGGACGGGTAGTTTATTTATTTAAATTCGAGAAAAGAAGAAACGTTATAACAAATTAATTGGACGAGAAAATGAGAAAGGTTGCAATGGGTTAATAATCGACGTAAAAATTTTGCTATTCTCTATAATATGCATCATATTAAAAAGTCGAGTAAATGGTAGGATGCTCTTATGAGCAAATGAGGCTGATCGATTATGGTATGGAAATGTAATTCATAATACGAAGTTCACTTAGTTGGATAAACAGTCAGTTTTTGTTGTATTTTGTACACCTACAAAGCAATGTTCTAACTAGCCTAATCTGTTTGGTTCAATTCGAGAAACATAGACAAAATTAATCACGAAATGTTTACAAATTTTAACGAGTTGATTACTGCATTTAAAATCCCTTTCAATTTTTTATTTATTTATTTTTTGATTGGAGTACAATTTCTAACTTGAATATAATGTGTAGGACATTAATCTATATACATATAATTGTGTCATGTGTGAGGACAAGAAGTCAACCATGCATCATGGAAGAAGATTTGGAACATCAATTACAAGTAACATTAATGATTCTGGATTTAAACTAATGGTGATAACGGCTAAAGCGAAATCTGCTGTTTTAGTTAAAAGAAGAATAGATATTGTTGCATGCAGGAAGGTCTTGAATCTATAAGGCATGTCTCAATACGTACTGATGAATATGATGGCTGAATAAAGTTGGCATCCAAGAGAGAATCCTACTCCTAATTAAATTCTTCTTGAATTGATGCCTAAAGATTACGACATTATTATAAAGCTGTTTGATATAATTGACATATGTACTTGAAATCTTGTAATGTAAATTTGTCCATTCATGATGCTTCATCCGCCAGCTACATAATCATATGCCTACATGTGCAGAAGAAAAAAAAAAATTGAAAACACCATTAAGGTGCATCCTAATTAAACTTGATTAATTGGGAATTTAATAAAAATCACAATCATGTACTCCAAACATTGTAAAACATATTCATCATGCATCAAATATATTCAAATATTCCAAACAAAAAAAAAAAGAAAAGAAAGAAAAGCATGAATAAGGTAGTACTCCTTACATATGGCTTTAATGAATTTGTAAAGTGGTAAAATTCATGAAAAATTGAGGTTATGTGAAAATTTTTAATTTTCACTTCTTTTGACAATATTCAATAGTGTTCATGTTCACAATGGATAAGTGCAAAAAGCGGTACAAAAAAAATCAAAATTAGCGCGTTTTTCGATTTTGCCATTTTTTTGCCAAAATATGTGCTCATGAAAAATGAAAATTTGTTGAAAAATCTAAATTTCATTTTTTTAATACCGTTTATTAGAATGCATGTTCACAATTGAGATGCGTGAAAAAATAATATGGGAAAAGTCAAAATCAACGAGTTTTTTGACTTTGCCATTTTTTACCTAAATACGTGTGTTATAACCCATAAAAAATGAAGGTTTAGTGTAAATATTAATTTCCACTTCTTTTGACAATATTCACTATAATAAATGTTCACAATCGGTGTGCATGCAAAAAACGGTACAATAAATGTCAAAATCAACGTATTTTTAAATTTTGTCATTTTTAAAAAAATATGTGTTATAGCCCATAAAAAATAAAAGTTTCGTAAAACAAAATTTAAATTTCACTTTTGTTATACTGTTCACAAGAATGCATGTTCACATTTGAGGTGAGTGAAAAAATAATAGTGAAAAAGTCAAAATCAACACATTTGTTACCAAAATACATGTGTTATAACTGGTGAAAAATGGAGGTTTGGTCAAAATTTAAATATCACTTTTTTTTACAATATTCACTAGAATGCATGTTGAAATCGAGGTGGGTGTAAAAAACATCACAAACAAAGTCAAATAGACGCGTTTTTAGATTTTGTCATTTTTGGCTAAAATATGTGTGTTATAACTCTTGAAAAATGGAAATTTGAAAAAAAAATCTAAATTTTACTTTTTTGACACCGTTAATTAGAATGCATGTTTTCAATTGAGGTATGTATAAAAAATAGCAACGGAAAAGCCAAAAGCAATACGTTTTTGACAAAAATACTTGTGTTATAACTCATGAAAAATGGAGGTTTGGTGAATATTTTAATTTTCACTTTTTTTTTAATAATATTCACTAGAATGCATGTTCACAATTGGCGTGGATGCAAAAAGGGTACAAAAAATGTCAAAAAATCAACGCATTTTTGAATTTTGCCATTTTGGCTAAAATATGTGTGTTATAACTCATAAAAATGGAAATTTGGTAAAAAAAAAATCTAAATTTCACTTTTTTTACACGGTTCACAAGGATGCATGTTCACAATTGAGGTGGCTGAAAAAATAGTAAGGAAAAAATCAAAATTAACGTTTTTTTTTTACTTTGTCATTTTTTACCAAAATACGTGTATTATAACCTATGAAAAATGGAGGTTTTGTGAAAATTATATTTCACTTTTTTTTACAATATTCACTGGAATGAATATTCAAAATTGAGGCGGTTGTAATAAAATATCACAAAAAAGTCAAAATCAACGCGCATTTGAATTTTGCAATTTTTAGCTAAAATACGTGTGTAAAAATAACCTATGAAAAATGAAAAATTTGGTAAAAAAAAAAAATTAAATTTCACTTTTTTTACGTCGTTCATTAGAAAGAATGTTCACAATGGATGTGTGTGTAAAAAACAGTAGGAGAAAAGTCAAAATCAACATATTTTTTTACTTTACCATTTTTTACAAAATACGTGTATTATAACCCATGAAAAATCAGTAAAAAAATTTAATAAAAAATTTATAACCCAAACAATTTAATAAAAAAAATTTTATTTTAAATTTTATTTAATAAAATAATTTTCTGCACAAAAACCATTAAAAACAAAACTTATCAATCCAAATACTGAATTCTCAAAACAAAAATATTTCTTTTATAAAACGTAACTGGAGACCTTTTTCACAATTCTCAAAACCAAAATATTCCTTTTGTAAAACTTAACTAAAATACATCGTTTTTCGCAATTCTCAAAACAAAATACATATCTAAACAATCCACGTTAAAACATATGGTGGTTGGAGAACAAAAACATATGGTTGAGTGGTATATTTTTTAAACATATGCAATTATAGAGAAACGACAAACCAAATTGGTTTCTTTGTATGCCCATTAAAATTTTTTATTTTTTTAACAATACAACCTAATTAAAAGGGTGTAACAAATGTCAAAAAGTTAATACTAATAATGAAATAAAAGATTTAAAGCCCATAAAATGGTTTAAGAGTATGCCCATTTTAACATACATAGAATAGAAGTTACAAAAACTAAGGCCCATTGATTGGCCCAAGGGTTCAGTTTCGCCATTTTTTCTCCATAACTTTGTTCGCAGAGGTAGTTGGGCAGTTGCGCGCCATTGTACCAGAATTTGAAGCTCTGAAAACTGAGACTTCCCAAATTCTCCCATCAAAACGAATCAAATGGAAGCCGAGCTGGTGCTTGCTTCATCACCAACGGACGCAGGCATCAGCTGCTGGGACCTTCGTTCAGGATCCGAGCATCTCCGTTTTCGTTCTTGCTCCTCCACTCCTCACGGCCTCACTTCCGTCGCTGGCCGCTTTATAGCCTCATCTCAGCTCCGCGAGTCCAAATCCTCTTCTGGGTCCGTCCTTTACTGGTCCTGGAATAAGGTCTTGCTCAAACAGACTTGTATTGCTCACATCTGAAATGCAACTAACTTGTTCGTTATATTGCCTTTTAGAACATTATTAAGCGGAAAAGGGCCAAAAGATTAGTTTTTGGAGCCTGTAATTCTGAATTCTTTGCCTAATTATTATTTTTATTTCGTCTGATTGTATTTGTAGCCTCAGCCCGAGGTGAAAAGTTTTCCTGCTGAACCTATTAATGCACTTGTTGCCAACAGTGAGGGGACTTACATTGTGGGAGGAGGTGTATCTGGAGAGATATACTTATGGGAGGTAAATTAAATGTTGTACTGGTGTGAATTTAGTAGGAAGGAGCATGTTCTTGAAGTGATGGTCAGAAAGATATATTCTTTTATTCGATTATGTAGGTTGCGACTGGCCGATTGCTAAAGAAGTGGCATGCTCATTACAGGGCAGTTACATGCTTAGTCTTCTCTGATGATCAGTCCCTTTTGATTTCTGGGTCAGAGGAAGGATCTGTTCGGGTGTGGTCACTTTTCATGTAACTACAAACTCTGTGCTTGTGATTTGTTTCAATTTTTCGTATGCTTGTTTAGTGGTTAAACAGAAGATGTTGAATGTGATTAGGATATTTGATGACCAGCGGAGGGAGGAAGCAAAGTATCTCTACGAGTATAGTTTCTCTGAGCACACGTTAAAAGTTACTGATATTGTTACCGGTTATGGAGGATGCAATGCAATCATTGTGTCATCTTCGGAGGATCGAACTTGCAAGGTTCGTCTGTTGTTAATTTGTTCTGTTTTGTGATTGTTAACAAGTAATGGATTCGTATATTTCCTGGTTGCTGCTTTTGTAAAAATGTGCTTTTATATTCGTTCAGTGCAGGATTTCTATTCAATTTTGTTGTTGGGATTCTTTTCATTAAGGTTTTTGTTTTTCATTAAGTCTAATACATACTGAATTAATGCCCCCACATTCTGATGTGAATTATCCCAGATATGGAGCTTATCCAGAGGGAAACTGCTAAGGAATATTGTCTTCCCATCAATAATTGATGCAGTTGTATTGGACCCTGGAGAGCATGTCTTCTATGCTGGTGGAAGAGATGGTAAAATATATATTGCCGCACTCAATGCTCAAGTCAAGCCCAGCAGTAATTACGGGTTGCATATAATTGGTTCACTAAGTGAACACAGGTACAAATTTTATAGTTTGTTTTTTCACATTATGAGATGCTGAACAACCAGAAGCCGTCATGTCTGACTTATTTTTATCATTTCATTGCTCTTTGCATTAGACTGTCTTTAGTGATTTGTTTCAGACCCTGTTACTTTCTCCTGGTCAGTTCCTTTTTAATTTGTTAGGGAGCATAACAAATTGTGAATGGCTAACATCCAGAAATCAATATTCTGGAAAGCAATATGAATATTATGAAGAAAATTTCTTGCTATTTTCCTGTGGGAATCAGTTTGAAATTATCAGTTTGGTATGGGTGCTGTGGATTGCCGAGTGTACTTTTTTGATTGCTTAACAACTTGAGTAACCGCTCAATATCTTCTTTTCTGTTCTTGTTAGAAATATTTTCATCATTTGGCCATTTTATTCAGGCCCATGTAATTGATGGGCTTGAAAATTGCGGTGATAGTTGTCCATTTAAACCATAAAAGGATACAAGTCTCATGTGATATTGGTTTCGCCTGTTTTCCGAAACTTTTGATTATCTAACTCAGTTTGAATTCTCCCTTTCCCTTTTTGTGTTCTGCTTTTGAAAATATTTTGCTCTTATCTTTGGAACAGTAAAGCTATAACTTGCTTAGGAATGAGTATGGATGGACGTTTGTTAGTATCTGGATCAGAGGATGGCATGGTTCGAGTTTGGGACACTAAGAACCACAATATTACTCGTGTCTTTCGACATGCAAAAGGTATCACATACTGATAATGAGATTGGCGCCTCGCTTGAGAAGCTTTAATCCATATGTATCTGCACTTTTCTTTTTGTCTAATTCACCCATAAGAGTATGAATCATATCAGTTTATTTAAGTAATCTTTTCATGTACTAAGTTTGGCAAATTTGTAGTTTCTGCATATAATTACGATGTTGCCTGTCAGGTTCTCCTTTAGTACAATTATACAACCCAATTTGGACATCCACTGGCAATGTCTTTTTGTTTTCTAATTTTATCCCATTTCAGTACTGCAAATAGCTACTCTAATGTGTATATCAAGGTGAAATTCAAATAGATCTTAACTGCTTTGGGGTTTGAGTGGAGAACTTAATTGTCGAATTAGGTATGTGAAGCTCTTTGATATGCTCATGATTATGTGACAACATAAATTGCTTAAAACTGCCGAAACAATTAGAAGTTCTTAGTACCATACTCTCTAATTGTCGTAGCATTTTCTGCTAAAATTTGTAATGATTAACTAGTGAAACTGATCTAACTTGTCTTTCTACTGATCTTCATATTTGCCTTTTTTCCATTCTTTTGTGCGCTATTGACAGGATTTTTCTTGTTTATGCTCTTGTGCAGGCCCTGTTAATAATGTTCTTGTCATTAGGCAGCCACCACATTTGAATCCACAGACATCTATGACTTCCCAAGCTTTCTCATCAAGGAGACATGTAATATTGCCATCACCTCTTGAAAAATATTCTAATTCGCCAAATGAAAATGGGGAAGTGAGGGCCTTTATCAATTGCAAGTCCGCATCCAATGATCTCATTGATGCTTCATACATCAGTTCCAAAACAATGCAGAAGCAAATAAAAGAACTCGAGGTCCATATTTGTTTACAATAAATTTGTGTATTTAATGATTTTTTTCTCGCTATGCTTATCCTTATTTGTCTTACCTATATCTGCAAGAATAGTAACTTTCTGAGCTTTGCCTCTTAAACCTCTTGAGATACTTTCATCTACGGAAACCGTTTTGGGTGGTACTTCATGGTGGAATTTTTAATTTTTTTTTCCATCTAAAAAGGTGTACCCATGAGTTAGTGAAGTTGGCCCTCACCCTTAATTACATTTCTGTAACTAATTTTAGGCAATTGATTGATTAGTTAGATGTTTTCAGCATGTATTATATGCAGTTTCATCTTCTCACTTTCTTTATTTTTCAAGTTACCGAACCAATTACAGATTACAGTTTAAGTTTGTTCTCAAGCCTTGGTGTTATGTGGTCCAAAGATCTAGGATGATGCTTTTTTCTACACAATTTTGAAATGCTTTTGTTGGCAAAAGATGATATCTGATCCTATAATACATGGATCAGCTTTTGCAATGTAAATCTTCAATCTGTCAATTGGAACTCTAGCATTTAAATTCACCTGAAGTATCTTTTACTCTCCTTGTCTTATTTTTAGCAACAAGGATCTTCTGCTGCTAATGAAATGGACATGGAAAGGCTGAAACTTGAAAGCAAAACATCCATGCAAATGATCCAGCAGTGGAAGAAAATGTATGAAAATTTACATCAATTCTGTGTAACGGAGCTCTTGGATGGAAATGAACCTATGAGTGCCGTCGGGCACCATGTAAGATAGTCACATTCGTTTTGCAGCAACTTCCAGTCTTATTGGTAGAACATATAGTTTTGCCTATTCATCTTCGTAGCTGTTAAGCTCTTACAAATCTTTGTTCCAACTTATTTATTGCTAGCTTACTTGGAGACCTTTTTTCCCAGTTTAAATCTGGATTATGAAGATATGTTACTTACCGGCATTATCAGAGAGCGAGCGACTTGTATTTACAATAGCTGTTAATGTTTGGGACTGAAAAGTCTCCTTGTAACTCGAGTATTCACTTTGAAAAGTTATATACTCTTTATCCTGACTAAGTTGTGCTTTAGTGTTTTGAATCTAGCATTTTCCTGTAAAATCTAGAATTCTGAATTCATTCAATGATTCATTCACTGAAGTTGCATAATGAACAACTTGTTAAGGTGGCCTTTTGGCATAGAGCATAAGCTGCTTAACAACAGTCCTAAATAGAACTCAATTATGAAACGGGCATTGCACAAGGGATCAAAATATCATTGAATTTTGTTACTGCAATAGCGACCTCTGAGCAAGGACAAATGTCACTCTTCAAAACCCGTGTGCTACTTGCAGTGTCATTAAAGGACTATTGAGCTTTTTCGTCTCTAGCCTTGAATCTAGATCCCATAGTAATGTAATTCCAACAAGTTCCTTGTCCAAAGTGGAGTTTCTTGTCCAAAGAGTTGGGGAAAGACCACTCCTGTCCTTTGACTCTGTGAGTATTCTGTCACACCCCTTCAACCACACGCACTCCCAACAACAAATTAAGGAATAGGTAAAAGTTCCAAATCAAAAAATCTAGTCCAAGAAACTCAATTTCCTTTCCAAGAAAAAGTGTACTTTGTGACAATGAGAGCACAAAGTCTAAAGCCAAACAAATTGCAATGTGGCAATTGGCATGACCCTTTTGACTGCCTTCATTTCTGCAATTTGGCAAACCAAACGAAAAGCAATCAAACATTACTAGCATTCAACTTGAAGCGATGAAAATCATGTGGAAAGAGAATGAGTGAAAGAAAAAAAGAAAAGAAAAAAGTGGGACCACTTCACTATCATAATAAACTAGTATATCAATTGTTTTCTCTATTCAGAGCCCTGCCTGCATTTCCCGATGAGAGAAAGGAAGGGTTAGGAAAATATGGATCAGAAATGAAATGAAGAAAAATTATATAAACGTAGGATTTTAAGTTATTTTATTTATTGATTGGGTTAAAGCATCATAGTCGTCATAGTGTATGATCATAAATGCATAGAGTGAGGGGAAGGGAGTATGATATAAAATAGGATTGTGGGGGAGAGAAGTGAGAAGATAAGGTGGTGGCAATGCAACTGTGATAATGCGGGTGTAAAAAACCCCAACAAACAACAAAATCTCTCCCTTGTGGATTCTTTTTATCCAATCCGAACCTCTTCTTGCAGAGAACATGTCGCTTTATTCATGTCTTGTTGATAAAATTCAGTATTTTATTCCATTTTTCTATTGCATGGAAAGTGAAAGAGATGATGAGATGAGATGATCATGAAGCATGCAGCATGAAGGTTGTGGTCAATGTTAGCTCTATACTAGTACTACTAGTGGTAAATTTCTGGACTTTGAAAATCAGGGTGCTCCAGACTCCAGAGTTTTCTTGTGTTTTTTTTTTGGATTTTGGTGTTGCTGTATCAGTATGTATTGAAGGCAGTCTAACCACCCGCAAAAACAACACATGTTTCTTTTCTTTTCTTTTTATTATCCTTTCTTTTGCTTGTTTCTCTCATATCATTTTCTCTGCAAACTACAACTGGCTTCATCATCAAAGTTAAAACAATGGAATTTTGTCTGTTTTATAAACATTCCTGTAATATTTCATTGTGACGGAAATGGAATGAAGTATACATATCTAAACGAATTCTCTAAAACGTCTACACAATATAAACATCGAACCCCATTTCATGATTTAAACAGGAGAATTAAATTGATTTGTTAGTGTAGCCAATAATTGATGAATTAGTTGAATTCATGATTGAAAATTATATCAAAAGAAAGCCTGCAGTGAACTGGATGAGATGAAATATTACTTTTACATTTCATATACATGAGTTTTAACTATGTCAACTTATCATCATATACATCAAAGAAATTTTCTTTATCTATATTGCTGACATTGAGAGAATTCTGCAAACTGATCAGAGGGTAAGTTTTCCTAGCTAGCTCTTTGAAAAATAAAAGAAAAGAATAACAGAGAAAGAAAAGATTAAAGGGTAGGTAAGCCATAAAAACCCTCTTCATCTCTCAATCAGTATTACTGCTGCATTCCATTTCCATTCCAGATGAATATATATAGACTATGCTTCATGAGCTGCATATATCTCAGTCACATTTTTACGCAATATATACATATTGAAATTTACATGCAAACTCGATCCTTTACGTGCATGCAAAAACTTCTTCTTGAGCTTACATATACTGTGCATGGTTATACATGAAGCTTAATTTTTATCAACATGACTGGCCAGTAAAATAAAATCAGCGCATGCATTGCTCTCATGGCTCCCGAGTATGGAATTAATGGACCGAAAAAAAAAAAAAAGTTGGTCGCGAGACAATTAATACAATGTTGTCTTTTAGTACAATGAATCCTTGTCGCTTCCTAAAGGTCTTCTGTTTTGGTAAGACACTCTTCCTATATTATACCCGTTACATGTCTCCATCAATACAAACAACTTTACATGGTCTGATTGCAGACCAATCTAGACTATTGAGAGATATCATCCATCATCATAATATCAATTTTAATTTATGGGAAGTCGACAAAACTGTGCGATTTTATTTCTTTAATTTAATTTCGAGTGTATAGCTTAAGGACATTCGTTTCATACAGAAAGAAAGAGGACAAGAAAAACAAAATAGAGAGATATATATATATAGATTGAGTGACATTCATTCCATTTCTGGGTAATTTGAACAAATATTACTGCTTTCTGAGTACATGTAAGCATCAATATTAATCTCCATGATCAGCAAAAGCTCTAAAGAAATTGTAAATTCTTGCTTAAAGATCGAGGCCGGCAGTCATGCACGACTGCAAATGATCTGATGATTTCTTGCAATGGCTGTCATTCGTGGGAAACTGATGAAACGAAAAGAGAGAGAGAGAGAGACAGAGAGAGAGTTGTAGCGTTTGGAAATCAAGAAAATGGACAATTTTATTACCGCTGGTAAGTTCGTTGGCAAAGCCAGCACATGAAACAGTTGCAGCAGGGGAACCTGATCCACCTCGAGAAACGTTCCAGAGGGACCATCTTTACGCTGTAGCTGCAGCACTTGGGGATAAATTGATCCTATGATAATTCAAAAGAGGCCCCCACCACCGGCACCGGCACCGGATTCTGATGACCGACCTCTAAACCGGTTGAGTCATTTAAAGGGTGGGGGGTTGGGGGGGGGGGGGGGGGGGGGGGGGCTGGGGACTGTTGAGACTACTTCTGACTCATGTCATGTGAGTGGGGTTTAAGGGTTCTTTAAAAAGAAAGTAAATTTCAAGGCAAAGTTAAGCCTCATCACTATTCCACTCAAAGGCATCTGTGATCTGTGCATAAATAATAATACTCTACTAAAAATCTATAATTCGTTCATGCATCATCCAATGCACTTATGGCGTTTCTCTGGAGCAGTTGGTGGATCTGAACCATTCAAATGGTGGGGGCCTTCCCCTTCACCCCCCCTAATCTAACATTTTACTCTTACCCCTTTTCATCATCTTCAGTAAGACTGCAGCCTGCACTTCATATCCTAGCTAAGAAGAGACCATTGTTTATGAATCTACGATGATATAGTACACAATCTTGGGATCGAAAGGACACTAAATTGACTAACCTTCAAGTAAAAATGATTGCAAAATACTTATGTATATTGACCATAGCACAACAACAATTTCGGATGAGTTCTTGAATTTGATTGCAGATTTTATTCAATTTTATTGCATACCGTTTAGGATAGAAAAAATCTTGAATTTTGGCCCCTTTGTCAATGAATGCATGCTGTGAGGAGGATGCATTGTGCTACAAAATTAAATAAAATGGAAAAATGCAAAGTTTCATTCATTCAAAAAAAAAAAAAAGGGGGAATAAAGGGAAATAGAAAAGTTCACCAACTTTGTGACAGCATGACATGAAAGAAAATAATATATATTGTCACAACATTAATGTACATATATATATAATTGAATCAACTTGCTATATATAGCATTCCCACTAGATTGATAGTCTGTTCCCGATATCACTATTTTATTCCCTTCATTTCTTTAGGCGCAAACCGAATAGTAGTGAGTGAGTGTGTGTGTGTGTAGTGAGTGGTAGCGTAGTTCTTCTCCTCTTAGTTTGCCTCACTTCACTGCACATTCTGATAAAACTCCCAGTCTACACTCCCTTCTCTTTACCTTACCCATCCCTCTGTACAACCAGCAATCTCAGCTTTTGGAGCACTTCCCTCTTTCTCTCTTCCCCTTTTCCCAATACTATAGCCCACCTGTTCTTTTTTTTTTTTTTCTATATCTGCAAAGGTCGGTTCACCATAAATTTAAAAAGAGTTTCCTAATATATATAGCCATGGACGTTCATGACTTGTTCAAGTCTTCTTCTCCTGAAGACCAGATGGACATGATGCTGATGATGCAGATGGACAAGCTTTCTGAGCTCACCGGTTCTTTCACCGACATCAATGAATTGCCCATGATGGATTTTACTACTCAAGGAAGCCGCAATAATAGCACTAGCAATTCTAATGTCCCTTTGGCACATGTTGTTGAAAATTCTTCATCTCCATCGTTCTTGAACTTGCCATCAACCGTTTCGTTTTCGAATTCTCCTCATGTTCACCAGGATCCTTCAGGGCTGCCTTTCTTATCCAATTCATCAAGCGCGGCTGCGAGTGCGAGGTGGAGAAACTCTTGTGGCGAATTGGCTGCAGGGGGAAGTAGTGCATTTACAACGGAATCCCAAAAGCGGAACTCGGTGGCAGCAATGAGGGAAATGATATTTAGGATAGCGGCAATGCAGCCAATTCACATTGATCCTGAATCAGTGAAACCACCAAAGAGAAGAAACGTGAAGATATCGAAAGATCCTCAAAGTGTGGCTGCGAGACACCGTAGAGAAAGGATAAGCGAGAGGATTAGAATACTTCAAAGACTCGTCCCTGGTGGGACTAAAATGGACACGGCTTCTATGCTGGATGAAGCCATTCATTACGTGAAATTCTTGAAGAATCAAGTGCAATCCCTGGAAAGAGCGGCGGCAAATAGACCAACTGGGATAGGGTTCCCAGTTCCGATGTCAAGCGGGAGTAGTTATTTACCCATGGCTTCTAAAGGTTACCATCATCATCATCATCATAATAATCAAGCTCAGAATGTTCAGCACTATGCGGATGCTTAATAATCAATAACTGGTTTGGAGAAATTATTAAACAGACTAATTCTTAGCATAAAATTTTCATGTCGATCTTTAGTGATTTTAATTTGGAAGATTTGTGGGATTGTAAAGAGATCGATCGAGGAGGTACTTTAGTTAATTAATGTGGCAATTCGCTTAGAGACAATTGCATTTCCATGCATGATATGATGTACTACTTGCTAGTTGCTAAGATATCAATAATCCTCCCAATATTGGTATATAAATCCCAACTACTGTTGAAACTTTGTTTATCTTATTCTCATCTGCATGTGGCTGATTCTTTATTTCCATCTTTGGAAATAGTAGAAGCTTTAGGACACCAAAGAACTATAGTATCCAACCATTTAAAGAAATGGAAACAAGTTTGAAAGTCTTCTTAATCAGCAGTACTAAGAAATTCATTCCAGCTCTGTAGGATTCATTATAATATAAGATAATATATAAGTTTATTTTAAGTAATTCCCTTGTTTGTTAATTTATAAATTCAATGCTAAACATCATGAGTTAATATTGGAAGGGTTTGACGGCTATGGTGCAAATATTGTGCCAAGTTCAAAATATATATCTTGGCATCATTATTTGTCTGAGGGGGAGGGGGGGGGTGGGAGGGGTGTTCTGGATCATGGATGGGAATGGTTTCTTGATATGGAGAAGAGTGGGGAATGGGATTGCCGGCTGTGAGTTGAAAGGAGATTGAAATTGGGACCAATATTGCAATTACTGGTGGGACTATGGTTGGGGAATTAACAATCTCCCAAAGTCAAATACCTAGCACATGCTCCTTAGACCGCCTACCTGTAGGTCCCTTTTTAAATACACCCGGTTCGGGTCGCCTTACAAACCAAACTAGTCTTCCTTAATACTATTGTTGTTGTCATTTGACTTTTGTCTTCTTGCTTACAGAGAAGAACGTTAATTTGGAACTAAGAAACTAAATTTCACTTTTTTTTTTTTTTTTGAATATCCACTATAATGCAGATTCACAATGTGGGTGTAAAAATCATAAAAAAAAAGTCAAAATCAATGTATTTTAGATTTTAACATTCTTTTGCAAAAATACTATGTTATAACATATGAAAAATAGAAATTTGGTGACAAATCTAAATTTCACTTTTTTTATACCTTCATTAGAATGTATGTTCACAATTGAGGTGCATGTAAAAATAGTAGGAAAAAATTCAAAACAACACGTTTTTTTACTTTACCATTTTTTTACCAAAATACGTGTGTTATAACCCATGAAAAATTGAGGTTTGGTGAAAATTTAATTTTTACCTTTTTTGACAATATTCACTAGAATGCATGTTCACAATCGGGGTCGGTGCAAAAAGCGGTACAAAAAATGTCAAAATAAACGAGTTTTTAGATTTTGCCATTTTTTGCCAAAATATGTGTGTTATAAGTTATAACCCATGAAAAATAAAAATTTAGTGACAAATCTAAATTTCACTTTTTTTTGGCATTGTTCCTTAGAATGTATGTTAACAATTGAGGTGTGTGTAAAAAATATTATGAAAAAAGCCAAAATCAATTCGTTTTTTAATTTTGCCATTTTTGACCAAAATAAGTGTGTTACCCATGAAAAATAGAGGTTTGGAAAAAAATTTAATTTTCACTTTTTTGGACAATATTCACTAGAATGTATGTTCGGGGGAGGGGGTGTGTGTGCAAAAAGCGGTACAAAAAAAGTAAAATTCAACGCGGTTTTAAATTTTGCCATTTTTGGCCAAAATACATTTATTATAACCCATGAAAAATAGAAATTTAATTATAAATCTATATTTCACTTTTTTGACATTGTTCCTTAAAATGTATGTTAACAATTGATGTGTGTGTAAAAAACAGTAGGGAAAATTCAAAATCAACATGTTTTTTTACTTTGCCATTTTTTAACAAAATACGTGTGTTATAACGCATAGAAAATGGAGGTCGGGTGAAATTTTTATTTTTTCTTTTTTTTGACAATATTCACAAGAAATCATGTTCACAATCGCGGTGGGTGCAAAGAAGGGTACAGAAAAAGTCAAAATCAACGGATTTTTAGTTTTGTCATTTTTGGCTAAAATATGTGTATTATAACCCATGAAAAATAAAAATTTGGGAAAAAAAATCTAAATTTCAATTTTTTGACACCGTTCACAAAGATGCATGCTCACAATTGAAGTAGGTGAAAAAACAATATGAAAAAAGCCAAATTCGACACGTTTTTTTATTTTGCTATTTTTTTATCAAAATAGTTGTGTTACAATCCATGAAAAATGGAAGTTTGGTGAAAATTTTAATTTTCACTTTTTTTGAAAATAGTCACTAGAATGCATGCTCACAATCGGGGTGAGTGTAAAAAGCAGTACAAAATGGATTTTACAATACTTGACCAAAATACGTGTGTTATAACCCATGAAAAATGAAAATTTAGTGACAAATCTAAATTTCACTTTTTTTGACATTGTTCCTTAGAATATATGTTAACAATTGTGGTGTGTATAAAAAACAATAGGGAAGAAACCAAAATCAATACGTTTTTTGATTTTGTATTTTTTACCAAAATACCTGTGTTATAACCCATGAAATATGGAGGTTTGGTGAAATTTTTAATTTTCACTTTTTTTGACAATATTCACTAGAATGCATGTTCACAATTGGGGTGTGTGTAAAAATCGGTACAAAAATTCAAAATCAACGCGTTTTTAGATTTTGCTATTTTTGGCCAAAATACATTTATTATAACCTATGAAAAATGAAAATTTAGTGACAAATCTAAATTTAACTTTTTTTTGACATTGTTCATTAGAATGTATGTTAACAATTGATGTGTGTGTAAAAAATAGTAGGAAAAAAAATCTAAAATCAACATGTTTTTTACGATTTTTTTTAGCAAAATAAGTGTGTTTTTTTTTGTCCAAAAGCGATAATTTTATTATATACAAGAATTTGTACAACCAGCTAAATAGCTGAAGAAAATTACACTGTTAGAAGTAAATTACTCCTAAAATTTCAGTGCAATACAACACTTAAGCAAAGACACAAAGTCATACATGCTTAAATTGAGCAAAAACCCACCACACAAAAAAAAAAAATCTACTTAGTTTACAGCTAAAACTGGATCAAATTTCTTTTCAATTGATACAAAGCTAAAACTGAAGTTAAAGAAGATCGTCTTTTCCTCCCTAGAAGCAAAGTTGGAGCAGAAACTTCTTCCCTAGTAGCCACAACTAAGAGTGTACCTAAAACAAAATTTTTCTTCCACCATATTCAGTTTCCTCTGCAACAGATCTGAAGAACAAAGACTATGATGGAGAAGATGGAGATTTCTCTCAACCCATGCCCATATGGATGGTGTAGATTATATATATATATATATATATATATATATATATAACTATGTATTTACAAGAACTCCAAAATGGAGACTAAATCTCTCAAAAAGAGAGAAAAATACTCCCAATAAAGGAGACAAAACACTTCCATAAAGGAAGACAGAACACAAATTTGGATTTTTAGGGAGATTTTTGGGTGGGGAAGAGGCGGCAAAGGGCTGCCGCCTCCCCTTAGTTGGCTCTGGTTTTGTGGGTTGTTACAGGAGTAGAGAAAGTGAGGAGAGAAAAAGGAAGCCCCACCAATGCTTCGAAGCACTAGTGTTCATTGTTATTCAAAATAAGTGTGTTATAACCCATGAAAAATGGAGGTCTGATGAAATTTTTAATTTTTCACTTTTTTAACAATATTCACTAGAATGCATGTTCACAATCGCGATGGGTATAAAAAAAGGTACAAAAAAGTCAAAATCAACGCATTTTTAGATTTTGCCATTTTTGGTTAAAATACGTGTAACCCATGAAAAATGAAAATTTGGGAGGGGGGAGGGAATCTAAATTTCAATTTTTTTTGACATTGTTTACAAAGATGCATGCTCACAATTGAGGTAGGTGAAAAAACAGTGTGAAAAAAAGTCAAATTCGACACGTTTTTTATTTTGCCATTTTTTTTAATCAAAATACTTGTGTTATAATCCATGAAAAATGGATGTTTGGTGAAAATTTTAATTTTCACTTTTTTTGAAAATATTCACTAAAATGCATGTTCACAATCGGGGTGAGTGCAAAAAGCGGTTCAAAAAAATGTCAAAATAAATGCGTTTTTTGATTTTGCTATTTTTTTTGCCAAAATACGTGTGTTATAACCCATAAAAAATGGAAATTTAGTGACAAATCTAAATTTCACTTTTTTTGACATTGTTTCTTAGAATGTATGTTAACAATTGATGTGTGTGTAAAAAATAGTAGGCAAAAAGTCAAAATCTATACATTTTTTTATTTTGCCATTTTCTACGAAAATATGTGTGTTATAAACCATGAAATATGGAAGTTTGGTGAAAATTTTAATTTTCACTTTTTTTTGACAATATTTACTAGAATGCATGTTCAAAATCAGGGTGTGTGCAAAAGAGGTACAAAAAAAGTCAAAATCAACGAGTTTTTGAATTTTGCCATTTGGCCAAAATTACGTTTATTATAATCCATGAAAAATAAAAATTTAGTGAGAGATCTAAATTTTACTTTTTTTGATATTGTTCCTTAGAATGTATGTTAACAATTGATATGTGTATAAAAAACAGTAAGGAAAAATCCAAAATCAACATATTTTTTACGTTGCCATTTTTTTAGCAAAATACGTGTGTTATATAACCTATGAAAAGTGGAGGTTTGGTGAAATTTTTAAATTTTTACTTATATTCACTATAATGCATGTTCACAATCGCGGTGGGTGCAAAAAAAGTACAAAAAATTCAAAATCAACGCGTTTTTAGATTTTGCCCTTTTTGGCTAAAATACGTGTGTTATATAACCCATGAAAAATGGAAATTTGTGGGGGAAATTTTAATTTTTTTTGACACCGTTCACAAAGATGCATGTTTACAATTGAGGTAGGTGAAAAAACAGTATGAAAAAGCCAATCTCGACACGTTTTTTACAAAACACTTGTGTTATAATCTATGAAAAATGAAGGTTTGGTGAAAATTTAAATTTTCATTTTTTTAAAAAATATTCACTAGAATCCATGTTTACAATAGGGGGAGTGCAAAAAACAGTACAAAAAATGTCAAAATAAACGCGTTTTTGAATTTTGCCATTTTTTTACCAAAATACGTATGTTATAACCCATAAAAAATGGAAATTTAGTGACAAATTTAAATTTTACTTTTTTTGACATTGTTCCATAGAATGTATGTTAGCAATTGTGGTGTGTGTATAACACAGTAGGGAAAAAGGTAAAATCAACACATTTTTTTACTTTGCTATTTTTGACAAAAATACGTTTATAACCCATGAAAAATGGAGGTTTGGTGAAATTTTTAGTTTTCACTTTTTTTTGACAATATTCAATAGAATGCATGTTCACAATCGGGTTGGTGCAAAAAAGAGTATGAAAAAAGTCAAAATCAACGTGTTTTTTAATTTTGTCATGTTTGGCTAAAATACGTGTGTTACAGCCAATGAAATATGAAAATTTGAAAAAAGAAAACTAAAGTTTCATTTTTTTGACACCGTTCACATGGATGCATGTTCACAATTGAGGTGGGTGAAAAAACAGTAAAAAAATATCCAAAATCAGCACGGTTTTTTTACTTTTTAATTTTTTTAATCAAAATTCGTGTGTATAACCCGTGAAAAAAATGAGGTGTGGTGAAAATTTTATCATTATACAATAAACTTATTAATTTGTATAAAGCATATATTAATTCCATTGTTTCAAAGTAAAACATAGAAGAACGTATAGCAATATTCTCCTTTGCTTCAACTTTTTCTAAAGTTGTTAGAAAGAAATCATTGCTGAAAAACTATCTAAAGTTTTGTTCCAGTTTTCTGAATCAATTATGGAACAATTGCTAAAAACACTTATTAATAATGTTCACTCATTTTATATATAGGGTTTAATTGAAAAGTGAGAAAGTTATTGCGCACAAGTACCCATACGAATGTTTTTTTCTTCTTCAGAATTATCCAGTCTTTTAGATCTCAAACATGCATACAAGAACACCTAAAAAGAGGGTCTAGAATGAAAACAAAGTAAATATATAGAAACAACCATAGCCACTTTCTGGCAAATGATAATGGCCGCAAAGGGTTTTGCTTATAAATCTGATCTCCTGTCCTTTAATTTGTCCAACTGCTGCTGCTTCATTTCACCTTAAACTTAATCTCTATTATATGCATCAAAATATAGAGGAACAATCTCTCCATACATGCATGATGTGAAATGTTTCGTGCATCTGCGTTCTTGACAAATTAGAACTATGTAGACAAGACAATTTTTTCTCTTCCTATCCCGTCAAGGGAAACAAAAAGCTCAAAGAAAATGAAAGGGTAATGACTGCCAAGTGCCAACCCTATGAATTAAATTTGGCTGTCCTAATGTAAAATGAAATGAAGAATATTGACGTTTAGAATAGATAGATTAGGACTTCCTTTTTTTTAAAAATGTTAATAACTCTAGTTTTAATTTATCTTTTATGCGTAGATGATATATATTTTGGTAAGTGTCACAATCTTAACGGCACCTTGACTTATTCTCATTTATTGATTGATTTGCATTGTTATTTATGTTTTATTTTAATTTATAAAATTGAAATTGACATTCTCTCGATTTTGTCTATTAAAAAAGAGAAAAACGCTTGTGAGATAGATTTATATATGAGATTGGAGTTAATCACAGTTTTAACATAAAATAAAAATAAAAATAAATTATAATCACGATTTCAACAGTCATAACGATCTGTCTTGTATATGAAATACTTTTTATATATGAATTCGTTTTACATAAGTTTTTTTTATTAAAAAAATAATATAAATAAAGAAAGTTGACATTTAGTAGTAGTAGAAACTAGAAAGAATTATTTAAATGGGATGGATTCAAGTAATAATCAACAGTGCAAGCGAAGCAAAGCATTATAGGGTGGTGGTTTGGTTTTGTCATAGAATGCATGAGAAATCCACGTGAACTACTGACATTGTGCGGTGATCTTTTTACGATTACCCTAGACATTCGGATGACGTGGTTATGTCATCTGTAGACACGTGAACCCAATCCACATCGTCAATCTCACATCCCTTCTGGATATCCACCTCATCCAATGCACGTATAATAAAAATAATAAAAATTATTAGAATTACGATTTTAACGGTTATTAATTGATGATTTCATATATACACTCGATTGGAGTTTTTGTGTTCATGATTTAACTATGGAAATTTCTAGCATGGTTAATTACTTAAACTAATGAACATTCAACGTCTGTATATATATCTTGGCCAATTTGAAAAAAAAAACATTAAAATTCATGTTGGCAGAAAACAGTTGAGCTAGCGGTTTTAAAGAGCAACTAATAATTAAGTTAAAAATTTTTCGAATTACTTCCTCTTTGTTTGATTTGCTTGCTATCTAAATTTGTTATTTTGAAGTTGACGACAGAGAGATTTTACTAGTAGCTAGTACTACTGGAAATTCGCTTTCAGCTCGATCGATCGGTTGCTACTTGGTAGCTACTGTGTGACTGTGTGTAAGCTTGTCTGGCTTTGCATGATGCAGGGTGAGTAGCGAAGGTTTCTGTATCTTGGTGGATCAGTGAATGAATGCTTCCACTTTCTAGTTTGATCGTGAAATTCAGTATTAGGGTTTTAGTTCTGGATTTGAGTGGATAATATTAATTATCTTCTTCAGATATATATAGCTGAACGAACCCACTTTCTTAATCATCCTAAGATGCAGCTAGGGCTGATATCGAGCCGAGCCGAGCCCGAGCTTTAGCGGGCTCGAGCTCGGCTAGTGTATTTTTCTTCAGGCTCGAGCTCGAGCTCGAGTAAAAAATTTCGAGCTCGAGCTCGGCTCGTTAGTGTTTAGTCGAGCTCGAGCTCATTTTAGTTTTTATTTTTTTAATTTTTATTTTATTTTTTCACAAATAAAGATTATTTAATCACGACACAATAACTTATCAAATATTTTGATAATAGTTAACACAATCTATTAGTTATATTCAAATGTAAATAAAATCAATTACAACATACATTGTTTAAAGAAACAACACCAACTAAATAATTCAAAACATAACATACATTATAAATTCTCACAAAAAAATAACTTTTTTACAATTGTATAATTTTTTAACATAAATTTCCACTCAAATAAAGACATCAATTCAAACGCCTCTAAAAGATTAACTTATTATAATAATTCAAACACTCGTATATCGTGATTTGTGTCTTAATAAATATATATAAAAATAAAATTATTTCTAGTATTTAGTATATAAGTACAATATATATTATATAATTAATATTTTAATCGAGTTTTTAACGAGCTTTAATCGAGCTATAAACGAGCTTTTTATCGAGCTGTTCATGAACGTAAACGAGCTTTCACCAATGT
The DNA here is from genome assembly GCA_016586305.1 of Ophiorrhiza pumila. NCBI lineage: Eukaryota > Viridiplantae > Streptophyta > Magnoliopsida > Gentianales > Rubiaceae > Ophiorrhiza > Ophiorrhiza pumila. The sequence continues at coordinate 3,563,743 of BLIW01000010.1, read as the reverse complement.
GTTCATTTAATGTTCATTTATTAATCGAATCTAAAATCTTGTTCGTGTTCGTTTATTTATTAAATAAACGAGCTCGAGCCGAGCTTTAATCGAGCCGATCCCGAGCTTGTTCGTAAACGTTCGTGTTCGTTCTCAGCCCTAGATGCAGCTAACATGAACAACATGAGCACAAGCCTCCATTGTTTGATGTTTGACAAATTAACTTGAAGGTTGATGATATACATAATCCTATATATGCAACTTCCAGAATTTACAACTTTACAAGGGATTTCTTTTCATGAATGGTTGAAGTTTGAACGTCCGAGTAATAAAGTCTTACAACAACAAAAAAACTGGCGGTGAGAAGAAAGGGTTGGTTGCCTCCCAAGGCAGGATCGGAAAATACAAGTGTTTGTGTCTCAAGGATCATGCTTCACTAAAAGCCATTTATTCCTGGGCATCCAAATCTCTATCCAATCCAATCCAATCAAATCTAATCTAGGAACATTGAACTATATTATAAATATTAAGAGATGGATGAATGAAATATGCATACAAAATTCACAAGTGGTCAAACCATTGAGGGGAAGACTCCATCTCCATGTGGGACGTCCACTAAGCTCCTAATTTCTTTTACAACCGGAGTTTGTATTTCTGGGAGTGTCATCTTTCCTGTCCCGTGGAAAAATAGGGGCATGGACCTGCCTTTTCTCCAAGTGCACTGTATTCGATCCTCTTCACATACTACTCATGTTTTTTTTTTTTTTTTTTTATTATTTCGTTATATCTTTCTATATTGATAATATACTTCTAGAAGGATATATTAGTATGATTTTTAACATACTAGTCAGTGAAATTGGACCTAGCTAGATCTAGACAGTGGCGTAGTAGTGTTAGTAGTTGAAAAATAACCAATAGCGATATTGGAAGAATTGGGAACTAAGTGTATTTTGGGATTTTGATTATAAAATTTTTAGAAAACTTAATTGTATGGTTCTTGCTAAACTTTAGAGGATTTAACTATTTGTCTTTTGTCGGCTAATTGCGCCTCGCAAACATGATTTCAATGATGATTAATTATCTATTTCATATATGAATTATATTTCATATAATCGATTTCACAACAAATTTTTATATATATATTCATAAATAGAAATTCTATGCATTCACACAAACTCTCTCCAAATGTAGTTTGTGGAACAAACTAATTATTTGGTTGCAAAAATGAAACATGTCAAATTAATTAATAAACAAAATAAGTCGGTTGGTTGGATTGGATTTCTGTGGACCCTCAAGCAAAATAAGAGAAAAGGACAACAAAAATCTATTGGCCTAAAATCCTAAATACTCTCTTATTTGGCCAGTTCGTCTTTTATGCTACAAGGGACGTATTCCATTTCAACCATCTGCCACTACTCTGTCTACATGCTGCTGCTTTTAAGGGTAAGTTTTTTTTTTATTTTTTTTATTTTTTATAATTTGAATGTAAAAAAATAATTATACAATCGAATAAAAATGCATGCATGCATGCATGCTTCTTAATATTCTAGAGGCTATTCATATCATTTACTTGTTTAATTTGTTACACAGCTGATGTAGTTCACCTCCCTCTGTAAAGCTTGTTCCAAAGCACAAATATGACCTGCAATTTTTTTTTTTTTTTACTACATGTATATATATTAATAGAAAATATATAATTATAAATATTTAGCCCCTCCAATCAAAATGTATTAATATACATTATTAATTTTATTTTAATAATAAAAATGGTTAACCTTCAATTAAACCATATCCCTACCATGTAAGGATAAAAAATTTCAAAAAGATATTCCTTTGTACGTTTCTTACTTTTTATCTTCCAAAATTCAATGTAATTCATCTCCCAATATATAGTCTTTTTTTTTTCTTCAATTGTACTCTTTTCACAAAATTTTCTTTATTCTTCTTCAATCATCCTTATTAAAAAATTTTGACATTTTTTAAACTTTATTTTGAAAGTATCCAACATACTACAAAGCATGAAAGGTCCTCTGAAAACCTATTGTCCAACTTCAATGTATTGAGATAACTATTTGGTAGAAATACTAAAGAAATTTTAATTTTTTTCTAATTCATTTCATTGTTTATTTTTTGGAGTTAATTTCTTGAAACTATGATGTATGATTGGTTGGCCACCCCAATAATTCAACCCAATCTCTGCCATTGAACATATATACCATTCCAACTAAATTTTGCTATCTTTTATATCCTTCCTAAGTACATTAAGAGGGTGTTTTGGGATGTGTTTTAGAATCAAAATTGTAAGTACAAAGAATTACTTTCTATCATTGATCTAAAATACATTGTACTTTCTCTTTTTTCAAAATTGTGGATTTTTTCAATTATTTTTAAAAAAGAACCAAACTATGGGGAAGTAATTTGAAAATTTTCTAACCTTTTCTATGATGTTAGGGGCCAAGTCAAGATAATATTCAGAATCCAAATACAAGATGCAAAGTTGATGGATTGAATGTGAAATTATGGGGCTTCATCTTGGATATGTATTCTCTTTTCGTTTTCTGGACTCTGTAGTTTTGTACCATTATTCGTAAGAAAGCAAATCAAGGCTATCCAGCCCATTCCTTTTTACTTCTTTTTTTTTTTCACAAAGGTCGAGAATTGTTCCTACGATCGATTTATTAAGCCTCGAAAAATAAGTTGTCGGACTCGTTTGACCCATCTCAATGGATCATCATCATTGGATAATGTCCTGCCATTAGAGATTTAGAGACAAGATAAACAAAAGAAAACTCAAGAGGGCGGACTATGAAATTTCATTCCTTCTTTAACGTAAATGCCTAGAAACTTACAATGACCCTAAAAAACCATGTTTTGACTGTGTTAAAAAATGATTCGTACTCTTTGAATTCATTCAAATTTGGTAAACAAGGATTTAGTGCTGCATGTACTTCAACTTAAGACGCAATATAACAATAAATTTTGAATGGTAAAACAGAAAAGTCCAGTTGAATGAGTTTGTTTGCATGCAGGAATTTGAGAGGAAGAACAAGCTCAATCCATTAATTCTGATGTATATGTATCTTACACACTATCTCTATGTTTTTTTTTCCCTTTAACGTGGAAATAACAACTTTTATTAATATGGAAATTGAACAACTGATCAATCACTGCAAAACTCATCTACATATGGTTCAAAAACAGTAACAATCCTGTATCATTTTCTCAATCAAACTAGATTATTGTCATCATTCCAGACTTTAAATTCCAGTTAAGAAGTGTTTTTTTCAACACCTTGGCATGTAGCATAATAGCAGTAGCAGCATAAATATATCTTAATAGCATATATAATTCTAAGAACAGTCATTCAAACTACGCATAGTAAAAGACTTGTAGCAATAATAGCAAAAGACTTTAGGAATAAATTGGCTGCTAAGAAGTAAGTTCGTTGATTAATCGGATCCAAAATATGCAATTTCATTCACGTTTTCCAATCTGTATTATGACCAAGACCAAAGGGTTCGTTCGTGTCTTTCATGGCAGATTCCGATTTGGCCCTACTGTACGTAGATTCTACTTCTTGAAAAACATAAATTATTTAGACCCCAGAACCTAAACTAATCCTCTGCTTAATTAATTATATGAAGAGATAACCATCCACACTCTGCCATGATCAAACTTTAGTACATATATATTAATTAAACGCTCTTATCTTAATTATAAACCATTCCCATCTGATCAACTACTTTTGGTGACAGTGAAATTTGATTTGTTTATGTAAATTCAAACTACGACAACTCCAAACAATCTTAATCCATTAGTACTCGGTATCTCAAGGTTGAGTAATTATTTGAATGATGACTAATTCTACTTTAAAGAATTGAAATGCCCACATTGTGAAGCATCTTTACAGTACTAATATTATAAATACTATGTCCCCCGGCCTGTACTTATAATCTTATTATTATATTGCCGTAGTTTAAACTTTGATACTTCAGAGTTCACAGTTGAGACTTTGACGCAACAACGTTAACGCATCTCTGTAGCTGCTTTGCTCCTCCATTGATTTCGTTGCTTCTAAGGTATGGCTGCCGGTGATGGAGAAAATATTTGTCAAGATTATATGGTGCTGCATCCGCAAGAAGCTGGTTTTAAAGATCTTCTTCGGATTTTTTATTCATCCCAATTAGAAAAAAGAGATTTCTTTGATGCTTCGGTGGCTGACACGCTCAGAGGCCTTCCTGGACGATGGCTCGTGTTTGTGTCCATAGTGGGTCAAAAACTCTTTCTTCGCCTGAGAAAACCCATGGCCAGCATGGGATCCAATATAGAGATGATGCTGAATTATGGCCCTTGCAATGGTGGCTATGGCCGCCTTCTGTTGAATGTTCTTACAGGTAATTTGATGTTTGTTATTCTTAAGTTACGATGTTGCATATATACAGTGTATATACATTTGCATCTACCAAATTAATCTCTAGCAATGCCTCCTTGATTATTTGTTCCGTTGGGGTCAATTAATCCTTGATGCATGCATGCAAGCATTGTTATGCTACACTTAGGATAAAGAAATTGTTTTTAATTGGAACCAACAACGTTGTCTTTTTACCTTTTCCAGCAATTCGATCTCCACATCTTGATTCCTTAAAATTTCAAAACATCAAAGTTTTGCAAATTATGTTCATGACACAGTACTCTAATCCACAGATATACAACTGAACAAAATATGATCTAAAATGCCTTCTTGTTGCATGCAAATTTTCTTTTGGTTTCTTGGGAATTAAAAGAGCTGATTTTGGTTGTACGTTTGGCAGGAAATGTGGTAAGGCCAGATAGATCGTCGGAAAATTTCAGGTCAATGATAGGAAATCTTGACACTAGAGTTGACTTGGACAGCAAAATTGGAGTTGACGATGGGCGATATGGTGCAGCCTTGTCCATAATGGCCGCCAAAATATCTTACGAAAATGAAGCCTTCGCGACTACTGTAGTGAGAGATCGCTGGCAGGTAAAATTCCAGGACATGCTTATCCAAGATTTCTGGAAAAAAAAAACATTTTCAGAAAAAGTCTACTCAATTATTTTAAGGATTATTAATAATTAACTAATTAAGTTTCCTTTTTTTTTTTTTTGTCATTTGGCAGATGGAATTCTTGGGGTTCTTCAACTTTTGGAATGGTCAGTGGCTGCTTTCTACTCTTTAATTATTCCAAATGTTTTAGTCTTCGTTTCGTTTCTTGTAGAAAGACAAATTCGCTTCTTGCAATTTGCATATTCAATATTGTGGTTGACCTCATGATCCATTCTATGTATATCAAATTGCAAATTTGAGTAATGATTTCTTAAAACTCACGTTAAAATGCTTCTTAGTCTTTTAGCCTAAACACTGCAAATTGGAAGAAATATTAGACTATTTCTAAAAATTGCTTAGAAAGATGGAGGTAGTTGGTGAAGATTGATGAGTGTACGCATAAACATTATTTCCCAATAACTTGCTTGGATGATGATAAAGAAATTGGATAATAAGACTGAGACGAGCACTGAAAAATGATCCATAAGTTCTGCTGAAGTGCTAACCACCGAAGAGTTTAATATTATTATTACAACTATGCTAGCAATATTATATGGCAAAAATGCTGGACAATCTCGTCAAGTTGACAATTATACTGAAAGGGACATATTAATTAGCATATGCCATAATGTCCATTGAAGGTTGAACGATGAAACATTCAATAAAAATCCATTAACTACATATTACCTACCTTGGGTAAATATTGGTTGGCCATTTAGAACCATTTTTTTAAGCACCAATAAAAGAAATAATGCAAAATAATGTGAATGTGAAAGAAACATAAAAAAAAAATTGTACTAGAAGATCCATGTCAATAATATGCTTATAAAATCTTATTTTTTTTCTTGAATTTTAACTAAGTCTGGATAAAGGAGGAACGTTGCAACATGCTAATTGTCAGTGTAAAAATTTTGCTAAATCCTATATGATATGAGGTTAGAACATTATTAGAAAATGAAATAAATGAGAGTTGAGGTTGAGGAATCAGAGAAATCAAATTGAAAAGTTTATACTGTATATGTGTAGGAACTTTTGATCTATTGAAACTTTATTTTGTATTCCAATGCCATGCAGAATACGAGGATCAATACACAACACAAGCCATCATGTTCCAAGATAAGAGTGTTGATCCGGACCTAATCATGATCGCCTTTAGAGGGACGAGTCCATTTGATGCGGATGATTGGCGCACTGATATGAACCTATCATGGTATGAACTTGCAGGAGTCGGTAAGCTTCATGCTGGATTTCTGAAAGCCTTAGGCTTACAGAAAGGCAAGAGTTGGCCCAAGGAAATTGATCAAGATTCAGGCACAAAACAATTTGCCTATTATACATTAAGGGAAAAGCTGAGAAATATATTGAGCCAAAATAACAAAGCGAAATTCATGGTCACTGGACACAGCTTGGGAGGGGCTTTGGCAATTCTGTTTCCAGCCATACTTATTTTACATGAAGAGAAATGGCTGCTGGACAAAATGGAAGGAGTATACACTTTTGGACAGCCTAGAGTTGGAGATGAACAATTTGGAGAATTTATGAAGGAAAAGCTCAGGTTTTACAATGTGAAATATTGTAGGTATGTGTATTGCAATGATATGGTTCCAAGGTTACCCTATGATGACAAAACCCTTATGTTCAAGCATTTTGGCCCTTGTCTATACTTCAACAGTTTCTACCAAGGACAGGTATAGATTTTTTTTCCCTCCTCTTTATATATTGTTGGATTTGATGGAACTCTTTCTGACATTATTTTTTTTCTTGGGAACTAAATTTCAGATACTAGAAGAAGAACCAAACAAGAACTACTTTTCTCTGGTATGGTATTTGCCCAAGATTTTGAATGCAGTTTTTGAGCTGATAAGGAGTTTGATTATCCCTTTCATGAGAGGGATGGAATATAGAGAAGGGTTATTTGAGATTGTGTTTAGAATGGTGGGGTTAGTAATTCCTGGACTATCAGATCATGGTCCTCAAGATTATGTTAATCTTACCAGACTGGGGTCTTTACCAAAATCTGCTGCAGTGCAAGGTTTGAAACAAGCTTGATTGGCACAGCCACAAATATTCATGTCCCATTCTTTACACGAATTTGCACAAAAAATTGCTATGTAATCATCTTTTGATTGAGTTTGCAATGAAATCATTACACATCAATATCAATCCATCACATTTGTTTGTCTTCTTGATCAGTAAGCTTTAGTACTCCTTTTGTTTCATTGCTTGAAATTAGGAGACTGAACTTCGATCCTAGCATTTCAGGAATACACTACTGCAAATTTGCCAAACTAAAAAGCGGCTGTGCCTTGATCATTTAGGAACCTTACATGCATACAATCCTTTCCACAAGCACCATAGCAGGGTAATTCATTGAACAAATGGAGGAATATCAATGGTTACAATACAAGTATAAAATGGACATCTTTCTCGTTTTAGCTCAAACTGTAAAACTTCCATTAACAGATGAAACATGAAGGTTTACAGGAAAAGAACTCTAATACAGCTAAATTTGAGTCTCAGTAAACGGAATGGCAATTTCTTATGCACGCTCATCTACTTTCTTGAATCTCTTTTTACCAACATATACATTTTTGGTCAACAGGGATGTCTCATGTACAGTAGTTACTGGTTTTTAATTTATCATATCCCTAAACCAAACAATCTTTCACACGATTCACTCAATCCAGAACCCATTAGCGATATCTTCTGGAGAAGTGAAAAGAAAGAGGGCTTCTTTTTTCATGCTACTGAGTGCCATTTAAGTTTAACCTGAACAGTACTGTACAATATGTTTCTCCTTCGTTCAATCCCTGTTCAGAGAAAGATTAAAGAAACATCTTAAGTCAGTTTAAGATTCAATGCTATAAACAAATTGAAGGAAATTCAATATAATCCAACTGATACCAAAATAAAATGAAACAAGAACTAAAATACAATAGAAAATACCAATGTTTCCTTGTATCTGAAGTGATGATGTGAAAACCATGAATAAGAATAACTTATTTTCTCACTCTCAAGTGAAGGAGGAAATACTAGAAATCTAATCTAAGTAATTAAATTTGTCAAATCCTATGTCATCAGAACATGAAACTAATTGCAAGATGTCATTTGAGATACTTAAATAATCCTTCACATTTGACACTACAGATATGCCAGCCTTAACAATGTTGTAACTCCCAAATCTCAATAATTAAAACAAAATACAGTTTAAAATAGATGCAGTACAGCTGAAGTACCTGATTTATGAAGCTCGTAGGGATCTAATATGCATGACAGGTAAAGCAGCCACTGAAGGAACCTATTTGGCGAGTCCGAGGGAAAGATATAGCTTTATTGGAGGTTCTTGCAATTTGATGTGAATGGTTTGATAATACCGAGCTTCTCATTTCTTGAGCCTTCTTTTGTGCTGATCTGAGTTTGTTCAAAATCTTATCCATTGATGAAGATTTCTTTTTTTCCAGTTTCATCTGAGCAGGTTGTAAGATTATATCAACCAAGGATTCATAACCTCAATATCTTAAAAAAATCCTGGTTGTTAACGATTTCCAACCAAATTGTCATAGAATATGAATGCTTAATTAATTAAATCGAATGCAAGTTAGTGGAACACCAGAAACTAAAAATAGAATATATAGTATGCAAAACGTGCCCTAGAATGGGTGCAGTCATGGATACAGGGGAGCTGCCTCTAGGTACCTATTGATGTTTGTCCTGTTGTTTCATTGTCTCGATGGTAGCTAACAGAAAGGATAAGGTACACATTATGAATATAATTTTAACTCTATCTTCCCACCCTTAACAAAGGAAAAACAAAAGAAGAGCAGAGAAAGATGGGGAATCAGTTCACTATCCAACTATCCAAGAAGATCATCAGGTTTGCAATGAATTTGAGATGTCTATTCCAACCCAAATGTTGAATCTGAATACATTCAGGTCCTCCAATTATCCAAGCTAAAAATATACAAATTTAAGAAATGTATAGTTTTTTTCTACTTCAAGCTAAAAACAGAAACTTTAGTGATGACGACTTTAAAGGACTTCACAAGGTATGTAAATAGAAAAAACCTCAAGTTTTCGTATTGCTGCCTCAGCTTTTGCTTTCTGCAGATTCTCCCAAGCAGTAATTTTTGCTTCCTCTCTCTTTAGCCTGGAATATAAATTGTAAGACAATTAAGAATAATAAGGAAGGTGCATTTTGTGTTTTTCACAGAGCTGGATAACAGTGGACCATAGTGAAACATCTGGTTAGGACAGAAATATTTGGCTGCATAGTATTACAGTACTTGAGACTATGACAGTTCAAAACCAATGCCACAACCATGGATTTCTATTCCTTCTCAAACCAGTAATGCAAGGGAACTTTCGCACTTTTATGATAGTGCCACAGGAAAAAAAAAACGACTTCTATTGCCAAAGACAGCAGAAGATCACCAAGTTCTGTAATTTTCAGGTAAAAAAAAGATAAGGATCTCAAGCCATTTATTAAATGAAGTTGACAAACTTCTCTTTTTTATTCATTATTGCGTTCTGGGCCTAGCTACTTCTTAGCAATGAGCTTATACAAATTGCAAAAATGCTCAGTTTTTTCTCTTCTTCTTGGCAATTCTTTCATTCAGGGGCTTCCCTCAATTGAGAATACATCTATTTGCATATTATCATATTGAAATGATACTACAAATTGGACAAGCAGAGTTACTCACTTTGAGATAGTCTTTGCCGTCTCTGAAACATCCCAACCAGACGAACGGATCTCAACAGCTCTCCTTTTCCAGTCATCAGTATTTCCTGAGCTCCTCCCAGGAACTCCAGCTCTATCTTTTTTCGACAACCCAGTAATAGTGATCCTTTCATCAATTTGTACATCCCTGACTTCAGATTTAGAAGTATGCACACTTTGCACCTCAATAATGGGTAGGATGGGGGTTGATGGAGAAAATGATAACTGGTGTCTGGGAGATGAGTGCTGACTACTTGCAGGGCTCATTTGAGTTGCCATATCCCTCCTGGAAATGGTACGTGACACGTTCGCGGCTGACTGTTTTATGCAGTCAAGTTTCTCATCTATATGGCAAATTCCAAACAAAGACATCAGAAACAAGAATGTCACAATGAAATTTGGAATTCTTTTGAATTTTAGTCACTGCTCAGAAGTGTCACTGAGCAAATGGAGGAAAATCAAATGCCCAACAACAAATTTGATGTTATGTGAAAGAGAAACACAACAATGGCATGCACGTATATCCATCTCTTACCAAGAAAGTTCACTGAATGTATCTAATCAAGGATGTAGAAAACAAAAAAAGTGTGCAAATTCATGGAAACGCGGATGACTACTCCAAGATTATTTCTTTGTGAGTTAATAAACCAAAAAAGGGAGGAAATTTGTACCTTGGAAACCAGGTAGAGATGATTGGCTGATCAGCTCAGAGCATCCATGTACACTTATTGACCTTGCCATACAAGGCTCTGCAGATGCAGGGAAGTTTCCAACACCTTCATAGCTTCCACACTGAAAAGACAATCCATCTGCCACCATCACTCCAGCTGAAAAATGGAGAACTTGCCATGTGAATTTCAACGTTCCCTCCTTCAAACATTGGAATTGCAGGTGAATACATAGATTGGTATGCAATACCAGGAGGTCCAAGAGGTCCACTCTTTGATTTTGGCCTCCTCTGCGGCTGCTGAACTGAATTCCTCACTGGACCATCTCCTGAAATTGGACTGAAAATCCACCTCTCTGCATCTTCCCATTTAGAAGGCAGTGTCCTTCCATTATTATAAGGCACCAATGCCGTACTTGCCCTTCTTCTATTAGCATTATTAGGCAATGGAACACGCTCTGAACTCCACCCCTTTTGCATTCCAACACTCGTGTGCCTATACTGGGGTGTTCCAGGGCTATGAAATGTGCCAGTCGGGCGGTTCACTACAGAAGTCTTCTTCATTACTCCAAAACGTGGGGAAGATGAATTAGCAGCATTGATCACAGAATTATTGAAATCTACCGAAGCAGGTCTTTGCCTGTTTGCTTTCTTCTTAACAGCATCCGATCTAGACCTCCTATCTTGACATTCTAATTCCACAAATCCCCCAAAGAGATGAAGATCAAAATCTCAACGTTACATTAAGCTTTATTTTAATTCAGCAATGCACTAAAATGGTACCTTTAAGAGCTTGAGAAAAAGAGCTTCTTGCTGAATCTAGGATTGAATTATCATCTTCGGTCTCAATTTCACTGCTTTCTATCTCTTGAACTGTCCATTTTTAAATAAATACAAATAAAGGGAAAACAGTGGTGAGCTTGCGAGCTAAAATGAACCAAAGTTAAAAAACTTTTTTCTGGGCTAAACTGCTAAACCTTAAAAGTGTGTGTCCAATAATTTGACGAAGAGTAGTAATAGTTCACTACTACCTTTAGATTTTTCTTTCCTGTGAATGCCATTATTGTTGTGTACCGTGACATTCTGTGGATCTGGATCTACATATGGACCACCACTTGAAGCTGAAACTTCACGTAATTCATGCCCTGCCAAATGCTGTTTCAAATCAAAGATTTCAACTCTTCGAACCATACAAATCCTCTGTGATCAAAAAGCTACATTTCCATGTTCTACAACTACAGCACATCATTTTCCACCATAAAAAACAACAAACCATTTAAAACCCATTGCCTTTTTTCCCAAACCCAGGAAGAAAAAAAATCAAGAAACCGTAACACGTGCATAATTGATGCAAAAGGCATAACCAAGAAACAAACTTTTCTAATATAGAGAAAAAAAAAGATGAAGTTTTTTTAAGTTAAAAATGTTATACTTGGGAGATGTCCGAGACACAAGAGTCTTGATCAGGTACGTCGGAGGCAAAAGAGCAGCGGTCGACACTAGCAGAATTGGAAGAGAAAATGCTGAAGTTGGAATCAGTAGCGAAGATTACAGAATCTGGGCTAATGTCTCGGGTTCTGAAGCCCGAGCCCGATCTCTGGTCTTGGAAAGCAGCCAGCTCCCGCATTGTCGATTGCTTTTGTTGTTTTCTTGCTAGCACTACACTAATAGTAATTCATCACTGTTAAATAAGGAGCTCGCTTAGCTACATTTCCATGATGGAATCAAGCAATAGGAATCATGCAAATATATAACGATGTCTTTATCATTGAGGATTTGAGGATACTATGTACTATGTATGTCGTATACTAACAAGGAACCAATTTTTATGGGATTATTATAGAAAGCAGTAACAGTATTTTAAAAAGACAGTTCTTTTTGGAGTTTGAGAATAATGGTCATTGGGATACTGGGAAAGGTTGTCATAATCATGCATGTTTGCTGAGTCTTTATTTTACCATAACGACGAGTGGGACATTTTGATTTCCATGTTGGGATTTTTCTCTTTCCTTGTATCAGTGTCTTGACCATGAATTTGACCTGAAGTTGTTTGATTTAGTAGTATTGTTTTTGTAGCCATGTTGCAATCATAAAATTAATCTGATGTATACATTGGGATACAGATTACGTAAAAAACATTTACATCTTTTTTTCTGTGAAAGAAAAAAGAATAAAATTTGCATATGAACACACTAATCGCAATCATCCATACTATTAGTGTAATTGTGTCAAAAAATATCAAACTCAAGCCACATTGGAGAAATGATGAATGCTTTTTGAAAATCGAGTAAGTTCCAACCATTTCTTGGTAGGATTTTTTGCGTTTGATTTTCAATCTATTTTAGGTTGCACATTTCTATTGATAACATTTTTAGCCATAAAATCATTCCAAAGGGTCCCTGCTGCAATAGATGCGGAATTAAATAAGACAGAACTTGTAATCAAGAATCTCCTGCAGTTGAATTGGCTGCATCAGTCTGATTTATGTTGAAAATTTGAGCATTGTAGAGGGGGTGGTGGTAGTGGTGGTGGGATTGTCAATCTCCCAACATATTTATTGACAATTGACTTGTCGGAGGTAGGAAATAAATAAGGCCCTCGTGACACGAGCTTGATTACATTTATGTCCAACCATCGATAACTGGCCAGCCTGGATTCATGCCGGTCAAAGCGGGAATCCTCCATTCTCCTTCCACTTCCACCTTCATGTTGTTGCTGGTGAATTCTGCAGTGACATGAGATCCTGCACAATGCATAGATATATTCTTGCCACGCCATTCAGAAAACATAAATGCAACTACTATAGTTTACCATTTACTAATGTCCAAGTCCAACAATGGATGGTTCAAGTATTTACTGCATAAAATTTATGAATTTTGTCCCTTCTACTCAAGAACCGATGAATTTCTTGTTTAGTGTTAGTGAAGAGTCCTGAGATTAAACTTTGTATGCATTACAGTAGTAACCTTACCTGTGTATGCCCATGCTTTTTTTTAATCTTTTGTTCTTCCAACACAAAACAAAAAGAGAAATCTAAGAGTAAAAAACTCAGTAATGCATGAGCAGTGTGATAGTAATACTATTTATTAACTATTATAAACTGTGAGTCATCGTGTCCTTTTGTGTTGTATAAACGCATAACCATGCAAATTGTGAACCCTACCATTGGAGTGTCTCAGACCTTAAAATAATGCAGCTCTGCTTGTGACTTGTGAGCTGGATTTCAGGGCCATTGAATAGGTTGGTCCTGGACGGCTGGTCCAATGGTCCTTTGTTTTGGATCATAACCTTGTACCAACTGCATCCTTGAAGTCAAGGTTAATTTGATATCTACAGAAACGGTTTTGAAACTTTCTTGTGGCAGTTTCTGGTCATCATTTTCGTTGTACATTTGTTTTCATGCAGATCACGTCATCAATTATGTAAGTATGTTTTCAAGAACTTTTGTTCTTTAAAGATGACAAAGAAAGATACATTAGGAAAAATTTAGGGGATCGATCAAAAAAATATGCTTCTTTTGAGTTTGAACTTTGGAGCCTTTGTTTAGAGTATTTTGAAAATTCTCTCACAAAATTGGTTTCTTTGATCATCATCATATCATGGTGTTTTCAAATGCTTCAACAGGGAACCCAAAATTAGGCCTTAGTTGATTGTGACCTTTTCCTTTTTCTCTTTTGGTGAAGTTCTTTTTCTTTATGCTTTTCAAGGGTTGAATATTAGACCATTTTGGTATTCATTTTTTGACTCAGATGTTGAAAATTTGTTCATTAAAGATCAAAAGTAATCCCTATGGCTATGAGCCTAATATTGGATCAGGACCATCAGGTCATGGATTCAACTTTAGAACCCTTCAAAGGTGTATGCACAAAGTTTGTTTGCAGTTTCCACTGCTACTTTCGTTTCCCTCTCTTCTGTTTGAAAGCAATGGCACTGTATTTCAGTTTGCACCATGGATGAGATAGAAAAGAAAAAAAAACAGAAACTGTAAGACACATTGTTTTGGGTGTCAGCCAATAATGAAACATCTTGAGAATTACTAACATGATGGCAGCCATCTTTCAAACAATTTTCTCTCGCAAAGTAAAAGCAAAATCACTAAAAGCGTCTATATTTTATTAAAAAGGAATCAGGCTGGTATCCTAAACTTCACTTTTAACAGCAGTTCTCAGTTCTCACCCAACATCATTGAACATTTGGCGTGGTTAGAGTCGATATTCTTTCCTTTCATGGTGTGTTGGTTGCAAGAATGAATCTTTTTCTCGATCTCCAACCAGTTAAATGCAACTTTCGTGTCCAGAAAATGTTACCAACTCAATTTTTAGAAGATTATGATGATTCAACATGCCTGAAATCCTAATGGACAAATGTAGGCCTCTCAACAAAGATTATTTGAGTTGACTTTTTTGTAGCATTTTTGCGTACATTGTGAATATGCATTTTAAAAAAAAAATACGGTAAAAAAAGTAAAAATAAAATTTTTTACGAAACTTTCATTTTTTATAAATTATAACACATATTGTAGTAAAAAATTGCATAATCTCAAAATGCGTTGATTTTTATATTTTTTTTACAGTTTTTTGCACTAACCCAAAAGAGATAGTTAGGATGAGTTGAAAAAAATGATAATTATTACTTAGTACTTTAGATTATTTTTTACAAATAAATGGATGTGATCATCAAATGGTAAGTTAGGATTAGGATGAGATATGTACTTAATCAGTTTCTGAACTCTTGATGATTAATCCATTCAATAACTACAAAAAAATTATAGCGTTTCCATTCAAAATAGGGAGTTTGCTCTTTCGCAACTAATGTTTCAGTATGAGTTCAGATGTATTTTGATTTTTCATAACTGCTTGCATTGTGCAATTTTGAGCAATTCTGGCAAGTTGGCTATCTTGTGCATATATTTTATTTTGTATATTAATAAATTATCGCTTTTGAAAAAGAAAATGCATTCTAGAGAATTTTGTCTTTTTTTTTTCAACCTTAACAGCAGTAAGATTAATGTGTTAAACAAAAGTACGAATAGAAGATCGATCAATGTTTTAACCTCTGTATCAGCGTGTGAACTTCATCTTAAATGCAGCAGTGCAGTTGCTCTAGCTAACATACCCAGCACAACCTTTAGTTTGAAGGAAGAATAAATAATAGACAAAATTTGGGATGAAAATAATCCCTTCACATTATCCCAACCGGGTTTGGAAGACCTTATAACTAAGTCAAAGTGTACTCTTTGATATAACTTCCCGGAACTTCATTATAGAAAATTTTGTAAAAAAAAATGAAAATTAAAATTTTTACGAAACATCAAATTTTCATGAGTTATAATACATGTATTTTGATAAAAAATTGCAAAGTAAAAAATTGAGTCGATTTTAGTTTTTCCCATAGTATTTTTTTACACACAACTCAATTGTGAACATGCATTCTAATAAATGGAGTAAAAAAAAAGTTAGATTTAGATATTTTTACAAATTTTTTGTTTTTCATAGGTTATAACAAATGTATTTTAGCCAAGCAAAATTCAAAAACGCCTTGATTTTAACCTTTTTGTGACTTATTTTATACCCACAGCGATTGTGAACATGCATTCCAAGAAATATTGTAAAAAAAAGAGCGAAAATGTTAACAAACCTCTACTTTTCATGGGTTATAACACACATATTTCAACAAAAAATGGCATAATCTAAAAAATGGCATAATCAACACATTCTAAAGAATTTCATCAAAAAAAGTGAAAATTAAAATTTTCACAAAACCTCCATTTTTCATGGGTTATAACACACGTATTGGTTAAAAATTGCAAAGTAAAAAAACATGTTGATTGTGGCTTTTTCCATCAGGTTTTTTATATACAACTCAATTGTGAACATGCATTCTAATAAACAAAGTCAAAAAAGTTAGATTTAGATTTTTTTTATCAAATTTTCATTTTTCAGGAGTTATAAAACACGTATTTTAGCCAAAAATGACATAATCCAAAAAATGCATTGATTTGACTTTTTTTGTAGCGTTTCTTGCACCCACTCTGATTGGGAACATGCATTCAAGATAATACAGTCAAAAAAGTGAAAACTATTTTTTTTGCGCAACTTCCAATTTTCATGGGTTATAACACACGTATTTTAGCAAAAAATGGCATGATCCAAAAACGCGTTGATTTTGACTTTTTTTGTACCGTTTGTTGCACCAAACATGATTGTAAACATGCATTCTAGAGAATTTTGTCAAAAATTTTTCATAGGTTATATAACACATGGATTTTGGTAAAAAATTGCAAAGTAAAAAAATGTGTTGATTTTGGCTTTTTCATAGTATTTTTTCACAAAACTCAATGGTGAACATGCATTTTAATTAACAGTGTAAAAAAAGTTAGATTTAGATTTTTTACCAATTTTCAATTTTCATGAGTTATAACCCACGTAATTTAGCCAAAAATGGTATAATCCAAAAACGCGTTCATTTGACTTTTTTGTAGCGTTTCTTGCATCCACTATGGTTGTGAACATGCATTCAAGAGAATACTGTCAAAAAAGTGAAAATAATTTTTTTTGCGAAACTTCCAATTTTAATGGGTTATAACACATGTTTTAGCAAAAAATGGTATAATTCAAAAATGCGTTGATTTTGACTTTGTTTGTACCGTTTTTTTCACCAACCCTGATTGTGAACATGCATTCTAGAGATTTTTTTTTAAAAAAAAACTGAAAATTAAATTAATCACGAAACCTCAATTTTTCAAGGGTTACAACACGTATTTTAGCAAAAAATTGCATAATCCAAAAAACGCAATAACTTTGACTTTTTTGTACCTTTTTTTGCACCAACCCCGATTGTGGCATGCATTCTAGAGAATTTTGACAAAAAAAGTTAGTTATAGATTTTTTACCAAATTTCATTTTTTCATGGGTTATAATACACGTATTTTAGGGAAAAAAATGGCAAAATAAAAAAATGCGTTGATCTGACTTTTTTGTAGCGTTTCTTGCACCCACTCCGATTGTGAACATCCATTCAAGAAAATACTGTAAAAAAAGTGAAAAATAAAATTTTTGAGAAACTTCCAATTTTCATGGGTTATAATACACGTATTTCAGCAAAAAATGGCATAATCCAAAAGCGCATTGATTTTGACTTTTTTTGTAATGTTTTTTGCACCAACCTTGATTGTGAACATGCATTCTAGAGAATTTTGACAAAAAAAAGTTAGATTTAGATTTTTTACCAAATTTCATTTTTTATAGGTTATAAACACGTATTTTAGCAAAAAATTCTGAAAACACTTTGATTTTGATTTTTTTGGTACTGTTTTTTGCACCCACCCCGATTGTGAACATGCATTCTAGTGAATATTATCTAAAAAAGTGAAATTTTCATTTTCAAAATTTTTACTGAATTTCCATTTTTCATGGGTTATAACACACATATTTTAGCTAAAAATTGCAAACTTTCAAAACATGTTGATTTTGACTCTTTTGGTACCTTTTTTGCGCCCATCTCGATTGTGAACATGAATTGTAGTGAATATTGTCAAAAAATTTGAAAATTTCAATTTTAGATTTTTACCAAATTTCTATTTTTCATGGGTTATAATACTCGTATTTTAGCCAAAAATTGCAAACTCCAAAAACACATTGATTTTGACTTTTTTGGTACCCTTTTTTGCACCCACCCCGATTGTGAACATGCATTCTAGTGAATATTGTCAAAACAAAGGTGAAAATTTCACTTTTAGAATTTTTACCGAATTTTCATTTTTCATGGGTTATATAACACACGTATTTTAGCCAAAAATTGCAAAATCCCAAAAACACGTCGATTTTGACTTTTTTTAGTACCGTTTTTTGCACCCACCTCGATTGTGAACAAGCATTCTAGTGAATAATTTTAAAAAATTCAAAATTTCACTTTAAGAATGTTTACTGAATTTGCATTTTTCATGGGTTATAACAAACGTTATTTAGCCAAAAATGCAAAATCCAAACACACATTGATTTGTATTTTTTTGGTATCGTTTTTTTACCTACCCCAATTCAATTGAATATTGTCAAAAAAATTTCAAATTTCACTTTTAGATTTTTTTAACTAAATTTCTATTTTTCATGGGTTATACTACACATATTTTAACTAAAAATAGCAAAATAAAAAATACTTTAATTATGACTTTTTTTGTACCCATTTCAATTGTGAACATGCATTCTAGTGAATATTGTAAAAAAAGTTTAAATTTCACTTTTAGATTTTTTACCAAATTTCTATTTTCATGGGTTATAACACACGTATTTTAACTAAAAATTGCAAAAAAATACTTTTATTATTTTTGTGTATCGTTTTTTGTACCTATCTCGATTGTGAACATGCATTCTAGTGAATATTTTCAAAAAAGTGAAAATTTCACTTTTAGATTTTGTACCAAATTTCTATTTTTCATGAGTTATAACACACATATTTTAGCCAAAAATTGCAAAATCCAAAAACACGTTTATTTTGAATTTTTTGGTACCGTTTTTTGCACCAACTTTGATTGTAAACATGCATTCTAGTGAATAATTTCAAAAAAGTAAAAATTCTATGTTTAGAATTTTTACTGAATTACCCTTTTTTATGGGTTATAGCATATGTATTTTAGCAAAAAATTGCAAAATCCAAAAACACGTTGATTTTGACTTTTTTGGTATTGTTTTTTGCACTCACCACGATTTTGAACATGCATTCTAGTGAATACTTTCAAAACAAGTGAAATTTTCACTTTTAGAATTTTTTTAACAAATTTCTAATTTTCATGGGTCATAACACCCGTATTTTAGCAAAAAATTGCAAAATACAAAATACGATGATTTTGACTTGTTTCGTACCGTTTTTTGCTCTCACCCCGATTATTAACATACATTATATTGAATAATTTTTAAAAAAGTGAAAATTTAACTTTTAGAATTTTTAGCGAATTTCCATTTTTCATGGGTTATATAACACACGTATTTTAGCCAACAATTGCAAAATCCTAAAACACGTTGATTTTGATTTTTTTGGTACAGTTTTTTGCACCCACCTCGATTGTAAACATGTTATCTAGTGAATATTGTAAAAAAAAGTGACAATTTCACTTTTAGAATTTTTACCGAATTTTCATTTTTTATGGGTTATAACACATGTATTTTAGCAAAAAATTGTAAAATCCCAAAACACATTGATTTTGACTTTTTTGAATCCGTTTTTTGCACCCACCTTGATAACGAACATGCATTCTAGTGATTAAATTAAAAAAATTGAAATTTTCTATTTTATAATTTTTACCGAATTTCTATTTCCATGGGTTATAACACACGTTATTCAACCAAAAATTGCAAAATCAAAAAACACGTTGATTTTGAATCTTTTTTGTACCATTTTTTGCACCGATCACGATAGTGAACATGCATTATAGTGAATATTTCAAAAAAAACTGAAAATTTAACTTTTAGAATTTTTACTGAATTTCTATTTTGTATGGGTTATAACACATGTATTTTAACAAAAAAAATGCAAAATTCAAAAACACGTTGATTTTGACTTTTTTGGTAACATTTTTTGCACCCTTCACGATTGTGAATATGGATTCTAGTGAATATTATTAAAAAAGAGAAAATTTGGATTTTACATTTTTCACAAATTTTTCATTTTTAAAGTGTTATAACACATGTATTGTTGCAAAAAATTCCAAGATCCAAAATCACATTGATTTTGACTTTTTTTTCTACCCATCTCGATTGTGAACATGTATTCTAATGAATATTGTCAAAAAATTTAAAATTTCACTTTTAGAATTTTTTAGAAAATTTCTATTTTTCATGGGTTATAACACACGTATTTTAGCCAAAAATTGCAAAATCCAAAAACACGTTGATTTTGACTTTTTTGGTACCTTTTTTGCACCCACCATGATTGTGAAAATGCATTCTAGTGAATAATTTCAAAAAAAGTGAAAATATCACTTTTAAAATTTTTACCAAATTTCTATTTTTCATGAGTTATACACACGTATTTTAGTAAAAAATTGCAAAATCTTAAAACACGTTGATTTTGACTTTTTTTGTCCTTTTTTTTGCACCCATCTTGATTGTGAACATGTATTCTAGTGAATATTGTAAAAAAAAGTGACAATTTCACTTTTAGAATTTTTACCGAATTTCCATTTTTCATGGGTTATGTATTTTAGCCAAAGTTTGTAAAATCCCAAAACACGTTGATTTTGACTTTTTTGAAACTGTTTTTTGCACCCATCCCAATAGTGAACATGCATTCTAGTGAATAATTTAAAAAAAGTGAAAATTTCAATTTTAGAATTTTTATCGAGTTTCTGTTTTTTATGGGTTATAACACACGTTATTTAACTAAAAATGCTAAAATCCCAAAAATGTTGATTTTGACTTTTTTGGTACCTTTTTGCACCGATCATGAAAGTGAACATGCACTATAGTGATTATTTCAAAAAAAATTGAAAATTTAACTTTTAGAATTTTTATTGAATTTCTGTTTTTTATAGGTTATAACACACGTATTTTAGCCAGAAAATGTAAAATTCAAAAACTCGTTGATTTTGACTTTTTTGGTACTATTTTTTACGCCCACTCCGATTGTGAAAATACGTTCTAGTGAATAATTTCAAAAAAGTTGAAAATTTCACTTTTAAAATTTTTACCAAATAACCATTTTTCATTGGTTATAACATACATTATTTAGCCAAAAATTACAAAATCCAAAAACGTTTTATTTTGACTTTTCTGGTACCGTTTTTGGCACCCTTCACGATTGTGAATATTCATTCTAGTGAATATTATTAAAAAAGAGAAAAATTGGCTTTTACATTTTTTTACCAAATTTTCATTTTTTCTGTGTTATAACACATGTATTTTACCCAAAATTGCAAAATAAAAAAATACATTGATTTTGACTTTTTTTGTACAATTTTTTGCACCCACCCCAGTTGTGAAAATGCATTCCAGTGACTTAATTTTAAAAAAAGTGAAAATCTCACTTTTAGAATTTTTACCAAATTTCTATTTTCATGGGTTATATAACACACGTATTTTAGTCAACAATTGCAAAATCTTAAAACACGTTGATTTTGATTTTTTTGGTACAGTTTTTTGCTCCCACCTCGATTGTGAACATGTTATCTAGTGAATATTGTCAAAAAAAGTGGCAATTTCACTTTTAGAATTTTTACCGAAATTTTCATTTTTCATGGGTTATAACAAATGTATTTTAGCAAAAAATTGTAAAATCTGAAAACACGTTGATTTTGACTTTTTTAAATTCGTTTTTTGCACCCGCCCTGATAGTGAACATGCATTCTAGTGAATAAATTAAAAAAATTGAAATTTTCAATTTTATATTTTTTACCAAATTTTCATTTTTCATGTGTTATAACACACGTATTTTAGCCAAAAATTGCAAAGTAAAAAAACACGTTGATTTTGACTGTTTTGGTATAATTTTTTACACCCACCCCGATTGTGAAAATGCATTCTAGTGACTTACGTTTAAAAAAGTGAAAATCTCACTTTTAGAATTTTTACCAAATTTCTATTTTTTATGAGTTATATAACACACGTATTTTAGCCAACAATTGCAAAATCCTAAAACACGTTGACTTTGATTTTTTTTTGGTACAGTTTTTTGCACCCACCTTGATTGTAAACATGTTATCTAGTGAATATTGTAAAAAAAAGTGACAATTTCACTTTTAGAATTTTTATCGAATTTCCATTTTTCAGGGGTTATAACACATGTATTTTAGCAAAAAATTATAAAATCCCAAAACACGTTGATTTTGACTTTTTTGAATCCGTTTTTTGCACCCACCCTAATAGTGAACATGCATTCTAGTGAATAAATTAAAAAATTGAAAATTTCAATTTTAGAATTTTTACCAAATTTTCTGTTTTTCATGGGTTATAACACACGTTATTTAGCCAAAAATAGTAAAATCCCAAAACATGTTGATTTTGACTTTTTTGATACATTTTTTGCACCGATCACGAAAGTGAACATGCATTATAGTGATTATTTCAAAAAAAATGAAAATTTAACTTTTAGAATTTTTATTGAATTTCTATTTTTTATAGGTTATAGCACACGTATTTTAGGCAAAAAAAATGCAAAATTCAAAAGCTCGTTGATTTTGACTTTTTTGGTACCATTTTTTGCACCCAACCCGATTGTGAAAATACGTTCTAGTGAATAATATCAAAAAAATCAGAAATTTCACTTTTAGAATTTTTATCAAATAACCATTTTTCATTGGTTATAACACACGTTATTTAGCCAAAAATTGCAAAATCCAAAAACACTTTTATTTTGACTTTTTTGGTAGCGTTTTTTTGCACCCTTCACGATTGTGAATATGCATTCTAATGAATATTATTAAAAAAGAGAAAATTTGGCTTTTATATTTTTTTTACCAAATTTTCATTTTTCATGTGTTATAACATACGTATTTTAGCCAAAAATTGCAAAATAAAAAAACACGTTGATTTTGACTTTTTTGGTACTTTTTTTTGCACCCTCCCAGATTGTGAAAATGCATTCTAGTGACTTATTTTTAAAAAAGTGAAAATCTCACTTTTAGAATTTTTACCAAATTTTTATTTTTCATGGGTTATAAAACACACGTATTTTTATTTTTTTATTTGGCATAACCTCCTTTTAGAGGTGGGGTGCCACTCCCATTATATTAGCAAAGTTTTTGAGTGATGGACATACCCTAATACCACCCTTACACAAAAAGTCCTCTATGAACATAACCCCATTTACATGCAAAAGCCAAATGGGACATTGTTCATATGGAATCATAGATTAAACTTGGAGTACTTCCTCCATTTACATTTGCTTTCATCTGTAACTACAAATGGAGAAATGCATTTCCTTTTGTAAATAAACTGATTTCTAACCATTTCCTGTTTCATACACATTTAGCCTCAAAGCATGACCAGCAAAACAAAAATCACCAGCAGTGATGCTAACTCAAAAACCAGCTTGGCTAACTGATAATCAAACTTTTTTAATAAATCTGTATCTCAGATAGAAATAAAGAAAAACCGTGGACAAACAGCTTAACATCAGCAGCTGTTGTACAAAAAGAACTTTCTAACCATACAAAAAACTTGATTTTAGGAAATAGCCAAACATCAGCTGCTGACCCTTTATCCTAGAACTATTTTACCTTTATACGTTTAAAGCTTGGCAGACCTAGCTTATCCGAGAGAATAGACATTTTGAAGTCATCATTCAGAGTATCAGACCATATCTCTTAATCTCTATCTGTTATCCATCTTGCAACTTGATTGGACTCTTTTGGGGCTATGCTGAAAGCAGTGTATCTTCTAATTATATTGATGGCTTCCTCCAAGTGATAGTGTCTCCAAAATTTGTGTTTTTGATTCAGGATTTTCTGTAGGCATAGAATCAGATTCTAGTATTATGTCTCAGTAGCCTTTCTATCTGCATTCTTGGATCCCAATGTTCGCTGCCATGATTTCCACCTGTACTTTTGAGGAGATTAAACAATTGAATATAACACACGTATTTTAACCAACAATTGCAAAATCCTAAAACACGTTGATTTTGATTTTTTTGGTCCAGTTTTTTGCACCCACCTCGATTGTGAAAATGTTATCTAGTGAATATTGTCACAAAAAGTGACAATTTCACTTTTAGAATTTTTACCGAATTTCCATTTTTCATGGGTTATAACACATTTATTTTAGCAAAAAATTGTAAAATCCCAAAATACGTTGATTTTGACTTTTTTTGAATCCGTTTTTTGCACCCACCCTGTTAGTGAATATGCATTCTAGTGAATAAATTTAAAAAAATTGAAAATTTCTATTTTAGAATTTTTACCGAATTTCTATTTTTCATGGGTTATAACACACGTTATTTAACAAAAAATTGCAAAATTAAAAAACACGTTGATTTTGACTTTTTTGGTACCATTTTTTGCACTAATCACGATAGTGAACATGCATTATAGTGAATATTTCAAAAAAAAATTGAAAATTGAACTTTTAGTATTTTTACTGAATTTCTGTTTTGTATGGGTTATAACACACGTATTTTACCTAAAAAATACAAAATTCAAAAACACGTTGATTTTGACTTTTTTGGTAACATTTTTTGCACCCTTCACGATTGTGAATATGCATTCTAGTGAATATTATTAAAAAAGAGAAAATTTGGCTTTTAAAATTTTTACCAATTTTTCATTTTTCATGTGTTGTAACACATGTATTTTTGTAAAAAAATCCAAGATCCAAAATCACGTTGATTTTGACTTTTTTTTGTACACATCTCGACTGTGAACATGCATTCTAATGAATATTGTCAAATAATATAAAATTTTGCTTTTAGAATTTTTTTATGAAATTTTTATTTTTCATGGGTTATAACACACGTATTTTAGCCAAAAATTGCAAAATCCAAAAACACGTTGATTTTGACTTTTTTGGTACCGTTTTTTGCACCCACCGCGATTGTGAAAATGCATTCTAGTGAATAATTTCAAAAAAGTGAAAATATCAATTTAAAGTTTTTACCAAATTTCTATTTTTCATGAGTTATAACACACGTATTTTGGCCAAAAATTGCAAAATCCCAAAACACGTTGATTTTGACTTTTTTAGTACCGTTTTTTGCATCCACCTTGATTGTAAACATGTTTTCTAGTGAATATTGTAAAAAAAGTGACAATTTAACTTTTAGAATTTTTACTGAATTTCCATTTTTCATGGGTTATAACGAATGTATTTTAGTCAAAATTTGTAAAATCCCAAAACATTTGATTTTGACTTTTTTGAAACCGTTTTTTTGCACCCACCCCAATAATGAACATGCATTCTAGTGAATAACTTCAAAAAAGTGAAATTTTCAATTTTAGAATTTTTACCGAATTTCTGTTTTTCATGGGTTATAACACACGTTATTTAACCAAAAAGGGTAAAATCCCAAACAATTTTGACTTTTTTGCACCGATCACGAAAGTGAACATGCATTATAGTGATTATTTCAAAAAAATTGAAAATTTAACTTTTAGAATTTTTATTGAGTTTTTATTTTTTATAGGTTACACACGTATTTTAGCCAAAAAATGCAAAATTCATAAACTTGTTGATTTTGACTTTTTTGATACCATTTTTTGCACTCACCTAGATTGTGAAAATACGTTCTAGTGAATAATTTCAAAAAAATTGGAAATTTCACTTTTAGAATTTTTGCCAAATAACCATTTTTCATTGGTTATAACACACGTTATTTAGCCAAAAATTGCAAAATCCAAAAACACTTTTATTTTGATTTTTTTGGTAGCGTTTTTTGCACCCTTCACGATTGTGAATATGCATTCTAATGAATATTATTAAAAAAGAGAAAATTTGGCTTTTACATTTTTTTACCAAATTTTCATTTTTCATGTGTTATAACATACGTGTTTTAGCCAAAAATTGCAAAATAAAAAAACACGTTGATTTTGACTTTTTTGGTACCTTTTTTTGCACCCTCCCAGATTGTGAAAATGCATTCTAGTGACTTATTTTTAAAAAAGTGAAAATCTCACTTTTAGAATTTTTACCAAATTTCTATTTTTCATGAGTTATAAAACACACGTATATTTATTTTTTTTTTATTTGGCATAACCTCCTTTTAGAGGTGGGGCGTCACTCCCATTATATTAGCAAAGTTTTTGAGTGATGGACATACCTAATACTGCCCTTACACAAAAAGTCCTCTATGAACATAACCCCATTTACATGCAAAAGCCAAATGGGGAATTGTTCATATGGAATCATAGATTAAACTTGGAGTACTTCCTCCATTTACATTTGCTTTCATCTGTAACTACAAATGGAGGAATGCATTTCCTTTTGTAAATAAACTGATTTCTAACCATTTGCTGTCTCATACACATTTAGCCTCAAAGCATGACCAGCAAAACAAAAATCACTAGCAGTGATGATAACTCAAAAACAAGCTTGGCTAACAGATAGTCAAACTTTTTTAATAAATCTGTAATCTCAGATAGAAACAAAGAAAAACCGTGGACAAACAGCCTTACTTCAGCAGCTATTGTACAAAAAGAACCTTCCAAGCATACAAAAAACTTGATCTTAGGAAACAGCCAAGCATCAGCAGCTGACCCTTTATCGTAGAACTATTTTACCTTTATACGTTTAAAGCTTGGCAGACCTAGCTTATCCGAGAGAATAGACTTTTTGAAGTCATCATGCAGAGTATCAGACCATATCTCTGAATCTCTATCTGCTATCCATCTTGCAACTTGATTGGACTCTTTTGGAGCTATGCTGAATGCAATGTATCTTCTGATTATATTGATGGCTTCCTCCAAGTGATAGTGTCTCCAAAATTTGTGTTTTTGATTCAGGATTTTTTGTAGGCATGTAGAATGAGATTCTAGTATTATGTCTGAGTAGCCTGTCTCTCTACATTCCTGGATCCCAATGTTCGCTGTCATGATTTCCACCTGTATTCTTGAGGAGATTAAACAATTGAATATAACACACGTATTTTAGCCAACAATTGCAAAATCCTAAAACACGTTGATTTTGATTTTTTTGGTACAGTTTTTTGCACCCACCTCGATTGTGAACATGTTATCTAGTGAATATTGTCACAAAAAGTGACAATTTCACTTTTAGAATTTTTATCGAATTTCCATTTTTCATGGGTATATAACACATGTATTTTAGCAAAAAACTTGTAAAATCCCAAAATACGTAGATTTTGACTTTTTTGAATCCGTTTTTTGCACCCACCCTGATAGTGAACATGCATTCAAGTGAATAAATTAAAAAATTGAAATTTTCTATTTTAGAATTTTTACCGAATTTCTGTTTTTCATGGGTATAACACACGTTATTTAACCAAAAATTGCAAAATAAAAAAACACGTTGATTTTGACTTTTTGGTACCATTTTTTGCACCGTTCACGATAGTGAACATGCATTATAGTGAATATTTAAAAAAACATTAAAAATTTAACATTTAGAATTTTTACTGAATTTCTATTTTGTATGGGTTATAACAAACGTATTTTAGCCAAAAATGTAAAATTCAAAAACACGTTGTTTTTGACTTTTTTAGTTACATTTTTTGCACCTTTCACGATTGTGAATATGCATTCTAGTGAATATTATTAAAAAAGAGAAAATTTGGCTTTTACATTTTTACCAATTTTTTATTTTTCATGTGTTATAACACATGTATTTTTGCAAAAATTTCCAAGATCCAAAATCACGTTGATTTTGACTTTTTTTTTTGTTCCCATCTCGATTGTGAACATAAATTCTAATGAATATTATCAAAAAATTTAAAATTTCACTTTAAATTTTTTTTATGAAATTTCTATTTTTCATGGGTTATAACACACGTATTTTAGCCAAAATTGCAAAATCCAAAAACAAATTGATTTTGACTTTTTTGGTACCCTTTTTTGCAACCACCCCGATGCATTCTAGTGAATAATTTCAGAAAAAAGTGAAATTCTCACTTTTAAAATTTTTACCAAATTTCTATTTTTCATGAGTTATAACACACGTGTTTTAGCCAAAAATTGCAAAATCCTAAAACACGTTTATTTTGACTTTTTTGGTACCATTTTTTGCACCCATCTCGATTGTAAACTTGTATTATAGTGAATATTGTAAAAAAAGTGGCAATTTCACTTTTAGAATTTTTACTGAATTTCCATTTTTTATTGGTTATAACGCATGTATTTTAGCTAAAATTTGTAAAATCCCAAAACACGTTGATTTTGACTTTTTTGAAACTATTTTTTGCACCCACCCCAATAGTGAACATGCATTCTAGTAAATAGTTTCAAAAAAAAGTGAAATTTTCAATTTTAGAATTTTTACCGAATTTCTGTTTTTCATGGGTAATAACACACGTTATTTAACCAAAAATGGTAAAATCCCAAAAATGTTCATTTTGACTTTTTTGGCAACTTTTTTGCACCGATCACGAATGTGAACATGCATTATAGTGATTATTTCAAAAAAAATTGAAAATTGAAAATTTAACTTTTAGAATTTTTATTGAATTTCTATTTTTTTATAGGTTATAACACACGTATTTTAGCCTAAAAATGCAAAATTCAAAAACTCGTTGATTTTGACTTTTTTGGTACCATTTTTTGCACACACCCCGATTGTGAAAATCTGTTATAGTAAATGATTTCAAAAAAAGCGAAAATTTCACTTTTAGAATTTTTACCAAATAACAATTTTTCGTTGGTTATAACACATGTTATTTAGCCAAAAATTGCAACATCCAAAAACACTTTTATTTTGACATTTTCGATACATTTTTTTACCAAATTTTCATTTTCATGTGTTATAACACACGTATTTTAGCTAAAAATTGCAAAATCAAAAAACACGTTAATTTTGGCTTTTCTGGTACCATTTTTTTCACCCACCCTGATTGTGAAAATGCATTATAGTGACTTATTTTTAAAAAAGTGAAAATCTCACTTTTAGAATTTTGACCAAATTTCTATTTTCCATGAGTTATATAGCACACGTATTTTAGCCAACAATTGCAAAATCCTAAAACACGTTGATTTTGATATTTTTGGTACAGTTTTTTGCACCCACCTCGATTCTGAACATGTTATCAAGTGAATATTTTCAAAAAAGGTGACAATTTCACTTTTAGAATTTTTACCGAATTTCCATTTTTCATGGGTTATAACACATATATTTTAGCAAAATTGTAAATTCCCAAACACGTTGATTTTGACTTTTTTGAATCTATTTTTGCACCCACCCTGATAGTGAACATACAATCTAGTGAATAAATTCAAAAAAATTGAAATTTTCTATTTTACATTTTTTTACCAAATTTTAATTTTTCATGTGTTATAACACATGTATTTTAGCCGAAAATTGCAAAATCAAAAAACACGTTGATTTTGACTTTTTTTGTACCATTTTTTGCATCCACCCCGATTGTGAAAATGCATTCTAGTGACTTATTTTTAAAAAAAGTGAAAATCTCACTTTTAGAATTTTTACCAAATTTCTATTTTTCATGGGTAATATAACACACGTATTTTAGCCAACAATTGCAAAATTCTAAAACTCGTTGATTTTGACTTTTTTTGGTACAGTTTTTTGCAGACACCTCGATTGTGAACATGTTATCTAGTGAATATTGTCAAAAAAGTGACAATTTCACTTTTAGAATTTTTACCGAATTTCCATTTCATGGGTTATAACACATGTATTTTAACAAAAAATTGTAAAATTCCAAAACACGTTGATTTCGATTTTTTTTTGAATCCGTTTTTTGCAGCCACCCTTATAGTGAACATGCATTCTAGTGAATAAAATCAAAAAAATTGAAATTTTCAATTTTAAAATTTTTACCGAATTTTCTTTTTTTAATGGGCTATAACGCACGTTATTTAGCCAAAAATAGTAAAATCCCAAAACATGTTGATTTTGACTTTTTTGGCACCATTTTTTGCACCGATCACGATAGTGAACATGCATTATAGTTAATATTTCAAAAAAAAATTGAAAATTTAACTTTTACAATATTTATTGAATTTCTATTTTGTATGGGTTATAACACACGTATTTTTGTCAAAAATTGTAGAATTCAAAAACACATTGATTTTACTTTTTTGGTAACATTTTTTGCACCCTTCACGATTGTGAATATGCATCATAGTGAGTATTATTAAAAAGAGAAATTTTGGCTTTTACATTTTTAACAATTTTTCATGTTTTATAACACATGTATTTTTGCAAAAAATTCCAAAATCCACAATCACGTTGCTTTTGACTTTTTTTGTACCCATTTCAATTGTGAACATGAATTCTAATGAATATTGTTAAAAAATTTAAATTTTCACTTTTAGAATTTTTACTGAAATTTCTATTTTTCATGGCTTATAACACACAAAGTTTAGCAAAAAATTGCAAAATCCAAAGCACGGTTATTTTGACTTTTTTGGAACCGTTTTTTGCACCCACCCCGATTGTGAAAATGCATTCTAATGAATAATTTCAAAAAAAGTGAAAATCACACTTTTAAAATTTTTTCCAAAGTTCTATTTTTCATGAGTTGTAACACACGTATTTTAGCGAAAAATTGCAAAATCCTAAAACACGTTGATTTTTATTTTTTTTGAATAGTTTTTTGCACCCACCTCGATTGTAAACATGTTTTCTAGTGAATATTGTAAAAAAAAAGTGACAATTTCACTTTTAGAATTTTTACCAATTTTTATAACACATGTATTTTATCAAAAAATTGTAAAATCCCAAAACACATTGATTTTGACTTTTTTGAATTCATTTTTTGAACCCACCCTAATAGTGAACATGCATTCTAGTGAAAAAATTCAAAAAAATTGAAATTTTCAAATTTTTATTTTTTACCAAATTTTCATTTTTCATGTGTTATAACACACGTATTTTAGCCAAAAATTGCAAAATAAAAAAACACGTTGATTTTGTCTTTTTTGTACTATTTTTTGCACCCATTCCGATTGTGAAAATACATCCTAGTGACTTATTTTTAAAAAACTGAAAATCTCACTTTTAGAATTTTTACCAAATTTCTATTTTTCATGGGTTATATAACACACGTATTTTAGCCAACAATTGCAAAGTCCTAAAACACGTTGATTTTGATTTTTTTGGTACAGTTTTTTGCACCCACCTCGATTGTGAACATGTTATCTAATGAATATTGTCAAGAAAAGTGACAATTTCACTTTTATAATTTTTACCGAATTTTCATTTTTCATGGGTTATAACACATGTATTTTACCAAAAATTTGTAAAATCCCAAAACACGTTGATTTTGACTTTTTTGAATCTGTTTTTTGCACACACCCTGATAGTGAACATGCAATCTAGTGAATAAATTCAAAAAAATTGAAAATTTAAATTTTTCATTTTTCATTTTTTACCAAATTTTCATTTTTCATGTGTCATAACACACGTATTTTAGCCAAAAATTGTAAAATTAAAAAACACGTTGATTTTGACTTTTTTGGTAACATTTTTTGCGCCTACGCCGATTGTGAAAATGTATTATAATGACTTATTTTAAAAAAAGAGAAAATCTCACTTTTAGAATTTTGACCAAATTTCTATTTTTTATGGATTATATAACTCACGTATTTTAGCTAACGATTGCAAAATCGAAAAATACGTTGATTTTGATTTTTTTAGTATAGTTTTTTGCACCCTCCTTGATTGTGAACATGTTATCTAGTGAATATTGTCAAAAAAAAGTGACAATGTCAGTTTTAGAACTTTTACCGAATTTTCATTTTTCATAAGTTATAACACATGTATTTTATCAAAAAATTGAAAAATCCCAAAACACGTTGATTTTGACTTTTTTGAATCCGTTTTTCGCACCCGTCATGATAGTGAACATGCATTCTAGTGAATAAATTCAAAAAAATTGAAATTTTCAATTTTACATTTTTAACCAAATTATCATTTTTCATGTGTTATAACACACGTATTTCAGCCAAAAATTGTAAAATCAAAAAAGCATTGATTTTGACTTTTTTGGTACCATTTTTTGCACCCACCCCGATTGTGAAAATGCATTATAGTGACTTATTTTTAAAAAGTGAAAATCTCACCTTTAGAAATTTGACCAAATTTCTGTTTTTCATGGATTATATAACACACGAATTTTAGCCAACAATTGCAAAATCCTTAAACACGTTGATTGTGATTTTTTTGGTACAGTTTTTTGCACCCATCTCGATTGTGAACAAGTTATCTAGTGAATATTTTCAAAAAACGTGACAATTTCACTTTTAGAATTTTTACGAAATTTCCATTTTTCATGGGTTATAACATATGTATTTTACCAAAAATTTGTAAAATCCCAAAACACGTTGATTTTGACTTTTTTGAATCTGTTTTTTGCACACACCCTGATAGTGAACATGCAATCTAGTGAATGAATTCAAAAAAATTGAAATGTTCTATTTTACCTTTTTTACCAAATTTTCATTTTTCATGTGTTATAACACACGTATTTTAGCCAAAAATTGCAAAATCAAAAAACGCGTTAATTTTGACATTTTTGGTACCAGTTTTTGCACCCACCTCAATTGTGAAAATGCATTCTAGTGAATTTTTTTAGAAAAAGTGAAAAACTCACTTTTAGAATTTTCACCAAATTTCTATTTTTCATTGGTTATATAACACACGTATTTTAGCCAACAATTGCAAAATTGAAAAACACGTTGATTTTGATTTTTTTGGTACAGTTTTTTGCACCCACTCGATTGTGAACAGCACCTCGACATGACATGAGTGCGAAGGGGTTTATCTAGTGAATATTGTCAAAAAACGTGACAATTTCACTTTTAGAATTTTTACTGAATTTCCATTTTTCATGCGTTACAGCAAATGTATTTTAGCAAAATATTGTAAAATCACAAAACACGTTGATTTTGACTTTTTTGATTCCGTTTTTTACACCCACCTTGATAGTGAACATGCATTCTAGTGAATAAATTCAAAAAACATGAAATTTTTAATTTTAGAATTTTTACCGAATTTTCTGTTTTTAATGGGCTTACACGTTATTTAGCAAAAAATAGTAAAATCCAAAAATATGTTGATTTTGATTTTTTTGGAACCATTTTTTTCCACCGATCATGATAGTGAACATGCATTAGAGTTAGTATTTCAAAAAAATTGAAAATTTAACTTTTACAATTTTTACTGAATTGCTATTTTGTATGGGTTATAACATACGTATTTTAGCCAAAAGATGCAAAATTCAAGAACACATTGATTTTGACTTTTTTGGTAACATTTTTTACACCTTTCACGATTGTGAATATGCATTCTAGTGAATATTATTAAAAAGGGGAAATTTGGCTTTTACATTTTTTTACAAATTTTTCAATTTTCATGTGTTATAATACATGTATTTTGGTAAAAATTCCAAAATCTAAAATCATGTTGCTTTTAATTTTTTTTTGTACCCATTTCGATTGTAAACATGAATTCTAATAAATATTGTCAAAAAAATTTAAAATTTCACTTTTAGAATTTTTAATGAAATTTATATTTTTCATAGGTTATAAAATACGTATTTTAGCCAAAAATTGCAAAATCCAAAAACACGACTATTTTGACTTTTTTGGTACCGTTTTTTGCACCCACCCCGATTGTGAAAATGCATTCTAATGAATAATATAAAAAAAATTGAACATCATACTTTTGAAATTTTTACCAAAGTTCTATTTTTAATGAGTTATAACACACGTATTTTAGCCAAAAATTGTAAAATCCTAAAACACGTTGATTTTGATTTTTTTGGTACAGTTTTTTGCATCCACCTCGATTGTGAATATGTTATCTAGTGAATATTGTAAAATAAGTGACAATTTCACTTTTAGAATTTTTACCAAATTTTCATTTTTCATGGGTTATAACATATGTATTTTATCAAAAAATTGGAAAATCCCAAAACACATTGATTTTGACTTTTTTGAATCCGTTTTTTGCACCCACTCTGATAGTGAACATGCATTCTAGTGAATAAATTCAAAAAAATTGAAAATTTCAATTTTACATTTTTTTACCAAATTTTCATTTTTCATGTGTTATAACACACGTATTTTAGCCAAAAATTGCAAAATCAAAAAACACGTTCGCTGTCATGATTTCTAGTATTATGTCTGAGTAGCCTGTCTCTCTACATTCCTGGATCCCAATGTTCGCTGTCATGATTTCCACCTGTACTTTTGAGGAGATTAAACAATTGAATATAACACACGTATTTTAGCCATCAATTGAAAAATCCTAAAACACGTTGATTTTGATTTTTTTTGGTATAATTTTTTGCACCCACCTCGATTGCGAACATGTTATCTAGTGAATATTGTAAAAAAATGACAATTTCACTTTTATAATTTTTACCGAATTTCCATTTTTCATGGGTTATAACACCTGTATTATAGCACAAAATTGTAAAATCCCAAAACATGTTAATTTTGACTTTTTCGAATCCGTTTTTTGCACCCACCCTAATAGTGAACATGCATTCTAGTGAATAAATTCAAAAAAATTTTGAAAATTTCTATTTTAGAATTTTTACCGAATTTCTGTTTTTCATGGGTTATAACACACGTTATTTAACCAAAAATTGCAAAATCAAAAAACACGTAGATTTTGACTTTTTGTTACCATTTTTTGCACCGATCATGATAGTGAACGCGCATTATAGGGAATATTTCAAAAAAAATTAAAAATTGAACTTTTAGAATTTTACTGAAATTCTATTTTGTATGGGTTATAACACACGTATTTTAGCCAAAAATTGCAAAATCAAAAAACACGTAGATTTTGACTTTTTGGTACTATTTTTTGCACCGATCATGATAGTGAACGTGCATTATAGTGAATATTTCAAAAAAAAATTAAAAATTTAACTTTTAGAATTTTTACTGAATTTCTATTTTGTTTGGGTTATAACACACGTATTTTAGCCAAAAATTGCAAAATCCAAAAACACGTTGATTTTGACTTTTTTTGTACCGTTTTTTGCACCCACCCCGATTGTGAAAATACATTCTAATGAATAATTTCAAAAAAGTAAAAATCTCACTTTTAGAATTTTTACCAAATTTATATTTTTCATGAGTTATAACACACGTATTTTAGCCAAATATTGGAAAATTCTTAAACACGTTGATTTTCATTTTTTTTGGTATTGTTTTTTGCACCTACCTCGATTGTGAACATGCTATCTAGTAAATATTGTCAAAAAAAAGTGACAATTTCACTTTTAAAATTTTTACCGAATTTTCATTTTTTATGGGTTATAACACATGTATTTTATCAAAAAATTGTAAAATCTTAAAACACGTTGATTTTGACTTTTTGAATCCGTTTTTGCACCGACCCTGACAGTGAACATTCATTCTAGTGAATAAATTCAAAAAAATTGAAATTTTTTAATTTTACATTTTTTACCAAATTTTCATTTTTCATGTGTTATAACACACGTATTTTAGCCAAAAATTGCAAAATCAAAAAACACGTTGATTTTGTCTTTTTTGGTACTATTTTTTGCACCCATCCCGATTGTGAAAATGCATTATAGTGACTTATTTTAAAACAAGTGAAAATCTCACTTTTAGAATTTTGACCAAATTTCTATTTTTCATTAGTTATATAACACACGTATTTTAGCCAAAAATTGCAAAATCCTAAAAAATGTTGATTTTGATTTTTTTGGTACAGTTTTTTGCACCCGCCTCGATTGTGAACATGTTATCGAGTGAATATTGTCAAAAAAAGTGACAATTTCTCTTTTAGAATTTTTACCGAATTTCCATTTTTCATGCGTTATAACACATGTATTTTATCAAAAAATTGTAAAATCCCAAAACATGTTGATTTTGACTTTTTTGAATCCGTTTTTTGCACCCACCCTGATAGTGAACATGCATTCTAGTGAATATATTCAAAAAAATTGAAAATTGAAAATTTTCATTTTTTACCAAATTTTCATTTTTCAGGTGTTATAACACACGTATTTTAGCCAAAAATTGCAAAATAAAAAAACACATTGATTTTGACTTTTTTTGTACCATTTTTTGCGCCCACCCGATTGTGAAAATGCATTATAATGACTTATTTTTAAAAAAGTGAAAATCTCACTTTTAGAATTTTGACCAAATTTCAATTTTTTATGGATTGTATAACTCACGTATTTTAGCCAACAATTGCAAAATCGAAAAACATATTGATTTTGATTTTTTTAGTACAGTTTTTTGCACCCTCATCGATTGTGAACATGTTATCTAGTGAACTACGTAAAAAAAGTGACAATTTCACTTTTAGAATTTTTACCGAATTTCCCTTTTTCATGGGTTATAACACATGTATTTTGGCAAAAATTTGTAAAATCCCAAAACACGTTGATTTTGACTTTTTTGAATCCGTTTTTTGCACCCACCCTGATAGTGAACATGCAATCTAGTGAATAAATTAAAAAAATTGAAATTTTCTTTTTTACCTTTTTTACCAAATTTTCATTTTTTCTGTGTTATAACACACGTATTTTAGCGAAAAATTGCAAAATCAAAAAACAAGTTAATTTTGACTTTTTTGGTATCATTTTTTGCACCCACCTCGATTGTGAAAATGCATTCTATTTACTTATTTTAGAAAAAGTGAAAATCTCACCTTTTGAATTTTTGCCAAATTTCTATTTTTAATGGGTTATATAACACACGTATTTTAGCCAACAATTGCAAAATCGAAAAACACGTTGATTTTGATTTTTTTTTGGTACAGTTTTTTGCACCCACCTCGATTGTGAACATGTTATCTAGTGAATATTGTCAAAAAAAGTGACAATTTCACTTTTAGAAATTTTTCCGAATTTCCATTTTTCATGGGTTATAACACATATATTTTAACAAAAAATTTTAAAATCCCAAAACACGTTGAATTTGACTTTTTTGAATCCGTTTTTTGAAGCCACCCTGATAGTGAACATGCATTCTAGTGAATAAATTCAAAAAAATTGAAATTTTCAATTTTAGAATTTTTACCGAATTTTAAGTTTTTCATGGGCTATAACACATGTTATTTAGCCAAAAATAGTAAAATCCCAAAACATGTTGATTTTGACTTTTTTGGTACCATTTTTTGCACCGATCACGAAAGTGAACATGCATTATAGTTAATATTTCAAAAAAAAAATTTAAAATTTAACTTTTACAATTTTTATTGAATTTCTATTTTGTATGGGTTATAACACACGTATTTTAGCCAAAAAATGTAAAATTCAAAAACACATTGATTTTGACTTTTTTGGTAACATTTTTTGCACCCTTCGCGATTGTGAATATGCATTCTAGTGAATATTATTAAAAAGGGAAAATTTGGCCATTACATTTTTTACCAATTTTTCATTTTTCATGTGTTATAACACATGTATTTTTGCAAAAAATTCCAAAATCCAAAATCACATTTATTTTGACTTTTTTTTTGTACCCATCTCGATTGTGAACATGTATTCTAATAAATATTCTCAAAAAATTTAAAAGTTCACTTTTACAATTTTTTTATGAAATTTTTATTTTTAATGGGTTATAACACACGTATTTTAGCCAAAAATTGAAAATTTCAAAAATACGTTGATTTTGACTTTTTTGGTACCGTTTTTTACACCCACCCCGATTGTGAAAATGCATTCTAGTGAATAATTTCAAAAAAAAGTGAAAATATCACTTTTAAAATTTTTACCAAATTTCTATTTTTCATGAGTTATAACACCCGTATTTTTGCCAAAAATTGCAAAATCCTAAATCCCGTTGATTTTGACTTTTTTAGTACCGTTTTTTGCACCCACCTCGATTGTAAATATGTATTCTAGTGAATATTGTAAAAAAAGTGATAATTTCACTTTTAGAATTTTTACCGAATTTCCAGTTTTTCATGGGCAATAATGCATGTATTTTAGCCAAAATTTTTAAAATCCCAAAACACGTTGATTTTGACTTATTTGAAACCGTTTTTTGCACCCACGCTGATAGTGAACATGCATTCTAGTGAATAAATTCAAAAAAATTGAAATTTTCAATTTTACACTTTTTACCAAATTTTCATTTTTCATGTGTTATAACACACGTATTTTAGCCAAAAATTGCAAAATCAAAAAACACGTTGATTTTGACTTTTTTGGTACCATTTTTTGCACCCACCACGATTGTGAAAATGCATTCTAGTGACTTATTTTTAAAAAAGTGAAAATCTCACTTTTAGAATTTTGACCAAATTTCTATTTTTCATGGGTTATATAACACACGTATTTTAGCCAACAATTGCAAAATCCTAAAACATGTTGATTTTGATTTTTTTAGTACAATTTTTTGCACCCACCTCGATTGTGAACATGTTATCTAGTGAATATTGTCAAAAAAAGTGACAATTTCACTTTTAGAATTTTTACCGAATTTCCATTTTTCATGGGTTTATAACACATGTATTTTAGCAAAAAATTGTAAAATCCTAAAACATGTTGATTTTGACTTTTGTGAATCCGTTTTTTGCACCCACCTTGATAGTGAACATGCATTCTTGTGAATAAATTCAAAAAAATTGAAATTTTCTATTTTAGAACTTTTACCGAATTTCTGTTTTTCATACACGTTATTCCGCCAAAAATAGTAAAATCCCAAAACATATTGATTTTGACTTTTTTGGTACAATTTTTTGCACCAATCATGATAGTGAACATGCATTGTAGTGAATATGTCAAAAAAATGAAAATTTAACTTTTAGAATTTTTACTGTATTTTTATTTTGAAAGGGTTATAACACACGTATTTTAGCCAAAAAATACAAAATTCTAAAACACGTTGATTTTGACTTTTATGGTAAATTTTTTTGCTCCCTTCACAATTATGAATATGCATTCTAGTGAATATTATTAAAAAAGAGAAAATTTGGTTTTTACACTTTTTACCAATTTTTCATTTTTCATGTGTTATAACACATGTATTTTTGCAAAAAATTCCAAAATCCAAAATCACATTGATTTTGACTTTTTTTTGTACCCATCTCGATTGTGAACATGCATTCTAATGAATATTGTCAAAAAATTTAAAATTTCACATTTTGAATTTTTTATGAAATTTCTATTTTTCATGGGTTATAACACACGTATTTTAGTAAAAAATTATAAAATCCAAAAACACTTTGATTTTGACTTTTTTGGTACCGTTTTTTGCACCCACCACGATTGTGAAAATGCATTCTAGTGAATAGTTTCAAAAAACATGAAAATCTCACTTTTAAATTTTTTACCAAATTTCTATTTTTCATGAGTTATAACACATGTATTTTAGCCAAAAATTCCAATTCCTTGATTTTGACTTTTTTGGTAACATTTTTTGCACCCTTCACGATTGTGAATATGCATTATAGTGAATATTATTAAAAAAGAGAAAATTTGGCCTTTATCTTTTTTACCAATTTTTCATTTTTCATGTGTTATAACACACGTATTTTTGCAAAAAATTCCAAAATCCAAAATTCCATTGATTTTGACTTTTTTGTACCGTGTTTTGCACCCATATCGATTGTAAACATGCATTCTAGTAAATAT
Organism: Ophiorrhiza pumila; assembly: GCA_016586305.1. Lineage (NCBI taxonomy): Eukaryota > Viridiplantae > Streptophyta > Magnoliopsida > Gentianales > Rubiaceae > Ophiorrhiza > Ophiorrhiza pumila. The sequence continues at coordinate 3,524,128 of BLIW01000010.1, read as the reverse complement.
TGTCAAAAAATTTAAAATTTCACTTTTAGATTTTTTTTTGTGAAATTTCTATTTTTCATGGGTTATAACACACGTATTTTAGCCAAAATCCAAAAACACTGATTTTGACTTTTTTGCACCCGCCTCGATTGTGAAAATGCATTATGGTGAATCATTTTAAAAAAATTGAAAATTTACTTTTAGAATTTTTACCAAATTTATATTTTTCATGGGTTATATAACACACATATTTTAGCCAAAAATTGCAAAATCTAAAACATGTTGATTTTTACTTTTTTGGTACCATTTTTTGCACCCACCTCGATTGTTAATATTGATAAGTCCGGTTTATACCGACTTATATGCTAGTATTACTTGAGCTTTTGTGTGGTTTTCTTGTGGAAATGGTGCTTCATGAATGACTTATATGCAAGAATGTTCATAATCTTACAACTGTGGAAAATGCTTAAGTGTTGTGTAAATGCCATGAAATTGATATGATTGTTGCATGAATTGGACACACACACTTAGCCATCGCGACCACACAAAGTCACAAGCACACACGAGAAGTCCCAGACACAACGAACATATCCAACACACACTTGACACTGGGTTTCACTGACTTTTCAATCGGCGGAATGGAAAATGATTTTCAAATCAGTATATCTCTCTCAATACTCACCCAAATGATGAGACCTTGGATGTTTTGGAAAGCTCTTTGAGTGTACTTCATTTCTTATGTTTTGACCTTCTCCCAATTCAGTAGGCATACATGACAAACGGGGCCTTCTTTCTAAGAACTCATCTAGTTGTAATGTCACTGATACATTTTGGGAGAACACTTGTATCTTGAGCTACGGACCTCCAAAGTTGATGATTCTTGAACCTATAGAAAGCTAAATGAGAGATCTACAATTCATATGTTTACCACAAAATCCAATTCCTAACTAAAAGCCTTCAAAACCCCACAAGACTAGGCACAGTACAGCGTGCGCGCACACACACAGCACACAGCATACGGTGGGCGCCATGCACGGCGCCCGCCACTCACACCCATGCATCGCGCACGCGCACAGCACTGCCACAGTTTACGAAAATGGTCGTAACTCTCTCATTTTAGCTCCAAATTGAGTGATTAAAAATGCTACATTTAGATAAGAGTCTTGGCGACAACTTTGATGTTTTATGTTTTCTTAGACTCGAAACGAATCAGGGGTTAAATGGGGGAGAAAGATGAAGCATGTGCAATTGCTCGTGCCTGTGCGCCCACCACATTCACTCGCACACTACCTCACTTCCACTCGCACACTTATGCACTTTCATTCGCACACACTTGCACATATTCATGCATACACTCGCACACTTACACTACATTCATGCATGACATTCCCCACCTATTTGACACTTAGTATACACACTGCAACATAATTTGCTCTAGCATAAGGCACAATGTTTGGCACCCACAAATGCACAAGCACAGCTATTCTCAGATCACCAAGTGTTTGATGTTATTCATTCTTAATGCTTAAGCAACGCACCAAACACGTGACCTCACTACACCTTGTGATTGGTATTTGTAGGACACATGGAGAAATCACAGCCAAAAAGGAATCTTTGACACGTGGAAAAATCTCATCAATATGGGGAAGTTCCAGGAACCAAGACATCAACACATTATCAATGGGAAGGTATAAAAGAGCAAAGAGGAAGCGGGTCAAAAGGGAGAGAAACGGCGGCCGCACAAGAGAACAAATCATAGCATTCCTTAGATTAGGGTTTATAGTTTAGATTAGGATTTTCTCTCTCTTTTCCCTTTCTCACATCTTACTGTCTTGAGGGATTCGAATGTACGGATTTCAATCTGTTTAGACACTTGAAAGGAAATTATTTGTGTTCATCATTATCTCTGTTCATTACATGTTTGCAATCAATCGGTTTGTTAGTTACGTTTAATTTCATACTTGAATTGCGGTACCCACTGAATTCAAGTTGGATCTGGCGGAGTAAATTGAATGAAAACGTGAAGTGAATTTGAGATAATTGTTTATGAGTCTTAAGATCTATACATTATTGTGAGTTCATTCATGCGGTACCCACTGACGAATGGATTCAACCCAATAGAAAGGACTTAAGTTTATCCGAGTCTAACAATTTGAATGCTTGATTGAGGCAGCTGCCCTACCAAGGGAGATGTTTGATGATGGAACTAGAGTTGTGAGACTAGGTAGGGATCTGGGATTTGGATTCGTGCCGAGAACTTGCCCTACCAAGGGAAGTTTGAGGAGCAAGTGGAGTGTAATTGTGAGAGCCACCAGGTTAATCAATTGCATAACACTAGCAGTTAGTCCCCTCACATTCACTCATACACAGTCGATGATATAAAGAGAGATCTGTTCTGGATGAATTTCTCTCAAGGCAGTTCTTTGCATACTAACCTTTTGCATTTAATCTTATTTTGCATTTATTATACTTAGCTTGCATTTGTCTTTTTTGTCTTCCTCCCATTTCATGCATTTGTAGCGTCAAGTGAACAATTGATCTCTGAACAACCAAGCTTTCTCTGTGGGAACCATCCCTCTCACCACTACTACAGTAGTGTTAGGGTATTATTGAAAGGTACGCGATAATACTCCCAATTTTTGGCGCCGCTGCCGGGGAAGGAGCGGTTGTTGGAGATCGTTTGTTTTCTTGATTTGTTAATTTCTTGTGTTTGTGCATTTGTGGTGTTTTTCTTATTGTTGTGTTAGATAGTTTCATATTTTTTGTTTTGTGTTCAATACTACTGTGCTCAGTTGTGGTAAGTGCAGGGAGATTTGAAATTTCATTGAGAATTGAATTGTGCATACCACAACAGATCAAATATGTCCAGGTGGTTTGGGGACTCTGTTGAGCCTTATTATGATTACCCACCAGATTGGATGGATGACACACAACCAACACCTGGAGTATTTGACAACTTCTTCCCACCGAGATATTATGAAACATGGCATGACCAACAACAAAGCAATGAGTCTTATCTTGAAGAAGATGAAAAATTGGGAGACATGTTGTCTCAGATTTTGGACAGACTGGATAAAGAGGAAACAAGGATGGCTCAATTGGGAGAGAGGGCTCAAAAGCTACAACAGGGGTGTGATCGAATCAGTGCCTTAATGAGCGATATAACTGAACAACTTGAGACACCAGTTGAAGAAGCTCAAGGCCACTCAGAAGGTATATCTCTCCTTACTGAAACACCAACTCTTGAGGAAAATTTTTTTTAATATGAATGCAAATATTGATTGTGGTCCAAACTGTCCAAGACAGTTGGAGTCTACAAATGTGGGAGATGTTATACCTGAATGCTCTGTTGATGAATCTCTTGTGCATGAACAATTGAGTCCCTTTGATGAGAATGATGTCTCTTGTGATGAGCTTACATATGATGAATTTAGGGCCTTTTGGTTTCTTACGGTCAAATTGGGGGGTTTGTCTAATGCTAGGTCTATGCTAGGTCTATGCTAGGTCTAATGCAGTTCTTTGCATACTTGAATTGCGGTACCTACTGAATTCGAGTTGGATCTGGCGGAGTAAATTGAATGAAAACGTGAAGTGAATTTAAGATAATTGTTTATGAGTCTTAAGATCTATACATTATTGTGAGTTCATTCATGCGGTACCCACTGACAAATAGATTCAACCCAATAGAAAGGACTTAAGTTTATCCGAGTCTAACGATTTGAATGCTTGATTGAGGCAGCTGCCCTACCAAGGGAGATGTTTGATGATGGAACTAGAGTTGAGGGATCTGGGATTTGGATTCGTTCCGAGAACTTGCCCTAACAAGGGAAGTTTGAGGAGCAAGTAGAGTGTAATTGTGAGAGCCACTAGGTTAATAAATTGCATAACACTAGCAGTTAGTCCCCTCACATTCACTCATACATAGTCGATGATATAGAGAGAGATCTGTTCTGGTTGAATTTCCCTCAAGGCAGTTCTTTGCATACTAACCTTTTGCATTTAATCTTATTTTGCATTTATTATACTTAGATTGCATTTGTCTTTGTTTTCTTCCTCCCATTTCATGCATTTGTAGCGTCAAGTGAACAATTGATCTCGGGACAACCAAGCCTTCTCTGTGGGAACGATCCCTCTCACCACTACTACAGTAGAGTTAGGGTATTATTGAGAGGTACGCGATTATCCTCCCAAATATGTATTCTAGTGAATATTGTAAAAAAAAAGTGAAAATTTCAATTTTAGAATTTTTACCGAATTTCCATTTTTCATGGGTTATAACACATGCATTTTAGCCAAAAATTGTAAAATTCAAAAACACGTTGATTTTGACTTTTTTGAGACCCTTTTTTGCACCCATCCCGATAGTGAACATGCATTCTAGTGAGTAATTTTCAAAAAAGTGAAATTTTCAATATTAGAATTTTTACCGAATTTTTGTTTTTCATGGGTTATAACACATTATTTAGCCAAAAATGGTAAAATCCCAAAACATATTGATTTCGACTTTTTTCGTACAATTTTTTGCACCGATTCCGATAGTGAATATTTCAAAAAAATGAATATTTAACTTTTAGAATTTTTACTTAATTTCTATTTTGTATGGGTTATAACACATATATTTTAGCCAAAAAGTGCAAAATTCAAAAACATGTTGATATTACGTTTTTGGTACCATTTTTTGCACCCACCCCGATTATGAAAAAAATGGTTCAAAAATAGTCAAAATCAACGTATATTTTTATTTTGAAATTTTTAGTTAAAACACTTGTATTATAATGCATGAAAAATGGAAATTTGGTAAAAAAATATAAACTCAAATTTTTCAATTTTTTGTCAATATCAATAGAATACATGTTCACAATTGGGAATGGTACAAAAACGGAACCAAAAAATCAAAATCAACGTATTTTTGGATTTTGTAATTTTTAGCTAAATAACGTGTGTTATAACCTATGAAAAATGAAAATTTGGTAAATATTCTAAAAATTAAATTTTCACTGTTTTTGAAATTATTCACTGGAATGCTTATTCACTATCGGGATGGGTGCAAAAAACGGTACTAAAAAAGTCAAATATAACTTGTTTTTGGATTTCGCAATTTTTGGCAAAACAACTTGTCTTATAACTTAACGAAAAATGGAAATTCGGTAAAAATTTTAAAAGTAAAATTTTCACTTTTTTTTGAAATTATTCACTATAATGCATGTTCACAATCGTTGCGTATGCAAAAAGTGGTACAGAAAAAGTAAAAATCGAGGTGTTTTAGGATTTTGTAATTTCTGGCTAAAATACGTGTTATATAAAAAATGAAATAGGGAAATTCGTTAAAAATTCTTAAAGTGAAATTTTATTTTGACAATATTCACTATAATACATGTCCACAATCGGGGTGGATGCAAAAAACGATACCAAAAAAGTCAAAATCACGTGTTTTTGAATTTTGCAATTTTTGGCTAAAATACGTGTGTTATAACCCATGAAAAATAGAAATTTGATAAAAAATTCTAAAAGTGAAATTTCAAATTTTTTTACAATAGTCACAAGAATCCATATTCACAATCGAGATGAGTACAAAAAAATTAAAATCAACGTATTTTTTATTTTGCAATTTTTAGCTAATTAATGTGTGTTATAACCCTTGAAAAATGGAAATTTGAAAAAAAAATCTAAACTTGAAACTTCACCGTTTTGAACAATATTCACTAGAATGCATGTTCACAATCGGGGTGGGTGTAAAAAACGGTACAAAAAAAAGTCATAATCAACTTGTTTTTGGATTTTACAATTTTTGGCTAAAATACGTCTGTAATAACACATGAAAAATAGAAATTCTGTAAAAAACCTAAATGTCAAATTTTACCTTTTTTGACAATATTCACTAGAATACATGTTCACAATCGAGATGGGTGCAAAAAATGGTACAAAAAGAGTCAAAATCGACGTGTTTGGGGATTTTGCAATTTTTAGCTAAAATACGTGTGTTATAACCCATGAAAAATGAAAATTTGAAAAAACCTCAAAAATTGAAATTTTCACTTTTTTGATAAATTCACTAGATTGCATGTTCACTATTTGGATGGGTGCAAAAAACGGTACAAAAAAGTCAAAATCAACGTGTTTTTGAATTTTGCAAATTTTGGCTAAAATACATGTGTTATAACCCATGAAAAATAGAAATTTGGTAAAAAAATCTAAAAGTGAAATTTTAACTTTTTTGACAATATTCACTAGATTGATTGTTCACAATTAAGATGGGTGCAAAAAATGGTACCAAAAAAGTCAAAATCAACATGTTTTGGGATTTTGCAATCTTTAGTTAACATACGTGTGTTATAACACCATGAAAAGTGGAAATTCGGTAAAAAAAATCTAAAAGTTAAATTTCACTTTTCTTGACAATATTCACTATAATGCATGTTCAAAATCGTATTGGGTGCAAAAAACGGTACCAAAAAAATCAAATTCAACGTGTTTTTGGATTTTGGAATTTTTTGCTAAAATACATGTGTTATAAACCATGAAAAATGAAAAATTTGGTAAAAAATGTAAAATTCAAATTTTCACTTTTTAACAATATTTTCTAGATTGCATATTCATACTCGGGATGCATGCAAATAAATGTACCAAAAAAGTCAACATCAACGTGTTTTTTGGATTTTGCAATTTAAGGTTAAATAACGTGTTATATCCCCATTCTCATTCAAAGGCTCTACGACATTGATGAACTGCCTCAAACTCAGTAGAACTTTCTTATCACATACTTTTGGCTGAGCCTATAAATCTCCGACCTGCATGGCAATATTATTCACTAAAGGTGGTAGTATTATTCATATACTTCTAAGAGGGATTTACTACATTTCCCTGCATTAGATCATAGAATCTTTCATGTAATGGAGTAGTACTCCAATTTTATTGTTCACATGCTTGTAACGGTGTGGTCGAGTATATTCGGCACTGCTTTTTGCTTATGATGTTATAAAGTTTTCCTTTTGTAAAAAAAAAATAAAAAAAAAATAAAAAAAATAAAAAAAACGTGTTATATCCCATGAAAAATGAAAATTCGGTAAAAATTCTAAAAGTGAAAATTTCACTTTATTTAAATTATTCACTAGAATGCATGTTCAATATTGGGGGTGGGTGCAAAAAATGTTTCCCAAAAAGACAAAATCAACGTGTTTTGATATTTTGTAATTTTTAGCTAAAATACGTCATGAAAAATGGAAATTATGGTAAAAAATTTAAAAGTGAAAATTTCACTTTTTTGACAATATTCGATAGAAAGCATGTTTCAATTTGGGGTGGGTGCAAAAAACAGTACCAAAAAAGTCAAAATCAATGTGTGTTTTGGATTTTGCAATTTTTGGCTAAAATACGTGTGTTATGACCCATGAAAAATAGAAATTCATTAAACTTTCTAAAAGTGAATTTTTTTACAATATTTACTAGAATGCATGTTCAAAATCAAGGTGGGTGCAAAAATTGGTTCCAAAAAAGTCAAAATCAATGTGTGCTTTGAATTTTGCAATTTTTGGCTAAAATACGTATTATAACTCATGAAAAATAGAAAATTGGTAAAAATTCTAAAAGTGAACCCATGAAAAATAGAAAATTGGTAAAAATTTTAAAAGTGAAATTTTCACTTTCCTTTAAATTATTCACTAGAATGCATGTTCACTATCGGGATGAGTGCAAAAATCGGTACGAAAAAAATCAAAATCAACATGTTTTAAAAATTTACAAATTTTGGCTAAAATACGTGTATTAGAACCCATGAAAAATGAAAATTCAGTAAAAATTCTAAAAGTGAAATTTTCACTTTTTTTACAATATTAACTAGAATGCATGGTTACAATCGATGTGGGTGCAAAAAGGGGTACCATAAAGGTCAAAATCAACGTATTTTTGAATTTTTCAATTTTTGGCTAAAATACGTATATATAACCCATGAAAAATAGAAATTTGGTAAAAAAAAATATAAGTCAAATTTTACCTTTTTTGACAATATTCACTAGAATGCATGTTCACAATCAAGATTGGTAGAAAAAACGGTACCAAAGAAAGTCAGAATCAACGTATTTTTTATTTTGCAATTTTTAACTAAAATACGTGTGTTATCGCCCATGAAAAATGAAAATTTAGTAAAAAAAATCTAAAACTGAAATTTTCACGATTTTAGACAATATTCAATAGAATACATGTTCACAATCGGGGTGGATGCAAAAAACGCTACTAAAAAAGTCAAAATCAACTTAATTTTAGATTTTGCAATTTTTGGGTAAAATATATGTGTTATGACCTATGAAAAATAGAAATTTGGTAAAAAAATCTAAAAGTGATATTTTAATTTTTTTTTTTACAATATTCACTAGAATGCATGTTCAAAAGCGAGATGGGTACAAAAAAACAACACAAAAAAGTTAAAATCAACATATTTTTTTATTTTCCAATTTTTAGTAAAAATACGTGTGTTAGAACCCATTAAATTCAAATTTGGTAAAAAAATCTAAAAGCGAAATTTTCATATTTTTTTGAAAATATTCAATAAAATCCATGTTCACAATTAGAAAGGGTATGAAAACGGAAACAAAAAAAAAATCAAAATCAACGTGTATTTTTATTTTGGAATTTTTGGCTAAAATACATGTGTTATAACTATTGAAAAATAAAATTTTAAAATTATTCGAAAAGTCAAATTTTAACTTTTTAACAATATTCACTATAATACATATTCACAATTGGGATGGATGCAAAACAGATACCAGAAAAGTCAAAATCAACGTGTTTTTGAATTTTGCAATTTTTTGCTACAATACGTGTGTTATAACCCATAAAAATAGAAATTCAGTAAAAATTCTAAAAGTTAAATTTTCACCTTTTTTTAAATTATTAATGCATGTTCACTATCGGGATGGGTGCAACAAAAGGTACCAAAAAAGAAAAAATAAACGTGTTTTTGGATTTTGCATTTTTTGGTTAAACAACATGTGTTATAACCCATGATAAATGGAAATTCGGTAAAAATTCTAAAAGTGAAATTTTCACTTTTTTCTAAATTATTCACTAGAATGCATGTTCACAATCAATTTGGGTGCAAAAAAGGGTACGAAAAAAGTGAAAATCAACGTATTTTGGGATTTTTGTAATTTTTGACTAAAATGCGTGTTTTACAACTCATAAAAAATAGAACTTTGGTAAAAATTTAAATGTGAAAATTTAACTTTTTTAAAATTATTCACTAGAATGCATGTTCACTATCAGGATGGACGCAAAAAAGGGTACCAAAAAAAGTCAAAATCAACGTATTTTAGGATTTTGCAATTTTTGGGTAAATAACGTGTGTTATAACTAATGAAAAATGGAAATTCGGTAAAAATTCTAAAAGTGAAATTTTCACTTTTTTACAATATTCTCTAGAATGCATGTTCACAATCGGGGTGGGTGCAAAAAACGGTACCAAAAAAGTCAAAATCAACGTGTTTTAGGATGTTGCAATTTTTGGCTAAAATACGTGTGTTATAACCATGAAAAATAGAAATTCGGTAAAAATTCTAAAAGTGAAATTTTCACTTTTTTTGAAATTATACACTATAATACATTTTCACAATCGGGGTGGGTGCAAAAAACAGTACCAAAAAAGTCAAAATCAATGTGTTTTTGGATTTTGCAGTTTTCGGCTAAAATATGTGTGTTATAACCCATGAAAAATAGAAATTTGATAAAAAAAATCTAAAACTGAAATTTTAAATTTTTTTACAATGTTCACTAGAATGCATATTCACAATGGAGATAGGTACAAAAAATGGTACAAAAAAAGTCAAAATCAACGTAGTTTTTTATTTTTCAATTTTTAGCTAAAATATGTATGTTATAACCCATGACAAATAGAAATTTGGTAAAAAAAAATCTAAAAGTGAAAATTTCACTTTTTTAACCATATTAACTAGAATGAATGACAAGAATCGCAGAGGGTGTAAAAAATAGTACAAAAAATTCAAAATCCACGTGTTTTTAGATTTTGAACCTTTTAGCTAAAAAAATCCATGAAAAATAGAAATTTGTTAAAAAAAATAAAAAAAGTCAAATTTTCAATTTTTAACAATATTCACTAGAATGCATATTCACAATCGGGATGGGTGCAAAAAAAAGTACCAAAAAAGTCAAAATAAACGTGTTTTTGAATTTTTCAATTTTTGGCTAAATAACGTGTGTTAAAACCCATGATAAATAGAAATTCAGTAAAAATTCTAAAACTGAAATTTTCAATTTTTTATAAATTATTCACTAGAATGCACGTTCACAATCAGGGTGGGTGCAAAAAACGATACCAAAAAAATCAAAATCCACGTGATTTTGGATTTTGGAATTTTTTGTTAAAATACATGTGTTATAACACATGAAAATTTGAAATTTGGTAAAAAATGTAAAAGGCAAATTTTCTCTTTTTTAATAATATTCACTAGAATGCATATTCGCAACCGTTAAGGGTGCAAAAAATGGTACCAAAAAAGTCAAAATCAAAATCTTTTTGGATTTTGCAATTTTTGGCTAACTAACGTTTTATAACCCATGAATTTTTCACTTTTTTGAGTGTATTCTCTTTAATGCATGTTCACAATCGGAGTGGCTACAAGAAACGCTATAAAAAAGTCCCATCAACGCATTTTTTTATTATACCATTTTTTGCTAAAACACTTGTGTTATAACCCATGAAAAATGGAGGTTTCGTGAAAATTTCTATTTTCACTTTTTTTATTTTTTTATTTAACAAAAATGGCATAATCCAAAGACATATTGATTTTGACTTTTTTCTACCATTTTTTGCACCAACCCTGATTGTAAACATGCATTCTAGAGATTTTTTTTCAAAAAAAATTAAAAATTAAAATTTTTACAAAACCTCCATTTCTCATGGATTATAACACCTGTATTTTGGTCATAAATGTCAAAATAAATAACGTATTGATTTTGACTTTTTCCATAGTGTATTTTGCACACACAATTGTGAACATGCATTCTGATGAACAGTGTCAAAAAAGATAGATTTAGACTTTTTTTTTTACCAAATTTTCATTTTTCAAGGGTTATAACACACATATTTTAGTTAAAACTAGCATAATCCAAAACTGCGTTGATTTGACTTTTTTTGTAGCATTTCTTGCATCCTCTCCGATTATGAACTTGCATTCAAGATAATACTGTCAAAAAAGTGAAAATAAAATTTTTTTCCGAAACTTTCAATTTTCATTGGTTGTAACATACGTATTTTAACAAAAAAAATGGCATAATCCAAAAACGCGCTGATTTTGACTTTGTTTTACCATGTTTAGCACCAACCTTCGTGAACATAAATTCTAGAGAATTTTTTCAAAAAAAGTTAAAATTAAAATTTTCACGAAACCTCCATTTTTCATGGGTTATAACACACATATTTTGGTCAAAAATTGCAAAGTAAAAAAATGTGATGACTTTGGCCTTTTCCATTGTGTTTTTTACACAGCTCAATTGTGAACATACATTCTAATGAACTGTGTCAAAAAATAAAGTTAGATTTAGATTTTTTACCAAACTTTTATTTTTTATGGGTTATAATACACGTATTTTAGTCAAAAATGACATAATCCAAAAACACGTTGATGAGACTTTTTTTTAGCATTTCTTGCACCCACTCCGACTGTGAACATGCATTCAAGAGAATACTGTCAAAAAAGTGAAAATAATTTTTTTGCGAAACTTCAATTTTCTTGGGTTATAACACACGTATTTTAGCAAAAAATGGCAAAGTAAAAAAACGTATTGATTTTGTCTTTTTCAATAGTTTTTTTTACACACAACTCAGTTATGAACATGCAATCTATTGAACGGTATAAGAAAAAGTTAGATTTAGATTTTTTACCAAGTTTTCATTTTTTATTGGTTATAACAAACATGATTTAGGCAAAAATGACATAATCTAAAAACATGTTGATGAGACTTTTTTTTACTTTTCTTGTACTCACTTCGATTGTGAACATGATTTCAAGAGACTACTGTAAAAAAAGTGAAAATAAAATTTTTTGCGAAACTTTCAATTTTCATGGGTTGTAACACACATATTTTAGCAAGAAATGGCATAATTCAAAAATGCGTTGATTTTGAATTTTTTTTGTACCATTTTTTGCACTAACCCTGATTGTGAACATGCATTCTAGAGAATTTTTCAAAAAAAATAAAATTAAAATTTGTACAAAACCTCCATTTTTCATGAGTTATAACACATGTATTTTGGTCAAAAATTGCAAAGTAAAAAAATGTATTGATTTTGGCTTTTTCCATGGAGTTTTTTACATACAACTCAATTGTGAACATGCATTCTAATGGACGGTGTCAAAAATAGTTAGATTTGGATTTTTTGTTTTACCAAATTTTCATTTTTTATTGGTTATAACAGACGTATTTTAGCCAAATTTGGAATAATAAAAAAAGCTTTGATTTAACTTTTTTGACGCGTTTCTTGCACCCACTCCGATTGTGAACTAACATTCAATAGAATACTGTCAAAAAAGTGGAAATAATTTTTTTTGCGAAACTTCCAATTTTCATGGGTTATAACACACTTATTTTAGCAAAAAAATGGCAAAATCTAAAAACGTGTTGATTTTGACTTTTTTTCTACCGTTTTTTGCACCAACCCTGATTGTGAACATGCATTCTAGAGAATATTTTTTCAAAAAAAGAGAAAATTAAAATTTTCACGAAACCTCCATTTCTCATGGGTTATAACACGCATATTTTGGTCATAAATTGCAAAGTAAAAAATGTATTGATTTTGGCTTTTTTCTTAGTGTTTTTTACACACAACTTAATTGTGAATATGCATTTTGATTAACGGCGTCAAAAAAAGATAGATTTAGATTTTTTTTTTACCAAATTTTCATTTTTCAAGGATTATAGCACAAGTATTTTATCCAAAAATGGCATAATTCAAAAACGCGTTCATTTGACTTTTTTGTATCGTTTCTTGCACCCACTCCGATTGTGAACATGCATTCAAGAGAATACTGTCAAAAAAGTGAAAATAAATTTTTTTGCAAAACATTCAATTTTCATAGGTTGTAACACACGTATTTTAACAAAAAATGGCATAATTCAAAAACTCGTTGATTTTGACTTTTTTTTGTACCGTGTTTTGCACCAACCGGTCCAACCCTGATCGTGTACTTACATTCTAGAAAATTTTGTCAAAAAAAGTTAAAATTAAAATTTTCACGAAACTTCCAATTTTAATGGGCTATAACACACGTATTTTGGTTTAAAATTACAAAGTAAAAAACATGTTGATTTTGGCTTTTTCTGTAGTGTTTTTTTCACACTCAATTGTGAACATATATTCTAATGAAAGGTGTCAAAAAATGAATTAGATTTTGATTTTTTACCAAATTTTTATTTTTCATGGGTTACAACACACTTATTTTAGCCAAAAATGGCACAATCCAAAAACACGTTGATTTGACATTTTTGTAGCGTTTCTTGTACCCACTTTGATTGTGAACATGCATTCAAGAGAATACTGTCAAAAAAGTGAAAATAAATTTTTTTTGCCAAACTTCCAATTATCATGGGTTAGACACACCTATATTACCAAAAAATGGCATAATCCAAAAGGCGTTGATTTTGACTTTTTTGTACGTTTTTTGAACCAACCCTAGTTGTGAACGTGTATTCTAGAGAATTTTTTCAAAAAAGAAACATCCATTTTTATGGGTTATAACACATGTATTTCGGTCAAAAATTGCAAAGTAAAAAAACGTGTTGATTTTTACTTTTTTCTATAGTGTTTTTTATACACAACTAAATTGTAAACATGCATTCTAATGAATGGCGTAAAAAAAAGCTAGATTTAAATTTTTTTTAACAAAATTTCATTTTTCATGGGTTATGAAACACATATTTTGGTAAAAAATGGCATAATCCAAATACTCATTGATTTGACTTTTTTGTAGTGTTTCTTGAACCCACTACGATTGTGAACATGCATTTAAGAGAATATTGTAAAAAATGTGAAAATAATTTTTTTTTACGAAACTTCCAATTTTCATGGGTTATAACATACGTATTTTAGCCAAAAAAGGCATAATAAAAAAACACGTTGATTTGAATTTTTTGTAGCGTTTCTTGCACCAACTTCGATTGTGAACATGAATTCAAGAAAATATTGTCAAAAAAGTTAAAATAATTTTTTTTGTTAAACTTCCAATTTCATGGGTTATATCACGTATTTTAGCAAAAAATGACATAATCAAAAAAACCGTTGATTTTGACTTTTTTGTACTGTTTTTTGCACCAATCCTGATTGTGAACATGCATTTTAGGAAAATTTAAAAAAAAAGTGAAAATTAAAATTTTTACGAAACCTCCATTTTCATGGGTTATAACACACATATTTTTATCAAAAATTGCAAAGTAAAAAAACATGTTGATTTTGGCTTTTTCCACGGTGTTTTTTATACACAACTAAATTGTGAACATGTATTCTAATGAACGGTGTCAAAAAAAGTTAGATTTAGATTTTTTTACCAAATTTTCATTTTTCATGGGTTATAACAGACGTATTTTAGCCAAAAATGGCATAATTAAAAAACACATTGATTTGACTTTTTTGTAGCGTTTCTTGCACCCACTCCGATTGTGAACATGCATTCAACAGAATACTGTCAAAAAAGTGAAAATAAATTTTTTTGCGAAACTTCCAATTTTCATGGGTAGCACACGCATTTTAGCCGAAAATGACATGATCCAAAAATGCGTTGCTTTTAACTTTTTTTGTACCGTTTTTTGCACCAACTCTGATTGTGAGCATGCATTCAAGAGAAATTTTTTAAAAAAAAAGTAAAATTTGAAATTTTCAGGAAATCTCAATTTTTCATTGGTTATAACACACGTATTTTGGTAAAAAAATTGCAAAAGTAAAAAAACGTGTTGATTTTGGCTTTTTCCATAGTGTTTTTTACACACAACTAAATTGTGAACATGCATTCAAATGAATGGTGTCAAAACAAGTTAGATTTAGATTTTTTAACCATATTTTCATTTTTCATGAGTTATAAAGCACATTTTAGTCAAAAATTGCATAATCCAAAAATGTATTGATTTGACTTTTTTATAGCGTTTCTTGCACCCACTTAGATTGTGAACATGTATTCAAGAAAATACTGTCAAAAAAGTCAAAATAATTTTTTTTGCGAAACACACAATTTTCATGGTTATATAACACACGTATTTTAGCAAAAAATTGCATAATTCAAAAATGCGTTGATTTTGACTTTTCTTGTACTGATTTTTGCACCAACCCTGATTGTGAACATGCATTCTAGAGAATTTTGTCAAAAAAAAAGTGAATTAAAATTTTCATGAAACCTCCATTTTTCATAGGTTATAACGCACGTATTTTGGTCAAAAAATGCAAAGTAAAAAAAACGTGTTGATTTTGACTTTTTCCATAATGTTTTTTCACACAACTCAATAGTGAACATGCATTCTAATGAATGGTGTCAAAAAAAGTTAGATTTAGATTTTTTTTACCAAATTTTCATTTTTCATGGATTATAACACACATATTTTAGTCGAAAATGGCATAATCCAAAAACGCATTAATTTTGACTTTTTTGTACCGTTTTTTGCACCAACCTTGATTGTAAACATGCATTCTAGAGAATTTTGTGGAAAAAAAAAAGTGAAAATAAAAATTTTCACCAAACCTCTATTTTTCATAGATTATAACACACATATTTTAACAAAAAATGGCATAATCCAAAAACGCTTTTATTTTGACTTTTTCTGTACCATTTTTTGTGTCAACCGTGATTGTGAATATGTATTCTAGAGAATTTTGTCAAAAAAATAAAAATAAAAATTTTCACGAAACCTCTATTTTCTTTCATGGGTTATAACATACCATTTCGGTCAAAAAATCGCAAAGACAACTCCTGCAGTGTTTGCCTTAAAAAGGCTTAACAAATTCTTGGCAACCCAAATTCAAGGGTAACTCCACTAAAATAACAACTTCTAAGACAAATTTACAATTAGTATAAACATGGATATTTATCAACATGTATTGTTACAAAGTTTAAATACAAAGCATGGATATTTATCAAAATGTATGTTACAAAAACGTTCAACTCCCATTAGTATCATTAGTGAATCGGAGAGGACAGTCAGGTGGAGCAAGGAAGGGACACTTCCTTTCATATGGAATAATGAAGTTAGCTTGCTTATGCGGTTACTGAGCTGATTATGTACTTAGCACCTCCATCTTCTTGCATGGATATTCATACTGAAACACAGCCGCCTAAGTTGTTATTACCTGCGACGATAACAATGTCTTGCTCTTCCACCTGGTCATTTGCCGGTACATTAATTTCTCCCTGCACATAATCATGCGGTTGTTATGAAGGTAACTACTGATTGTTGGAGTTTAAAAAGTAATAGATAACCAAAAAGATTAGAGACATGCCATCAATAGTCTTGTAGAAGACAAGCAAGAGAAGAGATTAAAATCTTACGGTTGGTTCACCAAAGTATGCAGTAATTGATTTCAGCTTTTTGTTTAAGTAATTCTTCTCCACCTGTGTTTCAGACAAAGAAAGGACTGACTAGAATTAAAAGGGGATAGCATGTAAAATGGGTTGAACTACAGAAAGGATCGACTGCAATAAAAACATTCCTGAGCCACTAACATTTATGGAAGTAAAAAGGAACTTGATCTTAAAAATTATCTATAAATCGCAACACTCGTGCAAGAAAGATGTTACGAGGGAGAAAAGAAAGGAAAAGCGAGACAAAAAATCCAGTTAAGTCCTGCTTGCTAGAACAGGAGCATGAAAGAAAAGTCAATCTCCCCAATTCCGTAACAAGTGTCACTGCAGCCACTAACTAACCAACTTTAAATTTCACCAATTCCTGACATTAGAAGACGAATATCTAGCACTCTTAATTTATCAAAATAAAGGAAACTAGTCTTACCTCCAATGACCATGGAGGACTGGCAGACAGAGCCAACTCCGCCAATTGGTTGATATCAACATTTCTTGGGAGGAACATGACAACTTTTGGGGCAATTTTCTTTGCCATGTTGAAGAGGAAATGCCTGGGAACAGGACATTAAAGAAATAAGTGCAAGGACAGTTGTCTGGGTAAATGGGTATTACGATGTTAAAAGGCACATATGTTAATTTCCAAAGCAGAGAAATACCCATTGCGAGGCTTAAGCATTCTCCTGATGTCAAATTTTTTTTCTTTGGCATAATCAGGTCCACCCCAAGGTGGTGATAGAAATACAGCATCCCCCTGCAGGAAAGAAATATTTGGAGATTAATACTCCAAATGGGAATTATGTTGACATGACATAAATACCTTCAATGATTTCACAATAAACTTCAGTAAATTCAAAACTGAATAGGTAAACAGTGGCATTTGAGACTGATTTCTCTTTTCAGCAAACAATGTAGCGGCCTTATACAAGAAAGACGCAAGAAATCAAACTTCAACTAAAAACAAGTAAAAGGAAAAGCAAAGTTGCAAATTCATATGGTGTAGAATGGGGGCCAAGATTGCTGCTTCAGTATTTGAAAAAAAAAAAAAAAGGCAGAGTTAATATCAACACTTGCTCTAGTAGAGTTCAATACCTTTAATTTTGGTGCCAAAACTGTACTGTCTCCTATTATGAAGTCTATGCGGTTGTTAACTCCATAGATTGCTGCATTATGCTGCGCATAGTCAATTTTCCTTGGATCAATATCAATTGCAATAACATGTTGACTCCTGAAAAGAAACAGAATGTAAAAATCTGAATGCATACAACAAAAGTCAATTATTTTAGTAGGTAGTAACAACATCAGAAAATTTAATAATAATATCTGAGATTAGGCTTAATAATCTACTGGATCAGACATATTAATAGAGCTTCTTTGACTATTAAAGTGCAAGATCTGCTCAAGCATGCAACACTTACTAAAATTAATCACAGTAAGGGGCCAACCATAACAATTTTTGAGCAGCTATCCTACTCACCATTGTGCAAATTGGATTGCATTCCCCCCAACTCCAGTAAAACAATCCACAATGGTCCCACACCCACAGCGAAATGCGTGATGTTTGGCTATTGGTTCTGGAGTGACAGAAAACCATCCCTCTACATCCATTTGTATACCATCATCAAATCTGGAAAAGAGTAGATATCTCTGACACCAATATTTACTTATAGTGGGCGAAAATTCTTCTAAAATTCCTTGGAGTTTGATCTCTGCAGAAACCGTCAGCTATAATAAATAACATGTTACTTGCAGCAGTAGTAATTAAAAAGCCTATATTGCACATTAGAACAGACATTAACAATCATCCAATTGAAATTCACAAAGTTTCCATTTCAATACAGGAAAATAGCTTTGCTTCAAACCTTGGAGAGTCAACATCAGCGTTATGGCCTACTTCTCAAGCATGCCATCTGACAGAGAACCTAAACGAATGTTTTACACCACATTTCTTGATTTGCCTCTCAAAAAGTTGAGACTTAAATTAAGGATAGACATACTAAATAAGATGCAAATTCAGAGGGAGTTCACAAATGCTAATTAATGTCCCCTCTGCCCATCCATCAAGACCTTTTATGCTGGAATATGTGAAAATAACAAAACATAATCCAAAAGCCTCATAACAAAAAGTAGATCCTGAATGAATGCATGGATATGAGTTTTTATTACCAATTAGAAAAACATGCCACAAAACTACCAACCTTCTCTTCTAAGGGGCAATCTTTCATTTGATTCCAATTTTCTCAATTTCTTTTTCTTTTTTGCAGTTATGTAAATATTGAAACTTTCAGCAAAACTATTATCTCCTGTTGGCTCATCAAGTGCTTGGTCCATTGATCCATTGCAACTTTCAGATTCATTGGTCAATCTATGATCTTGAGGCAGACCACAAGAAATACCCAGCTCATTTGATTCTCCAGAATCTGGAAAGACAGCATCCAATTCCTCTGTCCCTAGATTTATATCGGTTGGATCACCAGCTATATTTCTACATGTCATGCCTTCTGTTCCAGGAGGCAAATCCCATGTAGACTCATGTGTTACGGTATTATAGTAGTAGTATCTCGTGTAATCCTCATCCCAAT
Source organism: Ophiorrhiza pumila (assembly GCA_016586305.1). NCBI lineage: Eukaryota > Viridiplantae > Streptophyta > Magnoliopsida > Gentianales > Rubiaceae > Ophiorrhiza > Ophiorrhiza pumila. The sequence goes on along the minus strand of BLIW01000010.1, from coordinate 3,504,999 downwards.
ATGCTCTCCATTCACCAAAAACAGCTTTGCAGTAACTGTCAGCCGCATTGCAGTCAACCAGCTCAGAAGACTCTGAATGTGAAGCAACTTCAGAATCATGTGTCAACTCAGCATTGGCACAATAGCTCAATGTATCTGCTACATGATCAGCACTACCATATACCAAGCAATTTCCATTTGAAGTATCATCATCTAATTTTGAATTGGTCCCTGCTTTGATATCTTCTATCACTAAATTATTTGTAATTCTTTGGTCACTAGAAAGTCCATTAATCAGCCCAAGGTTAGAATCATCCCTGGAAGCATAGTGATCAACAACACAAATAGTAGACGTAGGCAAAGCCATTGACTCCTCTGCTCCATCACATAGGCTATTTAATCCATTGGTGTTCTCCACAATATCACAGCATGACGGTTCACTTTGTCCTAGAGTGGACATGGAACATAAGGAATTGCCTTTCCTATCATCAAAAATAGTAGGAGATGCATTCCCTCTCTCACTCACATTGATCAAGTCTATTATTTCCTGATTGATGTCTTCGAGACTATAAAGATTTTTCTTCTTTGCATTTTTGTTTTTCCCTCCAGGAGTAATCCTCTTCTGCAAAAGAACGTATTTTTCAAACTAGGATGATATATATATCAACCATATTAGTAATCAATATGCAAAACACCAAGTCCCATTCAAAGAACTAAAGAATTCACCACATAAATAATCTGTAAATGTAGCAAGATCATTTAGTCAAATGAAATTCAAATAATTTCTTCACAACCCAAAATCTCCTAGACTCTAATGATCACCAAATTCTTGTCACACATTAATTGCCTTTTAACATTTAAGGCACAGCCAGAAACCTGAAAGTAGTCTCATCGAGCATTTAAGCAGTAAACGAAGAGCTTTACCAAGAACGAATGAAACAGAACAGAAAGTAAAATTACCTCCTTGTTTGTATGGAACGAAAAGGGAAGTCCCAAGTCATTCATCTGTCTGGCTAGTTCCATCTCTTCAGGCAGAGGGAACAACCCTAGAAGCACAAGAAACACAAACTGCTATTTGAAATAGTATCGTCAACAAGACAATTCCGCATCCCCAATGACGATGAAAAATCTTGCCCAACATGATATAAAGAGAGCTAACTAACAAACCCAATTTTTAGAAAAAAACGCTAAACACATAGGAAACTAAAAGGGAAAAATGGGAATTTAATAAAAAAAAAAAAAACAGAACTTGCCATTAGAAGCGAAACCGTTGTTTGAGCTAACATTGTCTTTGCCGGTGGGTTTCTACACAAAAGAACGTAAACGAACTAAGTAAGATACATCACGAATTACTTTTTGGACTGATTTTCACATCAATATCCACCCATTAAAGAGCAACAACAAATAACTTAGCCATCACAAGCATAGGGGAAAAGAAGATAAAAAAGGATAGTTTACAAGACGAACTTACAGTTGGCTGGGTAGAAACTGCACCTCGATCCTGCGGTGAGACATCTTCCCTGTACAAAAGTAAACAAGCCCACGTCACAATTAAAGCAAAAGTTTTAAACTTTCATCCTCCGGGGAGCAATAAATGAAAAAAAATAAATAAATAGATTCTTTAAAGCGCTATCTATAGCTTCCCCACCGCAACAAAAAAAAAAAACTATAGCTATTGAATTTTGTTGCAAATTGAAATGAAATGAAACAAAACAAAGCGGCAGGCATAAAGGGCTAACCAGAGGTACACTTCTGTGAGTTTGAAAAGAGGACCAAGAGCTATGATAGCTGCCTCTTCAGTTTCTGTTTCTTGGACCATTTTTTTCAGTTTTTTTTTTGTCTTAAAGGAATTTCCTCAACTGGGTTTTAGTCACTCTAGGCTGGGGTTTTAGGCTTTAGAAGGTAAAACACAACTCGTGATCTTCCTTAATCCTTCCGAGCCGAAGGTACAACGATTGGAGTCTGTCAAACAGTCGTCAAATTTGCAAGAACTTTGGTCTTTCCCTCCCTTCTCTTCTGCAGTTTGTAATGAAATGTTTTGTTGTGGCCCTTTTGTATTCAGTTGTAACGCATGGGACGGGGACTAAAATTGGCTAAAGCAGGCTACAGAGACAACAATCCTAGTATTTATTTTATTAAACTTTGGAAACAAAATAATGACTATTTATTTGCTTTACAATAAATATGGTAAAAAAGTTGGGGTAATATGGGCACCGCCACCATGGACGTGCAAATCCAAAAGAAATGTTAAATAATGTTAATTTTTTTTCTTTTTATGACGTAATTTTGCTGAACAAATTAAAATCTTGAATTGCTTTATATGGTTGGAAGTTATGAGACTAGAAAATTGTGCCTGTCCATTTTCCAATTCATTAATGACTTCTGATAAATAGGAGTTGCTTTCAAAATGAAAAGAAATACGTCATATTGCGAAAATGTTGGTCTTTAAACTATTAATACCCTTCAGTAGAGTAGGTTCGTACGTATTAGAACGAGATAATCGCAATTTCAGTGTAGGTTAGTTTTCTGTAGAGTGGGCTCTCTATACTTCAGTGGAGTAGGTTCTTACGTGCTGGAACGAGTTAATCGCGATTTGAATGTATATTAGTTTTCTGTACGAGTTAATCGCGATTTCAGTGTATGTTAGTTTTCTGTAGAGTGGGTTCATTGAGAGTCAAATGACTCAAATCCAGATCATATAAGTGTATAAGGTCGGTTGCTTGACACAGACAATTCAGTTGGATAAAATTGATCTTACAAATTAACGCAAACTCATAGCAGCATAGCATTGTTAGTATCCATTTCTCAAGAAATCAAACGCAGGCTAAAGAGACAAAAATAAGGAATATGACAATTGAGAGTACACAAGAGTGTGCAGGATCTTTAGGATCAAAACTTTATATTCTTGTTGTGTCATGATTGGCAAGGTTTTTGAGATTCTGGAAGTCTGTTGAGAGTTATCCAAGTACATTCTACATCAAAACCACACAAATTATGCCATTTCAAGGGGACCTAAGACACACGGATAGGCTAAGATTTGATACAAATGTGATACTCGTGTCCAAAAATATTGAAGGTTTAGTATCAGGGTGGTTTCTGTCTCAACTTGTAGTAGAAAATTCAAACTTCTTTCCCCAGATCAGAAACACAATACACATGAATAATTGAATAAAGCATGTTCCAAAGAACAAAACAAAAAATATTGTGTCTTCAGCAAACGGAGTTTCGGTTCACGAACGAGTGTAAAGATCAAATCGCAGGTAAGCAAATGGTACCCTATAATGCAAGAAAAGTTGTAGCCTCGGAAAATTAGCAAGCATGTAAACTATGTATAACATTTGAATTTCACGAATGGAGATGTTTCCTGCGAAGGAAACGAGGGTAATAACAGAGCCCATAAGCAAAAGATCTGCACATCTTGTAAAATTAAGAAGACTTTGATTACCACAAGAAAGATTTTATGTTCAACTATTGGAGTTAAAAAGCTCTGCAATGGCCAAACTACCACAAAATTGTGTTAAACTCCTAAGTCTGATTCTCCTTTTCTTACAAAATGATCAACCGTACTATCTGACCAAGAAATCGAAATGCCTTTGTCGCTTCTCTTAAGCATTTATTTTTCTCATCTCTAGACCAGTGCTGCAACAGATTCACAGATACAGCATCAAGCAATGCCTCAAGAAAATACAGAACAATGTTCAGATGAAAATTGATTTCGGGCATTTATATACCTTTCCAAGCATGTTGATGTTCTCTCTGACCCTTTGTAACAACTCTACTTCTTCCCCCTCCCATGCATAGAACTCCAGTTTTCTGCCTTCGAACAACTTCTCAGAGACCTGTCAGTAATAAATAAAGAGCATCTGTAAACACATATTATATGCCTGAATGCATAAAATGCAGAAATCCACTGCAACAAGTGAAATTGGAAGTCATTCACTGCCCAATATCTTCAAGCAAGGTCAAGCCACAAACCCAACAAATGAAGAACATAGGAAGAGAAAAACGACAATGGTACAATTCAAGCAGGGCAATGCTGCGAAAGGGGTGGCAAATAAACCATAAAATCAAGAACCTTATTGTTAGCAGTCAAGTTATAGAACTTAATGTTCCATTAAAATTACACAGGAAGTTCTTTAGGACAAAATATTTAACTGCATACCTATTGACAATGGCACAACAAAACAAGTACTCTAAACACAACAGAGCTCTTCCAAATGCCTTTCATTCTCCACATTCCTAATCTTTCCTATCACATTATTCCTATTCATAACAAGAGTTTTCACTTTCAAGACTGTTTTTACATACCAATAACTACTAAAACTCAATATAGTTGACGACTCAACTGAAGACCAAAGAGCACGTAAATTTTATTGAAGCTATTTACTGTCATGTAATAACTCCCGGCACCATCAAAAGCTGCAATATTTCTCCTTATTAATGCATGCAGTTTCACTTGCCAATCAAAAAAGTATGTAACTAGGATTAATTCCCCCCCAACTTAAATGTCAAAGCTAACCATTCTGAACTAGCTGCCTAGTGCCTAGCAGTTGTATGCTTTCATCAAACAATGTGGTTTTTCCAAATGCATGTAACCTTAGAGCACAGATAACTTCCATTGTACTTTCAAGGACACCTCCACACTTGCTTCTTCCTTGTACATTATCCACAAGGGCTAATTCTAGTGCTTATCAATCAAGATAAAAAAAACATATATATTTGTTTAACAACATAATGCGGTCCTAGGGGCAGGTGCCTGTTTAGACAGTTTCTAGTAATACTATTCAGCAAAAATAATCGTTTAAACAACCATCTAAAATAAATACAAAGGGCTTGACATCCAAAAAACTGTCATCAACATCTTCATGTACTAATAAATACTAAAACCAGCATCAAACTATTCCCCAAATTTGGTTTTCCATTTCACCCTGGATATATGATACCCAACAGAAACAACTTACTGCATAAAGTGAATCAATAACACCAAAAACAGACCTTTTTGGCTATTACTTGTCCTCCAGCTATATGTGAGAAGTATATGTTGTAAAAATGGCAGAGAAACAAAGGGGGAGTTTTCTCAGCAAGTTCCTCCAGATGCTGGGCATAAGTAACTCCTGGATTGCTGGGTTCTGGGATCACATTTCCCCTCTCGCTTAACCATAATAAATCTTTTGACAGACATTCTGATCGTTCCAATCCTGTCTTCCTGAAGTAGGCATCTGCCCCAGACAAACTTAGAACAATACACCAATTGTGAACTAAACGCAATGCATAACCAATTGGCAATAAAGAAAGAAAAATTAGATTCATATAACGCGTAAACTATATGCAATATTATCATCAAGAAGGTCTGGGAAGTCGAGGAGGCAATTACACTTAATCTTAATTAACTGAACTTGACTATTAGAACAAGATTAAATCTAGGGGAATCCTATTAAATGCAACAGTTAACACTCAGATACACGAACTGGTTAGACCCCTATATCAACTGAAGTACTGAACCCTCCATTGCAACAACAGGGAGAAAAATCGGGCCTAATAGCCAGTTGAAGGAAAAAGGAGCAAAGTTCATCTCTTTTCAAGATGACAGCATATATCACAATCACAAGACAGCAAAATATAAAAAGACCCATCCAAATTTAGCATTGAAGAAGATATTTAGCAGCTTAAAGAGGAAGATGGGAACTTACAAGAAACATCATTGGACTCGTCAACAATGCGTTCAATAGTACTGAAAACAAGCTTACTGTCAACAAGGTACTTTATGAAACCTTCAATAGTCGGCTGCCAAGTCCCTTCATTTCCGCTATTGTCCTTTTCCTCTTCTTCCTCTGAAACCGACCCACCATTTTCGTCACCATCAGAATCAAGACTCTCACTTTCAAATCCTTTCTTGCTCCCGGAATTAATATTTCTATTTCTGCTCTTTCTTGATTTGCCACTGTTCCGCAGCTTCATTGCAACGAACCTCATCTCTTCAGTTATCCCATCTTTTTCACCAGGGTATTGTTTCCTGTACCGCGTCCTCCTCACCCTCACAGGAGGCACGTTCCCAATCATTCCCGCCGGCGATGACGTCCGCACATCCTTATCACCGTCTTCATCCGGCGATGATGGTGTTGATATTACTGTGTAGATATTGTTGGAGTTGGAACAGTACAAAGTAGTGGAGCGCTTCGTTTTATCACAATTTGTTGAATTCCATTTGTCGAATGATTGAAAATTCGAGAAATTGTACAAAAGTTGGTGTCTTAAGTTATATTGTAGCAGCGAAAGGGATGGATTTAAGGAGGCTATTGATTCAATCATGGCTCTTGTTTTGCATTACGAGCACTTCTTGAAGTAGCACCGCCGTTTATATGGCCGCCAAAAAACTTCATGGTGTTTTGTTCTTGGCCTTTAAAGTTTTGGTTTATTCTGTTGTACCGTCTAATGCATGTTTTCTTTTTCAACTTGGCGTGTTATTTAATTTCCTTCATTTGTTTATGGTTTAGGAAGAATCAACCACATTCTATTTCCAGCATTTGTTTGTAAGATGAAGTCATTCAATTAGGAAGAATCAACTATATTTGTTACAACTGGTTTGCATCTAAGCAAACTGTTTCAAGCAAATTGGCTTCTTATCTGTTACTTCAGTAATGTAATATACAATAGTAGAGGACTCTCTACGCCTAAAGCATGGGAGGGTTAACTAAAAGATAAGCCTCTGCCTAACAATACAATAGTATACTAAGTATAGAACTCCGGGACTGTACAGGTAAAATGAAAGAAACAACACTGGGGATGATCTCTATACAAAGTTTCTCCTATAAACAATTCTAATTCTATTTGTAATCCTTGTACAGCATATTAAGGTTGAAAATTTGCTCCTAGTTGGCATGTATGATCCTGGCAATTTCGTAGCGTTTCTGATAGCCAATTCAAGGTAACGAGTCCTTGCCTCCAAAGTTGTTGTTCAGAGTCATACTTTCAGAAGGATCCGACCAGGTTCAGAGCAACAATATCATCACTGCAAAAAATTTCTAGCTTTGTCTATTTACAATCTAGTTTATGTTCTTTCAACTTCCTCAAGAAATCTAAAGTTTCTTTGTAGGAAGGATCAATGCGTGAGATAGGCTTGCAAGAATTTACATGGTCTGTGGAATCTAATACCTGCATTCCAAGTTGAAAAGGGAAACAAAGAATAAGCTGAAATTAAGATGGTGGTATATGCATTCAAATGAATCATTCTTTTTAGGCTCTCAAGTGGCAGTTAAAACTTGTAAATGGGTAAACTCAAAGGAAATGCATCATGCAGCAATCATGCTTTCAAACTAGAAACCGTACTTCATGGCTTCAACATTATCCAACATTGAAACCAAAAGCTAATGTAATATATGTATTTGCCATTACACCAAAAAAAATCATAATTCCTACATCCTATATGCCTAAATGGCGAGCAATCCAATATTGGCATGTGAATTCTCTAAGGCATAGATCATTGCCAAACAGTAATTGTTAAGTTCATCATTTCATAAGCAATATTCATATATCTCAATTCCTAAAAACAACTACCATCTTCTATGCAATAAAATCAAAGGTTTGCCTTCATAAAATCCAGCTACTGATGCTGAACAATTGGTAAGTTGTGCAATGATATGCTCATAGCATCACCAGTGTGGGAATTTCTGTTATTTCAGTACAATAGAAATTTTTGCTAGTGCAAGATTTCAAGTTCTCTGCAAGTATTTGTGTTGAATCACACCCTTGAGTTGAGATTCACAGGTATTAATATGTCAGAATTAATGGGTCACAAAGGTTTAGGACAAATTTTGGGACATCCCAAAAATCATGACATCATTGAATGAAATACAAACGCAAATTCACCCTCTGATCATTCATAATTCTTTACATATTCAAGTGCAACCAGAAGTCAGCAAAGACATCAAATGCTTAGATCAGATTTTATCCTATATGATAATGAAAAAACTACAGTATGGCCAATTAATTAAAGAAACTGAGAAGATAAGCACACGAATGACTGTTTCAAATGCAGCGTCAAAATATTCCCTCCATAATTAGACATATCAAACGACATGACTAAATACAAACGTATAACTTACAACAAGCTCGCCAAATCCAGGATATGCAGATGATATAGGTACAATTTCCCTTCGGTAGGCATAACCTCCATATCCTTCAACAATTGGGGTTAATTTGGTCTGTGAAACAGTCATTAACCAATCAAAGTTAAAACCTCTGTGGCCACAAAAGTATGTCAAAATTCTGAAGTATTTGAAACGAAATGTCCAATACGGAAATATTACCTCACCAAAGCTAAGGACTTCAAGCATGCCTTTCTCGTGAAGGTCACTGATAAAGTTATTAAGCTCGATCAGTCTTGGAGATCCACTTCTTAACTCTCCAATCTAACCATGGAAGGTAAAAGTGTATATTACAAACCAAATGCTAGGCATCTCATCATTTTGAAAACAATAGCGAAAGGGGGGAAAAGATCAAAGAGAAAAAAAATTATATCAGGTTTTGGGATTGGGAATGAGGGTGTAGAGAATGGGAATAAATGAAGAAATACTAAATCGTCCCATCTTGAGTTTGGGACTTTGGTTCTTTCTAGAATTTGTACTATTATAATCTAATATAAAATGAAACCGTGGATTATCCCAAGCAAAGTATTTATTTTCAATTTGAATCTAAATGAAAGTGTTGTTAGTGGAAAACAAAAACATCAACGGAAAACAGAAAGAGAATATGTTATACCATAAACTAAAAAAAATTAAGAATCAAAACTGAAACCAAAAATATTAGTAACCGACCACCAAAAAGAGGAAATTGTAGATCAGATGCACAAAAAAACCAAGAGAATCTTGGATCCATTCCCCAACAAACCATAAAAACATGATGAAGAAGATTATGCAGTATCAAAGATAGAAAAACCAAATCCATATACATCAAACTGGTACTAACAGTTGGTGCAGGGCGAAGCACAAGACCCATACGCCAAGGCATGTCTGCTAGTTTGCTGCCAAAATGCGGACAACTATAGAATACCTGAAGCCCGATAAAAAGCAAACATTATCAGAAATATCAATGAAGGATAATTAACAGGATTCAGTATAACAATTATTTATTTCATGGAATAAAACATACAAGTCCAATGGTGTTGTTAACAAAGTTTTCCTTGTTTTCTGCTTTTGCTTGATACAACATCTCCTTGACAACAAGGCCTCCCATGCTGCAACAAGGCATTGGCATAATGGCATCAGCTTGTGGTAAGTACCAAAAACAAAGTGCTTAAGAACTACTTGGTGGTCTCATATGGTCCTGTTTCAAGGTGTATGTGGGAAGAAAGAACTTGTGTGGTGCAACAGCAGTCATCTACTACCACGTAGGCATGTTGAATGTCCTGAATTAATAGTTACACTTCATATTTTTCATGGCTTATATTTATTTACCATTTTTCTGTTCTATTACTGACGAATCACCAACAAAAATTTCTAGGTAATCTTTGTGAATGCTCTTCCTGTCTTTAGTTTTATGCAATTAATAGACAAGAGTATCAATGTACTTTGTCAAGCTAACAATTAGAAAAAGTTTTAAAACACTCGGACTTCTAATCCAACAAGTTCATAGTTGAATATTCTATTAGCACTCTAACATGGACACGTGGGACAAAATATTTTGTAATATCTTAATATGAAACCCAGCTAACCTCATTCTATAATTGGAAAGACTTGAATTTAGTAATTTGTTCTATATGATTGGATTCACTGTCAAATTTTAACCAAGAAAAACAAAGTGATGAAATGAAAAAGGTAAAATTACAAAGGGAACTTCCAAAAGCTTGGACATTATCTATACTGATCAAAGAGGAACTTTCTTACAAAGCTTTAAGCATATTAGATGCCCTAAAAACCCATTGAAGGCCTCAAATATTGATTTTGGTGTTGAAAACTTTAATTTGGATAATGTCTCAGTGAAATATTAAAATTTCCAGTACCAGAAGTAACCCTTTTTTGGAAATAACTTACAAAGTTTTATCACAGAAGATGATCACCAAATACGGCTGTAATCAAACGGAAAAAAGAAAAAAAAAACCAACAAGAAAAAGAACCAATATAAATATGGATGATACAAACCTGTGAGTCACAAATACAACAGGTCGGTCTCCAATTCCTGCAGCAATTAGCTTCTCTAACAGCATTGAGCTTACTTCCTGTGGAATCAAGCACACGAGGGTGATAATTCAGTGAAAAATTTCAGGAGAGGACATCAATCACCACTAGGCAAGGAAACCTATTGCACGGTGGAGGGCTTACTACAGAAAATACATAGATAGAGTGACCAAATACATTGCAAGCAAGAAAACAGCTACAAAAAAGTTAACATTGTATAGGACGCAAGTAGGTTGACATTATTCATTCATGAAATTTGAGCTTCCAAAACTTGAATAGAAACAAAGTGAGAAAAGATAAAGAATTCAAACATAGTGATCATCTGCAACATGTATGTGCATCTAACCCTACAAAATATATATGCTGGCTGGACACCAAGAGTAGCTATAGGTGAGTGGAAAAGATTATGCAAGAAACAACTCTTACCAGCATTTGTAATTCCCTGTTGACAAATTAGCTATTTTTCTGAGCTTAAAATTTAGGGAAGTGCACAATTACCTTAGGAAGATTAGGGGAAGGGACAGATCCACTATTATTATATCATTAAAGTGGATAAACATTATGATTTAATAGCCCAACCAACATAAACTTTTTCATTGTTGCTGTTAAATAAGAAACATATGCCGAAAAGGTACAAACCAGAAGTGGTAAGCTTGCCCCAGACCACTGCGTAAGATTTGTCTGCATTAAGCATTTCGTCAAATGTTAGATGAAAAAATAAGTGATAAATTAACTATATATTAAGTATCTTAGGTTGAAAAGCAATAGAGCTCCATCTTTCAAAATGGGAAAAAAAGTCATTTCACTAAACTGTTCAAGATAATGCAAATGTGAATAACTTTTGAAGTCGTTTCACAACCAAAAGGTGAAATCAAAGCAAACCTTGTATTTGAGACTAAAGACGCGTGCATTAGGAAAATCAGAAGGAAGCCACTCCGATGGCCAAAATGTTCCCTTTTTCCCAGCCTCTTCATCAATCTTCTCCACGAGGCCAGACTTAGTTGATGACTTGTCCTCAGATAAACGCCAACTTTTGAAAGGCCCCCCACGCAAACCATGGACAAAGACAATATCTAATTGGGGGGCATCCATTTGAGAGCAGTTTTCAGATTCAGATGTGGGAGTAGAAGGATTATCATCATTGGCATTTCCAGTTATAGTTCCACCTACACTCTTAGCAGAATCATCATTCCATGACAATGATGTATCATTCAAGTTTGGCATCACAGTATCAAGACACTTCCAATGTGGCCGTTCTGGATTAATCAAATAAATCCTGTCAGCATAACGAGTGCAGTGAACTTTTTTGCTATCAACCACATCACCATTTACAAGATTCTCAGCAGATTCGTAATTGCAGAGAACATTCAACAGCGTAGCCCTAGCATAACTCTGAGTTTTAAGGTCATGACAGCCAGGAATTTTCCCTGTGGAACATTCCTCGAGCCATTTACGCCAAGTTTCATCTGCCACAATTACTTTCTGGACCTTTGGAAGTATTGAGAGAACAGTTAGCAACCGAGCTGCATGTCTTCGCATGTGAGCTGTAGGTGGAACTCTTAAACTTGAAGAATCATTGTTATTGGCAGCAGAAGATTCTCCGGGAGCTAGTGAGGCCCGCTCTTGTGCCTCCAGGGCTCGAGATGCATCATATGCTTCAATGGCAGCTAGTTGCTCATAATCATCTTCGAGCAAAAGACGCCTCAGCAAGCAGAGGACCCCAAAATCAGCTATTTGGTTTTGGCAAAGAGAATCTTCAGCACAGACTTCAGTCAATACTTTTATTCCTTTTAAGGTAGCCAATGCAGAATCTGCAGCATTAATCTTGGGATTTTTATCTTTCTTAAGATTCTTAAATGCTACAGCAAAAGGTTCGAGGGAAAATAGATCCAACAAAGGAAATGTGTCTTCACTCTCAGTGGATATTCCGAGTTGCTTCCCTGCTAAATTAACAACAGCACCAGCCAACTGATTTGCTATTTGAGTACCAGAAACTATGTTTGACTGATCAATCTGTGTCTGTAAAAATGCAACTGAAAGTCAAACCCATATCAGAGTGCTAACTCCAATTTATTGGAACTTTAAACTTCTAATTCAAGCTAAATAATGAAGCAATGTACAATTAGCTTTAAAGATTCCATAGACTTACCTTCACTTTGTCACTTCCAGGCTGAGTACTTCCTGTCTGTAAGGTTGTCTTCTTTGCACTCAGAACATCAGTCAGCATGATTGTTAACCATCCTTGAGAAATAGGAACAGAAGATGGCCCATAATCTTCAAGAACATGTGCAAGGATATTTATTGCAGAATCCCTGATTGCATCAGAGGAATGCTTGCTGAAAACCCAAGGAAGAAGAATCCCAGACCACTTTTGACTTTCTTCAAGAGACATATGCAGTCCTTCACTACAGATAAGTTCCAAAGCCTTTGCCAATAATTCTTGCACAGATTTATGCTTTGGCGTCTGTTTGACAGTTTCTCTTATCAAATGAAGACCCTTATCCATTACAACTTCCCTAGCATCAGGGCTTCTCTCAATAGAAACCAAAAATGCAGACAAAGCCACCCAGGCTAAAGGTACATCCTGGGTTTTACTTGCTTGAAAAGCAGTAGACAGCAGACTGGAAGCCCAATCAGATACAGCTTCATTTAAAGACAGATTTTGGTCCTCTAAAAGCAATCTAGCAACCAAACTACCATGCCATTTAACAGATCTCTCAGGTGCCACCAAAGCAGTCATGATCACTTGCCCGTCTCGATCCAATTCTTGAATATGAGATCTATTGTCTTCAGACGCCATTGCCCAGTTTGCCAATGCCCAAGCAGCAAAGGGCACAGCGACATGTTCAGAATGTAAATCATCCCAAAGCCCAGGTACAACTACCGATGAAAAACTTGCTTGTGCAGTACGATGTACATTCGTCTTGTTAAACACAAGGCTTTGAGGCATACTTTGAGCTGTGGTTGTGTTATTCGCAACAGAACTCTCCTCAACAAGACCATTAGTTCTTGAAAGGCCTAAAACTGTTGTACCTTCAAGAATTTTAATTCCAATACCTTTCATTCCTTTCCCACCCTTGTCATCACCCTCATCCTCAGGTGGTTCATCCCAATGGATACCACCTTCCTCAATAACTTCAATAGCTGCTGCAATATCTCGCATTTCAGCATTCTTTGGTAGTGAGGGCTTAAACAATATTTTGTCTGCATTTTCACAGTTAGAAGTAACAACATCCATAATTGCTGCAACAAGCATGCTCCTACCTTTCAAAGAATCAGAAACATCGAATGAACTACGTCTCTTTTGCTGCTCCAAAGAAATTCAACATATCAATCATCCAAAACAACGGCAATCCAAAATGGGAGAACAAAAGTTAAAAGGTGAAGAACGAAAATAAATCATAATCGACACGTAGATTAATACACAGCGCTCAACCACTTGCACCCAACCCCTCTACCCCAGACAACAAAATGTTCTTTGGTAAGAAAACAAGATATGAGACATCCTATAGATGCATATCAGTCAAGACAATCGTCATTAGATATGCTCTACATTTTTGTGTTTGCTCTCCATAAATTCGAGCAGTAAGCAACTTCGTTCATAAAACAAGACACCAGGTTGATGAACTGTAGCGCTAGAGGCCAACAAGGATATTGGAACAATAACAAACTAGTGGCTTTATAGTTCCTTCCATAGTCAAAATTCGCCATGCTTTCACTCTGTTATTTATCCTACATTATAGCAATCACTATGCAAAGCAAAAGAATAATCTTCATATAAATGCAGTATCTATCAGCGAAAGTTAATGATAGTAGATTTTATTCACTTTTTCAATGAATATTTTGCCAATGTTGGCTGAAACACAATCCCCATTCCCAATTCAACACTTTAACACGTTTATCAAACACATTTCAGAGCAGTATTAATTTACTCATAAAATCATATTGTAATAGAGGAGCTACTCACACTTTTCCGAGGATGAGCAGAGAAAATAAACCTAAGCAAATTTGGAACAGCATGAGGCCTCGCCAAAACCACCTCACATACATTAGGATCAGCTATCAAGTACGCCAAAGCCCGGGCAGACTCAGCCTGGGTGCCCAAATTGTCACTTGAAGCCACCGCCACTGTATCTAATAGCCAATCCAAAACAGCACCACCACCCGCCGCCACAATCGCGGCTCTCCGGCTCTCACTAGCTGCGGCGATATCGGCCAGCAAAGCCGCAACCCTCAGCTCAAACCCCGCCCTCACCTCATGATTCGCCGACGACATGAGCGACCTCAACGACTGCCACAGCACGGACGCGGCCGTTCCGGTCTGCCTCACCCGGTGCACAATTTTCGTAAACGACTCGTTCGATTTTTCAATCGCGATTTCTAATTCTCTTTTCGCACTTTTTACAGCACTCAATTCGTCGTCGTTTTGGATAAAAGCATATGAGGCTAACATTGCAGAAACTACAGTTGTTGTCGAGAGAACAATGAGAGTTGTGCGATTAGGGTTAGGTTGAGGAATTGGGCGGAGAATTGGCGGTGGCGAAAGAAAAGGGACATATTGTGGATTTTGGACATTGTTTTCGGAATTTTTGGAATGTTGGAGAAGTTTTTCATTGTTGTTATTATTAGTACGCGTAGAAGAGTTGAAATTCCGCCGGTAAGGAAGGCGTACATACCGCCACGCCCTCCGACAAGAAAGCCGAAGCATAGTATGTTAAAGTAGCTTGTTTATGATAAAAGAATTGCACTTTTCTTCCCCTTCTTCTTTGTTTATGGCGTTTTAGCAATGCAAAATTGATGAAGAACGGTGGAGGAGTTTGAGCGGCGGAGGAGAATTGTAAGGAAAGTAAAGAGGGAAGGAGTAAGGCGGTGGAGGGAGGGAGGGAGGAAACGGGAGGAGGGAATTTTTGAGGGAAGATGCGAATTACGAACATGATTGAACAGCCACGCGACAAGTAAGAGAGTGACCAACACTGGCCAATCATACAGACGGTGGTGGTGAATCGAGTTTTCCCATCCGTCAAGTTTTGACTTTTGTCAAAATGTCTATACTCCCTTCATGAGTCAACTATGTTAATATGGTCTTTCCATTTCTTCTTTTCCCAAAATAAATGATATTATTAACAAATATAGATGAATGGTAAATTTTACAATTTTAAAAACGAAAAAACTTTAGTGAGGTGATACGTGAATTATACTTTATATGCTAATGTGCTAATTTTTTATATATTATATGCTCATATTTGATATTTTATACGTTAATACGTTAATTTTTTATATTTAATACGGTAATTTTTGATACTTTATACACTAATTTTTGATAATTTACACGTTAAAGTTCGCAAATCTCAATGAACATTTTGAATTTAATGGTTATATTTATACATTCAATCCCAATGACTTTATCTAAACATAATAATTACATATTCTTTTAAAAAATTAAACTCTCCAAATATGTATCTTTTGAGAATTAACTAGCAACTCTAACTCTATTTATAGTTTCCTCCTGACCTTCAAAACTTTTTTGTTATAATTTTTTTTTTTTTTTTTTGGTAGGAAAAAAAAAATCAATTAATCTAGCTGAGTTTGGACTCAAGCTCCACTGATCCATCTCATGGACTGCACAAACTTGTGTCCAACAAGAGTATATGAGTAGGCCGCCAGTTAAAAGAAGAACTATGGAGGCCCAAACCCACATTAACAGTCCAGATCATAAGCCTCAATGGGCCTGTATCATCTAGGCAAACAACAACAACAACAACTTTTCACCAAACCTACATTTTTCATGTGTTATAACACACGTATTTTCGTCAAAAATAGTAGTGTCAAAAAACGTGTTGTTTTAACTTTTTTTCTACTATTTTTTCACTTACCTGAATTGTGAACATGCATAATTGTGAACAGTATCAAAAAAAGTGAAATTTAAATTTTGACCACATTTCTATTTTTCATAGGCCTATCTTAACCAAAATGGCAAAAAAGACTCTGATTTTGACTTTTTTTTGTACAATTTTTTGCACCCAACCTGATTATAAACATGTATTCTAGTGAATATTGTTAGAAAAGTGAAATCTAAAATTGTTACCAAACTTCCACATGCATTTTAGTCAAAAATAACAGTCAAAATACTTGTTGATTTTGGCTTTTTTCCTACTGTTTTTATACACACTTCAATTATGAACATACATTCTAATGAACAGTGCCAAAAAAAGTGAAAATTAAATTTTTCACCAACTTTCCATTTGTCATGGGTTATAACACACGTATTTTGGTAAAAAAAATAACAAAGTCAAAAAACGTATTGATTTTGGCTTTTTTCCTACTATTTTTTACACACACCTCAGCTATTAACATGCATTCTAATGAACGGTGTCACAAAAAAGTGAAATTTAAAATTTTCACCAAGTTTTCATTTTTCATGGGTTATAACACACGTATTTTTGCCAAAAAATGGCAAAATTCAAAAAACACGTTGTTTTGACTTTTTTGTGATATTTTTACACCTTCCTCAATTGTGAACATGCATTTTAGTGAATATTGTCAAAAAAAAAAGAGTAAAATTTACCACTTTATTTGGATATGTGTTTTGTTTTGAGAATTGCAAAAAATAAGGTTTCGAGTTGCGTTTTACATAGGAATATTTTTGTTTTGAGAGTTTAATGTTTGGATTGATAAGTTTTGTTTTTATTGGTTTTTGTGTGTAAGAATTATTTTATTAAATAAAGTTTAAAATAATAAATTTTTTATTAAATTGTTTGGATTAAAAGTGACGGTAAAAGGTTGACCACTACCAGTCAACTGCTGCGGCCACATCGGTCGGCCGAATTCTGGCTAAATGGCCAGAATTCGGTTGGCCGGTTGACCGCCACCAATAAAATCGAACAACTAAAAAAATTAAAATGAAAGATGCCGAAAACCCTCTTGTTGTGGTTAGAAAACTTAGAAAATTTTGTTTTGAGAATTGAATATAAACAAACATGTTATTTTGGAATGAGATACAAAATGAGTTAAAAAATCCTATCCAAACAGACTCTAAACCTTATTATGACGAAATATGATCCATGTAACCGAACCCATAGAGTATTCTATCATTCTATATTTTTCATGTATATCATATATTTTTTAATCATCAAGTCAAACAAGAACAAAAATTGTAGTAAACTTGGCATTTCATAAACGTTAAAATTAAATGGATTAAAAACATTTAACACAGTGAGGATTTGTGAAAATCCAACTAATTTTGTGGTTTCACAAAATTATGGCCACCTAGTAAAGTAAACTACGCATTTTGAATATTAAAAAAAAAGAAAAAAAATTCCTTTCTTACACAAATATAAAATTATATTTTTCTTTTTTCGAAAATAGTTCTTTTCATTCCAAAATCTGAATATTAGATAGAGAATGATTTTGTGATTAAAGTTTGAAATTAATTTGATAATCTCATTCATAATAAAGAAAATGAGATTGATAATGTATAACAAATAATTAAAAAGTGTAAACAAAAGTTGTTATCATTTATATTTACTCATCTATTTTTTGTTTATTTTTTAGTTTTGGACAAATAAGCAATGTGTTTTCGGTTGTTAATTTCATTAATGTAGCTAGTCAACTTTAACGAATATCCATTATAAGGGTAATGAGTGATCATAATTTTCTGAAACTACAATGTTCGTTCACTACTTTTATCGAACCTTAATCGTGGTAAATGTAATCAACCCAACGGGCGATGATTTATATAGTTTTTTAAAGCATGCGTGTATTGGTATTTGCTATAATGGATTTAATTAACATTGATTTTTCTCTTTTAAAAATATTCCAGTTAAACTTGATCGTTATGAAAGATGATGACATCTGATTAGTGCTAAGAATAAAATTAGCACGTAAGAAAACAAACGAGAACTTTTCAAGTTTCATTACCAACAGAGACGTAGTCTAGGATGAATTACATTTACGTCTAGTAATTAATTTCAAGCATGGCAATCTCTGGTCAAATTAAGTTACTGATGATGATGAAATTATATATACATACTTACGATTATACCGTTCAATATTTTGTCATATGATTGCATGATAATTGGACGAAAATGATCATATAAAGAAGATGATTAAATCTTCTTCTCGATGGTTCATCCGATAAAGAAATTTCTAAGAAATTAATATGATTGGCAATTTGGCATGAACATACATTCATCAAGACAACTATTCAAGCTTCAAATCAATTGGTCATCTAATTAACATCATTTATCACAACGCTAAAATTCAATTAATTATTATTTATCGTCTCATTTGGAATGCAAAATGCTAGCTGCAAGCCTTGCAACAATAAAATATTTTCACCAAGTAAACGTCATGTCATTGCTAATTAAGTTGCTTTTCTCTCTCAAACGGTTTACTAAATTTAATTAATTTAAAGAATGGTCAACAACTAAGGATGATGAATGATCCCTGTATGTTTAATTGCTATACATGATGCAATATATCCATGTAATTAATGGCAAACTTTGACTTTTATTTTTCACACACACTCACGCAGTTGCAGGTTCATATAAATCTTATTTCAGTAGATAATTCAATTCTTGCTCATCGGTCAAGATCCATCCATCGGAGGTAGTTAGTATGCATGAGATCATGACTGTATGTATATTCCAAGAAACTTTCTCCTTCTATAACCTCTAGCTATAAATGGAGTGCATTACTGCTAAACTCTCCACCAAAAATTTTCCAGAAATTCGTTGCAATACAGCACTAACATATATATATATATAGTAATTTTAATACACAGAACAAGGACTCAATTTCATAAATGGAGAAAATAAAACCATCTGGCCATCATCAAACGCAAGTCCCAACTTATGGAAGCCTAGTAACCATCCTCAGTATTGACAGCGGTGGTGTTCGAGGGATGATTCCGGTCACACTTCTTGGTTTCCTCGAGTCACAACTTCAGGTATACATATATATACAACTCTTCTTTTCTATTTTCTTTGCGCCATATATATATAGCCATTTCTTGAACACATATTATATATGTTATGATAAAGCATTTGGATCATATATATATAACGCTTCTTCCCTGCTTAATTACCAAAATGAATGTTAGGAAATGGATGGTGAGGACGCAAGAATTGCAGATTATTTTGATGTGATTGCCGGAACGGGTACAAGTGGTCTTACTGCTGCTCTGTTGACCACTCCAGACAAAAATAACCGCCCTTTATTTACTGCCCGAGATCTTAAGCAACTTTACAATCAGCAATGGCCTAAAATTTTTCCACAGACAAGGTACGTACGTGAAAAAAACAAACACTTTTATTTTCAGAAAATATTGCCTCTCTAGATCTGTTCTTCTTTTTTAAGAAGATGTCCATAGAATTATACAAGAGAAAAACTCATTTGAAACCGTCTCATATATAATGCGGGAATTAATCACAATTTTAACGCACCATAAAAATGGTAAAATATTAGAATCATGATTTCAACGGCTGTTAATTGCGTTTCATATATGAAACCGTCAAACAATAGTTTTTTGTCATTATATAATTGCTGTTTGTTGATGATTCCAGGGGCATAGGTGGATCAATGAGAAGTACACTGAAATCACTACGAGGACCAAAGTACGAGTGTAAGTACCTTGGGAGGCTTATCGAAGACATCCTTGGGGAAAGACGGCTGCATGAGTGTTTGACAAAAGTGATTATCCCAACATTCGACATTAAAAAGTTACAGCCTGCTATATTCTCATCTTATGAGGTATATAAAAGAAACAATGATTAATTCAAAACACCGAATGAATAATGAATTAATTTATCGTACATCTAAGAAAATCAATCGCATACTCTCTCGTAGTTGAACACCTCTCCAGTGTTGAATGCACGACTAGCCGATATATGCATCAGTACTTGTGCGACTCCCACTTATCTTCCTGCCCATTATTTCACAAATGATGATCAATCTGGGAATGTTCAAGAATTCAATCTTATTGATGGTGCTGTTGCTGCAACTAATCCGGTACTCTCTCTATATATATATATCTTTGGGTTAACATAATAAGCCAAAAATTTGAACGAAAACATAAAATTAATTAATGTTGAAATTAAGCTTATAAATTAGAATTTTGTTGAACTTTGGTGGTTTTCAGTGTCTTGTAGCCACGAGCCAACTTACCAAAAACGTTTTTGGCGACAACCCACAGTTTCTTCCGATTGATTCATCGCATTACTGTAACTTTCTAGTGATATCTTTGGGGACTGGCTCTAGTAAGATGAAGAGGAAGTATAACTCGAAAATGGCAGCAAAATGGGGTGTTTTGGGATGGTTGTTCAGTGGAGGTTCCAGACCAATCGTGGATGCATTTATTCAAGGCAGTGCAAGCATAGTTGATTTCCATCTCTCTTCATTTTTTCAAGCTCTTCATTCTCAAGAAAATTACCTTCGCATTCAAGTATATATATATGACCATATCCATATTTCTTTACATGAATTTCATGAGTACTTAAATTGTTCGTGAATACTAACAAGGGCATGAACTTGTACAAAATTAATTAATCAGGACGATGCATTAATGGGGAAAGAGCTGTCCTCTGATTGTGCTACAAAGAAGAATCTTGATAGACTGTCAAAAATTGGAGAAAGCTTACTGGGAAAACCGGTTTCAAGAGTTAATCTGGAGACAGGCCTATCTGAACCTGTCCAAAATGGTGGCACAAATCAAGATGCTTTGAAATGGTAAATTTATAAAATGTTTTTTAAAATAAATAAAATAATTAGTATGATCAATAATATGTTTCCTGTTATTTATTTTTATCAATTGTGATATATATAATTATATATATATATATATAGAAAGAGTTGTGTTAATTATATATTTTGATTGCATATTGTTTTGTAGGTTTAGTAGAGTGCTTTCGGAGGAAAGAAAACTTCGGCAGGCCAAAGCAATCGCAATTTCGCAGCACCAACCTCCAAATTAAAACATGAAAATCAATTGAATTAAGTTAGACATTAGTTATTGATAATATAATAAATTATTGTTTTATTATTAGTTTGCTCATTTCTTTGCATTACCTGCACGTACTGTGTTGCGAAAGTGAATTGATTTTCTCATTTATTTATTTTCGTGAAAATTTAAATGGGATTAATTTCTCATTTGTGATGTATCAACGATCAATTGATTAATTCATTCATTTATTTATTTATTTTCATTACTTTAGTAGAATTTCTCCTTTAATGATTGTGTTTAGCCAAATTCTAGTAACAAAGCCCAAAATTGGGCTCGTCTTCTCAAAAGGGTATTGTGTTGTATTTCATATTTTAAATTTATAAATACTGACAACGTATATTTAACATTTATCACTTTTTAAAGTTTACTAATCGTTTAATTTAAGGTTTAACATTTATCACTTTTTAGAGTTTACTAATCATTTAGTTTAAGGTTTACTAATCATTTAATAGAATTTTAATAAAATATACTTGACTTATATTTATAATTAAAACATAGAATAGAACAAAAGATCGATCCATGTACTCGTTTTATATGGTGGTAGATTGCAAATCATATAAATTTGATCCGATCAAATGCTAATACTTTAAGTTTAGCAGTGAGAATTAAAAACATAAAGAAAAAGTAGTGGCCCATGTGAAAAACAAAAACAATGCGACGAATACGATCCATATATAATAAAGTAATTAATTAACATTGACGATGGAGCTTCTAATCGAGAACAATGGCGGACGGACCTTACCTTACTTTCAATAATTAAATATAAAAATGTTTTTGTTTTTTAATCATTGTCCAAAATCATGGATAAATACATTGTTCATTACTAAGAAAGTAGGTTGATGGTGGCATTTACCAAATTGTGCAACTTAATTAATTATATAGATTCATTAAACGCACTAACTATTGTCCCTTTTTAACTTTTGAATCTGATTATAAATATTCATCTCATTCCAATTTCTTGATGACCTTATAAATTTCTACATGTTGAATTCATTCATTCCATAATGGAATGTTCTATTGGTAGGCAATTTTTTTAAGATTTAGAGCACCAAAGAAAAAGTGTTTCAAATGTGAGAGCTTAATGTTAAAATGGATTATCTTAGTATTAGTTTGAAATATAACACTTGAAGGGATTGTTGCTAGGGTCATTCTCGTGTACATTGTCTCATATATGTGACTTGCGTATGAATTTTAATTTAGCGTAAAAAATATCAAAGAATAATATATAAATAATAAAAAAATTAATGTACTAAGGTATAAAGTATTAAATATTAGCATATAACGTACAAAAAATTAGTGTATTAATATATAAACTATAATTAACGTATCACGTCTCATGTATGAGATATTGTCACAAGAGTTTTTGCGTTGTTGTTAAGTTGCGTGTTTGTAGGAATTTTATTTCTACTCAAATTTCATATCTCATTTAGATAAAATCACAGCTGTTTAAGAAAAAAAAAATTGTATGATTTCAATGTGCCAGACTTGGATAAATTCTTTCTTACATAATTCCAAGTTCCAACCAAAATGAGCTTGTTCACTTCTTTTAGTTGTAGTCGTCATGGCATTACTAGGCAGCTGCCAATAAAGTGCCTAATTTTATGTGTTCAAGCAAAAAAAATCCAGAAATAGCCTTAATCCCAACCACATGGCACGAAAAAGCAATTCAATTTAGTGAGGTCGTTGGTTAATGTTCTCGTATCCCATAAGTTAAAATGTCCATGTTAGCTCCTAAAGAGGCAAAAACAAGATTCTAAATACTAAATCTAGCTCAAAACAAAATAAATACGTACGCCGGCTGTGCATGAAATGCTAAAGGGAGAACAAGGCAAAAGACAAAACTGTTTAGGTGCATGTACCAGTGTAAAGCTAGCCCAAAAATGATTAAATTACGTGCTATGTACAGCAGACAATTTTCAACGCCAAACTAATTTGATGAGTCCATGCACGTTTCAACTCTCAATTCATATCATTAATTAATTAACATTAATTTGCTTTCTGACTTGTGTGACTGCATGTAATTACTTGAATTTTCATACGATCCTGATCATCAGAGTTCAAAAATGCAAACAAATTAAAGTCGATCTGATCCTTACGTAGTACTTGATCATGGGATGGAAAGCTATAAATAGACCTTGCCCAGATTGCAATGAAATTCACAACTATAAGATTGAAGCATTTCATATATACAAGCAAAGCATTCTTGTTGCATCATCCATCCATCTTTTACTTGTTATCTCTGCAACTAGCTAGCTCTACAAAACCATTCTCTGGTAAATCAATGGAGAAAAAATCATCACTTTTACAAATCCAGCCCCCAACCTATGGAAACTTGATTACTATTCTGAGTATCGATGGTGGAGGTATTAGAGGGATTATTCCTGCCACTATCCTTGCTTTTCTCGAAGCTCAACTTCAGGTCCTCATTTATCATCTACATAGTAAATATTAATGATCAAATTCTGTTCATGCATGCATGGTTATAATATTAGTCGATGATGAATTGAATATTGTATATATCTAGGAACTGGATGGTGAAGAAGCAAGACTTGCAGATTATTTTGATGTGATTGCAGGAACTAGCACTGGTGGTTTGGTGACTGCCATGTTAACTGCCCCCGATGATCACAATCGCCCCCTTTATGCTGCCAAAGATATTACGCCTTTCTATTTAGACAACTGCCCCAGCATTTTTCCCCAGAAACGGTATATCCCAACTTTAGAAAATTTAAACTTCTTCTATTCCTCCATTAATTAGAAGATGCATGCATGGATGGTTATAGTTAGCTATGCATGACTAATCTTACTTATGCCAAATTTTGCTAATTTTTTTTTTGCATCTTAACAAATGTTAATGAATTATGGCAGGGGAATTCTTGCTCCAATGGCAAAACTGTTCAAGTCATTAACAGGACCAAAGTATGATGGAAAGTACCTCCACAGGCTGGTAAGGGACAAGTTAAAAGACACTCATTTGAGTTCAACCATCACCAATGTTGTTATTCCAGCTTTTGATATCATGCATTTACAGCCCACAATTTTCTCCACTTATGAGGTACATATAATACACTCTCAACTCCCAATTAACTTTATTTGTGACCTTAATTCTTTGTTTTCTAGGCGTTTTGGCAATGATTTGAATGGCCAACTTGTCCTAGATCATCCCAAATTTCTTCTTAATTAGTACTATACATATCAAGATACATATTTTGATTTCATGAGTTTTAGTGTAAATCAAGAGCTTAATTTCCATGCATACATATACATATGGCAGACAGATTGATTTAAAAAAAAAAAAACCCTGTAGTTAACATTATTTTGATTTCATGCAGGCAAAAAAATCACCATGTTCGGATGCTAAATTGTCCGACATTTGCATCAGTACTTCGGCTGCACCTACTTATTTACCTGCCCATCGTTTCAACACACAAGATAGTAAAGGAAATGTTCGAGAGTACAATCTCATCGATGGTGGTGTTGCTGCAAATAATCCGGTATGTTTAACCAAGCTTCCATTTAATTTACCATCAAAGTCACAATTTAATTCAACAAGAATATAATATCTTTCAACAAGTCATGAATATTACTGCATAAAAAACTTTTTTGAGGGTAAAACAACAAAAAAAATTTTCACATTTTATAAAATGAATAAATGATTATTTGTTGCTTTTATTGATTTTGTAGGCATTGGTAGCAATGAGCGTTGTAACTAAACAAATACTTGACCAGAACCGGGATTTCTTTCCCATCAAGCCCATGGATTTTGGTCGTTTTCTAGTAATTTCAATCGGCACAGGTGCACAAAGATTGGAAACAAAATATAACAGTAAAATAGCAGCCAAATGGGGCATGTTAGGTTGGTTACTTCATGGAGGTTCCACACCCATAATAGATGTCTTCTCCCAGGCAAGTGCAGATATGGTTGATTTTCACAACTCTGTGGTCTTCCAAGCTCTTCGTTCTGAGAACAATTACCTTCGAATCCAAGTAAGTTAGATCACAATATTTAATATTTATCAGTGGGAATTAAGTTAACGGCAATCTCCAATGAGACCGTCGATACTTGCCTATAAATTTTAATTTAGCGTATAAAATATTAAAAATTAGCGTATTAGTGTATAAAGTACCAAATATTAGCATATAACGTATAAAAAATTATTAGCATATCAGTGTATAAAGTATAATTCACGTATCATGTCTCATACATGAGAGGGTATCACAAAAACTTTTGCTAAGTTAATTAATTATTATGAGTTGAAGAATTAAGATTTTTTACAAATATTGCATGTAAAATTGAATCTGCAGGATGATACATTAACTGGGAAGGAATCATCTGTTGATATAGCGACGAAGGAAAACATGGAAAAACTGGTTAAGATTGGTGAGAATCTGTTGAAGAAGCCGGTTTCAATGGTTAATTCTATGACGGGTGTGAGTGAACCAGTTGAAAATGGTGAGATATATGAGGATGCACTGAAAAGATTTGCAAGACTGCTGTCAAACGAGAGGAGACTTCGAGAATTAAGATCCCCACTCACCTCAAAATCTTCAAAATCCAAAACTAATATTGATCAATTTCTAATTGATGAAGGTGTTTAACGAGAGGAAGTTTTTTGTTGGCTATTAATTACTACAACTGATCAAGAAAGTTATTTTTAGAATCTAGATCAGTATAAATTAATATTGATTTAACGTCAACTTAGAAAAATTGATTCATTAGTGATCATTTCACAATAAATTAAGATGCATTAATTAATTTTATTAATTTTCCTTTCTTCATCTTCCTTGATCTAAAGGAGCTTGAGGGGGAGTTTGAAATGTAATTTTTTATCCATTAATTCTTTAATGTTTGTGTGAAGAAAAAAAATAACTGTTATTATTTGCTCTGACATAATTTTAGGAAAAAAAATGAAACAATAGTAGAGAGTATATGCACGAATTAATGTTTTTAGCCTTTTGATGCTAGGGGTGGAATTGTGGGAATCATATTAATCTACCTAAAAGATTAATAAATCTACGTTAAACTAATTAAAAAAATAAGCATGAATGGCTTTGTCAAATGTATGAACTTCTTAGCTAGGCTTAATTATTCCAGTTTTTTAAGATTACTACGTACGTTGATGATATATGTATATATAGTATCAATTTGCAAACTAACTTTAAGATGATGAAAGCAAAACAAATTAAATGGTCAATTTCAGTAATTTTAATAAATCTTCACAATGCTACTAATTAATTAAGCCTCGTCCATACAAATCCTTTACGCATAACAAATGGTACTGGTTTAAATCCCTTGACCTTTTGTTTGTGCACGTAACATTAAGAGCCAAAACAAAATTAATGCCCTTCCACAATTATATAATATCTTACAACCAAATTTGAATATATATATATATATACACGTTATATATTAACTAATTAAATTAACTGGTCTGCGATGAAGGGAATTAAATTTCAAAGGATGATGATGATGATGCGGGTGACCATTATTAATTTCTTAAACATATGAGTAGTATATACCAAAGAAAAGCAGCCAAGAATCCAAGTAGTTCAAGAAACAACTAGCTATAGATACGTACTGAATAATCAATTTATGCATCATTAATTGTTTAATCAATTTATGCATCATTAATTGTTTTCATATTTGGATTAGAACTGTTTGTGTATGAGTCAGTGATCAAAATGTTAATTGAAAGTTTTTTTTTTTATTGGCATAACCTCAATTATCACACTCAATTTTATTGCTTAATGAAGATGGCGAAAATATCCAAAACACCATAAGTACAAATGAAAGGTGATCCAATTAGGAGAACTTCTCCAATATATCACGCACACTAAAGCTTAATTAATTATATATTAGAGAAGATAACGAGATTCAGCTAATTAATTAGTTGTCAAAATGAAAATTAATATGGTTTGAACAAGGAGGATATATATATATATATATATATATATATATATAAAACAAGATTTTTTTCCAGGGACAATATTAATGGTGGGTTGTATATACTTGCTCTTTTTCTTTTCAAGGAGGAGAAGTAGTGCTTAATTGACTTCAATTACATTCATTTTGTTCTGTAGCCCTCGTATGTACGTACGACACTACGACGAGCAAAAATATCATTCGTTGGTTGACTCGATCGTAGTACCATAGTATATATCTACACAGTTCACATGCGTTGTCGATAAAATCGACATGTCATGAATTGCATTATATGTTTTCATTGTCACTCACCCTTTTGCATACGTTGTATAACTATTTCATTTGCTCTAAATAAGTGTGCGCCACGATCGTTTTAGCTAGCCAAATATTTGACATACCATATATATATGCACGTTTCTACTACTTCTACCCGTATGATCAATCGTTTAGAAACGTACGTATTCTGACCTTGAATCGATTGAAACGGTGATCGGTGCTTGACAAATTCAGTTTTCTTGTGCCTGTGACCTGGGATTAATCAGAACATTATTATATATAATCCAATGTTATAGTATTTAGATTTTGAGAAGGCGTATAAGTTGATCAGGAGATTTCTTGTTCCTTAAGAAGTACATACATTTATATATATATAGTCTGTTTGTACATGTGTTTCTTATTTACCAAAAAAAAAAAAAAAAATTACTGCCAAGCTATAGCATCAGAAACTGCATCATCCATTTATAAAAGATTATTAATTAAGTTGTTGACCAACAGATCATCAAGAGAAGAGCATTAAGTACATTGTATTCTTGTAAGCATCTTCTTCCCCCTCCCCAATTCCCTGCCTCCATGGAAATCTTAACAGGGATATTAAATTCAGTGCATGTTAAATTCAGTGCATGTTAAATTCAGTGCATGCATGCATACCCAGTGGGTGTTTTACCTTTCCTTTTCATATCCCTAGCTTTCACGGCTGCTGGAAATATTGATAAGCCATTTTCTCAGAAAGAATACCATCCTTGGACCGTGGAATATGCAAACTAACCCTCAAATGTTAAATGATTATCAGATTAAAGAAGTAGAGAGGAAGTTTCATCCTGCAGGTTCAATTCTAGAATTATAAATACATGGAAGATGTTGCATGCTAGTCATGTTTAGAGAATCAAATTAATATCCAAACCAAAAAGACCGATCCATTGATATATATATATATTCTTAATTATCTTGTTAATTTTCCCCCAACAACGAGCTATATATATATATTCAAGCTGATTTTAAACTATATATTCTCCAATTAATTAAGTCTAAGGTATATAAACAATATCAAAAATGGAGAGAATAACTTCATCGATGTGTCTTCTTCCCATGCAACCTCCAACTTATGGAAATCTAATCACAATTCTTAGCATCGATGGAGGTGGCATTAGAGGGCTCATTCCTGCAGTAATCCTTGAGTACCTTGAATCTCAACTTCAGGTCAGAATTAATTTGCAGTATAATTTTTGTACGCTTTTATTAATTTGTCGATTATAAAATGTAGTTATATACAAGATTTTTTTTTTCATCCCATATAATATTAATATTTATTTATATAAATATTATTCCTTTATTAATCAAGAATTAACACATACGCATGAATGAAAAGAGCACATGCATATAATGCTTAAATTTTGTTAAAAAATATTCTTGAGGACATGCATTAGACTAATTAGTAATGCCAGTTGGAGAAAATTTTCAGTTTTTTGAATCTACTGGGAAATCAATGTTGAATGGAGTTTTCTCAAAAGATTTTTTGTTTTTTTTTTTATGTGAATCATTTCAATTGTAACATATTTATTCAGATCCATGATATATACTTGCACAGGTATATTTGTCCCTATATCAAACTGATTGATTTGTTTAAAAAAATGAAAAAATTAATCTTGATAAACGTATGTATACACAGGAGCTGGACGGGGAGGATGCAAGACTTGCAGATTATTTTGACGTGATTGCTGGAACAAGCACTGGTGGTTTAGTGACATCCATGTTGGCTGCCCCTGATGAAAACAATCGTCCTTTATTTGCTGCTAAAGACATCAAGCCCTTTTATCTTGACCACTCTCCTAAGATATTTCCCCAGAAATGGTACGCACATCGTCTTTGTTATGGTACATACTGATACTGTTGGGTAGTGAGCAGGATTTTATGATGGCATGAATTACATATGGCTTCCAATATATGTTGCAGGGGAAAACTTGCATCAATAAGAAGAGCAATTAAAGCTTTCTTCGGACCAAAGTACGACGGCAAGCATCTCCACAGAATTGTGAGGGAGAAACTTGGCGAGACTCGATTGCACCAAACCGTGACAAATATCGTGGTTCCAACTTTTGATATCAAGAATTTGCAGCCGACAGTTTTCTCTACTTACAAGGTCCCTCTCATCGATCCCTTTCTCTGTAACACGGAGTACAAATAAAAAGTAAAAACAAGAAGTAAAATTGATAACAGTCTTGATGCATGGTTTTTGGTTCGCCTTTTTTACTAGAGTAACACAGAATTATAAAGTCAAAAAAATTCTTGCTTGTTGTCGACTATAGAAGTTTAATTTATGCATGGTAACTAAGAAGCCATGAAATTCCCAAATAAAATCATGCATGTACATGATGTACATGTCTAGCTAGGGAGATATTACCAGTTCAAAGAGTAGTACTGGTCAGCATTCACTCGGTGGGTTGCATGTCGCATCAAACACAATTTCAAAGTTTTCAACTTTTTGAGCAAACTTCCAAATACAACTTTAGACTTCAATCATTCTCAAATTATTACGTTGTACTACTACTACATATATACAGTAGTCTACAAGTAAAAGGGATATGTCGGTGACATGGGCAAATTAATCTTTATTGATTTTTCGTGTCCCCAGTTTTTGGAATTAGGTATATGCATAGGTTAGCAGACGTTGGAGTACTGAACTATATTTGATACATACGTATACTTCACTAATTAATACAGGCTAAAGGAATGAAATCATTGGATGCTCGTCTTGCCGATGTATGCATCAGTACATCAGCAGCTCCAACTTATCTGCCCGCTTATTACTTCCAGAACGATGATGAGCAAGGAAATGCTCGAGAATTCCATCTTATTGACGGTGGTGTTGCTGCAAACAATCCGGTATGGCATTGATGCATTAATTATAATGCACGAATATTGCTTTATAGTGAATACGCAACTATTTATGTATAACGTAGTCCTTTTTTCAGTTCATGTACGTAGTCAATGATGAAGACCAAGTCTAAGGATGAAATTTCTAAAAATTTATTAACATAGTAAAAGTTAAATATACGAAGATTATGCATGCATTACTATATATGGTACAGATACTATGGAAATTTATTAATTGTGGGATTAATGTTGGACGTTGCAGGCTTTAGTTGCCATAAGCCAAGTAACCGAACAGATATTCCATGGAAATCCAGATTTCTTCCCAATTAAGCCGATGGATTATGGTCGGTTTTTAGTTATCTCGATAGGCACAGGTTCGGCAAAGGCGGAGCCAAGATACAATTCGGCAATGGCAGCCAAATGGGGAGTTATTGGTTGGTTACTTGGGGGAGGTTCCACTCCTTTGGTTGATGTATTCACTCAAGCCAGTGCAGATATGGTTGATCTACACATTTCTGAGGTCTTCCAAGCTCTACATTCTGAAGACAATTACCTTCGAATTCAAGTAATATTGTTAAAATTTCTCCCAATATTATATATATTTTGTTAGAATGAACTTCCTCTGATGATTGATTTGTAATGAAAGAATTAAATTGTGGATTGTCAGGATGATACATTAGTGGGCACAATCTCTTCGGTGGATATTGCAACAAAGGAGAACTTAAACAACTTGGTTGAAACTGGTAAGAAGTTGCTGAAAAGACCAGTTTCAAGGGTTAATTTGCAGACTGGTCTATTTGAGACAATGGAAAAGTGTGGCACAAATGAGGATGCTCTAAAAAGGTACACACACACACACACACACACATATATATATATATATATATAATTTAAGAATAATTTAAGAACTTGTACTTGTAGCATGGTTTCAGACTTTCAATACACAAAGTCACAAACCCATTTTTAATATGTGTTTATAAATTCCATTTTATACAAAACCTTTAATTTGGTAGTAGTGAGTGCCTTTAATTAATTAATGTTGGATTAATATGGAGGCAATTTGAGCTTAAAATTAACGAACTTGGACAACCCTCTCAGCATCCATGCAGTTTAATTTTCTCATGCATGTACCAATATTGCCGCTTTGTTTAATTTAGGTTCGCAAGGTTGCTTTCTGAGGAAAGAAGACTAAGGGAGCTAAGATCACCTTCAACAAGCAGCAAAAGCAAAAATTAAACCTCCGCCGGTATACGTATTTAACAATGCACGCATGGCATGGCATGGCATGGAGCACTACGGATGATAACTTCATTGATTCATCTTTTTATACTCTTCGATCTGTTTAAATGCTGAGAAGGGTTGTAATTAGACTATTCAATACTCTTCTGTATATTGTGATTCTACATCTGAAATATATATATATATACACACACACACACTTCATCCAAAAGATTAAATATTCCCTATGAGCATTAATTCTTAATTTCATGTGAAATAAATTAATGTACCATTTATATGTTTACTTTGATGCAACTTAGAAATCAAAAAATATATGTTGTTTCTCCAATAACAATTATATTCGGTCCTACAGTCCTTCATCCCACATTACTGAGGTCTAGACTTGGAATGGTCACAGTTACTAAAAATCCCAAAAAGGCCAAAACAACAACTACTAATTATATATATAAGTCTTTATCCCACCATGAAAAGGCCAAAGTTGACAAATTTTTCACCACCAAAAGTGAAAAACAACCAAGGAATAATATCGATCTTCAATTATAAATTATCTAACCGCCATTCTGCAAGAAACTAATTTTACTCTTAAATTGGAGGTCGATCCACACAAATTTTGGACCAAAATTCATTTTTACAGTTAAATTTTCTAAAAGGAAAATGTGAGTTTCTTTCTTTTTCGGATGCATGTAATTAAAATTCTCTGGATATGTATATTATTCGTTTAGATTTGTTAGGAAACGATCAGCATGACATTAACTTTACATTGTCAGAGTATGATTTCATGGATGTAGTTCTTCACTTGTTCTACATATAATTAATTGTTCCAAATCCAAATGTTTATCCCCCCTTTTTTTTTTAATCCTTTTTGAAACAGACCCTCTTCAAGTTGTTTGGCATATTGTGTATATATATAAGAGGCTTAATAGTAGGCTGTTGGGAAAAAAAAATCTTTACACCACACATATGTATATCAAGCCTTAATTTGACTTTTCAGCCATTTAGTGTTAACTCCAAATTTCCAAAATATCAATAAAATTGACTATGTTAAGTAAAAATCGTGTCAAATTTTACTGATTAGTATTATATATACTGAGTTTATACACCTATATATATATTGACCGATCTCGATTTGCATTAATTTACAAGGACTTTAAATTATCATGAAAAGTAACTATTTACACTGGTTTGGAATTGAGTTCTTATATAAATCTCATAAATAATAGTCACTGTATTACTATATTTGTTATTTTATTATTTTATATCGACTACAATTTTGCAAACCCATGTACCTCGTGAGTCTTGACCTAGATATATATATATATATATGTGAAAAGCTCTTCACTAATTAATTCTTTTTTTTGTAGCAACTTGTAGACATTGCTTCTTATAGTTGCTTATTATCTTTGACCAATATAATTTTCTTAAAGTGTGATTTAATGAAACTATCTAAAAATTGTACAGTTTTATTTTTCTTTCTTACAAATAATATAAACTAATGGAGCCTTAATTTAATGCATAAACGCATTAAGAACTTCTTAATTATTAGAAATATTCACCTCAATATTAGGAAGAACCAAGTTTCTAGCTAGCTAGCTCCACAAAAAAATTAATAAAATACTGAAGTTTATTACACAATTAATTAAAAAAAGAATTGATAATTTTATTTATCGGATACAATTATTACAACAAGAATGAAAAGAATTACAATATATGTTTCGATATCCCCAGGATTTATTTTTCCATGTGCAAACAATTATAAGAATCAATATATATCCTTACATATTCAACACCAAGAATTTCAGTAAAAAAAAAAAAAAAGTGAAAACTATGGCGGACTATAATAAGATCGATTGATCTAGGCATGCTTTGAGACGTGCCCAGTTGGTGATGTAGCTTCACGAAGCCTCTTCTCCGCCGATAGCAATTCAGCCAACCTTATGATGGCCTCCTCATTGGTTCCCTTGTTCATAGGGTCAAAAGTTCCAGTCTGCAAGTTAATCCTCGAAACTGGTTTCTTCAACAATTTCTCTCCAACTTCCACAAGACCCTGTAGATTTTCCTTTGTTGCAACATCCACTGAAGACAATTCTCCAGTTAACGTGTCATCCTGCAACATCAATCATGCATGGGTGGACAAAGTCAGTCATACATAAAAATCTTCTAACTTGTTGAACTACTTGTGGTTGTGGAAGAATTAATGTTGATGTTGTTGCTTATTCTGACTTTTTTCCGAGTATAATTAATGTTTTAATTTGTTCAAAATAAGATATCTACCCTACCTGGATTCTAAGATAGTTGTCTTCAGTCTGAAGGGCTTGAAAAATGGTGGAAAGGTGAAAATCGACCATATCACTGCTTGCTTGTGTGAAAACGTCCACTAATGGAGTTGAACCACCGCTAGTCAACCAACCCAAAATGCCCCACTTGGCCGCATGTTCTGCATCATATTTCCCTTCCTCTTTTGCAGTGCCCGTTCCCAAGGACAAAACTATGAACCGATTATATTCCAAGGGTTTCATTGAGAAGAAGTCCGAATTTCCACTACTAACTTCCATGGTCACTTGGTTGATTGCCACTAAAGCCTGCAAGATTTTTATTTCATAAAAATTAATGAGAAAAACTGCCATATATAAAATATTTCATATATGAAACATACAATTAATGAATTCTTATTTTCTACCATTTTTATTATACGTTTGAAATTGTGATTAACTTTTTGTTTCATATATGAAAACCATTTCAAGGGAGTTTCTCTCTAAATTAATTATAGCATGAGAAAGATGATTATACTGGATTATTGGCGGCCACACCACCATCAATGAGATTGAATTGTCTAACGCTGCCATCAGAATCGTTGGTTTCGAAATAATGGGCAGGAAGATAAGTGGGGGCAGCTGAAGTTCCTATGCATATATCTCTCAGTAAGGCGTCTAGACTTGGATACTGCTTCATCTGAACCACAAAAAAACACACTAATTAGTAAATAAAATTATAAATTGATTTTTATACGGAAATTAAAAACAATGATGGATGGACGACAGAATATTGATTAAATTAAGAAACGAACCGCGTAGCTTGAGAAGATTGTGGGCTGGAGTAATTTGATGTCGAAAGTTGGGATGACAACGTTCGTTAATGTTTGGTGCAACTTGGTCTCACCAAGCTTTTCCTTGAGAAGATCATGGAGATATTTGCCATCGTATTTGGGTCCCGTCACAGCTTTCACTAGTTTTTCAGTTTGAGCGAATAGATGATGACTGACAATGAAAGAGTACAATAATTTTTACTTATGATCAATTGTAGCAGTAGTACTATGGAAGAAATTAACGTATGAATTAATTAATTTGCAAACAAGAGTTGTTCAATGTAGGACATGATCGATGGTATTTAAGAAGGCAGGCAACTAAACTTACCTTTCTTGTGGGAAGATTTTAGGACCATGTTCAAGGTAAAAGTCCTTGATATCTTTGGCAGCAAAGAGAGGGCGGTTCTTGTCATTTGGAGCAGCAAGCATTGCAGTCACTAGACCACCAGTACTTGTGCCAGAAATTACATCGAAGTAGTCAGCAAGTCGTGCATCTTCACCGTCCAATTTCTGCAAACGAAATGATCAAACTAACTGGTTAATTAATTATCATGATGATGAGCAATATATATATATATATATATATATATATATAAAATAAAGGGATGCATGGTTACAGATGATAAAGGGGTTTTTTTTTTTTTCCAGTTTTTGAAAGATTATGGAATTTATGTGCACTGATCAGTACAGTAGCACGCATCCCATGCATGGAACTTGCAAATTATCCTATTAAAGATTTACTATAAGGAAAGACGATATATTGATGCATATATATATGATGTTCAAACCTGAAGTTGAGACTCTAAAAATGCTAGGATAACTCCAGGAATAATTCCTCTGATCCCTCCACCATCAATGCTCAAGATGGTGATGCTCTTTCCGAATGTTGGAGGCTGTAAAATTGATCTTGTGTTTTCCATAATATATGTATAGTTTTTTACGTACGTGAAAAACTGAACACAAACACAGAGAGAAAGATTGAAGTTGTAAAAATGAAAACTTTTTGATATATAGCAAACTAAGTAGGAATATATATAATTGAGATCGATAAGTATATCCCTCTTGAGAAGATTTGGGGAAAATGAATATTTGCGAAACTTTTGAGTGCTTAGTTGATGACCAAGTTAGGGTATTTATAGTGTTATAATTAGAAGAGGGAATTAAGTGAGTCCAATTAAAAGTTTAAAACTTGATTGATTAATTTATCTTGTTTCATTTGACTGGGCATCTTCCTCGCGGTTTATTTGACTCGTCAGATTGGACCAATTATAAGCTGACTGGAAAGAATTAATGTACATATAGTATATGGAGAAGAAATTTCCAAATTCTATGCATGAGGTTTGAAAGAATGATAGGAATATTTGAAACAACACTACTTTAGAAAAAGTCATCGTTAATTATGAATTATATTTTATGGGAGATTCTTATCATCAATCTTTTTACTTGCATTTTTCTATTACATGAGGCGGCCAAGTCTAGGTAAAAAAACCATTCTGTTGTATCCATTCATTGTACATGTTTTATTTGGCTAATGATCACATAGGTTTTTAAGGATTTATATATTCCGACAAACTATAAGTTGAGATCTTCTGTTCAACGTTATCTATATTTTATCATATTCAAAATTAAATTACATAGTACGTTCACTAATTCTTTGGTTAGGTCTAAAAATTGTAAAGTAATTTTAGTAATATTTGTACTTTTAATCCCTAATTTTAGTTAAATTATGTCGTTTTAGACATTGACAGAATAGGAAAGAAAGGATATAATCTTGTCAAAATATATGTTTATAATATTGTCACGAAACAATTAGTGTAGCTTCCACAAGATCAGTTGATTGATTGATCTTCTCATCTTATCTTTACTTGCATTTTTTATTACAGACGACCACGTTTAGTAAAAAAGAAATGAAAAAGCATAGTTTTGTATTGGTTGTGGATGTTTGATTAGGCTAAAGGATCGATGAGATATTTAATTAAGAACGCAGACATCCATTCCCGGACAAAAGGGAAATATAAATATTATCTTTCTTTGATTAAACATTCGATAAGGATTTCTAATCATCATCACATTTTCCAGTCAAAAAATATGGGTTTGTAATCCCTTCAACGAAACATTAATTTTCCTCTGTTGTCCAACTTTTAATTTGTAGTACTACAGCTTCGATTTGGCAGCCCCTGATCTCCACAAAAGAAGGAAATAAAGAACATCTTTTTCCAAATTCTTTTCCCTCACACACTTTAATGATCTATTGGAAAACGTAAATAAAAAAGTGCATGAAAATTGAAATCTCTCCGTCCCAGAAAACCAAGACTGCTCCATTCAGGGTAATTGATGATGTTATGAGTAGTCCAATTCTCCTGGAAATGAAATGTTTATTAATTAATTGGCTAATTGTTCTTTCACGAATGAAAACTAAACTTGGCGTGACTAACATCTTTACGTACGCCTAACAAGTAGAAGAATTTTCTGAGAAGATTATAATCAGAAATGGTGAATTAGAGTGCACAAGTTATACACACACACACATATATATATATATATATGTATGTAAAAGTCTGTCAAAATTCTCTTGAAAATGAAATGTTTATTTTGCTAATTAATTGTTGATTGTTCTTCCATGAATGAAAACTCTTGTCTGTTGGAAAGCTTAAACTGGCCTAACAAACAGAAGAATTTTCTGAGAAGATTACAATATAATGGCTAATTACATGTTATACGTACGTAAACAAAAAAAAAAATGCCTCCATTGATTCATGCATGCATGCTTGAGATATGTTTCTGTTTCTTTTGGATGGAGATAATTAGATTATTGGTGGATTTTGTTCAATAGCTATCGTATATGATGATAGTTTAATAAAATAAGATACCAAATATATTAAAGAAATTCGTTTATTGGTTGATACGATGAGTGGTGCTTAGTTGGTGTAATTGACTATATATTGAGATGAGTTTAATTTCTAGAAGATTAAACTTAAATTTGTGTTCCCGAAAATTTCTTTATCTCTAAGAAAACGTACCGCGCACAAAAGATATTGTATATATATGTTTGATTGTTCAAAGAGATGAGACCGGATACTCTGTTCAAATCTTATTCTGTCTAACATTCAAAACCACGTAGTTTTAATAAAAGTAGAGAATAAATGCATAAATATCACTAAAATTACTTTACAAATTAGACCCTAACCAAGAGATTAGTGAACCCGTAGTTCAAATTAAGACAGAATAAGACAGACAAAATTTTGGACAGAAGATCCCGTGTACAAAGAGATTGACTATCAACCTCTTTAATTGCATAAATTACTAATGGAGTAGTGGAGTTAACAAGTTAAAATTCCAGCACCAATTCAAACTTCAAAGTTGTAGTCATGATCATGATATTGTTCAAATATTGTCAGTCATATACGTGTAAACTGTTCTCTCTATATATCTTTGCAAATTAAATTGCCCAAAACCCATTCTCAACCACAAATTATTTGAGTCAATTATCAAGTTTTCAAAGCAATTAATTAGTCCAGCTTAACAATTAATGTACATATGGAACTTTGATTTTATTTTGTGATTCATTTTCTGTTTACACCAAAATTTATTTAATACTTATACTTTAAGATTTAATTACTAATTACTTGATAAAATTTTAATTAAAGACAAGTGATGAAAATCACCACTGTGTATAAATTAAAATAAACCATTGCTAGTTACAAAGCGGGTACAGGTATATTTGAAAATTTTTGCTAAGTCATGTTGCCAGCAACCAGCTTGGATAAATTACTTCTTATAGATTTTCCTGCAAATTTCTACAAAAACTTAAGAAAAGGCAAATCAAGATCCTCCATCGTCTTTCTTTCTTTAAGTACCATATATAAAAATATAAAGCAAGACTAAAAATACCAAAGTTCAAAACTATTTTTCTGTCCAAACAATTGTTCAAAAAATTTTATAAACAGCACTGTAAATTCACAAAGAGGCCAAAACTTAAAATTATTTATTAAACAGGGCATTTGTAACTAAAAAAGAGAGAGGAGATCGTTGGAATTTGGAACTATAAGATAGTAAATGTAAAATCATAGGTAATGATTGTCTAATCAACTCACATCTTTTCTTGAATGACTCCAATTGTCCATTCATACAACCCGCCCAAATCTAAATGCTGGTGACTTTGTCAGTTTATACTTTTATTTTATTTGGTTTCTATGATTTTTTTTTTCTCAAGAAGAAATTCTGTCCCCGTTTTGTTTTTTAGCTAGCTAACAAATTCATTTGACAAAAACCCTCCAATTAATCACAAACTGTACTGCAAGTAAGGAAACGAATTCCTTACAAATAATGCCAAGAAAAGAAATGAATAATCATTTTTAAGTTTTTCACATCAGAAATGACAGCTTGAAATCCTCTGGAACCCCATTAGAATAAGTCCAACTTTGAAACATGGTTAAAAACATAATGCTTCTAATACTTTTATTAAGTTCAATTTCTTCAACCAGGAAGCACTTCGGTTAGACCTTCTTATACGAATCTAGAAAGCTTATTATTTAGGTGGTCAATAAGTAAGAGGTTCGTGATATTCATTCTATTAATTTGTGATGAATCATATAGTTAGAGGCCTAGAATCATGTTGAAATCACAGTTCCTAAAAGTTCCATGGAAGTTTTGGAGCTCTACAACATTTAAGGTGTTGCCACTATGGAAATTACATTGTTGAGGACTTATGACATGGTTCAGTATTATTGGCATATATCTCTCATATGTTCTTCTATTATGCTTATTCAAGCGGCTATAGAAACATAAGAGAAATATTTACAACTTTTATG
This sequence comes from Ophiorrhiza pumila, assembly GCA_016586305.1. Classification (NCBI taxonomy): domain Eukaryota; kingdom Viridiplantae; phylum Streptophyta; class Magnoliopsida; order Gentianales; family Rubiaceae; genus Ophiorrhiza; species Ophiorrhiza pumila. Next base: position 3,465,644 of record BLIW01000010.1, on the reverse strand, counting down.
TTTTACACTTTCCCAGATTTAAAACGCATCATGGTGAAATCGGCACGTGAAGATGACGCAGCTTGTTGGACTCGCGGGAAAACTTTCCTTATTCTTTCAATTTCGTTTTTAATTTTCTTTCAAGTTTTGTTTGTTTTATCTTTTAGTAAAGACATGACTAAATGTTCTTGTATGAACATTGGTGCATTGTTTAGCATTAATTCACGTGGCTAAGGACCTTGCATGGTTCAATGCATGTGTTAGTTTATTTTAGGAAATAAGTAAAAGTTGACTCATTTTAGGAAACTTCTTCTTTTTAGTTAAATTAGGGTTTTCATTGTTTGGCAAACTTTTTGCCTATTTAAAGGCTTGTAAACCCACGAATTTGAGAGCCAAGAGTTGAAAATTGAAATAAAAAGTTCATTATTTTGCGTAGCAAAACCTGAATCCAAAACCCTTAGAAATCTTAAGCTAAGTTTGAGCTTTTGTCTTCTAAATCCTAAAGTAAGATTAAGATCATTAGTTTTACTTTTGTTCTAAGTTTGAGAATAGCCAAATCTGATTTGATTTAGGTGTTGCCTGGATCAAGTTGGTTTTGTAATAACATTGGGGCTTTGGACAAGTTCCCATTGAATCTCGTTCATTATCCTTTTTTCTTTGTTTTCTTTGTTCCTTGTTATTTGTTCTAACCTGTTCTTTCTTTGTTTTCTTTCTTTGTGCTAATTCTTTGATCTTATTGGTGGGAATTTTCTAAGCTAGACCTGACTTGAGGTTAAAATAAGGTTGTCAATCCGCCCAAAGGTGGATCACATCATTGGAAACCTTATCACTTTCTTCCAAGCTTCTAGGGTTATAATTCAGCTCTGCCTTGGTCTTTGTACAAGAGTAAGACCACTGATGACTTACTTAAAATATGCACAATCTGTTCAAGATGGCTTATAAATATATAAATAAATGCAATAAACAAAGAGAAGAGAATAACTTGAGGGAAGAGAGATGTTTGATTACTAAACATGTCAAAGCCAAAGAGAAGGTCAAGCGAAGCACAAACATGAGTAAAACAAGATCCAAAAGCGAAAACGATTTTATATCTAGCAAAATCGTCCCGCACACAATGCTGGTTTGATTTCAATGTGGCAAGTTTCTGATTCAAATGGGGAAGATATACAAATAGATTGTTGAGGTCCAACCAAAACCAAGGAGCCTAGCTGCCTAGGACAATTATTTAGGCTCTGTTTGGATGGAATATTTTTAGATTTTATTGTGAATTTTTTTTTCTTGGGATTTGTTATGAGAAAGGAATATTTTAGGAGTGTTTGAATTAATGATTTTGTTTTGTTAGGATTTGTATAAAAGATTATTTTATTGATAAAAGTTTGAAATTTAAATTTGAATTAATATTTTATTAGTTTGTTTTGGTGGAAATTGTGTTAGAAATAGTTGTTTATTATTAAAATTTAATATTTGAAATTCAAATTTAATATTTTATTTATAAAAAATACTGTAACAAAAATAATTACTGTAACATTGTTTTTTGTTTTAAAATTTTTAATAGAAAAAATGAGTAAAACAAACATGACATTTTGATTTTGTAAAATAAATCATTAAAATTCACACAACCAAACAGAGCCTTAGTCACTTCCCCTTGCTTCCATATCACATCACTTCATAACATAAGAACAATTTGGATGCTACACCTCCAGGATACACAATTTAGTTGGAAAAGAATATAAGAGTGACACTGGGTGGATGATTGCATAACAAGAAACGTATCAATCTGCAAATCCACAAATGTGCACCAGAAAACATGCGGCCCAAACAAAATGAACTATGTAATGAACACTTAAGTGGAATGAGAATACATATTGGAGGGCTGATAAGGGTTAGAGTTCCAGTTATTATAGAGAAGGCAAACAAGAGTCAGCCATGAGCTTCAATAGCAAATAATTGATACCAAATTGAGGCTTGTTTGTGTGAGTAAGGTGGCAGCTATGTCAAAGACATGCTTGAATGATGCATTTTCACCCGTCAAAAGTGGGGATGAATCACATTCCACCACCGTGTTCAGTTGAAACTAATTTTCTCATCTATATTTAAATATTGCATATCTTTCTTATATTTTCTTTCCAATTCTTTTTTTATCTTTCTCTTCCCCTTCTAATTTTAGTTACTAATTCTCTATTTCGAATTTACGTTTAGAAATGCTCAAATTGAACAAACCGAATCGAACAATTCGAAGAATTTGAAAACCAAATCGATGAACACCCTTACTTAAGATGGCTTCCTAGGCGAAGTACTGGATTCATTGGATATATATAAGCACAAAAAAAAATCATCAAATAGTCAGACTTCCATGGGTTATCGACAAATGCTACTTGGACAAGAGTTGTACCTTGCCCATTTTCCCTAAGGTAGATTACTCTATCACTATTACAAGAGTTTTCTATGGCGACAACATTAGGGTAGCTAGTTTCTACATCAAACATAGTGACATTGGAAGCCTCATGAAAAGGATTTCCTAGAATATCATAGAATCTGATAGGCAAATATAGTAAGAACAAAAAAATTCTTTACCATAATTCTCATTTGAGCCACCTCGGCAACCCTTATGCAAGAAGTTATCTCAATTCTTCCGGTTGACGTATCTTTTGCCTGAATACATGAAATAGTATTGGCTTCCTTTGTCTTAATATTACCCCCATTAACAAATATAGTACCATCTTGAACCTCAGCTTTCTTTTCATCGCATTCTCTCAACAAAGAATAAGTTGTACCTCTACGACTTGAAGTCTCATCTCTGCTGTGAGGATTTGATGATAGAGTCAAAAGATCTGATAAAGTATAATGAAGAGGGAGGACCCAAGTGATTGGTGATCCCAGGGCAAGAGGAGGATCGGGCACCACCCACAAAGATATATATATATGCACTATACAACTTGGATTTTGAAAATGAACCAGTTAAGATGAAATCACAAGAGAATGTAACATAAACACCCTTCTTTCAGGAGATAATCCTTGCAATACTTGAAGAAAACCAAAGCCTTCTTTGTCTAATAAGTAGATGTAGATCGAATACCATTTTTTACACTTTGTACATGATGTACAACATGGAAAATCAGCACCTCAACATCTTTGATAGTCCACCTGAAATTGCTGCAAACCTCATAAAATGAAAACAAGTTCCCTTCTGACAGAGAAAGGAAATATTGGCATCTGGTGGCCAACAACAAGCTTTTCACTCTATAGAGTCAACATCGCTGCAAAAGGGACACCTACCATAATGTTGGCATATGCCTGAGAAATAGTTATATTTCCCTCTCCGTAAAATGTGGCAACCAAGGTGGTGTTTCCTCGAGAAATTGCATAAATTCGCCCAAATGATTTTTGAAATTGAGTTGTTCATTTATGCATGCTAGCATACACAATAACAACTCCAAACTTTTTACCTCCTCTTACTTTGAGAACATAAGAAGCACCAGGTACAAGGAAAACTTCACTTGGATATATTGTTGGAGATGTATAGATCCCCACCTTAATTGATTGACTCAATATTTCATGTCCATCGTGCTGCCTAGCACTTAGATAGAGAGAAGTGACCCCAAGTTGTGTGACCCGAATAGTGAAATTGGTTGTTTGCACATATCCGTAAGTAAGACCTACATGTTCATAACCATCCATAAGATCAATAATGTGATGCTCAAAATGAACACGAATCTTCATAAAAACATACTAAGAAGAGTAAAAAATATGCCCCTCATAAGCACACAAGTCATTATATATGAGTTTGAATTAAATTTGGAAATTTATGTAAAGAGACAAAATATATTAATTTAACTAAATTATACATTCTTATGCGAGCCGCAAAGTGTTCATGAACAAAGCTCGGGCTCGTCTTGGTTCACGTAAAGCTCGATTCGAACTCGTTCATTTAATAAATAAACGAACAAAAACAGATTTTTATGCTCGATTAATAAACAAACAGGGCTTAAACACCCTAAAGCTTGGGCTCGGCTCTGCTCGACTCGATATCACCCCTAGTTTCAGCCACAAAACTTATAGATTTTAAAGTTCCTTCCACAAGGCTTATCTCTTCTCTAGATGTGATCTTTATCCAATCAATATCAACAACTTGGACAACAGAAGAAGCGGCAAGTGGATGAGCAAGCCCAATATCATAAACAATCAAAAGTGCAGTTTCCAATCTTTTAGGAGCCACCATCAATTGAAAACATTTCAAATCTTTTGGTGGTTGGATAACTTCCAGAATACGACTATCATTAACCAGAGTCTCCATAAAGCAGCTCCAACCCACAATTAATAGATTCAACTTGGCATCATTACTAAAAAACAACAAATCGAAAGATAGATTCACTCTTATAGAAGAAATAATTAGCAAGCATACTGCAGTATCCAAATGAGCAATAGAATTAGAATGACTTAGAGAATCAACAAACTCGAAAACAGTAGCATGGACAATACACAGTCTTGACGAGTTTTGCAAGATCAAAAACCTCTCCTAAGTGGACTTGGTTTTATCTGACATGTATGTGTCATCCTAGATTGCCAATGCATGACAACCAATAAGCTCCCAACTTAATTGAAGAGAAGATGAGTTTCCAAAAGCCTTTCCAGCATCACTTATGCCAACAGCTGATAATCGAATAGGGCACCCATTTACAATTGTAATAGAGCGAATTCATCATTTGTCAGCTTGAGCTGCAGACTGTATAACTTTAGGTGAATTCACAGCTTCATTAGCAACAAGTATAATAGAAGATGGAAAGTAACACATAAGCAACAAATGCACTTTAGAAACTCTAGGCAGAGGGTGGTTGTCACTTATCAAATTTCCAGGCTTGAAAACAAGTATAACTTTTTCCAATTTAGCACACGTAATTCTGTATACTCTATCTTCTTGGTGGACTAGGCCTCCATCTTTGAGGTAGGAATGATCTCCATCAAATATTTCCACTGTTTCAATAAATTCAACACCATCATCCAATCTCTCTGGCCCTCCATCAAGCATTACATTAAATCTCGTGCTAGGAACAAGATGCAGAGAATCCAAATTCTCAGACTTACTATGGTAACCACCAAAATGGTTTCCATCACTTGCCGGAAGTAAGCGAAGTAGTGGAATAACTTCAACAGACGAGATGGTCGGCACAAAGAGCCAGCTAACAAAACCCAAAATGTGGGAATCATTGAGGACAGAAACTTGTCGCGAGCGGGGCAAAGAAAAGATCACAAAGTTAATACTATACTAAAAGTTCTACCATAGTATGCTTGAACTCCATAAGAGTCTAGGAAAATAATGCTGCTAGTACAGTACTAGTATTAATCTGAAACAAAGAGTAAATGTATTACCAGAGCTTGATTTCCAAACTGGGTTTTGTGAAAACTTCACATGGGTGTTTGAATTTTGATGATTGGAAGATCAATAATGTGAAATCTTAAGCTTTTTTTTTGCTGAGAAATGAGAATGGCAGACAATTTTGGGAAAGAGTAAGGGAATAGGGAGAGAGAATTTGTGTGTGTACTGTTATTGTGTCGTATATCGATTCAAAAGAAGCACACATTTTTTAGCTTATAGACTATCCCTCTATCAAGCCTACCAAGCATGAATGCTTATGAGGTTCTTGGTCAGTTTATCTTCGACGTTTGTGTTCCAAAGAATATTGAGGACTGGGATGTAAGATTGTCTCCCATATCTAGTAGGACGTCATTTGTATCTGCATAGTGGAATTCACACTTCAATCCTATTAAATGCATTCGACGTTCAAGATTATGACATGTCAATTTGGTATCTTTGCTGGGAGCTCTCAATCCATTCGACGAAACAATAATGGAAATCAGCATCTGTTGTACATTATGAGGCAGTAATTTAGATAAACTCTTCTTCTATATGAAGAGAGATAGCTAGACTTTCGAGAGTCATATCTTCTTTTAATATTTGAGATTCTTCTTGAAGTCCTTCTAAGAGAGAAGAAGTTTGTCTATTATAGAACTAACAATTATAGTTTTATCCATAAACATGTTATGTTGGTTAAAATGGTTTAACATGTTTTCTATTTCATAAAATTATTCCATAACCGGTTTAGTATCAACAATTTTATAATTGAAAAAGTTAGAAACAATAAACTTCTTACTAGATGCATCCTCTTACATGTATCTTGCTTCAATCTTGTCCCACAACTCCTTTGCAGTTGGAATTGAGTGGTAGACATCAAAGAAACCATCACTCATTGCATTGAGGATGTGACCACAACAAATCTCATCATCATTCTCTCATTTTTTACGGTTCCTAATGTCTTCAAGAATCTCCTCTTCCATATTTAGTGTTTGAGGTTTGGGAGTGTTGAGCACATAAACAACATTGAGGGCCACAAGCAAGAAGTGCACCCTCTTTTGACATCTTGTAATTGTCCACCATCAAAGCTCTCCAATTTGACAATGTTGATAGCCAAATTTTTTATATAACTTGCCATTGTTGCAAATTAAAGCCTAAAGATTGTTAGAAAAATATAGAGAGTACAATGGATGTTCTATTATATTACAATTGATGGCTTCAAATTGTGTAGAAACTACGCTTTCCTTTAGGCTTTATTTGCTCTCTTTAGTGTGCAAAAAATCTAGAGCAAATATCCTTTAGGATAAGATGAATTATTTGGAGATTCAATGCATTTTGAATCTCCAAAAACACAAGAACAAAAGACGTTTTTCGTAGAAATTCTCTAACACTTGTGGTATGATTCTCTGCAACAAATCTACCCAAAGTTATCCTTATATAAACTATCAGACTTGGCCGTTACAAGTCTTCATCAACAATAGGAATTACAACTCTTAATGAGAGTTATATCTTAATGAGAGTTATAATTCTTCACAATGGTAGGAGTTATCCTTTCATGTCTTTATATGAATGGATGTTACAACTATTTACATTCATGTCTTTACAAGAATGGAGGTTACAACCATTCACATTCATATCCTTACAAAAATGGAGGTTATAAGCATTCACATTCATGTCATTTACAAGAGTGGAAGTTACACTCTTGATGTAGATGATAGTTACAACTATTCATGTGAATGGAAATTACAACTCTTCAATTGAGGAGAGGGGCGTTGAATTAAGTTGAACAATTAAAAGTTATATCAAAAACTATTTTTTCTAAACAAGTACTTCTATTGGGAAATTTGTCAAACACTCGGTGTGTGTGTGTGAATATTGTGAGGTCTATGAATTGCATAAAATCTATCAAACCAAATCAACACAATAATTCAACTCAATACATGCACCACGTAATGATCACAATTTCACCATAAACATCAATAAAACATATGTATCTAAGAAATGAAATCAAAGTATAAAAATAGAGACAAGAGATTTATAGTAGTTCAATTCTCCCCTTAGATTACTCTATATCCACTATCTAAGCCTTCAAGTTTAGGATTTAACCAATCAACTAAAAATGATCTCTTACCAAAAGTGTGATTCAAATCTCTTACAAACCTTCAAGAATGAATCAATCTTACTATAGTAACCAATTGCTATATATAAGAAGTGATTTTACTCTAGCTATTGGAGAAACCTATAAACTTACCAAAGTTTGGGATATTACAACACTTGGAAACCCTCTTAATAGGGTGGATAATTACAATTGAAAGTTCACTTCAATTCCTCTTAAACAATGATTTTTACAAGAGAAAAATATTGGCTCAAGATAGATTTTTACAAGAGGATAATTACAATTGATTATCAAATCTCTTTTGTTTGATTATCAAAATTTTGCTCAAGGATCATTAAAAAAGCATTATGAAAGTTCAAGGTATTTAGGTAAATAATTTGTGAGGTAAAATGGATAAAATCTTTATTTTTTCATAAAACTAGTCGTTACTTACAAATTTGGGGAATTTGTATGTCCAAAACTTTAAGAAGTCGTCCGAATCTATATTTAAAATCCACGTTTGGACAGTCGAAACTCAAGAAGGTCATCCGAATGTATTTTTCAGAGAGTTTTACAAAAATTTTAAAGTCCAAGCTCGGATGACTGAAACTCTTTGAGGTCGTCCGAATGTATATTTTTCTCAATTTTTCTGATTTTTCATTTTCTTGGAATATTTTGAGAAAAATGAAAAACAACTTTTGTAAAAACTTTGTTTACACAAAAAACACATTTTCAACTTTCATTTTTGATTCATTTTACTTGAGCTTATGAATAGTTTAATCACTTTATGAGTCAATGTATAACTAGGGTTTTGGATTGGAGAATCTACCATAATTTTTCTAGTTTCTATTTTTTCAACTTCTTCACACTTTAAGCTTTACTTTTGCCAATTTACACACCTATAACTTTAAGAACTTTGTTGAAACATTATTATACATAATTATTTGTTAATCATTAAAACAACAAGTAGATTCAAAACACTAGATCTTTCAACTTTCCCTTGCAATACAACATAAGTATCTTTTCTTCTTTGTATTGAGTTATTTCACCTGCAACAAATGATATTTTGTTCAGGGTGAAGTTAAATTAGTGAGTTGAAATTCATATGGATATTTTTCGGATGAAGTTAAACTAGAAAGTTGAAATTTAGACAGATGTTGTCGTAAAATGGAGGATATTAGGAAATGGCAAAAGAAGTTGAGCCACCTGCAATGTTTAAAGCATATATAAGACATCACAAGGAATCCTTGCTTCCCTGTTTTTTATATTCTCTTAGAACCCTCTAAAGTTAATGATATATAGAATGATATACAATATATGAGGGGTGGACATGAAGCACAGTTGTGTGTTCGATCAAGCTTAATTTCTAACAATCAAGAAAGATTTATCCCGTGTCTCTAAATTCATCAAGATGACAACAAAACTACCAAATCTTATGACAGGCAGCAGAATGCATCATGCATGCTTATCATTACGGCAGTATTCAAAGATGAACCCAGAAATACAGTCTCTAAAGTCTAACCAATCGAAACTCATCTTACGACAAATATAATTAAGATGTTCAACAAACCCACCAAATATTCAAGTTTTCTTGAATTGATAAAATTACAAACATAAAGTTTGGCAGCAATTTAAACGATTAATCGAGGTAAAACTTATGGATAAAATGTTATACATATGAAATGGGGATAAACATGTAGCAACAACTCTAACTTAGTTTGCATACTCAAAGGAGGGTATATAAAATACCATATAAACTTGTTTTTCCCAGTTCCACGCTATTATTTGTTGCCAAAGGAAACTGCATTTCATATACTAAACCAAAATTCTTTCCTTTCGTGCTAATCAATCGAGCCAAATTTACATTTCAGATGTACACAATTTTTTGGTTAAAAAAATTCTACCAAAATTTACCTTCTAAAATCATGGCAACACCTTAAGTATTGTCATCCCCTTGATACCACCGTGGTAGCCCGTATATATATATATATATATATATATGAACAAATATATAGATTAAGTTGTGTAGTTTATAACTATGTTGAATAAAATGTTATTGGAGATAGATGATTGCGTTTGAATGTTGTTTGTAGACTTTATTTAAACTTTAATTGTTTCTCTATATTTTTTAAATAAAATTTAAATGTTTACTTTAAAAAATTAAAAATTAATAGTTAAGTTTGAGGAATTCACTCTAGGCATGCATTAACTGCTTTAAAAATAAGTAGTCCAAATAAAATTAATATTTCTGTTCATATATTCAAATGAAGTTATCTTTTATACATCATATACAAAATTGTAGTGTGTGTGTGTGTGTTTCATGTATAATTAATATAAAGTGCGATCAACTTTACATTATCATGTATAAGTTAAATTCCTAATTGTAGTGTTCTTTCTTTTTAACCAAGTCAGTTTTAAATGTGACACAAAATGATAATATAATACGTTGAATTTCGAATTAAGTCTTTAAGAATTGTGGAGACTTTGTAATTTCTCAAAACTGTACTAAGTTAATTTGCTTAACAATGTAAGTGTATAATTATAATTTGCGAGCAATATTTTATATTATCATGCATAAGGATACTCATAAGTCTTATGGTATTTTTTCTTCCTTTGAAGTTTGAACCAAGTAGGTTTGAAGGAAAAACAACTAACGAATTTCTAATATACCCTCCATTCTTTCTATCTTTAGTTATGTTTTTACCATTCTAACTTTAAAAAGATTCTCCATTTCAGTAAATTTTTCTGAAATTAAAGGATTTGTTGCTGTTCTAAATAATACCAATTTTTTGCTAGCTCTTCCATAACATTGTATATCTTTCTTTCTTTCTTTTTTTTTTTTTGTTAAAATAACATTGTTTATTTGAAAACAATATTAATATAGATACTTCTAGCACACAGAGAATAATTTTGGATTTTGAAGACTTTCCTAACTTAACCAACTTAAATTAAAGAATTTGATAATGTAAATAAAGAAAAATTTATATTTTGAAATTGCAATAGTTAAAAAATGATTGGAGAGAAAGAAGGATGACGGTACCAAGGAATTTCGTAGTTTTTCTATTATTATATATATATATATATATTATATTCATCAAATAAATTATTTCCTATTTTATTCTAACTAGACTTCACATCATTCCAGACTTCCAGTTCAAATTGCTAAAAAAAAATCGTACTTTATATCACTATTCTTATTATAATTATTCAAATCTTAAGATTTATTTTGTAATTTGACTAAATATCATGGTCCGTTCAGTAGTTTAGTTGAACTTCAAGGAAGACAGGGGTAATTAATTATTTTTTTTTTAAATAAAAGAAATTTAAAAAAGAAATAGAAGGAATAGGAGTAATCTCGTTTCGAAAGAAATCGAACTCAAAAACCCTCTTCTGCGGCAGAAAGGAAGAAAAATAAAGTTGAAATCTTTGATTAAACGATGTCGGGAATGGAAAGATTACAGAGAATGTTTGCCGGCGCCGGCGGTGCTTTAGGCCATCCACCGCCGGACTCTCCTACTCTTGATTCATCGGAGCAAGTCTACATCTCCTCTCTCGCGCTTCTCAAGATGCTCAAACACGGTAATTAATTAATCTAGGGATTTACGTTTCGCTCTCTAATGGGTAAATATGTTCCATATTTGTTGATTTGTTTTCATTCAATCGGGTAATTAGGGTTTTAATGATGATTAATTGAGTATTTAACTCAATATACAATACAGGGAGAGCTGGGGTGCCAATGGAAGTGATGGGGCTGATGTTGGGGGATTTTGTGGATGAGTATACGGTGCGTGTTGTGGATGTGTTTGCGATGCCGCAGAGTGGTACAGGAGTTAGTGTTGAAGCTGTGGATCATGTTTTTCAGACCAATATGCTTGATATGCTCAAGCAAACTGGCAGGTGTTTTTTTTTCCATTTCAAATTTTTTCTCTCTATAAGATATATGTGGGACATTATCGTTTGCAATTCGGAATGAATGGATGAGCTTCGCTAGTGCAGAATTAGGAGATGGAGAAGTTAGTATTAGATGTTCAGATACTAGTATATATTATCATTTCTATGTATATGTGAGCAGAATTAGGGGATGAAGAAGTTAATATTAGCTGTATAGATACTAGTATATTTATCACTTCTATGTATATGCATTGCCAACCTTAGATATGATGCTGGTGTAGAGGTTTTCTTTGGGCTGGTGAACCGGTCTAGCCGGAGTATGATCCATATAGTAGACTCCACATAATGGGATAAATTTTTAGATGTTATCGTTGTTATTTTTGGTGAACCTGTCTAGCCTATCAATGCTGTGAATAATCTGTTGGTTTAGTACTTGCCAAGGTTGTGTTTTTTTTTTATGCTTTAGTTATCTTAATTATCAGATTCACCTTAAAATATCTTCAAGGGTCTGAATTCTCAGTGCTTCATTGCCAATCTTAACGTGTATATAGTCGGACATTGTACCTGTAATTTATTTCTCCAAAACGTCAAAGTGATGTGAAATAGGATTTGAGAAATGAACTAGATACGAGGCAAAATAATCCTATATGGTTTTACTCTCTTTTGAATTCCTGAACTAAACCCCCTATGTTAATTTTCAAATAACTGAATTTTGCATTGCAGTTGTCATTTGGAATATTATTGATATCAAGTTATCCTGTATAAGATATCCTGCTTTAGACTTATTTGATGGCTGTCTAAGTTGTGGTATCAGGTTCCTCGCAGTGCTGTGTTTGATTCCTCTGTTTATAGAGTTCTTGAAATTATCTCTCAATTTCCTCGAGTTTACATCATCACCATTACTGAACTGTCGTCGTTTATTTCCTTATGCATTTTTTCCTCCTGCTGGGTTGTGTTTCAGGCCAGAAATGGTTGTTGGTTGGTATCATTCCCATCCTGGATTTGGCTGTTGGCTTTCTGGTGTGGATATTAATACACAGCAGGTTTATGTCTGTCCTTTTGTTTTCTGTTTTAGCTCCATTTCATCCATTAAGTAATCAAGTAAAGACTTTGTGCTTCTCTCTCTCTCGCTATATATATATATATATATATATATATATATATGTCTGTGTGTGTGTTTTTCCACCTTCACTGTGATTGTTCTGGCATACGCTACCCCATATAGTGGGAAAAGGCTTTGTTGTTGTTCTCACAGTTGCTAGTCATTCAATGTGTAATCAAATTTTATTCTCCATTCCTGTTCCGGTTCTCTTTCTTTAGTTTGTTGTCTATACATTTTATAATGATATGTTTGCTTTGATATTTAAGTAGTATTGAAATGACTGCTTTAGGATTTTCCGTTAAATGTCTTAAATGTATATGATGCACCTGATGCTATGTCAACACTTTATTTTCTTATAAAGCCATCTGTTGGAATTGTGTTTTGTACCAATTACGTACTTGTTTCTAGATGCACATGTTTAGTTGATCTTGGATTTTTTAGTAATTAAGCATGTTGACATTGTCATATTTGGCAGTGTTTCATCCATAGTTAGTCATTTAGAACATTTTCTCTTGTGAACAGCTAGTCGCCTGTAGTTTCAATTAGAACGCTGTTACTTCTGTGATTCTCAATTTGACTCGTTAATCTTTGTGGTGCTATGTAGAGTTTCGAAGCTTTAAATCAAAGAGCTGTGGCAGTTGTGGTGGATCCAATTCAGAGCGTTAAAGGAAAGGTGGTAATTGATGCTTTTCGATTGATTAATCCCCAGACTATGATGCTTGGGCAAGAGCCACGGCAGACAACCTCCAATCTTGGGCATCTAAACAAACCATCAATCCAGGTATTGCTGAACTTCCACCTGGTTGAATTTTGCGTGTACCGTATTAAGAGTGTTTCAAGTTACTAATCAGTCTCTTTCACAGGCTTTGATCCATGGTTTGAACAGGCATTACTACTCAATAGCCATCAACTATAGAAAGAATGAACTTGAGGAGAAGATGCTACTTAATCTTCACAAGAAGAAATGGACAGACGGATTGACACTCCAGAGATTTGATGCCCATTCTAAAACCAACGAGCAGACAGTTCAGGTTGGTTAAACTAGTTCAAGTTTGACGCTGTGAAGTTACACTGCAGAAAGTTTTGTAGTTAAATTTTGAGAGAAATCTTCATCTCCTTCTGTAAAGTTAGGAATTTTGGGTTTCTTGTGCAGGAAATGCTAAATTTAGCCATCAAGTACAATAAAGCAGTTCAGGAGGAGGATGAGCTACCACCAGAGAAGTTAGCCATTGCAAATGTGGGCAGGCAAGATGCCAAGAAGCATCTGGAAGAGCACGTCTCTAACTTAATGTCATCAAACATTGTTCAGACCTTGGGAACAATGCTCGACACAGTTATCTTTTAGAAGTGGAATGCATCCGTTCGAGTCTTGACATTTGATTTTGATGTCCCTTGAAAGTGATACCTCTTCAGTTAGCCGAATATTAACTCTCGGATATGATTTGTTTTGTGTGGCTGCCCACCGATGTTGTATTTCTCTAAGAACCAATTGTTAAATCCTTGACTTGAATTTAATGGAATTCAGTTATTTTAACTTTTCCAGTTATCTAAGTCATTTTCCTTTGGTTCATTTTAATATTTTTTCTTGATTTTTTGCTTGCCTTTATTTTTCCAGTAATTTTATGATTTTACCCTGATTATTCAATAGGAAAACTGCAGCATTTTTAATGTCAGGAGTTAATCTAAATATTTGTGTCTTGGGATGGTGGAAAGGGGGTGCTGGGGATCAGTCTGGGAGGATCTGTGGAATACGGAATTTCATTTCTTAGTGTGTATTAATAAAAGCAGTTTCTCTCTGAAGATGTCGACTGAATGAGCAACTTTGAGGCGGAAAATTAATTCAGTTGCTTATAAATTGGATTTGCAGATCACCCAGAAAACGAATTTACAAATGATGAAGAGAGAAAACGAACAGAAAGGTACGTGCAGTAAGTTGGTTTGCACTTTGCAGATTCCATCAAATTATTTACTATTCATTCCTAAAGTCGTTGGAGGGACAATGACAGAACAACATCTCTATTATGTTGAGGTCCCCAGAAGAACAAGTTATACTTTTGTTAGTTAAAAGACAATAATTATTCGTTTCACTGTAATTCAAAAACGAAATACATTTACAGCAGATCTTGCCTGATAAACACTGAAGATACAAATTATTGGTTCAACTATGACAATTTTATTGAGACATAACACCATGATCGAAGAAACATCCATCTGTACTCTGTAGCATACTGCATATACAATACAAAGTTGGCTTAAACCTGATTTATGAAAGAACCGCATCGTTCAATTAGACTGCGAGCTTTGCCAGAATCTGGATTAAATATATGGAAAACATGATCTTCCCCTGCCGTCTCCACTATCTCTGCCTTTCCCTTCCACTGACTCTTGATCAAGAACTCATAATAGCGTCTTCCCCTTTCAACCAATATATCATTTTCTGCAACAAATATGAGAATCCGATCAGAAGCCAACCCTGCAACTTGCCCTGCTCCTCCATCAACAAAAGGATTAATTAAGGGATCGTCACAGCCTTTATCCGATGGACAAACAAATTTCCACCAGTTATCAACCATGGCCTTTCTCACTGGATCTTTAGCCTCTATCCCAATGGGTTCTTCACCCCAAAAATATGGATGTATCATAATGATGCCTCTAAATTCAACTCCAATTTTCAGGTCTGAACATCCAGCCCGGATGGCCATGTGGTGGGATATATTGGCACCCGCACTATCCCCTGCTACGAACACCTTGCTGAAGTCAACATTTTTGCTCAGCCAATCCTCAGAGCCTTCACCCGAAGTATGTGAACCTAACCACTGGAGCACTGCCCATGAATCTTCATAGGCTGCAGGAATAGGGTCCTCGGGTGCATTCCTGTAGTTGACTGAAACAGCAATGATCTTAGCCTCTGCCACCAGTAAATTCAGAGAGTTGTGGTATTTTGGCTCAAAGGCAGACGCGATGCAAAATGCTCCTCCGTGAAAGTAAATCAATAGGGGGAGTTTTTGGGTTTCGGTTATGAGATTAGGACGGTAGAGCCTGGCGCTGACACCGGTTTCTGGGATGACTACGATATCTTTTGATGAAACTCCAGTTTGTGGGTCGAAGGTTGCTGGTGTCACTTCAGTGCCCACGAGTCTTTCTATTGTTCCATCTTTGTACACTCGTAGGTAGGGTGGAACATCATGTGCAATCTCCGAATTGCACGAGCCCATTCTGTGGTGTTTGTGTGTTAAAAAGAGAGACGGGAAAAGAGTGAGAAAGAGTATATATAACTCAAAGAACTTTTGAAACTAAAGCTGTTGTTGGAAATGGAGACTCGAATGAGTTTGTTTAATTATACAAAGAACTTTCCACCAACTCCCACATTTTTGGTTGACATAATTGAACCTATCATTAGGAGAAAATTAGCTTTAACATTTAATCCAATTCCCTCATATACCAAACTAAGACAACAAAAGTTGGAAAACGGACAAGAATAGAAACAGATCATTCATCATTTTCTTTATTCAATAATTGATAGGTACACTCAGTCTAATTTACAAACTTAACAGAACCGAAAGGCAGAAGAAAAGATGTTAGCAATGCATTCATTTACAACAATGGTAAGTACTAAAACAAAACAAACAAAAACACCAAAAGTCCACGTAAACTTGTTAATTTCTTAGCCAACGATCCAGATGAGTATAACTTTGCTAACCTACTACGAGTTGACCAAAGGCAAGCAACTTGAGGACAATTCCTTTCTTATAATTGAGAAATAGACAAATAGTGATCACGCCGAGTGCCAGACAAGGCCTGAGACAAGCCTGAAAGTGATTGTTTAAGTAAAAAAATATGGGTTCATTCCACACTTTGATATGGATGATGAATATATTAAAACTTCTGAGTGGGAGAATATGATATCACCAATGAATTATGTGATTGGCATTACGCAAAAATGTTCTTGGTCAATGAATTATGTGTTGATTAAGTACTAGTATTTTGGGACCCAGAGACTTGTGATACTGATGCATTACATCTCCAGGGAGAATATTTCTTGTTCATCAGGCCATTTTGTTTAAAAGGATCTCTATAGTTCTGGAATTATAGCACTCAAGGTTAGATGGGATTTTTCAATCTTCATGTCCATGCTCGATGGTGGCCTGGCCTGGCCTAGCTTTTGGTGGAGAGTAAATCAGTGATTACTTCCTTGCATTTTGTATACGAAGAGAACATCTTTTGGTACTTGTTCAGTTGTTTGAATCATACTATTCATTTACTTACCAAATTCATTGAACCATTGTAGTTATTCAGTTTTATTCTTTCAATACACATTGTAATGTTTAGGCTCAATTTGTCAGGCCATGGTATAAACATTCATGGTTGAAAGTTGAAACAAGAATCTTTTATCACCCAAAAACATATAAAGACTAACGAGCTTGGCTTGTGCTTTGACACATTCCTTGTAGTCTTATTAAAACTGCCTTTGAAAACAAGAAAAAAAATAAAGAAAATGTTTAAAAAAGAAGTGTCACATTCAGTATGGTAAAGGATGGAGAATTATTAGAGTGAAAAAAACTAGCCAACTTGTGCTTAAGTATTTTGTAATACTAGTAATTTGTCCCACAAAAAAGTTGAAAGAAGAGGGTTTACATTGATAATTAAAGGCCCTAAAGTTAATGAATCTTAATGTTTTTCTTTTCCTTTTTTTTTCATATATAACAACAACAATCACAACTAAACATTTTTCCCACTAAAGTGAAGTCGGCTATATCGATCACAGCTCAATGTCAGAATTCAAAATTTTACTATGACTACCATTCTATCGCAATCTTTCTCTTTTTACCTAGTTTAAAACGTACTACTTATGAACAGACAAGTTGCTTATAAGTAGGCGGAGTTTTTTTCCATATAACTTAAAATTTTCCCTCTCCACTTCCATCCCAAATTAGATCTTAACTTTCTTTATATATATATATATATATAGAGCAATGATAGGGGGAGTGAAAGATTGGAGTGACTGACGTGGCAGTGATAAAAAGACAAACTAATACCCTAACCAAATGATGAGTGAACCCTAATGAGTAAGGGATAAGTTTGTCTTTTTATCATTGCCACGTTAATCACTCTAATTTTTCAGCCCAGAATTTCACTCCCACTATCATTTCATATATATATATATATATATCTATTACTAACATTATATTTTCATAAAATTCTTTTTCAAGCTTTGCCATTTCACTGCTTTAAAAATCGGTTAAGGCCTTCTTAGAAATCCAATTGAGGGCATAAGTCTTCTCGCAATTTGCAACAGACGAGTAAAAGCCCATATATGACCCACCTCTCATGGGCTACAAGACAATTTAATGAATAAAAAATTAAATCACATTTTAACCGGAAAAATAAGCTGCAGAAGCTGAAGACGGAACTAGTGCGGCAGTTGCAGTCGTAAATCGTTCGGAGCTGAGAAAAAAGAGAACAAAAAATGGAGAAAACGATGGTGATGAGATCATTGTATCGCGCCTTATGCCGGAGATCTCTTGGTATCTCGTCCTCCTCGGCCATGGCCGTGAATCACTTCCGCCGCCTCCATCTAAATCGCCCTTCCATTCCAACGTCTTCACCCAAAAGTCTCCCTTCCAGTACTTTCTAATGCTTTTAACATAATAAATCTCGATTTTTATTTCTGGGTTTGGAGTTTTAGTTTATCTATATTTTAATTATTAGCGATTCTAAGGTTGAAAAGAATGAATCTTTATAGCATTTGTTTTCTTTCATTCGACGCATTAAAAAGGATATTAGAGCATGCATTTGCATTTGGGGTTTTAATTTTACTTTATTTCCTCATTGTTTAATACAGTTTGTGTTTTCTTGATTTTGGAATAATTAGTCTACTGATAGAGCTGCCATTCCTTTAGCTAAGAGGGCAAGTTGTTCAATTTGCAGTTCAATGGTGTGTTTAGTTTCATTAGAGATTATGGAACTGATAATTGTATCAGGCTGAATGTGTCTTAGTTACAAGTGCCCTGTGCTGGGCTATAATCAAGTTTCCGTTATAAGGGTTTGTCATTCGCGGTTGGGTTTAAAATCTAATTTTGTTTTTCTTTGCTTTGGAATAATTAGTCCACTGATAGAGGTACAATCCCCACAGCTCAGAGGACAAGCTGTTTAATTTTGAAGATCAATTTTGTGCTTTAGTTTCATTAAAAGTTATGTACACTAGTTTGGAACGCCAGAGTGTATCTTAATTACAAGTGCCTGTGGTATAATCAATTTTCTATCATAAGGGTTTATCATTCTTGATTGGCTTTAGAATCTAATCTTTTTTTTTTACATCACTAAATTTATTAGATATACTGCCTCCTTTTACCATGAGAATTGGGGGTGCTCGACATTTTTCTGAAGATGTGGCTCATATGCCTGTTATAAAAGACTCAGAGATTGAAGGTGCTTTTAAGGATTTAATGGCCACAGACTGGGATGAGCTGCCACCTGCTGTCATCCATGATGTGAAGAAAGTGTTGTCTAAAAGCACTGATGACAAGGCTAGCCAGGAGGCTTTGGCCAATGTATTTCGATCAGCAGAGGCTGTTGAGGAGTTCACTGGGATTCTAACTTCGTTGAAGATGGCGATTGATGATAGCATTGGGCTGAGTGGCGAGGTAATATGACTTGTATGACGTTTTGGATTTTTGATAGGTTCTAAATTAAGCGAAGTATCTTAAGATTTTACATTTTATGCAGAATGTAAAGCCTATGCCAGAAAATTTTGTTAAAGCACTAGAAACTGTCTATGGACGTTATGTTGCATATTTAGACGCATTTGGTCCGGAGGAGGGCTATCTAAAAAAGAAAGTTGAGAATGAGTTGGGTACAAAGATGATACACCTAAAGATGAGGTGCAGTGGCCTTGGTTCAGAATGGGGAAAGGTATATTCATTTTCATACTGTAATTGGATGAGGCTGTGATTTTCCCCTTCATAAAATTTCTGTTTCACTTGGATATGTCATTCACAATTTAAACACATCCTTGTTTACTATTTGGACATTTTAAACTTAGATCGTCAACTTAACCATTTCTGCTTGTTTATATAATACATTCCCTTTCCTATGTGATTTGTTCCCCTTTTATGCATATCTTGCATTCATTTTGATGTTAGTATTTCCATTTTACTTGCTACAAATTTTATTGGAAAGGATTATGTTTCAGTAACATGTGTGGATGAATTTAACTTTGGTCGGTTATCATTGGAAAAGAAAGCGTGATATCTTTCTCAATTGCTTAGTTTCCTACTAGCAGTAAATGGATGGAAATTTACTCAGAAAGATAGATGACAGAATAAATTTCTCTTACCTTTTATCAAATACAAAGAGATCTACTGACAAATGCTATCTATCGCCAGTACAAATGAAATCTTGACTTGGTTGTTTGCATTTCTGATTGCAGGTTACAGTTCTTGGAACTTCTGGACTTGCTGGGTCTTATGTCGAGCAAAGAGCATAATTTGGAAATAAGGATTATGCATCATGGTGTTTTTAGTTTTAGTTTTTTTTTTTTTTTTCACCTTGAAGGATGTTGTGGAGGGGGTTGTGTTTCTTATGTATGCTGATGCTGTTGGTTTTAACATGCTATTACTTCTGGTAACAAGTCTAGAACAAGTTTTGCAAGAAAATAAAATGTCTTGAAATGCATGTAAAGGAACTAGTGCCCTACTTGACGAAATGCCATTGTCCATCTATTTTAGATGCTAATTCCTTTCCTTTTCTTTTCTTTTCTTTTCTTTTCTTTTTTATCACTCCTCAAACGTGGTTATAGAAAGAAGTTAATCAGACATTTATTTGTAATTATCCCTTGGCTGCCTTTAGTTTTCTTGGTATGATGCTGGAATTGGAAATGGTCAGTTGTCATCTGTTATTTTGTTTGACGTGTATTGACATCTAGTCAATTGGTGACAAATTGTAATTGAACTGAAATTGCAGGTGCATTGAAGGTGTCTCTAAAACCACTTTTTCCCTCTTGAACCAAATGAAACTTAATAGTTTGCATAACATATTGGAAGCCACCTAATGCTTGGAATATGATCTTGAAATACTTTACATTTCCAGAACTTAAAGAACTTAAACTTATGATTGCAAGTTTTCGTTCTTCTTCACATACACTTGCGATTGAAAATACTAGCAAAGACAGGAAAAACGGATAAATTTTGCAGACAAACTCAAACTCAAACTCAAACTCGTCAATATATTCTGATGACTTTAGTAGATTTACGCCATGACCAAGAATCAGAAGGGGATTTAGGTAGAGGAGGAAGCAACAGGGCCTTTTTGCAGAGCCCAAAAGGCCACCCCTGACAATGGCTTAACTCCTGAATAATCAAACGCCGCCTCCTCAAATCTTGGAAATCAATCCTGCTCAAGCTTGAGCTGCGGGAAAGTGTCGTCTTAGCGGAAGCAAAACGCTCTATGCTTGTAACACTTGAACAGCGGGATAGCCGACTAAGGGGTGAAAAGAAGTCATCCTTTGCTTCATCATTACTGCCCTTTTGTTGCATTGCCTCGTTAGTAATAAAAAGTTCTCTCGTTTCTGGAGATAAAGCCCAACTGAAACTATCGACTGTAAGCCTCCTGTTTTTAGATTCCATGTATCTACTTATAACTTCTGAAACAAATACCTGCAAGAAAACGCGCGCACATGCATACATTCCTTCATGTACTTTTTATTCAAAACCAGAAAAGAAAAAAAAAAAAAAGATGTGTGGGATGAAACCGAGAGTGGAATGTGATAATTGAAACTTCCCAGCAGGCGATGAATTGAATAATTAATAATTGACAAAGGTAAGTACTTCGTCTTCATCATCGAAGTCACAGGAAGGGAGATGTTCTTCTTCTACTGGGGCTGAAGAAGATAGCCTTCCCCGAAAAGTACCGCAGTCAGAAAAGGCAACCCTGAGGCTTGAAGCAAGAATTTTGCATCGCTTTGAGGGGTCTGATGACTCTTCATGGCGAACATGGCAGGTGGAAAATGCATCCTTGAGAGTTGAAGCTAAGCACTTGCATCTCTTGCTAGAGGGATTTGTTGTCCCTTCTTGACGACAGAAACTCATAATTTGAGTATTATCATTTGAATCAAGTGGAACTTTTAGGTGGGATTTAGGATACAGAACTAAATAGGATTTCGTACTTGCATGTCTGATTTGATGTTCCAGTTGAAATACTCGTATGACAGTGCCCTCCCAACCCATCTTTGTCTATTTTTTTTTTTTTTTGTTTTCTTTGGTGTAAAGATAAAGTTAAAAGCAGATAAGAAAGTTTAACAGATGACCTCCACAGTTACAAACATGTAATTCTTAGTCATTCTAATACAAAATTTTCATACTTTAAGATTCTTAAAACCAATGTAGTTGTTGCTAAGTTCTTCAAACAACAGTTTTTCTTCAGATTTAAGTAAAATACGCAATAAAAACGAATGTTATACCAAACAATGACTACTGACTGAAAATTTTTGTTAAGTAAGATACGGTGTCCATGACAGTATTATTACTCAAAAAGCAACATATAACAAGGGATAAAAGCGATTTTGGTATACTATAGTTTGTTAGAGAAGAAGCCATATTTGCAACTTATTAAATCACACATGGAGAAAAAGTCTTGAGCAATGATGCAAGTAACTTTTGCCTTTTCTTTTCCTACACATGCTTTGCACTGTTGCACATATTGAAGTTCCTAAGAGCTTTTCAGGAAATATACTTGATTAAATTTTCGCATATACACACACTCCTTTTGATCAGCTGCAAAGGTCCCATATTAGCATGCGTAGTATTTACTTACTGCTACTTTTAACCTCAGCAATGCAATACTGGAACTACAGATCAATGCGACCCTTTAAGGCCTCCATGGTTATCCGTGCAATGCGAGCACCCAGTTTCTTCACCAGAGCTGTGATTCATGATTTAAGCTACATGCATGATGCATATGCAGCAGCCTTTATGGTAAAAGGAACACAACATGGAGGCATGGAAATTCAAATTGTCATCCCAAGAAAATATTTAGATGGCCTATCAAATATTGTGCATTAGATTTCCATAATGTTTTGTTTACTGAATCTTTAGTTGCCTCAAATTTCTAAAAGGGAAGCCAAGAACAGCAAACAATGTGTGATGATAACACTCTAGGACTAAAATATATTAACTCAAGGCATGTCATACTTTCTTATAACATTCCAAAAATTGGTCTTGGTATGCTCGAGACCTTCTACTGATTGTTTATGTCCCTATATCTGCACTGGACTGATTTTTTCGAGAAAAGACACAATCTAAATTACACAGAGAATGGAGAAATATGATTGCTTGCAGAAGATTATGTATAAC
Organism: Ophiorrhiza pumila; assembly: GCA_016586305.1. Classification (NCBI taxonomy): domain Eukaryota; kingdom Viridiplantae; phylum Streptophyta; class Magnoliopsida; order Gentianales; family Rubiaceae; genus Ophiorrhiza; species Ophiorrhiza pumila. Next base: position 3,442,878 of record BLIW01000010.1, on the reverse strand, counting down.
TCTGGACAATTTTTTTGCAAGTGGACAAAGATTCTTCCTTATATTCTTGAAAATCAACGCTTGGCCTATCTTTCTTTACCAGGATAAAAAATTTCATAATTCAGCAGGGACAATAGACTTGACAATCTCTCATACATTGTAAGGCAATCTAATATTAGGATAATTTTGTCCCTCACACAAATGTCCAGAATTTAGATAGACTATTGCAGTTAAATAAGCACAACATATTTCACATGGTAAGTTTAAACAATTGAGACCTTGGAAGTAATGGAATCAAATTATAAGCCAGCAAAACCAAGCAATCCATGGAGAAATTTGTCCATGGTGGAGATGACTCAATTGGAGGACTTGTGGATCTTTTGAGAAGTGCTGGAAATAAGAGACTGAAGCTTAGCAACAGCAGAAGTCTTATCAGGTGGGCACTTAGAAAGAGCAACATTTAAAGAATGGATGGCCTCATCAAGCTTCCCAGAAGCCATCGCTGCCATCCCTGACTTATAAGCTTCATCAGCCTTTCTAGCATCATATTTTGAAGTAGTAAATTTTCCATCATTGCTGTTCCTTGAGACAGAATATGGAGATTGTAAGAAAGCTGTAGCACGGGCATATTCGAGTGAAGAAATGGCAGAATTGATCTCAACCATCAGTGCCTCAGGCGATGCACCGGGTATTGTCTTTATTACTCCATCAAAAACAGACCAATGACGACCCTCTTCTCCAGAACCCATTTCCTATCTATCTTTTCTTGCTGAGAAATTCTTACTGCTTCTTTCTCTAGAAAAATTGCAACTCATTCTCAATATTATCACAACTATTTCTTCTAGAGCAGCCCACTTAAAAAAGACTGGAAATTTATATTCAATTTACAATTTTCATCGTCAAAATCGCGAAAATTTCTTGAATTGAGAGCTAAAGTTGAGATCTTTATATAGTTCTTTGCTCATAAGTAAGGAGTCGTTTACCCACAGGGAGGATGATGCCGCCGGCTGTCAGTGGTTGGTCGGAGCTGCAACACTCCCTGCTTCCACCGCACTCTTTTATTTTGATGTGTTTTATTTACATTTTTTTCTTTTTTTTAATGGTGCTAGACGGTAGACTACGAGCACGCTTCTTTCGTCATCCAAAATGTTTGCTATTACGCTTTTACTAATGTTTTCTTACAAGGCACTTTGGTAGTTTGGTTGCTAAGAATAGTCTAATGAAAAATAAATAAATAAATCAATGCTTATTTTGACAATATTTATACCAAATGATATGATTTCTTAATCACATTACCAATACTAATATTTTTTTTAAAAATTTAATTTGCCTTCAGCAGTAAATTATTTGTAATGTAAGGATAACCAAATTAATTCTCTCTTAGATTATTGTCAAGATCAAGATTGTACAAAGTAGTTGTAAAATGGGCTTGACTTGATATTGAAAGATCACAAAAGGGGTAAAAACTTGTTTCACCATTGATTCAAAAGATCCATTTCACATCAAAATAACAATTACAAAGGGAGGCTTCATTCTGGAGAAATAACTCAATATGATTGCAAAGAAGCTTTTCAAATAAAGCTACATAAAGCTTTGTAGAATGAATGAGAGAATAAGATCCCACAACTTACAAATGACCATCAATGTGAAGCCTAGCATTTACATTAATTGATAGATGTATCTTTTGAGAGCAAGAACTACAAGGAAGAATTATGGATGTTGGCAAAGATTTTGTTGAATGTAAAGTGCATGCACTCCCATTCCTCAAAAGCGAATAACCAACCTCCATAAACTCAGAAGAATGAATTACAAAGTAATCACCACACCTGCAACTGTAGGAGAGCTCTAAACCATCTCCTGATTCTTCAACTGTAAAATCCTCTAAGCTAACATCCTCAGAAGTCAATGCGTCGTTTCTCAAAGTCTGCAGTTCGATATCGTACATTGCACGTGCCTTTGGGTCGCTTAGGATTTCCCAGGCCTGCTGTAGCTCTATGAATTTGTTCCCAGACGCATGGTCAGAGTTGGATGTTTCAGATTCCTTTAGCAGTTTATCTGGATGAGAACTGAGGATGGAGGAGCGATAGGTCGAGCGGATTTCTTCATAACTTGCATCGTCCTTCACCCCAAGAATGTCATAGTAAGTCCTCTGTATCAAGTTATTACTGATGATCATCCTCTCTAATTATGATAGTATCATAGAAGTGCACTGCATGTTCATCAAACTCAATTAGTAAACAACTTTCTAGCAAGTTGTATTCTCAAAGGAGGTAATAAAAGCAAATGATAATTGAGCACAAATTGGTACATACTTCAATTTTTTCCTCTACTAATTATCTCTTTAAGATGAAAGCAGTGGAGAAGATCAAATTACAGCCACCCTTGCATATCCCAATAACAAGTAGCATTGCATCCCAAAACAATAGATTGTCCTTCAATAATCACCAAAATTGATTCTTTTACATAGGATGACATGACTGTCCTCCCAATCTATCTATTTGGAGGCTTGGAGACTTATAAAGCAGCAATAGCATGCCTGCTGATATGATATAAACAAGTAAATCTAGTTAACAGGATCCATCATGGCCAAACAACAGATGGGCAGATGGGCACAAATCACAATGCAATAGAATGAAAAGATCAGTTTTTGTGAGCAGGCTTTAACATTAATCGTAATTGAGGGACTTAGAAATTCAGGGTTCCTCTTTAAACTAAAATCTAGAAACCAGAGCCTGACTAAAGAAGGATAAGCAAACGAGAAATTCAGGGAACACACAAAACTTACTCTAACTGGGAACCCAAAGTACTACGTAAAATTCAAAGAATCAGTCTCCCTTTTTTTGCAGTCTAAATCTGGTTGAGATTTGATTCTCTTTGCAGTTTCAAAGATTGAATCTTTTTCTTAGGAATGAAACTAAAATCAAATGTAAAAGAGCAAAAAGATTCCATTCCCAAACAAATGATAAGCAACGCACATTGAACAACAACCCAGAGACATAATCTATACCCCAACCCATACACGTTACACACAAGAAGAGGCAAGAAAATCGTTAAATATATTTCGTTAACAATAAATGGGCACAGAGATTGAGATGTAAAGAACAAGTTGTCTGAATACATACATATATAAGGTACCCCGGAATCGTAGATTTACAAGCTGGAGCCTGGAGGTACTTGGATTTCGACGCAAGAGCTGGGAGGACCGTGGCCCTTTTTAACTGGGTTGTTCAGAAGCGTTTTTTCCTTAACCCCACGAGAGTTATAACGTTAACCGAAGAAGGCCTCTTTTAACAAGTTTTAAGGTTGTAATATTGCAGCAGCGATCAAAGTCGGCGGCTTGAACCTGTTTTTCCCATAAATACCCTTGCTCCTTATTTGTTTTGGCAAGAATTTTAAGCAAAACTTTGAGAAAAATAAATATAATGAATTCAAAAAGAAAACAATAAGGAATTAATAGAACCTTGATCTTTGTTCTAAACAATATATTTGGCCCAAAAAAAAAAAATCTATAATTAAGTGTTGCAAAATGGGATATATAATTCTGAAAAAAAATTAACATTCTGTCAAGCATTTCTGAATCAAATTTTGCATAGTATCCCTGTTTTTTGTATATAATTTTGCATGTAACTCAAAACTCAAAAGTAGCTGCAACTTGCAAGTGCCAAACACTATCCAACTTGACAACTTCAATTTGACCCAACTAGCAGCAGCACAAGAATATGATCTGTTCATGGTGATTTTTTAAGTTCTAAGTTTTAAGTATCAGCAGGCAGCCCAGCAAGGTTTCCTTTTACAAGTGAAAACCAGTTCCAGTAATCAGAAACAAATTAGAAACAATTCTTGATAATACAATCGTGATTAAATGTCCGGTATGCTTCAACTATTCTAAAACCATCCCCCCCCCCCCCCCCCCTAAGATAGAACTCTTCGATATCGAACCAACGCCAAAAAATTAAGTGCCCAAAAGATTCTTCATTCTCCTCCAGACAACAGAAAAATGATGCAGTGACCATCGCATGGTGTGGCAACTTCTGTACTGTCTGCTACATTTGGGTATCTGCAGCATCTCCACAACAGCAGGGGTTTGCAGCTGTCTTAAAGGCCTTACAGGTAATTGCCTTTTGTTAGTGAACATAACTACTCATGCATTAACTACACCAGAGACCCATGGAACAATCAATGGCGCATTTGGGTGGGCATTTCTATAAGAATCAGAGTATTTGTCCTTAAAATTCAATTTGGGGTTTTCTGCCTGCATTTCACAATCAAAACAAACAAGCTTGTTTAGTTAGACAAGTTTCTCATTCGATGTAACTAATCATTTTTTAATATAGCATAACATAAAGAGTATTAAAGAACAACAACACTAGGCGAAAAACTTACATATTTTAGCCAGCATTCCTGATTTTTGTGTTCGTAAATATCTGGTGAAAAGCAACCACTCTCAGATGGACAATAAACCCATACATTGCATTTTTTCTCATCTGGCCTGGCATTCTTAGCTTGATCTAAACAAGACATACAACATTCATATGCGGATTCTTTGTGATGGGTGAGACCCCATCTGACAGCATCACCATCATAATCTGTATGAAGTTCGGCATGACATTCAGGAGGAAGCCGCTTTCCAGGTAAAATTTCGCGGTCTGCAGAGTAAATAGCATCCAGTAAACCCAAAGTACAGTGGAAAATTGGAAGAAAATTTAATCTCTTGTACGAAATAAACTAATAAATTTAGCAACCACTTAAATATCGACTTCGAGATTATTTGGATCTCATAAATTTCTCTTGTTTATTCTTCAGTAGGAAGCATAAACAATTGGTTTGGGGTGGGTACTTTGTGGGAGAGGGGAGAATGTAGTGCATTGACATAGCTAATATAGAAAAATCCAATCTCAAACATTACCAAATTCTTCCATGCCCTCTGGTTTGTCATCATGCTCTTTATGAGTGACTTCAAACGGTATCCAGAGACCAATTTCTTCTGAAAACTCAGCCCAACCTGACTCCAAAACTCTTGCAAGCACACCTATCAATGTATTTATGAAATGACATGAATAAAAATAGCAGAAGAATATGAGTTCTGAAATTGAAATTTCATAATGTTTATCTTTGAAAAGGACTCTGAAAACATTTCTAGAAATGAGATAACTGGTCAAAACACCATCCTTGAATGTAGGGAATTGAAATGCTACTAATTTTTTAGGTATTTAGCAACACCGTGATAGGAAATTTGGGCCAAAAAAGAAACATCTAAAGAAAAAGAACTGGCATATTCATTTCCCTTCAACAAGTTTCTCCAAGCAGGGCCTAAAAAGGTTTGGATGCCAAAACAACATGTGTAAAAATGATAAGATTACAGAAGAGTAGATGATACCAGCTTCTTCAGGCAGAATAGTTGAATTTGTGATCTTTCTACCAATTATTGATTGTACTTCACTTAGTTTTACCTTGCGCCAGGCCTCAACTTCCTCTGCTACATAAAGACAGCAGTTAGTGAAAAATAAGCATTCAATGTCAAATACAAGCAAAGATGATGTAAAGTTAGATATCAAACACTAGCAACCATGCTGCATTCCAGAACACATTTCATGAACTGAATATCAAATATGCAAAACGGCAAATCTTCAACACAACAAGAAGAAAAGCTCTTTTTTTTTTTGTTCCTTTTTAGATTACTTTTGTCCAAAATGGCGAACAAGCCAAATGATGCATCATTCCTCAGATTCCCAAATACCATTACAACAACACAAGGCTTGAACTTTGCAAGTGTAAAGCATCATCACATAATATATTTTGTCCAAATGTCATTACTGAAGATAGAGCAATAACTTAGAATGGATTCAATAAAAGGATCAATTAGAGAACAAGGATTCTAGTTGGCATGTTTCATGGAAACGTTTCTGATAGAGCTTCACTAAGTTGTCATAACAGTTAGGACAGCCATATTGGTTTAAAGTGATAAAGAACAGATACCAAGACAGCGAAAATAAAATTCTCAATAGGTAAAAAAAGAACCATAAATAATCAAACTTGCTAAAATTTACTTGGACATCTATATGCCATATCGTTATCTAAATGCCAAACCTGTCAAATACCTAGCAAAACCAACAATAACAGTATTATAGAGATCGGGTGTGCATGATATGCATGGAATTGGATTTGATATCTGAGAACAATTAGAAAACCATTTCCATACACTACTCCAGTAAGGCATTGGGACAACAAAGCTGCATTGCAGAGTTCTGGAATCTACCTGAGCAGCCAGATTTAGAACATTTGTAGGAAAGACAAAGCAGCCAAATTTAACGCACTTGTAAAACAAGAGCAAGTGAGTTTCAAAATGAAACTGCTAATTGCTGGATTTCATCAATATGTCCAAACAAAAAATGCAAAATTGCTATCCCAATATCACGCTAAGAGCTCGCAACACTTAATCATACAAAGATATGAGAAGGAATATGAGAACGGATCAATGAATTCTCTATCAAATAAAATTTATGTGCTTCTCAAACCTCTGTAGCTCAGTACTCTACAAACTTACCAACTAGTTAATTGGCAGTCATCAACTATCCAAGATCACGTAATGGTTTTCTATCAAACCTCCAACCATGACATGCAACAGCACTCTACAAACTTACCAACTAGTTACTTGGCAGTCATCAACTATACATACTCCAAGATCACATAATGGTTTTCTATCAAACCTCCAACCAAGACATGCAATGTAAATGAAAGAAAATCATGTACTTATAAAGTTTCAAACTTGAAGTTTCTCAACTTCCCAAAGTCAGCATTAAGAGTAGTTAAAGAAGCTTCAGATTAAATATATCACTTAGGTAATCAACAGTCAGCTCTAACAAATCATCAAAGAAGTAAAAGGATTAACTTTAACACATTTGGGTCACAGAACAAGCTACACATCCACTTCAATTGTTCATAATGCAATAATGAATGTTTACTAACAGCAATCAAACAACATATCGAGAAGCTCAAAGAAGCAATTTACCAACCTCGCTGCATTGTTGAGTTTGAACTATCATTCAAGGCTCTTAATCTTAACAGTAGCTCATTCGTTATATTTTGTTTCAAGGACTGTGACACTTCTGGCATCCTTTCTTCTTGTAAAAATTCTTTCTTTAGCGTTTTTACCTTAATCCAACAAAAAAAGGGAGGAAATACTCATTAAGCTTATGCACTAAGAAGAAAAACCCAATCAAAATTATTAAGTTTCCACACAAAAAACCATAAAAATCAGATACGAGAGTATACAGACAAACACCCCAAAGGATCTCACCAATTTGATAAGCTCTGTAGGTTCTGATTCCTTTCGCATTTTAATTGATTCTTCCATTTTTTTAATCTGATCCGCAGTATACCTAAAAGCTGTAAACATTGCAGGAAAACCCCATTATTCAAAATTCCAAAAATATCACAAAAGCAACCAAAATCAGTATCAGGTTTTCGAAAATACCAAAATTCGTCATTCCTAAAAGCAGTATAAAATTAAAAAGACTAAAAGTCCCAAATGAAAAAGTTTTGAGCTCAAAGCTTACCATTTGCTGAATCATTATAAGGGTATATGTAAAGCGAATTATAGAGCGAGCGAAGCACAAACAATGCAACGACAATGTTGATTGAACAAACAATAAGTGTGGTTCGCTTGTACGAACACCACGTCCCTCTCCCATAACTACCACTGTTATTATTACTATGATAATTCGCCCACTCTGCTCTCGCCATCTCCCTTTTTTCTCTCCCTCAACTTCTTCCCCATCCCATCATCTCTCTCCAAGACTCCAACCCCACCCCAACACTCACACTCTGTCTGCCTAATCTATCTCTGCGTAATTTGGAAATGATCAAGAAGAAAGGGAAAATCTTGAAGAATGTTGGTGGAGATTTTCAGGGATTGTGTTGGTTTTTTTGGTTGGATCGCATTAATGGAGGTGTAAAATATACTGGGTTGGTTTCAGATTAAACAAGAACAGTGAGGTATTATTAAGCACAAATGATTAAGGAACTGCTCCTCGTCTTCTCGTCGTGTAATACTATGAAGTCTATGATGTTACGTTTTTTTTTCCTTAATAATTTAAATTTAAGATTTACAGAATCAATAAAACCTAAAATAGATATAAAAATAGAGTATGATTGTTTTGTGGAGCAATAGCTGCCAACCCACGAGAGCAACAAGTGAAGTATTAGATTCTTTGCTTGGATTGGGAGGGCTGAAAACGTTGCTGCCAATTGTGTTGTTTATGCTAAAAGCGTGTAGGTATTAAGCATTTTAGGAATGAAAAAAATTAATGAGAGAATTTTGTTTTATAAATATTTTCTTTTAGGAAAAATTCAAAAAAATATATATATATATATATATATATATCTCACATTTTCAAAAAAAAAAAATTATTTATTTCATTATATTTTAAATGATGTATGAGTTTTTCACATTTAAAAATCACATCAATTTTGTACTGTTAAAGAAGTGAAATGAATGTTACGAAGAAATGCAATTAAGTACGATATAATGGACTAAATAAATTTTTTATATTTTTTTTCTAAATTTTCCTTTCTTTTACTAATGTCTATGAAAGGACTTCTTCCAATTGAAAATAAATGAATTTCTTTGCCGACCTTTTTGTCTTCACTTGAAGATTGATTTAGGAATCAATGCATCCATCCATATGACCATCATTAACAATTTAATAGTAACACTTTGCTTCTCTCAAAATAATTAAATAAACACACTTTACTTTAATGGAAATCAATGAGATTTGCAACTACTCTAGGCTAAATAAATTCAATTGCTAGTATAATCAATTCTTGACATGAATTTTCATAAAATTAATTTGCTTCAATGAATAGATGGATTGCCTAACCCTTCTATTCTTGTAAAGTTTGGTACTTTGTTAGCACTAAAAGGGCAAACATTATATTCCTCCAAGAAACTTTAATGCCTTCAATTTACAAACTAAAGCATCATATACATTCTCCACATTTTGATATTTAATAGAATCTCATGGTCATTTTCTTGATAATGAATGGAAATAAGGTCAATTTAAGCTTTAATTCATCATGTCATGTTCATATATGATGGCCATTAATTATATTGTTTGCTCATTAACAATTCAACCACCACCTATGTCGGGTTTATCTGGCCCAAGCCATTGACTCCGTTTAATGGAAATTAAAACTGAAAAATCAGCATGTCTATGAACGCAACGGCCCCTCCACCCCCCCCAAAAAAAAAAAATGGTAAATTCCATAACGATGCATGTTCTTGGTGAATTAATAACAAGAAAAATCTTAAAATTGTGCCGTTGGCCACCAACCCTTTATCCCTCAGAAGAAATTTCAGCTACTTTAGTCCATTTTCAATAGTAATATAATGGAAAATTCGTGTATATTTTTACCGGTTGCCTGCTGCATTTTGTCAAGCAATCCAAGAACGAATAAACTAACCTCTTATTATTTTCTTGGCCCGATCTTTTTTTTTTTTTTTGCCTTGTAAATGATTGGAGATCGCAGGTCAATAATTCCATTGTTTGATTTAAACAAAGTTCGTGATTTTTTTTTTTGCTTTAGTTAGTAAAAATGACATGAATGAAGGGAAGAAGGAAAAATTGACGTGCAACTGAAACTTTTTCCTCATGTAAATTTGAAGTTGTAGTTTAAACGTTTTCCCATATAAGCAAAGCTTAAGAATAGTCAGTCAATACGAATAAACATAAGAAATGTCTTTCACCATTACCTAACTTCATTTCTTTAGTTGGAAATCGATTTCGTGTGTGTAAACAACCTAAGATTGAAACATAATTGGCATGAAACAGAAAATTTATTGGGGGCTGTCCACCATTATTTCCATTTAATAAGATAAGTTTGATCTTTCTCAAACAAAACATAGAACTTTCATCAAGACTTTTTTTTTTTAAATAATTTAAATCCAGTCAAGCTTAACTTGTGCTTCTGAATTGTTGCAGGGTTAGTCCAAGATATTTCCATAAAAAAAACAATATGTAGGGTTTCCAACAATAAAACGATCCGTTGGTATCATATATGTAACGACTTGTTAATCTCGATTCCAACGTACGATAAAAGCGGTCAAAAATTAGAATCACGATTTCAACTGCGATTAATTGGCTGCTTCATATATAAACTATAACGATTAATTGTCCATTTTATATATGAACCATAACGATTAATTTGTCCATTTTATATATAAACTACATTTTATTTATGAAACGATTGCACAATAGTTTTTTTTTTGTGTATATTCATTTTCTTACCTCCAAAACAAAAACACAAATAAATTTTTTCTTTTACACAAAGAATTACATATTTATTGACACAAACACGTCCAATTTCTCTCTAGATATACACTTTATTTAGTAGGATTTTGTATCACAAGTCCAAAATAACGGGAAGAGTTTTTACGGGCCAAACCAACATGGATGTGATTTGGGCTGAATTGGATCTGGATTAAAACCCTTACTTGCAATATAGGCACAGCACAACCCAACATTCCTTGTAAACATCAAAAGTAAACAACGGCCAATCCAAATGAAGCAATCCCCACTGCCACCGGAAAAACACAACTAAAAACCGCGGGAAAATCATTAGGGAAGTGAGACCGTCATTCTCCTCCTTCTTCCACCCTTCGCTGTGCCAAATACCATCGCCATCACTACCCCTGCTTTCTCTCTCTTTCACTATATTCGTCAGACCCAGGAAATGGAGCCCAACGAAATTGAAGAAGATGAGTTTGGATTCTCCAGAAACTACTTCTTAGCAAAAGAATTAGGCAATTCCGGTAAAAAGTCTGGCCATAAGCTCTCCGATATTGATATTGTCGATGAACAGGTTATAATCCTGAGTTCACTTTATTTATTTGATTATTATCGGAAAAATGTGAACTTTATTTTACTTTTTTGGTAAAATGACAGGAGCTCAGAGAAGCAGTGGCCAATATTGAACCAAAACATGAAAAAGAAATTGATGAATTGATAAAAAGTTACAAGAGTTTGTATCAAGAATGGGTTTGTGAATTAAGGTGATTTAAGGTTTATGTAATGGGTTTTGAAGTTAAGTTGTTATAAGTGCTGATTTATAATGTGATTATGTAAATGCATTGTTTTGATATAGTTTGTGTTTGATTTGATCATAGATGTGGTTTTGGGCTGTTAATGTATGGGTTTGGATCAAAAAGGACATTGCTTGAAGATTTTGCTTCCGCTGCATTAACTGAGTATTCTGTGGTTGTAATCAATGGTTATCTTCAGTCCATAAATCTAAAGCAGGTAAACTATGTTAAACTCTATTTTCTCTCATTTTGATTTTGCTATAGTTTTCTTTTTTTCGTTTTTTGTTGGTTTCGTTTTTAGTTATATTTGCATTGTGGATGCGGATGTAGAAATGTTTAAGATTTACAATTTGAGTTTCTGCACCTGATTGTAGTCCTTGATCAATGAATCTGCTACTTCGCAATTGATGGCAACTGAGACTGTGTATTGAATGTTATACGTCAACAAGAAAATACTGGTGGGGCTTTGAGAATATAGATGTAATCTTGATGGTGTTAGTGCATCTTTGATGGTTTTGTTAGTTTTGGTCTTGAATATTGCTTTATGATGTTGAATTGCTGGATAGATCAGCTGTAGTTTATGATGACATTTCAGTAATATTTGTCGAGCTGGTGCTTTTGTGCTATGGAGGGGATATGGAAGATTGCATTTTTTCGTACTGTTCCTTCATTTTACTACTTTGAGAGGATCTGAACCTGAATTAGAATGAGTCATAGATCTGCTCTACCAGTTTTGGATCTGAGTTTGGATTCTTTTATATGGCTATATTTGTACTGTAATCCCCATGTTTATTGATTTTGTCTCATGTTTTAATTTCTTTGATTTCTTTTGGTAATTAAATGTGTGAGACATTGCCGAGGAACCCTTCATTTTGTAGGTTCAGCTTTATTTCCACTGAAATGCTCTTATTATGGTGATCTTGCCATGCCTTTCCTCTATTGTCTTGGTTCTGAGGAAATAAATGGTTTTTGCTTTGAAAATAATATGGTTATTATTTTGTAGGTTGTCATAACCTTAGCTGAAATCCTGTGGGATCTAATCAAAACCCAACAGAAGACTACCTCAGGAAGTTCCCATAAACATCAGCAACCATTTAATACTCGATCCATGGATGATTTAATAGCATTTTTGGAAGGATCACACCTGGAGGACAGTGATTGTTTTCTTTGTGTTGTTGTTCATAATATTGATGGGCCTGCTTTGCGTGATCCTGACACTCAACAATATCTTGCAAGAATCGCTGCTTGTTCCAATATTCGTGTGATTGCTTCCATTGACCATGTGAATGCACTACTTCGTAAGCACAGTCGTCTTTTCACTAACTTATCTAGCAGCAGATGAGCTAGCTGGAGAGGGAATCTATATTTGTTTACTAATCACCCTTTCTTATAGTTATTTGGCCTACTTGCCTCACAACTGTGCGTCTTTATTTGCTGTTGAGAATTTAACCTTTGGTAATTTTTGAATGCATGCTAGTATGGGACAAGAAGATGGTTCACACACAGTTCAACTGGTATTGGCATCATGTGCCTACCTTTGCACCATACAAGGTTGAAGCAATGTTTTTGCCTCTCATTCTTGCTCACAGTGGCAGCTCTCAAAGCATCAAAACAGCATCAATTGTCTTGCAGAGTTTGACACCAAATGCTCAAAACGTATTTAAAGTTCTTGCAGAACATCAAATGGCTCATCCTGATGAAGAAGGCAAGTAGCTTCTCAACTTTTAACCACTTCATTTTGAGACAAGAATGAAGTTATTTATTCTGTAAATTTTTTTGCAGGAATGCCCATCAATAGTTTGTATGCTATCTGCCGAGAGCGGTTCTTGGTGAGTAGCCAGCTTACTCTGAATTCTCATCTAACAGAATTTAAAGATCATGAGTTGGTCAAGACAAGGAGAGATTCTGATGGCCAAGATTGCTTGTACATTCCCATCCCAAATGAAGCACTTCAGAAGATCATACAAGATATCAGTCAATAAGGGAGGAGTGGTTTTTCAGCTTATGTTAAAAGTTTGTGCGGCAAACAAAAGCTTGTTTTCAGTTTATATGGCTGCCAAAATCTTAATATGCCAGTCTTAGAAATTAGCTTGTTCATTGCTAACACAAGAAGCCAACTTAAAATTATTTACAAGATTTGTAACTTGCAACAATGCAACCCTTTATGATAATGACCGGAAACGTTATCTTTCTCCTTTGTTACTGAAAAAAACAGTTGTCAAAAGCTAAATGTATTACTGACTGCTTCTAGGTAGATCCTAATTCCAGTTTTCTTTGAACCCTTTTCATTTTTGTTCTTCTACTTTTCTTTGTAAATTTAAACAATATCGTAAATGTCTAAAAATTTCATTTCTTGTTTCTCTTCTTTATTCTCCATTTTCTCATAGTCACAGTATCCCATAACAAAACAGTTTTAGCAATTAGAACTGAGAGCTAAATAACGATGAAGATGATGGAGACAATGGATAGTAACATGAGCATGGCAGTCCACATTGTCACAACTAATGAAAATGGGACCAAAATTGAGAGTGAAAGGGATATGAGACGTTCACTTTCACAACTTTGATTTATTTAGGCAAAGACCAGCATGACTTCTACCAACTTTCAATGCCATTTTCTTCTTTCTTTTGAATTTGTTAACTTGAAGAAAGTGATAGAGATGAGTAGTTGTTCAAGGGATTTTGGAATCATACTCTTTACTCTCCATTCCCATTCAAAGAATTAAAACGTAATTAAATGGCGAGTCAATTCAAATGGTCCTTAATCACTTATTATTTTTCTTGTCCATTTGTACAACAATAAAATAAACAGAGTATCATCATCATTCATTCGTATTATGAAGCATGATTTTTTTCTGGGTAGAATTCGTCCGAATTTAAAGATCACAAGAATTAGGGGGCTTTTACCAAAATAGGGTCATTTTTATAAAAAATTACATGAATATTGTTGATTTCAAAATCTTTCCAAGAATAGAGAAAGTGAGGATGCCAACCTAGACTCCCAAAATTGGTATTTCAAAATTAACCAAATAGGTTTGTCTTATTTATAGATTAACCCCAGAAATTTTAAATAAGGTTCATATAAAAACTATATTTCATTAAAGAATATAATTCTGCAGTGATCCCTTCGAGGCTAAGTATATCCTTAGTTTAAACCCGTCCATAAATGGTATCAGAGCCATGTGCTCATAAAAATTTTATAATTTCCTAAATGGAAAAAGATTATTCACTAACTTTCTTCTATGAAGAAAATAACATGCATAATTTTGTTTTTTATAAACAAAAATTAGAAATATGGTTAACTATAGAAACTCCAATTGTTGTTGGAATATTAAAAGAATTAATGAATAAAAACATAGTATCAGATTTAAGAAAGATCATTTATGAAAAAATAATTAAAAACTTTGATTCTACCAATTCTATAATAGAAATAAAAGAACTTGAAGATAGAGTCTATTCTGAAAGAGAATATGAATGGAATTCTGAAGATTGGTCCTGGCCAGATACAGATTAATAACATAAAATGTATAGAAGAACTGCTTCAAAAGTTTTTGAATCTACTAAAAAATGCTATGTTTGCATAGATCTTATAGAAAGAATACAAGACTGTAATAAAGAATTAAAAATAAGAAAAGAAAGATTTCAAGAAAATCTTATAGCAGGAGTAAAACCAAAAGCCTTAGAAAGGCAAGAAATTGTTATAAAAGAATTAGAATCTGAAATTCTATATATGAAAGAAAAGGTAGACTTTCATGGAACTCATGGATAAAATGAGTAAACTCGAATCCATAGAATTAATGCTTCTTAAACAAGAAGAAAATATATAAACATTAATCCATTTAGTCAAAGGACTAGAAGTCAGGATTAATACAATAGAAATTATGGTTAAATCCGTAGAAGATCAAATACCTAATAAGGTAAAAGATAGTAAAAAATTCCAAGAAAACCAACGAAAGGTTTTTGAAGAATTTTGGATGAAAAAGGCTCCTACAGGATATAGACCATATGAAAAAGGAAGTCTAGATGAAAGATTTCATTTAAAAGAAATGAAAAGAATTAAACAAGAAAAAATGAAACAAAAGGTTTCTAATGAAGATATCAATCCAAGTTCAGAAGAAGAAATAGAATCAAAAGAGTAAATGGATAAAGAAATAGAAGAATTAATATATTCTTTGGAAGATTTAGTAATAGAAGAACCTGTAAAGGTAAAAATGAATAAAGATAAATCTGTAAAATTAGAAACAGATGAAGCAAGTAGTTCATCATTGTAAATTAGTGTGTTCAAATTCAATAAAAGTACGTTTCCATTTCAAAAATTGAGCCATATATTTTATTGTTTAAATTCTTAAAACCCAAATCAGAATTAAATTCTGTACCCAAGGGAGGAGCTTTGGCAGTCATAAGAATCCAGCAAGGACGAGAAGGCGTTGAGGCAAGTGGCCGTTAGCCGTTAAGAAGTCCGACGATGGAAGATTCTGACGTCTTTAAGTAGACTGCCAATAATCATTGCCCGAAAGGTGAAGCCATGCGGCTGATAAGGTTTCAAGAAGGAAAACAAACAGCTTAAAGGAAGCGAGGTAAGGCCCGAAAAATTTGAACTGCTAAAATACAATAGATAGTGTTTTATTATGCTTATATGAGTACCTAGGGAATATAAATTAATTGAATTCTAAAATATTCAGGTTTTTATATGATATGCAAAAAGTTGAAGGATTAAAATACAAATAACTAAATTATTTTTGACATATTTTGAGAATTATTCTCAAAACAACAATATTTTGGGAATAAAAATCCAAAATCACAATATTTTGGTAAATAAGCCCAAGAATTAGGCATAACACTCCAACAGCTAAAAAAAAATAAAAGAAGCAAACAATTAAAAATTATTTAACATCAAATTGTAATTATAATTAAGAATAGACAAGAACATAAGACACCATCATGTTCAAACGTTAGTCATACGTAGTCATCATCATCAACAGTATTGTGATAAAAAACATTTTGCTTACCTGGACGGGTATGACAGGAAACCCCATTGGATCTTATCTTAAACGCTAATTTAAAGCATTTTGGCATAATGGATAAGACAATTAAACTCATAGTGGATGACTGGATATATATTATAAAGTAACGAACCACAATATTTAGGAGATTTGAGAAATCCAATTCTTATTATTATTTTTGTTTAATTATTTATGAAAAGTACTCAAACAAACCACAATATTTAGGAGATTTGACAAATCCAATTATTATTATTATTTTTGTTCAATTATTTATGAAAAAGACTCGAACAAAGTTTGGAGTTATTCTTGACTCCACACTCAACGAGAAGGTAATGAGTAATTAATAACTACCATCTTATCAGTTACGTTACTGGTTAAGTACTAAAATTTTCTCACCCCATCTGTAATATATCCCACCAGGTGAATTTAACTCTTTACCACCCACATAATAATAATAATAAATTATGTTATTATAGACTTATAGTAAGACATAAGTAACTCTAATAACTAGACAATTCTTTTTAACAACGAACCCTTCTCATAATCTTGATCACCAAATCTTTTTCATGTTAAGTTTCACAACTTTTTTCTTGTCGCTAATCATCAGCAATATTCATAATATTCAGATTTTCTACTGTCTTTCTTTCTTTCTCAAGGCTGCAAAGAAAGTCATGAGCATGTTTTCCTGTGCACCTTACAATGATTAACCAATAAAAGATGGACACATCATATCCTTAAAGATAATTGAGGTAAATCAAGAAAGGGAAGAGGGTAATTTTTAGTTAGTTGTGGAGGTTTATGAGAAACCATTATCTCCCTCCATTTTACCATAAACATATCATATGTGGCTGGCACACTTCCCATTGATTGATGGAGTCCAGATCCTCAACAACAAAATGATTGCACAAAATCCAAAAATCCCGAGTATGGTCTATGGACTTTGACACCCATCTACACCACCATGTCTTTATAAAGATGAATTAAAAAAGCTGCAATTTTTATCAGTTCGAAGTCACCATCATTTTATAAAAAAAAAAAAAAACTAAAGACCTCGCCAACTTTCCACATTTTTACGTCTCTTCCTTCGTTTTCCAGAAATTCGAGCCGCTTACTATTCTTTAACCAAAAGGGTCCTTATTTTTTCTGTTTAAGTTTTAATCTTGAGCTCCAAAGTTTTGAGCTTTGAATTGTTTTCAACTGTGATTGGGTTTTTGAGGAAAATTAAGGGAAAAAGAAAAGTGGGAAGATAGGAGAATAAGGATGTGGGGATTTGGAGGAAGGCACTATTGGGGAAGAAAAGAAAGAGGGGGTAAAGTGGAAGGAATAGTCGTGGTTTTTGCATGGATGTCAAGCCAAGAGAGGCACTTGAAGAGCTATGTTGATCTCTACTCATCGCAAGGCTGGAACTCCCTTATTTGCCATTCGCAGTTCCTCAATATGTAAGCTCTATTTTCTCTATCTTTTTCAATTCTTACTTTTCAATTGAGGTTATGATTCTGACCCTCTTCCGTATTAGTACTTCATGTGGGTAGTCCTCCTTCAGTTTTTTCTTTGACCCAGTTCGAAAAAGTTAGGATCTTTGTGGTTTTTTACCTTGTTTACCTATTATCTTTTTATTGTCCCGAATCTGTTTAAGCTATGAAATTCTTGAGTTTACTGCAAGGATCTGGATTTTGTTCTCTTTCCTTTTTGGAATGGTAGCCATTAGTGAAATCTTGAAAAGTACAGCAATAAGTATTTGCCAATGTCGTATTGTCCTTCTGAAAAATCATATGGGCAGCGGCAAAATTTTTAGATTGTGGGAGGACCATAGCCACCCTAACTCCTCGCCCTTCCTAGATCATTTATGTGGATCATTTAACTTTTGTTTTCATAAATCTTTTGATATTCCTGTTGAAGTGAGTAAACAAGAAACCTTCTCAATAAATGAATGCTATTGCTTTATCTGAAGCAGACTGAAGTAACACTTTGCTTGAAGAAAGTGGTGTTGTAATGTATCTTTTTTTCACTTCTTAATTTTTCAATAGTTATTCATTGATTATTGCATGGATATCACAACTGGAGGAACTTTACTCTCAAGAAAATTGATTAGCTAGAAAAAGTATTGTTTCCTTTAGTTGTGTCTGTCTTGCCATGTATATCTTGTATTCTTAGGATGGAGCATGAATGGGTACTTAACCATGGATGAACACATATTTCCTTTCTAATTAGAAACTATTTTTCAGCAAATCTATACTTTGATCAACTATCTAAAGTTCGGTCATGTTGCAGGTTCTTTCCAGACAAAGCAGTATCATTGGCTCTAGAAATTGTTAGAGAGCTTGTTGAGGTAATTCCTATAAACTTTTATAATCTGCATCTGAATAAAAATAGCTTCCGTGTAAGCAGCTCATCTAGTTTTGATGATGAATATGCGTTGCCAGCTAAACTAAAACTGAACATCTGTACATATTTTTCCTGTCTATTGGATTTATTGTTGATTTATATGTTTGTGAATTATTATTTCTTTTACATACTTCTTTACGTAGTAGCCAATTGTGCATTCTGAAATTGTGGATTATTTTCTGCTTTGTATTGTCGTCTACTAATATATGAAAATAACAGAAACTGAAAGCTCTGGTGATGCTCAGATGCTCTATTTTATTGCTTTATGTTTTGTTTATCTATTCCACTGCAAACTATATTAACTTTGTTATTTTTATTTTTAAGTAGGAGCTGAAAGTAAGACCTTGCCCGGTTATCTTTGCATCTTTTTCTGGTGGTCCAAAAGCCTGCATGTACAAGGTTCTTCAGGTAAAGATCATTCTTGTCAGGAAAACTATAGGAAATTATTAGCCTTTTAATAAGGAAAGCCTTCTGTTTTTGAATATAGAGTAATAAGATGCAGCAGTTTGAATATGTGTCTTCTGTTGACGATATGTAGTTTGAGGTACCTAACCTTTTTTCTCTTTTGGCTGCAGATAATTGAGCGAAACTGCGAAGAACAATTGTATATGGTATTTTCTCTACCTTCCTTTAAGTATGCGTGCGAACTAAGTTTATTTGCTACATTTCTATCCCCAATTCCCTATGTCATATGTATAGCATGTAAATCCAAAGCTTTACCTCATGTAGTTGCTTAAATATAGCTGCCAGGGTGGACTTCACATTTTATAACATTAGAGAGAGTTGTAATTTTATCAATTTAAAACTTGAATGATTGGTTTTTTGACTTTACTATATTTGTCTTAGGATGATTTCCGACTCGTTAGAGACTGCATATCTGGGTTCATCTTTGATTCTAGCCCAGTTGATTTCACTAGTGACTTGGGTACAAGGTTCATTCTTCACCCAACTGTTCTCAAGATGTCCAGTCCTCCAGTCCTGGCTTCTTGGATTGTAAATGGGATTGCTTCCAGCCTGGATGCCCTCTTCCTCAACAGATTTGAGTCGCAACGTGCAGAGTATTGGCAAACTCTGTATGCTACTGTAGTGAGTATTCATCAGTTTCTTTTGATAAGTTACTGCATCCTATTTCCTTCCTTTGTTCCTGATTCATTACCATTATTGTCGTGCAGAGCATGGGAGCTCCATATCTCATTTTATGTTCCAAAGACGATGATCTTGCTCCATATCCTATTATCTTCAATTTTGCTCAACGTCTACAAGAACTTAAGGGTGATGTTAAGTTTGTGAAATGGAACAGCTCCTCTCATGTTGGTATGCACCTTATACCTGCGATAAGATTTTGGTAGTTTTGATGTCATCTAGCTAATAATTTGAAGATGAATTCAGAGGCACTGGATTAAATCTTTCCTGATTGTTAGAAAGCCTAAACACAAAACTATGCTTAATGTCCTCCTACTCTAAATCTCCCTTTCTTGGATATTATTCTATCAGATAAGTTAACTTTAAAGGAGAGTTCTAAGAGAAGATTGAAACTGGGAAGTAAGGATTCCTTGTGATTGGATATCAGGTGGAATAGTGCCCCATGCTTAAGATCTGACTGCTATGCTATAAACATTGCAGGTGGTGGAAGTTCTTTTGCCAGTTTCCTGAAGTATCTAGAATGACTTGAAAATCTCATGTAGATCACATAGAATGAATTTTTTCACCTAGTGGAAGAATGAATAGAATGCCATCTTTTGCGTTGACTGAAAATGAACATATTTTGAAAACAAATCAATTAGCAAAGGGCAATATGGAGAATGGAACTTGTAATTTTGTCTGTATTGACTTGATCCAGAAATTTTCAAACATGGGATATTGGCAGTTTTTATGTATTTTCTTGGCTGGCGGTGATAATTTCTATTGCAGACGTTCGCTCATCCAGAAGTTGCAAATATTGATAATTCCTACTGCTCTTTTTATCTAGGTCATTATCGGCAACATCCATCAGAATACAGGGCTGCAGTGACTGAGCTACTTACTAAAGCTGCTGTTAGTTATTCCAAACAAATTCGACAGCTTGAAGGGGAGAAAGTGGGCTTGGAGGGAACAAACGACGAGATGTCCGAGCCATTTTGCAATTTGAGAAAGGCGGCAACAAGTTCGCAACAGAGCTTCCAAAGTATTGCTCTTGAGTTGAATGACCACTTCTTTGTACCCAGTTCTGTGGAGTATCAAGAGGGTAGAGATGTGGGATCTGTGCAGGATGAACATAAAGAACGTTATATCCCTCTATCAAGCCCACCAAGGATGAATGCTCATGGGGTTCTTGGTCAGTTTCTCTTTGACGTTTGTGTTCCAAAGAATGTTGAGAACTGGGATGTAAGACTGTCTCCCGCATCTAGCAGGACGCCTTTTGCATCTGCACGGAGGAATTCACACTTCAATCCTATTAAATGCATTCGACGTTCAAGATTATGACATGTCAAACTGGTACCTTTGCTAGGAGCTCTCAATCCATTCAAGATTATGACATGTCAAACTGGTACCTTTGCTAGGAGCTCTCAATCCATTCGGCGAAACAATAATAGAAATCAGCGTCTGCTGTACATTGTGAGGCAGTGATTTAGATAGGGTTTCTGAAATAGAAATCAGTGTTTTGTTTTTTTTTTTGTTGGGTCTAGCTGATCCACTAAAGGATAACATGGAAAATGATGCAATGCCTTGTGTATAATAGCACGAATAATGGTACTTCAAATCTTTGAGAGGCAACCAAAACATAGAAAACAGTCCGGGGGAAAATGATGCAATAACTTGTGTATATTGCACGAATAATGGTACTTCAAATCTTTGAGAGGCAATCAAAACATATAAAACAGTCCGGGTAGGAAAATGATGCAATGCCTTGTGTATAATAGCACGAATAATGGTACTTCAAATTTTTGAGAGGCAACCAAACATAGAAAACAGTCCGGGTAGTTAAATGATGCAATGCCTTGTGTATAATAGCACGTATAATGGTACTTCAAATCTTTGAGAGGCAACCAAAACATAGGAAACAGTCCGGGTTTGATCTCACATCCGGCTCTTTAGACTTTAAAGTTTAGCATTAGAGCCCACTTTGGTTGTAACCCCTTTCTCCATTGTTGGTAATTGGTTGAAGGTGTAGACTAAAGAATGTATTCCACATTATAAGTCTATGTAAGCATTTGTTATAATTTTAATTTAATTACAACATTTAACTTCTTTATAATTTAATTATAACATTTAACTTCGTTAGCAATTAGCAAGTATCCATTTTAGGCATTTAGCCATTCTAAAATGGTTAAAATTATCGTTTTATTGGCCATCTTTATTGTTATTAATTTTTTTTAATTTGAAAAGTTAATGATTTTAATTGTTGTAATTAAAATTATTGGGAATAAATATGAAACAGAGCAAAAATATAAGGGGTTTAATGCATTTACCCTTTATTTGCCCAATTAGGTTTGGGCCTCAAACGAAACCTTTAGCCTGCTAGCCTATTGTAAGAATCAACAATTCAAACTAAGAAATTCAGCTGAATTCAAGAGAGAATTAGGCGCCATCAAACTCCCTTAAAGCCCAAACTCCTTAAAGCCCAGTCGTAAACCCTAGCCGCAATTTTATTAGGCGCCATCAAACAGTCCAAGCCTATCATCTACAAACCCTAGCAGCCTATTGGGCCGTACAATGGCGGTTACTGATGAGTTGAAACAGGTGAGCCAAAATATATTGGAATCCCCATTGTGGTTGGTGTGCACTTCATCTCACTTGGTTATGGCTGTGGGTTGGTTTCTGTTTGCATCTATCACGGACGATAGTAAATTTCTGCGGGATCATATTTGCCCAAAGTGTAGAAGATGGGCGGGTTCGGGCTTCTTTTCGGACTTATCATTTCTGGTTGTTACATTTTGATAGGTTTTTTTTACGGGATTCAGAAGATAGTTGAATTTTTGGAGGCCCAAAATTGGGGGAGGGTTGCCGAAGGTATTTTGACGGGCGTCAGAGGATTTCTATTTGCTGGATTTGCTATGTTTGCTACCTATATCGGGTCTGCAGTTCCCCTCAGCTCTCCCTCGTTCCGAATCCCTCCACTTCTGATGGTGACCTGGGCTTGATATTTTGCATTGATGACTGGTGGGATACGAGAAGATTGACGAGTCTTGTAGTGGCCAGCATTTCAGGGTTTGTTAAATGCATCCTTCCAGGGATTCTTGGTGCATGGAGGCAATGGGCAATGGCCGATGACAGAGCTGCAAGAGCCGATGAGGAAGACGAGGAACTTGATGAGCGTAGGTATGGAGAAGGTGGCGCGGCTGTTTGAGGAGAGGAGAAGAGGAGAAGCATGCTGTTTGAGATATAGTTAGAAAATTTTCAAACAGTTGTTTAGACAGCAAAAACAGTTTTCAATTTTGCTTATTTTGGTCTTGCCTATGTAAATTCTTGTTTCTTGCTTCTATCTAATTGTCATTAGCATTTCTCTATTTTCTCCCTTAAAGCTCTTCCTTGCATGGTAATCGTCCTTAAATGAAATTGTAAGGATGGGAAGTGGAGGATTAGTTTAACATTTTTTATCTTTATGATTCTGCTGAAAACTTATGGCAAAAGGGAAGATGAAAGTTAACGAAGTTCTTTGATTTTAACCAATGTCATTGCTTGGATGGAAGTTTTTCAACAGATGCACGAGAAGACATCTTATCCTTTACAAAGATGAATGAACAGAGTTGCTTCTCTAAAATCTCTGGGAAGAGGATGGGGCAACAATGTAACAACTTGCCTTGGACCTGTAACACTCATTTGGGATCCTCCAATGAAATGGTAAAGCAACTTGCGTTTTTGCGGGAGCAACTCTCAGTTTTTTTCTTCTGAACTGAATTATGGTGTCCATTTGAATATCTAGACTTGTATAATTGGAACAGAGTGAAGCTAGGTATTTGCTGGAGCATCATTTACTGGTGAACTTGAAGCAGTCAATTCTGTAAATCTATTGGAACTGATGGCACAGTAACTTTGGTTTAAAATGGTTAAAGAAGTTCTCCCTAATCCATTAATCAGCAATAGATACATATAGCTTAAAGAAGATCGGAGTTACATGCAGTGCTTGTTAATTTTCTATTGGACTGTGAATTGATGAAAAGATTGCGGAACTTGTACAAGTTCATAATGTTAAGTCTATAACCAACTGTTATTCATATTTTGATGTATCTCTGATGGACATGCCAAATTTTCTCAGGCTACTAACCGGGCAGCCATATGGATGATCTACTCACAAATCGAAAGAAAAATGCTTCAAATGTATGATCCACTGAGTACAGATTCTCATTTTCCTTCCTCCCCACCACACATCCAAATTTGATACATTTAGGCACACATATATAACTTTAAATTGTTGCTTTAGTAACTCACTAAACTTGCCATGTTAGGCTGTCATATCCGGATGTTCTGCTTGTGGATTGACTGCAATTCTCTGCTGTGATAGTTTTCGAGTTCTGCTACCCTTGGGCATTAAAGTCCAATGCTCTGCATATGCCCATTGATTCATTGACAAGTAAGCTTTTACGTTGGCATTGTACCCAAATTAAGTTTTGTGACTACAAGAATTATCAATGCAATTTTATCTTGTGGCTAATGTTGTAAACCTCTGTAACAGAAAGGATGTTTCTGGTGTCGGACATATTGAAGCTTTCTGCAATTACGTGGTTACTGGACATGTATGCTTCATCTCCATCATCTATTCTTTCTATAAGCTTTTCAATTCACCTGCCTAAATTTGATATATTTTGATCATCTCTATACTTTAAAGTTCTTATCTTCGTCTCTTTTGTGGAGTATCCTCTTTTCGGAAGGATCAAGAAAAAAGTTGTGCTCTTTTCTATTGTTTTCCACTTTCATCTTCCCGACTGTATAAGAAGAAGAAGAAATTAGTTGATAAACAAATCAATTACAAAGATTTGAAAACTGTGACCTGTAGTAGCTATATTGATTAAGTTTACAAATATTAGATTTGAGATCCTTATTCCTTTCATGTGGTTTCTTTACGAAGATATCATAATTGCATTTTTTTTTTTCAAAATAAACCAGTAAGCCAGTTGAAATGCTTTTTGTAATTGTCAAAATTATCTCAATTTGTTTGCAAGGATCAACAAAGAATTTAATCATGACATGTATCTAAAAAATGAAACCAAGTTTGGTAGGATGAGTTATTAGCATCAAGCATCTGCCCTTCTCTTTGTACTTAATGTGCATATGCCCTTGTCTTTGTACTTAAATGTCATTCAAACATTTTTGAACGGTTCCTGAATAAGGAATACCGGGAGGGGAGCTGGGACTGTGAGTTGTTAGGAAATTATGGCATCTAGAAGTATGCTGCAGCTGCAGCCTGTGGGGCAAATTTTGACGTCAAGCATCTCGAGGATGAGACTATGACCTTTTTTTTTCTATTTTTTAAATAACATAGCCGTGTAATATTGCTAAATGAATTGTATTCTGGAGGTAAGCTATTTTTGTTCTGAAGAAAAATCAGGAAAATATTCTTTAAAGAATGAGATTGTCAAAATTTGATTCTGTTTTTGGATATTATAGCCTTGGATTATAAATTATCCTCCAAGTCTTCTAATTTTTTTATGTTTGAAATATTATTAGTTACTGCCTGTGAAAAAAAAAATGTGAAATCGTCTAATCTCACATGAGCATAAAACATCAGGACTCTTTGATCTCAGCTCATGGGTGGGAAATCGAGTAACACCAACCAAAAGCTATTGTAACTCTTCATTTGAAAGTAGTGAGGGACAATAACTACAGAATGAAGGTAAAAATTTGTGAGTATTCGAAATTTCATATATTGTCATAGTCACAATTTACCATGGACTACTGTCTATTGTTGATTAGTATAGTTGTTCTAATG
The DNA here is from genome assembly GCA_016586305.1 of Ophiorrhiza pumila. Lineage (NCBI taxonomy): Eukaryota > Viridiplantae > Streptophyta > Magnoliopsida > Gentianales > Rubiaceae > Ophiorrhiza > Ophiorrhiza pumila. Next base: position 3,417,525 of record BLIW01000010.1, on the reverse strand, counting down.
CAATTTTGGCCTCAATTTTCCAAATGCACAAGGGAAAATCTGTTGTGTCTGTGGGAGATATCTTTCCCTCCCGTATTGTGCTGCAATTCATTATGCAGTAACTCCTCTATTACCTTAGAAGTAGGCTTAGTCTGTACACCTTTCTTACTTTTGCTCCCTCTGTCCAAGTTTTGTCTATTTTATTCTGTTCAAAACTTCGAAATGACCTCGTTTTCTTTTGCTCCCTTTACAAGTGGTACATCTTTTTAACTTTGATTTAGGCATTTCAATCAACTAATAGCTGGCAATCTTCCTTCATTCCTCATAAAGACTTGCTCTCAGTTTTGCATCTTATCTACAATAAGGGGTACTTCTTTAGGAGTATTCTTATTAAAGGGAGTACTCGCAGTTTCGTCATCAGTTAGTTGCCCACCATTGCTGATGTGGACCAATGGTTTTTTTTAAGGGTTTCTCGCTTTCTGCCTCTTGCCTTCTGCTTATCCCGAGGAGGAAATGAATAGAAAAATAGGGAGAAGAAAAGCTTTTTGCTACCGCTTCCTTTCTCTCTCTACTCTGCTCTCTCTACTTTTTCGTACTCTTAGGGTTTCCTCTCATTGCTTTTTATCTTTATGCTGCCGCTCACCCATTTTTTGCACTTACCAAGTGGTGGGACAGCTTTTCCGAGAGGGAGCAATGGCGACCAAGAAAGGTAGAAAGGGAGATTCCTGCAAGATAGATTTATGAACAATTATTAATGTTTGATTTTCCATTTTTTCCGTTTTTGTTCTTCTCCATAGCATCAGAGCTTGCATCACGAAAAATGTGTGCAAAAATATCTAGCATGGTGTGGTAATTGCCATTTTCTTTTATGTTTTTGTCGATTTTGTAGGATCCTTGTTTGCTGTGATAGCCAGACTTGCTCTTGGAATTTTTTGTGGCCTTCCTTTTTGAGAGATTTCCACAAGTGTGAAGTTTTGGAAGCTATAGTGAAGAAAACAGTGGATTTGGAATGGATCTGTAAACTGATGTGAATTTTTTTCCTGTAATTTTCTTTTTGTCTGAAATTCTGTGGACTATCTAATTTGGGTTTTTTATGGGATTTGTTTTCATGTGATTGCAGGAAAATGTTCTTGTTGATAAAGTTTTTGAGAATTGTAGATGTACCAAGGATTGTCTTACAAGTGATGGTGATGAAGAAAGATTGGCCATTTTTTGTCTCAACAAGCTTGAGGAGAAGGTCATCATTTGATTTACTTTCATTTTTCCTTTAGGAAAGTACATCTTGAGTCACTGACATGGAATTTTGGAACATAGAACGTTGAACAGATGGATCTCAGTCATTAATTTTGAAGGTTTATGAACAATTTCTTGACTGTAGTTTGTGTATGAACTTTAATGCAGCATAAAACATGAACTATAATTGTTTCATTAACACAAAAAAGAGAGGAAACATAATGTGTGAGCAAAAGCATGAGACTCATAAAATAGAATACCTTGTTGGATGTGTTGTACCATTTTCTGTGGACTTTATTAAGGTGCTTTGGCATGACAAAAAAATAGTGAGATAGTATACAAACAGATGCAGAGATACATGCCTTTATATATGTTTTAGGAAATGGTCAACTAGAAGGGTTTGTGGTTTTTGAAAGAATATTATATGTACCATAATTATGATTCCTCGTGGCATCAAATTATGTAAATTGTCTAAACTAAAAGAAGAAAAATACTGATTTTAATTCTATTCTTCCAGATGGAAGGAGGAAGACGCCACAGTTCCGGTTCTGGGACATAATAAGCATAAAACTTGGCGACATCATACCTGCTGATGCTCGTTTGCTTGAGGGAGATCCTTTGAAAATTGACTAGGTGGGTGTCCTTTTTGGTTTCTTGGCCTTCTACTCCTTTGTGGTCTATATGTCCGGCTCTAAAATTGGTACTTCCTATTTCTACTTGTTTCTCTTCAATGATCTGCAATATGGGTTTATACTTCTCTACAGTCAATTTTTTGATTATTGTCTTTAGCTGCACGTTACCAAGGATAGTTAACTTTGTTTTCATTTATTTAGTGCTTATGTTGTTCTAGAATTCTGCACTTTAGTAATAGTATTGTGATTGTCAATCTGGGCAGTGTTGTGCTGAAAAGTAAGGAATTGAGGGTGTAAGAGAGTTTTCTTAACATGTCAAAGAGTTTATTTTTTAAATGGAAAAATGTTGCTTTGTATGAATGGGAGATTTCTTGGGGGGGAGTTTTGACTGGAAGAAAATTTTAAAATATTGTTGGGAGTGAAATTATTTTTCTGGTAAATCGAATAGAGATTCCAATGGTAAAGGTAAACTTGTACCTTTCTGGGCTTGTATTGTTTTGGAGATTGAGCTTTGGGATACTCCTTGTTTATTGGTTTTAGTGGACTAATGCAGGTATTTAGACCAGTGAAAAATGCAGACTTTATGCCATTTCTGTTGAGTTTCCTAAATTCAGCAACAAGGACAAGTCCATTGTATTCCAATTCTCAGTGAAGAATGAACAAAACAAGAGATAAGAAAACTCATCATTATATGCCTTTTAGCGGAATTCATAGTAAGAAGGTATTTATGGTTCTAAGTATTCCCTATGTTAAACTCTATTTTCTCTCATTTTGATTTTGCTATAGTTTTCTTTTTTCTTTTTTAGTTGGTTTTGTTTTTAGTTATATTTGCATTGTGGATGCGGATGTAGAAATGTTTAAGATTTACAATTTGAGTTTCTGCAACCTGATTGTAGTACTTGATCAATTAATCTGCTACTTCGCAATTGATTGCAACTGAGACTGTGTATTGAATGTTATACATCAACAAGAAAATACTGGTGGGGCTTTGAGAATATAGATGTAATCTTGATGGTGTTAGTGCATCTTTGATGGTTTTGTTAGTTTTGGTGCTTGAATATTGCTTTATGATGCTTGAATTGCTGGAAAGATCAGCTGTAGTTTATGATGATATTTCAGTAATATTTGTTGAGCTGGTGCTTTTGTGCTATGGAGGGGATATGGAAGAATGCATTTTTTTCGTCCTGTTCCTTCATTTTACTACTTTGAGAGGATCTGAACCTGAATTAGAATGAGTCATAGATCTGCTCTACCAGTTTTGGATCCGAGTTTGGATTCTTTTATATGTCTATATTTGTACTGTAATATCCATGTTTATTGATTTTGTCTCATGTTTTAATTTCTTTGATTTCTGTTGGTAATTAAATGTGTGAGAGATTGCAGAGGAACCCGTCATTTTGTAGGTTCAGCTTTAGTTCCACTGAATAATGCTCTTATTATGGTGATCTTGCCATGCCTTTGCTCTATTGTCTTGGTTCTGAGGAGATAAATGGTTTTGCTTTTGATAATAAAATGGTTATATTTTGTAGGTTTTCAATACCCTTAGCTGAAATCCTGTGGGATCTAATAATAGAACCCCAACAGAAGACTACCTCAGGAAGTTCCCATAAACATCAGCAAACCATTTAATACTCGATCCATGGATGATTTAATAGCATTTTTGGATGGATCACACCTAGAAGACAGTGATTGATTTCTTTTGTGTGTTGTTTCATAATTATTGATGGGCCCTGCTTTGCGTGATCCTGACACTCAGCAATATCTCTGCAAGAATCGCTGCATGTTCCAATATCCGTGTGATTGCTGTCCAATGACCAGTGAATGCACTGCCTTCGTAAGCCCAATCGTCTTTTCACTAACTTATCTGCAGCAAATGAGCTAGCTGGAGAGGGAATCTATATTTGTTTACGTAATGCACCGCTTTCTTATAGTTATTTTGGCCTACTTGCCTCACAACTGTGTGGGCTTTGATTTGGCTGTTGAGAATTTAACCTTTGCTAATTTTTGGATGCATGCTAGGTATGGGGACAAGAAGATTGGTTCATGGTCGAGGATTGAATAGACACGTTCATTATTGAGAAGATCGATAACTGGTGTGATTGCTTTTAGCTTATGTTCCTTCTCCAACAACAAGTTGCTGATATTCTGACAAAGCCTCTATGCCGTCCCAACTTCTCCAATTTGATTGCTAAGCTTGGTCTTTCAACATATACAATGCCAGTTGAGGGGGAGTGTTGATATTTCAAACTGACTGTATATATATGACGTGTTTCCTAGTCAGATTAATCTTGTAATTAGTTGGTGTATCATAATCCTATAATTGTGGGATTTGTTATCTTCTGTTATTATTGTAGAGATTTCTTTTCCTTAAGGTTTAAGTGTCTGTTAGAGAAAGTCTTTGTATAGAAACTCTAATATATTGTTGTATAGGTCTTTGTTGTGAATTAGAGATCAGAATTCTCTCTTCCACAAAAACTTCATGGTATCAAAGCCATGAGCCAAGAATCTGATCAATCATCTAAGGTTCCACCCCCAACCTTATCATCTCCATCTACATCAACCTTCTCATCCTCTGAAGAATAATCACATGATCAAATCCCATCACCAGCCACAAATTAACCGATAAAAATACCTCCAATGGTCACAATCAATGATGATGTTCATCAGTGGCCGTGGACTGGATGATTTCTAACCAGTGTGGCTGCACCTCCTAGCTCCAGCGGATCCAACTTACAAAGCATGGAGGGCTGACAACAATCTCGTCATGTCATGGCTGATTAGTTCTATGACCACTGATATCGGCGAAAATTTCTTGCTGTACACCACGGCCAAAGAGATCTGGGACGCCGCTCGTGACACCTTCTCAAGTCTGGAAAATACCGCTGAGCTATTCCACATTGAGTGCTCCTTGCAAGATATTCACCAAGGAGATAACACGGTAACAACCTATTTCATCTCTCTCACTCGTTTATGGCAGCAACTTGATTTATTCCAACAGTATCAGTGGAAATGTCCTGAAGATGGTGTCTCATTCAAAAAGATCACTGAAACCAAGCGTATCTTCAAGTTCCTCATGGGACTTGATAAATCCTTTGACGATGTGCGTGGCCGCATTCTTGGAAGTAAACCCCTTCCATCCCTTCGAGAAGTATTCTTCGAGGTTCGAAGGGAGGAGAGTCGAAAGCGCGTCATGATGGGTCAATCTGACACTCAGCCTACTATTGATGCTTCAGCCCTTACTACTGCTGTCGATAACTCCGTAGACTCATCTGCCCTTGCATCTCGCAGCTACAACAACAGCCGCCAAAATAAGGGACGACCGTGGTGTGATCACTGTAAGAAACCGGGCCATCTCAGAGAGACTTGCTGGAAGATTCATGGCAAGCCTCTCGATTGGAAGCCGAGTCGTGCTCAGGACAAGGAAGCTCGGGGAAATGTGGCTGCTCAGAATACCCCTCAACCTGGAACATTTTTTTCAAAAGATCAGATCAGCGCTCTTCAACAGATGATCGATCAGGCTGTCCTTCAATCCAATCCCACTGCCAACAAATCCGGAATTGGTCTCCATGTATCTCAATCTCCTTCACCATCATGGATTGTAGATTCCGGGGCATCGGATCATATGACAGGTGATAGATCTCTATTTTTCTTATACTCTCCATGTCACAATTACCAAACTGTACGCATCGCGAATGGAACGCGCACTAGAGTATATGGAACAGGACAAATCCGCATCTCCAATACTATTACACTTAAATCTGTTCTATTTGTTCCTGCCATTGATTGTAACCTTATCTCTGTGAGCAAACTCTATTACGATCTTAACTGGTTCACATTTTTCCGTGGAAATACTTGTCTGTTTCAGGATTCGAGCTCGGGGAAGACGATTGGCAATGCTAAACTATGTTCTGGCCTCTATCTTCTCCCAACTCAAGCTCACACGGGAACCCATCCCTCTTCTTCTCAGCTCAATTCTCAGTGTTGGTCAATCAATAAAACAGAGAGTCTATCCAATAAAAATAATATTATCATGTTGTGGCATTATCGCCTAGGACACCCAAATTTTTTGTACTTAAAGAAACTGTTTCCCTCTTTATTCATTAATAAAAATGTGAGCTCTTTTCAATGTGATGTTTGCCAACTCTCTAAGCATACTCGTAGCTCATATCCTCCAGTATCATACAAACCAAGCAAGCCATTCGCGTTAATACACGGGGATATTTGGGGACCAAATAGGATTCCAAATATCACTGGAGCGAGATGGTTCCTCTTACTTGTTGATGATCATACTAGGTTAAGTTGGACTTTTCTCATGAAAGACAAATCTGAGACCATCCAAATTTTCAGAAACTTTTATGCAATGATCCAAAATCAATTTCAAACTAGTATTAAGGTTGTCAAAACAGATAATGCTCGAGAATTTTTCAACTCCACTCTAGGCCCGTTCTTTCAGTCACATGGTATTGTTCAACAAAGCTCATGTGTGGATACACCACAACAAAATGGTGTTGCTGAGAGGAAAAATCGTCACATTCTAGATATGTCCCGTTCATTGCTTTTCCAATCTAATGTCCCTAAAAAATTCTGGGGTGAAGCTGTTCTCACAGCTACATATCTAATCAACCGGCTCCCATCTAGAGTTCTAGGGTTTAAGAGTCCACTTGATCTTTTTCTTTCTCTATACCCGGGCAGCCACCTTGTCACCACCATTCCTTTTAAATGTTTTGGGAGCACTGCATTTGTTCATATCTATCCTCAACACCGTGGGAAACTTGATGCACGTTCTATACGCTGCATCTTTCTTGGTTATTCAGCCAACAAAAAGGGATATAAGTGTTTTTGTCCTACCACCCAAAAATTCTACAATACCATGGATGTGACCTTCTTTGAAGAAAAACCTTATTTCTCCAATGCCGTGATTCAGGGGGAGAATAATTCCACATTGGAATCACAACACTGGAATTGGGATGCTCTCCTTGATAACTCTATCACACCATCGGGCTCACAGCTTCCTACTAATCGCAACTCTCCTGACTCGGTCTCACCATCTCCATCCATCTCATCTCCCTTCAATTATCCCAAACATCTCCTCCTTCCTGATGATGAGATCCAAGTTTATACTCGAAGAGGAAAACCATCTCGGCCAGAACAAGTTGAACAAGGTCAAGAATCAGTCTCGAGCTCGGATCACTCTGCTTTACACCCAACTGTTGAAACTGATCAACATTCCAACCTCGAAGGGGCTGAACAATCTCCAGAATTACCAATTGCTCTGCGAAAAGGTACTCGGTCTTGTACTCAACATCCAATTCAAAGATTTATGTCATATGCAAATCTGTCCACACAGTATAGGGCCGGAGTTACTGTTCTAGACAAAATTCAGATTCCTCGATCAGTGGATGAAGCCATGAAAATTCCAGAATGGAAGGCAGCCACTCTTGCAGAATTACAAGCTCTCGAAAGAAATGGCACTTGGGAATTGACTCACCTTCCCTCAGGGAAACAGCCCGTAGGATGTAGATGGCTCTTCTCAATAAAACAAAAGGCTGATGGAAGCATTGAGAGGTTCAAAGCTCGACTTGTTGCAAAAGGATACACCCAGTCTTATGGTATTGACTACCAAGAGACCTTTGCACCCGTAGCTAAACTCAACTCCATTCGAACTTTGCTATCTATTGCAGTCAATCTAGAATGGCCTTTGTTCCAACTCGATGTGAAGAATGCATTCCTGAATGGTAACTTGAATGAAGAGGTCTACATGGATCTCCCTCCGGGTTTTACAACTGAACAAACAAAAGGGAAAGTATGTCGGCTCAGGAAGGCTCTGTATGGGCTAAAACAATCCCCGCGTGCTTGGTTTGACAGATTCACAAAGGTTCTAAAGCAAGACAAGTACTCACAGTCACAGGCAGACCACACACTCTTCTACAAACACTTTAAAGATGGTCGAATCACAGTCCTTATCGTGTATGTAGATGATATCGTCCTCACCGGGAATAACAAGGATGAGACACAGCGACTCAAGGAACTTCTCTCGAAGGAATTTGAAATCAAAGATTTAGGGCACCTAAGATATTTTCTCGGACTTGAGTTAGCTCGATCTCACAAAGGGATCTCTGTTTCACAACGCAAATATGTTGTGGATCTCTTGAAAGAGACGGGAATGAGTGGATGTAGACCTGTTGATACTCCTATGGATCCAAATATCCGGCTAATGCCACGGACTGATGAACCAGCCTCAAACAAGCTTCGGTATCAAAGATTGGTAGGCAAATTGATATACTTGACCCATACTCGACCAGACATTAGCTTTGCAGTTAGTAGAGTTAGTCAATTCCTAAGTGATCCGGCTGACACTCACATGGAAGCAGTCATCAGAATTCTCAGGTATATTAAGAAGGACCCAGGTAAAGGGTTGATGTTTACCAAGTCACAGAATCGCTCCTTAGAGATTTACACCGACGCTGATTGGGCTGGGTCCCCTAGCGACAGAAAATCAACTTCAGGGTATTGTTCTTTTGTATGGGGGAATCTTGTCACTTGGCAGAGCAAGAAACAACATGTAGTTGCCAGAAGCAGTGCAGAGTCAGAGTTTCGAGCATTAGCACAGGGTATCTGCGAGGGTATTTGGTTAGACAGACTTATGAAGGACTTGAGGATTCCAACCTCGGGTCCAATCCAGTTACTGTGTGACAATCAGTCAGCCATTGCTATTGCAAAGAATCCTGTTCATCACGACAGGACCAAGCATGTCGAGATTGATAGACACTTCATTATTGAGAAGATCGATAACTGTGTGATTGCTTTAGCTTATGTTCCTTCTCAACAACAAGTTGCTGATATTCTGACAAAGCCTCTATGCCGTCCCAACTTCTCCAATTTGATTGCTAAGCTTGGTCTTTCAAACATATACAATGCAGTTTGAGGGGGAGTGTTGATATTTCAAACTGACTGTATATATATGACGTGTTTCCTAGTCAGATTAATCTTGTAATTAGTTGGTGTATCATAATCCTATAATTGTGGGATTTGTTATCTTCTGTTATTATTGTAGAGATTTCTTTTCCTTAAGTTTAAGTGTCTGTTAGAGAAAGTCTTTGTATAGAAACTCTATATATTGTTGTATAGGTCTTTGTTGTGAAATTAGAATCAGAATTCTCTCTTCCACAAAAACTTCAGTTCACATGCAGTTCAACTGGTATTGGCATCATGTGCCTACCTTTGCACCATACAAGGTTGAAGCAATGTTTTTGCCTCTCATTCTTGCTCATAGTGGCAGCTCTCAAAGCATCAAGTCAGCATCAATTGTCTTGCAGAGTTTGACACCAAATGCTCAAAGCGTATTTAAAGTTCTTGCTGAACATCAACTGGCTCATCCTGATGAAGGCGGCAAGTAGCTTCTCAACTTTTAACCACTTCATTTTGAGACAAGAATGAAGTTATTTATTCTGTAAATTTTTTAGCAGGAATGCCCATCAATAGTTTGTATGCTATCTGCCGAGAGCGGTTCTTGGTGAGTAGCCAGCTTACTCTGAATTCTCATCTAACAGAATTTAAAGATCATGAGTTGGTCAAGACAAGGAGAGATTCTGATGGCCAAGATTGCTTGTACATTCCCACCCCAGATGAAGCACTTCAGAAGATCATACAAGATGTCAGTCAATAAGGGAGGAGTGGCTTTTCAGCTAATGTTAAAAGTTTGTGCGGCAAACAAAAGCTTGTTTTCAGTTTATATGGCTGCCAAAATCTTAATACGCCAGTCTTAGAGATTAGCTTGTTCATTGCTAACACAAGAAGCCAACTTAAAATTATTTACCAGATTGGTAACTTGCAACAATGCAACCCTTTATGATAATGACTGGATACGTTATCTTTCTCGTTTGTTTCTGAAAAAAATTGTTGTCAAAAGCTAAATGTATTACTGACTGCTTCTAGATAGATCCTAATTCCAGTTTTCTTTGAACCCTTTTCATTTTTGGTCTTCTACTTTTCTTTGTAAATTTAAACAATATCGTAAATGTCTAAAAATTTCATTTCTTGTTTCTCTTTTTTAGTCTCCATTTTCTCACAGTCACAGTATCCCATAACAAAACGGTTTTAGCAATTAGAACTGAGAGCTAAATAACGATGAAGATGATGGAGACAATGGATAGTAACATGAGCATGGCAGTCCACATTGTCACAACTAATGAAAATGGGGACCAAAATTGAGAGTGAAAGGGATATGAGACGTTCACTTTCACAACTTTGATTTATTTAGGCAAAGACCAGCATGACTTCTAACAACTTTCAATGCCATTTTCTTCTTTCATTTGAATTTGTTAAATTGAAGAAAATGATAGAGATGAGTAGTTGTTGAAGGGATTTTGAAATCATACTCTTTACTCTCCATTCCCATTCAAAGAATTAAAACGTAATTAAATGGCCTTAATTATTTTTCTTGTCCATCTGTACAACAATAAAATAAACACAGTATCATCATTCGTATCTCTTAGTGTGTGCAAATTGCAATATCGACGATAAAGTATGATTCTTTTCTGGGTAGAATTCTTCAGAATTTAAAGATCACAAGTAGAATTAGGCATAACACTCCAACAGCTAAAAATAAATAAAAGAAGCAAACAATTACACTTATTTAACATCAACTTGTAATTATAATTAAGAATAGACAAGAACATAAGACACCATCATGTTCAAACGTTAGTCATACGTAGTCATCATCATCAACAATATTGTGATAAAAAAACATTTTGCTTACCTGGACGGGTATGACAGGAAACCCCGTTGGATCTTATCTTAAACGCTAATTTAAAGCATTTTGGCTTTCATCATTGTATATAGGTTAAGACAATTAAACTCATAGTGGATGACTGGATATATATATATATTACAAAGTAACGAGCCACAATATTTCGGAGATTTGAGAAATCCAATTCTTATTATTATTTTTGTTTAATTAGTTATGAAAAGCACTCAAACAAACCACAATATTTAGGAGATTTAACAAATCCAACTATTATTATTTTTTTGTTTAATTATTTATGAAAAGGACTCAAACAAAGTTTGGAGTTATTCTAACTCCACAACCATGGAAAAGGTAATGGTGATTAATAACTACCATCTCGTCATATGTGTAATACTACAAAGTAAAATTAATTTTTTACCACCTATGTAATGATAATAAGACATTATGTTATTATCGACTAAGACATAAGTAACTCTCATGCGGTGGTATTTATTAACAAGAAAAAACTTTTTTTACAGCGAGGCCGCTTCTCAGAATCTTCATCACCAAATCTTTTTCACGGTAAGTTTCACAAGTTTTTTCCCGTCGCTAATCATTAGCAATATTCATCATTTTCAGATTTTCTACCGTCTTTCTTTCTTTCTCAAAAGGTGTAATACCGGACACCGGTCACGCTAGTCCTGTCCTGAGCCATCACGTGACAGGTAAATCGCGGGATGGGCCTAACTGGCAACCTGCAAGGATATCCAACGAGACCGAGTTCCAGGTGCGCCCCTAAAAATATTTCACTCAGAAACGCACCCATACGGAGTCGAACCAGCGGATCGTATTTCTTTCTTTTTTTCTCTAAGGCTGTAAAGTCATGAGCATGTTTTCCTGTACACCTTACAATGATTAACCAAAAAAAGATGGACACATCATATCCTTAAAGATGATTGAGGTCAATCAAGAAAGGGAAGAGAGCAATGCATATGCAAGGCATATTGAACTGTTCCTGAATAAGGAATACCGCCTATTGTTTATGGTAAATATCTATTACTGAGTGGCAATACATGAGTCTGTTAGATTTCTTTTAATCCAAATGAAGGTTTAGTTTTGAGTAGCGTTTTCGTTTAATCAACCAAAGGTTTGGATCCTAATCGAGCCTTATATGCTCGATCGTCTTTATTATAAGTTAGCTTATTTTGCTTATGCATGTAGGTAAGGATTTGTGTTGATCACTCCCTTCTGGCATCAGGAAGAACTCTAGAATTAGTTTCTTATGCATAATGTTTGTTTAACACATTTTTAGGTGTTTATTTCATAAATCAAGGTTATCTTATTTGTTTTGTTTATTTTTCTACAAATAAAATAAAATAAAAAAACAATGTTATCGTTGTTTTAATAATAAACAATTCTTTCGAACATAATTTTACACCAAAACAAACTCATAAAATATTAATTCAAAGTTGAAAATATATTAATAAAACAAATTTCAATAGCAACAAACTCATTAAATCAAACACCCTTAAAATATTCTTTTTTTATATCAATTTTTTTTTAAAAAAAATCCAATAAAAGAACTTAAAAACACCCCATCCTCGGCAATACTTTACTTTTGAATTCATTCAAAAGATGTTATTGATCTGGGACTGTAAATTCCATGTTGCTGCTGCATTAAGTTTTTCGAGCCAGCATTTAACGTTTTCCTTCCTTTCTTTCTTTTTAAAAGTTGGATTTCTTTCATTTTCGAATAATGAAAACTGGTGTGATTTACTCAATTGGCTTGTAAAAGACAACATTTCCTCCATGCTTTCATTGCATCAGCTTGCTTTAGTTTGTTGCTTGTGAGAGGCCCATACCGGTGAATTTGCTAATACGCTTAGTTCTTTAGTAGTATGCTGCAGTGGGAGACTTGTGACTCAGCATCTACTACTACTAGTTCGGGCTTCCCCCACATCTAAGACTTGGCTATAGTCCCCTTAAGTCATCCATTGGTTTTCAATTTTTTGTAGTTTTAGAATTTCAATTTCAGAAATGTTTTCTGTTTTCCCTCATAATTTTGTTGGTTACTTGTTTTTTGGTTTGTTTTCTGAAACGACAAGAGTAAATAATTATGATTATGAGTGAGTTTACTATTTTGCTTACCGCCTGAAAGGAGATTTTCCTGGCTTCAATGTTTGAGTCGATGGAAGTAGTAACGGTGGAATATAATAATTTGGCATGAGAAATAGTGTAATGAAAAAAGTGACGGGAGTTTTCTGTCTTTAATGTGTTTTCCAGAATCCTCCAACTTTTTATTAAAAAATTTCTATGTTTTGCCAATGATGGATAGTTTTCAGTTTTCGCCCAACTGTTGATTTACCATCTGGGTTTAGTTTAAATATGTTATCTGAATTAGTGGCGGAATCAGAAAATTTTTTGAAGGGTGGTTAATTATATATGAAATTTTTATGTCATAAAATGCATATATGTAATTATTAAAATAAAATAAATATTCAATCACAGTAATTAATTAAAAAAATACATAAAAAATTTTAAATATTACCAAGTAAAAAAGACATAAAAATAAAAAGAAAATACTCATAACACAAGACAACGATAACCGCAACGGAAAGATTTTCACTGATTAGACTAATTCTAATTCAATTGAATAATAATATGACCGGAAGAAGTCAATAAAGATAGGGTTATGAGTAAGAAGTAGGTTGTAGACAAAGAAGGGAACAAGAGATAGAGGAATTCAAGTTTAAGAGTTCGAAAGATGGAGTTTAGAAATTAAAATAGGATAAGATAGAGTTTAGGAATTAAAATAGGAGAAGATTTTATGAATAGGGATAGTAGGATTTTTTTTTTACTCTTTAATAAATTATGTAGTTTTATTTAAGAGATTATATTTTTATTTTACTGTTACGTTTTACTTAAGAATATAAAAAGTAAAAATAAATAAAAATTGGAAGACCAAAATCTTGGCGATTTCTACAATTTAACATTTTTGTGGCGGCGATGGATGATCTTTCCTACCATCTCCTCAAAACGAAGGTGCGGCCGCCCACTGATCTGAATTTATATTGATGTGTTATGTATACATTTCGGATATATTCTCAAAGACATAGTATTGCCTTTATTTTGGCCCGGATACACAAAAGAAATTTGGATATGGTACTCTACAATTATTTCTGGAAAATCTATTCATTGTACCATTCAACCCCAATTTGTCGTGCACATATCAACTATTTTTGCTCTACTAGTAGATGGTTAGAAAAGGGAAGTTCTGATGGATTGTTGAATCTGTTGAGTACATGCATCGACATATGGCAAAGAAGTGTGTAATGATAAAATTATCTCATTTTCCTTGTTTCCTTTTTCTAATCCTCTCTCCCCTTCTCTTTCCTTTTCTCTATTTCTTTTCTTCCTGATTAACACGATTTCTGCATTATCATACTAAAACCTAACAAAATGGTATCAGAGCCAACGGTTCTTGGCAAAAATAACTGAAATTAACATATGGATGAGAAAAAAATGCAAAACCGGCCGTGATATTTGTTTTATAAGTCAAAATTTCCCCCGAATTAGGGTTTAGTAATTCACAATTTTTTACTGTCAGATGAAGGCAATAGTCATTAAGAAACCGGGAGGGCCAGAGGTTCTCAAGCTTGAAGAAGTCGAAGCCCCCAGAGTTGGGAGTGAACAAGTTCTTATTAAAGTATTTGCAGCTGGTGTGAATAGAACTGATTTGGATAGGAGAACCCGTGGCTTGGGTCGTCCTGGCATTGAATGTTCAGGACAAATCATTGAGGTTGGCTGGGGCGTTACTGAGTGGAAATGTGGGCAAATGGTAAGCTCTCCTAATGTTGGATACATTAGAGTCTTTATAATACTTAGGCAATAAAGACTAAACGAGAACATTGTATGTTTGCTCTTACCTTTTCAGCATTCATTAGAAGATTTTCCATTCTTATTTGTATGATAAGTGGCATTGATTCGTGCAGGTTTGTGCTGTTCTTGATGGAGGAGGGTATGCTGACGAAGTAGCTGTTTCTGCTAGGCTAGTTCTCCCCATACCTAGATCTCTTAATGTAACAGAGGCAGCAAGCTTACCAGAGGCTGCATGTGCTGCTTGGAAAGCCCTAAGTATTGGACTGTTTAAACCTGGGAAAAGATTATTGGTAACTCCCATGCCAACACACTTTTTTGGCATGGCAATTGACTTGATGGCTGCATGTTATAGAATGTGAGGCCCCAAATATAGGAAAGTGTGAACCAGAAAGATGATTATTGGCAATCCGCCATGACCTGTGAATGTCTAGTTTGCTTCAATGAAGTTCTCCGCCCAACAAACCTACAAGCTGGATTTAATTTACTATGTAAACCATCATTCCAAGTGCATTTCTAGGACATTTTAATAGTTTGTGTCTGAACAAATAGCCAACAGTTAACAAAATAATTAAGGTTTTTAGTAATTACCTTGTGCAAGATAAATGTGTATTTAATGTTCATGTATGTGTGCATTATGTAGGATCTATATGGGTGCATCTTGGAATCCTTTTTGGTGAATAACTTTCGTCTCCCAGAGCTAGTGTTTAGAGCACATGTTAATGGTGGATGTCCATGTTCTTGTCCTTGCATATTTTATCTTCAATATATGCAACATGATGGCATTTCTGATTGTGTAATTGTGAATTTTCAGATACATGAGAACTGTGGTGACATTGGGATACTCGCTCTTCAGATGGCGAAAGCTCGTGGGTCACAGGTGTTTGTCGTTGCAGGTTTACTCGTGATCACTTGCCAAATATGTTTTAACTTTTTTCCATCTGCATACATCATGCAATTCCCATATCACAGATTCTTCATTTTAATATCTGAGCAGGAAGTGATGAAAAACTCGATTTCTACCGGCATCTTGGCGCTCATATGTGCATTAACTACAAAACTGAAGACTTTACTGTTAGTGTGAAGGAGGCAACTAGTAAGGCAGGTATAGCTTCTAGCATTGCTGACTGTAAGTCTTACTATCTTCCTCTTCTTTGAATTAAATATCACGGCTACTATTCTTCAATTGGCTGACATGAAGAGAAGAAGTTGACATAAAATTTTTCCATTTTTTATTTAAAATCTTTTACTCTCTCCAATAAATAGACAGAGAGTCTTCCTGTATCGTTGGTTAGCTAGTTATTTTTCTTTTATTTTCTTTTATATATATGTTGCATTAGCTAATGAGCATCTAAGCTTCTTGAATATCTGTATGAATTATGTTTTCTCTCTAGTCCAATATGGCTTTTCCCACTCTCTCCAGTTGGAAAAATCTTTGTTCTCTTATACATGATGCATTATTCAATATCAGGCGTGGCTGTTGTATTGGACAGCTGGGCATATAACTTGAAAAAGGACGTTGCTGCCCTAAGTTATGGGGGTGTCGTGGTTTTTGTGGATTTGCATGGTTCCCAAAATGGAGTACTACCTCTCGGGCGTTTGGTAGCATATCATGCAGATATCCGGAGTACTCTATCTTTGACAGAATATTATAGATTGGTTTTATACGTTTTGATTGCTTGAAATATGAGTGGTATTGCTTGTCCATGCAGCGTTTGATAGATGGAACATGAGCGAAGATGAAAGAGCAGAGGTTGTTGCGCGAGTGCGAAGTGATCTTTGGCCAGAAATTGAGAAAGGACTTGTGAAACCTGTGGTGCATGGATATTTTTCACTAGACGAGGCAGCAGATGCTCACATGGTTATGGAGGGCAGGAGCAAGTTTTCTCAAAAGATATCCTCTTCTCTAGGAACCATTGGTGGATGGTTTGAAAGTGCCATTTACACTGGCAAGGTAGCAGATGGTATCAAGGGGAAGATAATACTTAAGGTGGTACCATGATTTTAGAGGGCACATTTTGGTAGAATTTTTTAAACCAGAAAATTGGGTACATTCGATTAGAATTCTTAGTGAATTTGAACTACAATTTGTCTCCTAAAATCATATACATGTCCAATACTATAATTATAGGTTTATATTGTGAATTTGAAGTAGATTGCACTGTGTATTTTTTTTTTATGGTAATTTTTTTCCACATATCTAATATTGCCTTTTCCCAAATAATTACTCTCTCCTCCATGCAAGAGAGATTTATTTGAATCATGAAATCCTAATAGGCTAATTTAAACATCGTCTAATACTTTATCCTTTATGTAAGGGGAGATTTCTTTGAATCATTATATCCTAATGGGCTAATTTAAAACTCGTGAAAAAAATGGGGTAAAATGACACGGGATATTCTGTCGAAGATTTTGTCTGTCTTATTCTGTCCTAATTAAAACTACGTCGTAGGGTTCACTAATCTCTTGGTTAGGGTCTAATAATTTTAAAGTAATTTTAATGATATTTATGCATTTAGTTCCTACTTTTAATGAAACTACGTAGTTTTAAACGTCAGAATAGGACTGGATAAATATTGGACAGAGGATCTGGATTCGAGTAAAATACACTAAATTCCCTTATAATAATGCTTTGTTTCACAATCACCCCTTATAGTTTTAATTGAAATATTTAACCCCTTTAATTTTTTAATTTTAGAATAATTAGTCTAATATGTTAATTTTTCTTAAATAATTAAACGTAATTGAAAATATGACTTTATTATAAGATAATAAAATGACAAGATTAACTTCAAAACAAAGAATTATTTAATAAAAGTAATCAATAAATGAAAATAAAAAATTCTGACAAAAGAATAAGAATGAATCCTTTTATCCTTTTCTAAGGAATAAATCATGACAAATATTGTAGGATATATCTTGAAAAATCTCTTTTATTTCTTGTGACTTTCATGTCAATTTATTCTATTTTATATTTTTTAGAGTTTAATTGGGTATTTTAAATATTGAACAATTCTTATAGGAATACAATTAGTATTGTAGGTATTGAACAATTATAATAAGGTTAAAATTATATTTACATTAGCTCTATTCATTTTTTTCATAAATTAATTGATTGTCGTAAGTATTAATGAGTTTTAGATGGATTAAAATTATCTTTTCATGGACGTACTATATTTAACGTGGTTATTGATTTTCTTTAATTCGAAAAGTTAAGGGAGTTAAGTGTTGAAATTAAAACAATAGGAGATAAAGGTAGAACAAAGCAATAGTATAAGGGGGTTTAGTGTATTTTACCAAAAAAAAAAATCAATGATAATGATAATAGTGTGAAATGATAATAATAATAATAATAACTTAATTCCCCTCATAAGAGAGAGGTGTGGAGTATTTCTCAAAATTGACATATAAAAATAATATTAAAGAAATGATCATACACTACCAATAAAGTAGTTTCATTCTCTTTCTTTTTCCCTAAACTCACTAACCATACACACCTAAGTGTTTCATTCTCTATTTTATTCTATGGATTTAACATTTATGTTCTCTAATCACTTGATAACGTTTTAGTCAATCACGTGTACGACGTATGACCTAAATCTATAAAACAAAATAAAGAGTAAAAACCTAATGTGATTTAATTAGTTAAATACGTGTGACGTGGATTTATAAAACGAACATGGAATGAAGCAACTAGAGTGGCGTGGATTCATAAAAAGAAATAGGAAATGAAACACCTAATGCGATTTTAGTTAAATAAGCGTGGCGTGGATTTATTAAACAAAATATGGAATGAAATACCTAATGTGGATCTATAAAATGAAACAGGGAATAAAATAGCTAATGTAACAAAGATCACAGTAAAAAACAAAAACGAAACAATAGAATATATGGAAAAACAAATAAATAAAGGAGACAATGACAAGAGATAAACTTTGGATACAAACTGAATGTTTTATGCGGAGTTTGATATAGTTGCTCTTTATGACAAACAACCTAAAATTAGCATGGAAGAACATATTAAACCATCAGCAGCCAAAATCCTAACAGCAATTTACAAAACTAAATACTCTCTTCATAGAAGCTAAATTTGATGACGCTTATTTTCATTTTTATTTTTATCCGTAGCTTTCTTTTTTTACTACAAATCCATACATATTAACGCCGTGTTCATACATATCAGAGACTAAAGTGACATTTGAACGTTAAACAAGACAATATTTAAACAAAGATCAACGGATTTTAACCGCGTTTAATTTTGAATTACCTATGATCAATTGTGCTTCAACTTTTTTAGTTTCACAAGCTTTGCTACACATTTTGCTTTCAACACTATTAAGAACAAAATTTGAAAGCAGAGAAGGTTTTTTTTCCATATATTTTTCAAAATTTTCAAAACTATGAATTTTATGAAATTCACTATTTTAATCCTCTTTCAACAATTTTCCCTATATGTCACCCCTATATATATATATTCAGACAAATTGCGATTTTACTTTTTTGTACACATATGTTAACTTTCTTATTTAAAGGCGTTTCAATTTGATAGTATGACTTACTTCATTCTTTTTTTTCTTTTCTCTTTTCTTTTAAATTCAGCTTTCTTTTCAACAGTTATTTCCATTTGCTGCTTTTAGATATGTTTGATGTCTCTTTCATTCTCTTTTGATCTGTTGGTGGTTCCCATTTGCTGCTTTTAGATATGTTTGATGTTTCTTTCATTCTCTTTTGATCTGTTGGTGGTTCGTAGATATGGTCATGGTTCTGGTTTTAACCAAAACCGAACCGAATCAAAACCATATTTTCTTCAATTTTGCTCAACGGCTACAAGAACTTAAGGGCAATGTTAGGCTGGGGAAATGGATCAGCTCCTTTCACATTGGTGTGCCTAAAAGACTTTTGTTTCTGTTAGATTTTCTACCTCATTGATATATATTTATGCCATCCAAAATAATAAATCATCCACTGAAGAATTCTGTCACAAAAAATAAATAAATAAATCCATAGAAATTAGGTGCATGTACATGCAAAAGTTTCATTATCAACGATCAGGTATTAGCAAAATCCTTCCAAGGTTGCCATTTTTCTCCATCAACTTGTGTGCTTCAATGGCCTCACTAAACTTGTAAACCCTAGTATGAATAAAGGGTGTAATATTATGCCCATCAATTAACGGCCAAATTTTGTTTTGCAGTCCTTGGAGTACTGTAACTCTATCTTTGGAACCCAAATCCCATACATTCAACCCTGTACAAGTTTGAATTGAAAGTTAACAGAAATAAACTTAAATACAAAATGATGAAAGAGAGATCTAGATACCAAGTTAATTACCATCAATTCGGAGATCCCTAGAGGCAAGGTTTACTAAGTTCACGTTTACGGAATGTAAATAACCTTCATAGCCGATAAGTATCAATTTACCCCCACGAGCGAGGCTGCTCAGATTTTTTTCAAAGAAGTCATATCCAACAAAATCCAGTATGACATCCACCCCTGATGGTTTAGTGACATAACAATTATTTAAAACATATTTCATAATTCATAAAATACGAGCACAATGTGTAAATAAAGTACGTACATACCTGCCCCTCTCGTTTCAAATTTCACCCTATTTGCGAAATTCTCCTCCTTGTAGTTGATGCAGATATCAGCTCCTAAAACCGAGCACAGTTCTTCCTTCATTTTGCTGCCTAATAAAGCAATAGAATTCCTCGTATTATTCGATATATATACATACAAGATATTCAAAGACAAACATATCAAAAATAGATCAAGAGTACTACTAATTAAACAAACCTGCTGTTGCAAATACTATGCATTTAAAATATTTTGCAATTTGAATGGCCAAAGTGCCGACTCCCCCTGCTCCTCCATGTATCTACAACATTAAGTAAGCACAAATGAAGTAGAAAACTATGATAAGTATGCACAAAGTAACATTTCATGCAAAGCAAGAACTCTAAAACTTTATGTATGTCTAAGATTTTATGACTGCAAAAACTTACCAATACTTTTTGACCACAGGTAAGCTTGTGCTTGAGAAAAAAACTCAGATAAACAATACTTGCAGCACATGGCAAGGCAGCAGCGTGAGATAGAGGCAAGTTCTTTGGAACAGAAATTATATTACTCTGAGATACAGCCACAAACTCGGCATAACCTCCACTGCGAAGAAGGGCGCATACCTACAAATAAATATCCTTAATATGTAATCCTTACTGGATCAAACATCAAGAGTTGATCTAAAATCACAATGTGTTGAGTTCAAGAAAAAATAGAGTGCAGTTTCTAAAATAGTGAATAACATAAAATAGCTACACAAATTTAAGCTACTGCAAATTATAACCAAAACCACAAAAACACTTTTACAGAGAGACCTAAATTGAATTATTCTAATCTATTATGACCTTTCACCCTTTGGAATCAATTTCTTGTTTCTCATTTCCATAACTTAATTGCTTCCCTTCATTCTTTTTCCAAATTTTCGAGGTATCCACGTCAGACCGGTGAAACCGAAACCGGTGGAATTGTAATCGAAACCAGAATACCGTAACTGTAAATGGCGCCGGTTCTGATTCCACTCTTGCTAGAACTGTGAACCTGCGGTTAGTACTAGTGAACCGTGGTCATGTCTAATTTCTACAAAGTAGAAACGGTCCAAGATTAAAATGAAGACAAAATAGTCCTGTATTCCTATTTCAAAAGACACTATTTTAACTTTTAAATAAAAAGTCCTAAGCTGATAGTCATCCAAAACACACATTTTACAATAAAAGAACCACCATAGAGTAGCTGAATTAATGACATGAACGTGTGAATTTATAAGTCAAATTAGACTAACCTCATCACCTACTTTCCAATCAGATACAAGAGCTCCAACTTTTGCAATAATTCCTGAGCATTCCAACCCTAGGTACCCCTTCGTTTTTGCTGGTTTAAAAGATCCATTTCGTCGCCACAAGTCGATTCTGTTGACAGTGGTAGCCGTAACTCTAATCAAAACCTCGTCATCCAAGATTATGGGAATTTTCACATCTATTAGGGTCAACACTTCAGGTTTTCCGCAGATACTAAAATCAATTGCCTTCATTCTGTTTATGAAAAAAAATATAACACCATTGAGCAACATAAATTCTCTAATCAAATGCAAAAAAAATGAAGACGATTCTAAAGGGACACTATGAAATGAAATATAACCATAAAAAGGATGAAATAGCATTCAATTATCCTCAAATCACATGGCTGGAAATTAAGTCATAACGAGGGATGAGAAACTTTTGCAGGAAAACATCTATCTACTGAACTTGTTCTCACAATTCATAATATAAATAGTCCTTTAAAGACTTAAAAGTCATTATTCAATGCATTTACAACTATTTGCCAAAATAAAACAAACACCAAATTCGCTGCATCACAGAAATTCTTCCCAAATACATGATAAAATCAAAGATTCCACAAGATTAAATTTTTTTTCCAAAAAAGTAAAGAGAACCCAACATATAAAATTAGCAAAAGAAAAAAAAATCCCACGCTCAAAATTTATTATAATATTACTACCTCCTTTTACTCCTACTCCTTTAAAGCTTCAAACTTTCCGGTCACCAAGTTCACTTACAACGATAGCTCTATCTTCAAATGCTTCCTACTTACTACCCCAAATAATCTATAGAAGTTACATAACAAAAAAGAAATGGATAACGTAATCTGGGAATTCAAGAAAATGAAGCACTGATTCAGAAACTTCAATAAGATTTAAAAAGAAAATAAAAATGAAGTCTGGATCAAGAAGTATGTGTTGAAAATTACAAGGTTTTTGGATTAAAAGAATTCTAATACGAACTTCCTGCACGCGTTTGGTATCCAACAAACTGAAAGTAAACTCCACAGCAAGTCAGCAATGAAAGAGAAAAAGAAAAAAAAAAAAAAAAGGAAGAAAAACCTGAAACGAGTTAGGGAGTCGGCAACCGAGGTTCTGTCTATAACTTGTGAAAGGGCTTCCTTCTGCTAATTCAGAAAGAAAAGATAGAATATTGGGTGTCATGACTCATGAGATTAGAATATTTAGGGCATCTCACGATAGCACCAAATTTGGTACCATTTTAACCCAAGGTAACACTATATATTGCACCAAAATTAGTGCAAGCTTTTTTTTTTTTAATTTTCTATAGTTTTTATAAATGTAATTTTATAATTATTAAATATTATTAATTGTTAAATAAACTTACATATATTTTTAATTATATATTTATGTCAAAATTTTATTTATAATTATATTTATTATATTTAAATTAATTCATGTATTTTGTAATAATTAAATTTATAAATAATCTCACTAATTTTATGGGAACTCAAATAAGATGAATCACTCTTTCCAAGTTCAAAAAAGTATTTTTATTTTGGAATGTAATCAGAAAAATTTGCTAAGGACTGCAATATGCACATCGAAAATATGTTTCTTGGGACTGAATATTGAAGAATTATAATGCTATTCTCTTCGTGATGTGGGATGTATTTTGGCTGATATTGCAGCATACTGCATAAAGCAAAATGAAATACCATGTTGGACAATAAGCATAAAAGAAAAGAAAATAATACCATTTGTTTTTTGCATTTGTCAAATGTTACGTAACATGAGCAAAGAATCAATTTCCCCCGAGTTAGGGTTTAGTAATTCACAATATTTCATGGTCAGGTGAAGGCAATAGTCATTGAGAAACCGGGAGGGCCAGAGGTTCTCAAGCTTGAAGAAGTTGAAGCCCCTAGAGTTGGGAGTGAACAAGTTCTTATTAAAGTATTTGCAGCTGGTGTGAACAGAACTGATTTGGATAGGAGAGCCCGTGGCTTGGGTGAGTGGAAATGTGGGCAAATGGTAAGCTCTCCTAATGTTGGATACATTAGAGTTTGGAATAGTCTTTGTAATACTTAGGCAATAAAGACTAAACGAGAACATTTTATGTTTGCTCTTACCTTTTCAGCATTCATCAGACGATTTTCTATTCGTATGTTGTATGATAAGTGGCATTGATTTGTGCAGGTTTGTGCTGTTCTTGATGGAGGAGGGTATACTGAAGAAGTAGCTGTTTCTGCTAGGCTAGTTCTCCCCGTACCTAAATTTGTTCATGTTACAGAGGCAGCAAGCTTACCAGAGGCTGCATGTGCTACTTGGAGTCTCCTAAATATGGAACTGTTTAAACCTGGGAAAAGATTATTGGTAACTCCCAACACACTTTTTTGGCATGGCAATTGAATTGATGGCTGCACGTTATGTTCTCTAATCATTTGATAACGTTTTAGTCAATCACGTGTACGACGTATGACCTGGATCTATAAAACAAAATAAAGAATAAAAACCTAATGTGATTTAATTAGTTAAATACGTGTGACGTGGATTTATAAAACGAACATGGAATGAAGCAACTAGAGTGGCGTGGATTCATAAAAAGAAATAGAAAATGAAACACCTAATGCGATTTTAGTTAAATAAGCGTGACGTGGATTTATTAAACAAAATATGGAATGAAATACCTAATGTGGATCTATAAAATAAAACAGGGAATAAAATAGCTAATGTAACAGAGATCACAGTAAAAAAAACAAAAAACAAAACAATAGAATACATGGAAAAACAAATAAATAAAGGAGACAATGACAAGAGATAAACTTTGGATACAAACTGAATGTTTTATGCGGAGTTTGATATAGTTGCTCTTTATGACAAACAACCTAAAATTAGCATGGAAGAACATATTAAACCATCAGCAGCCAAAATCCTAACAGCAATTTACAAAACTAAATACTCTCTTCATAGAAGCTAAATTTGATGACGCTTATTTTCATTTTTATTTTTATCCGTAGCTTTCTTTTTTTACTACAAATCCATACATATTAACGCCGTGTTCATATACATATCAGAGACTAAAGTGACATTTGAATGTTAAACAAGACAATATTTAAACAATAAACGGATTTTAACCGCGTTCAATTTTGATATGTTTTGTACCCTGTTTGAATCGAATAACGAATTGAGTAATTTTTGTACGAGTGTTTGTGCGCTTGTTTGTATCCTTCCTGTTTTGTATTGCCCACTTTTGGTGCCACTAAGAGCTTTTTTATGCAGTATCATTGCTGTTGTTACATATCATTTCCACGATTGCTGTTGTTACATATCATTTCCACGAGGCAGTGAAATGTAAATTACATGCAACAAAAGCTATTAGCAAATTCAATTGAAAGCTATTAGCAAATGTTTGATCTTTTCCTTACTTTTTTTTTAAGAAAATACACTAGAAAACGTTAATACAAACTAAAAAGAAAGTAAGAATGGAAGAGATGAGAAAGGGCCACTAATACATTAAAAAAAATGGCCAAAATGACGAGACGGGATTTGTTACCGTATTACAGAATTCAGAAAATAGCTGCACTACTACACTGTATCACGCGTCTCCTGAAAAATAATCTTGCCTGTAGAACGGAGTTTCATCAATTGTTCTCCAAACGTATTCTATGAAAGCCCCAGGTGTATGTGGACGAGTTAGCAGTGCTTAGTGGTGGCACCACCGGGGGACAACTGCTCTTGTTAGCAGTGGTTAGTGCCACATCGGTAGCACCACCGGCGCACCGGCCGGGGAAGTGATTCCAATTGCTGTTCCACTCAGAAGACCACATAAATCATAAAAACTAAAGCTAGACTTGCCAAAAATAAAGCCAAATTAATGCCTATCAGACCTGGTAATAATATATGAGTTTCATGGCTCACAATCAGCTCCATCCTCTGACCTGTGGCTGGGAGACTGATGATCACTTCATCTTTAAATGTTTCGGCCTGACGAGCATTCACCTCATATACCGCATGTCCTCGTTCCTTTGACCCTCCTACCAAAGTTGTAATAGAAAGCTTATCCAAGTGATGCCAGTTGATTTCGACGTTCGGATTTCCCACAATGGTTACGTTGCCTCCTATGTCAGGGTAAGGGGTCAGATTTAACTCCATAGGGGTCTGATTTAACTCCATATCCAGCAAAGAAAATCCTCCGACAAACAATGCAGATGGAGAGCCAGATATCCTATTGTATTTTAGTAATGAAGCATGGATGGATATGGTTAACCCTCGCCAAATGTCAGCTGAAACAGGAGGAGCAGTATGCACCAGTTTTTCTGGAAAGTGAGGGAAGAAGATACAACACAACTTGAGAGTGATTGGATCTAACCAAAGCTTGGCAAATCCAACATAAGGTGGGTCCACCTTGCAATCAAACAATGTCTCACTGTTCCCCATTGTTGTATCATTGAGGTCATCATCAGCAAGTTATCCATTTACAGAATAAGGAAACCCATTTGTAAGAATCTCTTTTGGAGATTCAACCGTCTGTTTTTTGTCTATTGCAGACAGTTTTAAATCTAATACTTCATCATGAACTTGAGGATTTTCTGAAATTTCACAATTAGGGCTAGGGCTAGGTTAGGCCGAGATGGCCGAATCGGGCACACATTTCACCACAAGAAACAACACCCAAAGCGTGGGGATGCAGAACCGAAGCATCTTTGATTCCCAGACTAGGTTTATGCGAGGGTTTTCACAGCGGCGAAATCATTCACAATTTTAGAAAAGAGGGGATTTAGGGGAAGCCAGCGATAATAAATGAGAGAATCAAGGAGGGGTATATTACATTTATCCTCTCAAGTTTTATCCAAACTATCAAAGGTACGTAAGGTTTGATAAGAGTATCAAACAAACTTTTAACCTTGATAAATAACAATAAAACAGATAAAAATTGAGGTGAAAAAATTTCAAAAAAATATGACAATATAGAGTTTTTAAATAACATATAATGAATAAAAAATTAAACATTTTGTGTTTCAGAATAAAAAAGTTTGTGATCTTTTTATCTAATATTATTTGAAATAAAAATATTGTTTAATTTAAATTAGATGGGTTTAATATCTGACAACGGATCATCTGTTCAAAATTATTTAGTCTTATACTATCTAATGTTTAAAATGACATAGTTTCACTACAACTACGAACTAAAAGTATAAATATCATTAAAATCACTTTATAATTATTAGACCGTAATCAATATACAAGTGAACCAAGATTAGATCCTTTGTCTAAAATTATCTCCGTGCTATTATGTTCAATGTCCAAAACCACGTAGTTTAATTAAACTAGGTAATAAAAGCATAAATATCATTAAAACCACCCTACATATATTAGACCCTAACTAAGGAATGAGTTAACTGACGACCTAGTTTAATCTTGGACATGATTAGACAGATATGATTTTAGATAGAAGATCCCAACTCGAGTGAACGAACGAGATCATTTTAATTTTGAACACGATAACATTAGAAAGAGGATCTCATCTCTTCATAGTATTTTAATCTAATAAATTTTATGCTTTAGTAGTAAGGGCATAATTGTCAACAAAATGAGATTATAAGTTGGTCGAATGAGAAATTGTTATACTATTGATTAGTCAAATTTAGAAAAGTATTTCTTTCCTTTTGCTAAATTGATTAAATTATTTTTGTTTGGAAGAAAATATCCATCAAAAATACTATGTTTATTTAACTCTTTATAGTTAACAACCATTCTTGCTTTTCCTCGTTTTTCTTCAGCATGGTTTCTAACCATAAAAGCTGGTAAACTATGAGGGCTATTACTTCCTCTAATTAATTTCAGATTAAGTAATTCTTTTATTTGAGTTTTAAACTCAATTTTATCATCTTCTGAATATATCATTGGTTTAACTCTAATGATAATATTTGGATCTTTTAGCTCTATTACAGCTAATTCTCTTTTTATATCCCATTTTTCTATAGGATTTTCTCCATAATTGCTAGCTATTAGATCTTTAACTTTGTCTATATCTAGCATTTTAACTTTCAACTTTCTTATCTGGTTTGTATGTAACCAAATTTTTTCATATCCATCACCACGCGGTGCTGGCTGAACTCTGTATGGATTCGCGAAGTGCGTATCCAATGTCCACAAGGTGTTTTTAAACTAATCATATAGATTGTTTGGTTATATGTCTGAAACTGTTGAACGAAGTCGTTCCCTAACAGTAAGTCGACATCTAATCCTTCATAAGCATATAGTTGTTTTATAGCTACTATTTTGCTTCCTAATATAATTTCAGGTTTAAAACATACCTTGTCTAAGGAGTGCTTATCAGCTGTTACTCCTTGCATTGAGACTTTTATTGGATTATTTATCCAATTTTTGAATAGGAATTCTTTTCCTAAACTTATTTCTGCACCTGTATCAATCTGAGCAAGTGAGAATTTTCTTTTCATAACATGTAATTTCTATGAAAATACTTACAGAAAATTTCTGTTCGATAGGCATTTTCCTTTTCTAGAAAAATATTTTTTCCTCCAAAATAAATCTCAATACCATATTTGTCAATGGTGACATTATCTAGGCTGTCTAGAAATGATCTTCCTAGAATTATATGATGGTTTTGTTTTCCATCTAAAATATCCAAATAACAATTAATGTTAAATTTGGTTTCTTGAAAATTATTGGAACTTTAACAATTTCATTGATCTCATTTTCATCATTGTTTGATACATGTCTATGTGTGTCTTTATATTTCTTTATTAATCCTGTATCAAAATAACTATTAAAATGATTTTGTGCACTTTTTGGATTTATAAGAATGTTATATCCTTCAACATTATTTTTTCCATTAAAATACTTACCAAATACTTTTAATTCATTTGGTGTATCTTCTTTTCTTGATATATTGAGTGAGGAATAACTTCTTCTTCCTTTTTCTATCACAATATTATTTTTATTATATGAGACTATATCTCTAGAGGTTCCCTCTTCTAAATTTTTAGAAGTTCCGTATTCAATTGTATAACTATCTGGGATAGTTAGATTATTTCTAGTGGGTTCTAGAATTCTTCCTATTTCTAGGCATTCTTTATCTAATTCAACTGCTGGTTTTTTATCAAAAATACTTCCATAGTTTGAATTAGTAAGACTATATAATGCACAATAATATATGCTCATTATATGATTGACTGGTTTAAAAAATCCTTTTCTTAAGATTTGAAAATGTAAACTCAAGGCATCATTGAAATCTTTATCTTTTAAAGAAATGCAATATTTTGGATAATATGTAAAAAGTAGTTTTTTATAGGCTAAATTGCCTTCTACTATTCCAAGATTTCCATCTGAAGCATTTGTAAATCTTTCATCAGATAAATTGATGACCAAAGGACAGTCAATTCCTTCTTGGAAAGTTGATTTACAAAGAATTTGTATGCCTGCAAGATAAACATATTGCATTTTATCTTTCTTTTCTTTAGGCAGTTTATTTAACAAATCTGTTACCGTCTTTTTTGTTAATAAATTTAACTTTCTGTTTCCAGAGGTTTCTTGAATAGGTATAACCTTTTCAATTTCCATGTATTCATGATATACGAATTTCTTTCTTTTAAAAGCATTTCCTATTTGACTTAACACATTTTGATTAGATACTTTTAAATTTAGTTCTAAATTTCTAATCTTTTCATATTTAGAAGGGTCAAAAGATGCTCTTAATGCATATCCTTCTATAGTTTCTTCTTATTCTTGTATGAGGATTCCTTCCTCTTCTTTTTTACTGATTTATATTTCACTCATTCTGAATCCGATTCAGTAAATACCTCAAATATTTCTGTCATTTCAGAATCTAATGATGACACAGTTTCTAAATCAGATTCTATGTATTTTATGTCAAGTATTGAAACTTTTACTTTCTTTTTATTGCATTCATAAGACTTATGTCCTTCTTCTCCACAGTTATAACATCTACAACTGGTTGGTTTTTTCTTTTTATCTTTATCTGTTTTATTTCTTTTGTAATATTTTCTATTTTATTTTTTATTCTTTTTAAAGAATGTTTTATATTTTTTGTAAATCTTATTTTTTGATTTATGTTTTTTAGACTTGTTGATGGATCTATGACATCCCCAATTGCCTACTTCTTCTACTTCTTTACAACATATAGTTTCATTAACTTTTTTAGCCTTTGAAAGTATTCTTTGTTGAGCACAAAGATCGGATAATTTTTCTTTTAAGAAAATTATTCTTGCTCCTAGAGTATTGGAATAATTTTCTATTTCACGATTTTTTGAAAATAGAGTTAAAAAATATGAACTCCATATTCCAGGTAGTTTTTGATATAGCATATCTGCTATTTTGGTCATATCTTCATTACTATCAAAATACTGATAATAATATTCTTCAAATTCACATATATATGAATTAATATCACACATATTACAAATTTGTAATTGACTTAGCTTTTTTAAAGCTTCTTGTTTTTCAGCTATTCTTGATGAATCTGTTCTTGTATTCCAATCATATCCCATAAATTCATCTGCTATATAATTAGCAAATGTGCTAATTCCTTCTGTTAAGGATATGTCCATATGTCTGACTACATTTACTCTTATTGTATTTCTTGTTGAATCTGATATTCCTTGATACCAATTTTTAACATTTCCATCTAATGCTGCTAAGCATATTTGATATTTTTCTTCTGACGAAAAGTTGGATGTTTTATCTGTCAAAAAATAGAGACCTATATCCCCATTGTTGTAAAGCTTTTGACGCATCTAACTTGCAGTCAAGGTTTAAAAATCTAAATCCAGAACTTATAATTGCTGGCATATGTCTATTAGGTATATATTTTCCAATAAGTGAATAAGTATATTCTGTAGCTGCCTTTTCAGGTTGAACTCTTCGGGTTCTTCCTTGATTTATAGGTACTGATGAAGTACTTGCTTCATCTGTTTCTAATTTTACAGATTTATCTTTATTCATTTTTACCTTTACAGGTTCTTCTATTACTAAATCTTCTAAAGAATATATTAATTCTTCTATTTCTTTATCCATTTACTCTTTTGATTCAATTTCTTCTTCTGAACTTGGATTGATATCGTCATTAGAAACCTTTTGTTTCATTTTTTCTTGTTTAATTCTTTTCATTTCTTTTAAATGAAATCTTTCATCTAGACTTCCTTTTTCATATGGTCTATATCCTGTAGGAGCCTTTTTCATCCAAAATTCTTCAAAGACCTTTTGTTGGTTTTCTTGGAATTTTTTACTATCTTTTACCTTATTAGGTATTTGATCTTCTACGGATTTAACCATAATTTCTATTGTATTAATCCTGACTTCTAGTCCTTTGACTAACTGGATTAATGTTTCTATATTTTCTTCTTGTTTAAGAAGCATTAATTCTATGGATTCGAGTTTACTCATTTTATCCATGAGTTCCATGAAAGTCTACCTTTTCTTTCATATATAGAATTTCAGATTCTAATTCTTTTATAACAATTTCTTGCCTTTCTAAGGCTTCTGGTTTTACTCCTGCTATAAGATTTTCTTGAAATCTTTCTTTTCTTATTTTTAATTCTTTATTACAGTCTTTTATTCTTTCTATAAGATCTATGCAAACATAGCATTTTTTAGTAGATTCAAAAACTTTTGAAGCAGTTCTTCTATATATTTTATGTTATTAATCTGTATCTGGCCAGGGCCAATCTTCAGAATTCCATTCATATTCTCTTTCAGAATAGACTCTATCTTCAAGTTCTTTTATTTCTATTACATAATTGGTAGAATCAAAGTTTTTAATTATTTTTTCATAAATGATCTTTCTTAAATCTGATACTATGTTTTTATTCATTAATTCTTTTAATATTCCAACAACAATTGGAGTTTCTATAGTTAACCATATTTCTAATTTTTGTTTATAAAAAACAAAGTTATGCATGTTATTTTCTTCATAGAAAAAAGTAAGTAAATAATCCTTTTTCATTAAGGAATTATAAAATTTTTATGAGCACATGGCTCTGATACCATTTATGGACGGGTTTAAACTAAGGTTATATTTAGCCTCGAAAGGATCAATTTCTCACTTTCTCACTTTCTCTATTCTTGGAAAGATTTTGAAATCAACAATATTCATGTAATTTTTTATAAAAATGACCCTATTTTGGTAAAAGCCCCGAAAAGTTCTGGATCTTTTAGTTAGTTTTTCCGCGGACGGAAGAGTCATGGGCTCAATAATTGGATCTTTTAATTTGTTGCATCATTGATTAATATACCAATGGTCCAATACAAGGCAATGAGTTTGTGTGTGCTTCATTTTTTTCTGGCTACCTTTGTAAGTTTATGCTCTAGTCCGGTGAGGATTCGCAGGATTTGAATTTGTACATATAAGACGAGAACACTCATTACCCACCCGAATTTTCTATTTTTGTATTTTATATTTCAGTTTATAAATATATAGATGTATATTTAATTAAAATTCTATGAAGTGATTAAGTATTAAATGCGTGTTGTGAATTTATAAGAACAAATATTGCGTAACAAAAGATTTGGGAGAGTTTTTGATCCCTAAAATACTCAATTGTTGACAAATTAAATTTTGGCTCTCAATCCTGATTATTGAAAGGGCCTATAGTTTGGATTGGGCTCTCAGCATGGCGGTTTCCTTTTTGATAGGGTTTAATTCAACTTAATTGTGGACAGCCAATTTCCTATTAATTCTTGACCTAAAAAAAACGTTTAGCAAAACTTTTACTTTTGAATTCATTTTTAGTAAATAGTCAATTAAACCAGCAAAGAATTTAGACACAAAAATAAAGCCAAATTGAATCATAGCCCAATCAAAATTTCCTTTTTTTAGCATTAAAAATAAAAATAAAAGACATGGCAGTCAAATTTAGACACAGGCCCATTAACCAGTCGTTGACTTTTGAAACTTGGGTTGAAAGAGATTGAGGATGATGAAGAAGAAAATATTGGTGACCGGTGCTTCCGGTTACTTAGGCGGCCGACTCTGCCACGCTCTGCTCAATCGAGGCCACCACGTCAAAGCCTTCGTCCGCTTTACCAGCGACCTCTCATGCCTACCGCCTCCCTCCGACGGCGACGGTGGAGCTTTGGAGCTGGCATACGGAGACGTCACTGACTACCCATCACTCCTTGATGCTTCCTCAAATTGCCACGTCATCTTCCACGCTGCTGCACTCGTCGAGCCCTGGCTTCCTGACCCTTCAAGATTCATCTCCGTAAGCTCAAATCCCATTTCAAAAAAAGTTGAACTTTGTAGCTCAGAACTGTTCTGATTTTGTTTTATTGGGTGGAGGGATTTTGATAGATTAACGTTGGAGGATTAAAGAATGTATTGCAAGCGTATAAAGAGTCAGGGACAATAGAGAAGATTGTTTACACGTCGTCGTTTTTTGCGTTGGGGTCGACTGATGGATATGTTGCAGATGAATCTCAAGTATGCTTGAACTTTCCCTGAACCATTCAGCTAAAACCCTTTTTATATATTGATTTTTCTTTGATAAAGACGCTATCTTTATCTTTTTTGTTTTGGATTTTGTGAAGAATAGATTCACTCGGGGAAGTTGTTTTGCACGGAATATGAGAAATCAAAGGCCATAGCTGATAAGATAGCTTTAGAGGCAGCCTCAGAGGGGGTTCCACTTGTGCCGGTTTATCCAGGAGTTATATATGGGCCTGGAAAGGTTACTGCTGGAAATGTAGTTGCCCGTTTGGTAATTTTCTACTGCCATTCCTTGATGCTTTCTCTTATGATACAGTAGTTTCTAGTCCTGTTTGAAGACTAAGTTAATTCTGAATGATCATTGCTGATCTTAAAAGCTAAATATAGTTTTGTTTTGATGTAAAGTTGTAATCTTTAATGGGTTGAGGTTAGAAATGTGGTTGATGGGATGGATTTCTTCTTCTTTATAAATTTATTTTAAGCACAATTTGTTATAAGAAAGGCGAAAGGGTACCCTCCTTGAGTGTGTATAAGTGATGTACTAGTATTAGATTCTCATCTCTTTTATTCTTTAACTTTATAGTTTGATTACTAGATCGAGAATTTTGCTTGATTGTAACTTACGAATGAAGGGGCACTTGTATAAATGCATTTCTTTTGAAGCGCTGGGATGGCCTTGTGAAAATGAATTTTCTGTTTAATAATCAGTTGCTTTTATTGCTGGCTTTCTTTTTCGGTTAAACTGATTGTTTGCATCTGAATGCGAATCTTGAATGATATCCATTATCATTGACCAAAAAGTAGTTGCAATGGGAAGTGGATTCATTTTCTTTGTATTGCTGTTAAATTCTCTGTCAAATGGGATGACCTTTTGATAGAACTCAATTCTTATGATAAATCGTGTCAGATCATTGAACGCTTTAACTGGCGATTGCCTGGTTATATAGGCGAGGGGAAGGATATGTTCTCTTTCAGTCATGTTGATGATGTAGTGGAAGGGCATATTGCAGCAATGCACAATGGTCGACCAGGTGAAAGGTATCTTTTGACGGGTGAAAATGCGTCATTCAAGCATCTCTTTGACATAGCTGCCACCATTACTCACACAAACAAGCCTCAATTTGGCATCCCATTATTTGCAATTGAAGCTTATGGGTGGCTCTTGGTTGCCTTCTTTAGAATAACTGGAACTCTTCCCCTTATCAGCCCTCCAGTATGTATTCTCATTCCACTTAAGTGTTCATTAGATAGTTCATTTTATTTGGGCCGCATATTTCCTGGTGCACGTTTGTTGATTTGTAGATTGATATGTTCTTGTTATGCAATTATCCACCCAATTTCGTTCATATTTTTTCCAAGTAAATTGTGTTTCTTTGAGTGTACCTTCCAAAATGATCTTATGAAGTGAAGTGCCTGTAAAGGAGTGAGGTGAAGTGACTAATTAATTGTCCTGTGCAGCTAAACTCCTTGTTTCTGGTTGGATCTCAACAATCTATTTGTATCTCTTCTCATTTGTATCAGAAAATTACCACATTAAAATGGAACCTTTATTGTGGGTAGATTAATTTTGCTGGGCATACAATCTGTTTTTATTTTTGGATCTTGTTTTACCACTCATGTTTATGCATCATTTGACCTTCTGGTTGGCTTTGACACGTTTTGTAATCCGACATCTCTCTATTTCCCCAGGTTTTTCTTTGTGTATTGTACCTAATGATCTATTTATACAACATCTTAAACAGACCGTGCATGTTCTGAGACATCAGTGGGCTTACTCTTGTGCAAAAGCCAAGGCAGAGCTGAATTATTGCCCCAGAAGCTTGGAAGAAGGTCTAACCGAAGTGCTCCCCTGGTTGAAGAAATTGAACTTAATAAAGTATTAGAAGGATTATGTTTTGGACTATGCTTCAAAGTTGCACTGATACTACGACTGGGGTTCCAGAGGATTTCAAGATGTCATGTCTGATGTGAAAACTTAAGAATAATTATGCATCTCTTTCCTTTGCATTATTTTTAAGGAATTCGTTGCCTTACACTTTAATCTTCAGTCTAGAAGTTGATTGAGCAAACAAGACTTGCAGTGCAGTTTGTGGTTGATTCGAAGGTTTGTCAAATGAATTTGTTAGCTTAAAACAAAACGGGGACAGAATTTCGTCTTGAAAAAAAAAAAAAAAAAAGGAACCAACTATAATAAAACTATAAAATGATAAAGCCACCAGTATTTTGAATTTGGGCGGGTTGTATGAATGGACAGATGGAGTCATTCAAGAAAAGATGTGAGCTGATTATGCAGGAACGACTTGGGATACACATACACTTTCTCCCCTCTTTCTATTTCCAAATTCCAACGTTCTCTACTTCTCTCCTCTTTCTTTTTAATTACAAAAGATTGATTGTATCCCAAAAAATCATTTGCAGTCCAAAAATAGTTCCAAAAAAAAAAGACACCAAGAAAACGTAATCCCACTGTCCCAGTGGTAACTACACCAACAGTAAAGCAACAATAGTAAAAACATTTTTTCTAACTCAAGCCTGTACCATGGTGGAGTCTGAGAGTTAGAAGTGGACCGTTGGAATCCCATTTTGAATATAGTAATATTTAGTGAGAAATGGCAACACAACACCAAAGGAGTATCGCTTTGCTGCTCTTTTTTAAGAGATTTTCTGTTGGTTCGTATTCTATATTTTTCTGATTAATTGAGCTGAGCAAACCGTTCAAAGCTCCCAATCACTTGCAATCTCAAATTGTATAACCAAAGGAAGAGTAAAGAATGGTGATGTCGAAGGTGAAATATGAGGAATTGCGGCAGCAGCGGATGGAAGAAAACAAGAAGAAACTAGAACAGCTCCATCTTCCTCTGCTCTCTCAAGCCCTTCAAAAAACGGCCTCTTCCCCCAAAACTTCTCCTGTTTGTGTACTCTTTCTCAAGCGCGTTCCTTTATTCTGCTATTGTTCTTCTTCTTTTTTACTTGTAGAATATGGACATTCACACGCACATTCACACACATACTGAGATTGCTAATTAGAAGCTGACTATTTTGTCTCTCCACTTTTACTTTCCAAATCAAAGATGAAGAAAGTGAAACCTCGTATCAGCCGAACAGAGCTAGTCCCGGTAAGAAGATCAGACCGTTTTGTCAACAAGCCTGCTCCTCACTACAAAGAAGTATGCCCTTTTCTTGACATTTTCTTGTTCTTTTATTTCATTTGTTGTGGCTGGGAGCAACTCTCTCTAAATTCATTTCTTGCTAACAGGTCATCATTTATGAGCGTGTGCAGTTGCCTAGAAGGTTAAAAATTGTTTCTTTATGCAGTGATCTTTTGCTATTTCATTCTTTAGACGAGTACATTGCCCCTCTATCAATGTTTCCTGACTGACAGTACATTGTTCTAAGCACTATTTTGTTTCTGTTTATGCAGAATAGTGTATCCGAGAAGGGATTTGTCGAATAGGGTCTATGCCTCTGACGAAGCAAGGGCTTGGGCTATTGAAGAAGCAGAGAAACTTGAAGCAACTCTAGAAGGTGGTTATCCCACTTTCATAAAACCAATGCTTCAGTCCCATGTAACTGGTGGCTTTTGGCTGGTAAATACTGTTATCTTATATGCACTTAATGCTTTGCATATTGTTTTGTTCTTGCAAGCAAATAGAAATTGTGATATACAGCTGAATAATCTCTTTTGGCTTATTGTTTTGCTCTTCTTTTAAATATTCCAATCAAATAGCTCTTCTTTGTGATTGTGATGATGGAGGATCTTGTTTCTAAATGTAGCAGTTTATTAGTGAAGCAACCATTAAATATTTAAGAAACAGATAAAGCAACCAGTCAATCTCAAATTTGTGATTTTGCTACTCTGCTAATACTTACTTCGAAATTCTTGTTTAGATTGTGGGTTCAGGGCAGTCATTTCATTCCTTTTTTCCTAGTTTGTGGTCTAACAATCGATTTTCTTGACACTGATAGTTCAGTTTTTACTCGAAAAGAAAATTCCACCATAAAACTAGGACAGTACCTGATCAAACTGTTTTTCCTCTATTTGACACCCTATTTGTGCACCAATTTATGGACTTACTTTTCAGTTGTTTGTAATCCTTGTTGACACCCCCGCAATTGTGTTGAATAGGCTCTGAAAAATGCTTTAAATTCTTTGAATGTGAAAATATTTATGCACTATAGATGCATGATCCGTATCTCCAGCTTCTTTTGTATCCTTGACATTATGTAATTCCAATATAAAGTTGCCATAGCCAATACGAGTTTTGCAGTTCTTGTTATAAACCACCCTCCTGAGTCCTGAATGTGAATGATAAGGATTGTATGTACGCTGCATGGCAGGGCCTTCCATCTCACTTTTGCAAGAGACACCTCCCAAAAAGAGATGACACCGTTACATTGATAGATGAACAAGGTGATAAATGGCCAACGATATATTTGGCCCGTAAAACAGGACTTAGTGGTGGATGGAAAAAATTCTCAGTTGATCATGACTTGGTAGATGGAGATGCATTGGTATTCCAATTGATTCTGCCTACAGTATTTAAGGTTCCCAATTCCTAGCTCAAGTTTTGCTTATGTTATCATCTTATTATGAAACTTAAAAGTTTATTCCAATTAATTATGGTGAGGTTGCCTGAAACTTGCATTACAAATACTTTTTCGTTTCTTCGTATTTCAGGTGTATACTATCAGGGAAAATGGTTTCGCAGCAGAAAATGTCTAGGGTCGTACTATTTTATCAAAATCAGGCTCGCAAATGCAAATTCAGGTGCATGGATAGCTAAAATAGTTGGGGGGTTATCTGCAATTGTTATAATCTTGTGATGAAGTAATCTTAATTCATTAAGTACATTTTCTGGATCCTAATTCATGAAATGCAATATGTTTCAAAACATTACTGGGAGATTGATTATATAGTATGGATGAGTTTGCATAAAATGTTGAAATCCGAAGTAATTCTACTTCAATCAATGAAGCATCTGAATGATTTTTTGATAGTAAAATCACTA
Source organism: Ophiorrhiza pumila (assembly GCA_016586305.1). Taxonomy (NCBI): domain Eukaryota; kingdom Viridiplantae; phylum Streptophyta; class Magnoliopsida; order Gentianales; family Rubiaceae; genus Ophiorrhiza; species Ophiorrhiza pumila. Next base: position 3,379,766 of record BLIW01000010.1, on the reverse strand, counting down.
GCTATAGAAAGAAGTGTTTCAACAAACAGGCCAATAAACAAAGAGCACCAATTTGCCTGGATTTTTATTTTGCTACATCAAAAGCGAATAGCCGAATACCACAACCATATTAGTAAATGTCCAGAAATGTGATCCTTTTGTTGTAGCATCTCAAGATCCATTTGTTGTAGCATAAGCCTCCCTGGAGTAGTGAGAGCATTGTGATCCTTCTAAGTTTTAAGCATGATATAGTTGGACAACTTGTTGTTTGGTAGACAACCAGAGGAGAGCTAATACTGTATCTATTTCAAATGCCTCATTTCAACATTGCATATTATTTGCACTTGTATCAACATAAATTTAACTATTAAGAGGGTGAATTGCATTGAAAGAAGCATTCATTCTGGGGAATTGCTTGTTATTTAGATGAAAGATTGCTGCCTCCATTTGCTGAGGGAGGGCAACCCCTTCAACAATCAGTTCTTGGAAGGTAACATATGATATAATTTGAGTCTGACATTTTGCAAGCCTTTTTTTCTGATCCCAGATGGATTTATCTGTCAAATTTATGCAACGCCATAGAGTTTCAGAAATCTTTCATGTTCACAAAGTGTCACAGTTAATAAACCTCTGTACTGATTTTTTTTTTTTTTTATGCTTCTCTTCCTTGGATATTATTAATGGCTTTGTCTGCTCAAAATATTTTTTGAAAGCTCACTGTCTCCTGGGGTGTTATTGCATTAACTATAAGGACAATTATCTAGAAAAAGAATTGGACTGCCTCATTCAATCGCATTGCTGCTTGGTGCATTCTATTTTCCTTAAAAATAGTCATTGATTGATCCCTCCCCCCCCCACCCCCCCCCCCCAAGACACACACACACCCCCCCCCCCCCCCCCCAGTACTCATATCTAATTTTTAATGATAATATAACACTTCTTTTTACCCTTACAACTTGAAATTGCAGATTTTGTTCTTGAATCTTGATGTAGTTTCTTTGTTTTGTTCTTTTTCTCTTTTGTGCAATAGTTTTCACAGAACTTTCAAAACACTCAAATAAGTCCAACAAATAAAAGTTGCTTGTTCTCTATGACTGGATTATTACAAGTTTTTATAAATATTCTCCAAAATTATCGTTATTTTTTAGCAGTAGTGCTACACCAATGTTATGTACATTATTCAAATATAAAATTTGGAAGGATAAAATTGATATTTATGACAAACATACCAAAAACCTTAAAAGAGAAGTAGTGAAGGGGGGTGAGCATGACAAAAATTTCTAAGTTTGGTGACAAACACATGTTCCAATCAAGAAATTGTTGCGTTGATGATGATAATATGTATTGGCAAAAATTGACCCATTGCTATCTTTAAGCAATTTGATGTTGGCAAAGTTGATCTTTAGACAGCCTGTTTTGATTGTTACATTTGCTGTGGCGTTAGCTGGACCCAGCAACTCTAATATTTTAGTCAACAAAAAAAAAAAAAATGCAATTTCCTAAGTTATATTCATCATTTTATGGTCATGTTTAGACAGTATAGGAAAATATTGACAACTTTATTCAAGTTTCTTTCTTAGTTCTAAGAAATTCTAATGTTGGAATGAACTCAAAACCCAACTTTTCTTGTTGCATTTATTCAATTGATTTGGTTTACGCGTAATTTGTTTCCAAAATGTTTGGCCGCTCGCACAGCCTGTGGTGCCGCCACTACAATTATTTTTTTTAGCTATTACAACAATTAACAATTAAGCATTTATTCCAATTATAACGTACTCGTTATATTTAGGAAGATGTTGAAATCATTTTAAACTAATTGAGCGTTTATCCCACTTGTAACGTGGTCGTTATATTTATGCAGAAGCGTTTATCCCACTAGTAACGTTGTTATTATATTTATGCATATGTTTGAATTATTGTAAATCGTATTTTTTTTTCATTAAATCATATGTTCGAATTATTTTTTTCATTTTTGAACAAATTATTTCATTTTATTTTTGCATTCATTAATTATCGTATTCAGTCTAATATGTCCACACGATGTCCTACATATTAAGTTGGACACTAATGGTGCTATAGCATTAGAAGGATGTGTTAATTGATACTTTGATTTAATCACATCAAGACATGTATGTTTTGCACCAATCAAAAACTATTAATGTTTGTTACTGCGCATAAAGTATGGAAGAAATAATTGAACTTTAGATATTTACTTAGAGATATGAATGCCAATAAACAATGTTGTAGTTTATTCTATTTTTGAACTACTTAATCAGTGTATTTGAATTTCTGATGGAAATAGTAGACAATGGAGTTTATACAACTTGATTATTTCCCTTGATGGTTTTTATTTGTTGTAATGATTTTTTTTTTCAATTTGTTGAATTCAAAAGCTAAAAGGCTAAAGATCTTTTCAAGAATTTTTAATTTTAGAGGCCAAATTTGTACACAAGATAAGTTAGGGAAGAGATAGGGTAAATTATCATTGTAATTTAATTATATAAGGCAGGACAAAATTTTTTAATAGAACCCAAAATTTCCTAAATATAAAATTTGCAAGTTTTGAAGGCTTGATGCTAAGCAATTAGGGTCAAAATTATTTGCATGTGAGCGGTGTTAATTGTACAATTAACTATTAAAACAAAAGTATTAATTCACGGCGAGGATTTCGGAAGCCAATTGGGATCATTCTCCAAATTACAATTGGAGGTCAAAGACTAGATCCGTAAGCAAGTGGAAAAACGGCGTGGCCCCTCCCCCGAGTCCCGTTTGTGTTTTTTTTAGTCCCAACAAAAATGGTTTAACCAAATTTATAAGGATTGTATAATTTTTTTTGGTTCAAATTATCAACACTTATCCATTTATCTATTAAAATAAAGATAAGATTTCAAATTAAGTATAATCATCCTCAAACTTATTAAAGTGATAGATTGTTTAGTATTCAATCGTTAGTCTCGTGATGATTCATATATGAAACGACAGTTTATATGAATTGGTTTCACGAGAGAGTTTTTGTAATTATTCAATGTTAAGAGTGAAAACTTATTAAAGCACCTTATTCCAAATTAAGATTCAATGTTAAGAATCTCATTATATAAGTTGCTATTCCAAGTTTTATTGTTTTTATTATGTATATTCATTTATTGAAATATCAAGAACTATTGGGAATTCATGTTAATTTATCTTATGTTTTGTATCATGAGAAATTTTTGATTAACTAATTATATCAAGAAAACTCACTAAAAAGTTTGCACACGCATAAACTCCCTTTTTTCTTTTTTCTTAGAATGATTGACAAATTTATGTGTGATATAGACTTTTGTTCCTATTTGGCATATTGATTTGCATAAGTTTGTTGAAATTAATAATAGGGTTATCTTCAATTTACCCCCATGAAAGATGATTTTTAATCACTTTGCCCCATCAAAGATTTTTATTAGTACTTTGCACCGATAAAGATATTCTGTTACTATATTTAAATGAAAATTTTAAATTTTGCCTTAAAAAAATTACTTTTTTTATATTTTAGACTATTTTACCCTTAAATTAATTCTGAAAATTTTATCCTACTTTATCATCATTTTATTTTTTTTTTCTTTATATATACTTTAACAAATTAAATTTCTTATGATTATTTTAAATAATAGAATAATATATATAATCTTACTAAAAAAAATTAGATCTTGGATACGGTTTATTATTTTTTATAATTTGTTAACTATTTTTAATGTATTTGGTCAATAAAAACCTCATATGAATTATTTAATTTTTTGGAATGTAATAAAATAATAAATACTTTGTCCAATTTTTTTTAATTCTTTAATAAAAAATGAATGAAACATTTTATTTTACCACTCTAATATCTATGGATTTTTAATTTAGAGTGAATGGATTTTTAATTAAATTTATTAAGTATAAAAGATATATCTATTAGAAAAATATATATTTATAATAAATATACACCTTACAACTAATAAGCAAATAATTATTTTATTTATTTATTTTGTCATTATATAATTTTATTATATTGATTAGATTACTTTAATATATATAATAATATAATAAAAAATTAAGATATTAAATCAATGTTTTAAATTGTCAATGATACAAATAAGATAAACAATCATATTATAAAGACAAAACAAACTAAAATGAGTAAAAAAAATCATAAATTACAAAAAACTTGACATATTTATTTATATAAAAGAAGATGAAAAACAAGAAAAAGAAAAAAAATGAAAAAATTAAACAAGTATCTTATTTTGTTAAAAAAATTGATCAAGTATTTTATGCCTCAAACTAATAATATTTAAGTATTAATACAAAATTATGGAGTAAATAAATTGAAATTAATGTTTAAATATAAGAGAGACAAATATAATTTAATTTATTTCTTATTGATGGATAAACTTGTCATTTAAAATTAATAATTAATGATGTTAACCGTTAGCATCTTTAATTGATAGTCAACGGTGCAAAGTGTTAATAAAAATCTTTTATGGGGGCAAAGTGATTAAAGAGCATCTTTCATGGGGGTAAATTGAAGATAACCCTTAATAATAAGTTAAGTTTGTAAATTCTAAGAAAGATTAGCAAATCATATTCATATCATCATTATAGAAAGTGATAAGTTGTCATGCAGATTAGCCGACTAAAGTCGGCCAATATTTAGATTAGTGAGACCCCACAATTATTTTTACAAGTCCTACATGGAAATGGTCCAAATCAAAACGAAACAAAACAAATCGAAAAAGCCCAATTCCTTTCTGTTTTGTTCCTTTATAAAATAGAGAAAGAAAATGAGATATAGATTGAGGGACGTACATGCAAAACTTTAATGATCAGACAGCAATTATGATTTGTATTATCACAATCAAAATAAACTTAGCTTATGATAGTTTATTAAAAAAACTATAACTATACACAATCATCGATTCCCTACCAAAAATAAAACTCTATTAAATTTTATATATATATATAAAGCCATTTCATTAACAATAATAAAACCATTAACAACACAATTTAGTTACTTTTAAAGAAATTAAAAAAATGCCTTTTTTATATTATATATTATAGCAAACACAAACATATTGTGTACGCTAATTCTAAAAAATAAATTATCATATTAATTTTTGTTGCAAAAGAATTTATATTATAAATAACTAGCACATATATTGGGGTATACATAGGTAATAGGGATTTTTTTTGTTAAAATGTTTTAAACAATTTTATTTTTTGTTACGCATGTTTAATATTTCTTTGTTATATGATGTATTAAATAAAAAATAACTTTAACTTACAAAATTTTAGTTTAGTTTAGTTCCTTTGAATGCAAACTTACATATTAGTGGGAATAACAAGATAAGAAAATAAGAAAACGATGATTATATGAAAATAGTTATATACGAGATAAAATAATCTGAAATTAGTGACTAATTAATTGTTTGATATATCTAAATTGATTTAAATGACAAGAAATAATTTATAGATGAAGTATCTCAACTTTCAAGTATTTCAACTTTTATTATTAAAAAAAAATTATAATATATGATAAGTGTAGTGAACATATCTAATGTTTTTGAAATATAACCATTAATAATTTTAATCGTACAACGAAAATAAAATCTTTATCCTCAGATTATATGGATTACATTTTGCCACAAAAAACGATCTAACCAAAATTGCCTAACCATGTTCTAGTTATAATGACAAGATGATTTCTGTATATATTTCACACAAACATGAAATTAAAGTAGACTATCGAGGGAATGGAAAACACGAATATAAAGTTATTCTTTAAAAAAATTTGCAGAGACAATATATGCTTCATTTGCCAAATTTACATGCCAACCGACCGTTCGAATATATAATTGATTAGTTATAGACAAACATGCATCTCATAATTACACGGAGTTAATAATTTTAATTACGATAAAAAAAATGAGAAAATTTTGAGATAAAGCTATACAATAGGTAGAGGAGTCACGAAAGAGTGTTAGGAGAATGGTTGGATTTATTATTATAATATTTAAGACTTAAAAGAAGATATAGATAATTATTGCTATTATAATTATAGATAAAGTAAAAACTTTAAATTTTAAAAGAAGATATTGATAATTGTTGAGTTTGTATTTACATAAAATTTTTAAATTTTACAAGAAAATATAGATAATCATGGAGAAGATAGAGATAAGAGTAAAAACTTTAAAATTTTAACAGAAGATATAGATTATTATGATTATAGATAAAAGTAAAAAATTAAATTTTGAAACAAGGTATAGATAATTATTCAGTTTGTTATTATTATTATCTAAAGCAAAAACTTAAGATAAACCAATCTAGATACATTCTATTACCTTAATTCCCAACATAAAATTAGAGATGTGTGTACAGCGTTTTTATATAGATAATTATTCAGGTTGTTATTATTATTATATAAAAAATAAAAACTATCCATTAAAAAAATGAAAGAAAAAGATAAACCAATCTAGATATATTCTATCTCGTTAATTCCCAAAATAAATTGCACAAGTTGGGGCGGGAGCACGCTAAAATTCCTTTTCACATTAAAAAAATAAAAAATAAAAAATCACAGCTCATAATACAGCCTTTTTCCTACCAATGAACGGTGCGTTTTGACAAGTCCACACATGAAAGAAAAAAAAGGAAAACAACAATAATAAAAACAAACAAGTTCAACATAAAATACTCTTTCAACGGATTTTTGGTTATAAGCAAAAATAAAATCAAGAAAATTAATAATAATATGATAATATAATACTCACAAGAACCTAATAAACAAACAAAAATATCCCAAAACAGGCAAACACACCGAGCAATTACACGCACTCTCACACACAAACACAAACTCTTTCTCTGTTTTTCCTCCCATTTCTCTCTCCGTCTACATAAAAATGATTTTTATGTAGTGCTCAATCACCGGGATCCACGTTTGTCGATGACTCAACCCTTTTCACCATTTCTCTCTATTCCCCACCACCACCACAAAAACTCACAGTACGGGATTATGTGCTGTTTTTTGTTTTTTTTTTATATTTTAGTTGTTGTATATTTCATGCATAACCATGTCTCGATTGTGTAATGTAAATCTGTTTTTGTCGTCCTTTTACCCACATTGTGTGAAATGGGATGGGTTTCATCCCCTGCTGGCATACGTTTCTGAACAATTTTGGTTCAATGAAATTGAAGTTTTGAAGGTTTTTGTTTTTTAGTTTATGGGAAGATCTTGATGGTATTTCTTTATATGGGTTGTGGTCAGATTTTGTTTAATATGTTTTAGTTTCTTTGATCATTTCAATTCATTTGATGAAATTGGGCTGATTTTGATATTTTCGAGGTTTTGATCTTTGACATGTTGAATCTTGTTTCATGTAGGATTTTTGTTGGATTTGTTTGATTAAATTACGTGATTTCCACCATTGGTGGTATAGAACTTGCAAGCACATTTTGTTTACGAGGCACAGAAGAAAGATTGGATTTTTCTGGTATTTTTTCAAGGGGACCGAAGCATGTTGTCCAAAGGTGAACATCAAACGGTCCCGTTATCAGTTTTGTTAAAGCGTGAATTGGCAAATGAGAAGATCGAAAAGCCTGAGCTTTCTCATGGTCAGGCAAGTCAGAGCAAGAAAGGAGAGGACTTTACACTGCTTAAGACCGAATGCCAGCGGGTTTTGGGTGATGGAATCACGACTTATTCTGTTTTTGGGGTATCTTTTCATGTCCATTACTTTATATTTCTGGAGCATTTGTTCTCTTTAGTTGACCATGTGTTTTCATTACTGTGTTTTCTTTGGTTATATGGAAACGTTTTGTGAAACAGTGATCGATGCATAATCTTTTGGTTGATGCTAGTTTTTTATTGTTTGGAAACTTCATTCTTCTGGTGCCAATTTGTAGATTTTGCAAGTCAACTTTGAATTTCCCTAAAGTTTTTCCTTTTATCAATATTTCGAATTGTAACAAACTTTACTTTTATGTTGGATGTCACTCGGCCAAACTGAAAGAGGGCAATGTAGAATGCAAGTTTCATTTTTGTTGGTTGCTTTTGCCTTTCCTTGTTATATGTCATTATCCTACTTTCATTTGTTGATGGAAAAGATTTGATTGAGTGGAGACTTGCAATTGGACTATTATTTCACTTCCTTCTTTTTTGGATACTTGTTATGCAGTTATTCGATGGACATAATGGATCTGCAGCGGCCATATATTCTAAGGAGAATCTTTTAAACAATATTTTGAGTGCTATTCCTGCAGAACTCAACCGAGACGAGTGGGTTGCTGCATTACCAAGGGCATTAGTTGCGGGGTTTGTTAAAACTGATAAGGATTTCCAAGAAAGAGGTAGTTAATTTTAGTGTTTAGTAACAGGGTGTCATGGTTCTTCCACTATGAGATTGCTAGATTTTGTACTCTAATGTCATTAACAGTAATATTTCAAACATGAGAAATAATTGCTTTCTTTTGATACCTGTTTTCCTTTTTACTCTCTCTTTGTTTTTATTTGGTGTGTTGTTTATGCTATTGTAATGCTAATGTCTTGAAAAGTAAATCTATTTGTGATGCTTGGTTTGCTATTTCCATTATTTGTCTCGCTCACTGATATTGTGTGTTACAACATTTTTATGCAATCCTCATTACATGTGCAAGAACTATCTATTTTTTATGCATGTAGTATTTGTTTGGGTAGCAAGCTTAATCCTAGTCTCAGTTTACATTGCACTGTAAAATTTTTCTAATTTTTTGTTGTCTTTCACTCCCTTAGTGCATTGAGTAGGAAATGTGTTTGTATTATGTTAAGAATACATGCTCGATCTTGTCTTTATTTGCATCAGCTTTGTAAAACAGCTTCGAAATTTTGTTCTTGAAAGATCTATTGAAAAATTGGAATTGAATTTAGTTTTGAAATTTTGAACTGTGAAAATTCTTTGCATTATCATCTTAGTGTATGCCACTGAGATCTTTTTATTTTCCCAAGCTAAAATCATAAGTTAAAAGCAAGTGGGAACGGCTTAAAATAACCTTTAGTACACCTGTTATACTGCTGATAATAAGATGTTATGCACATGCATATGCTCTCTCTCTCTCTCTCTCTCTCTCTTACCCTTTTATCATTTACATGTCAGCCCAAACCTCAGGAACAACAGTCACTTTTGTAATAATTGAAGGCTGGGTTGTAACTGTTGCATCAGTTGGTGATTCTCGTTGCGTACTTGAATCAGCTGAAGGGGGAATATATTATCTCTCTGCAGATCATCGTCTTGAATGCAATGAGGAAGAGTATGTTACCTTTTTGGTAATTATGAGCATAGACATGAATCTGCTGCTTCTTGAATTTCAAATTTTCTTGTCCCATGACACAGGAGGGAACGAATTACATCAAGTGGTGGTGAGGTTGGGCGGCTTAATACTGGTGGTGGTACAGAGGTAGATTTTCTTTGTTGCATACAAATACAATTTATATTTTTTTTAGGTTTATCAAAGTTATTTGAGATAATGATTGTTGTTAACAGATATTTTCAGCCTAATGAAACCTTTAGTTTTTGTCCCTTCAACAGCTCAATCTTAAATTTGTTGATTTCTACATTTCATGAATCGGCCATTATCAGTTTGGATAGATTTACTTAGTTTAGCTTCTCATCGTAGGGTTTGCAATGTTCTCCTGTTTTGCTGGCTGAAGATGTTAGCCTCTAGGAATATTATGTTCAGTTTTCGTTTTTGCACATAGTTATGTTTGATGGGATACATGAGTTAGGCTTTTAACAAGTGTTCTTTTCATGTCTAATGTTCTTATTGGGTTCTCTGCTCTTTTAATCTTGGATGTTTACTTATTTTACTGTAGATTGGTCCTCTAAGATGCTGGCCTGGCGGTTTATGCCTCTCACGGTCCATCGGGGATATGGATGTTGGCGAGTTCATAGTTCCTGTGCCCTATGTGAAGCAAGTAAAGGTTTGTGTTCTTTTGTACTTTATTCATTCCACTCACCTCTGTTTGATTATACTCTAGCATGAAGTCATAGATTTCCACTAGTAAACTCCATTCTATATTTCTTAAGAATATGCATTTTCAAGGATTTGAAAGGCACTATTACTTTTGGAAATCAAATTTTAGACTAAGAGGAAAATCATTATAATTGAGACAGTAGCTTCTAAATTTCACTATGATACATCAGTTATATATTTTTTTGTTTACCTGGCAAGCAAAAGTAGTTACTTGTCCACTATTCCTCAAATTATTTTATTGTAATTGATCTTGTATGGAATTAGTCACGATGTTGTATTCTTTTTTTCTTTTATTTTGGAAAATCCTTCTTGTTCCATTAAAAGATAGTGGTACAGTTGTTACTCTATTGGTCCATAATTTCTACTGCTACCTCATGGTCAACTCATTGATGTGTTTGTTACTTAAAAAATCTCTTCTTTGTGCTAAATTGATTTTATGTCTTAAGGTTCTTACAGAACCTTCTACATCTTGTACCCGATAATAATCACCTTCAAATGTTTGTAGTGATTATATTGTCACTCTTGTTTGTTCTAAAAGTGATAATATTATATTTGCAGTTGTCATCAGCTGGTGGCAGGCTCATTCTCTCAAGTGATGGTGTTTGGGATGCCATTACTGCAGAAGCAGCTTTTGACTGTTGTCGAGGGACGCCGGCAGATGCTGCAGCCCCACTAGTTGTGAAAGTAAGCTTATCCTTGTAATTTGCATTTGGTCAAGTATTTGTTATTTAGTTAAATTTTTTACTCGATTATTCACAAATCTGTCCATTTGCTTCACATTGCAGGAGGCTTTACAATTGAAAGGGCTCCGGGATGACACAACCTGCATTGTTGTTGACATACAACCACCAGAGAAGTCAAATCCTCCCCTGCCTCCACCTAAGAAGCAAGGCAAAGGAGTGTTCAAGGCTATGTTTCGCAAGAAACCATCGGAATCATCTTCTCACGCTGAGAAGGAATTCAGTGAACCTGATTTTGTTGAGGAACTATTTGAGGAAGGCTCTGCTTCACTTTCAGAGAGGTTTGTGCTGCTCCACTAACTTTTTTTATGCTTGTTCAAAGCACCATTTCTTTCTTTTATAAGGTTGCCAAATATTTTCACTCTTTTCTTTGCTCAATTACTCGTGTTGGTTTAGAGTGGGAGGTGGATCAGCCACATCTAACTGCATCTGTTCCATTTAGAGCATTTTGCTAACTTCATTCCATGGTTACAGGTTGGATTCAAAATATCCGGTGTGCAATATGTTTAAGTTGTTCGTTTGTGCTGTTTGCCAAATAGAAATAAAACCTGGAGAAGGTATTTCAATACATTCCGGCTCAAATTCCAAAAAGTTGCGGCCTTGGGATGGTCCTTTCCTTTGCTCAAGCTGCCAAGAGAAAAGAGAAGCCATGGAGGGCAAAAGACCTTCCGGAGGTATGATACTTTTTATATTTTTATGCCATGAAAAGTTTATATGTGATGGAATTGCGGAGTGATCGTGTTGCACTTCTTTCAGATGGGAGATACAGTAGTGGGAGTGACTAATCGACCGCCTTATATTGCCTCTCTATGAGGTCAGCACTAACAATCACTGTTGATATGATCATAATTGGGAAGGCCTCCGATGAAATTTTCTGGAGTCACCCACTGAATGGTGTGAGCATTTGGATCCTTTGTGAGATAGCTAGGATGGAAAGGATCTTTCTCTTGCACCTGTATCGCTATAGGCCAGTGGATGGAGAGTAAACACTGTGTAGGGTAGCTTCATCTTTCTAACTATGGTTTATACATGGAGTTTGCCTTTCTCCATTTGAAGATGTGTAAGGCAACTGGTTATTCACAAGCACGTCATGACATATTAGAGGTAATTCATTGACCAGTTTATATATTTATTTGTATACTTGTTCTTTCCTCCCATAGAGCTAAAAGATTGGGAGAGGAATTCTTTAGTTTATGTTACATAAAGAGTTTCAGTAGAATTTTTAGATTAATTTTTTCATTTAATATTTTTTTCTCTTCGGAGAGCTTCATTCTTAGTTCTGCTATTAAATTTCTTTATGTAACTATCATTCGTTCGTTCCTTTTGAAGTAATATAAGATTCAAATCAAGAAATTCAGTTTTTTCCCTTGTTGAGTGTTTCCTACAAAATAAAAAGACTGAATTCTAACTATTCCAATGTCCTTTTACAATATATTCTCGATTTTGCATTTCGCAAGTGTGGATTTCTATATGCATCAAATCTATTCCATTGTCTTTGGACTTTGGAAAGCAATATTCTTGGTTTCACGTGTAATTGATTTTGTCATTTATTTGTGTTATGGAATATTCTTTGTCCGACTCTTTTCTAAATGTTGAGTGGCTGGTTGGAGACTCTCCTGTCCTTATCTGAAGCTTTCCTGTGTCATTGAACAAATTAACTGGTGTTTAATAGCACATTTTTTTTGTTTTTGACATTGGTAAATAACATTTTCAAGGCAGTGGTGATGACACCTTATATCATGCTTTACCTTTATTTCTTAATCAGCTAATCACTATGTATCGTGATTACGATAATTGCATTTGCTGAAGGAAATATCCAAAGAATCTTAGTAAAATCACGAATTCAGTATGGGCTTATATCATTTTCTTTCTTATATTCCTGTGAAATCTTTGTTATCCTGCTGCTTCCTTATCCAGGAGAAGTGTATTTATGTGTGTTGCAATCCTATTATCTAGATATTAGACATTGAACTGCTTGTGTAACTACATGTTATTGGCTGCTTGCCTATTGGTTTGTGTTAGCAAATTTTTTGTCCAGTGACAACGAAAATTTGTTAGTTAATATCCAATCCAACCCCAACCCAATCCAATCTTGCACGGTTATAGCATCTCTTCCTCAGTTGTTCATTGCATGTAGCCAACTATTTTGTTTTTGAGTGCAAGGGAAGAGTCTCTTTTTCTTGTCTAGTTGTCTGGGCATCCAAAAAGTTGATGGCTGGCCATGATGTGCCCAAATGCAGGTCCTTTTAAACTGAATAAAAACCAAAATGGTCAATTTTTTAAAGCTTTGAAGTTTGAATTCTGAACCAGAGCTTAAATGAAAAGAGTTTTGAGTGAATGAGAAATGTTTTTTGACTGAAATTTTGGATGGATAATAATTTCATCCTATCAGATGAAATGGTGTTTTTCTGCCAACCACTCGTGACACATGCAATACAGGATTGACTAAATAGTGCTAAATGAACATGCCATCCCAAGCAGAAGAGGGAAAGAAAGAAAGAATCAGCCATAGGATTGAGCTATATATTTCAACCAAAAACAAGAAGAAATATATGTATCTTACAAACTATCTATGTGGAGTATTATCATGCATACATAGTAAAATAGTCCCTTTGATTGATTGGAAATCTAATGTGTGTTTTATAAAAGAAAAGTTGAGATGATGGAGAGAAGCAAAACGGGTTGGTTATAGAACAAAGACTTCACTATCAGCCCAGCAAAGATCCTCCTTTGGTGGGAAAACTTTTTTCTCTTTCTCACTGTTTCTGCTTTTTGCCACTAGCCACTCATAATCTTTTGTGCTTTTTCTCTAAAGACAGAAGTGGTCATAGGAAGACAAGCCAGCAAGCAACGTGGTGTAAGACAAAAACTTTTTGCAATCTCCCTTTCTTCCCCCTTCCCATCTTTCCTTCTTTCCTTCTCTTATCTCTAGTTTTAGATATAAGATTTTGAGTGGTTAAGTGGAGAAGATGAGTCTGTCCACCCAAATAATGCCTCTATGATTGAGATGTTGACCTTAACTTAGCAAACAAAATACTCTTCTTATGCTAAAATGAACTCATGGACCACCCCAACACGTGTGCTCGGTCCTACAAACCACAAATCTTTTTTTTACCAAAACTTGTATGCTCTCCTCTTTTTCTTTTGTTGTTCTAGTTTCTTGTTGCCGCACTGTAATCCTGATTTATTAATCAACGTTAGAAGTCTCACTCTTGTTCTTGTTTGTTCATCTTTTTTGTGATCAAAATATCTTTTCTTGTCAAGCATTTATTACTGGATCATAAATGAGAGAAAACCGATTTAGCTATCAAGAAAAACAGACACTTCCATTTCAAAGTCTCTTCATGTTCTTGTGTCATTCTGATCAAGTCAAGCATGGTGGGGGCTAATGGTTCCTTGACGACAATCCATCATTTTGCATTGCATTTGTAAAGGGCATTAATAATGCAAAATATCCAACAAGTATCTACGTGTACAAAGACTTTCAAGTTGCAATGCAAGTCATAGTAATACCCTCCTATCCTATGCTCATCATTCATGAGAATGAGAATGATCATCTGTGTCACTGAGTACTGAGAATATTTTGCTACAAACCATACAGTAAGGAAAAGAAAATCACAATCCATACAGAAGAGATAGATTGCAAGCCACACAGGCCTGGCCTCCCACCAAATTTGTTGATTCAACTATTTTTGTTTTGGAGAATAACAGTTGATGGTGATGTGTTCTTACATCTCCAAACTTTTCTTTATGTGCAGTATAATTTGCATCTCTTTCTTGAAAAACTTCATAGTTTTACTAGCCCGGAAAGTCATCATCCACATGTTACAGATTTTTTGTTGTACGAACAAGTATGCAAGGGAGACGGAATTGATGAGGCGAAGACACATGTATGATGTATCCATCCCTCCAAGAATGGAATTTGTCACCTTAAACTCAAGACAGTCAAATCTAAAACCTGATAAAAACATCTTGGAGCAGGTTTACTATAAAGCGAGTCATATATATATAACAAGCCATTTCAACGCGATATAAACGTGATATAAGGTTAAAATTATAATTTTGATGTCGATTAATTATCTATTTTATATATCAACCGTTTCATATATGAATCTAATTCGTACTAATTTTTGCGGTTATAAATTAAATCCGGGGAAGAGAGGTGATCTACCACCAAAGATTCTTGTTGAATGTTGAAACAGTTGCAGGATCAGTGTGCATATAAATTATAAATAGTTGAACATGACCTCTCATCGTACGTTGTACCTGTTACTCTACGGAGAAATTACTTTAATATGCTACTACTACAACATGAAAAAGGTATAATAGTTTGCACTTTGCAGTAGTAAAAGATTAACCAGGATATGCTTTGCCAGTTGCTACATTCTGAAACTTCTTCTATCATCAGATTTTGGCTCAAAACTTGTATTTTTTTGTATCCTTATTCTTCAAATCTTGGTCCCACCCTCCTCCCCCTTGCACAAAAATTCATCTTCATTTCTGAGCCACAACATGCATCATTTTGTTAGATTTATATAATTGAGATGCATAAACAGTAAGAGCATAAGAGACACTTTAAACAACTCAAAACTACAGCTTGCTAAGAGCTCCCACCTCTCTTCCAAATTGCACTCCCTGCCCCCCTCTCCCTCCCATCTTCCCTCTATCCCTCTCCACTACTTTCTGATATCCTTATCTATTCCTCTTTTGTATGTACGTATCTTTTATACAAGTAAAGATTAGCCCAAAGGAAGTTGTGAAAAGGGTTCTTCCCATAATCCCATTTGTGGTTTGATTTTTCTCAGTCTTTTAACGTTGGCAATATAGAAGTTATGGATGGCCAACATCAAAAAAGGAGGGATAAATATGAAGAAGAGAAGCAGTTTCATGAAGAAGAGAAGTTCAAGC
Source organism: Ophiorrhiza pumila (assembly GCA_016586305.1). Taxonomy (NCBI): domain Eukaryota; kingdom Viridiplantae; phylum Streptophyta; class Magnoliopsida; order Gentianales; family Rubiaceae; genus Ophiorrhiza; species Ophiorrhiza pumila. Next base: position 3,364,119 of record BLIW01000010.1, on the reverse strand, counting down.
AAGGAAGCAAAGAAATTCAACAATCAACAACACAATCCAAATCATCAGCAGCTTCGCCACCATCGCTTACTTCATCTCCTTCTCATGAATTCTCTTTTACCATTTCCCTTCAACCATCTTCATCGGCTACAAGTACAACTTGTACAACAAAAAGTACAGACAAAATCCCAGATAGAACGAAGTCATCTCCAGCTTCATTTGCACTGGATTTATCTCCAGCTGATGAGATATTCTTTCATGGTCATTTACTTCCTCTCCATCTCTTGTCTCACCTCCCCGTTTCACCTCGCTCTTCCACAAACTCCTTGGACAGTTTTACTCTCCCAATAAAAGAATTATATGAACAAGACCAAAGCTCATCAAACCGTAGTATTACTAACACAATTACTAGCGAGAAAATTATTAGCGATGATCACTTTCACAGCACAAACAACTACGTTGACTACGAAACAAAAGGAAGATCAGCGACGAAATCAAAGTCTTTTTCACTATTCGGGTTATCCTCAAAATGGAGAAAAGAGAATGTTAATATTGATGCAAGAGAAAAGGAAGACAAAGAGAGACAAAAGAGGAAACTAAAGTTTGATCACGTAAGCCATGTTTTGAAAAGGTATATGAGAATGGTTAGGCCACTTTTGTCGTTTGGAAACAGAAGAGGAGGAAATCATCTGCAGTTTCATAGGCAAGCTTATTCGTATTCAGGGAATTTAAGCTTGAGGCGTAAGCCTGAGTTGTTTAGAGGAAGAAGGGGAGAGTTTTCAGCACCGGCATCAATGAGGACATCTCCAACAAATAGTGGCTTGTTAGTGGCGACTACTGGAACTACTCTTTCCACTAGTAGTGATAGCACCATGGAAGAGTTGCAAGCTGCAATTCAGGCTGCAATTGCTCATTGCAAGAATTCTATTTCCATGGAAGACAAAATCAAATGCCATGACTAGGTTTGAATATTTTCATCATCATCCCTGATCCCACCACCAAATTACCTTCAAATTTTTACTTTTCCTACAATTAAATGTGTAGCTTCCTTTTTGATTTTTTTTTTCCATTTTTGTAAAATGCATGTGTAACATATTATAGTAATTGATACAATAGTAGTATGTTTATGTGAGAAAGAAAATGGTTTAAATTTAAAAAAGTCATGGTACCGTGGGAGGAAGTTTGGATGGTAAATTGAAAATTAACATTCGAGCTAGCTAGAATCATTTTCTCCTGAAATCTTAAAATGTCTTTTGTTGTCAGCTAGACAAAATTTTCATTGAATATTCAAACAATGAATTGGTGACATCAAACTGGAATTCTTTTAAGATTAGATTTTAAATCATGTGTGTTATTTTGTCAAATTTTGCATGCCAATTAAACAAATCAGTTATTATTTTATAAGGACATTATGCTATTTAATTTCTTGGCTGTTTCATACTATATAATAGTACTACGCAAGAAAATTGCAAACGTCCATTGTCAAAACATTGTCATGTTTGTAAAAATTTTTACTAGCAATTAGCAGTGAAACTTTGAATGTTCGTGAAAGCTTGAATTGTGCTATTCTTCACTACTCCATGTAAAACTAAACAAGATGGTCCAAAAAAAAAAAAAAAGAATGTCTGTTGAGTTTGTCGATAACCATGTCCTATAATAAATTTTAATTTGTATTTTTCAATGACATTAAAACTCGTGTGTGTTGATTGTACCAATGCCATTCAAATCATGGCTTTTGAAATTTTGAATGGGCGACAACAGCCCAATTTCCTAGTATTTTTCAGCAAGGAATTCAAGCTCATCAAACTGTTAATTAAAGTACCATCATTGTACTTGTTTCAAGTTTCTATGATGTCTATCTTACAATAGATTATGATGATTTAATCATTTACGTAACAAAGCAAATAAGGAATGAATAATGAAAAGAAAGTTTGTTTATATATTGAACATACGTACTAATTTGGTTAACTTTCTGGATAAAAGTTTTGTTCTTCCATTCCAAGAATTGTAATGGAAACGACAATCTAAAAAAGAATGATGAGTTTGGGCATAAAACAAACAGAAAAGAAAAGAAGCTAAAAGGGAGAAAAAGTTAAGGAGAAGACAAAGGAGAGCCTTTCGACTGCCAGCCCGATCTACCTCTTGCTCAATGTACAGTCTGCATCCAAATGTGACTTCCCACTCGTGAAGCTTATTTCTTTACATTGGGACCATTAAGGAATACACAGACCATCTTGTCATCCATATTATTATTAATAATGCAAAATAAATATATAGTATATATTTTTATTCACAATAATATTAAACGAAGAAAAGGGTTGCTTTCAATGTGTGCATGCATGCACAAAACCAAGAAATATATATATATATATATATATATTTTCTTGATTATTCAATTATAGAAAGGCTACAAAGGAATGAACTTTGAAGAACAGTGAAGAAGAACAATTGTGACAATTCCTACCTTGGTGCTGGTGCTGGTGGTGGTTGTGAAAATTAACCAAGTTTTTTTTTTTTTTTTGGTTGCATATATTTAGGAGTTTGGAAAAGGTTAAGAATGGGAATAAAAGGGGACAAATTATTGTGGGTCTTATTGATTTGATTGAAATTGGAATTTTTTTTCTTCTTAAGAAAAGTACCAAGCTAGTACAAAAAGATTAATGATTGAGGACTACCAACAATGCATGTGGTACGTACTTTGGTTAAAATTAATTTAGTTTTTATCATACTCTCTTACCAACTATTTCTTTGGATTTAATTATTGTTTTTCTTGTTGATTTAAAACATGATGATTATCTTTATGTTGATCTTGACAAGATGATGATTATTTATGCTGATCATAATGATGATAATGATGAGTTGCAAATTTGCAATGATATTGGCAAATGACGAGGATTCTTGATTTTGGTTTCCAAAAATACATAGAAACTACAACTTAGAATACCCCATCCATGCACACTTTAGGCTTTATTTTTATGAGTGGCTCGAGAAATTTTTGTGTTAAAATTCACTACTACTCAATTCTCAAAAAGCCATAAAATCAAACTTTAAATCATATTATTTATAATATAATATAATTCATCCATCCTTACACTATAGCAAAAAAATAAAAATAAAAAAGAGCTACAAGACGGTCAAATAAAAGAGCCATTGTTTTAAAGCCACCATTAAGAATAAATATGGATTTTTTTTTTTTTTTTTATAAAAGAGCCATTGTTCTTTTAGTTCAAAAGAGCGATTTTTTAATACTATTAATTACTTTCTTTAATCTTTTTCCCTTTTCTTGGAACGGTCCATTTAAAAAAGTACTCTCTTTTTGACTCACGGACTTATACAATGAATTGAAGTTGCAAGGGCAGCCCATGTAGTATTAGTCAAATTTACTAAGAGTTGTTGGGTTTAGGCCCACTTTCCATCTTCTTCAACAAAGGCCCATAAGTTTTAGAACGAAATACTTAATTCTAATTCTTTTTATATCCTAATCCAACCGTGTGACCCTACTAAATGTAACATCAACTTCATTGGTTTATCCTAAGATAAATTAGATGATATATTTAATGATTAGAAAAAGACAAAGAGAAAGTGCATTAGGACATTTCTCCTTTTTAGTGGTTAAGGATATCTAATGAAATTATTTCATCTTAGGTTTTTTTTTTTTTTCTTTTTTCAAAGCAATGGACAATGGGTGTGACTTAATTTGCCTACACCTCAACTAGGTGATCTTTTCAAAGTTACAATTTCTCAATCCTTCTCTTACATTTCAAAAACTATGTCAATGGGTTATTTTTTTTATAAAAAAAAATTATTCAAAAAATAGTCAATCTAATTTTATATTGTTTCCTTAAGTAGTTAAATCACATTTCTAAAAGTCGATTTTTATGGTCAATTCTTTGATTTTGAGAATGACACTTTAGTTATATATGTTGTTGCATGTATATGAGTAATATGTTTTTATATAACTAGTCGATCTTATAAATGAGTTTAAAATCTTATAATATCCGTAAAATGAATTATATAAGAAATAGTGATGATGGCAGAATATAAATCTTGCCATAATCATTACATGGATAATATAAGAGAAAATCACAAAAACTCATGCGAAATTGATTCACATTTAAAATATACGTTAAAATCGTGATTTTAATTTTTTACTGTTTTTATCATTCATTAAAATCGCGAACCGCTTCACAACAAACCAACTATATATATATAGGCTGCTGTTATTGCCAGAGCAACAATTAGCTTCCAGAGCAATAAATTACACAACTTCCAAATTTATCCTTAATCAATCAACTCTTTTATCTTTTATCAATTTATCATTACAACTTATCTTTATCTTCTTTCTACCTTATCATTACAACTTATAAAATCTTTTCGTAACTTCTACTTTCCTAACATTTATTTTCACCTTCAAATTATAAGAAAGAACTTATATAAAATAATAGGACACTTATTTCTATTAATAGCTTTTATTATTCTCTCAGTTAAATTATAAAATATTTACCAATATATACTTCAAAAAATTTAGGCTCCATTTGTTTACCGTTGTTTTAGTGTTTTATTTCACAAATTTAATTTGATTTATTTGTTTTGTCCATTTTTTAATCAAAATTTTAAAATAAAAAAATAATATTACAGTAATTATTTTTTATACAACGTGTTTTATATTTTAATAAATAAAATATTAAATTTAAATTTGACTTTTAAATTTTTAATAATAAAAAATTCTTCCTACGACATTTTTATACTAAAATAAACTCATAAAATATTAATTCAAATTTAAATTTTAAATTTTATTAATAAAAAATTATGGAATATAAATGCCCACCAAAACAAACTCATCAATCCAAACACCTGCAAAATATTTTTTTATAACAAATCTCAAGAAAAAAATTCTACTATAAACCTAAAAAAATACTCTATCTAAAGCGAGTTATATTTTTTTGTTAAAATACTAATATATAAATATATGGCAGCTATAAATTATTATTTTTGTTTCTAATAATACTGCTCATACTAATATTTTATCAAAATAATTCTCATAAATTAAAACTTAAAAGGAAGACCACCACTATATATATAATAGAAATCTCAATTTCATGTATTTTTTTATGCTACAATTTAATTCATAAATTTTAAATAATAAAAAGGCAACAAATTTTACTTTATAATTTTGATGCATATATTTACTTCCATTTATACTCCCAGCAATTTTTTTCCTTGTGATCTACTAACATTTTGAAATCTTAATTTGCTCATAATATAATTAAGCTGGGAAGAATTTATAATTATTAAAAATTTAAAATTTAAATTTGAATTAATATTTTATGAGTTTATTTTGGTAAAAAAAAAGTCTTAGGAATAATTTTTTATTATTAAAAATTTAAAAGTCAAATTTAAATTTAATAATTTATTTATAAAAATAAAAAAAATATTATAGAAAAAATAATTATTGTAACATTATTTTTTTTTGTTTTACAAATTTTGATAGAAAAAATGGACAACACAAATAAATCAAATTGAATTTGTGAAATAAAACACTAAGACAACGGTAAACAAATGGAGCCTAAATTTTTTAAATATATATTGGTAAATATTTTATAATTTAATTGAGAGAAAAATAAAAGTTATTAATAGAAATAAGTGTCATATTATTTTTATATAATTTTTTTTCTTATAATTTGAGGGTGAAAATAAATATTATATTAATAAAAATTTGGGAGAAAAATTAGTGTAAAGGAGAAGAAAACAAAGTATGTTATAAAGAATTGATAAGTTTTAATGATAAGGTAGAAAAAAGATAAAGATAAGTTGTAATGATAAATGGAGAAAAATAAAAGAATTAATTAATTAAGGATAAATTTAGAAGATGTGTGATTTATTGCTCTGAAAGCTAATTATTGCTCTGCCAATAACATCAACCATATATATATATATATGCTTGAAGTAACCCCTCTTCTTCATTGTCCAAAATCGGCTTCAACTTTTATCTGTATGGCCGATGAGCAGCCCGCTGAATTTCCTCCCCAAGAAGTCTAGACCCAATGGATCGTCATTCATTATTACATCGTCTCATCCACTAACTGAAACCAAACTGAAAACCAGAGCGGATAAGAAAACAAAACACCTAAGCCCGACACACCAGAAAACTTATGTCCCATAAATTTAAAACACACTATCATCAACCAACTCATTGCATACTCATTCCAGACACTACGACGATGTCTCATTACATTATTCCATCAATTCTCAGACATGGACGTTTTCAATTTTTTTTTTTTCAATTTTAAAAAATAAAATTTTGGTTTTTAATAATATTAAAATATTCATTCTCCATTGCCCACCTAGAATATTTGCAAGTTTATTCTCAAAATTCATTTCTTGACCACAAAAAAATTAAAAAAAAGGGAGCCCATTTGGCAATATTATAGTATTTCTAACTTTCTCTACAAGTGAACCGTTTATTTGCAACGCAAATGGTTTGATGTTTGGACGAAAGAAGATTGTTACGTTTCATTGGACTGTGTCAATGATTTGATGAGTGGCACATTCGAATAATGTAAATGGGAATATACTTTTGCACATACTTTGCAACCGTCTACTTTCTCTCCCGACTCCCGGCTCTGTCTTGGCGGTTTCTTGCCGTTGGAGTTCTTATTGTAAGCGTTTTGCTTTAAAAATTTGAAATCTTGCCAAGATTTATGAGCTGGGATTGATCTTCTTGATTATAGTTTATTAGATTGAATCATTTGGATTTCTCTCACCTGGGCAATCTTATGAAATGTTTTTTATTTTTATTTTGGATAGTTGCTTCATTGTGAGATTTCATCCATCAGGCAAGATTGCTTATTTCTGTGCGTTTTCTTAAGGAATTCAATTCCCTTCTTTGAATTCTTGTTGTATTTTATTTAATTTTTTATCTGCGAATTTTAAATTCAATTCGCAGTCCAAGAAAGGTGACGAAAAAAGGATAGCCAGGGGGTAATTTGCGAGAATATTATTATTATGAAGAAATTTGAGGTTTGTAGTTACATGTTATGGAATGGAATGTAGTCTATGAGTTAAAAGATTTAGTCTTGTTGGGGGCTAGGAATTGGGATTTCTGATATGTTGTTTGATGTCAAGTTAATTGATATAGTGGGGAAATTCAAACTTTGGAGAAGATGCAAGTTGTAGGAAAATTAGGAAGCTATATTAGTAGAAGTGTATATACTGTATCTGGGCCATTTCATCCATTTGGTGGTGCAGTAGATATAATTGTGGTGGAACAGCAAGATGGGAGCTTTAAATCATCACCTTGGTATGTTAGGTTTGGCAAGTTTCAGGGGGTTCTGAAGGCAAGAGAGAAAGTGGTTAGCATAAGTGTTGATGGCGTTGAAGCAGATTTTAACATGTATTTGGATCATAAAGGGGAGGCCTACTTTCTCAAAGAGGTGGATGGTGAAGAGGTGGATGCGTTATCCTCTCCTTCATCTTCAGGTGAGGATACTGATGGACAATCCGATGATAGAAGGCCAATGAAATCAAAAAGTTACAATTATGATGCTTATGAGTCCAAGGAACTTGCCCAGATTGATCTAAGCAATGGGAATGTTATTGCCAGGACCAGTTCTCGGCGATCTCGAATCATGGGACTTGTTTTTGGGAGGAAGTCACTGAAGAAGAACAGTTTGCCAGAGGAAGATATTGATGCTGGGGTTATTAGGTCGGAGTCATTGGAGCGAGCTGAGATTGCAGCTGATCTCTTGGAGGTTAAGTGGAGCACCAATCTTGCCTCCCCTAAGCAAAGGAAAGATAATACTTCCAGACTATCTTCTCAACATAAGTTGGAGGCTAGTGATAGTGAGGACTTATTGGTTAAGGATGGACAGAACAATGTGGATTTCCCTGTCAGTGATAAGAAAATGGATGATTCAGATAATAGCATCTTGTGTGGTGGAGGATCTGAGCAAGTTTATGCTGAAACTGCACAGACAACTGGTTTGGCATGTCAGGTGAACGCTCAAGCTGAAACTGGTTTTAATGCAGAGGAACCTTCTAGTGTTGGAGAGATTTTAGATAACAAAAATGATGGTGTTTTTCCCCTCGACAGAACCACTCCTGAAAATGTTATAATTTCTTCGAGTTCCGTAGAAAATGGTTTTGTTACTGAAACCTATTCGCAGACAGTCACTCTCCAACCTGTATATGGTTGTGGTCAATGCATTGAGTCTCAGAGCATTGTTACAATCTCTACGTTCAGCAATTCAACATGTGAAGCTCTGGTTGAAGAAACCGTCAGTGGAGAAGATGAAATAAGACAGTATGAGTCTCCTATGAAGCCTGTTGGTGGTCCTATCCTGCTAAACATTTTAACATCTGAAATTTCAGAAGAAGAACAATTGCTCTTTGGTGAATTTGATGATTTGAAGTATAGTCCAGTCAGAGACACGGAGGAACCTGTTTCTCCAGAGTATGATGTGAAAGTTAGAGATCTCCAACTTTCAAAACCTGAAACTAGAAAAGACTTCAGAGGGAGGTTAAAGCCCGTATCTAGCCATATCAATATTCCTGCAACCAGTGGAGCTCAATCTGAAGCAGCTTTCAGACATGCAAGATCTTTACCCAATATATCCTCATATAATTATGAACAATGTGCAAATGATCATAGTCAATGTTTGAACCAACCTATTGATTCAGGATCCAAATCATTGATAAAAAACAATTCTTTAAGCAATATAAAGAAAGAAGAGGCCATTGATAACCAAAAATCTGAGATTGCACAGACAGCAGAAGATGTTAAGACCATAGAGAAGCTGAAAAATGGATTGGCCAATCCAGCAGCTGGTATGTTACATTTTCTTTTCAAACTTTCTATGTTTCAGTTTGTTGGATACTGTTAAGGTTAGTAATTTCCTCTTTTTAAAACTGTTTTGTTGTATTCTTTATGAGTTGCATGTATTGATAGATTATGAACTAGAGTTTTAGTCCAAGTCGATACTTATTTATAATGTCAACAACTATGCATTCTATCTGTGGGATGAATTAAATTCGTGCAGGGTATTGGAGAGTGTTAGTTTTTTTCTTTAAGAGATCAAGAAGCATGCCCCTGTTGGTTTCCATTTCTGATGAAAATATTTATGCTGTAGATGCTACAAATGGAGAAATTGGTACTGAAGACGAAAAAGATTTGCCTAAATCGAAGAAAATCAAGAAGAAAACAAGGTCCATCACCCCAACCTCTGAGCAACTAGCATCTCTGAATCTGAAGGAAGGGAGGAATTCAGTTGTATTCACATTCTCAACCCCAATGCTGGGGAAGCAACAGGTCATCTTTCATTGAATTGTTTAAGAATCTTAATTAATCGCTATAGGGATCTCTCTTTTACGAGCCCACAACAAATTTTTTTTGTAGAATCAACCTGTCCAAGTAGAGATTAGCTATGTACATCCCTGCCTGCTAATACGTCTTTTCTCTTAGTTCGTAGGTTCATCTACTTCCTTTGATACTAATTTCTGCACATATTATCCAGGTTGATGCTCGAATTTATTTGTGGAAGTGGGACGCCCGTGTTGTGATATCTGATGTGGATGGGACAATCACCAGGTAATTATTACTTGTTCGTACATGTTGGTTGCTTTCGCAGCTTTCTGGGTTTGTTAGTGAGATCTTCTGAATCCCATCCAGATTATTGTAGTTCATGAAACCAGAACATGTTTAGTTATAAGATATTCTACTGGAAGCACCGAAACATTAGTTCACGGCCTCAGTTTTCCTTTAGGCTTTTCTAATTCCTTTATGCTGTTCAATTATGCAGATCTGACCTTCTGGGACAAGTTATGCCATGGGTTGGAGTAGATTGGTCACAAACAGGTGTTGCACATCTCTTTTCAGCTATCAAGGTGAATCATGCTGCCTTGCATTCTGCTATAATATCTCCATTGGATAGAAAACAGAAAATGAACTAGCAGAGTCAACAAATGGAGCTTTCTAACCATGCTAATTTCTAGTACCTTTTTTGTTTGTCTTGGGCTAATATCTCCTAAATTGAGAATAGCAAACTATGTTCTTGATACATTTATTTGGTCAATCTTTAATGCTGCAGGAGAATGGATATCAATTGCTTTTTCTGAGTGCACGGGCAATATCTCAGGCTTACCATACTAGACAATTCTTAGTTAATCTTAAGCAGGTGAATTTTGACAAGTTCATCTTTTTTCCATAAGTCCGTCAAGATACAGTTGCAGATTGAAAATTATAAAAACGTGTTTTCTGGCTCAATCATATTCCTTCAATTTTGTTTTGTTCATTCATTCATTTGCAGGATGGAAAAGTCTTGCCCGAAGGACCTGTTGTTATTTCCCCAGATGGTCTTTTTCCTTCTCTCTACCGCGAAGGTCCCTTGTTTGCTTCTTTTTCTTGAAGACTAGCGTAAATATCTATAATGAGAAACAAACAACATAAATGCAAACAGTTATCTTGCTTTATTGCTTGCAGAATCCATCATACAATTTTAGAACTGATAATGTTTTTTTGGAAGATCTAGTCCTATGGGTGATGTTTTGAAAATATGTGGACTAGGTCTTGTGTCTGTTAAAGGCCAAGAGAAAATTTCTATCTTTTGCTACCATTTTTATGGATGTTAGTCAGATCTTTTAGATTTTCCTTTTTTTTCTTGGATTTCTGATAAAAATTCTGTTTGATTTACTGTTTTGCAGTTGTGAGGAGAGCACCACATGAATTTAAAATTGCTTGCTTGGAGGTTTGTTACTTGATTTCCACTTGCGTTTCTTTTGTCTTATCGATACTTTGTCAAGAGTTTTAATTTTATGTTTCTTTTGTAGAGTTTTAGATTTTGGGTGTGCATTGTTTTGGGAGTTGAATTGATTGCATGTTTACAATCATGCCGATGCTAAACTTGAAAGGATTCGTTAGCTATATACATTTCTTTTGGCCTGCCATGTTCTGACCTAATGGATGCATATGAATCCCTTAGGCGGCTAGTATGAAAATAGACTCCAGGATTGACAATGTCTTTTGTAGCATTTATTTGTATTTGTTCTCTTTATCTTCTTCTTGAAATCATGCATCCTTTTGCAAGTTCAGATTTTTCTTTGTACAGTTCTGATATTTCAATCGGTAATTTTAAAAGTCACAATGTCATCTTGGTTTACTGCTAGAAACTCCGAAAGCAAGCAGAATTCAGGATTCAATTCTTGAAATGAACTTTTGATCGGATAAACTACTCATCCAGTTAACCATATTTCTGCAGTACACTTGAGGCCACTGAAATACCATTTACTTAGTTGTGAAGAAGTTCAAGATTGCTATTAAAAGAAATTGAAAGAGAAAAGATTTTCCAGATTCCTTTAGAAAGTGGGCATTCAAACATTGAGTGATTATGATCCTGAATATTTGTCTGCATGAAACTGAACTCATCTGTGGTAGCGTTTTCCAACTGATTTTCTTGAGTTTTGTAGCTTTTTTTCTGAAAAAGAATATATAAGTGGAAGCTTACTTCAGTTTTGGTTAATTTTTTGTACTATCATAGGGAAAGATACATATTTAATGCATTTTCTTTGTAATTTTGTAGGATATCAAAGCGTTGTTCCCTTCTGATAGAAATCCATTCTATGCTGGTTTTGGAAACAGAGACACTGATGAGATTAGCTACCTTAAAGTTGGCATTCCAAAAGGAAAAATCTTTATTATTAATCCTAAGGTATGGCTTAGAACCTGACCAACAATTTGAAAGAGCTCCCTTTCTACAACATTATATATAGTGTTTTAATGTGCCTTTTCTGTTACAGGGTGAAATTGTTGTAAATAGGCGTGTTGACACAAAGACATATACTTCTCTTCATGCTCTTGTGCATGGCATGTTTCCACCCACATCCTCATCTGAACAGGTATTACATACTATTTGTCAATCTAAGAAGTTGGGGGACAATAAAAAACAGTGGAAATAGACCATGTTTCCAGTTCTTTAGTGTCGTTGTTTCATGAACTTTTTTCTTTAGTGTGTGTTGTTCTTTTGTGTTATTCTCTTTACTCCATAACTGCATAGTAGTGATTTGCATGCAAAAGTGCTTCCAAATGTCTCATTTCCTGTTTCTTTGTTGTGGCAAACTCCATTCTTGGTCCAAAATATACTTGCTTTACGACATGTTCCTTAGAGTTTTCAAGCTAATAATATCGTATTGCCCTTAATCAGTTTGTTGCTCATCTCCTTCTCCTGGATTTCAGGAGGACTTTAATTCATGGAATTACTGGAAAATCCCACCTCCAGCAATTGATATTTGAACATTATAAGAGTACACATCCAATTGTAAAGAGGACCATTTGTCTGGTTGCCTTGGTTGTAACTTCTCAGGTAAATTAGCTTTGGTTCAACCTCCATTTCAGTATGCAGCAACTCCATCAATTGCTCAGTGATTGAACATATATAGTTTTGTTAATTTAGATTTTCCAAAAGAAAAGATAACATGTAGATGAAACTGAGAATTACTTCATTGATGTGGCAGTGTATATACATAAAAGGAAAAAGTGTGAAGGCACCAATATAAGTGCAATGTATGCAAGGACAGCCGGTTCCTGTATCCTCCATATATTGTGGAGGTTGTAATATAAATGATTTTGTGCAAGAATACACACGGAGATAGTTTCCTTGCCACTTGTAATTGCTGGTGTGAGGTGGGGTGGCGAATATTCTGGCAAAGCAGGAGGCGAAGCGCTATATGAATTTCTCTGCCTATGGACTGGCCAAGCTGTGCTGATATTCAACTTTTGGTTGTTCTGGACTGGCCAAGTTGCTGTTTGTCAACAACAAATAGAGTATATATATAAATGTACAATTTTTGAGATGAGAAAAGTGCATTGATAATCAATCATGCATTAGAGCAGGTAAATATTTTTGTTATATAGTTTGTTCATTTGATGTGATTAACATTGGAAATACAACATACGCTTCTCAGCTAAAGTATTTGTGCAAATAATTCGTGTGTATACTTTATCGTTAATCAAAATTGTCAATTTTTGAAAATTTTTTACTATCATTTTTTTTTTATCAAAATGTTCCCTAGATATCATGCTGGCAAGTAAGATGGGTGAAAAAAGCGGGACGAAAACAATTAACTTAGACGTTTTTAAACTTTTTATTTTTGCAAAAACTGTGTGTTATAAACCATCAAAATTGTTAATTTTTTAAAATTTTATATTATCCATTTTTTTCGCACTGTTCACTAGATATTCTGTTGGCAAGTGAGTCGAATGCAAAAAAAGGTATGAAAACGGCAACCTTAGACACGTTTCTGACACTTTTTTATTTTTGCTCAAAACGCGTGTTTTAATCCATCAAAATTGCAAATTTTTGAAAATTCTTACTATCAATTTTTTTTTCATACCGTTCCCTACATATTATGTTGGCAAGTGAGAAAGGTGCAAAAAATACACGAAAACGGCTAACTTTGGCACGTTTTTTAGACTCAGTATTTTCGCCCAAAACACGTGTGTTATAACCTACCCAACTTGCCAATTTTTTATAATCTTCTCACTATCAATTTTTGCGAATGGCAATTTTGATCCCCAAATTTTAGGGGTCAATTTTGATCCCCAATGATTTTCGTCAATTTTGTCCCCAATGTTCCAATTTTTGACCGATTTAGGACAATTGATGGATTTTTTAGGGATACTAACAGAATTTATCACGTTATACTCACATGTCAATTAAAAGTCATTATTTTTACCTTTTTTCTTAAAAAAAATTGAAAACTTCTTTTTATATAATAAACAAATAATAAAACTTTTTTTTTCTTTTAATTAAACAAAAGACTCTGTTAATTATAAGGAAACCTATGTTAGCTTTGACGAATTGAATATTTTTCATGAAATATTTAACTTGGTTGAAAATAGATTTTTCGATGCATCCATATTTGAAATGTCTTGTGATGGTGTAGAGACCTTGGATGTAGAGCATTTGGTCAAGCTATGTGGAGAGTCATTGCTTAGTATGGTAAAAGTTGATGTGGTCTTAGGGAAAGTTAAGCCATTGGTGATCCCAATAAACAAGGTGGAAGAGAAGAAGGAAGAGCCTACAACGAGGGAGCAAGAGTGGTACAAAGTCGAATTTGTTGAGGTTGCTCCCCATGAATATGAGCTCAAACGCCTCCTAAAAGGGTGCTAAAGGGCACCCTACAAAAGACAAAGGAGTGCCGTTGAACGAGCATTCTTTTGGTACCGAGATGGCTATTCCGATCTTGAGGGAGTAGTCACAAGAATAAAGTCTAGCTAGAGACTAAATAAACCTAGAACTACAATTTCTTCTCATTTTTTTTTATGTTAGTTGTTGTGTTTGTTTTATGTGTTTAGAGTAATTAGGCTTCTTTTTCTTGTAGGAGTTCAAAGAGAATAAGAAATGGGAAAGAATGACTAGTAGAGAATGAAAAATGATCATAAGTGATAAAAATAGTTAAATGTGGAGGGGGATGCATACCTCTCACAATACTTGCTCAATTCCTTCTTTTTTTTAACTCTTATATCAATGGCACACAAACAAACACTTTTCACTCTAAATCACTTCATGAATTTCAATATTAATTAGCATGAGTTAGCATATGTGGTGAGGGCTCAAAAGTTTCATAATGTGTGCAATTTTTGTATATATGGTTAATGGCATATTCATGGTTTACGTTGCATGAATTCATTAGGACTCAAGTGCACATGAGCTTAATGAATGAGATTAGGATTTAATCATGATTGTGATGGACACCTAGCACAAGAGCACTTATATGAGCACAATGGTCACTTCTCATGCATGCCCTAGAGTGATTGAGTGATTGTGAACCTTGTTGTTTTGAGTGATTATGCTTGAGTGTCATGTGTACGTGCTTATATGTTAAAATATTTTCTTCATGAACTCATACATAGAAATAGTTTACTTATTTTCTTTCTTTATCTTTTTCTCAGGTTTGCCATCCATAAGTAAACAAAAAAAAGAGACATCTTCATAATGGCCAAGTTCACATTTCACATGCACAAATGAAGAAATGGTCGTAATACATACACCTTGGGGATACCAAGCAATACATGTTCAATGGGTGTTTTCTTATTCCTCTCTCATCTATTGAAAATAACGAATATTCTAAGTGTGGAGGGGATGATATTTGTTGATGATGCTTAAGATTGTGCTTAAGTGAACATTTTGCGATTTGTGGATGTTCAAACTTGAATTTTTAGTTGTTTTTCTTGTTTAGGTTGAATTTTGGGTTGATTTTTGGATCCTCTTAATTGCACATTCAAAGTTCCTTGTGTGTTTTTGAAGTTTTAGAGGTACCTTGTGCTTGAAGCTTGAAGCTCTTGATAGAAAATCCATTGTTGCTATTTGAGAACCCCATAATGTCTATAATTATTGTGTTTAAGTGTCAGTTGTCATGTAGTTGTGATTCTTGTGTAAATTTTTTATTTTTGTGTCTTTTTGAACTTTTGTGGAACTTAGTGATTATATATATATATATACACACACACATATATGTTGTTTTTAGTGTTTGAGTGTTGGTATTGGCAACCATAATGAGAAAATGTGTCTAGTCCAAATTGTATGAGATGAGTGTTGTGAAGCCAATGATGTGAATTGTTTTATCCTAAAAACTCGATTTGTGATAAGGAAAGTAACATGTCAAATAAGGGGAGTCGGGTTGGTGGAAAATTTGAAATTTTGAGTTTATTGTTAATATGCACTAGTGGGGAACACATAGGGGTTGACAAGTTTATTAGTTAATAAGATAAGTCGGAGTACGTTGGCACTTGGTTAGTTTTGCTCTTGGACTAACTATCCCTAAGAGACATGTGTATATTTCGTGTGCAGCCAAGAGAAAAAAAGAAGTTAGCCATTTGTTAGGTTTATATTAGTTAGTTTTGAGAGCCTCTCTCTCTAGAGATTCCACAAGAACACACATTTAGTGTGTGTTCTTGATGTAAATAGTATATTGTGGAGAGGATTTCATGTAAACTCTTGGCTCTAAGGACTTGTTTTGTAAGGAAAGCTTGGAGCTTTGGCTTGGAACATCAAAGGGGAGTGCTACTCTTTGTATTTCTTTGTTTAAATCCTTGCTTTAATTAATTATTGTGATGTTCCTAGTAATCTTGATGTGCTAAATTGTTAATTACTATTGGATTGTGGTTATGTGTTGATTTATTGTGTTATTGTGTGGTTTTATGCTATGGGTAGCTAGGAATTAAGAACTACAAACTAAGTTATTATCCCATATTAGTAATGCTTATGATAAACTAGTATGTGAGTGATGGATTAGTGGAGATATCTTAGTCCATTCTTGCCTCCGCCATAAAGGGGGAATTGATTGGGATATTGAGAGTCCAATGTAGGTTTGATGAACTTGGTAGACATGAACTAGTTTAATCCTTGCCTCCGCCATAAAGGGGGAGTAAATTAGAGAGTGATTTTTAAGAAAATAACTAGGTTCGACCCTTGCCTCCGCCATAAATGAGGGGTTGGATTAGATAGTTGAAAGATGTGAGAGACATTGGAATTTCGGTTGATATTAGTTAGCTAGTCATTGCCTCCGCCATAAAGGGGGGACTTAGTTGAATTGGCTCATCCTTAGTCGTAGTGACTCCATGGGATAAACCACACATAACACTCACATTTGAGATAACTGAAGTATACTTTCATTACTTGAATCCTATTCCACACATTTCTATGTTTATTAGGTAGCAATAGTATAGTTTAAGTTATTTCTTTGCTCATTTTTACTTCCACTATTTCACACACTTTTACACTAATTCCATAGACTCATCCCCTCCTTGTGGGTACGACCCCTACTTTCTCTAGCTACAAAATGTCGGTGTCTTGATGCATCTTAAATGTCGTGAGGATTAGGGTTATAAATGTATTTGATTCGGTTAAATATTTGCGTTTGACCTTAGCTCCAAGGCCGCTATCATGGTTGGATGGGAACTTCTTCAGGTCCTATCCCTGGTACTGTAAGTTACACTATTTTATCTCATATCCCATTTCAGGTAATTGTAAGTTGTCACTGTGTCTAGTGCCAAAATCTCATCACACATGTAGTATTTGCTATTCACAAACTTCTTTAATTTTGTTTTGGTGGTATTCAAAATTTATAAACTTCAAAGCAATTCATTGAGTTGGGAAATAGTTGTTTTCAAATTTACAGGGGGAAAATAACAAGACATAAGATTTTACATAGGAATGATAAAATGACAACCATATTTTCACGCAAAATTTTGTCATCTCATTCTGTTCTTATCCTACTAGAAAAACAATTAAATGTACCAGTTAAGCTTGGACAATTTCTTAGTAAGACACCCTTCTCCTTTCACACTAAGTCTCAACATCACCGCTCTAGACCCCTCGAACCGTTCGACTCGCTGGCATGCCCATGCCCCTGGGTGATCCGTGATATGCCTATTCCATCACCACACTAACAATTTTCGAAAAAATACATTTGATCCCGATCGAGATGGCTGCCACAAAAAAACTATTCACTTTATCCACCTGGTGCATCTTTATTGCAATACACAAATTCAGTGTACCAAATCCATCAACTAGAGCCAAATCTTCCCGAATCCCACCTAATAACAATACAAAATAGCAAGTCCAAGTAATGGTAAGGAGAGAAGAGAATGATATAGGGGAGAGCGGCAAAACGGCCCCCAAATAAGTCGAAAAGATAGCAAATCCCATCAAAAGGATTGCTCTACACACAATCAAAACCCATCGTGCTACAGTCCTCCAACTTTTGGCCTCTAAACGTGCCACCTTCAACTGAATTACAGAAACAAAACCAATCAAAAGTAAACACCCCATCAGAAGAAGTCACAAAACAAACACAGAAACTCCAGTTGGTTTCTCTTTGTCCCATGTTATTCCAAACCAACCGCAAGCGAGTCATAAGAGAAACTCTCCGTCGTCAGAGTTGAATACCAACTCATACAAGCCATAAATCAAGAAGACCCCACAAATGGGAAACATTGCCCACCCAGGAAATTCGAAGACAGATCTGCACATTTTTTTCACAAAACCTACTGCTGCCATTGTACGGCCCAATGTGGATGGATTGCGGTATAGGGTTTGGAAGATGCGCGAACCGAGGGCTGAATGTTGTATATTGGATGGCCCAAACCTTATTGGGCCTTTAAAGTTAAATTGAAAAAAAAGGGTAAATACTAGCAAAATTACCCGTCGCCCATTACCCGGCCGCTATCCACCCTCAATATTAGCCACCCAATTTTGAATACGGGTATAATTGAGTAGGATAATAATGGGTGCGAGTAATATGCGGGGGCAAGTTATAAATGGGTATTAACAAGTACCCTAACGGGTTTCAACGGGTAGAGCTGAGAATGAATACCAACGTTCACGAATATGTTCGGGCTCAACTTGATTAAAGCTCGACTCGAACTCATTTATTTATTAAATAAATGAACACAAACAATATGTTAGACTCGATTAATAAATGAACAATAAATGAACATATGGGTAAAAACTCGTTTACGTTCATAACTCGATTAAATCTCGCAACTAGAGCCAAATCTTCCCGAATCCCACCCAATAACAATACAAAATAGCAAGTCCAAGTAATGGTGATGAGATGAGAGAATGATATAGGGGAGAGCGGCAAAATTTTGTTTTGGTGGTATTCACAATTTATAAACTTCAAAGCAATTCATTGAGTTGGGAAACAGTTGTGTTCAAATTTACAGGGGGAAAATAACAAGACATAAGATTTTACACAGGAATGATAAAATGACAACTATATTTTCACGCAAAATTTTGTCATCTCATTCTGTTCTTATCCTACTAGAAAAACAATTAAATGTACCAGTTAAGCTGGACAATTTCTTAGTAAGACACCCTTCTCCCTTCACACTAAATCTCAATATCACCGCTCTAGACCCCTCGAACCGTTCGACTCGCTGGCATGCCCATGCCCCTGGGTGATCCGTGATATGCCTATTCCATCACCACAATAACAATATTCGAAAAAATGCATTTGACCCCGATCGAGATGGCTGCCACAAAAAAACTATTCACTTTATCCACCCGGTGCATCTTTATTGCAATACACAAATTCAGTGTACCAAATCCATCAACTAGAGCCAAATCTTCCCGAATGCCACCCAATAACAATACAAAATAGCAAGTCCAAGTAATGGTAAGGAGAGAAGAGAATGATATAGGGGAGAGCGGCAAAACGGCCCCCAAATAAGTCGAAAAGATAGCAAATCCCATCAACAGGATTGCTATACACACAATCAAAACCCATCGTGCTACAGTCCTCCAACTTTTGGCCTCTAAACGTGCCACCTTCAACTGAATTACAGAAACAAAACCAATCAAAAGTAAACACCCCATCAGAAGAAGTCACAAAACAAACACAGAAACTCCAGTTGGTTTCGTTGGTTTCTCTTTGTCCCATGTTATTCCAAACCAACCGCAAGTGAGTCATACGAGAAACTCTCCGTCGTCAGAGTTGAATACCAACTCATACAAGCCATAAATCAAGAAGACCCCACAAATGGGAAACATTTCCCACACAGGCAATTCGAAGACAGATCTGCACATTTTTTTCACAAAACCTACTGCTACCATTGTACGGCCCAATGTGGATGGATTGCGGTATAGGGTTTGGAAGATGCGTGAACCGAGGGCTGAATGTTGTATATTGGATGGCCTAAACCTTATTGGGCCTTTAAAGTTAAATTGGAAAAAAATAAGGGTAAATACTAGCAAAATTACCCGTCGCCCATTACCTAGCCGCTATCCACCCTCAATATTAGCCACCCAATTTTGAATACGGGTATTATTGAGTAGGATAATAATGGGTGCGAGTAATATGCGGGGCAAGTTATAAATGGGTATTAACAGGTACCCTAACGGGTTTCAACGGGTAGAGCTGAGAATGAATACCAACGTTCACGAATATGTTCGGGCTCAACTTGATTAAAGCTCGACTCGAACTAATTTATTTATTAAATAAATGAACACAAACAATATGTTAGACTCGATTAATAAATGAACAATAAATGAACATATGGGTAAAAACTCGTTTACGTTCATAACTCGATTAAATCTCGCAACTAGAGCCAAATCTTCCCGAATCCGACCCAATAACAATACAAAATAGCAAGTCCAAGTAATGGTGATGAGATGAGAGAATGATATAGGGGAGAGCGGCAAAACGGCCCCCAAATAAGTCGAAAAGATAGCAAATCCCATCAACAGGATTGCTCTACACACAATCAAAACCCATCGTGCTATAGTCCTCCAACCTTTGGCCTCTAAACATGCCACCTTCAACTGAATTACAGAAACAAAACCAATCAAAAGTAAACACCCTATCAGAAGAAGTCACAAAACAAACACAGAAACTCCAGCTAGTTTTGTGGTTTCTCTTTGTCCTATGTTACTCCAAACCAACCGCAAGCGAGTCGTACGAGAAACTCTCCGTCGTCAGAGTGGAATACCAACTCATACAAGCCATAAATCAAGAAGACCCCACAAATGGGAAACATTGCCCACCCAGGCAATTCGAAGACAGATCTGCACATTTTTTTCACAAAACCTACTGCTGCCATTGTACGGCCCAATGTGGATGGATTGCGGTGTAGGGTTTGGAAGATGCTCGAACCGAGGGCTGAATGTTGTATATTGGATGTCCCAAACCTTATTGGGCCTTTAAAGTTAAATTGGAAAAAAATAAGGGTAAATACTAGCAAAATTACCCGTCGCCCATTACCCGGCCGCTATCCGCCCTCAATATTATCCACCCAATTTTGAATACGGGTATTATTAAGTAGGATAATAATGGGTGCGAGTAATATGCAGGGGCAAGTTATAAATGGGTATTAACGGGTACCCTAACGGGTTTCAACGGGTAGAGCTGAGAATGAATACCAACGTTCACGAACATGTTTGGGCTCGACTTGATTAAAGCTCGACTCAAACTCATTTATTTATTAAATAAACAAAAACAAACAACATTTTAGACTCGATTAATAAATGAACATAAAGCTCGTTTATGTTCATGAACAACTCGTTCATAACTCGATTATATCTCGTTAAAAGTTCGGTTAAAATATTAATTATATAATATATAATGAACTTATATACTAAATAAAAATATTAAATAATAGAATTAATTTGGTTTTTATATGTATTTGTTGATGTACAAATCACACAATACGGGCTGAGAACGAAAATGAACGTTCATGAACAAAATTGGAATAACGCGATTAAAACTCCATTCTACCTCGTTTATTTAATAAATAAATAAGTACGAATATAATTTTATGCTCGATTAATAAATGAACAATAAATCAATTAGTGAGTGAAAGGTCGTTAAGGGTTTAGTTAAAATATAAATTATATAATATATATAATATATATACTAATTAAAACTATTAAATAATAAGAAAAATTGTATTTTTTTTATACATAGAGACACACAAATCATAATATACGAATTTGAATTGAATTTGAACATTTATATAAACTGAAAAAAATATTTTATTTTAACTAAATTATATCCTTTTATGCTAGTGGAGGTGAAGTGTTGATGAACAAATCTTAAGCTCATCTCGGTTCGCGTGAATGATATCATATTGGCAAGTAAAACGGGTGTAAAAAACGATACAAAACCGCACAAAAACGACAAACTTATGCACATTTTTTAGACTTTCTTTATTCTAAAAAATGCGTGTACTAAACCCATCAAAATTGTAAATTTTTAATATTTCTTACTATTCATTTTCTCACACTGTTAACAAGATATCATATTGGTAAATGAAACGGGTGCAAAAAAAAGCATAAAAATGACAACATTAGGAATTTTTTTTAGACTTTTGATTTTTTTTTCGAAACGCTTGTGTCATTCTATTAAAATTGCCAATTTTTAAAAATTGTATATTATTCATTTTTTTCACAATGTTCACTGGATATCAGGTTAAAAAGTATTTTGCGTCAAAAAAGGGCACGAAAATAACTAATTTAGGCTATATGGAGACTTTTTTACCCAAAGCGCGCGTCTAATATTGAGTGAGAGTATAATTTGATTGTGTGCTTTGACGAATCTGTTTGTGGGTAGGAAAGTTGTTATTCGGATACCCCAACATTAGCAAATGGCTATATAGTGGATAATATGGAACTTTGGAATCTTTCCAAGAAGATTTAAATATCCTTTAGAAAGATAAGCACAGTTAAATATGATTTGAACTTTTGAAGAGAAAAATTATTCACTAGAATGCATTTTCACAATTGGGGTTGGTGCAAAAAACGGTACAAAAAAAAGTCAAAATCAACGTGTTTTTGGATTTTGCAATTTTTGGCTAAAATACGTGTGTTATAACCATTGAAAAATAGAAATTTCATAAATAAATCTATAAGTGAAATTTTAATTTTTGACAATATTCAATAGAATGCATGTTCACAATCGAGATGGGCACAAAAAACGGTAAAAAAAGTCAATCCATGCGATTTTGGATTTTGGAATTTTTTGCAAAAATTTGTGTGTTATAACACAGGAAAAATGAAAATTTGGTAAAAACTGTAAAAGTCAAAATTTTTATTTTTTAATAATATTCACTAGAATGCATATTCACAATCGTGAAGGGAGCAAAAAATGGTAACAAAAAAGTCAAAATAAAAGTGTTTTTGGATTTTGCAATTTTTGGCTAAATAATGTGTGCTATAACCAATGAAAAAGGTAATTTTGTAAAACTTTTAAAAGTGAAATTTTCGCTTTTTTTGAAATTATTCACTAGAATGTATTTTCACAATCGGGGTGTGTGCAAAAAATGGTACCAAAAAAGTCAAAACCACGTGTTTTTGAATTTTGCATTTTTTGGCTAAAATACGTGTGTTATAACCCATACAAAATAGAAATTCAGTAAAAATTCTAAAAGTAAAATTTTCATTTTTATTTTTAAATATTCACTATAATGCATGTTCACTATCGTGATCGGTGCACAAAAGGTACCAAAAAAGTCAAAATCAACATGTTTTTGGATTTTACCATTTTTGGCTAAATAACATGTGTTATAACCCATGAAAAATAGAAATTCAGTAAAAATTCTAAAGTTGAAAAATTCACTTTTTTTTGAAATTATTCACTAGAATGCATGTTCACTATTGGGGCGGGTGGAAAAAGGGTTTCAAGAAAGTCAAAATCAACGGGTTTTGAGATTTTACAATTTTTGGTTAAAATACATGTGTTATAACCCATGAAAAACGGAAATTCGAAAAAAATTCTAAAAGTTAAATTGTCTCTTTTTTGACAATATTCACTAGAATACATGTTCACAATCGAGGTGGGTACAAAAAATGGTATAAAAAAAGTCAAAATCAACGAGTTTTAGGATTTTGCCATTTTTGGCTAAAATACGTGTGTTATAACCCATGAAAAATAGAAATTTGGTAAAAAGTCTAAAATTGAGATTTTCACTTCTTTTGAAATTATTCACTTGAATGCATTTTCACAATCGGGGAGGGTGCAAAAAACGGCACCAAAAAAGTCAAAATCAACGTGTTTTTGGATTTTCCAAATTTGGCTAAAATACGTGTGTTACAACCCATGAAAAATAGAAATTTGGTAAAAATTCTAAAAGTGAGATTTTCACTTTTCTTGAAATTGTTCACTAGAATGCATGTTCACAATCGAGATGGGTACAAAAAAAAGTCAAAATCAACTTGATTTTAAATTTTGGAAATTTTTTTGGAAAAACATTTGTTATAACTCGTAAAAAATGAAAAGTTGGTAAAAAAAATGTAAAAGCCAAATTTTCTATTTTTTTTAATAATATTCACTAGAATGCATATTCACAATCAGGGTAGGGGCAAAAAATGGTGCCAAAAAAGTAAAAATCAACGTGTTTTTTAATTTTGCATTTTTTTGGCTAAAATACGTGTGTTATAACACATACAAAATAGAAATTCAGTAATAATTCTAAAAGTTAAATTTTCAATTTTTTTTTGAAATATTCACTATAATGCATGTTAACTATCGCGGTCGGTGCAAAAACGGTACAAAAAAAGTCCAAATCAACATGTTTTGGAATTTTACCATTTTTGGCTAAATAACGTGTGTTTATAACCCATGAAAAATTGAAATTTAGTAAAAATTATAAAATTAAAAATTTCAATTTTTTTGAGATTTTTTACTAGAATGAATGTTCAATATTGGAGTTGGTGGAAAAAACGGTTTCAAAAAAGTCAAAATCAACGTGTTTTGGGATTTTACAAATTTTGGCTAAAATACATGTGTTATAACCCATGAAAAACGGAAATTCGAAAAAAATTCTAAAAGTTAAATTGTCTTTTTTATTGACAATATTCACTAGAATACATGTTCACAATCGAGTTGGGTACAAAAAACGGTATAAAAAAAAGTCAAAATCAACGAGTTTAGGGTTTTGCCATTTTTTGCTAAAATACGTGTGTTATAACCCATGAAAAATAGAAATTTGGTAAAAAGTCTAACATGGAGATTTTCACTTCTTTTGAAATTATTCACTAGAATGCATTTTCACAATCGGGGAGGGTGCAAAAAAGGGTACGAAAAAAGTCAAAATCAACGTGTTTTTGGATTTTCCAAATTTGGCTAAAATACGTGTGTTACAACCCATGAAAAATAGAAATTTGGTAAAAATTCTAAAAGTGAGAATTTAACTTTTCTTGAAATTATTCACTAGAATGCATGTTCACAATCGAGATGGGTACAAAAAAACGTCAAAATCAATTTGATTTTAAATTTTGGAATTTTTTTGCAAAAATACGTTTCGTAAAAAATGAAAAGTTGGTAAAATAATGTAAAGGCCAAATTTTCTATTTTTTTAATAATTTTCACTAGAATGCATATTCACAATCAGGGTAGGTGCAAAAAATGGTGCCAAAAAAGTAAAAATCAACGTGTTTTTTAATTTTGCATTTTTTTGTCTAAAATACGTGTGTTATAACACATACAAAATAGAAATTCAGTAAAAATTCTAAAAGTTAAATTTTCAATTTTTTTTGAAATATTCACTATAATGCATGTTAACTATCGCGGTCGGTGCAAAAACGGTACTAAAAAAGTCCAAATCAACATGTTTTGGAATTTTACCTTTTTTGGCTAAATAACGTGTGTTATAACCCATGAAAAACAGAAATTTTGTAAAAATTTTAAAATTAAAAATTTCACCATTTTTGAGATTTTTTACTAGAATGAATGTTCAATATTGGAGTGGATGGAAAAAACAGTTTCAAAAAAGTCAAAATCAACGTGTTTTGGGATTTTACAAATTTTGGCTAAAATACACGTGTTATAACCCATGAAAAAAGGAAATTCGAAAAAAATTCTAAAAGTTAAATTGTCTCTTTTATTGACAATATTCACTAGAATACATGTTCACAATCGAGGTGGGTACAAAAAACGGTATAAAAAAAGTCAAAATCAACGAGTTTTAGGGTTTTGCCATTTTTTGCTAAAATACGTGTGTTATAACCCATGAAAAATAGAAATTTGGTAAAAAGTCTAAAATTGAGATTTTCACTTCTTTTGAAATTATTCACTAGAATGCATTTTCACAATCGGGGAGGGTGCAAAAAACGGTACCAAAAAAGTCAAAATCAACGTGTTTTTGGATTTTTCAAATTTGGCTAAAATACGTGTATTACAACCCTTGAAAAATAGAAATTTCGCAAAAATTCTAAAAGTGAGATTTTCACTTTTCTTGAAATTATTCACTAGAATGCATGTTCACAGTCGAGATGGGTACAAAAAAAAGTCAAAATCAACTTGATTTTAAATTTTGGAAGTTTTTTTGCAAAAATATGTTTGTTATAACTCGTAAAAAATGAAAAGTTGGTAAAAAAAATGTAAAAGCCGAATTTTCTATTTTTTTAATAATATTCACTGGAATGCATATTCACAATCAGGGTAGGTGCAAAAAATGGTGCCAAAAAAGTAAAAATCAACGTGTTTTTTAATTTTGCACTTTTTTTGGCTAAAATATGTGTGCTATAACACATACAAAATAGAAATTCAGTAAAAATTATAAAAGTTAAATTTTCAAATTTTTTTGAAATATTCACTATAATGCATGTTAACTATCGCGGTCGGTGCAAAAACGGTACTAAAAAAGTCCAAATCAACATGTTTTGGAATTTTACCATTTTTTGGCTAAATAACGTGTGTTATAACCAATGAAAAACAGAAATTTTGTAAAAATTCTAAAATTAAAATTTTCACTTTTTTGAGATTTTTTACTAGAATGAATGTTCAATATTGGAGTGGTGGAAAAAACGATTTCAAAAAAGTCAAAATCCACGTGTTTTGGGATTTTACAAATTTTGGCTAAAATACATGTGTTATAACCCATGAAAAATGGAAATTCGAAAAAAATTCTAAAAGTTAAATTGTCTCTTTTTCTGACAATATTCACTAGAATACATGTTCACAATCGAGGTGGGTACAAAAAACGGTATAAAAAAAATCAAAATCAACGAGTTTTAGGGTTTTGCCATTTTTTGCTAAAATGCGTATGTTATAACCAATGAAAAATAGAAATTTGGTAAAAAGTATAAAATTGAGATTTTCACTTCTTTTGAAATTATTCACTAGAATGCATTTTCACAATCGGGGAGGGTGCAAAAAACGGTACCAAAAAAGTCAAAATCAACCTGTTTTTGGATTTTCCAAATTTGGCTAAAATACGTGTGTTACAACTCATTAAAAATAGAAATTTGGTAAAAATTCTAAAAAGTGAGATTTTCACTTTTCTTGAAATTATTCACTAGAATGCATGTTCACAATCGAGACGGGTACAAAAAAAAGTCAAAATCAACTTGATTTTAAATTTTGGAAGTTTTTTTTACAAAAATACGTTTGTTATAACTCGTAAAAAATGAAAAGTTGGTAAAAAAATATAAAATCCAAATTTTCTATTTTTTTTAATGATATTCACTAGAATGCATATTCACAATCACGGTAGGTGCAAAAAATGGTGCCAAAAAAGTAAAAATCAACGTGTTTTTTAATTTTGCACTTTTTTTGGCTAAAATACGTGTGCTATAACACATACAAAATAGAAATTCAGTAAAAATTCTAAAAGTTAAATTTTCAATTTTTTTTAAATATTCACTATAATGCATGTTAACTATCGCGGTCGGTGCAAAAACGGTACTAAAAAAGTCCAAATCAACATGTTTTGGAATTTTATCATTTTTTGGCTAAATAACGTGTGTTATAACCAATGAAAAACAGAAATTTTGTAAAAATTCTAAAATTAAAATTTTCACTTTTTTGAGATTTTTTACTAGAATGAATGTTCAATATTGGAGTGGTGGAAAAAACGGTTTCAAAAAAGTCAAAATCCACGTGTTTTGGGATTTTACAAATTTTGGCTAAAATACATGTGTTATAACCCATGAAAAATGGAAATTCGAAAAAAATTCTAATTTTACACTGAAAGGAAGCATGCAAGAAAGAGAAGTTAAAAAAAAAATGACCAAAGGTCCAAAACTTGTAGGACCCTTTTTTTCCTTTTTTTTTTTGGGGATTAACACTTTGCAATCAAAGCAGTGTTAGGTGTAGATTAAGGACATTGGTCCTAATTGTTTACTGTATTCAAAAAGTATAATCATTTTGCCATTACAACTGGACGGCCACTTATTTAATTAATTTGGAGGTTTCACTAATAATTTAATTATTTTATTCCTCTAATTAAACCATTATTTCAATATATTTTTTTTAAGTTGTTATAACTCGTAAAAAATGAAAAGTTGGTAAAAAATGTAAAAGCCAAATTTTCTATTTTTTTAATAATATTCACCCGAATGCATATTCACAATCAGGGTAGGTGCAAAAAATGGTGCCAAAAAAGTAAAAATCAACGTGTTTTTTAATTTTGCACTTTTTTTGGCTAAAATATGTGTGCTATAACACATACAAAATAGAAATTCAGTAAAAATTATAAAAGTTAAATTTTCAATTTTTTTTGAAATATTCACTATAATGCATGTTAACTATCGCGGTCGGTGCAAAAACGGTACTAAAAAAGTCCAAATCAACATGTTTTGGAATTTTACCATTTTTTGGCTAAATAACGTGTGTTATAACCCATGAAAACAGAAATTTTGTAAAAATTCTAAAATTAAAATTTTCACTTGTTTTGAGATTTTTTCTAAAATGAATGTTCAATATTGGAGTGGGTGGAATAAACGGTTTCAAAAAAGTCAAAATCCACGTGTTTTGGAATTTTACAAATTTTGGCTAAAATACATGTGTTATAACCCATGAAAAACGGAAATTCGAAAAAAAATTCTAAAAGTTAAATTGTCTCTTTTTTTGACAATATTCACTAGAATACATGTTCACATTCGAGGTGGGTGCAAAAAACGGTATAAAAAAGTCAAAATCAACGAGTTTTAGGGTTTTGCCATTTTTTGCTAAAATACGTGTGTTATAACCCATGAAAAATAGAAATTTGGTAAAAAGTCTAAAATTGAGATTTTCACTTCTTTTGAAATTATTCACTAGAATGCATTTTCACAATCGGGGAGGGTGCAAAAAACGGTACCAAGAAAGTCAAAATCAACGTGTTTTTGGATTTTTCAAATTTGGCTAAAATACGTGTGTTACAACCCATGAAAAATAGAAATTTGGTAAAAATTCTAAAAGTGAGATTTTCACTTTTCTTGAAATTATTCACTCGAATGCATGTTCACAGTCGAGATGGGTACAAAAAAAAGTCAAAATCAACTTGATTTTACATTTTGGAAGTTTTTTTGCAAAAATACGTTTGTTATAACTCGTAAAAAATGAAAAGTTGGTAAAAAATGTAAAAGCAAAATTTTCTATTTTTTTAATAATATTCACCCGAATGCATATTCACAATCTGGGTAGGTGCAAAAAATGGTGCCAAAAAAGTAAAAATCAACGTGTTTTTTAATTTTGCATTTTTTTTGGCTAAAATATGTGTGCTATAACACATACAAAATAGAAATTCAGTAAAAATTATAAAAGTTAAATTTTCAATTTTTTTTGAAATATTCACTATAATGCATGTTAACTATCGCGGTCGGTGCAAAATCGGTACTAAAAAAGTCCAAATCAACATGTTTTGGAATTTTACCATTTTTTGGCTAAATAACGTGTGTTATACCCATGAAAACAGAAATTTTGTAAAAATTCTAAAATTAAAATTTTCACTTGTTTTGAGATTTTTTCTAAAATGAATGTTCAATATTGGAGTGGGTGGAATAAACGGTTTCAAAAAAGTCAAAATCCACGTGTTTTGGAATTTTACAAATTTTGGCTAAAATACATGTGTTATAACCCATGAAAAACGAAAATTCGAAAAAAAATTCTAAAAGTTAAATTGTCTCTTTTTTTGACAATATTCACTAGAATACATGTTCACATTCGAGGTGGGTGCAAAAAACGGTATAAAAAAGTCAAAATCAACGAGTTTTAGGGTTTTGCCATTTTTTGCTAAAATACGTGTGTTATAACCCATGAAAAATAGAAATTTGGTAAAAAGTCTAAAATTGAGATTTTCACTTCTTTTGAAATTATTCACTAGAATGCATTTTCACAATCGAGGAGGGTGCAAAAAACGGTACCAAGAAAGTCAAAATCAACGTGTTTTTGGATTTTTCAAATTTGGCTAAAATACGTGTGTTACAACCCATGAAAAATAGAAATTTGGTAAAAATTCTAAAAGTGAGATTTTCACTTTTCTTGAAATTATTCACTCGAATGCATGTTCACAGTCGAGATGGGTACAAAAAAAAGTCAAAATCAACTTGATTTTACATTTTGGAAGTTTTTTTTGCAAAAATACGTTTGTTATAACTCGTAAAAAATGAAAAGTTGGTAAAAAATGTAAAAGCAAAATTTTCTATTTTTTTAATAATATTCACCCGAATGCATATTCACAATCTGGGTAGGTGCAAAAAATGGTGCCAAAAAAGTAAAAATCAACGTGTTTTTTAATTTTGCACTTTTTTTGGCTAAAATATGTGTGCTATAACACATACAAAATAGAAATTCAGTAAAAATTATAAAAGTTAAATTTTCAATTTTTTTTGAAATATTCACTATAATGCATGTTAACTATCGCGGTCGGTGCAAAATCGGTACTAAAAAAGTCCAAATCAACATGTTTTGGAATTTTACCATTTTTTGGCTAAATAACGTGTGTTATAACCCATGAAAAACAGAAATTTTGTAAAAATTCTAAAATTAAAATTTTCACTTTTTTGAGATTTTTTACTAGAATGAATGTTCAATATTGGAGTGGGTGGAAAAAACGGTTTCAAAAAAGTCAAAATCAACGTGTTTTGGGATTTTACAAATTTTGACTAAAATACATGTGTTATAACCCATGAAAAATAGAAATTCGAAAAAAAATCTAAAAGTTAAATTGTCTCTTTTTATAACAATATTCACTAGAATACATGGTCACAATCGAGGTGGGTACAAAAAACGGTATAAAAAAAGTCAAAATCAACGAGTTTTAGGTTTTTATCATTTTTTGCTAAAATACGTGTGTTATAACCCATGAAAAGTAGAAATTTGGTAAAAATTCTAAAAGTTAGATTTTCACTTCTTTTGAAATTATTCAGTAGAATGCATTTTCACAATCGGGGAGGGAGCAAAAAACGGTGCGAAAAAAGTCAAAATCAACGTGTTTTTGGATTTTCCAAATTTGGCTAAAATACGTGTGTTACAACCCATGAAAAATAGAAATTTGGTAAAAATTCTAAAAGTGAGATTTTCAATTTTCTTGAAATTATTCACTAGAATGCATGTTCACAGTCGAGATGGGTACAAAAAAAAGTCAAAATCAAGGTGGGTACAAAAACGGTATAATAGACCATAGAAAAAAGGCACGAAAATGGCCAATTTAAGTTCAATCGTATTTGTGACTGTAGTAGTGGTTTCCATGGATATTGAGAAATTGAGTTGAGTTCACTCGTGTTTGTGACTGCATGTTCTAAAATTTCGGGACAGTTTTTAGCTTTTACAGATAAAAGCATGAATTAAATCGTCAATAAATATGCATTTTCATAATAAACATTGTCGAGCCAAATCCTCTCATCCAACAACATTCCAAATTATCAAAATATATTAAACAAAAAAAAATATCCTTGTTAGAAAAAGTACTACTGCTGGGCACAAAAAGGATCATATGTCATATAATTCACCATGCAACATGCAAATAGTATCTCTGATTTCCAGCCGAAAAAAAAATCTAATTCACACATAAAGAAAAAAGTTAATAGCATAAAACCCTAATCCCCACCTTCCAAAATTGCTCCTAATTTCACCTCCAATATCAAAAACAACAAAATGTTGACCAATCATCAAAACCCACGTCAATATAAAAGCAAGGAATAAAAGAAATTCAAAAGAAAAAAATAGTGATCAAAATCGAAAACCCAGAAGCTTACCATAACTGATAGCCAGTTCTGAGCAGATTCCTCCTGTCACCTACAACCTCGATTCCCAATTAGCCCTGTATATACAGACACATGAATTAGAGGATTAAGGTTTGGAATTTTGGGGACAAAATTATGAGCTGAAAAGGAAGAGAAAGAGTAGAGTGTGACAGAAAGTCCTAAAGGGTAAGAGGAAGAAAAGACTTTTTGATTTTTTTTTTCCGGCGAAGAAAGCGGCAACGGCTACACGACTCACAACTGACTATACCGACGGAGAGAGAAGTTCCGACTATAGCTAAAAGAAGTATAAAAAATTAGTGAATTAAGTATACAAAATTTGGCGTATAATAAAAGTATAATATAAGAAATTAGCGGTATCAATTCTACCGTATAAATTATCAAAATAAAAAAGTATCATATAATGTATAAAAGATTAATATATAAAATATAAAAATTAACGTATAAAGTATTAAAAATTAATTTTTAAAGTATGAAAAATTAGCACATTAACATATAACGTATAAAAAACTATCATATTAAATATACCAACATGTTATAATGTTGGTAAGTTAGAGAGTGCAAAAAAACGACATGAAAACAATAGCTTAAGTACTTTTTTAACTTTTTATTTTTTTCCCTAAAATATATGTGTTATCCTATTAAAATTGTCAATTTTTTAAAATTTTATATTATCCATTATTTCACAACGTTCACCGGATATCATGTTGACAAGTAAGACGGGTGTCAAAAAGGCACGAAAACGTCTAATTTAAGTATGTTTTTGAGACTTTTTCCCCAAAATGCGTGTATAATAGCCCATAGAAATTTCCATTTGTATAAAAATTCTTACTATCCATTTTTCTCACACCGTTCACTATATATCACTTTGGCAATTAAAGCGAGTGCAAAATACAGTACGAAAATGGCCAATTTAGGTACGTTTTAGTGATTTTTTATTTTTGTTCAAAACGTCATTGTTAGGCCCATAGAAATTTCTATTTTTGAAAATTTCTTAATTTTCATGTTTTTCAAACCAATCATTAAATACCATATTGGGAAGTGAAACAATTGCAAGAAAAAACAGACCGAAACGATCAACATAGTCACGTTTTTTAGACTTTATTTTTATCCAAAACGGATGTATTATAGCCCATTAAGATTGGCAATTTTTTTAAAAAAAATTCTATTCATTTTTTAAAACCGTTCACTACGTATCGTGTTAGAAAGTGAAACGGATGCAAAAAAAAAGGTCACGAAAACAGTCAACTTAGTCACGTTTTTTAAACTTTTTGTTCTTGCCCAAAATGCGTGTGTTATATCCCATCAAAATTGTCAATTTTTTATAATTTCTTACTATCTTATTTTTTTTTCATACTGTACACTGTATATCATGTTGGCAATTAAAACTGGTGTAAAAAAAATACGAAAATTGCCAATTTAGATACGTTTATGAAAATTTTATTTTTGCAAAAAGTCGTGTGTTACCCCATCAAAATTGCCAATTTTTGAAAAAATTTTACTATCTATTTTTTCACATCGTTCCCCTGATATTATGTTGGCATGTGAGACAAGATGCAAAAAGTAGCAAGAAAGTGGCCAACTTTCTCCCACCCAAAACGTGTGTGTTATAGCCTATAAAAATTGTCAATATTTTGAAATTTTCTTATTATCTATTTTTTTTCAAACCTTTCACTAGATATCATGTTGGCAAGTAAAACATGTGCAAAAAATGTACAAAAACAGTCAATTTAAACACGTTTTAAAGACTTTATTTGTACCCAAGATGCGTGTGTTAGGATATCAAAATTGCCATTTTTAAAAAAAAAAATTACTATCCATCTTTTTTCACACCGTTCACTAGATATTATGTTGACAAGTGTAACGAGTGAAAAAATGACACCAAAATTGCCAACTTCGGCACATTTTTTAGACTTTTTATTTTTACCCAAAACGTGTATGTTATATAGTTCATCAAAATTACCAATTTTTAAAAATTTCTTACTATCCATTTTTTTTCAAAACTTTCATTAGATATCATATTGGCAAGTGAGGGGTGTAAAAAATGGCACGAAGATGGCCAACTTAGACACGTTTTTAAAACTTTTATTTTTGGCCAAAACGAGTGGGTTATAACCCATTAAAATTGCCAATTTTTAAAATTTTTTACTATCTATTTTTCACACTATTCACTAGATATCATGTTACCAAGTGTGACAGGTATAAAAAATAACACGAAAAAGGCCAATCAAACACATTTTTGAGACTTTATTTTTACAAAAAATGTGCGTGTTATATATAGTTTATTAAAATTGCCAATTTTAAAAAATATTTTACTATTCATTTTTTCGCATTGTTCACCAAAAAATCATATTGGCAAGTTAAACAGATCCAAAAAATGGCAAATTTATTCACATTTTTTAGACTTTTTATTTTTTCCAAAAAACGTGTGTGTTACACCCCATCAAAATTGCCACTTTTTGAAAATTTTTTACTATCTATTGTTTTCATACCATTCACTATATATCATGTTGGTAAGTGAGATGGGTGCAAAAAATAGTAAAAAAACGGCCAATTTTTTTTTACTTTTTATGTTTCACAAAACACGTGTAATGTAACTCATCAAAATTGCTAATTTTTGAAAATTTCTTACTATCTATTTTTTCACACCTTTCACTTCATATTATGTTAGCAAGTGAGACAGGTGCAAAAAACCACAAGAAAATGGCTAGCATAGATACATTTTTTAAACTTTTTATTTTCGCCAAAAAGCATGTTATAGCCATTAAAATTGCTAATTTTAAAATTTTCTTACTATCTATTTTTTCACACCGTTCACTAGATATTATGTTGGCAAGTGAGACGACTGCAAAACAATAGCACGACAATGACCAACTTAGTCACGTTTTTTAAACTTTTACTTTTGCCTAAAACGTGTGTATTATAGTCCATCAAAACTGCCAATTTTTGAAAAATTTTTACACACCGTTCACTAGATATCATGTTGGCAAGTGAGACCGGTGCAAAAAAGACACAAAAACGACCAACTTAGACTCGTTTTGTGACTTTTTTCCCCCCAAAACTTGTGTATTATGGTTATTTAAAATTACCAATTTTGGAAAAAAAATTACTATTCATTTATTTTAAACCGTTCACTAGATATTATGTATGCATGTGAGACGAGTGCAAAAAAGATACGAAAATGGCCAACTTAAGCACGTTTTTTAGACTTTTATATTTGTCCAAAATGCGTGTGTTATAACCCGTCAAAATTGACAACTTTTTGAAAATTCCTAACTTTCCATTTTTTTTCAGATCTTTCACTAGATATCATATTGGAAAGTGAGACGGGTACAAAAAAACTGCAAGAAAAATGCCAACTTAGGTACGGTTTTTAAACTTTTTATTTTTGCCCAAAATGCGTGTATAGCCCATCAAAATAAATTTTTGAAAATTTCTTATTATCCATTTTTTTCTCGCCGTTCACTATATATCATGTAGGCAAGTGGGACGTATGCAAAAAAGTACACACGAATTACCAACTTATGCATGTTTTTGTGACTTTTTATTTTTGTCCAAAACGCGTGTGTTATTGCTAATCAAAATTGTTAATTTGTAGATATTTCTTACTTTCTATTTATTTCAAACCGTTCACTAGATATCATATTGGCAAGTAAAACGGGTGTAAAACACGACACAAAACAGCACAAAAACGACAAACTTAGGCACGTTTTTTAGATTTTTTCTTTATTCTCAAAACACATGTACTAAACCCATCAAAATTGTAAATTTTTAATATTTATTACTATTCATTTTCTCACACTATTAATAAGATATCATATTGATAAGTGAGACAAGTGCAAAAAAAAGGCACAAAAACGACAACATTAGGAATTTTTTTAGACCTTTGATTTGTTTTTTTCCCAAAATGCTTGTGTCGTTTCATTAAAATTGCCAATTTTAAAAAAAAAATTATATTATACATTTCTTTCACAACGTTATTTAAATATCATGTTGTAAAGTAAGACCAATGCAAAAAGCACAAAAACAACTAATTTAGGCGTTTTGGAGACCTTTTTTCCCCCAAACGCGCCTGTAATATTGAGCGAGAGTATAATTTGATTGTGTGGTTCGACGAATCTGTTTGTGGGTAGGAAAGTTGTTATTCGGATACCCCAATATTAGCAAATGGCAATGATATATATATATATATATAGTGGATAATATGGAACTTTGGAATCTTTCCAAGAAGATTTAAACATCCTTTAGAAAGATAAGTACACAGTTAAATATGATTTGAAATTTTGAAGAGAATATCAGAATAAACTGTATTTCTACGACCCCATCTACACTATACTTTTGCATTAATTGATTTGGCATCTACTAAAGCAATTGAATTTTGTTTATTCATAAAATACTAATGAATAGAAATAATTAAAAAAAAAACTTCAAAATGAAATTTAAATAACGTATTCTTTCGCATTACGTAATCATAGAGCAAACAAATGACCTCCCAAGAAACTATCAAATGAAATCTACCGTCTTCTCAATTAACAAATAACAAGTCACTGGCATACAACGAGACAAATTTATGTAAATCAATTCTAGAGTCAAGTTTTTATTATTATTTTTTTAAGCTGAGCCAAGTAATTTTGCTTGGAAACAGTGTTCTTGATGCGTTTTTTGTTTTTTTTTTTTTTGGGTAGGCATGCAATGACAGTTCTCCATGCTCTCTAAGGTTGAGTAATGTTAAATTTTTGCCTTAATTTATAATACATTTTAATTATGAATGAAATATCTGAATTAAATAGCAGTTCCAAATCAAGAACTTAGCTAAGATCTCAGCTCATGAAAATGGAAAGTAAGACTGTACATGGCGATAAAGAGTTCAAATTCAAAGTTTGTCATTTGTTTGAACTTTGAAATCATTTCTTAATTTCATTCATCATCAACAGGATCGAATACAGGGAAACTAAGCCACATAGGAAGAAATTAAAAGGCTACGTAGGATAGATAATTGAAGCACGATTCATAACATGCATGCAAAATAACAAATTATTTAGCGTTTAATTAGTACGTAACAATTCTGACTCCAAGATACTTTAGAGCAAAATCTTTAAGGTTGTTGATTTCGGTGTCTTCAATGTATCCATTGCCATCTTTGTCTGCAGATTTCAGTCCATCCTTACATTTCCTTTTTGTAAACCATCCTCCCACTGCTCGGATGGCCTCTCTGAGTTCTTCTTGACTAATCCTTCCATCACTGTCCGTGTCGAACTTCTTTAGCCATTTCTTGAACTCTTCAGGACTCATTTGAACTTTGCCATCGCTTGACAACATCTTTGGATAACTGTTCACGATAGGCATATTTTTAAACAATACTACTCGATCGATCGTAAAACTAATCTCACTCGGAGAGATTAATTACGTATGCTTTGTTAGATATATATAGACTGCTTAATCTCACACACACACACACACACACACTGAGTTCTGCCACAGAGATCACTGTGAATGCTCGCTTCTGTATTTATAGAAGTACCACTATGTTATATATATATATAATTTACAACATGGCACATGCACAAGAATCACTGCTTTCTTACAGAATAAGAATCAATTTAAAAGTGGTCTAAAACGTATAACACAAGAGATGAACTGCATGCAAATATTGTCGCTGGCTGGCCAAGACTTTTATTAGCCCATCATTAATTTGTTATCGGTTAATTAATTAAAAATAATTTAAAAGAAAAAGGGGCAAATAGAAGTAAATTAAGAAGGTTCTCTCTGTCTATTAAGATTGTTCTTTTGTTTAGTTTATTATGTAAATTATTTAGTGTGATTAATGTGGATGGAAATTGAAAAATGCAGAATCTATAAAAAGGGAGTATTTAATTTGGGTTGGAATTAAATATTTTTCTGCTCCCACTTCGAAACCTCAATTGACAGTACTATACTCCAATTTGCGTATTTAATTATATGCAGACACATTACACACTTTATTCTGTTTATGCTCTCCATCCCTTTGAGGATCTTTGAAACTTACTTTTAAGTTTTAACAATACTTGGAAATTAATATCTGCATGATCTTGAGGGAGAGAATCTATGCCTACCTTCACGAAAAATACGTACAGCAGAGTCCCAACTGTAGTTTGAACATAATAAAATGACAGTTTGGATATGAACTCTTTACTTTCTTCTTGCCGAAAGATATATATATATATATATCATGAATCGGGCTACCTTTAGGAATCAAGAAAGAAAGAAAAGGATGGCCGAATTTGAATATAAATCATTCGTACGTGTCATGCCATATCATGATTATCAATAACGTACTCATGAATTCTTAATTTTCTTTTAACAATTTCTTCTTCTTTTTTTTCCCTAGATTTTGTTCAAGAAATGGTTAGCTAAGTTGGTATTAATGTTCTCATTCAAGAATCAAAACGCTAATATTTCCCTCATCAGGCGCACATATAGAAGAAAAAATATATACATGACATGGAGTCAATTTTTTGTCCTTTTAACAACGTTTTTCATGGTTTAAGTATACATGTAGATTAGAATGAGTAACAAGTATTTTCAGCCTTTTGAAAATGCTTATGCATTCAAACCAAATAGAAGTATGGCCTGGTAATATATATGCAATCAAAACATTGTGAATATAAGATTCTTGGGTAAATAACCCCAATGCTCCCTCAACTTTGGGGTTAGTTACGTTTTGATTTTCATTCTTGTCATTTTTGAGGGCAAATAATGGAAAAAATTAAATCTCCCTAACTATGCACATATGTACTGCAGTCTACACATGATTTAGGGTTGTCAAATAAATTAACAAATATTATGATTAGGATAAAAGATCCTATTACCTACTTTTTTTTTTCCTTCAAATCACTCACGTATGTAACGTATAGTGATACTTTTTTTTCCTATTATTTGCCCCTCAAAATAACATGTGCACCGTTACGCAAGTAGATGAAAAATTAATTGGGGACGATTCACATTAAAAAAATCCAAATTAAGATACCATAATGAAACTTTTGAAAAAATAGGAACCAAAACGTAATTAACCCCAAAATTGAGGCATCATTGAAGTCATTTATCCAAGAATCTTTTTAGTGGTGGTTAACTATGAACATCAGAATGCATAAGTGACAATTAATTATCTTCTCCCTTTTGAAAATGCTTATGTATTCAAACCAAATAGAATCTTGGGTAAAGCTTAATGAGCATTGTGACTTTTTTTTTATTGTTTTTATTATTTTTAATGTTTTGCATGACGAGAATCAAGTGATTGATTTGATCGTGTCGGCTTATTAATTAATTTAAGTTTAATCAAATTTAAACGTTCTTATTTTAGTTTACAAGTTTTATTTAATTAACTCATAGCAATTTTCTTATTTAATTAGAGTTCAAGTAAGTTGTTCATTAGATTTCTAACTTAGTATATATATTTCGTGTTCTTTTATAAATCGGGGATGTTATACTATTTATAATCTGAGAAAAGTGAAGAGAAAAATTACAAAGTGTGCACATAGCTAGAGACAAAGTGTAGAGAAACACAAGTATATCATATCATTGATAAAATTAATACAGTGTGGTAACTTCTTCTTTTTTTTTAATCTCTTTTCACACATATTTTATATGTATCAAACATCTTTCATTTCAGTGCTTTGAAATATAGCATGCAGATAGACTCCTGAATATTTCTTTTATTGTTTTCACATATGAATGTCTCCAATTTCATGCTATAAGTTTTGGATAGAAAAAGATTACAATTAACAACAGCATGCACTCTATGCATGCCTTGTACTACGTTTGCATGCATGTTTAGAGAATTTCTTCTTTAATTTGTATGGTTATTAAAATTTCTCCTGAAATTAAACCTTCTTGTATTAATTCTTTAATTGTTTCTCCCTTTTATAGTTCTTTCTGGGCATTTGCAGTCAAATTAAAGATCGCTGGTTTTTGCAATTTCTCGTTTTGATAATGGAGTGCAAATGCAATTCAAGATTTGCTTGGTTAATTATATCAAATCTGAACCCATAAAGCCATGCATGGACGAAAAAGAATTCAGAAAGTATGGAAGATGATCCATGAAGATATTTCTAGCAGTAATTTAACCAATATATTTATTGATTTAGCTGTTCAAGGCAACAACACCCAAATGGATGAGTCTCTTGTACGTGCTTAATTTTCATTTCTTACAAAGCTAGCTATATATATAAGTGGCCATCTTAGTATAATTAATGGCGCACAATGATCCATGCACAAAGACAGCCATATATATGCATATAGAGAGTACTTCTTTTCTCGATCATTTTTGTTAATATGAAAACAAACAACCCCATATGGCCATACATATATGTAGATGTTTGTCTATATATAATTAATATTGTCATGATTTATTTTAGTATGAAGATAAATTTTTAATTAATTGACAGTGTACCCAAACTCGATGGCATATTTGACCAGTTCAGTCAATTCATCCTCAGTGATAAATCCATCTCCATTGGCATCGGCATGCTGGAGACCACGAGAAGCTCTCCAACCTGGAAAAATTGCACCCAGGCGTTTAAAAGCTTCCTTCAATTCAGCCTTGTCTAAACGCCCATCACCATTTTTGTCATGCTGTTTGAAGACGCCCTTCAGCTGTTCACCACCAATGGGGACAGTCAAGCCTTTGCTAACAATCGGCATCTTATGTTTGTGTATATTTGATGGATGGATTTGTTATACAAATTTTTCTTTTTTCTGGGATAATTAAAGAAATATATATGGAGCAGATTTCTAGCTTCTTCAAATTTGCTTCATGAAATGATCATCATCCCAAGCTATATTTATAACTCTTTCATGCCGAGCAACGTCTCTTTCTGTATATATTCTAATTTATCTGTTCATCATCAAAGTAAATAAATATCTATCCCAACTTGCCACTTGGAATCTGATCCAGTCTACGTACACAACATCCATTGATCAATTACTTTCAAGAATCCACTTTTGTTCTTACAAATCTATCCAAAAGTGGAGAAAGATTATCTTTTTCCCCTAAAGAGAGATTCTATTTGCATGCTATTGAATGATTCTTCATTAATTAAAGGAAACACAAATTGAGTTGCGTGTTTTTGCAAAATGTTAGTACTATTTATTGTGTCAGTTTAGAATTGTATCTCTCTCTTGTTTTTCTTTTTTTCTCTCTCGTTATTTTGGTTGTTTTAGCTAGAATTCTCACTACAAAAATCAACACCTCTAAAATTATTTGTTGAATCAAAACCTGAAATACAGTAACAGACTAACAGTGTAGCACTATCTTTTTGGTCCAAAAGGTTTAATTTGCTTCATGTTCTTGCCTAAGTGATTGTTAGAATTTAGAAAACAAAAATTGATTGATAACTGTTTCTTATGCTTTTCCTTGAAAGTTGGAATGGACCAATTTCCATCATTAGCCTATAAAAAAAAAAGACGTGCTATCTCAAACAAATAGGATGTTAAGCTATGGGGATCGCTTGTTTGAACCTTCGTAAAGATGGACTTCTTTCAACGTGACGTGCAGCGAACCGCTCACGTCATCACAATCCGAACACTTCACCGGACAATTCAATCGGGAGGAGCGATGAGCGGCGGTGTGTTCAAAGGGCAGGTCATTTTTTGTGGTCAAAAGACATAAACATATTAACATATTATACAGTTAATATCACTAAGATTTCATGGTTATTGCCAAATACACAAAGCATTCCAAAGTTGTGGGAATTTGGCAATGCTTTTTCTGCTTGATCAACTAAAGTCTACTACTGCTCCCTAAAGCATAAAACCAGAACTCTTCTTGGCTAATAATTAAAGTCTAGTTTGTGTGATTAGGACAACATGGGATCTTATAGTTATGTTTTTTAGCATAAATCACCAATTGCTCAAACTCATCTAGGCTAATCTGACCATCTCCGTTCTTATCTGCATGGAAGAGAGCGCGCTGAGCTCGCCATGTTGGGATAAAAGCACCCAAAGCACGAAATGCTTCGTTAAGCTCTTCTTTGCTGAGGCAGCCATCACCATTCTTGTCGCTGTTTTTTAATATCTTCTTCAATTGCTCTTCAGATAAGGGCGTCGCTTGGCATGGACACTTGACAGTGAATCCTCGAGAAACTTTCAGAACCATATTTTCTTTGGGATTTTGATTTGTATATATGAAGTTATATAATTTAATTAAAAAGACCACCAAAAGTGTTTACTCTTTCTATGGTTACAGAGATTAGACAAACCAAGACATCGTATATATACATGCATAGAGCTCTCTTGCATGCATTCTTTTTTTGGGGGCACAATCATTATTCCAATCTATCCAAAATGCACAATTATTGTATTAAAAAGGGTCAGTGTTTTAGTCCTACTACGAAAAGAATATACTTGGAGAAAGCAGCAAATTTTGTTCAACAAAATCAAGAATCTTAATCTTTAATTATCTGCCTATCATTTAATTTGGAAATCAAAATCTATCCACACCGGCCAGCTCAATTCGTGACACAAAAAATTGCTTATTCCTTAAGTAGCTGAGGTCACCAAATGACATCAATTGATATATATCAAATAGTCTACTGTTATTGCCAAAGCAACTATTAGCTTCCAGAACAATAAATCAGACATCTTCCAAATTTATCCTTAATCAATTAATTGTTTTCTAATAATTTGAGAGTGAAAATAAATATTATATTAATAAAAATTTGGGAGAAAAATAAAGGAGAATAAAGAAGAAAACGGGAAGATGTAATGATAAGGTAGAAAGAAGATAAGGATGAGTTGTCTTAATAAATAGATAAAAGATAAAAAAGTTGATTTATTAAGGGTATATTTGGAAAATGTGTGATTTATTGCTGTGAAAGCTAATAGTTGCTCTGGCAATAACAACAGCCGTATCAAATATCATGTAGTAATTCAAAGAAAACTCCGTAATAACTCGTTTGTTTGACTATATGTAATCGATATTAAATTTAAAAAAATAAGGAAAGCCGAGACAAGTTGTTAGTCGACATAAACTTTTGTCAAACTCTATAATATGAATCACATTAATATTCATGATATAGCAATTCCATTTCTTAATTGTTGTTGTTGTAATAGTAAATCAAAAGAAAGCTGTCTCTTCTAGCATTTCTTTAACAATATTTGAAAGGACACACAGATGCAATTTTGTATTTGTACTTGTACTTGAAAATTATTGTATTAATTTTATACTTATAAATTTCTGATTTTGCTACCAAATTACTCCTATTTTCTGATGTTAAAGTTGATACAATCTTGCTACTTTGGCTATTTCTTTATCACAATTTCCAATCTTTCTCTTATTATTATTATATTAAAAAAAAAAAAAACAACCATCCTCATAGAGTAATAGTTAATCAATCCAGGCCCCAAAACAGATTCAAACAAATGGTGCAGAACGTGAACGGACCTGAGCCCAAAAATGAAAGATTTAGCTTAATATTGGGCCATTACTAGCCCAAACCCCTACCATTGATTACGCGAAGCTCTAAAGTTTTTAGGTTCTTCCTCTTTCCTTCTCAAGGAGACACACAGACACAGAGAGGAACAAACAGCAATGGAGGCCCCAAAGTCCTCTGTGGGCCCCGCGTCTAACCATTTCCTCTCACTCTCCGCCTTCATCCACCAGCACACCCTCCGACTCGGTGCCGAACTCGCTAGTCGACTGGAAGAAACAAAACGACTCACCGCAAAATTTGCCGCCAATTTTCCTTATCTTCCACCTCCGCCTTCGTTAAAGCCGTTGCATTCGTCTCCTTCGTCTTCATCTTCATCGTCTTCGCCTCTAGTTCTGCCTTTTGCTTCCGTGACACAGTCTCAGCTTCGACAGGGCAAGCTAAGCTCCGATTCTGCTGCCGCTGCTTCTTCCACTCTGAGCTCCGATTACGTCGCCAAAACCCTCGCTGGTACTTCTGTTTACACCGTCAGCAATACGAATAATGAGTTCGTACTCATCTCTGATCCTAATGGTGCCAAGTCGATTGGCTTGCTATGCTTTCGTTACGAAGACGCTCAGGCATTTCTCACTCAGGTATCTTCACTACACAGAGACATAGCACAACAATACGTACACACACAAATTGACTGTGTGGATATTGCAGGTAAGGTCAAGGAAGGGAGCATTGAGAGGTGGGGCGAAGGTTGTTCCAATTACACTTGAACAGGCAAGCATTCTGTTGCCGTTTTGTGCCCTTTTTTATATGTATTTTTTTATTTTTGTCCTTTTTGGTTTGTTTCAGTTAAAGATTCTGCCTTTTTGACATTTTGTGTTGGGGATTGGGGGGTTGTGAGCTGAATTACTGAAAATGTTGTGAGAAATGTTGATTAATATGAATGTATGACGTTATGGTGGTAAAGGTTCATAAACATTCACGGTTAAAATGTTGAAAGGAGAAGGACAAGTAAAAGTAGTGCTGTATGGAACAAATTACAGTGCATCAATCCTCCTAGAATTTTAGAGAGAATGTTTCCAAAATCCATTTTATTGCCATTTGCCCAATGTTAAATGTGTATGAAACATGCATAATTGGCATTATCTTTGTTATTACTTTGATGCGTGTGTTATATTAAAGAAGAGTGAGCGGCAATGCGCTGAGTTTGGTAATTCAGTATAAGATTGTGCTCCATGTTAAGGTAAAAATACCAAATAGCTAGTCATTGACCCCGCAAATGGTAGCCTTGACTTAAATGTTTATTTCTGTATGAGATTCGAGGTATTTTACACAGTTGAAGGATGCACTGAACATTATCAAGCTAGAAACGATGTCAATGTACAATTGGAAACTAATATCCAGATGTGCATTGCAATTCCAAGATTATTTAACTAGAATTTTATTGTAACTGACTCCTAGGTGCTTTTGGAGCTTATGGTTTTTCATGACGCGAGCAATTTACTGGTATTGAAATAATGATCTGGCCTAAATTTAGCTTTTTTTCTTGGTCACTTTCACTTTCAGGTTTACATGTTGAAGGTTGAAGGCATTGCTTTCCGGTTTTTACCTGATCCTGTGCAAATTAAAAATGCGTTAGAGGTCGGTGCTATTTGTTCTACTTACTTTCAAACCTGATGATGCTATTTTTAGCACCTAGTTACTATAGATTTAGTAAGAGAGCTGCCATACTGCTGGAGTTGATGTTGAATCTTTCTCCTTTCATTTTC
This sequence comes from Ophiorrhiza pumila, assembly GCA_016586305.1. Classification (NCBI taxonomy): domain Eukaryota; kingdom Viridiplantae; phylum Streptophyta; class Magnoliopsida; order Gentianales; family Rubiaceae; genus Ophiorrhiza; species Ophiorrhiza pumila. The sequence goes on along the minus strand of BLIW01000010.1, from coordinate 3,319,515 downwards.
TCTCTCTCTAGATGTGCTCGTAAACACGCGAAATCACATGCATTCATGCATAAGATATAGATATTTCCACAATGCTTGACAAATCCGTCTTGTTTGCTTTCATTGTCACCACTATGTATTTGTCTAATTTGCTTTTATTTTCACTAGCTAAAAGCTTCAGATGTCATGAGTGGATTTGATGGAGTACCTGTTTTCCAGGTTTGCAGTTTTCTTCAAAAGCAATGTCGTATTTATCTTTTTGATGATCATCTGATCTGTAATAACATTACAACTATAAGTACATCATGAAAATCTTGTTTGAGCTAAGAACAGTAGATGATTAGGATTATGGATTGAATAGACCTTCTAAAACCTGCTGATCTGATGGGATTCTGTTGATTAATGGTTAAGTATTCACTCCTGCATTGAATTGAAGTTATAGCTACCATAATGTTGTGGCTTCTGTTATTCGAACTTCTGTAGTTTCTTACATAAGTCTGATCTCAAATTGTTTTGGGCATGGTGATTGATTCACGTTATCTTTTGGGGGTTAAAAGAAATAAATTTCCAAGTGTTTCTCGTGGGCACTCTATTAATGGTTTCACCTTCTCAAGTTTTATCAGTTTTGGTTTTCCTGGGACTTGAAATTTTTTTTTTTGTTCTAAATTATTTCTAGACCTTTATTCCTGGGTGGGTGGGAAGCTTTTTGGAGTTTTTGCATATTTAAAAACAAGGAGCATCTATTTGTATTTGCCACTCATCCTTTGAAATTTCTTCTTGTTGATTCTTTAAATGAATAATTTAATCTATTATTAAGAATCCTTGAGCAGCATGATTGTCATGATTTTACTACTGCTTTAAAACTCTTTTGATCTCACCTGGTTATGGGGGCTTAGCTTAGAGCTTTATAGTGGAGTTCAGTTTATCGAGTTTCTCACTTCTTTCCCTTTGTGCCTGTATATATTTCATTGCAGTCTGACCTCCTCGTGGTGAATAGGAAAAAGAGACGCTATTGCCCCATATACTTTCGAAAGGTGTGTCTGGAATCTCACCATAGTGATGTTAGAGACTAGAGAGGGCAATGAAATTATGAAAATGTTATTTATATTTTTTAGATTTGTGGTTGATTTGACAGGAAGATATCGAAAAGGAATTGTCAATGGTGTCGAGGGCTTCAAGAGGTCCTGGTGTTTCTCAACACATTGTGGTATTAAACTCAGTCATCTTTCATTCTATTGTTGAATGTTCATACTTTTGTGCTACTTTAATTAAATCTATAAATACTTTTGTCAAACAACTCATATGATTTTTAGTCTTAGAAATGCAAAAGCAAATGCATAGAGGAAGTATATGCTGCATCTTTTGTATGCATGTTGAAAACAAGTGAAAGAGGATTGTCTTAGGGACATAAATACAAGCTTTATGGTTTTCATTGTATGACCAATAGTTGTGCTTTTTCTCATATTTCGCAGGTTGGTAGCCTGGAAAATGTTCTGAAGAAAATGGAGGTATGTGACTGAGAACATTGAATTATTTGAAGACTAATGCTCTGGCTTAAGTTTTTTTTTTTTTTTTTTTGATAGACTTTCATGCAAACTTAGTACAGCTCTACTATTCTGAGAGCTTCATAAGTGCACTCACTTTAGCAAAAAACAATAAATGTTGGACATAATTTTCCTCTGATTGGACAACTGATTGGTTTATCTTTGCCTCTCCTTCCTTGGTTAGCAGACGAGTGAAAGAAGTTCGGGCTGGGAAGATCTAATATTTGTTCCTCCGGGTAAAAGCCATTTGCAACATATCCAAGAAGTTACACAGTCATAAATTCTTGGGCACAAACTTCTGAACCAGGAGGATCTCAAATCAGGATAACCAATAGTATGCTCGGCATTCCATAATTAAATTGGTCAGCATAAGAGATTCGTGACTTGAACTGTTGTCTATTCCCTTCTCTTCTGCAATAAGATTTGATCATCAAAAGTGTTGAAATTCTCACTGTGATCGATTTGATCAGGTTATGTTGCAGTGATGCCCGCAGGCGCAGGGAAGAGAGACTTTTAAACACTTGAAAAATATGCTTAACATTGTCATCATATGTTTTAACGAAGCTTAGTAAACTGTAATCTCCCATTGACTTTTGTTTTTCCTCGGTGACAAATCGGCTGTATTTGACATTATTCATTATTTTTAGCTTGAGCTCATAAAAGATATCCAATTGCTGCAACAATTAAGCATATGGCTGCATTTTCACCATTTGTGCCCTACATTACACGCATGGAAATGCTTTTGATGTCACTTTTCGGACCTTGTTGGAACTTGTTTCGTCATAGCTGAATTATTTTTATGAATAGTACCCTTAAAGCTTAAGATAAGCTCAGTGATGGTGAGGCAACTAATATTTTATTTTGGTTGCTGTGATTTAGTTCGAAGTTATTCAGCTGTCTTCTGCTTTAGAAAAGAAAAACATCAGCCATTGCCTTCTGACATGAAGAATAGCCAAAGAAAAAGTCTCGTTCTAATTCTAATTGAGCACCATGGAATATTAAGCACCATCTTAGCATATAACTTTCTTATTACATTATCATAGCGAGGTGAACGAAGGAACCCCATGTCCATTCCAGGAGTGTTGAAGAATAGAACAAGTTTAAGGTCATGGTATGGTTCCTTATATTCATATGTAGCCAAGCTGATGAAGTTTGCATAATGAGAATCGGCCAGATCGAACTCATTTTGCAGGCCCCTCTTTCTGCCTCTAATAATCAAATAATCATTACTCAAAAAGTCAGCTGAGGGATACGCGAAATCAGCCAGTAGAATGGAACAAACAGAGTAAGTTCATGTCAAAGACAAAAAGTTGGAAGATTATGCAATGCACCAATATATATTCTTAAGAGTTGTGTCACAACTCACAATATGTTTTTTTTTCCCCCAAAAAATACAAACAAAACAGCTAAATAGCTGATAATAAGTGCATTAAGTTAATCTGATTAATTCACATACTCAGTGCAAGTAAATAACATGCATTACATGCACAAATTTGAAGCGTTATACAAAATTCAGAATCATTTGCAAGTCATGAATCAAAAAATAAAATAAAAACTTGGTTAATTAAAAGTTAAAACTGAATTGTATTCTCCTCTTACAGAGGTAAAACTGCAGTAAATTCTTCGTAAATTCTTCTCCATAGTAGCTGTAGAATATGGTTCATAAGTACAATTGCTTTTCATAGCAGTGACTTTCTACTTCTTAGGCAATGATCAACTTAACTTTTTCTTAAATCATAAAAATCATTTGAATGAATTAATTAATCACACCCTAATAATGATTCTCGTTGTTGTTGTTGTAGTTGTAATTTAATTATCAAATTGTTGACAAAGAAAAGAGGAACGGCGATAGTCTACCGTGCTAATTAGTTTGGTCGTGAGGAACACTTCTGGTATGGTGTGATCATCCTACCAAAAAGCCTCCAAATATTTCTTATTAAACATGATCCTCACCCAAAAAACAAATATTAAGTCATCAAATTGCAAATCGTTTTTAGAAAAGAAAAATCAAGTATTGGTGGCCTTGCAATATCGTAACGGCGTAAAGCGACTGTTCTCGACGTGCGAAATTGACAGGGCAACCATATAGTTGTTGGCAACTTCTCTCTCTTCTTAGCTGCTCTTTCTATGATGATTCCTATACCGCTATACCTTAATTTTTTTACCTTTTCTTTTTTGACTTTAGGGTGGCATTTTTTTACCCTGATATGAAATTGGTCCAAAACCAATAAAGCATAACACTGAATGATGCAATGAAAAATCCCATTAGATGAACCGTTAGTGTTTGTAATTTACATTGTAGCTGTAGATTCTTGGAGATTAAAGAAAGGTTACTTGTTGAAAAAAATAAGTGCATTTTCAGCAAATATTACCATTGCAACATATGGCGATTAGTATACCATTTATTTAGACCTCACCCTTTTCTTTTCAAGGAAAGCAAAATCCACACCCTTTTCTTTTCAAGGAAAGCAAAATCCAAAACAAGGAAACGACACTTGGAACTACACAAATGATTGGATTACTTGCCATTGAATATTGCTCAAATGTAGCCTACGCCCAACAACTACGTTCAAATCCCTTTTAAATATCTTTAGCATTATAATTAGTACTACTAGTAAATATAAATAACTCATTCGTAGTTAGTGCAACACCAGCATTACAATTTTAGCTCTAAGAAAGTAGAAAGTAGAAAGTAGAAAGTTTGAAACTTTGAGAGTTTGCTTTTTGATTTGCATTGTTCCACCATACCATATATATAGAGGATAGCTAAAAGATTGTGTGTTCAATTAGCTTGCTTAGTGTTCAAACTTCAAAAGAAAATGATCAAAGCTATTTCTCCAAAAGCTTTGGTAATCAGAATCAACCTATTCTTCTTAGCACTATTCTTGGTGGTGTATGCGTTTCTTTTTCTCCTACCTTCCTCAACTTCAATCTACAATGATCACAACCCTGCATCATTTGTTAGATGTTCATTGCGCGAATGTCATCATAAGGTAAGGTGAGCTAACTTAAAGATTAATGATTTCGCGGTTTACATAAAGATTAATGTGTTTCTGAATAAACTTGTAAAACTCATGTTGTGCTAATTTAGATGGAAAATGGAATCAAGATGAAGGCAGTCTTAGAAGAACCGATAAGGGATCAATCAATCCCAGAAAGGATTAGAGCTAAGAGGGAAAAGCCAAGCTTCTTGAACCAAATGAGACGAGGAATGAAGATTGGGATGGTGAATATGGATGGTGAAGATGTGAGCGAATGGAATATGCTTGGACAAATCATTCCTATCTATTTTAAACGAGTTTCTGAGTACTTTGAATGGAAGGATTTGTTTCCTGAATGGATTGACGAGGAAGAAGAGATTGATGGTCCGTCGTGCCCCGAAATACCAATGCCTGATTACGATGATTATGATTCCATGGATATGATAGTGGCAAATTTGCCACACAAGAAAGAAGAAGAAGAAGAAGAAGGAGGAGGGTGGGGAAGGGATGTGTTTAGGCTACAAGTGCATCTCATTGTGGCAAATTTAGCAGTGAAGAGAGGAAGAGGAATTTGGAGTAAAAGAATGAAAGTTGTGTTTATGAGCAAATATAGGCCAATGCCTGAACTGTTTCGATGCGATGACTTGTTGAAACAAGAAGGGGATTGGTGGTATTATGAACCAGACTTAATGAAGTTGGAACAAAAAGTGTCAATGCCTGTTGGATCCTGCAATTTGGCTTTGCCTCTCTGGGGAAAAGGTAACATTATTTTTGCATTTTTCAAGTTCAAACTTCAAATTAAGTTGGCTTCATTTCACTTAAATCTCCTCTAATTTCCTCTCATTGAGGACTTCCATTAATACATTCAGTCATATATTGGAAATTTGCCAACTTTGAAACAAATTCTTTGTTTGATAGTTAACACAATACTACAAATTAAAACCCCACATACCAAAATGACAGGGAAGATGCTCTTCTTCAGCAGAATGCAGTCATGCTTAGTCTGGGTAAAAAGCGAAAAAAAAACGCGCCAGGTAGGGGTCGAACCTACGACCTTCTGCTTAGGAAACAGACGCTCTATCCACTGAGCTACAGGCGCTTCACATTATGTCTATAATAATAATAAAAAACTTGGTCTTACTTTATGGTTGGGTGGTTGTTTTTTGGGGTGGTGGTTGGGTGAAATGTCCATTTCCATTTCACGGACGAAGAAAATTGCTTCTTTTAAAAAACACACTAGTGGCTCTATATTTTGATAAAATTCCTGCAAAGTTGCACTATAAATGATTTCCAAGTAGATAAGGAAAGTTCTTTTTAATAACTTTTTGGTGTACCAAATGAAATAAAAAAACTCATCAAAATGCATTATGGTAACTGATCGATCAGCACATTAAAAGTTACACGACAAGTTGCCTCTCCTCTCCTCTACCAAATTCTCAAGTAAACTTGCATGGAGTCACATCATCACTAAAAATAGTCATTTATCTGAAAATTAAAATCATCTTATATTACTTTATTTCTTACTCAAACTCCATTAATTTTCTGTTCTATTTAACTCTTGTGTTATGAATCTTAATTTTACCAAAATCCATGTTGTTAGTTTGAAGTTTTGAACATTGACAATTGCGCATTAATTAATACAGGAATCCACGACGTGTACGATGTATCCAAAATTGAACGGAGCACTAAAACAGTTAAAAAAGAAGCATATGCCACAGTTCTTCATTCCTCGGAAGCCTACGTTTGTGGAGCAATAACCTTAGCTCAGAGTCTCCTCCAAACCGGAACTAAACGTGACCTTATCCTCCTCCTCGACAGCAGCATCTCCGAACCCAAACGGGAAGCCCTTGCAAAAGCAGGGTGGAAGCTTCGATTCATTAAGAGGATTCGAAATCCAAAAGCCAAGAAAAACACGTACAATGAATATAATTACAGTAAATTCAGACTATGGCAGCTCACTGACTATGATAAAATCATTTTCATCGATGCAGACATTATTGTTCTGCGTAATCTTGATATTCTTTTCCATTTTCCTCAAATTTCTGCTACGGGAAATGACGGGTCAATCTTCAATTCGGGTGTTATGGTGATTGAGCCATCAAATTGTACGTTCCGCATGTACATGCAACGGATTAAAGATGTTGTGTCGTACAATGGAGGTGATCAGGGATTTTTAAACCAAGTCTTTGTATGGTGGCATAGGTTACCCAGAAGAATAAACTTCTTGAAGAATTTTTGGTCAAATTCTACTGTGGAGGTTGGAGTGAAGAATCAATTATTCGGGGCAGATCCACCGAAGCTTTATTCAATACATTATCTTGGATTGAAACCATGGCTGTGTTACAGGGACTATGATTGTAACTGGGATCTTGAAGAACAACATGTTTATGCAAGCGACGTTGCTCATCAGAGATGGTGGAAACTCCATGATACCATGGATGAGAGCTTACAAACAATGTGTGGGCTGCAAGAACGAAGGAAAATTGACTTGGAATGGGATAGAATGAAAGCTGGGAAAAAAGGGTTAAAAGATGGACATTGGAGGATTAACGTTACTGATCCCAGAAAGTTTACTTGAATGATTCGTATCAGTTTTGTATTCTTTTGCATTAATTTTCCTCCATTGATCTTTGTCTGCTCTTTTCTTGTCATAATTGTTCTAAATTCCCCATAGGTTTTTGTACAGAGGAAGTTATGCAATGTACGCATTTCATAATTAATTTATGTTTGTGTACAAAATATTACACTGCTTAGTTTGAACGTATATTGATAAAGTCCTGCTGGTTATAGTTAGTTGTAAATTAAAACCATTATTTTTAATCAACATTGAGATGTACATATTCTTAAAGAATATTTCTAATCAACAATATCAAGTTGGTAGAATTAATTATTTAAATTTAATTGATATATTAAATTCAAATTTGAAGCTAAAATATATTTTTCATGGCTTTAATAATTCAAGTTGTTCATCACAATTTCCCAACTAATAAATTTAATTATGTTCCAAATTCTGACAAACAAATTCAAATTGCTTTATTAAAAAAAAAGAAAAGAAAAGCAAATGCTGATTGGTGACATGAAAATGAATGTATGTCTACTAAAGGCATAAAAAATCATGATGAGAAAATTTGAACGTTTCATGATTTCCATATTATTAATATATATAGATTTTATAAAAACAGCTTGATCTTGACCATAATATATAATTTGACTTATTGGGATATAAAACAATTTTTCTGATGTTGGTTAGATTGAAACGTTACTTTGTTAAATGATTGGGTAAAAGGCAAGAATGATGGTGATTAGAGAGATATCAATTTTATAAAAGAAGAGAGTATTAGTTGAACAAACCAGCCATTAGGTACACCTAACAAAGCACAAAATATGCAAATTCATTGACGAATTACAAACCAAATTAATTGGATATATCCCTTACTTACAATGGTTGCAAGGAATGAATTGTCATAATTATCAACCAGATCAGGCATATTTGTTAAAAAGTAAACTATAACTTCTATGCATATCAATAACTATAAGACATAAATAAGTTTTTTTTTTTTTTTTTTTCATTTTTCAAAGAAGGTTGTGCGTCTGTTATGCTAATAACTAATACATATTTCTCTTTTAAATTGTATCCATGCTATTTGTCATCAAATAAGATTTGACACTGTTAGAAGTATTAAAGAATATATAGCGAAATTCTCAATTGTAAATGTTGACTAAACTTTGCATGCATGTCTGGATATGAATTGCCTTCGAAATGCCATAATTTCAAAAATAATTTAACCGACATTCCCCATTTCTGCTTAATAAGTTTTGAATATTTCGAAGTAAATTGAAGTATGTATATAATTAGTAGTAACTTGACTTATGAGCCAAACTCCCACTAACGAATTTGATTGTATTTCCAAACGTTTAATACCAAAAAAATTCCTGCAATTTTGTAAACCATGCAAATTACACACAACTCATCTGCCAGACTTATGCAGATGCCAATGTTTATATTGTTTGGATCCTCTACTATTGTTTGGCGCTGATTAGAACCATTTCTAGATGCCAATGTTTATCTTGTTTGGATTCTTTACTGGCGTTTGGCGCTGATTAGAACCATTGCAAGAGGGCAGAGCATTCAAACAAAGGGTGTAGGCGAGCTTAGATAGTAGAGGCAAGACATTCGAACAAATGGGAAGAGAAATATCATTGGGGGGATTCGAACCCCCGACCTTTAATGCCAAAGTGCGTTAAGGCTTCTCGAGGTGATCACCGGCAAACCCAGTGGATATGTTTAATTAGTTCAGTTTTGCTGAATGTTGGGCCATACAATCCATATGTTAGGCTTTGACTAACAAATAGTAACAAGTTCAAGCCTTTATTAGAAATCCATGGATAGAAGGACTCTCGATGACCACAGAAGCTCTTTAATGGCCCAATCAATATGAAGACGGACAAGGATGAGCAGTCCTTAGGGCCCTTTAATTTGTTAGTTAGACACGCGCCGTAGACAGAATGAAAGCCGCGCCTTAATGGGCGGCGACTTTAAATCATTTTCCACTTCTTTAATACAATTAAAAACTATTTCACTTAATAATTTATTATTACAAATTATTATGATTATAAAAAAAAAAAGAAAAAAAAAACAGAGCAGAGTGGTGACGAGGAAGAAAGAGGACAGCAGCAGCTCATCTCCTCCTATCATCCTATGATTCGTAGAAAATAATGTTGTGGTGGTTAAAACTTAAAAACTTCTACTTCATTTATACCACAAAAATTTTCCATCTCAAATTAACAAACAAATAAACAAACTCTTTAGGATCCTTAACAAATGTAAACATCATCTAATCTTAATCCTAATCCTAATCCTAATCCTAATCCTCTCTGTTATCTCAGTCTTCATGAATTTGACAGGTAAAAGCTCACATTCATTTTTTTTTTTTTTGTATAAATTTTGATGATCATTATTGTCACTGCTACTTTCAGTACTATTTGGATTCTCTTTTTATTTTGGTATTAATATTTTTGAGGCAGTGAATTGTTCAGATATTTGAAGGGTGCGAATAAATTTTGGAGGGCATATATATTTTTTGGCGTCTTCCATCTTGACTTCTCTCTCTCTCTCTCTCTCCCTTTTCGTTTCTGGGTAAAATTCAATTTCAGGGTATGCCCCTTCTGTCTCCCTTTCAATCTCTCTGTCTCTTTTTCTTTTTTATATTTCTTTGTTACTGATTATCAATCCGTTAAACATTGATTAAACCCGTCATTAATTATATAATTTAATATACTATTAATGATGTGTTTTTTCTTTTTTCGGTTGTTCGTGTGTTTTTAAGTTCTTGCATACATGGAAAATGGAAGCTTGATGTTTTGTAATCAGGCTTCATTTTAGATATATGATGTTTTTGCAGCTAACTAGGATGTTTGTTTTCGTTTGTTTTGCTTTTAATTGTATATTTATGGATTTTTGGAAAACTCGGTGCGCCAAAATGAATGTTAAACACATTAAATTTTTATTACCAATAACCAGATTATGGAAAGATTAAGTTTTTATCATAATCAGCTGGGAATTATCTTTCGAAACAAAAATTTATAGGATACGAAATTGGAAGAAAGGTTTTTGGCATAGCTTTCGTGTGGGAAGAATATTGTACAATCTCAAACATTTTTTTGTCAGGATTTGGAAATATTTGTTCTTTGGATTTAAAATTGAAAAGGGTTGAAATTTTTTCTGCAAACATGTAACATCATATCACCTCCCTTGTTCAATTTTAATGTTTTCTTGTATGTGGTTTAATCTTCCTGGTTATCTATGTGGAAAGATTAATATTTTGTGCATGTGTTTATTTAGAAATGTGTGCTTTGAGAGTCATAAGGGATTCCCTTGTTTTACTTCATTGAAAATTCCACTGGAATGCGCCATCCCATGTGCATCTTTCTCTTCTGTCTTTCGATCATTATTTCTGTTTGTTGTTGTGTTAATTCTGGGGCAGGGAAGTTGGAAATGGGGTTGGGTGAGATTGGTTGGATTTGAGATGGTGATTCTTTTATTAGAAACATTTCTGAAGCAAATATTATAGACAACACTTGTAGTTCATTCACGATGCTTTTGTAGTGCATATGTTGTATGTAATTTGTCCATCCATCTACTTCAAAAAGAGAGTCATTAAGACGGCGATCATCATTGAACATTACATATATAGCGTTAACACAACTTGTGCTCCTCAGTTGTTGCTAATCATTTGGCTACCCGCTAATTTGTCTGCTTTGCATTTTCTGGAGCTATTGCTTCAAGAATGAAAATGCAGAATCGGTCACATGTATGCTGATATTTGCATCTATGATCTTCTTATGCACTTTCTTTTATTTCTATGGCTATAGCAGCTTACATATTTTCTTTATTTTCCCCTGAAGAAGTTCAGTTGCTATCCTTTTTGTTTTGCAAGTATTTTGGGACTGAAACTCGTTAAAGTCAACGAGTGCCTTGATTAGTAATACATTGGTTACATAGAACATAGGTGTTAGTTTGTGGGCTATATATATTCACCTGTCATCTATTTATGTGATGAAAAGTAGGCATGTGTTACTTCATTTAAGTTGATGGAGATGGTCCAATCCCTCTGCATTTCTTTCTTTTTTGGCTTTTCTGAATTGAGTAACTATTTTTTAATTTTCAGGTTTATTGGATTTCTTGACTTTTCATAACACCCATTTGGAATGGGAGATGTGAAAAATATGGAGCAAAATGCCCTCGCAGAATCTCCTACTGCACAAAGTATTTCCCCTCTAAACAAGGATCAATCAAATAGTCCAGTTCCAACAGATTCTAATGGGAAAGTGGACTTTGTATGCCAGAGTCCACATGCTGATGTTTCCGAATTAGAATATTCAAAGGAGAAGTCTGAAGGTAGTGAATCTCTTCCTTCAGAAAGTCCAGTTTCGATCTCTGCTGGAATTGGTGAAACTGGTAAAATTTCTGAAGCAGGAGAAGCAGAGGCTTCACAACATGCTTCTGATGTCTCTCCAGTTGAGATTGAATCTATTGGTGGTACTCATATTCAGTCAAATGATACTTCCAATGGACATGCAGTAGAAACAAGTGCCTCTATTGCATCTACTGCGCATTCAGTTTCAGAGGAGTCTCAAATACAAAGCACAAGAGATTTCCGAGTCTCAATTCCAGCCATTAAAACAAGACAAACTGCAGAAGATGCCAGAATCCTATCTCAAGATGATATGCCTGCTAGTTCATCCCCTCATGTGAGAGAGAATGAAAGCATTAATCATGTTATGGCTCCAAAAAATGCTCCCCAGCCGGTTGCTAAAGTTTCCAAGATTGCAACCAGATTGGGTCAATCTGGTGACAGTCCTAAAGATTCTCAGAATAGAGGCCAGATTGACACTGCAGCACCTATTGAATCTGTTAAAAAAGCTGTTTCTAAATTTGGGGGAATTGTGGACTGGAAGGCCCACCGAGTACAGACTGTAGAGGTAAAGTTTTTTCCAACTCCTAAACTATTGTCTGTCACTATGATGGTCCAGCTTTTAAAATGCCATATTATTTTCATCATCTTTTCAATGCTTTCAATAATGTGTTTGGTGTAGTCTAATAATAGGTTATTATGAGATAAAAAAAATGTGGTGGGAATTGAGATTCAAGTTTGCCTATCTTTAATTTTTCCAGTGTAATAATGTGATTGTTGTGTTGTATATACTTTCCTAAAATGATTAGCAACAGTTATTGATAGATCTAAATATTACTTTCACACTGCAGAGACGAAAAGTAATAGAACAAGAATTGGATAAAGTACAAGAGGAGATTCCGTTATATAAGAGTAAATGTGAAGCTGCGGAAGGTGCAAAAGTTCGTGTTCTCAAGGAGTTAGAGAGCACTAAAAGATTCATTGAAGAATTGAAGCTCAACCTGGAGAAGGTACAAACAGAGGAGCAACAAGCAAAGCAAGATGCTGAACTTGCTAAACTCAGGGTGGAAGAGATGGAGCAAGGGATTGCTGACGAGGCTAGCTTTGCTGCTAAGGCTCAGCTGGAGGTTGCCAAAGCCAGGCATGCAGCTGCAATTACAGAATTAAAAACTGTGAAAGATGAGTTGGAAGCACTTCGCAAAGACTATATTGTATTAGTGTCCGAGAAAGATGCAGCTGTGAAGAAAGCAGAAGAAGCCGTTTCTGCGTCAAAAGAAGTTGAAAAGACAGTAGAGGATTTGACAATTGAGCTCATTACTGCAAAGGAATCCTTAGAGGCTGCACATGCTGCACATCTAGAGGCAGAGGAACATAGGATTGGAGCTGCTATGGCCAGAGAGCAGGATACCTTAAACTGGGAGAAAGAATTAAAGCAGGCTGAGGAGGAGCTGGAGACACTAAACCAGCAAATTCTCTCATCAAGGGATCTCAAGTCAAAATTGGATACTGCTTCAGCTTTACTACTGGATTTAAAAGCAGAATTGGCAGCATATATGGAGTCAAAGTTAAAAGAGGACACTGATGAAGAACTGAACCTCAAAGATGGGTTGGCAGATTCAGAGAAAAGAACTCATAGTGACATTCAAGCGGCAGTTGCCATGGCCAAGAAGGAACTCGAAGAAGTGAAGCTCAACATTGAGAAAGCAACAGCTGAAGTAAATTACCTGAAGGTGGCAGCCACATCTTTGAAGTCTGAACTGGAAAAAGAAAAAGCGGAACTTGGCACAGTTGAGCAGAGAGAAGCAATGGCATCAGTTGCTATTGAATCTCTTGAAGCGGATCTTGACAGGACTAGGTCAGAGATTGCTGCTGTTCAGATGAAGGAGAAAGAAGCTAGAGAAAAAATGGTGGAGCTTCCCAAACAACTACAGGAAGCTGCTCATGAGGCTGATCAGGCAAAAACACTTGCTCAAGTGGCTCGTGACGATTTAAGGAAGGCAAAGGAGGAAGCAGAGCAAGCAAAAGCCGGAGCAAGTACAATAGAGAGCAGATTACTTGCAGCTCAAAAGGAGATAGAAGCTGCAAAGGCTTCAGAGAAACTAGCACTTGCAGCTATCAACGCGTTACAAGAGAGTGAATCAGCTCGAAGCTCAAATGATGAGGATTCACCAACTGGAGTAACTCTTTCTTTAGAAGAGTATTATGAGCTCAGCAAACGAACCCATGACGCAGAGGAAGAGGCTAACTTGAGGGTGGCTGCTGCTATGACCCAAATTGAGGCGGCGAAGGACTCTGAATTGAGGAGCTTGAATAAGCTGGAGGAAGTTAATCGGGAAATGGCCGAAAGAAAAGCAGCACTGGAACTTGCGATGGAGAAGGCAGAGAAAGCCAAGGAAGGCAAGTTGTCTGTAGAACAAGAGCTGAGAAAATGGAGGGCAGAGCATGAGCAGAGAAGAAAAGCTGCAGAGTCAGTTCCAGAAGTACAACCAAACAAGAATCCAAGATCAAGCTTAGAGGAGAGACAAGAAACCAAGAACATTGACAAAGCACCTGAAGCTACTGGGTTGCATCAGAGGCTGAGCCCAAGAGCAAGCAACACGGAAACTGAATCCTCTCCTGAACCTGAAGTCAAGGTTACAAAGAAAAAGAAGAAATCATTCTTCCCACGAATCTTTATGTTTTTGGCAAGAAAGAAGACACAAGCTAAGTCAGCATAACCTCCTTTATCTAGATAAATTTAAATCCCCCGTCTTTCGTTCTTGTTTTGCTGCTGTTTTATTGCTCGTCTTTCTCCTGTATTTTTCCAACAGAATCTCCAATGTACATCTCTGAGTTTTTTTTTATGTACAACAAAGTAAAATGGAAATAATATTTGCTCGCTATTGGGGCTGATTACAGGGATTTCAGACAATAGACTTTTTATTTGGTTTGATTATAGGAAACAAAGAAAGTGTTTCTGTAATATATTGCGTCTTGAAATGCTGATTCTTGTGAATTTTTTCAAGATTCACAGAGATCATGATGATGATGATGATGATGATTGTTCATATTTCAACTTTTATTGAATGAATACATGGCTACTTGCTTGGAAATTGAAGCTTTTCTTTGCGAATTAGAAGATATATGGATGTTTGTGTTCTTAAAAACTTACGTGAGCATGATTTTGACTATCCGATTTTTTGTTCTTAATTTAGACAACTTAAACACCAATCTTGCATGATTTAGAGGTTGCAATTTCTTCAATTTTGCTCCTAGAAATAGCACGTTTAAATCCTAAAGTTTTTGTAGAATTTAATATTGGATTTTCAGAAATAAATCTCGATTTTCCTGAAACTATGTAAAGATGTTTTTAACTTTCAGTAGTTTTTTTTTTTTTTTTTTTTTTTTTTTTGCCCTTAGACTTAGTGAAAAATATATAATTTGGTAGTTTATAGTGAAAGAAAAAAAAAATGTAATAATTTTGAAAAATCAAAATTTTTGTGAGCTATAGCCTATAAGTTTGGGTTTTTGAGATCATTCGCTTTTTATTCCCAACTTAATGAAAAATGTCTAAATTGGTAAATTATGAAAAATAAAAAATTTGTAGGTTATAACCTTGGATTTTTTGGGACAAAAATTGCTATTTTTTTAAAGAAATATTTACCATTCTTCCAATTGTTGTCTTTTGTTATCAACTTAATGAAAAATATATAAATTGATAGATTATGGCAAAAAATAAAAAAAAGTAAATATTTCCAACTTTTTTATTTTGTCAAAATCTATTAGTTCACATGTTTTCAATTTTTTTTTAAAAACTCTATTAATTAACATATTTCTAATATGAGCTGCTTTAAAAAAAATTCATAAATGATAATTTCAAAATATCATTTTTCACTCAAGACTTGGATGCTATTGTCCATCAAAACATAGGTTTTTGACCTTTTTTTTTTTCAAACTTTTTGGAATGATGGTTGCAAAAGTACATACAACAAGATCTTGCAAAGAAAATTAGCTTCATAATGTGTCTAGTAAAATATAGTAAATATTTATTTCCACTAGTAGCTGATAAAAAAGAAGCAAAGTTGAATATCATTGGACTGCAATTAAGAACCAGAGAAGAGTGTATTAATGATTGTTTTCTGCCATGGATTGGAAAGATGTTCTAAGAGATTGTCAATAGGGCCAACATGAGTCACAGAAGCTTGAACAAAGATCCCTAATATTGCCACCATTGCTAACCTTCCTGCAACAGAATAGCCTCACTTTTTTAAGCATAATGGGATAGATATATATATCTAGGAAGGGAGGGAGAGGGAGAAGAAAATCTCCATAATCATGCTATACTACTAAACTAACCATTCTTGATCTCTTTGAGCTTCCATTCATGAGCATTCTTTATATCTTTAGCAATGCCTAGAGGATTCAACAAAGGACCACCAGGGTACCTGTTCAAATATATGTTCAATTTTCAGCCATTTGTCAAAGTACAAGAGATGAATTCAAACTATTTTTTGAAGGAGCAGAAGTTATAATTCAATCTTAAATAAGTGGGCTAAATCATAAATGTTACCCTGGTTCAAGGCCTTCAAATGCAGCTTCTAACCCAAAGAAAGATCCCTCTTCGGCTTGAGATCCAGGGTTTTTGAAATCCATATATCTCTTGGTTTCCACAAACCTGGGAAAAAAGAAACTGTTAGTTTTAGCTTTTCTTGGCTGTTTTACATAATCTCAAATCCAAGATTGCAGCAAGCCATGAAGAAAATGTTTTTTTGTGGATTAGACAAAGTACCCCATTAGCAATAGCTGAACGATTAACAGAGTTCTGGTACTGGCGAATTGAAATTTGGTGGCTCCAGCTTCGTACCAAATAGGCAAATCGCTTATTCCTGTAACACGAAGCAACTGCAGCAGCAGCAAAACTTGAAAATCACCAAAAATATGAAGCTATAAGATCTAAACAACATTTTCTGCAGGCCATTGCAGCTTACCATGTGAGTGATAAACAAAAAAACACAAAATTTCAAAGAACAATTACATATTTGATATTCTTTTTGTCCATAATTGTAGAATCCTCAAAAGCCCTGTTTTTCAGAGCCAATTAACTAGTAAAGAACGAGGGTTCAAAAAAAAGATTGGAAATTTACAGTTCCAATGCCACTAACGCACATCAGTTCCAAGAATCCCGGCAACTCCAGCCATGGCAAAACGAGAATGAACCAATTCTGCCTGTACATACCACCTCAAGCTTTCAGGGTCCTCCCCAAGTCCTAATGGATCAAACCCAAAATCCCCAGCAAGTCTGCAGAATCGCATTAACAACACCATAACACCATGATACATAAACACAGATGACTCCAATTACATGCATAGCAGCATAGGCATAGGCGCATAGCAGTGATTATCTACGAATTATGCATGTAGAGAACGAAGTATGGAGCATGAAATTCTTTTTGAAACTTTTGTTGACATTAAAGGGTTGGAGTGACCCTTACGTTCCATCAAGATAAGGTGGAGGGTCAATCCCCGGAAGCCATGTGGGGCGTTGCTCAGCTCGAACTGCTACAGTTCGGAGGTGAGTAAAAGAAGGTCCTCTTAATTTGGCTGGCCAACTTGTTTTAGTTACATCTAACGAAGTTCTGCAAGAACTCTTTCCAAAAATGGAGGAAGAGGCATTAAATGCCAGAATTTGGGAGCCTCTAATCATTGCAACATCCATTTTCCTTAAATTACTAGTGCTACTTTCAGTACTTTGTATCCTTCAGGACAAGAGGAAGGGATGGCCGCCACTTTTTAGGTAGATGTTCAGTTAACGGCTTTACAAGAAAAGATAGCAATGGCCCACTTATCCTTTTCTGCTGAAACCACTGGCTTGTTTTGCAATGGAATCACACCACATATTACAGTATTCTTTTTAGACTACTATTCTAGTCCTCCTCTACTTCCTTCCGTGATAAAAAATCAAAACCCTGAAGCCATGCTACAGAAAGAAAACAAATATTTGCAATCTTTAAATGCATGAGTATAGTCATAACACTTGTATACTGGATGCTGGATTATCAAGCTTGAGACTAATTGGTGAAACAACTTCTTCTCTTTTAAGGGCAATATCATCTTTGGTTCCAATCTACGTGCAAGCAAGAATGAAAATTACAACATAGCCTAAACAAATAACAGAGAAAACAAGGGATTGAAATTTGTGCCCCCTCTTACAAAAACAATAAAAGGTTGCAGACTTCATCTAAAACCACAAGGCAAGATGATTCTATAACTGTCTTAAATAGATTACACATGAAATGTAGATTAACCAAGAAAAGGGTCTGGTGAGCACATTAGACAAATGTAAGAATGTTGTCATCCAAACAAGAGGTTTGCTTAGATGTTCAATCGCCGGTTAGATATGCTGAAGGAGCTGACTTTCAAGGGGGTTGCAACCACCAGCGGTGCTTCAGGCGAGTTGCTAACTGCGAATTTCTCGTGCATGAATCGACTATCCACAATCGAATCATTCTTTAGAACTATCTTATAGCAGTAACAGCTCTTTAAGCCGACTTGATTTTGGTAGCATTCATGAGAACCATCCTTCACTTGTTGAAAATTCCATATCACGCTGAACTTGCCAACAGTAGCAACAAGATGACGCTCCTGCTTCCCACTCTCTGTCACCTAAAGCATGCAAGTATAACAAAGACTTAATCCCAAGGGAAATAGTTTTCAGAATAAATTTCGAGAGCAACAAAGATTTCTTTAATCAAATTTAACTCAGATATATGCTTATTGTGCCCAAGTGGAAAATGATTTAACAATTCTAAACAGGAAAAATGGAAAAAAATTTATGAGCCCACAAGAGGTTGGTGATCCTTTCTCATTACTTAGTAAATCAACTTGTCAAAATTGTAATGAAGAATTTCTTTTAAGTTATTTCCAGAAAATGTCAAATGAATCAAATTAGGAACTGTAGGCTGCAGCTTCCATTTATATCTTCATCCTGTTCATTTGGTATGCTAGGAGATATATTTTCTTGAAGCACGTAAAAGTCACTTGGTTTTGTAACTGAATGAACTTTAGTCTTATATTATATGCTGCATATTAAGTAGAATAAAGAACAGAACTCCTAGAGAAATACAAGTAGAAAAAATATACTTTCCATTGATGAACAAAAGCAGAGAAATCACATTTTAACAGGTGAACAGCACTCTCAAGCACACACAAACATTTTGGAACAGAATTCTCAATCGCACAGGTACACAACCTCTGCACGTTTCAACACGCATATACATGTTGCCAATATAGAGTTCTAGGAATGATAACTGTCTATGAACTGATCATGTGTTACTAGAAACTAGAGACCAAGATCCAGTCATCGAACCTTTAGGTCTTACAACACTCTGAACTTGTCCACATCTCCTATAGTTCCGCCAAAAAAAATTTGAAAATGTTGTCATATACTTGACAGAGCGCAAGAACCAAAGTATACATTATATCATTTTCAGTGCATTTTGGCATTCTTGTCAAGTACATTCCAGATAACAAAGTGCAGGAACACAAAATACTGAAATAGTACCAACTTATTATTTCTTTTGCAACTAAACACAAATAACATGTTATGAAGACACAATTCCAGGAAATTGTCTCCGGACTCCTTCCATGTTTCTTTTTTCTTTTGCTCAATTCGTATATTTAAAAACTAGTAAAGACTTGAACACCACTTTCTTGGAAGTATTCTGATGAAGAATTTAAAACTTGTAAATTAAACTCCAAGTAAGTGCATATTTTTGCATAAACAACAACAAACACGTACAGAGATTATGAATTTAAGAGAAAACAGAATATGGAGAAATTAAAACATTGACATACCCAAGAGAATTGTGCATTACGAAACTTATTGTTGACTCCTGCCATATGTGAATCCAAAGGAGTGAGCTTCAACAACCTTGGAGCTGCAATCCTATTCCCCATACGACCAGAAAAACCGTTCTTGGCCTTCCCATCCTTATCTGTAAACATAGTGCATATAAGAATCAAATAAGTATCTGTTGTCCCCAATATCCACTTTCCATCAAAAGTAACATCAACATGAGTAATAGGAGAACCAAGCCCTGGAAATGCAGTTTTGGCCATCCTCATAGACTGACTAGAATACAGCCTAATCTTCCCATCAATTGATCCAACCACAATTGATCCATCACCAGTGCTTGCAAAGCACTGAAAATTAGTCCCTCTCGAAAACTGATGCCCTTGAGTCCAGTTCAATACAGGTGTACTCTCATTAGCAATATTCTGCACCATCCCATTTCGATCACGCATATCCCACCTACACAACCTGTTATCATCCAAGCCCAAGAAAGTAGAACCAGTGGGATCTATTTGAGCACCTTTGCTATCATTTGCAATATCTCTCATTGTAATATCAGTTCCATCTTTCCCAAACTTCCACTCAGTCACAACCTTTCCAGTCTCAATATCCAGCTGATGCAAACCCCTTGTATGAGGCTTCCCATCAGTTATTGGACTCATGAGAAGCATATTAGTCTCAGCCCTCATTAGCAAAGCCTTCCTAGGGGTCGAATGAACCAAACCACTTGAAAAGCTCCCATTAGACCTTCTATTGTCAAAATTTACGTAAGCCCCTTTTCCTTGAATCCCGTGATTATAATTCCTCACAACTTGAACGCCTGAATCGCTAACCAAGAAACTATTGTCTAATGCACCCATTGCCAAACTCTGAATGGCACCAATATTTGGGGCTGCCTCCTCAAATTCCTCTCTCAAATCATTTCCTTCACGGGTTTTTTCAGGAGTCTTAAAGAAGTCATCTTCAGCGTTCTCCCACATTGAGTCATCAGCCTTTTCGGGTTTTGCCCAGCCGATGAAATCCTTCCCGTAAACCTTAACCTTGTTGTCATCATTTGCTTCGTAACCATAAGTATTCTCAAACAAATAGTCCTGAAACTTGTCGAAAAAAGAGTTGTACTCTTCGTCACTGAAAAACTTGGCAGCCCAAACCCCATTTGCCACAAAATCAACGCGCCGCTGATCCTTAATAGCCTTCAACTGCAGATTATGATCAATCTTTACCCGCAATTTCGACCCGATTTTCAAAACCCACCAAGAATTCTCCTCATATTCAGCTTCTTCCTCGTCGGCGTCGGAGTCATTGAGGTTCTGGGTTTTGACGAAGGAATAAGCGGCACATTTATCAGCGACAACCCATTTGGAGTTACAGGTCAGACCCCCAACGTGGAGAAAGAGCTTGACGGAGTTCTTTGGAGCTGAGTCGTACTTGTTGTACTTGAGTTTGAGTGCTTTGAGTTTGGCCTCAACTTGATCCAAAGAAGACGGGGATTTTGGGTCTGAGGATGACGGTGTCGTTTTAGCATCTTCAAAGCTGTCTTCTTCCTCGTGAGGGACGACTTCTGGGGTTTGCGAATCGGAATCGGAGTCGGACTCCGTGAGATCCGGGTCTTCACGGCTGTGATTGGCTCCCATTTTGCTTGAAAAACGACGGCGTTTGACCGGTTGTTTCAGCTATGGATGAAGAGAGAGAGAAGAGAGAGGGGCTGAAGAGCGGGAGTTTGAAATTTTGAAATTATGGAATTTTGAAAGGCTGCACAAAATTTCAAGCGTCTTTCAACGAGTCTGTCAGGGAACAGGGTAAAAATGGTTTAATTATATTTACGTCCACTAAAGTTTAACTAAACTACTAAACTTACTCTATAATTTAATCAAATTACATAACCAACTTTGAATAATAAATTATAGGGCGAATTACCTTTTACCCCCTGTGGTTAGGCATAATCACCCTATCGCTACCTCGTAGTTTCAAAATACCCACGTAACCCCTCGTGCTTTGGACTAATGTGGAAAATGGACGGAATCTGTTAAATCTGACAGAAATGAGTAATTTTACTATAATACCCTTAACTTCATTCCCAAATTTCTGAAAATCTTGTCTTCTCCACTGTTAACTTGCAGATCACCATGGTTTATCCAAGTTTTCTTTTTATCCAACATTAATTTTCAAATAAACTAATTATCCATCATTTTAATCAATTAAATTCTTTCTCACCAATAATTCTTCACAATTATCCAATAAACCATAATTTCCAACATCTTTTTTTTTTTTTTTTGAGTCCAGAATCTGCAAAAGGCAAACCAAATCCAAGCAGCCAAAATTCAAGATTTCTAAATCTTCAATCAGAATATATTCATCAATCAATGCCAAGTTAAAGACGTAATTGACACCAAAATCGAACTCCTTTATCAAGAATTCTGATTTTGCAATCCAAAGATTACCAAACAGTTTCCTCAATGCAGACCAATCCGAGGAGCATTCAACTGAGTTTCGAATCTCAACACTCGGCTCAAACCATTGGCACCGGCCACAACATCTGTGTGAGTCCTCTAATGGGCTACACATCTTCACGGTAAATCACGATGACCTTCTACGAAAATCTCTTCCCAACGACTCTAATGGTGGAAAACAACCCAGCCTCTGCCTTACTGTCTAAATCGAGCTCCCTTGGTGATGAAACCACTATATTCTCACCTGCTGAAGCCAAAGAAAGTATGGCTGCTCATCTCAAGAATGCCAGATCTGTGAAGATCAACCCCAAAATTGAGAGTTCAAAAAAGCAATTTTCAAGGACAAAGTTCAAATCTCAAGGACAAAGCTCAGATTGGTCAGATCTGTCTCCCAAGACTGAATGTAAGGAAAAGCCGGCAAAAGAAGGATGCTCCGTCCTTGGTGATTTCTCCAATCTGAAGCCATTCAATCACTCAGAATCTAACGAGGCTTCAGATGTGACTGAGACATAATTCAGAGGAACCTAAGTTTAAGGTTTGCAAAAGTCCTAACCTTCATTGTCTCTGAACTACGGAAAAGTGGACTCGATCTTTCGACCCCACCTCCGCCTTGGTGGTGGATAAATTTTGAAGCTGAGACATTGATGCGGAAAAATAGACTCAAACTCTTGACTCTGTAATTGGGTTTTTTGCACTAATTCCGTTGTTGCTTTTGTTAATGCTTCTTGTGGATCCCGATCGGTGTTTTCGTGAAGTGAGCTGAGGCTGCTGCGTTGAAATTTCGATCTGGGCAGCTTGATGAGTTCCGGCCGATCCCGATGTGCTGTGAGAGCAGATCGATGTCGTCGGGACTGAAGCTTCCGGCTAATATCCGATCGGTTCAGTGAATCTTTGAGACAGCCAACACCGAGGCTTGGTGCTGGTCCTCTTCAGCTGGCGGCGTGGACCAGTTGGTGGAGGGCAGCGGTGGTAGAGGGCTCTTGTTTGGAAGAAGAAACGAAAGAGAAAAGAAAGGAAAGAGAAAAGAAAATATAAAAAGAAAACGTGTTCATACACTATTTAAGGAAGGGTAATTTTGGAATTAAAAAAAAAGTTTAAATATCATTCGCAGATCACAGCGCGTGCAAACTACTTCTGTCAGTTTTAACAGATTCCGTCCATTTTCCACATTAATCCAAAGCACGAGGGGGTTATGTGGTTATTTTGAAACCACGAGGTAGCGATAGGGTGATTATGCTTAACCACAGGGGGTAAAAGTTAATTCGCCCTAAATTATAGCAAATATTTAGTTAACTAAAATACTAATAAAATTGATTATCTAGTAATTATTTGATGATAAAATACTAATAAAATTGATTGTCTAGTAATTATTTGATCGAATTTCAAAGTGAATTTGTTAGTTAAATCAAATTTTAAGAAAAATAAACATAATTAAGCCTAAAAGATTAAACAAACAATCATCTAGTAGTAATACTAATTTGATTAATATTTGGAGCTCCAAATAGTTTCTCTTATTCTTCATATTAGTAAGAATATTTTAGTTATTGTTTTTTATTTGTTTAATTTCAATTACTTTTACTCAAATTGTCTGTGTAATGTCCCAATGGATTTTCTATTTTATTTCTTATTTCAATTTATAAATACACGTTACGTATATTTAACATTTATCCGTTATAACTCATTTTAGTTAAATATATGTGGTGTATATTCATAAATTAAAATACGAATTGAAATAAGAAATGGAATTGCCAAGCGGTGAAATGCCCACTTTTCACCAATTCAATATAGTGGCATTATATTACATGTTTCTCACTGTCCTTTTGGATTTCAATAAGCAAAACGCTGAATTGAGACAATTTGAAAATTATGTTTTTTTGTTAAAATTGAAAATTATGTGATGCAGAACCAGGCCGTTTACCAACAACCTAAACTACGTGAATAGTAGCCCAAATAGATGAATAGGCCTTTTTGGAAGCCCAGTCATCAACATTCCATTCAACGAATTTAATATCCTATCCCTGATTACTTGGCCAGCTGAAAATTATGAACTAATTACAAACTGAAAAGCTAAAATTTCAAAAAAAAAAAATTGGCAATATTCACTTTAATTGCATGTTTACAGTGGGGACGGGTGTAAAATTTTTAAAAAATAAAATAAAAATAAAATCATCGTATTTTTAAATTTTACCATTTTTGGCTAAAATATGTGTAATATAACATATAAAAAATGTAAATTTGGTGAAAAATTAAAATTTCATTTTTTTAATGTTGTTCATTATAATGTATGTTCACAATTGAGATATATGTAAAAAACAGTAGGAGTAAAGCCAATATCAACACGTTTTTTAGCTTTACTATTTTTTACTAAAATACGTGTGTTATAGAAATTTGGTGAAAATATAAATTTCAATTTTTTTTACATCGTTCATTAAAATGCATGTTTACAATTGAGGTGTATGTAAAAAACAGCAAGGGTAAAGCCAATATTAACATGTTTTTTGACTTTACCATTTTTTACCAAAATACAATGTGTTATAACCCAAGAAAAATAAAATTTTCACTTTTTTTGTCACCCTTCATTAGAAGGCATGTTTACAATTGAGGTGTATATAAAAAACAGTAGGGGTAAAGTCAATATCAACATGTTTTTTTACTTTACCATTTTTTGACCAAAATACGTGTGTTATAACCCATGAAAAATGGAGGTTTGGTAAAAATTTTAATTTTCACTTTTCTTAGCAATATTCACTAGAATGCATATTAACGATTGTGGAGGGTGGAGAAAATAGATACAAAAAAAGTCAAAATCAACACAGTTTTTTAATTTGACATTTTTGGTTAAAGTATATGTGTTATAACCTATAAAAAATGAAAATTTAGTAAAAAAAATATATAAAAATTTCACTTTTTTTACTTCGTTCACAAGAATGTATGTTCACAATTGACGTGGGTGAAAAAATAGTAGGAAAAAAGCCAAAATTAACATGTTTTTTTCTATGCTATTTTTTTTACTAAAACACGTTTGTTATAACTCATGAAAAATAGAGATTTATTGAAAATTTTAAGGTGTGGTTGCATAGGACTTTTTAGCAAATTTCTCATCTCATTGAAAAGAACATATTTCTTTATATTTAATTCTCAAAACAAATTTTTTCAACTTCTCTAATCACAAAATGAGAGCATTTTAGCCTTTTCAATATTTTTTAATTTTTAATTTTTTTATTTGTTTGAATTGATCAGTGTTGACTGCCGCCAATCAACGCCAGTAGATCGACGCCAACTGAATTTCTACCATTTGACCAGAATCAGATCGACTGATGGTAACCGTGACGATCAATGACAGTTGACCGGCACCGTCAACCCAAATAATTAAATAAAAAAATTATTATTTTAATTTTATTTAATAAAAAATATATATTTTTTTAACAAAATTTATCGATCCAAATACTCAAATTTTAAAATCAAAATATTGTTTTTGTAAAGACATATCTAAACAAACAATCACTGAATTATTGGATTTTTGAAAAACCAAACTTGCTTTCCAGTGGTTATGGCTAATAAGAAGCTGGACTCATTAGTCTCAACATTACTTTTGTTATAGTAGATATTATGGATGATGATCAAAGCCATTATGGATGATGATCAAAGCCTGAATTTGTTTATGCCTTTTTCTCCCACACACAGTAGTCGTTCCCAGAAGTTGAAACTTGATAATTTGGAGGAATAAGGTTCCCAAGATCAAGCTTTGGCCCAATCTTGACAATGATTTTGTCATCTATCTTTGCAACATAAAGATCAGAATCTGATGCCATAATCTGCACTGTACTTGTTGCTGTAATCCCATTCCTCACCCTCAGGGTAGACAATTTAGAAATTTCATTCTTCAGTCCCCAATCAAAGAAGTGGTCATAGAACTGCAAAACCGAGCAACCTCTTGTATTAGTAGGATTAAAAATCACAAATTTCTAAAACAGCTAGTATCATGTGAAGCAGGTTAATGTTTAAAACGGGATTAATCACAATTACAACGCACAATAAAAATGGCTGAAAATTAGAATCACGACCCATGTCTCGTATATGAAACCGTTTCACAAGAGTTTTTGTCTTTCTTAAAAATTTGATTGCAAAAGTTTGATGTATACTATATCTTTAACTTCGTACCAGTGATGGAATCCCAGGATGTGTGAGAATATAGGCATATCCTTGCATGACTTTGTCTGATGGGAATGGCCACATCTTCTGCGTGGATCCAGTGTCATGATTATCAATGAAAGTCACGGCATTTTGAGGCAAAATTCCAATCATTCCTGGAGGCTTC
This sequence comes from Ophiorrhiza pumila, assembly GCA_016586305.1. Classification (NCBI taxonomy): domain Eukaryota; kingdom Viridiplantae; phylum Streptophyta; class Magnoliopsida; order Gentianales; family Rubiaceae; genus Ophiorrhiza; species Ophiorrhiza pumila. The sequence goes on along the minus strand of BLIW01000010.1, from coordinate 3,293,498 downwards.
CCATTAGAGTCCTTCAATCTCCATAACTCACCCTGCACAGCAGCTTGAAGAATCCCTTTTGTTGTGAAATCAAATGCTGTCAGTACAGCTCCACCTCCATTTTGAACCCACTCTGCTAATTCATTCCTATGATGATCCTGGTTATAATCCGGTTTTCCATCTTGACCATAAGAAAGGGAATCCCACAACTCCCCAACTGCAAATTCAGGAGAAGTATTTTCCATATAAATCTTGGTGATACTCGGAGCATAACCCCTGACAAAATCAAAACGCCAGCCATCAAATCCAATATCAGTCTTGAGCCAATTCATCCAGTCAGATAACTCTTTCTGTACCCTTGAATTAAGATGATCAATATCAGGAGCACCTCCAAAGTCAGCTCCCGTATCAAGATTCCCAGTTCCATCTGAATATTGAACATCATCTCTGCAAATGCAATTGGGACCCCAATCGAGACGATCATCGGAGGTCCCTCCCTCAAAGATGCAATAGATTCCTCTGCTGTCTTTGTAATCAGCACATCTATGGTTTATGACTATGTCAGCAACGCATTTGATCCCCTTGTCATGGAAAGCCTTAATTAATTTTCTCAATTCTTGTTCATTCCCGTATTTGGATGCATTAAGATCATACAATCTTCCTGGCATATATCCTGCACAAAATTGAAACGCGATGGTTCTCAACCATCCCAAAACATCGCTGCTTCAACGGTGCAAGAAAAACAAGAAAAGGATTGAAGATTCAACTACCTTGAGGTGCGACAGAGTGAGAAGGTGGAGGTAACCAAACAAGGGTGACTCCAGCGCTGGCTAAGTCCGAAACGTCGTTTAAAAGTAAGTTGTACCATCCGCCTTGGTGGTTGTTGGATTCCCAGTTGAAACCCTGAATTCCAGTCAAAGAAACCAGACAGAACGTTAGAGGAAGCAATAAGCTAATGAATTGAGCAAGTGGACATTATGTTCGTTGGTTTCTTGGGATACCTGAAATAACAACGTTGGAGATGCGAAGCTAGAGATGAAGGATGTCCAGGCAACAACAATGAAAACGTAAGCGAGAGAATTTACAAGACTCTTCATTATCGTTCCAAGTAAGAACAAAAATTAGCACCTGAACTGAAAGTCCGAACACGGAATCAATGATGGCTGAGGACTGTCTTAAAGGAAGATTTTCGTCTTTTTTGGGTTAAGGGAATCATCACTAGTATGAAAGATTATATGATAGTCAGCTTCTTGCGTGAAAGGCGGAAAAAGGAGTCATTTGTTCACACTCGTGATGCTTGGGAAACATTACGAAATTTAGGAAGATCGTTGTCATTTCTCGGAGCTTTCTATGTAAAGTTTTCTCGGTATCTTTTTTTATATGTAGACTTGAACGCTAGTTGCTCTGATTGATGCATATGATGGGACCAGAAAATTTATCTCAAAACGTTAAAACGATTGTCTGCCATTCTGCCTTTCCTGTGCAAATTAAGAAGTGTTTGGATTTGAATGCAGGGCACGTTGCTGTGATTGTTGCATATGATGGAACCAGAAAATTTATCTTAAAACGAAGATGCTATACGCTATTAGTCCTACTAAATTATGCTACCAAATTTGCTGCCCTAAGGGCCGGTTAATTTGCTCATCTAGCCGTTTCAAACTGATCAACACGATTTACAAAATGACAAGTTCTCTGTAGTAATAAACAGAATAGACAGCCAAAATTCAACTACGAAATCCCGGTTCAGAAGCCCTTTCCAGTTTGGCGATTGCTTGCATCTTCAGGGCTATGAACCCAATCCTACCGAGATGCCTTGAGATTTTGCTCAAGGTTTGTATGACTGAATATCTGCAACGACCTCAACAGAATGGCTTCTACTTAAGTGTGAATAGAAAGGATCACAAGAGCAAGCCAAACCCTCATCCAGATCAACTCAATTGTAGCCAAAGAAAACAAAAAGTCATGCAGTAGTAAGAGTTTGGAAGCAAAAATGATGCCTCCAGCCTCACCAACTCGTAATGGTAATCAAACCGCCTGTTCTCATTCTGGTTCTTCACAGATCACACATACACACAGAGTTATGAGCGAATGAGTGAAATATAAAACAAACAAATCAAATTGACTACAAGTTTACAACCATACAATGAATTATACTATTGCTCACCTTGACAAAATTACCAAAAACTAAGTAGTAAACGAAAATATGTGCACTAAACATGCATAATAGCAATACTCAAGGTAACACAAAATAGAAGCCATCAAATGCAAAATAATATAAATGACAAAATGTTCCATCAAAGGTATGACATAAACAATGGTATAACCCCTTATGCACATATGTGTTGGGAAAATAACTGCACATGAAAATCATCAAACCCAAGTATGAGGTTTGCACAAAAAAAAGAGAGTAAGATTTAAGACCCACCCCAATAGAAAACCAAAACAGTAAAAGACGAAAATTGAACAAAATGGAAACATCTGTATATCCAAGTAAACATGAAGCTATAAAGAATAGCATAGTAGAATGACATAATAAATGTGATAAATTTTCCATTTCAAATTCCACAAGAAATGTGAACCAAGTAACAAAGTACAAGAACAGGTCCTTCATGAGAGATATCGAGCCAGCAATTGAACCAATTTTGTTTTCTACTTGTGTGTGTACTTGAGATGCTACAGAAAGAGAACAGCTCTGCTTCTTATTAGCTAATTGTATATCTCATCACATCTTTGCAGGCTTTGGGAAAATGTCTGGAGTGAATTTCTGAGCTGCGCTGATGCTTCCCTTAATCCTCATGGCCCCTCTATATTGCATATAAAGAGAAACACCATTAAAATTTTGATTTCCAAGCAATCCTAGAGAATCAACCAAATAAATGAAAAGTCCTCACCTCATAAAAGCAATTTGGGGGTTCATCTTTCCAGAGGCTATCTTAATGAAATCATCATCAGTGAAAGAAAAGGTTGCATCTGGCTTTCCATCTTCATACGGCCCTAAATTCCAAAGATTAAGAAAGAAAGGCCTCAACAAAACAGATTATGTTATATGTACACATAATATACGTCCCTCAGCTACATACATTAACCTACTAGAGTGCAAAAGAAAGTACCTTTAAGCAAGTAAAAAAAGTTTTATGCTGCACAAAATAACCATACGAGCATAATGCTAAAAGCCCAAATCTTGGAACAAGTCCATGACCAATATAATTTTAAACCAAAAATCTGGTGATCGACTACTTGCTTATTCATTTCGCATAACAGTTGGATAAATATCATCACTTCAAGAACAAAATTAGTCAAACATCGTAGTAACTAAACACTATGGAATCTCAAATTTAACAATATAATTTGACAAATTGGTATTGCCATAAAGTGGCATTGAGCTATACAATTGTGCAAAACAAACATACAGCGAGCAATAACAGAATGGAAAATTAAGCAAATTGATAAAGATCACACCTTTCTTAACCTCTCCCTTCTTGAGATCAACAACATAAACCTCCTCATTGAATCCCAGTTTCTGTTAATCCAAAAACAAGAATTGCTGACTAAAGAAAAAAAAAACCCAGATGGAAAAACCAAAAAAAAAAAAGGGGATTAAGGGTGGTGGTGAAGGACCTTTGGGGCGATATTAAGCTGATAAACAAGGCCAACTTTCTTGATGAGGGCTTTACCGGCATCAGTTGCCATGTGAAGCTTCATTTGATCCATGAGCGCATCGGACTTGAGCTGAACGGATTTCTTATCAGCAGACATGGCTGATGATGGCTTCCTTGCTTAATCCCGCTGCAAATTTGCTACTAAAAGACAACGTCGCTTAACCGAATTAAAAACACCGCAAGAGGAAAACAAGGAGGAGAGGGGGAATTTTATAGGATATGATCACTGATGAGAAGCAATGAGCAGTTGAATGTTAAATATGGGCTGATTATAGTAATGGTTTCATTTTCGAGACGGGAACGATTTCTTGATGACTATAGATAACGAACACGCCATTCAAGATCACCTACGTCTCCTTAATGTCAGGCAGTGGATTGGATCAACATTTGAAACAATTTCATAATCCTTTTATTTTGAATATTATTTCGTCTTTATTCTAAAATTTTTCAATTTCTTAACTTTTTATTTAATGTTGAAAGGAGAGATTTGCTTCTCAAAAATAAATAAATAAATAAATCTTGGGTTTTAGAAAAAAAAAGTCTTTAACCCTAGCCTCATTTCTTGACCCAAAGTTTTAGCCCTTGGCAATTTGGCATGGCCTTCAAAATATGGGCTAACAAATTACCAATAAATGCAGGTTTCTAGCCATTTATTTTTTTGTTCTCAACTCAACTAAAATCACGTAAACTAATAGATTACAACAACAAAGCCTTTCTCATATTTCGTTATTCGTATCCTATAATTACTTTTTATTTATATTTAATCATATCATATCTTTTTGAGTCCAGATTCTCTGTCCAATATTTATCCAGTCTTATTCTGTGTAACGTTTAAAACTATGTAGTTTCATTAAAATTAGATATTAAATGCATAAATATCATTAAAATTACTTAAAAATTATTAGACCCTAACCATTTTAATTAGGACAGAATAAGACAGACAAAATCTATTTCTTTTTAGGTCTCCCATTTCCCTTTTAATTTGGGTTGATTTTTGTTACTTTCTACGCTGTGCATATATGGGTCTTCTATGCACATGTTCAAATTATGAACGTGTTTCTCTCATTTTATTATCTATTGGAACTAATTCACATTCTTTCTAATACATTCATTACTTATTCTATCTAACTTGGTATGTTCACACATCCATCTTAACATTCTCATTTCTACCACCTTCATTTTTGTTCACAATCATATTTAGTCGCTCAACATTCTGACCTATAAAGACTCGTTGGTCTTAGTTGTTTTATAAAAAAAAAACCAAACCTAAAGGCCCAACTGTATAACAAACAATTGTCCAAATTCGAGTATTAGTCCCATCCAATCAATTGTCCAAATTCGAGTGTCCTGAGCCATGGTCTTCAATCTTGATCATTGATAGGAACTTTTGTGGGTTGATTGAGAACAAACATAAAAAAATAGGTGCTAAACTGCGAATAAACTTTTTTGAAGCATGGGCTTCTGAAAATACAAACTACAACGTGCGTGTGATAATGGCCATTCTTCTCTCATCCAAAACATAAACATAAACATAAACATAAACATAAACATAAACATAAACAGACAAACCAAAATAACTCTGAATCCTTCATGGATCACGCGGGCAATCTTAGAATGTAGAGATGCAACTATGAAACTTCGCAGGTAATTCTATTAGTACTTTTGTTTTTAAATTCTAAGTAGCAGAAAACAAGATGTACATAGAAGAAACCTTTTGTTCTCCTAGCCTTGTTTCATGTTGCTGTTTTTCTTTTGAATGGCACTGCTTTTTCAATCTTTATTTCATTGTTTGATGCTCTGTTTGCAAAACCCAATTGAATTGGTGCTTAATTATCCATGTAAGAACTGTTGGTTTGCAATTTAAATTGCTATAAAGACTTCAACTTTGCTTCTTTGTTTTATCCGGCTGGCATTCATGTTATCTTATCCCATAAACACTTCAACTTTACTGCTTGTTAATTATGGTATTATGTGACATGGTGGAGCTTATATGAAACCCTACCATGTGACAATCGATTCTTCATGTTGTACTTAAGCCAATTGCAGAGCCTTGATTGTAAGTTTTCATGTGCAAAACCGCAAGATTTCTTTTTGTTAAGTATCCAATCTCTTCTGTTTTTCTGTGATGCCATAGAAACAGAACTTGTATCCTATCACAGATATGCAGAAAGTGCGAAATGTGCCATGTTATCTTTCTATTAAACATGAAGTGAATACATGCAGCAACATGATATAATATAATATAATATATTAGTGTATGATTGGATGAATATTGAGTTCTTGACAAGGATCCCAATTTTTGTTGCATTTTTACGTTTGGTGGAGATACATTGTATTGTGCTACTTTAGTTCTGCTTGACGTTTCCAAATTAATGCGAAGTGATTGTGCTTTTCGGGTCTGCTGTCCTCTCAACATGGAATCATTTGTGTCACTTGTGTAACAATTCCTACTAGCTGTATTCTTTTGTTGCTCTTAAATGTATGCTCAATTTTCATCATGTCTTGTATGCTACTTCTGTCTTTGCTTTGCACCTGTTTAATCCCAATGGTATTTCTAGAGTATGGTGAGATAAATTCATTTTATATGACGGTCTAACTGCTTGATTTGAAGGAGGCTACTTGCATATTAACAAAGGACCGGAAGTCCATGAGATGAGAAGTTAAATATGTTGCTCTACTTGCAGCTAGACAGGATAATTCAGGCCAAAGGATTCCCCTAAGAATTATGCACCTCTTGATGAATTGTATGATTCAGATTGTTATTTTCGGTATTTTCTGTACGAGGTCATGCAAATGCAAGGACTACTTTGTCAGACTGTTCCTTCCAGTTCTGGTTGGAAAATTTACAGGCATTTTATCAAAGGAACTTCATTTGCTGCCAGTCTGCTACTAAATAGGAAAATGACTCAATTATGTCACACGAATGCAAGAATGTCACACAATCATATACATTTGAACCAATTGACTCGAATTTGCATGGTTCGATCTTCACAAGTTAAGGTCACATCTAATGAAAATACTGTAGATTTATTTGATGAAGAGGATGAGCTCTGTCCTGTTGATTGTGTGAAAGAATTCAAGACCGACGAGGAGTTCTTCCAAATTCTTGAAATGGCCAAGAAAATGAATGCTTTAGTTGTCGTAGACTTCTACCGGACTTCTTGCGGCAGCTGCAAGTACATAGAGCAAGGATTTGCAAAATTATGTAAAGGATCTGGAGATCAAGAAGAAGCAGTTATATTTTTGAAGCACAATGTGAGTGTTATTTTAAGCTTGTAAATGATTTGTTGCTTTATTTCAAAAGTCAAATGCTATAGATGGACTGTAATATGAACTACCAAAGAAATCAATTAGCAATAGAACAAGATAATAATGTTAGCATATTCATTGCCACTCTATTTATGGTAGAAAAGAGAATGTGCAGTTCTTAAAGCAATGGCTAGGAACGGAATGGGATGAGGTGAATATCTTACATTTATCCATTTGATTAAATCAAATGAAAGTACTTACATATGCCAGTCTCTACAGGTAATTGATGAATACGATGAACAGTCTGAGGTTGCTGATCGTCTTCGAATAAGGGTAATTCTGTTAACAGCTTTAATTTAATATTGCCTAAGTTGTGTAAATGTTATAGGAGTAGAATGACATCGAAGTGTAGATCAAATGGTTTACATCTTCATGTCTGAACCAATAGGTCACGAGTTCAAGTCATTAAGGGGTAGGTGGAGTACCAATGTTGATCCTCTTTAAAAAATATAGTAGTAGAACAATTGAGAGGAATGGAGGATGGCTGTTCATCTTCTTATTTTGTAAAGCTTTCTGATTGTGTGGAATATTGTGATTCAGTTCATATTCCTAGTTACAACAGAGTGGAAAGTTTGACATCTCAGCTTGGAACTTTTTCCATTACATGAAATTCTCTAATAACAGCAAACTTTATAATGCAGTCAGTGCCCCTTTTCCACTTCTACAAAAATGGAGTACTGTTGGAAGCATTTGCAACCAGAGACAAAGAGAGGATACTTGCAGCCATTCTTAAATACACAGCACCTGCTAGTCAAGATGCTTGAGCCAATCTGGTTAGGATTCTGGAAGTATGCTTCCATGCATTCAAGCCTGTATTGATATTTGTGCAGAAGATGATCCTTTTTCTTTTCTTGTTACATGCCACAGCAGCAATATATATCTCAGAAAGTTGAGTTTGTGGAGAAAAATTTACATGGGAATGGAAGTGAAATGGAACCTGTTTATGTTTCAGTACCTGGAGCTCTATTGGTGCAAACACAATCAATCTTTAACTTAAGAGTAACTTGACAATACAAAGGAAACAAATATTTCTTTAAAAAAAAATGCGAAACAGTGTATAATGCAAAACTTGAAAAACTTGAGTGATCTGTACCATTTGAGGTTCAAGTTTTGGAAACAAATTGCATATTTACTTAAACCATCTCCAATACTGCGGTATTATAGCGCAGCTGCGGAGTCAAACAGTGTGTGGCGCAGGGTTGGATGCTCCAACCATCCAACCCTGCGCCACTTTTGCGCAAGAATTGGAGCGCAGCACTGTAGCTGCTGTATTTATTTTTTAAGCATTTTTTTAATAATTTGGCCTTTCTCCTCTATGGAAGTCGTTTTCTTCAGATTCTTATGATCAACAAAATCATCCCACCATTCTTTACACATGGCTGTAGACTGTACCTGTCTCACTCTATGATTTACTAAATATTTGTAAGTCTGCCCATCATTTTATTTCTGTTTCAGTTGTCATTCATACAATAAGTTAACACTAGAATAAGATATTGGCTTGCCCAAATCACTGGATTTTATAATAGAGCATAGACTTGAGTGTAATATTACAGTTCTTATGCTCATTCTAGTTAGTTAATGTGAAGAATTCACTTTGAACTCTCTGACTTGAGAGGACTACGAGAAGAATTCTGAAATACCAACATAGCCAATATTAATTCACCTAAACTGATGGACTAAAAGTTTTGGTAACAATTGAGCAGGTCTACCCAGGTTGTCAACAGAGGACCATTGTGCTTTTAGATTGTGCCCTCCAGCTGAGGCCGCAATAACCCTTTAGACAAACCAATGAGACACTAACCACTTGGCCATGTAGTAACGGCAGACGAAAAACTTTATGCGGTGAAAGTAGACACATGTCAATAAAGTGATAAACAAGAATGCAACATCAACTTTCAAAACAAACAAGAGGGCTCACATCAAATGTCAAACACACAGAAGAAGGACAATATTTTTATTATGTCAACAAAGCCAAATCACTTTAGTGAATAATTGCCTCGAATCAATCTCTGCGCTTCTACTTTGGATGATTAGAATCTTTTTTCAATTCAAGATTCTTGCAAATGCAAATTCGGTACAAGATGCTTGCTGTAAAGTTGGGGAAAATTAGGGATGGATGTCATGCATACAATTCTTGATTGGGAGGGATGTCATGCATACAATTCTTGATTGGGAGTGAAGAACATAATTTGTCATGGAGAGAAAAAAGGGAAATCTTTCATCCATCCCCAGATGGCCTTCATAGGGGATGAGGAGTCAGAGAGAGAAGGTCCTTCTAATAAATGCTGAGTCTAATCCATAAGTTCAATGAAAGGGAAGGATCATGGATGTGCAATGAGAAGAAATCACGTTCTAATGGCTGCCTTATGGACTTAGGCCGTAGATTCTTTCCAGAATGTAGTTGGAAGTCCATGCAGAGGGACTGGGAATGGACCATACTGAATTCCACTTTGAGATCCCACCACTTCCCACCTACAACACACAAAATCCCCTTGTCAAATATCATTGAGCAACATTCTTGCATGAACACACTTCTGGCATTATCAATCAGCATTGTAAATGATTCTAAGATATCAAAATATGCCTGTTTAAATTCGACTTTGTGGTACAAAATTACCTGAACTTGGAGACTAAATGGTGGATCAAGACGAGCATTTCCAGCTTTGCAAGCTCGTTACCAGGACATGCATGTACTCCACTGCCAAATGGCATAAATGTGTTCGGCTTTGGTGCAACCTGTTTAAGTGCAACATGAAGAAAGTTTTAAACTTAAAAGTATCTTCAAAAGAAAAATGGACTTCACAAATAGCCTCTTTGAGAAAGGTGATCAAGTCTGAATACGTACCTCAAATCTCGAATGATCAAATCTCTGAGGATCAGTAAAAAAGGCTGGATTGTGATGAATATTCCTAAATAGAGGCATTACCTTCCAACCTTTTGGAATAAGGTACCCTGCCATAATTATGAATGTTTTCAGTTCCTCTGAATGTCTCAGTTAGAAAACAAGTGAATATACAAATGTTTTCACCCGGATAATCGCACTATGGCACAATCCCAGAGACAATATTTTTTACCTCAAAGCTTACCTTTGTATTCTACATCGGCTACTGCTTCTCTGAATGTGAAGGATATAATGCTTGCCATTCTTAAGCTCTCTAAGACAACCTGAACGCACACATAGTCACACAATGTAATCAGAAAATCATGGGTTCTCTGTAAACTAGTCATAATAATTTTTTAATTTGATCAAGATTCATTCTTTGACATAACAGTGACTGCACCTTGTGAGTGATTGGCATCTCTCTAGTCTGAGTCCATGTCAAATGACGATTTTCTTTGACATTTGATAGGTAGATTGCCTTCTGCTCAGCCTGCACGCACATTTTAGTCGTTTAATTCGATAAATGACAACGTTTCCAACATAAAAAACGAGGGATTACTTTCTTTTAGATCCAATTTCAATAGTAATAAAAATGTGATCATCATCCAGATTATACCTTTACAGCCTCCAGAAGTTTAGAGTTATCATGGAGGTACTTGAATATCCATGTTATGACACTTGCTGTGGTGTCCTGTGCAGCAAATAGAACTCCAATGATGTTATCTGCAATTTGATCATCATTTAGAACTTGACCCTTCTCATCTTTACAGTTGAGTAGACATCCCAAGAGGTCTTTCTCTGGTGTTCTTTTTTCCTTCCTTTGACTTATAATTTCACTAAGGCATTCGCTCAGCCTTTTCCTTGCCTTCAAGTAAAACATCATTCAGCTAATTGCTTGTAATAATTCAATTCCTATCAATGACTAAGCTAATTCGTAAAGCAAATGGACTATTAATAAAAGTGACGAATATATGTAATAATCGATAGTCTTTGCTTTGTTGACATGCCATTGTTATTAATGGAGATATTAATGCATTTGTTAGAAATGACGGTGGTTTTTGGCTGGTTCACCTGTACGGCCTTTCTGTATGGAGTTCCAGGTAAGTTTGTTGGGAAAGAGTTGTAACCTTTATCTACAATGCTATAGTTTTCCTTCAAAGCTTCTTTATGTTGAGCTTCCAAATGACCAAATAAAGCGAGAATGCCCACTTCGAAAGAATACTAAACAATGTAATGATATCGAAAAGTTAGAATACAACAATAATGCAGCACAAAAAAGCTTTCTATATTTTTCGTGTATGGTATGAATTCATCATTGAGATTTGAGAGAAAAACCAACCCTTTTCAATTCATGAAAAGTGTTAATAACACGGCCGCCTGCCAAGGACTCCAATGTAAAAACTGCAATGGCTTCAACATCAGCGACAAGATTGCGAATAGACTCGGGGTACAAGGAACCTTGAACCAGCTTCCTCATGCGGGCATGATAGTCTCCTTGGTGGAAAAACAGTGCAGAAGGGCCTATCAAAATTTCTTTACTTTTGGGATATGTGGGCTTAAACAAGTCAGCTTGAGTAACCAACACAAACCGTGCGGCATCAGGGCTGGCTAACATCACGCATGGATAGCCTAATACGTGAGTCTTGAAGATTTCTCCATACCTGGGATCAAATTAGATTAAGATAAAACTCATGCATTGCTTGGTAAATAAATGGAAGAGGATAATTTATGCAAAAGTACTGTATAGAGAATGGTGGCAAGAAACCTTCTCTGTCTATCAGTAAAGAAGACATTGGGATCTTGAGAGTAAAGCTGAAGAGTTTCTCCCATATAAGGCCACCCCATTGAGCCTGGAGGGAGTTTAGACCTTTTCCAGGTTAGTTTCTTGTTTCTTAGGATTAAGGATATATGCCAAAAAACACTCTTGTTTCTTAGGATAAAGATGTAAGAAAGTAGAGTAAGGAGAGAGATAAAGACATGTAGAAGGACTTTGCCCGTCTCCATTTCTCTCTTTCTTCCTTTCTCAAGAACACTAGATTGGTTAAAGAGATTTTGCTTCTTGTGCGTCTAAGAGTAAAATGCTTCTTTCCTCTATTCAATTCTATGTTTTGAGTTGGAGTCTGGACATGGTGGTATAAATAGGAGAGTATAGGAGGATAGAGACAAAGTACGAGAAGATTAACCTTAGCTAGCTTGTTTATATGCACTATTCAGATAAGTATGACACTGCTCAAAAACAATACACCAAATCATCTTGTATGACAAGTTTTAATTACTCCTGCCTATGTAGCACAAGTCCATGTTTCTTGATGACTGATGCATTCAATTTTCATGTGAAAAAACAAAGCTCGCATACCGACTTCTCCTTCAAAACAAAATCTGATGACTAGGTGCTTGGTAAGACTAATCTCATCGATAATTGTACGATAAGTGCAATCATAGATAACTCGAACTTGTCAAATGAAAATTAATGGCTCTCTCAAATGAGTCACTGAGGTATTATTAGCTAGCAATTCTATTCGTACACAGTATATGATCATTGCTTAAGAATGCTCAAATTTTGCATAAGATTTTCCTTTAAATATTTTGATAAATGATTACAATTTCAGTATAACCGTGTTTTGATACAGATTTTGCTAGAAGAGAACAATGATTCAAGGTAAAATGAGAACATTTCTCCTCTTGTGCCCGTCTGTTTGCAGGTGACCTTCTGGGATTTGCTACATTTGCCTCCCTCGGGCTTTCAAGTTTTCGTTGCTTAAACCTTCCGTACTACACCATGATGGTAGTAAAGAATATTGTTGTTAATATTACAAACATAATTGCAAATATTATAGAGGAAAAAGATGCAATTTACTATGGACGTTAAAGAAAGTGGAACTTGGAAGGATGATAGCAAAGCAAAGTAGGCTGGAATTGGGACAGTTTCTGAGTTTCCGTTCTGTTCTAACAACAACAAATAATGGTCAAAATAGAGAATATTTGGCCCTGGAAAACTGAAAGCAGTCTCTCTCTCTTTAACGTAGTACCAAAAGATTCAGTTAATGACTTAATGTTGTCCACATCACAATGTACTTATGCATGTGGCATCAAGTAAATCCTTACTGAAATTTTAAACAGGCCCTTCTTGAAAACTTAAGTTCATAACTTGTATTGGCACCTTAAGCTTGCTGGGATTCATCAACAGAATCTTTGGCATTTAAGCCAGAAGCTCCACTCATTGAAAATTTAAACAGGCCCTTCTTGAAAACTTAAGTTCATAACTTGTATTGGAACCTTAAGATTGCTGGGATTCATCAACAGAATCTTTGGCATTTAAGCCAGAAGCTTCCCTTTGGAGGCTGCAGCTAACTTCTGAAACTCAATTTCATGATTAATTTCATTAATCCATTCAATTAGAAAGCCAATCATTTTCGATATTCCCTCAAGCAATTACTTGCTGGTTTAAATGGATCAATGGCCATCCATGGCAGGGAATATCTGCTTCGATAATGTTAACATGTCCAATTATTAATGTAGGGTCTTCTGTCCTGTAAATAATTTCCATATTCCCATGAGATTGATGCCACATTTTCTACTCCACAAAGCTGATGAGTTGCTATCTTGCAGACAACATTAATCTACAGCCATTGAGTTTATTTCAAAGTTTACAAATATTTCCAGGCTGTAAATGATTTCTGTGTCGCTTTAGAAGTCAATAACACTCATTACAACTTCCATAGTGATTGTAGATAGTTTGTAGCGAACTATTCTCGTTTCTTTCCGGGACTTCTGGGGTGCGGGTGCGAGCGACGGAAAATGATCCATTGCTCTAAACACTGCAAATTCTTAAACAGTTTCAGGGATTGAGAAACTTGCATTTGGGTTGTTCAATTACATTTTCTAATGAGTCATCTCAATCTAATTATGACTCTATGATAAGATAACAAGTAATGTGAGTGAAGACAGTGTGCATGGTGAGGAATATTATCTTCCTGATTTTCTTAAAAGGAAAGCAGAATATATAGTTCAAAGTAGAAAAGTTTGGACGAAGTAAAAGAAGTTTTTGAAAGTCAATTCAGATTCCTTTATAAGCTTTGCCAAAAGTTAAGGAATCATTTTGTAATCTTGGATCAATAAAAGATGTTCTATGAAATGTAGCCATCTGGATCTATGGTTTGAATTCAGAACATATTCAGAACATGTTCAGTGCTTTAGATTGTTCTCTTAGTAGTCTCCCATGTAAATGTTCATTGTAGTTAACTTTGAAATTAAGGAGATGTAAATAAGTAAATAAAATCAGATTCGGTTCAATTTTCCCTCTCATGATATTAATTTTCCAGCTTATAATCTTGGATTCTTGTTTACATTTAAGTATTCAAGAAGATGAGAAATATAGCGTTGCGTTAAATTGATTGTCACAGTAAAATTTTGTTACTCAAAAAGATATGCATCTTATATTTATTTGAGTGATCATTGTTGCTTGTGTCTTTTTAGTAAGGTAGATGACCTGAAATTATGCATCTCATTCTTCCTTGTTTCAATTTAGAACCAAAAGAAATGAGACAAACTAAAGAGTTCACCAAATCCCAAAGGAATGGAAATAATTTCCAAGAACTAGTTGATCATTTCAATAATCTTCAATCAAACTTCAAGCACTATCCCTAGGCATTAAACTTCCCCTTTTAAAGTTTCATAAAGCTGAAGACATACGTATATGTGTAATGGTAATCATTCAAATGGATTTGTTTTACTTTGTAAATATGGCCTAATCAATAGAGCTTTAATAGGAGAATAGAAAATTCAAAATGGTGCTAATAGGTGTTCGATATTGGTATTACTTTTGAAGGTTGCCACTAAACTATTTCAATAGTATACTTTTAATTATTATTTTTTTATTTTCAATTTGGCACAACTTTATTAAATGAAAACTTGCTATTCTAAAGTATAAAATCTATCAATTTATCTCATTTCTACATATATATTATCTTAAAAACATTTTTAAAATTTTTTGAATTTAATCAAAAATTCTGAATATAATGGTTAAAATTAACGAAATGACTAATACTCTACAACTTTTAAATGAGTGATCAAATTTAAGTCAAAAGAGAATATTGATCGTGTGTGAACCAAATAATTTAGTAACTCATAATGTAATTACTACTTCTCTATTATATAAAAATCTCTCGTGTCAAATACACGAGATCTTCTGTCCAAGATTTTGTCTGTCTTATTCTGTCCTAATTAAAACTAAGTCGTAGGGTTCACTAATCTCTTGGTTAGGGTCTAATAATTTTAAATTAATTTTAAAGTAATTTTAATGATATTTATGTATTTAATCCCTACTTTTAATGAAACTACGTATAAAGTATTTAGTCCCTACTTTTAATGAAACTACGTAGTTTTAAACGTTAGACAGAATAGGACTGGATAAATATTGGACAGAGGATCTGGACTCCGTTTCAAAAAAAAAAAAATCCTAATAAAAAGAAAATTTTTAATGACTTTGAAAAAAAATAAAAATGAAGTGGATTTAGGAAGTATCTAGAACGGGAGGACCCACAAGAATACGGCAGTGCCATACAGCTCACCACGTAGGATATCCTTAGTATCTCCGACATTCCAGATCGGATTGGTCCAAAGTGGGTCCCAACATCTCTAAAATTCCTGTGGGCTCCACATTTTATTGTACGGAGAGAACGTGGAATAACATTTTGATTTTTTTGTTTTTAACATTTCGAATTAGTACCCCTAAACAGTTGTGAAATTCGCTGGAACGCCCACGGCATGTTTGGTAACTGTCAAATTATAGCCAGCTGGATGATGATACTTTTCTCCATCACAGTGGTCCATCTAACCTAAGCATAAAAAAGAATTCAATTACTAACCAAACAAAAACGAACCACGAACAAAATTAAATATATGCTAAACATATTCCATATTCAAAAGGTACATAAATAGGTAAAAGCTCACAACATATTTTGGTACACAATTATAGTAATGACTTTCGTATCACAAATGTCAATTTCTTACCGACACCAAAGTAAGTAACTAAGGACTATGCACATTTTTGTCGTGTTTTCAAGAAATACTTACTACAATTTACCCTCTCAAATTAATTAAAAAAACGTAATGAATTTTCTGTTACATTCCCTATTTCATTATCAGTTTCGTTTTATAAATACACGTTACGTGTATTTGACATTTATTTCTTTTAGAGATTCATTAATCACTCGTGTAAGTGTCGAAAAAGTAATTAATATGTATTAGTGACACATTCCAATAATTTTCTTGTATCTGACAAAAGCATATGAGTGAACATGTTCTAGAATCAGCACAAAGGGCTCCAATTATATTTACTCATTGGTTAGTTACATTTGGATAAAGTCCAAAGCAGTACTTTTTCAAAAATACGGATCAATCCCTATTCTTGACATAGGAAAATATTAATGTTTTAACTGTACTTGGACCTCACATTTGTTTAGATGGATACACAACTTTTGCTCTCTTAGATGCCCGTTTTTAAGTTATTGGTTTAGCAGACAAATTGTGTAGCAAGAAACTGACGGATGAGTTTCCTAGGCTTACTTTCAAATCAAAATTAATATACGTATACAAGCAATAACGAATAATCATTTTACTCAAATAATGACATATATATAGAGAGTACTTCCAAACCCTTTTCCCCACTTTAAAGAAAGCTATAGCAATTAAGCACAAACTCGTGTTCTATCGATTGAAAGAGAGTGACAACGTTGCATGACAAAAAAAATGAGATGAGGGTTTGGTCATAAAATCATTGTTCATGGTAGTCAATGTAAATTACCCTATTTTTAATGCTTCCAAAGACCCTGAGGGCTTCACATGGTGATGAGCAAGAGCAAATGTAGTAATTTGTAAACTTGGGCAAAAAGTTGCAAAACGAACGCTTCAAATATTGTTTGGCCTTTTGGGGGAATGCCTTCCGCTTTCAAGTTTCAACCTAAACAATCATACAAAATGAGTACTTGTGAGTGAGGGTACACCAAATGTACAAACACGTGTCGCATTCTATTTGCTGCCCTTGTCTTTGTACTTGGATATTGAATTGACTCGTTGCCATTCTTTTTTTTTTTTTTTTTTTTAATATCTCAGGTTCCTAACTACAACTCCGTGTCTTCCCGCCACGTCACTGTTGTTGAGTCAGACTAATCCTGGGCCTCAAACCAACCGTCCCCCAGCCAGTTTGAGGAGGTAAACCGCGGGATGTTCACGAATGGGTACTGATCTTATGGTAGCAAGCCCAAGCTGGGTACCAGGGCCAGTCTTCAGTCATCAGATCACTGTCACCAGGGCCGGTCTTTTTTCAGTCCTCAGTCACCAAGTCATACCTCACCCTAGTATGACGATGCTCCTCCGGGGATTTTCAACCCACACGGCCTCACATGACGATGCTCCTCCGGGGATTTTCAACCCACACGGCCTCACATGACGATGCTCCTCCGAGGAATTCCAACCCCACACGGCCTCACTCCTGCGCACAGCCTCCATAATTCCTAACTACAACTCCGTGTCTTCCCGCCACGTCACTGTTGTTGAGTCAGACTCATCCTGGGCCTCAAACCAACCGTCCCCCAGCCAGTTTGAGGAGGTAAACCGCGGGATGTCCACGAATGGGTACTGATCTTATAGTAGCAAGCCCAAGCTGGGTACTAGGGCCAGTCTTCAGTCATTAGATCACTGTCACCAGGGCCGGTCTTTTTTCAGTCCTCAGTCACCAAGTCATACCTCACCCTAGTATGAGGATGCTCCTCCGGGGATTTTCAACCCACACGGCCTCACATGACGATGCTCCTCCGAGGAATTCCAACCCCACATGGCCTCACTCCTGCGCACAGCCTCCATAATTTCGTTATCCATGTGCCTCGGGAGACTTAGGGCAACTCACAAATACCCCTTCTCCACCTTTAAATAGGTGTAGATTTTTCCAAGTGGGATTTGAACTATGGTTGCCATGGTTCAAAGCCCACTTGAGATACCGCTTGAGCTAAAGCTCATTTGGTGACTCGTTGCCATTCAACACGAAGGGAGGCAGAAAATCTCTTGTGGATACTCACGCTTTTGTGTTTGCCAATTGTATTGGGGGCCTTGGGGGCAGGTGTCGACTGTTGAGATAGAGCTCGGCTGTAAATTGCACTAGGCGAATCCACTATGCCAATCCACACTGTTTTGATTAGACTGCTTGTTGAGGGAGTCAAATGCTGGAGGACTATATGGGTCCTGTACAATTGTTATATATATACTTATTAATGTTACTTTTCAGTTTGTATGTATTATGTGGAAATGAGGTCTATAGCATTTTTTTCATCTTTATTCTAACTTCTTCGAGATTAACGTAAATCAAATCAAAGCAAGAATAAACTCTCTAAGATGCTCTTTGCACGATTGCTACTCCTCTTCAGATACAGTTTCTATTAACTATTTATGTAATTCAAACATTCTTGAAGTCGATTTTAAGTTCACGATAGTTCGAGCTCTTATGGGAATGAGAGAGGACTTAGCCCTCTCAGGTTGAGAGAACTTCCTGAAGTAAAAAATGAAGTTCAATATGCACTAATACAGACATACAGTCGTTAATTTAATGAAATGTAAAATGAAGCAACAACAAATACTAAATAGTGATCACCACAGTTGCCAAGTTAATTTGTCCTCTTGTTTGCCAAACGTACTATATATCCTTTGATTTTGCACCACCCTCATACTGAAAAGCACGCGAAATCTTAATAGATCCTCCTTTCATGTCATGGATGGATATCATCTCTATGTACAAGTTCATGCATGCAGATCAATTATCTCCCATCGACCCTCATTTTGTAAAACTAAAAAACAGTCAAGGAGTACTGTAAAAAGATTTGATTAATTAAGGAGTAAACAAACTATCCAGGGATTAATCAAATTCTTTGTGGCGTGCACCTTAATTAATAAACCCATTTTAGTTACAAAAATGGACATGAAACAAAGATATTGACTGGCAACAGATGTTCAATAATGCAATAGTTACTACAACTCTTTGTATACAGAATGCATGAATAAATTTTAATGAATGTACAAAGCCATATTGCATGGTTTTTATACACACAAAACATGATTGCTCGCGTATGTAATTAAAAAGGCCAATTTTTATTGCCCCTGATAATTCTTGAATCTGTCAGATCGACCATGAAAAGACAGCTTTACAACATACAGGTATGGACAAATTCATGGTGGCCCGGGTGATGGATTCAATTCACCTGATAGTGCATCACAAATATGGGATTTGTCTTGGCCAGTGGCCACGCTTACAGATGCATGCTGATGCTACCAAGCCTACGATTATACTACTAGTCTCAGTTTGTAGATTACTTCTTTTGGCAAAATACATCAAATATAGATAAAGATTTTGTTGCTGATACTAGACATATACTACTACTGCTATATAATTCACTTTTGATTTTCTTAGTAGACATTATGTACTCGTGGGCGGAGTGTGTGCATGATTGACAAGATCCCAGAGATTTTCGCCACGCGGCCATTGAATTTTCCTTAAGCTCTAAAAAGACGAAGTTAATGGAGTTGAGGCAGATATGATATGCAAACAATGGGGAACTGGGAAAAACACAACAAGAATCCAACCATCCATCATGTGATAATTTACCAGTGATCTGACCCTTTCTATATTTTTTTAATTTGAATGATAATAAACACTAGTTACATAAGAAGAACCTTATTTCGTCGTACGTAGCTAGAGTGATTTATAATGTTTGATAATTTCATGGGTTTCCTAATTTGTATCCTACACACTCCGCACTCTTATGACTTCATGGTTTTGTCTGCTCGATCACGTAGTTAGATTGAAGCTGACAGGCACCCACAATTATTCCATGGCCAAAATGAGTGAATGTTTTATTGATTAGAAAGGGAAAACCGAAATCATCTTGTATTGTAGCTGTATTATGGAAAAGTTCTTAAAATTCAGCTTTAGATCATTTCATGATCACCTCAACAAGATCTTGGGTGGTGGGACAAATAACTTGCATGTTTAGCTTGAAATTCATTGCTGTTTAAGCACTCTAGAGCATCTTCTTCTTAGGTAGGCTCCTTAATGTAATATTAATCCTTAAAAGTTACAATCAAGCTGAGAACATACGACGAAAATGCTCAGTAGGTACATAAATAATGTTCCAATATTGTTCCTTGTTTGATTGATGCGAACTTTTGTTGTGAAATCCTTATCTCATCCCATGCAAGTCTATGTTCAATCCGCCAACCCTATCTTGATTGAACAGCAACTTGCCTAGTGAATGGCCGGCGACTCTAGCTTATTCTTGCATGCATCATGCATGTGCTATTCACTTTGAATTGGATATCCTTTTCATTGACCAATTAAGAGGCTTTAACAAAGTGAGTGTAAGCGCGCAGCATTTTGCACTGCAACGGATGCAGTGATCGATAGTAGTAGTACTGTCACACTAATAGATACTTTCGTTCGTTGGTTTTTATCCTGTATAGTTTTTCTTTCTGAAAGATACACATGCAGATAAGGCAATTCCCTTTTATTTGTCGTGAACGGGTTTTTTCCCTGGATATGATTCATACCAAGAACTAAGGACATTCTGATTTCTACAACTTACGTGATCTCTTTTTATGCTTCGGATCCCTTTATTTCCTGACACTACTACAGTAAAACTCTTGCGAAATTCATTTATATATGAGACTTGTTTCATTTATAAAACGCGTTCAAATCATGATTCTAATATCCTGAACCTTTTATTGAACTTTAAAATCATGATTAACTCCGATTCATATATGAACCCGCTTCGACCAACTCATATTTCAATTTTCTTATTTTCTCCCCTCTCGGGCATTAGGTTGTTCAATAATTTAACGCCATTTAGACTGGACAAATTGCTGAAATTATGCTGCATTACCTCATGTGTGATGGCAAAACAAAAACTGTTACCCAAATGGCATATGTAACTGTGCTTAGGAGCAATCCATTTCCAACTGATTCTAGTGCTCTATTACTGGAACAACACAGAGAATATTTTCTCTAACTTTATACTGCATGGTGTTGAATTTTCCTTCGGCAGCCAAGCCCAAGTGAAGATAACCATCATCGAAAAATCAAAAGCAGAAAGTGAAGAAAAAAGAAGTGTTTGGTTCACGTACGTTGTGATTTTATGGTCATAAGCAAAGTACGGTGGATATTGACCCTTGATTGTTGATTACCATGCATGGATTGTGATTGTTCTTGTTCAAAGATAAAAAGGATACTCATCAATTGATGTTTTCAAATCTGTACAATAACAAAAAAAAAATCAGAATATTTTCATGGTTGAGATGAAAGAAAAACCATCAATATCAAGATCCCATCAAACAACATTTCCCCAATGAAATCAAAGATAAAGTGAGACTGAACCATTTCCAGCTGGAGGGATCTCCGAAAGTGAATGAATTATTGGAATATATAGTGTTTTACTGGTAAACATGCATGGGAATCTGTATACATGCGAAGATTGATCAAAATGGCTACAGGTGGACATTGGATTTGGACCTTGATGGTTCTAATGGTCTCCATTTTTGTCTTGGGGACTTAATTATATATTCAATTTTCTTTAGCTTCCTTTAATTTATTATGCCAATTAAGAAAGTATTACAAGGACTACAATGTTGATTTACGTTTTATTTATTTATTTTCTTATAAATTAACAGAATTTTTGAGAATTAATTAACTTCTTATATTTTGCATCTCTCTGTGTTTAATCTGACACCAATCCATCCATGATACGTCATTTGTATTCTACAGTTTGATACAATACTGAAGTGGTTTGGAATGCATTATTTACATTTGGCATGTTCAAGAGTTTATCATCTTCTTTCTTTAACATAAATAATTAGTAGTATTACATTTTCTTTTGTATAGTTTACTTAGCAATCAACATCGGCAATGAATTGTTTTTTTTTTTTTCTCTTTTTCGGTTCATTTCTTTTGTTGTATAAAGTTACGGAGAAAGAATTTCGGATGGCAACAAATTAATCGAAAAACAGTTAAAACATTATTTATGCAAATTCTGGATGCTTTTTATTTATTTATTATTATATCGAGAGGAGAGAGATATACTGGAGCTCAATTAGAGGTAAGGAACGTGGGCTTGTTGGATGATTTGAGGTAAGAAACATGGGCTTATTTTCAATACAGGTTGGGTGATTTGAGGTAAGAAACATGGGCTTATTTTCAATACAGGTTGGGTGATTTGAGCCTCACATCTTAGAATAACATGCTGATTAATTTGGGTCCTTACCCAACTTTGAATTAGCCTTGTTGATATAATTATATTGTGTAATTACGGAGTAAAGTTTATAAGATGATCCTTATAAACCCTTTGTCAGACCCCAATTATTGAATGCCAAATAAGCATTTTTCTGATGTTTCACCGTAATACTAATACACCTCACTTATATGATAAATCTCTTTATAACTTGACTTTAAGATTACGTTGTTTTTATTATGTCTATCACCAAAATCAAATATACAATTATTATACCCTAAGTGAAATCTACAACATGATTTTATTCTTGATTTTGTCTTTATCATAACTATCAGTAAAATCAAGTTTATAATTATTAAACCCTAACTCAAATATAAGTGAGCCCTACGACATGATTTTAATTTTGATTTTAGTGAAATGACATAATTTTGAGTATTGGACAATAAATGGTATAAGTCATGTATATCATTACTTTGGCCTTTTAGCCCTTTTCTAATCTCATTCTAAAATAATATGTTTATTTATATTCAATTCTCAAAACAAAATTTTTAACTTTTCTAATCACAAAATGAAGGCATTATATTCCTTTTGTCAATTGCAATCCGAAACCTTATTTTTTCCAAATAAATTGCGGAAAAAATTCAAAATAAACTCGTTTTTGGAATTTTCTAATTTTCGGTTAAAATACGTGTGTTATAACCCATGAAAAATGTAGGTTTGGTGAATATTTTAAATTTCACTTTTTTGGCAATATTCTCTAGAATCCATATTCTCAATCGGAGTGGGTGCAAAAACAGTGCGAAAAAAATTCAAAAACAAAGCATTTTTGGAATTTTTCATTTTCGGTTAAAATACATGTGTTATAACCCATGAAAAATGGAGGTTTGGTGAAAATTTTAAATTTCACTTTTTTTGGAAATATTCTCTAGAATCCATGATCTTAATCGGAGTAGGTGCAAAAAACGGTAATAAAAAAAATCAAAATCATCTCTTTTTTTGAATTTTCCATTTTCGATTAAAATACGTGTGTTATAACCCATGAAAAATGGAGGTTTCGTGAAAATTTTAAATTTTACTTTTTTCTGCAATATTCTCAAGAATCCATGTTCTCAATCGGAGTGGGTGCAAAAACGGAATGAAAAAATTTAAAATCAACTCGTTTTTGAAATTTTCCATTTTCGATTAAAATAAGTGTGTTATAACCCATGAAAAATGGAGGTTTAGTGAAAATTTTAAATTTTACTTTTTTGGAAATATTCTCCAGAATCCATGTTCTCAATCGGAGTGGGTGAAGAAACTGTACGAAAAAAATTCAAAATCATCTCATTTTTGGAAGTTTCCAATTTCGATTAAAATACGTGTGTTATAACCCATGAAAAATGGAGATTTGGTGAAAATTTTAAATTTCACTTTTTTGGCAATATTCTCTAGAATCATGTTCTGAATCGGAGTGGGTGCAAAAAATGGTGCGAAAAAAATTCAAAAGAAACGTGTTTTTGGCATTTTCCAATTTCGGTTAAAATACATGTGTTATAACCCATGAAAATGGAGGTCTGGGAAAAATTTTAAATTTCACTTTTTTGGCAATATTCTCTAGAATCTATATTCTCAATCGGAATGGGTGCAAAAAACAGTGCGAAAAAGTACAAAATGAAAGCGTTTTTGAAATTTTCCATTTTCGGTTAAAATAAGTGTGTTATAATCCATGAAAAATGGAAGTTTAGTGAAAATTTGAAATTTACTTTTTTTTGGCAATATTCTCAAAAATACGCGTATTCAATCGGAGTGGGTGCAAAAATGGTGCGAAAAAATTAAAAAATAACGCGTTTTTGGAATTTTTCATTTTCGATTATAATACGTAATAACCCATGAAAAATAGAGGTTTTGGTGAAAATTTTAAATTTCATTTTTTGGCAATATTCTCTTGAATCCATGTTCTCAATCGGAGTGGGTGCAAAAGACGGTGCGTAAAAATTCAAAATCAACTCGGTTTTGGAATTTTCCCATTTTCGATTATAATACGTGTGTTATAACCGATGAAAAATGTAGGTTTGGTGAATATTTTAAATTTCACTTTTTTGGCAATATTCTCTAGAATCCATGATAATTGTATGATAATTAAGGTAGTGGAGTGGAAGATCACTGTTAGTGCTATTCCAACTTCCTGTAACTTCTCTTTATTGTAATAGTAGGATTTTTTGTAACTAGAGGAAGTCCTCCATATTTAAAGCTTTGCAAAGTCCTCTTGATTCCCCCCATTAGGCCTATGGCATTTAATGGAAGAGGATCAAAAGGAATCAATATGTAAAGGCGGTATTAGGGTAAATCCATCGCCTACAATGATAATTAATATATTAGGGAGTGGCGACCCACCTCGCAATAGAGGTTAGCCAGCCAAAAAAAAAAAAAAAAATCTCTAGAATCCATGTTCTCAATTGAAGTGGGTGCAAAAACAGTGCGAAAAAATTCAAAATCAACGCATTTTTGAAATTTTCCATTTTCGATTAAAATACGTGTGCTATAACCCATGAAAAATGGAAGTTTGGTGAAAATTTTAAATTTCACTTTTTTTGGAAATATTCTCTAGAATCCATGTTCTCAATCAGAGTGGGTGCAAAAAACACTACGAAAAAATTCAAAATCATCTCATTTTTTGAATTTTCCATTTTCGATTAAAATACGTGTGTTATAACCCATGAAAAATGGAGGTTTGGTGAAAATTTTAAATTTCACTTTTTTTCTACAATATTCTCTAGAATCCATGTTCTCAATCGGAGTGGGTGCAAAAAACGGAACGAAAAAATTTTAAATCAACTCGTTTTTGGAATTTTCCATTTCCGGTTAAAATAAGTGTGTTATAACTCTTGAGAAATGGAGGTTTAGTGAAAATTTTAAATTTCACTTTTTTGGCATTATTCTCTAGAATCCATGTTCTCAATCGGAGTGGGTGAAAAAACGGTACGAAAAAGTTCAAAATCATCTCGTTTTGGAAGTTTATATTTTCGGTTAAAATTTGTGTGCTATAACCCATGAAAAATGGAGTTTTGGTGAAAATTTTAAATTTCACTTTTTTGCCACTATTCTCTAGAATCCATGTTCTCAATCAGAGTGGGTGCAAAAAACGGTGCGGAAAAAATTCAAAATCAACTCGTTTTTGGAATTTTCCGATTTACGATTAAAATACATGTGTTATAACCCATGAAAAATGTAGGTTTGGTGAATATTTTAAGTTTCAGTTTTTTTGGCAATATTCTCTAGAATCCATGTTCTCAATCGAAGTGGGTGCAAAAAACGGTGCGAAAAAATATGAAATTAACGCGTTTTGGAAAATTTTCATTTTTGGTTAAAATACGTGTGTTATAACCCATGAAAAATGGAGGTTTGGTGAAAATTTTAAATTTTACTTTTTTGGCATATTCTCTAGAATCCATGTTCTCAATTGGTTGGGTGCAAAAAACGGTGCGAAAAATTTAAAATCAACGTGTTTTTGAAATTTTCCATTTTCGGTTAAATAACGTGTGTTATAACCCATGAAAAATGGAGGTTTTGGTGAAAAATTTAAATTTCCTTTTTTTTGCAATATTCTCTTGAATCCATGTTCTCATTCAGAGTGGGTGCAAAAAACTGTGCAAAAAATTCAAAATTAACTCGTTTTTTGGAATTTTCTTTTTTTGGTTAAAATACGTGTATTATAACCCATGAAAAATGGAGGTTTGATGAATATTTTAAATTTCAGTTTTTTTGGAAATATTCTCTAAAATTCATGTTCTCAATCAGAGTGGGTGCAAAAACGGGTGTGAAAAAATTCAAAATCAACGCGTTTTAAGAAATTTTCATTTTTGGTTAAAATACGTGTATAACCCATGAAAAATGGAGGTTTGGTGAAAATTTTCGATTTCACTTTTTTGGCAATGGTAGGAGCTGTCGTAGGCTCACCAATTTAACCCTAACACTACTGTAGTAGCGGTGAGAGGGATCGTTCCCACAGAGAAGGGTTGGTTGTTCAGATATTGTTTGCTCACAAAACAAAAGAATACAGAACAAATGCAAAATAGAATGAATGCAAAATGAGAGAGAGATCGATGCACACTAACTAGAAATGAATGCAAATTGTTAGTATTCAAAATAAAAAAACTAGGTACTGCCTTGAGGAATTTCAACACATACGGAACTCTCCCTATTATCATTGACTCTTGTGGTTGTATGAGGGGACTACTGCTAGTGTCATGAAATTGATTAACCTGGTGGTTCTCACAATCACACTCCACTTATTCCTCAAACTTCCCTTGGTAGGGCAAGCTCTTGGCACAAATTAAGAGCCCAGATCCTTACCCTCGTGCAACAATTCTAGTTCAATCATTGACTATCTCCCTTGGTAGGGCAGCTACCCAATTCAAGCGTTCAATTTGTTCTACAAGAATAATCCTAAGTCTTTTCCAAAGGGTTGATTCCAAATGTCAGTGGGTACCGCACATTTGGAATCACAAACAGACCAGATCTTAGAACTCACACAAGTTTGTTCATAATGCAATTCATATCCAGTTCAATTACCTTTGGTAGATCCACACTAATCTCAGTGGGTACCGCGGATCCGATGTGGATTTAAGTAAGAACATGCAAAATATTGAATTCAAACATGTAAAGAACTATGAACAATAATGACAAAGATAAATTCAATTCAGATGTCTCAAATAGGTTGAGATCCATACATAGAACCCTCAAGACAGTAAAATGTGTAAAAGAGAAAGGAGAGAGAAAATCCTAATCTAACGATGAATTAGGAACCCTAATCCTATTGTGTGTCTTGTTTTCTATTGTGCGGCCCTTGATTGTGTTGATCTTTTTGATATTTATAGCTTTCCTTCCTTCGGTGTGTCTCCATCAGGTTGGCCAAGCGTCCCCTTCAACTCCAAGATTTCTCCACGTGTCCTACAATATGTTAATCAGATAAAAAACAGTGAGGTCATGTGCCGGGGATGTAGCTTAAGCAATAAGAATTGAGAGTGAAATCCCTTAAACACTTAGTGAACAAATGAGTAACTGTGTTTGTGCTTGTTCACTTGTGTGTGCCAAATCTTGTGCCTTGAATGGTTATGTGTAGCTATGCGTATTAAGTGTGCAATTGGGTGTGAGTGTAGCATGAATATAGTGCAAGTGTGCATATGTAAGAACAGAATGTATGAGTGAGTGCCCGAGTGCAAGAGTGAATGCATGAATGCATGAGTGTTGCTAGTGTAGTGTGTGTTTTGTGAGGTGTGTGAGTGAGTGTGGTGGCGGGCGCCAAGGGCATTTTGTGTTTGTGTGTGGCCCGCCAAGGTGTTTGTTGTTGTGTGTTTGTGTAGTGTAGTGTATTCAAGTGTGCATGTGTGTGTTGTGGCGCCCGCCACAAGTGTGTGTTTGTGAGGTGTGTGAGTGAGTGTTGTGGCGGTGAGAATGAGTGAATGTAGTGCATGTGTGTGAAGTGTGGCGAGCTTGAGGGTGTCCAGCCCGCCATGAGTGATTATTGTGGAGTTTTGAAGGCTTTCGGCTGAGAATTGGATTTTGTGGTAGACGTAAGAAATGTAGATCTCTCTCTTAGCTTTCTGCAGGTTCAAGAATCATCAACTTTGGAGTTCTGTAGCTCAAGATATGGACAATCTACTAAACTATGGCAATATGAAGTCAAATATGAAAACCTGAAGGGGCAATTGCAAAGATGCCCCCGTTTCTCTAATTTTCACATAGAATTAGAAGAAAGTTAAAACATAAGAAATGAAGTACACTCAAGGAGATTTTCGGAACATCCAAGATCTCCTCATTTGGATTAGTATTGAGAAAGTTACACTCGAATGAAATAGCACTACCAATTCTGCCCAACTTCAAACTAAGCAAAATATACATATTTAGGTTTCCCTCAAATTCTTACACACCATTTAAGCCCTTTAAAACTCTTTCCATGTCATTTAACATCAACACACATTTGCCTCATTTTATCATAATTTTTTGTCTTTTTCACCATTTTAGCATATCAAGTTGTAAACCACATAAAAGCGCAAAATAACACATAACACCACATAACTGTATGAAAAACAAGTCAAAAGCTAAGTGGAATAAGACATATAAGTTGGTATAAAACCAACTTATCAGGCAATATTCTCTAGAATCTATTTTCTCAATCGGAGTGGGTGCAAAAAACGGTGCAAAAAAATTCAAAATCAAAGGGCTTTTGGAATTTTCTATTTTCGGTTAAAATACGTGTGTTATAACCCATGAAAAATGAAGGTGTGGTGAAAATTTTAAATTTCACTTTTTTTTGGCAATAGTCTCTAGAACCCATTTTCTCAATCGTAGTGGGTGCAAAAAACGGTGCGAAAAAATTGAAAATCTTCTCGTTTTTGAAATTTTCCATTTTCGGTTAAAATACGTGTGTTATAACCATGAAAAATGGAGGTTTGGTGAAAATTTGAAATTTTAATTTTTTTGGAAATATTCTCTAAAATCCACGTATTCAATCGGAGTGGGTGCAAAAACGGTGCGAAAAAATTAAAAATTAACGCGTTTTTGGAATTTTCCATTTACGGTTATAATACGTGTGTTATAACCATGAAAAATAGAGGTTTTGGTGAAAATTTTAAATTTCATTTTTTTGGCAATATTCTCTTGAATCCATGTTCTCAATCGGAGTGGATGCAAAAAACGGCGCGGAAAAAATTCAAAATAAACTCGTTTTTGGAATTTTCTAATTTTCGGTTAAAATACGTGTGTTATAACCCATGAAAAATGTAGGTTTGGCGAATATTTTAAATTTCACTTTTTTGGCAATATTCTCTAGAATCCATATTCTCAATCGAAGTGGGTGCAAAAACAGTGCGAAAAAAATTCAAAAACAACGCATTTTTGGAATTTTCCATTTTTGGTTAAAATACGTGTGTTATAACCCATGAAAAATGAAGCTGTAGTGAAAATTTTAAATTTCACTTTTTTTTGGCAATAGTCTTTTGATGGGAGGCTAGTCGTATCACCTCATCAAATACCCTAACACTACTATAGTAGTGGTGAGAGGGATCGTATCCACATGGAAGGTTTGGTTGTTTAGAGACCAGTTTGTTCACTCAACAATACATAAACATGAAATGAAATGAAGACAACAAGATAGATGAAAGCCACTATGAATGAATGCAAGTTAAGGATGGATGCAAGGTTAGTATGCAAGCGCTGCCTTGAGGGATTTCAACGTGTACCGATCTCTCCCTAAAATCATCGACTTGTGTAAACAAATGTGAGGGGACTTTTACTGCTAGTGAAATGGGATTGATCAACTTGGTAGTTCTCACAACCCAGACTCACAATACTCCCCGAACTTCCCTTGGTAGGGCAAGTCCTTGGCACGAGTCAGACTCTCCCAGTCCCAAATTCTCCTAACACAAATCTAATTCGATTCCTGGCTATCTCCCTTGGTAGGGCAGCTAACCAGTTCACAACTTCGACTCACACTACAAGAACTCTCTTAGACCTACGCGAAGGATTGATATTAACTGTCAGTGGGTACCGCACAATCAAGATCACAAAGTCTCACAAGACCTAAGATTCACATATGCATGTTCACAATCTACTAATGTTATGATCAATTGCCAATGGGATATTCACACCGACCTCAGTGGGTACCGCAGACCTAAATGTGAAGTTAATCTAGAGTGCAAATCATCAAACATAACAAGTGCAGAAATATGAACATGAATAACACAGATAAAATTCATGACAAAAGTCTCAAATAAGTCGAGATCTGTACAGTCGAGCCCTCAAGACAGCAAAATGTGTGAAGGGGAAAAAGGAAGAGAAAAACCTAATCTAAACTATGAACCCTAATCTAAGGATGCTATGCTCTGTTATGTGGTCGCTCTCTCTTCTCCCTTCCGCCCCCTTCCTCTTGGTCTCCTCTCTTCCTTTTATACTTTTGCCCAGATGTCTCGGTCTAGTGAGGTTCCTGGAACTTTCCTTCCTTTAAGGAGATGCCCGACACGTGCCTGCAAATATTAATCAAGACTGAGGTGAAGACACGTGTCTAGTACTAAACTTAATGACCAAGAATTCTCAATGAAAAATATCAAACATTTGGTGCCCATGAGGGAGATGTGTCAATTGCTTTGCTTGTGTGAGCTTAAGGCTGTGTGTGCCATATGCAAAGGTTGAAAGAGTAGTGCATGTGCAAGTGTGCAAATGGTGAAGTGAGCAGAGAATGTACAAAACGTGAACATATGAAAATGCATGAAAGGAAAAATAATAAAATGTGCATGTGTGTGGTGTGAGTGGTGCGGGCGCATGGTGCGGCCGCACCGTGTGTGTGCGTGTGTGGTGCGGCCGCATGGTGCGGCCGCACATGCGGCCGCACCGTGTGGGTGTGTAGGCGACCGCACCGTGCAATATGTGTGCAGGTGTGAGTGTGTGCATGTATGGTGTGTGAGTGTGTGGACTTGTGAGGTGAAGGGTTGTGTGAGTGTTGTGAGGTTTGTGAGTGTGTGCAGGTGTGGTCTTTATGTTCAATGTTGAGGTCTCAATGATTGTGACCTCCATGAAAGTGTTGAGGTCTCAATGATTGTGACCTCCATGAAAGTGTTGAGGTCTTAGTGTATGTAAGTGTGGTGTGTTGTGTGTGTTGTGGACTTGTGAGTAGTGAATGCATGACTATGTGCAAGTGTGTGCGAATGAAAGTGCATGAGAATGAGTGAGCGATTGCACAGGCTTATATTTCTCCCCAATTACGCCCCTGATTCATTTCGATTCTGAGAAAACATAAAACAGAAAAGTTGTAGCCAAGACTCTTAGCTAACCATAGCCTTTTGAATCACTTAATTCGGAGCTAAAATGAGAAAGTTATGATCGTTTTACCAAACCCTGGCAATTCTGAGAGAGAGTGCGCGTGTGTGCGAGGTGCGGCCGCACCGTGTGCTTGTGTGCGAGGTGCGGGCGCACCATGTGCGTGGTGTGCATGGCTGGCGCGCTTGGCGCCTGCCAGTGTGTGCATAGTGTTGTGGTTTTTTGAAGGCTTTCGGCTAAGAATTGGACTTTGTGGTAAACATAAGAGTTGTAGATCTCCCTCTTAGATTTCCATAGGTTTAAGAATCATCAACTTTGGATGTCTGTAGCTCAAGATACAAATATTCTCCCAAAATGTGTCAGTGACCTAACAAGGGTAAGTGCTTAAAAAGAACCCCCCGTTTCTCATATATGCATACTGAATTGGGAGATGATCAAAACATAAGAAAGGAAGTACACACAAAGATCTTTCCAAAACATCCTAGGTCTCATCATTTGGGTGAGTTTTGAGAGAGATATACTCATTTGAAGTTCATTTTCCATTCTGCCGAATGAGAAATCAGCGCACCCCACATGTCAAGTGTGTGTGCTAGTGTTTTAGTGTGCTTGTGATATGCTTATTGTGTCTGGGACTTTTCTTGTGTGATTGTGAGTTGTGAGAATAGTTGTGTCAAAATGTGCATTCAATCAAATACATGTATACTTCACATAATTTATGCACAAATTCAACACTTGTTCACAATCTCCACAGATATCATTTCATAAACATTTAGCACATAACTCACACAAACAAGTAAGATCTTCACTATAAAACCATGCAAAAGCTCAAGGACTTATAACATATAAGTCAGTATAGAACTGACTTATCATCTCTAGAACCCATTTTCTCAATCGGAGTGGGTGCAAAAAACGGTGCAAAAAAATTAAAAATCTTCTCGTTTTTTAAATTTTCCATTTTCCGTTAAAATACGTGTGTTATAACTATGAAAAATAGATGTTTGGTGAAAATTTAAAATTTTACTTTTTTTGGAAATATTCTCTAAATTCCACGTATTCAATCGGAGTGGGTGCAAAAATGGTGCGAAAAAAATTAAAAATTAACGCGTTTTTGGAATTTTCCATTTACGGTCATAATACGTGTGTTATAACCCATGAAAAATAGAGGTTTTGGTGAAAATTTTAAATTTCATTTTTTTGGCAATATTCTTGATAAGGTGATATTTTTCACCTTATTAGATTCGTTTTACTTAACTATTGAGCGTCCTTGTAATGTGCTTTATGTCGTTTTTACGTGTTTTTAATGTATTTGTAGGACATTATGGCGTGGGAGGAGCAACGGAGCAAAAGAACGATGAAAAGAGCGCATTTCGGAGAGCTGAGGCGGATGTGAACAAATGCTGAAGAAATCTGCCAGGGTTCAGTATTTTGATCATATCTCACTCAATTTACGTCCAAATGGAATGATTCAGATGCCATTGGAAAGATAAGAGGAAGAGCTACAACTTTTATGTTTTGGATTTTCCAAATTTGTACTGGATCATAGAGAAAACTGGCTCAAAAACAAACGGCATGCCGGAGAGAACTTCTCCGGCGCGCCGAAAATTCCAAGTTTTGGAATTTCCAAAACTTCCAGACCTCTCCGGCGCGCCGGAGAGAGTTCTGTGTGGCGCGCTGGAGAGTTTTCCGGCGCGCCGCTGGTGATCGCGAAGGGCCTGCAATTTTACGCTTTTTGCCCTCTAACTTCAAAGTCAACAAGGGCATTTTGGGCAATCGGGACACACATTTTCAGCCCTAATTATCTTCATTATAAGGTGTTTGTGCAGCAAAATGAAGAAGAAGAAGAGAGGGAGAAGAGAGGAAGCCATCTTTTGTTAGTTTTGTAGTTAGTCATTAGTTAGGGTTAGTTTTAGTTTTTAGAATAGAGAGTTCTTCTCTTGTTTGTTCTTAGAGTAGTGTTAGTTAGTGTTCCATTTGGAAGCTCAATCTTTTGTACAAGGAAGGGAAATCCATCAACTATGTGGACAAAGCTTGTAATGAATACCAACATTTATTGAAGAGAATACCTTTCCATCCAAGATTGGTAGTATCCTTTCTCTAATGCCATTTATTGCTTTGTATGTGCTATTTATTGTTTTCATGATGGATGCTCTAGCTATGTTAGGCTAGAGCCTATTGTGCTCCTTGGGTTGTTGTTGGCTAGGTTGATGCATTAATTGTTTCTTGATAGGGTTAAACCTAGAGGATACCTAGGTTGGTAGGTTCTATGGACATTGATTGGATGAGTAACTAATTGGCTTAATTGTTGACTAGTAAGTGTTTAATAAAAGGCTTGAGTGAACCTCTAAGCCTTGGGTTGGAAGTAGAATAGAGGAAATGCTTAAGTTGACCTTGCATCCACCATACATGAAGGAAAATGAAGAGCATTCGTGCATTATGTTAGTTTGTGCACCTGGAGTCAAGAACTAAGCTAATTCTTGCCTCCGTCTTAAAGGGAGAGTGAGCTTAGGAAGAGACTCTAGAGGGGAGTGACTAGGACCGGTTCTTGCCTCCGACATAAAGGGGGAACGGGTCAAGAGAGTGGTAAGAATTGGGGGAACGTAGGTACCACGGTTAGCTAGGATCAAGTAGTTTTGCCTCCGTCATAAAGGAAGACACCTTGACCTAACTAAATCCTCTAGATGAACGCCGTAAAAGTTTGGCTCTAGCTTCCGCCGTAAAAGTGGAGCTCAAAGGGAGCGGTTGTCCCTAGCCCTAGTGACACTTTAGGATGAACCTTAGATAGAGAATCCTTAGTAACCATAGCCGACAACACCCGGGAGCACATCGTACCCTTCTTGACTTAAGATTGACGCTTTAGCATATTTTACTTGTTAATTAACATTCCTTTTTAGCTACTTGTTCTCACTTCCACTACAACACACACATTTTCACTAATTCCATAAACTGATCCCCTCCCCGTGGGTTCGACCCCTACTTCCTCTTGCTACAAAAACGTCGGTGTCTTGATGCACCTTAAATGTCGTGAGGATTAGGGTTATAAATTTATTTGATTCGTTTAAGCCTTAGCTTTAGACCCTAGCTCCAAAACCGCTATCAAATTGGTGCCGGGGATTAAGGTCTAATTTTCACACTTATCAATTCTCTTCAATCCATGTTCTCAATCGGAGTGGGTGCAAAAAACGGTGCGGAAAAAATTCAAAATAAACTCGTTTTTGGAATTTTCTAATTTTTGGTTAAAATACGTGTGTTATAACCCATGAAAAATGTAGGTTTGGTGAATATTTTAAATTTCACTTTTTTGGCAATATTCTCTAGAATCCATATTCTCAATCGGAGTGGGTGCAAAAACAGTGCGAAAAAAATCAAAAACAACGCATTTTTGGAATTTTCCATTTTCGGTTAAAATACGTGTGTTATAAACCATGAAAAATGGAGGTTTGGCAAAAATTTTAAATTTCACTTTTTTTGGAAATATTCTCTAGAATCCATGATCTTAATCGGAGTAGGTGCAAAAAACGGTATGAAAAAAATCAAAATCATCTCCTTTTTTGAATTTTCCATTTTCGATTAAAATACGTGTGTTATAACTAGGGGTGGTAAACAAGCGAGCTACTCGCGAGTAGCTCGATCAACTACTCGACTCGAGCTCGGAATACATATACTCGAGTAGCTCGCGAGCTACTCGAGTATATGTATATATTTTTTATTTTTAATATTTATATTTATGTTTTAGTCCCTGTAGTTTAATAAATTATAATTTAATCTATTTATAATTATATTTTAGTCCTTAATTTATAATAAATTATAATTTGACCTCATTAAATTTAAAAAATTACAAATACATCCTATAATTTTTATAAAAAAATTAAAAAAATTAAAAAAAATAAAAAAAAATATTCGAGCTCGATCGAGCTACTCGCGAGCTCGATTACCCTTTGTGGAGCTCGAGTCGAGCTCGATTATTGAAGCTCGATCGAGCTCGAGCTCGAGCTCGAGTACCCATTTTTTCAAAATCGAGCTACTCGATTAGGGGTGTACTCGAGCTCGACTCGACTCGATTACACCCCTAGTTATAACCCATGAAAAATGGAGGTTTGGTAAAACTTTTGAATTTCAATTTTTTCTGCAATATTCTCAAGAATCCATGTTCTCAATCGGAGTGGGTGCAAAAACGGAACGAAAAAATTTAAAATCAACTCGTTTTTGGAATTTTCCATTTTCGGTTAAAATAAGTGTGTTATAACCCATGAAAAATGGAGGTTTAGTAAAAATTTTAAATTTTACTTTTTTGGAAATATTCTCTAGAATCCAGGTTCTCAATCGGAGTGGGTGAAGAAACTGTACGAAAAAAATTCAAAATCATCTCGTTTTTGGAAGTTTCCAATTTCGATTAAAATACGTGTGTTATAACCCATGAAAAATGGAGATTTGGGAAAAATTTTAAATTTCACTTTTTTGGCAATATTCTCTAGAATCATGTTCTGAATCGGAGTGGGTGCAAAAAATGGTGCGAAAAAAATTCAAAAGAAACGTGTTTTCGGAATTTTCCAATTTCGGTTAAAATACATGTGTTATAACCCATGAAAATGGAGGTTTGGGGAAAATTTTAAATTTCACTTTTTTGGCAATATTCTTTAGAATCTATATTCTCAATCGGAATGGGTGCAAAAAACAGTGCGAAAAAGTACAAAAGTAAAGCGTTTTTGAAATTTTCCATTTTCGGTTAAAATACGTGTGTTATAACCCATGAAAAATGGAAGTTTAGTGAAAATTTGAAATTTACTTTTTTTTGGCAATATTCTCAAAAATACGCGAATTCAATCAGAGTGGGTGCAAAAATGGTGCGAAAAAATTAAAAATTAACGCGTTTTTGGAATTTTTCATTTTAGAATATAATACGTAATAACCCATGAAAAATAGAGGTTTTGGTGAAAATTTTAAATTTCATTTTTTGGCAATATTCTCTTGAATCCATGTTCTCAATCGGAGTGGGTGCAAAAGACAGTGCGTCAAAATTCAAAATCAACTCGGTTTTGGAATTTTTCCATTTTCAATTATAATACGTGTATAACCCATGAAAAATGTAGGTTTGGTGAATATTTTAAATTTCACTTTTTTTGGCAATATTCTCTAGAATCCATGTTATCAATCGAAGTGGGTGCAAAAACAGTGCGAAAAAAATTCAAAATCAACGCATTTTTGGAATTTTTCATTTTCGATTAAAATACGTGTGTTATAACCAATGAAAAATGGAAGTTTGGAGAAAATTTTAAATTTCACTTTTTTTGGAAATATTCTCTAGAATCCATGTTCTCAATCAGAGTGGGTGCAAAAAACGGTACGAAAAATTCAAAAACATCTCGTTTTTTGAATTTTCAATTTTCGATTAAAAAACATGTGTTATAACCCATGAAAAATGGAGGTTTGGTGAAAATTTTAAATATCGCTTTTTTTCTGCAATATTCTCTAGAATCCATGTTCTCAATCGGAGTGGGTGCAAAAAACGGAACGAAAATTTTTTAAATCAACTCGTTTTTGGAATTTTCCATTTCCGGTTAAAATAAGTGAGTTATAACTCTTGATAAATGGAGGTTTAGTGAAAATTTTAAATATCACTTTTTTGGCAATATTCTCTAGAATCCATGTTCTCAATCGGAGTGGGTGAAAAAACGGTACGAAAAAGTTCAGAATCATCTCGTTTTGGAAGTTTATATTTTCGGTTAAAATTTGTGTGTTATAACCCATGAAAAATGGAGTTTTGGTGAAAATTTTAAATATCACTTTTTTGGCAATATTCTCTAGAATCAGGTTCTGAATCAGAGTGGGTGCAAAAAACGGTACGAAAAAATTTAAAATCAACTCGTTTTTTGAATTTTTCATTTTCGATTAAAATACGTGTGTTATAACTCATGAAAAATGGAGGTTTGGTGAAAATTTTAAATTTCACGATTTTCTGCAATATTCTCTAGAATCCATGTTCTCAACCGGAGTGGGTGCAAAAAACGGAACGAAAAAATTTAAAATCAACCCGTTTTTGGAATTTTCCATTTCCGGTTAAAATAAGTGTGTAATAACCCTTGAGAATTGGAGGTTTAGTAAAAATTTTAAATATCACTTTTTTGGCAACATTCTCTAGAATCCATGTTCTCAATCGGAGTGGGCGAAAAAACGGTACGAAAAAATTCAAAATCATCTCGTTCTGGAAGTTTATATTTTCGATTAAAATTTGTGTGTTATAACCCATGAAAAATGGAGTTTTGGTGAAAATTTTAAATTTCACTTTTTTGGCATTATTCTCTAGAATCCATGTTCTCAATCGGAGTGGGTGAAAAAACGGTACGAAAAAGTTCAAAATCATCTCGTTTTGGAAGTTTATATTTTCGGTTAAAATTTGTGTGCTATAACCCATGAAAAATGAAGTTTTGGTGAAAATTTTAAATTTCACTTTTTTGCCACTATTCTCTAGAATCCATGTTCTCAATCAGAGTGGGTGCAAAAAACGGTGCGGAAAAAATTCAAAATCTACTCGTTTTTGGAATTTTCCGATTTACGATTAAAATACATGTGTTATAACCCATGAAAAATGTAGGTTTGGTGAATATTTTGAATTTCACTTTTTTTGTATATATTCTCTAGAATCCATGTTCTCAATCAGAGTGGGTGCAAAAAACGGTACGAAAAAAATTCAAAATCATCTCGTTTTTTGAATTTTCCATTATCAATTAAAATACGTGTGTTATAACCCATGAAAAATGGAGGTTTGGTGAAAATTTTAAATTTCACTTTTTTTTGCAATATTCTATAGAATCCATGTTCTCAACCGGAGTGGGTGCAAAAAACTGAACAAAAAAATTTAAAATCAACTCGTTTTTGGAATTTTCCATTTTTGGTTAAAATAAGTGTGTTATAACCCTTGAGAAATGGAGGTTTAGTGAAAATTTTAAATATCTCTTTTTTTGGCAATATTCTCTAAAATCCATGTTCTCAATCGGAGTGGGTGAAAAAACTGTAAGAAAAAATTCAAAATCATCTCGTTTTGGAAGTTTATATTTTCGGTTAAAATTTGTGTGTTATTAACCATGAAAAATGGAGTTTTGGTGAAAATTTTAAATTTCACTTTTTTGCCACTATTCTCTAGAATTCATGTTCTCAATCGGAGTGAGTGCAAAAAACGGTGCGAAAAAAATTCAAAATCAACTCGTTTTTGGAATTTTCCAATTTTCGATTAAAATACGTGTGTTATAACCCATGAAAAATGTAGGTTTGGTGAATATTTTAAATTTCACTTTTTTTGGCATTATTCTCTAGAATCCATGTTCTC
Source organism: Ophiorrhiza pumila (assembly GCA_016586305.1). NCBI lineage: Eukaryota > Viridiplantae > Streptophyta > Magnoliopsida > Gentianales > Rubiaceae > Ophiorrhiza > Ophiorrhiza pumila. The sequence continues at coordinate 3,255,290 of BLIW01000010.1, read as the reverse complement.
AATCGGAGTGGGTGCAAAAATAGTGCAAAAAAATTCAAAATCAATGCATTTTTGGAATTTTCCATTTTCGATTAAAATACGTGTTTTTATAACCCATGAAAAATGGAAGTTTGGTGAAAATTTTAAATTTCACTTTTTTTGAAATATTCTCTAAAATCCATGTTCTCAATAAGAGTGGGTGAAAATACGGTACGAAAAGTTCAAAATCATCTCGTTTTTTGAATTTTCCATTTTCGATTACAATACGTGTGTTATAACCCATGAAAAATGGAGGTTTGGTGAAAATTTTAAATTTCACTTTTTTTCTACAATATTCTCCAGAATCCATGTTCTCAATCGGAGTGGGTGTAAAAAACGGAACGAAAAATTTAAAATCAACTCGTTTTTGTAATTTTCAATTTTTGGTTAAAATAAGTGTGTTATAACCCATGAAAAATGGAGGTTTAGTGAAAATTTTAAATTTTACTTTTTTAGAAATATTCTCTAGAATCTATGTTCTCAATCGGAGTGGGTGAAGAAACTGTACGAAAAAAATTCAAAATCATCTCGTTTTTTGAATTTTCCATTTTCGATTAAAATACGTATGTTATAACCCATGAAAAATGGAGGTTTGGTGAAAATTTTAAATTTCACTTTTTTTCTGCAATATTCTCTAGAATCCATGTTCTCAACCGGAGTGGGTGCAAAAAACTGAACAAAAAAATTTAAAATCAACTCGTTTTCGGAATTTTCCATTTCCGGTTAGAATAAGTGTATTATAACCCTTGAGAAATGGAGGTTTAGTGAAAATTTTAAATATATCTTTTTTGGCAATATTCTCTAAAATCCATGTTCTCAATCGGAGTGGGTGAAAAAACGGTAAGAAAAACTCCAAAATCATCTCGTTTTGGAAGTTTATATTTTCGGTTAAAATCTGTGTGTTATAAACCATGAAAAATGGAGTTTTGGTGAAAATTTTATATTTCACTTTTTTGCCACTATTCTCTAGAATTCATGTTCTCAATCGGAGTGATTGCAAAAAACGATGCGAAAAAAATTCAAAATCAACTCGTTTTTTGAATTTTCCAATTTTCGATTAAAATACGTGTGTTATAACCCATGAAAAATATAGGTTTGGTGAATATTTTAAATTTCACTTTTTTTGGCATTATTCTCTAGAATCCATGTTCTCAATCGGAGTGGTTGCAAAAATAGTGCAAAAAAATTCAAAATGAACGCATTTTTAGAAATTTCCATTTTCGATTAAAATACGTGTTTTATAACCCATGAAAAATGGAAGTTTGGTGAAAATTTTAAATTTCACTTTTTTTGAAATATTCTCTAGAATCCATGTTCTCAATAAGAGTGGGTGAAAAAACGGTACGAAAAGTTCAAAATCATCTCGTTTTCTGAATTTTCCATTTTCGATTAAAATACGTGTGTTATAACCCATGAAAAATGGAGGTTTGGTGAAAATTTTAAATTTTACTTTTTTTCCTCAAAATTCTCCAGAATCCATGTTCTCAATCGGAGTGGGTGAAAAAAACGGAACGAAAAATTTAAAATCAACTCGTTTTTGTAATTTTCAATTTTTGGTTAAAATAAGTGTGTTATAACCCATGAAAAATGGAGGTTTAGTGAAAATTTTAAATTTTACTTTTTTGGAAATATTCTCTAGAATCCATGTTCTCAATCGGAGTGGGTGAAGAAACTGTACGAAAAAAATTCAAAATCATCTCGTTTTTTGAATTTTCCATTTTCGATTAAAATACGTTTGTTATAACCCATGAAATATGGAGGTTTGGTGAAAATTTTAAATTTCACTTTTTTTCTGCAATATTCTCTAGAATCCATGTTCTCAATCGGAGTGGGTGCAAAAAACGGAACGAAATTTTTTTAAATAAACTCGTTTTTGGAATTTTCCATTTCCGGTTAAAATAAGTGTGTTATAACCGTTGAGAAATGGAGGTTTATTGAAAATTTTAAATTTCACTTTTTTTGGCAATATTCTCTAGAATCCATGTTCTCAATAAGAGAGGGTGAAAAAACGGTACGAAAAGTTCAAAATCATCTCGTTTTTTGAATTTTCCATTTTCGATTAAAATACGTGTGTTATAACCCATGAAAAATGGAGGTTTGGTGAAAATTTTAAATTTCACTTTTTTTTCTGCAATATTCTCTAGAATCCATGTTCTAAATCGGAGTGGGTGCAAAAAAACGGAACCAAAAAATTTAAAATCAACTCGTTTTTTGAATTTTCCATTTTCGATTAAAATAAGTATGTTATAACCCTTGAGAAATGGAGGTTTAGGGAAAATTTTAAATATCACTTTTTTTGGCAATATTCTCTAGAATCCATGTTCTCAATCGGAGTGGGTGAAAAAACGGTACGAAAAGTTAAAAATCATCTCGTTTGGGAAGTTTATATTTTCGGTTAAAATTTGTGTGTTATAGCCCATGAAAAATGGAGTTTTGGTGAAAATTTTAAATTTCACTTTTTTGGCAATATTTTCTAGAATCCATTTTCTTAATTAGAGTGGGTGCAAAAAATGGTGCGGAAAAAATTCAAAATCAACTCGTTTTTGGAATTTTCCAATTTACGATAAAAATACGTGATTTATAACCCATAAAAAATGTAGGTTTGGTGAATATTTTAAATTTTACTTTTTTGGCATTATTCCCTAGAATCCATGTTCTCAATCGGAGTGGGTGCGAAAATAGTGCAAAAAAATTCAAAATCAACGCATTTTTGGAATTTTCCATCTTCGATCAAAATTTTAAATTTTAAATTTTAAATTTCACTTTTGGTGAAAATTTTGAATTTCACTTTTTTGAAATATTCTCTAGAATCCATGTTCTCAATAAGAGTGGGTGAAAAAACGGTACGAAAAGTTCAAAATCATCTCGTTTTTTGAATTTTTCATTTTTTATTTAAATACGGGTGTTATAACCCATGAAAAAAGGAAGTTTGGTGAAAAATTTAAATTTCACTTTTTTTCTGCAATATTCTCCAGAATCCATGTTTTCAATCGGAGTGGGTGAAAAAAACGGAACGAAAAAATTTAAAATCAACTCGTCTTTGTAATTTTCAATTTTCGGTTAAAATAAGTGTGTTATAACCCATGAAAAATGGAGGTTTAGTGAAAATTTGAAATTTTACTTTTTGGAAATATTCTCTAGAATCCATGTTCTCAATCGGAGTGGGTGAAGAAACTGTACCAAAAAAATTCAAAATCATCTCGTTTTTTGAATTTTCCATTTTCGAATAAAATACGTGTGTTATAACCCATGAAAAATGGAGGTTTGGTGAAAATTTTAAATTTCACTTTTTTTCTGCAATATTCTCTAGAATCTATGTTCTCAATCGGAGTGGGTGCAAAAAACGGAACGAAAATTTTTTAAATCAACTCATTTTTGGAATTTTCCATTTCCGGTTAAAATAAGTGTGCTATAACCCTCGAGAAATGGAGGTTTATTGAAAATTTTAAATATCACTTTTTTGGCAATATTCTGTAGAATCCATGTTCTCAATCGGAGTGGGTGAAAAAACGGTACGAAAAAGTTCGAAATCATCTCGTTTTGGAAGTTTATATTTTCGGTTAAAATTTGTGTGTTATAACCCATGAAAAACGGAGTTTTGGTGAAAATTTTAAATTTAACTTTTTTGGCAATATTCTCTAGAATCAGGTTCTGAATCGGAGTGGGTGCAAAAAACGGTACGAAAAAATTTAAAATCAACTCCTTTTTTGAATTTTCCATTTTCGATTAAAATACGTGTGTTATAACCCATGAAAAATGTAGGTTTGGTGAAAATTTTAAATTTCACTTTTTTCTGAAATATTCTCTAGAATCCATGTTCTCAACCGGAGTTGGTGCAAAAAACGGAACGAAAAAAATTAAATTCAACCCGTTTTTGGAATTTTCCATTTCCGGTTAAAATAAGTGTGTTATAACCCTTGAGAAATGGAGGATTAGTAAAAATTTTAAATATCACTTTTTTGGCAACATTCTCTAGAATCCATGCTCTCAATCGGAGTGGGCGAAAAAACGGTACGAAAAAATTCAAAATCATCTCGTTTTGGAAGTTTATATTTTCGATTAAAATTTGTGTGTGTTATAACCCATGAAAAATGGAGTTTTGGTGAAAATTTTAAATTTCACTTTTTTGGCATTATTCTCTAGAATCCATGTTCTCAATCGGAGTGGGTGAAAAAACGGTACGAAAAAGTTCAAAATCATCTCGTTTTGGAAGTTTATATTTTCGGTTAAAATTTGTGTGCTATAACCCATGAAAAATGGAGTTTTGGTGAAAATTTTAAATTTCACTTTTTTGCCACTATTCTCTAGAATCCATGTTCTCAATCAGAGTGGGTGCAAAAAACGGAGCAAAAAAAAATTCAAAATCAACTCGTTTTTCGAATTTTCCGATTTACGATTAAAATATATGTGTTATAACCCATGAAAAATGTAGGTTTGGTGAATATTTTAAATTTCACTTTTTTTGGATATATTCTCTAGAATCCATGTTCTCAATCAGAGTGGGTGCAAAAAAAGGTAAGAAAAAAATTCAAAATCATCTCGTTTTATGAATTTTCCATTTTCGATTAAAATGCGTGTGTTATAACCCATGAAAAATGGAGGTTTGGTGAAAATTTTAAATTTCACTTTTTTTCTGCAATATTCTCTGGAATCCATGTTATAAATCGGAGTGGGTGCAAAAAAATAGAACGAAAAAATTTAAAATCAACTCATTTTTGGAATTTTCCATTTTCGGTTAAAATATGTATGTTATAACCCTTGAGAAATGGAGGTTTAGTGAAAATTTTAAATATAACTTTTTTTGGCAATATTCTCTAGAATCCATATTCTTAATCGGAGTGGGTGAAAAAACGGTACGAAAAGTTCAAAATCATCTCGTTTTGGAAGTTTATATTTTCGGTTAAAATTTGTGTGTTTAACCCGTGAAAAATAGAGTTTTGGTGAAAATTTTAAATTTCACTTTTTTGCCACTATTCTCTAGAATCAATTTTTTTAATCGGAGTGGGTGCAAAAAATGGTGCGGAAAAAATTCAAAATCAACTCGTTCTTGGAATTTTCCAATTTACGATTAAAATATGTGATTTATAACCCATGAAAAATGTAGGTTTGGTGAATATTTTAAATTTCACTTTTTTGGCATTATTCTCTAGAATCCATGTTCTCAATCGGAGTGGGTGCAAAAATAGTGCAAAAAAATTCAAAATCAACACATTTTTGGAATTTTCCATTTTCGATTAAAATACGTGTGTTATAACCCATAAAAAATGAAAGTTTGGTGAAAATTTTAAATTTCACTTTTTTTGAAATATTCTCTAGAATCCATGTTCTCAATAAGAGTGGGTGCAAAAAATGGTACGAAAAAATTCAAAATCATCTCGTTTTTTGAATTTTCCATTTTCGATTAAAATACGTGTGTTATAACCCATGAAAAATGGAGGTTTGGTGAAAATTTTAAATTTCACTTTTTTTCTGCAATATTGTTCAGAATCCATGTTCTCAATCGGAGTGGTAGCAAAAAACGGAACGAAAATTTTTTAAATCAACTCGTTTTTGGAATTTTCCATTTCCGGTTAAAATAAGTGTGTTATAACTCTTGATAAATGGAGGTTTAGTGAAAATTTTAAATATCACTTTTTTGGCAATATTCTCTAGAATCCATGTTCTCAATCGGAGTGGGTGAAAAAACGGTACGAAAAAGTTCAGAATCATCTCGTTTTGGAAGTTTATATTTTCGGTTAAAATTTGTGTGTTATAACCCATGAAAAATGGAGTTTTGGTGAAAATTTTAAATTTAAATTTTTTGCCACTATTCTCTAGCATGTTCTCAATCGGAGTGGGTTCCAAAAAACGGTGCAGAAAAAATTCAAAATCAACTCGTTTTTGGAATTTTCCATTTTTCGATTAAAATACGTGTGTTATAACCCATGAAAAATGTAGGTTTGTTGAATATTTTAAATTTCACTTTTTTGGCATTATTCTCTAGAATCCATATTCTCAATCGGAGTGGGTGCAAAAATAGTGCAAAAAAAATTCAAAATCAACGCATTTTTGGATTTTTACATTATCGATTAAAATACGTGTGTTATAACCCATAAAAAATGGAAGTTTGGTGAAAATTTTAAATTTCACTTTTTTTGAAATATTCTCTAGAATCCATGTTCTCAATAAGAGTGGGTGCAAAAAATGGTACGAAAAAATTCAAAATCATCTCGTTTTTTAAATTTTCCATTTTCGATTAAAATACGTGTGTTATAACCCATGAAAAATGGAGGTTTGTTGAAAATTTTAAATTTCACTTTTTTTCTGCAATATTCTCTAGAATCCATGTTCTAAATCGGAGTGGGTGCAAAAAAACGGAACGAAAAAATTTAAAATCAACTCGTTTTTGGAATTTTCCATTTTCGGTTAAAATATGTATGTTATAATCCTTGAGAAATGGAGGTTTAGTTGATAAGTCGGGTTTTTACCGACTTATTTGTCTTGTTTACTTGAGCTTTTGCATCGAATACTTGTGTAAATTATGCTTGATTTATGACTTGCGTGCAAGAATGCTCATGATATGATGGATGTGGAAAATGTCAAAGTGCTATGTAAATGATTTGAATTGTGCATGAAATTGAAACAAGCACACACGTAGCCATTGTGGCCTCACAAGTCTCAAGCATTCATAGAGGTCTCAGCAATTACACATGGAGGCCTCAACATTTACACATGCAGGTCTCAATAGTAAATCATGCAAGTCTCAATAGTAAAACATGCAGGCCTCACAACATTTACACATGCAGGTCTCAATAGTGAATCATGCAGGGCTCACACACCTCACAAGTCCACAACACACCACACTTACACGCACTACTCACAACACTCAACTCCACTTACACTTACACAACACACACTCACACACCACACCTGCACACACTAAACACTCACACTTACACAACACACACTCACTTACACTACACAGCACACACACAAGGCGGGCGCCTAGCGCTCCCGCCCAACTCACACCACACACGGTGCGAGCGCCTAGCGCGCCCGCACCATATGCACACACGCACAGGGCGAGCGCCTAGCGCGCCCGCCCACTACCCGCACACACACATCACAAACAAAGATGTGCGCCCTCCTAGGAGGGCGCACACACACACAGCACTCAGATCTGGGCGCCCTCACTAGGAGGGCGCACACACACATGCACACAAAGCTGTGCGCCCGCCTAGTGCACCCGCACAGCTTCACAGCATTGCCACAGTGTACGGAAATGGTCATAACTTCCTCATTTTAGCTCCGAATTGAGTGATTCAAAATGCTATGTTTAGCTAAGAGTAGTGTCTACAATGTTGAAGTTTTATGTTTTCTTAGACTCGACATGAATCAGGGGCGAAATGGGGGAGAAAGATGAAGTATGTGCAATCGCTTACACTTAGATCACGCTTATTCATGCATTCACTCACTACACTCGCACACTTGCACTATATTCATGCATTTCACTACACTCACACCCAATTGCACACTTAGCATACATAGCTACACATAACCACTCAAGGCACAAGAATTGGCACACATAAATGAACCAGCAAGCACAAACACAGTTACTCATTTGTTCACCAAGTGTTTGTGGGATTTCATTCTTGATTCTTAATGCTTAAGTTATACACTGGACACGTGACCTCACTATATCTTTTGATTGGCATTTGTAGGACACGTGGCATCTTCTCAGCAAGGAAAGGAAGCTTCCAGGAACCCAACAGGAAGACCTCACGAGGGGAAAGTATAAAAGTGAAGAGAAGCTGCTGAGGAGGGGGATCCGGAACTTTAGAGATCTCATTCTATTGGGATCAGAGGAGAGAGAGACTTTGGGGGAGCAAAGTCTAGGGTTTGAGAGAAACCAGAGAGTACGATTGAGAGAGGGGGAAGGGAAACAGAGTGACATGATCCTGATTCACCCCTTTGTAATCGTAGTTTTTGGGCCGATCAAAATGATCTGCTAGACATAGAGTGTTGCCTTGAGGGGTTACATGTATGGATTTAATCTTGTTTGAGACATTTGATTTAGAATTTTATCCGTGTTATTTATGTTCATTATTCTGTACTTGTTGTGTTTGATGTTTTGCATTAGATTAACTTCATATTAAATCTGCGGTGACCACTGAGATTGTTGTGAACATGCCTAAGGAAATCAATCCCAACTTGTATTGATTATGAACATGCTTGTGTGAGTCTTAGTCCTGCACATTTCAAGATTTAGAAAAGGGCAAGGATCGTTTTGAATGGTGAGTTTAGATTACATCAGGGATGACTGCCCTGACAAGGAGTATATCCAAGTAATCGAGGCTCACTACTGCCACTATAGGAAAGGACTAAGAGTATTCTTGTATTGTGGATTGAGATTACATATGGGATGACTGCCCTGACAAGGGAGTATATCCTGGCTAATCGAGGCTCACAGTAGGAGAATCGGGATCTGGGGGAGTCTCACTCGTACCTAGAACTTGCCCTGACAAGGGAAGTTAGAGGAGTATTGTGAAACGGGTTTGAGAGAACTGACAAGTTGATCGAATCCCGGCTCACTAGCAGAGAAGTCCCCTCACACTTGTTTACACAAGTCAGGGATAGCAAGAGAAAAATCCATACTAGTTGTTTCACCCTCAAGGCAACACCTCCCGTTTTATTGAGTTATCTCCCGTTCCAACAGTCTTGCATTTTCATTCATTTAAGTATTAATTTCGTGTCTTTTTAATTGTTTATACCTGCTATCATTATTCAATACTTGATTACAACCCTCTCCCTGTGGAGACGATCCCACTCATTACTGCTGCATTTATTGTTGAGTTTGGGTAAAATTGGGAGCCTACGACAGCTCGCCCACCATTAGTGAAAATTTCAAATATCACTTTTTTTGGCAATATTCTCTAGAATCCATATTCTCAATTGGAGTGGGTGAAAAAATGGTACGAAAAGTTCAAAATCATCTCGTTTTGGAAATTTATATTTTCGGTTAAAATTTGTGTGTTATAGCCAGTGAAAAATGGAGTTTTGGTGAAAATTTTAAATTTCACTTTTTTGGCAATATTCTCTAGAATCAATTTTCTTAATCGGAGTGGGTGCAAAAAATGGTACGGAAAAAATTCAAAATCAACTCGTTTTTGGAATTTTCCAATTTACGATTAAAATACGTGATTTATAACCCATGAAAAATGTAAGTTTGGTGAATATTTTAAATTTCACTTTTTTGGCATTATTCTCTAGAATCCATGTTCTCAATCGAAGTGAGTGCAAAAATAGAGCAAAAAAATTTAAAATCAACGCATTTTTGGAATTTTCCATTATCGATTAAAATACGTGTGTTATAACCCATGAAAAATGGAAGTTTGGTGAAAATTTTAAATTTCACCTTTTTGGAAATAATCTCTAGAATCCATGTTCTCAATAAGAGAGGGTGAAAAAAATGGTACGAAAAAATTCAAAATCATCTCGTTTTTTGAATTTTCCATTTTCGATTAAAATACGTGTCTTATAACCCATGAAAAATTGAGGTTTGGTGAAAATTTTAAATTTCACTTTTTTTCTGCAATATTCTCTAGAATCCATGTTCTAAATCGTAGTGGGTGCAAAAAAACGGAACGAAAAAATTTAAAATAAACTCGTTTTTGGAATTTTTCATTTCCGGTTAAAATATGTATGTTATAACCCTTGAGAAATGGAGGTTTAGTGAAAATTTTAAATATCACTTTTTTTGGCAATATTCTCTAAAATCCATATTCTCAATCGGAGTGGGTGAAAAAACGGTACGAAAAGGTCAAAATCATCTCGTTTTGGAAGTTTATATTTTCGGTTAAAATTTGTGTGTTATAGCCCGTGAAAAATGGAGTTTTGGTGAAAATTTTAAATTTCACTTTTTTGGCAATATTCTCTAGAATCAATTTTCTTAATCGGAGTGGGTGCAAAAAATAGTGCGGAAAAAATTCAAAATCAACTCCTTCTTGGAATTTTCCAATTTACGATTAAAATACGTGATTTATAACCCATGAAAAATGTAGGTTTGGTGAATATTTTTAAATTTGACTTTTTTGGCATTATTCTCTAGAATCCATGTTCTCAATCGTAGTGGGTGCAAAAATAGTGCAAAAAAATTCAAAATCAACGCATTTTTGGAATTTTCCATTATCGATTAAAATACGTGTGTTATAACCCATGAAAAATGGAAGTTTGGTGAAAATTTAAAATTTCACTTTTTTGGAAATAATCACTAGAATCCATGTTCTCAATAAGTGTGGGTGAAAAAAATGGTACGAAAAAATTCAAAATCATCTCGTTTTTTGAATTTTCTATTTTCGATTAAAATATGTGAGTTATAACCCATGAAAAATGGAGGTTTGGTGAAAAGTTTAAATTTCACTTTTTTTTCTGCAATATTCTCTAGAATCCACGTTCTCAATCGGAGTGGGTGCAAAAAAACGGAACGAAAAAATTTAAAATCAACTCGTTTTTGGAATTTTCCATTTCCGGTTAAAATAAGTACGTTATAACCCTGGAGAAATTGAGATTTAGTGAAAATTTAAAATATTACTTTTTTTGGCAATATTCTCTAGAATCCAAGTTCTCAATCGGAGTGGGTGAAAAAACGGTACGAAAAGTTGAAAATCATCTCGTTTTGGAAGTTTATATTTTCGGTTAAAATTTGTGTGTTATAACCCGTGAAAAATGGAGTTTTGGTGAAAATTTTAAATTTCACTTTTTTGGCAATATTCTCTAGAATCAATTTTCTTAATCGGAGTGGGTGTAAAAAATGGTACGAAAAAATTTAAAATCAACTCGTTTTTTGAATTTTCCATTTTTGATTAAAATACGTGTGTTATAACCCATGAAAAATGTAGTTTTGGTGAATATTTTTAATTTCACTTTTTTTGGCATTATTCTCTAGAATCCATGTTCTCAATAGGAGTGGGTGCAAAAATAGTGCAAAAAAAATTCAAAATCAACGCATTGTAGGAATTTTCCATTTTCGATTAGATTACGTGTGCTATAACCCATGAAAAATGGAAGTTTGGTGAAAATTTTAAATTTCACTTTTATGGAAATATTCTCTAGAATCTATATTCTCAATAAGAGTGGGTGCAAAAAATGGTACGAAAAAATTCAAAATCGTCTCGTTTTTTGAATTTTACATTTTCGATTAAAATACGTGTGTTATAACCCATGAAAAATGGAGGTTTGGTGAAAATTTTAAATTTCACTTTTTTTCTGCAATATTCTATAGAATCCATGTTCTAAATCGGAGTGGGTGCAAAAAAACAGAACGAAAAAAATTTAAAATCAACTCGTTTTTAGAATTTTTCATTTCCGGTTAAAATAAGTATGTTATAACCCTTGAGAAATGGAGGTTTAGTGAAAATTTTAAATATCACTTTTTTTGGCAATATTCTCTAGAATCCATATTCTCAATCGGAGTGGGTGAAAAAACGGTACGAAAAGTTGAAAATCATCTCGTTTTGGAAGTTTATATTTTCGGTTAAAATTTGTGTGTTATAGCCCATGAAAAATGGAGTTTTGGTGAAAATTTTAAATTTCACTTTTTTTGCAATATTCTCTAGAATCCATTTTCTTAATCGGAGTGGGTGCAAAAAACAGTGCGAAAAAAATTCAAAAATCAACTCGTTTTTGGAATTTTCCAATTTACTATTAAAATACGTGATTTATTACCCATGAAAAATGTAGGTTTGGTGAATATTTTAAATTTCACTTTTTTTAGCAATATTCTTTAGGATCCATGTTCTCAATCGGAGTGGGTGCAAAAATAGTGCAAAAAAATTCAAAATCAACGTATTTTTGGAATTTTCCGTTTTCGATTAAAATTTGTGTTTTATAACCCATGAAAAATGGAAGTTTGGTGAAAATTTTAAATTTCACTTTTATTGAAATATTCTCTAGAATCCATGTTCTCAATAAGAGTGGGTGAAAAAACGGTACGAAAAGTTCAAAATCATCCCGTTTTTTGAATTTTCCAGTTTCGATTAAAATACGTGTGTTATAACCCATGAAAAATGGTGGTTTGGTGAAAATTTTTATATTCACTTTTTTTCTGCAATATTCTCCAGAATCCATATTCTCAATCGGAGTGGGTGAAAAAAACGGAACGAAAAAAATTTAATATCAACTCGTTTTTGTAATTTTAAATTTTCGGTTAAAATAAGTGTGTTATAACCCATGAAAAATGGAGGTTTAGTGAAAATTTTAAATTTTACTTTTTTGGAAATTTTCTCTAGAATCCATGTTCTCAATCGGAGTGGGTGCAAAAAACGGAACGAAAATTTTTTAAATCAACTCGTTTTTGGAATTTTCCATTTTCGGTTAAAATAAGTGTGTTATAACCCTTGAGAAATGGAGGTTTAGTGAAAATTTTAAATATCACTTTTTTGGCAATATTCTCTAGAATCCATGTTCTCAATCGGAGTGGGTGAAAAAACGGTACGAAAAAGTTCAAAATCATCTGGTTTTGGAAGTTTATATTTTCGGTTAAAATTTGTGTGTTATAACCCATGAAAAATGGAGTTTTGGTGAATATTTTAAATTTCACTTTTTTTTAGCATTATTCTCTAGAATCCATGTTCTCAATAGAGTGGGTGCAAAAAATGGTACGAAAAAATTCAAAATCATCACGTTTTTTGAATTTTCCATTTTCGATTAAAATACGTGTGTTATAACCCATGAAAAATAGAGGTTTGGTGAAAATTTTAAATTTCACTTTTTTTCTGCAATATTCTCTAGAATCCATGTTCTAAATCGGAGTAGGTGCAAAAAAATGTAACCAACAAATTTAAAATAAACTTGTTTTTGGAATTTTCCATTTCCGGTTAAAATAAGTACGTTATAACCCTTGAGAAATGGAGGTTTAGTGAAAATTTTAAATATCACTTTTTTTGGCAATATTCTCTAGAATCCAATTTCTCAATCGGAGTGGGTGAAAAAACGGTACGAAAAGTTCAAAATCATCTCGTTTTGGAAGTTTATATTTTCGGTTAAAATTTGTGTGTTATAGCCCATGAAAAATGGAGTTTTGGTGAAAATTTTAAATTTCACTTTTTTGATTATATTCTCTAGAATCCATTTTCTTAATCGGAGTGGATGCAAAAAATGGTACGAAAAAAATTCAAAATCAACTCGTTTTTGGAATTTTTCCATTTTACGATTAAAATACGTGATTTATAACCCATGAAAAATGTAGTTTTGGTGAATATTTTTAATTTCACTTTTTTTGGCATTATTCTCTAGAATCCATGTTCTCAATAGGAGTGGGTGCAAAAATAGTGCAAAAAAATTCAAAATCGACGCATTTTTGGAACTTTCCATTTTCGATTAAAATACGTATGTTATAACCCATGAAAAATGGAAGTTTGGTGAAAATTTTAGGTTTCACTTTTATGGAAATATTCTCTAGAATCCATGTTCTCAATAAGAGTGGGTGCAAAAAATGGTACGAAAAAATTCAAAATCGTCTCGTTTTTTGAATTTTACATTTCCGATTAAAATACGTGTGTTATAACCCATGAAAAATGGAGGTTTGGTGAAAATTTTAAATTTCACTTATTTTCTGCAATATTCTATAGAATCCATGTTCTAAATCGGAGTGGGTGCAAAAAAACAGAACGAAAAAAATTTAAAATCAACTCGTTTTTAGAATTTTTCATTTCCGGTTAAAATAAGTATGTTATAACCCTTGAGAAATGGAGGTTTAGTGAAAATTTTAAATATCACTTTTTTTGGCAATATTCTCTAGAATCCATATTCTCAATCGGAGTGGGTGAAAAAACGGTACGAAAAGTTGAAAATCATCTCGTTTTGGAAGTTTATATTTTCGGTTAAAATTTGTGTGTTATAGCCCATGAAAAATGGAGTTTTGGTGAAAATTTTAAATTTCACTTTTTTTGCAATATTCTCTAGAATCCATTTTCTTAATCGGAGTGGGTGCAAAAAACAGTGCGGAAAAAATTCAAAAATCAACTCGTTTTTGGAATTTTCCAATTTACGATTAAAATACGTGATTTATAACCCATGAAAAATGTAGGTTTGGTGAATATTTTAAATTTCACTTTTTTTAGCAATATTCTTTAGGATCCATGTTCTCAATCGGAGTGGGTGCAAAAATAGTGCAAAAAAATTCAAAATCAACGTATTTTTGGAATTTTCCGTTTTCGATTAAAATTTGTGTTTTATAACCCATGAAAAATGGAAGTTTGGTGAAAATTTTAAATTTCACTTTTATTGAAATATTCTCTAGAATCCATGTTCTCAATAAGAGTGGGTGAAAAAACGGTACGAAAAGTTCAAAATCATCCCGTTTTTTGAATTTTCCAGTTTCGATTAAAATACGTGTGTTATAACCCATGAAAAATGGAGGTTTGGTGAAAATTTTTATATTCACTTTTTTTCTGCAATATTCTCCAGAATCCATATTCTCTATCGGAGTGGGTGAAAAAAACGGAACGAAAAAATTTAAAATCAACTCGTTTTTGTAATTTTAAATTTTCGGTTAAAATAAGTGTGTTATAACCCATGAAAAATGGAGGTTTAGTGAAAATTTTAAATTTTACTTTTTTGGAAATTTTCTCTAGAATCCATGTTCTCAATCGGAGTGGGTGCAAAAAACGGAACGAAAATTTTTTAAATCAACTCGTTTTTGGAATTTTCCATTTTCGGTTAAAATAACTGTGTTATAACCCTTGAGAAATGGAGGTTTAGTGAAAATTTTAAATATCACTTTTTTGGCAATATTCTCTAGAATCCATGTTCTCAATCGGAGTGGGTGAAAAAACGGTACGAAAAAGTTCAAAATCATCTGGTTTTGGAAGTTTATATTTTCGGTTAAAATTTGTGTGTTATAACCCATGAAAAATGGAGTTTTGGTGAAAATTTTAAATTTCACTTTTTTTTAGCATTATTCTCTAGAATCCATGTTCTCAATAGAGTGGGTGCAAAAAATTGTACGAAAAAATTCAAAATCATCATGTTTTTTGAATTTTCCATTTTCGATTAAAATACGTGTGTTATAACCCATGAAAAATAGAGGTTTGGTGAAAATTTTAAATTTCACTTTTTTTCTGCAATATTCTCTAGAATCCATGTTCTAAATCGGAGTGGGTGCAAAAAAATGTAACCAACAAATTTAAAATAAACTTGTTTTTGGAATTTTCCATTTCCGGTTAAAATAAGTATGTTATAACCCTTGAGAAATGGAGGTTTAGTGAAAATTTTAAATATCACTTTTTTTGGCAATATTCTCTAGAATCCATGTTCTCAATCGGAGTGGGTGAAAAAACGGTACGAAAAAGTTCAAAATCATCTGGTTTTGGAAGTTTATATTTTCGGTTAAAATTTGTGTGTTATAGCCCATGAAAAATGGAGTTTTGGTGAAAATTTTAAATTTCACTTTTTTGATTATATTCTCTAGAATCCATTTTCTTAATCGGAGTGGATGCAAAAAACGGTGCGAAAAAAATTCAAAATCAACTCGTTTTTGGAATTTTTCCATTTTACGATTAAAATACGTGATTTATAACTCATGAAAAATGTAGGTTTGGTGAATATTTTTTATTTCACTTTTTTTGGCATTATTCTCTAGAATCCATGTTCTCAATCGGAGTGGGTGCAAAAAACGGAACGAAAATTTTTTAAATCAACTCGTTTTTGGAATTTTCCATTTTCGGTTAAAATAAGTGTGTTATAACCCTTGAGAAATGGAGGTTTAGTGAAAATTTTAAATATCACTTTTTTGGCAATATTCTCTAGAATCCATGTTCTCAATCGGAGTGGGTGAAAAAACGGTACGAAAAAGTTCAAAATCATCTGGTTTTGGAAGTTTATATTTTCGGTTAAAATTTGTGTGTTATAACCCATGAAAAATGGAGTTTTGGTGAATATTTTAAATTTCACTTTTTTTTAGCATTATTCTCTAGAATCCATGTTCTCAATAGAGTGGGTGCAAAAAATGGTACGAAAAAATTCAAAATCATCACGTTTTTTGAATTTTCCATTTTCGATTAAAATACGTGTGTTATAACCCATGAAAAATAGAGGTTTGGTGAAAATTTTAAATTTCACTTTTTTTCTGCAATATTCTCTAGAATCCATGTTCTAAATCGGAGTAGGTGCAAAAAAATGTAACCAACAAATTTAAAATAAACTTGTTTTTGGAATTTTCCATTTCCGGTTAAAATAAGTACGTTATAACCCTTGAGAAATGGAGGTTTAGTGAAAATTTTAAATATCACTTTTTTTGGCAATATTCTCTAGAATCCAATTTCTCAATCGGAGTGGGTGAAAAAACGGTACGAAAAGTTCAAAATCATCTCGTTTTGGAAGTTTATATTTTCGGTTAAAATTTGTGTGTTATAGCCCATGAAAAATGGAGTTTTGGTGAAAATTTTAAATTTCACTTTTTTGATTATATTCTCTAGAATCCATTTTCTTAATCGGAGTGGATGCAAAAAATGGTACGAAAAAAATTCAAAATCAACTCGTTTTTGGAATTTTTCCATTTTACGATTAAAATACGTGATTTATAACCCATGAAAAATGTAGTTTTGGTGAATATTTTTAATTTCACTTTTTTTGGCATTATTCTCTAGAATCCATGTTCTCAATAGGAGTGGGTGCAAAAATAGTGCAAAAAAATTCAAAATCGACGCATTTTTGGAACTTTCCATTTTCGATTAAAATACGTATGTTATAACCCATGAAAAATGGAAGTTTGGTGAAAATTTTAGGTTTCACTTTTATGGAAATATTCTCTAGAATCCATGTTCTCAATAAGAGTGGGTGCAAAAAATGGTACGAAAAAATTCAAAATCGTCTCGTTTTTTGAATTTTACATTTCCGATTAAAATACGTGTGTTATAACCCATGAAAAATGGAGGTTTGGTGAAAATTTTAAATTTCACTTATTTTCTGCAATATTCTATAGAATCCATGTTCTAAATCGGAGTGGGTGCAAAAAAACAGAACGAAAAAAATTTAAAATCAACTCGTTTTTAGAATTTTTCATTTCCGGTTAAAATAAGTATGTTATAACCCTTGAGAAATGGAGGTTTAGTGAAAATTTTAAATATCACTTTTTTTGGCAATATTCTCTAGAATCCATATTCTCAATCGGAGTGGGTGAAAAAACGGTACGAAAAGTTGAAAATCATCTCGTTTTGGAAGTTTATATTTTCGGTTAAAATTTGTGTGTTATAGCCCATGAAAAATGGAGTTTTGGTGAAAATTTTAAATTTCACTTTTTTTGCAATATTCTCTAGAATCCATTTTCTTAATCGGAGTGGGTGCAAAAAACAGTGCGGAAAAAATTCAAAAATCAACTCGTTTTTGGAATTTTCCAATTTACGATTAAAATACGTGATTTATAACCCATGAAAAATGTAGGTTTGGTGAATATTTTAAATTTCACTTTTTTTAGCAATATTCTTTAGGATCCATGTTCTCAATCGGAGTGGGTGCAAAAATAGTGCAAAAAAATTCAAAATCAACGTATTTTTGGAATTTTCCGTTTTCGATTAAAATTTGTGTTTTATAACCCATGAAAAATGGAAGTTTGGTGAAAATTTTAAATTTCACTTTTATTGAAATATTCTCTAGAATCCATGTTCTCAATAAGAGTGGGTGAAAAAACGGTACGAAAAGTTCAAAATCATCCCGTTTTTTGAATTTTCCAGTTTCGATTAAAATACGTGTGTTATAACCCATGAAAAATGGAGGTTTGGTGAAAATTTTTATATTCACTTTTTTTCTGCAATATTCTCCAGAATCCATATTCTCTATCGGAGTGGGTGAAAAAAACGGAACGAAAAAATTTAAAATCAACTCGTTTTTGTAATTTTAAATTTTCGGTTAAAATAAGTGTGTTATAACCCATGAAAAATGGAGGTTTAGTGAAAATTTTAAATTTTACTTTTTTGGAAATTTTCTCTAGAATCCATGTTCTCAATCGGAGTGGGTGCAAAAAACGGAACGAAAATTTTTTAAATCAACTCGTTTTTGGAATTTTCCATTTTCGGTTAAAATAACTGTGTTATAACCCTTGAGAAATGGAGGTTTAGTGAAAATTTTAAATATCACTTTTTTGGCAATATTCTCTAGAATCCATGTTCTCAATCGGAGTGGGTGAAAAAACGGTACGAAAAAGTTCAAAATCATCTGGTTTTGGAAGTTTATATTTTCGGTTAAAATTTGTGTGTTATAACCCATGAAAAATGGAGTTTTGGTGAAAATTTTAAATTTCACTTTTTTTTAGCATTATTCTCTAGAATCCATGTTCTCAATAGAGTGGGTGCAAAAAATGGTACGAAAAAATTCAAAATCATCATGTTTTTTGAATTTTCCATTTTCGATTAAAATACGTGTGTTATAACCCATGAAAAATAGAGGTTTGGTGAAAATTTTAAATTTCACTTTTTTTCTGCAATATTCTCTAGAATCCATGTTCTAAATCGGAGTGGGTGCAAAAAAATGTAACCAACAAATTTAAAATAAACTTGTTTTTGGAATTTTCCATTTCCGGTTAAAATAAGTATGTTATAACCCTTGAGAAATGGAGGTTTAGTGAAAATTTTAAATATCACTTTTTTTGGCAATATTCTCTAGAATCCATGTTCTCAATCGGAGTGGGTGAAAAAACGGTACGAAAAAGTTCAAAATCATCTGGTTTTGGAAGTTTATATTTTCGGTTAAAATTTGTGTGTTATAGCCCATGAAAAATGGAGTTTTGGTGAAAATTTTAAATTTCACTTTTTTGATTATATTCTCTAGAATCCATTTTCTTAATCGGAGTGGATGCAAAAAACGGTGCGAAAAAAATTCAAAATCAACTCGTTTTTGGAATTTTTCCATTTTACGATTAAAATACGTGATTTATAACTCATGAAAAATGTAGGTTTGGTGAATATTTTTTATTTCACTTTTTTTGGCATTATTCTCTAGAATCCATGTTCTCAATCGGAGTGGGTGCAAAAAACGGAACGAAAATTTTTTAAATCAACTCGTTTTTGGAATTTTCCATTTTCGGTTAAAATAAGTGTGTTATAACCCTTGAGAAATGGAGGTTTAGTGAAAATTTTAAATATCACTTTTTTGGCAATATTCTCTAGAATCCATGTTCTCAATCGGAGTGGGTGAAAAAACGGTACGAAAAAGTTCAAAATCATCTGGTTTTGGAAGTTTATATTTTCGGTTAAAATTTGTGTGTTATAACCCATGAAAAATGGAGTTTTGGTGAATATTTTAAATTTCACTTTTTTTTAGCATTATTCTCTAGAATCCATGTTCTCAATAGAGTGGGTGCAAAAAATGGTACGAAAAAATTCAAAATCATCACGTTTTTTGAATTTTCCATTTTCGATTAAAATACGTGTGTTATAACCCATGAAAAATAGAGGTTTGGTGAAAATTTTAAATTTCACTTTTTTTCTGCAATATTCTCTAGAATCCATGTTCTAAATCGGAGTAGGTGCAAAAAAATGTAACCAACAAATTTAAAATAAACTTGTTTTTGGAATTTTCCATTTCCGGTTAAAATAAGTACGTTATAACCCTTGAGAAATGGAGGTTTAGTGAAAATTTTAAATATCACTTTTTTTGGCAATATTCTCTAGAATCCAATTTCTCAATCGGAGTGGGTGAAAAAACGGTACGAAAAGTTCAAAATCATCTCGTTTTGGAAGTTTATATTTTCGGTTAAAATTTGTGTGTTATAGCCCATGAAAAATGGAGTTTTGGTGAAAATTTTAAATTTCACTTTTTTGATTATATTCTCTAGAATCCATTTTCTTAATCGGAGTGGATGCAAAAAATGGTACGAAAAAAATTCAAAATCAACTCGTTTTTGGAATTTTTCCATTTTACGATTAAAATACGTGATTTATAACCCATGAAAAATGTAGTTTTGGTGAATATTTTTAATTTCACTTTTTTTGGCATTATTCTCTAGAATCCATGTTCTCAATAGGAGTGGGTGCAAAAATAGTGCAAAAAAATTCAAAATCGACGCATTTTTGGAACTTTCCATTTTCGATTAAAATACGTATGTTATAACCCATGAAAAATGGAAGTTTGGTGAAAATTTTAGGTTTCACTTTTATGGAAATATTCTCTAGAATCCATGTTCTCAATAAGAGTGGGTGCAAAAAATGGTACGAAAAAATTCAAAATCGTCTCGTTTTTTGAATTTTACATTTCCGATTAAAATACGTGTGTTATAACCCATGAAAAATGGAGGTTTGGTGAAAATTTTAAATTTCACTTATTTTCTGCAATATTCTATAGAATCCATGTTCTAAATCGGAGTGGGTGCAAAAAAACAGAACGAAAAAAATTTAAAATCAACTCGTTTTTAGAATTTTTCATTTCCGGTTAAAATAAGTATGTTATAACCCTTGAGAAATGGAGGTTTAGTGAAAATTTTAAATATCACTTTTTTTGGCAATATTCTCTAGAATCCATATTCTCAATCGGAGTGGGTGAAAAAACGGTACGAAAAGTTGAAAATCATCTCGTTTTGGAAGTTTATATTTTCGGTTAAAATTTGTGTGTTATAGCCCATGAAAAATGGAGTTTTGGTGAAAATTTTAAATTTCACTTTTTTTGCAATATTCTCTAGAATCCATTTTCTTAATCGGAGTGGGTGCAAAAAACAGTGCGGAAAAAATTCAAAAATCAACTCGTTTTTGGAATTTTCCAATTTACGATTAAAATACGTGATTTATAACCCATGAAAAATGTAGGTTTGGTGAATATTTTAAATTTCACTTTTTTTAGCAATATTCTTTAGGATCCATGTTCTCAATCGGAGTGGGTGCAAAAATAGTGCAAAAAAATTCAAAATCAACGTATTTTTGGAATTTTCCGTTTTCGATTAAAATTTGTGTTTTATAACCCATGAAAAATGGAAGTTTGGTGAAAATTTTAAATTTCACTTTTATTGAAATATTCTCTAGAATCCATGTTCTCAATAAGAGTGGGTGAAAAAACGGTACGAAAAGTTCAAAATCATCCCGTTTTTTGAATTTTCCAGTTTCGATTAAAATACGTGTGTTATAACCCATGAAAAATGGAGGTTTGGTGAAAATTTTTATATTCACTTTTTTTCTGCAATATTCTCCAGAATCCATATTCTCTATCGGAGTGGGTGAAAAAAACGGAACGAAAAAATTTAAAATCAACTCGTTTTTGTAATTTTAAATTTTCGGTTAAAATAAGTGTGTTATAACCCATGAAAAATGGAGGTTTAGTGAAAATTTTAAATTTTACTTTTTTGGAAATTTTCTCTAGAATCCATGTTCTCAATCGGAGTGGGTGCAAAAAACGGAACGAAAATTTTTTAAATCAACTCGTTTTTGGAATTTTCCATTTTCGGTTAAAATAACTGTGTTATAACCCTTGAGAAATGGAGGTTTAGTGAAAATTTTAAATATCACTTTTTTGGCAATATTCTCTAGAATCCATGTTCTCAATCGGAGTGGGTGAAAAAACGGTACGAAAAAGTTCAAAATCATCTGGTTTTGGAAGTTTATATTTTCGGTTAAAATTTGTGTGTTATAACCCATGAAAAATGGAGTTTTGGTGAAAATTTTAAATTTCACTTTTTTTTAGCATTATTCTCTAGAATCCATGTTCTCAATAGAGTGGGTGCAAAAAATGGTACGAAAAAATTCAAAATCATCATGTTTTTTGAATTTTCCATTTTCGATTAAAATACGTGTGTTATAACCCATGAAAAATAGAGGTTTGGTGAAAATTTTAAATTTCACTTTTTTTCTGCAATATTCTCTAGAATCCATGTTCTAAATCGGAGTGGGTGCAAAAAAATGTAACCAACAAATTTAAAATAAACTTGTTTTTGGAATTTTCCATTTCCGGTTAAAATAAGTATGTTATAACCCTTGAGAAATGGAGGTTTAGTGAAAATTTTAAATATCACTTTTTTTGGCAATATTCTCTAGAATCCATGTTCTCAATCGGAGTGGGTGAAAAAACGGTACGAAAAAGTTCAAAATCATCTGGTTTTGGAAGTTTATATTTTCGGTTAAAATTTGTGTGTTATAGCCCATGAAAAATGGAGTTTTGGTGAAAATTTTAAATTTCACTTTTTTGATTATATTCTCTAGAATCCATTTTCTTAATCGGAGTGGATGCAAAAAACGGTGCGAAAAAAATTCAAAATCAACTCGTTTTTGGAATTTTTCCATTTTACGATTAAAATACGTGATTTATAACTCATGAAAAATGTAGGTTTGGTGAATATTTTTTATTTCACTTTTTTTGGCATTATTCTCTAGAATCCATGTTCTCAATCGGAGTGGGTGCAAAAAACGGAACGAAAATTTTTTAAATCAACTCGTTTTTGGAATTTTCCATTTTCGGTTAAAATAAGTGTGTTATAACCCTTGAGAAATGGAGGTTTAGTGAAAATTTTAAATATCACTTTTTTGGCAATATTCTCTAGAATCCATGTTCTCAATCGGAGTGGGTGAAAAAACGGTACGAAAAAGTTCAAAATCATCTGGTTTTGGAAGTTTATATTTTCGGTTAAAATTTGTGTGTTATAACCCATGAAAAATGGAGTTTTGGTGAATATTTTAAATTTCACTTTTTTTTAGCATTATTCTCTAGAATCCATGTTCTCAATAGAGTGGGTGCAAAAAATGGTACGAAAAAATTCAAAATCATCACGTTTTTTGAATTTTCCATTTTCGATTAAAATACGTGTGTTATAACCCATGAAAAATAGAGGTTTGGTGAAAATTTTAAATTTCACTTTTTTTCTGCAATATTCTCTAGAATCCATGTTCTAAATCGGAGTAGGTGCAAAAAAATGTAACCAACAAATTTAAAATAAACTTGTTTTTGGAATTTTCCATTTCCGGTTAAAATAAGTACGTTATAACCCTTGAGAAATGGAGGTTTAGTGAAAATTTTAAATATCACTTTTTTTGGCAATATTCTCTAGAATCCAATTTCTCAATCGGAGTGGGTGAAAAAACGGTACGAAAAGTTCAAAATCATCTCGTTTTGGAAGTTTATATTTTCGGTTAAAATTTGTGTGTTATAGCCCATGAAAAATGGAGTTTTGGTGAAAATTTTAAATTTCACTTTTTTGATTATATTCTCTAGAATCCATTTTCTTAATCGGAGTGGATGCAAAAAATGGTACGAAAAAAATTCAAAATCAACTCGTTTTTGGAATTTTTCCATTTTACGATTAAAATACGTGATTTATAACCCATGAAAAATGTAGTTTTGGTGAATATTTTTAATTTCACTTTTTTTGGCATTATTCTCTAGAATCCATGTTCTCAATAGGAGTGGGTGCAAAAATAGTGCAAAAAAATTCAAAATCGACGCATTTTTGGAACTTTCCATTTTCGATTAAAATACGTATGTTATAACCCATGAAAAATGGAAGTTTGGTGAAAATTTTAGGTTTCACTTTTATGGAAATATTCTCTAGAATCCATGTTCTCAATAAGAGTGGGTGCAAAAAATGGTACGAAAAAATTCAAAATCGTCTCGTTTTTTGAATTTTACATTTCCGATTAAAATACGTGTGTTATAACCCATGAAAAATGGAGGTTTGGTGAAAATTTTAAATTTCACTTATTTTCTGCAATATTCTATAGAATCCATGTTCTAAATCGGAGTGGGTGCAAAAAAACAGAACGAAAAAAATTTAAAATCAACTCGTTTTTAGAATTTTTCATTTCCGGTTAAAATAAGTATGTTATAACCCTTGAGAAATGGAGGTTTAGTGAAAATTTTAAATATCACTTTTTTTGGCAATATTCTCTAGAATCCATATTCTCAATCGGAGTGGGTGAAAAAACGGTACGAAAAGTTGAAAATCATCTCGTTTTGGAAGTTTATATTTTCGGTTAAAATTTGTGTGTTATAGCCCATGAAAAATGGAGTTTTGGTGAAAATTTTAAATTTCACTTTTTTTGCAATATTCTCTAGAATCCATTTTCTTAATCGGAGTGGGTGCAAAAAACAGTGCGGAAAAAATTCAAAAATCAACTCGTTTTTGGAATTTTCCAATTTACGATTAAAATACGTGATTTATAACCCATGAAAAATGTAGGTTTTGTGAATATTTTAAATTTCACTTTTTTTAGCAATATTCTTTAGGATCCATGTTCTCAATCGGAGTGGGTGCAAAAATAGGTTTGGTGAATATTTTTTATTTCACTTTTTTTGGCATTATTCTCTAGAATCCATGTTCTCAATCGGAGTGGGTGCAAAAAACGGAACGAAAATTTTTTAAATCAACTCGTTTTTGGAATTTTCCATTTTCGGTTAAAATAAGTGTGTTATAACCCTTGAGAAATGGAGGTTTAGTGAAAATTTTAAATATCACTTTTTTTGGCAATATTCTCTAGAATCCAATTTCTCAATCGGAGTGGGTGAAAAAACGGTACGAAAAGTTCAAAATCATCTCGTTTTGGAAGTTTATATTTTCGGTTAAAATTTGTGTGTTATAGCCCATGAAAAATGGAGTTTTGGTGAAAATTTTAAATTTCACTTTTTTGATTATATTCTCTAGAATCCATTTTCTTAATCGGAGTGGATGCAAAAAACGGTGCGAAAAAAATTCAAAATCAACTCGTTTTTGGAATTTTTCCATTTTACGATTAAAATACGTGATTTATAACTCATGAAAAATGTAGGTTTGGTGAATATTTTTTATTTCACTTTTTTTGGCATTATTCTCTAGAATCCATGTTCTCAATCGGAGTGGGTGCAAAAATAGTGCAAAAAAATTCAAAATCGACGCATTTTTGGAACTTTCCATTTTCGATTAAAATACGTATGTTATAACCCATGAAAAATGGAAGTTTGGTGAAAATTTTAGGTTTCACTTTTTTGGAAATATTCTCTAGAATCCATGTTCTCAATAAGAGTGGGTGCAAAAAATTGTACGAAAAAATTCAAAATCATCTCGTTTTTTGAATTTTCTATTTTCGATTAAAATATGTGTGTTATAACCCATGAAAAATGGAGGTTTGGTGAAAATTTTAAATTTCACTTTTTTTCGGCAATATTTTCCAGAATCCATGTTCTCAATCAGAGTGGGTGAAAAAAACGGAACGAAAAAATTTAAAATCAACTCGTTTTTGGAATTTTCCATTTCCGATTAAAATAAGTGTGTTATAACCCTTGAGAAATGGAGGTTTAGTGAAAATTTTGAATATCACTTTTTTGGCAATATTCTCTAGAATCCATGTTCTCAATCGGAGTGGGTGAAAACACGGTACGAAAAAGTTTAGAATCATCTCGTTTTGGAAGTTTATATTTTCGGTTAAAATTTGTGTGTTATAACTCATGAAAAATGGAGTTTTGGTGAAAATTTTAAACTTAACTTTTTTGCCACGATTCTCTAGAATCCATGTTCTCAATCGGAGTGGGTCCAAAAAACGATGCGGAAAAAATTCAAAATCAACTCGTTTTTGGAATTTTCCATTTTTCGATTAAAATACTTGTGTTATAACCCATGAAAAATGTAGGTTTGGTGAATATTTTAAATTTCACTTTTTTTGGCATTATTCTCTAGAATTCATGTTCTCAATCGGAGTGGGTGCAAAAATAGTGCAAAAAAAATTCAAAATCAACGCATTTTTAGAATTTTTCATTTTCGGTTAAAATACGTGTGTTATAACCCATAAAAAATGGAAGTTTGGTGAAAATTTTAAATTTCACTTTTTTTGAAATATTCTCTATAATCCATGTTCTCAATAAGAGTGGGTGCAAAAAATGGTACGAAAAAATTCAAAATCATCTCGTTTTTTGAATTCTCCATTTTCGATTAAAATACGTGTGTTATAACCCATGAAAAATGGAGGTTTGGTGAAAATTTTAAATTTCACTTTTTTTCTGCAATATTGTTTAGAATCCATTTTCTCAATCGGAGAGGGTGAAAAAACGGAACGAAAAAATATAAAATCAACTCGTTTTTGTAATTTTCAATTTTCGGTTAAAATAAATGTGTTATAACCCATGAAAAATGGAGGTTTAGTGAAAATTTTAAATTTTACTTGTTTGGAAATATTCTCTAGAATCCAAGTTCTCAATCGGAGTGGGAGAAGAAACTGTACGAAAAAAATTCAAAATGATCTCGTTTTTTGCATTTTCCATATTCGATTAAAATACGTGTGTTATAACCCATGAAAAATGGAGGTTTGGTGAAAATTTTAAATTTCACTTTTTTCTGCAATATTCTCTAGAATCCATATTCTCAGTCGGAGTGGGTGCAAAAAACGGAACTAAATTTTTTTAAATCAACTCGTTTTTGGAATTTTCCATTTCCGGTTAAGATAAGTGTGTTATAACCCTTGAGAAATGGAGGTTTAGTGAAAATTTTAAATATCACTTTTTTGGCAATATTCTCCAGAATCCATGTTCTCAATCGGAGTGGGTGAAAAAACGGTACGAAAAAGTTCAAAATCATATCGTTTTGGAATTTTATATATTCGGTTAAAATTTGTGTGTTATAGCCCATGAAAAATGGAGTTTTGATAAAAATTTTAAATTTCACTTTTTTGGCAATATTCTCTAGAATCAGGTTATGAATCGGAGTTGGTGCAAAAAACGGTACGAAAAAATTTAAAATCATCTCGTTTTTTGAATTTTCCATTTTCGATTAAAATATGTTTGTTATAACCCATGAAAAATAGAGGTTTGGTGAAAATTTTAAATTTCACTTTTTTAGCAATATTCTCTGGAATCCATGTTCTCTACCGGAGTGGGTGCAAAAAACGGAAAGAAAAAATTTAAAATCAACTCGTTTTTTGGAATTTTCCATTTCCGGTTAAAATAAGTGTGTTATAAACCTTGAGAAATGGAGTTTAGTAAAAATTTTAAATATCACTTTTTTGGCAACATTCTCTAGAATCCATGTTCTCAATCGGAGTGGGCGAAAAAACGGTACGAAAAAATTCAAAATCATCTCGTTTTGGAAGTTTATATTTTCGATTAAAATTTGTGTGTGTTATCATGAAAAATGGAGTTTTGGTGAAAATTTTAAATTTCACTTTTTTGGCATTATTCTCTAGAATCCATGTTCTCAATCGGAGTGGGTGAAAAAACGGTACGAAAAAGTTCAAAATCATCTCGTTTTGGAAGTTTATATTTTCGGTTAAAATTTGTGTGCTATAAACCATGAAAATGGAGTTTTGGTGAAAATTTTAAATTCTCTGTCAAGTTTTGGTTCAAAAACATTGATTTTGGTAACAAAAAACTAGTTTTCAAAAAAATTCTCTGTCAAGTTTCGGACGGAAGTTTCGGACGCCTCCCAGAGTTTCGGACGTCCGAAACTATGTCTCAAATTTGCCACTTCGCTGTTGAGTTTCGGGCGCAAGTTTCGGACACCTCATAGAGTTTCGGCCGTCCGAAACTGTCGAATTAGGGTTAAAATTCCAGATTTCTGACGCGATTTTTTCATTGTTCTTCAAAGTTTCTCAAACGTTTTTTTACCCCTCCAATTTCAAAATTAAATTCTACCCATTTAATTCTCAAATTAGTCCATTAGAATCCTTCCTTGGCAACTATAGAACACTCTCACCGATTACAAACTCAAAATCTAAAATCAAAATTTGCCTTTTGATGCATAGCCCTAGAAATTGGGTGAAAACTCAATATTGAGCATTCTTGAGTTATATATTCAAAATTCACTCCACTCTCAACACCCAACGTACGTGATCATCATGAGCACCTCACGAAGACGCAAGAGAACTAAGGAATCGGCACCTCCACACGTACAACATGGCTCATTAGGTTATTCTCAACCTCCTCTTCCCTTATTTGTCAATGCCGAGTGTGCTTCTAGGTACAATAACTACCTTACTTCTTCCAAGAAGATTATTGTTCCTAGAATTGTGAGAAAAGATTATTTCATAGAAGCATTAGACATATTGGAATTATTTGAGTATCAAGATTGGAATGAAATTATCTATGCAAATGAGCCAATTCCCACATTGTTAATCTATGAATTTTTTGGTAACCTTCATTATCCCATTGGAAAGAAATCTCGTGATGATATACTGTGCACTAGGGTTAATTCTAAGGACATTACATTAACCCCTGAGATATTGAACACTTGGTTTAATTGTTATCATGAGTATGGTCTAGCTAAGGATGGAAAACAAGTCATGAAGTACTATAGGCTTCATTCTTGGTCGAACGCTTCTCATGGCTTTAACCTTAGGGATCTTGTTGCCCTTGCATTCAATGGTGAAATGTTTAGCAAAGCTAGTGAGGCACCCATTAAGAACTTGAGCCCTAAAAATCGCATCTTGTTTCACATCATCACTAAAACCATTCTCCCCACTCATGGTCATTAAACGGATCCTAACACGATGAACCTTTACCTTCTCTATACTTTACTTCGACAAGTCCCCATTAACTTTGGGTATTTGATGCTTAAATATCTTGAAGTTAATCTTAAGGATCAACGCCGTAGTTTACCATATGGCATGCTTATCACTAAGATTCTTAGGCATAATGACATTTCCTTTGAGAATACCATTATGTACCCGATATCGTCTCATAATTTCTATGATTTACGTTCTCTTAAGTCGATGGGTATATATGTGGTCAATGGTGAGTGGACTTTTGAGAAACCGATTGGAGGATTTCATGATGATGATTATATGTGGGAAGATGAGGATGAGGAGGATGAAGCTCATGAGGACATTGCACAAGAACAAGTCGTCCCCACGCCTCCTAGAGCTACTCGAGTGGATGATGACTTCAAGACTATAATCCAAGGGTACTTTGATTCCTTAGTCGATCGAATTGATAGTGGATTCGCCGGTTTACAATCCAATATGGATGATATGAGGGGTCAACTTGATGAGTTAACCATTAGGGTTGATGGTTTGAGTGATGAAATTCATTATGGACATGAGGTGTTAATGACGGATGAGCAACGAGAAGCATTGGCTCAAGCTCGCCTCAAAGGGAAGGCACCGGCTCGTGATTGAAGCTCTCATGTAATAGACTAGGTCTATTTACGCTTCTTGGAATATTTCTCTATTTATGTCTTGATGGTTCTTTTATGTCTTTGACATTTTTATGTTTTGGTGTTGATTTTATAAGGATGTTAAGTTCATCCTTATTAATGGTAAAGTTAGACTATCTGTGAAGTTCTTTGCTCTTGTGGTTCATGGTTGTTTCATACTTTTGATGATTTTTGCCATTAAGATGTTGATTATTGTTTTTAAGACTTAGTGCTTGTCTTTGGTTATATGTTGGATAAATAGTTCTTGAAGTAAACTTGGATATCATTGCCTCTTGTTACTAACTGTTTATATGATATTTGATATATTGAGAAGTTTTGTTGGAAATGGTATCTTGTGCATTTTTTTTTTGTATCTTGTTGGGATTGTTGACAGGTGGAAACTATCAAAATACAAAAGAAACTCTGTCAAAATTTTTATAAAATATTGCACTTAACCATTTTTTGTGTTGCCTAGCCACCCATTAGGTTGCAAGGAGTGGAAAGGGAGTCCTAAAATGTAATGTCATTTTCCCTAATCTTATTGTTTTATTTTGATGATGTCAAAAGGGGGAGAAGAAAAGATAAATATAGAGCAAAAGAAAGGAGTGTAGATTAGTAACGCTATAAAGAGTGGTAGTAAAAGAAAAACTAAGGGGGAGAAGAATTTTAGTATATACATAGGGGGAGAAAAATGGAAATATACACATAGGGGGAGCTTATATCCATTTTCTTATTCAAAGGTAAGTTATTACACTTGTTATTTATTCTTTTGCATAATTGGTTTGTCATCATAAAAAAGGGGGAGATTGTGAAACCTAGGGTTTTAATCTTACTTATTTTGATGATTAACAAACAATTATGCTTATGCTAATGGTTCAAAAAGTGCCTCAATGTATTAGATATTCAAAGAAGTCAAGCATGGAGATCAATCAATGGAAGAGTACATGTGGAAATGCAAAGGAAATACAAGATTGGTAAACTAGGTCAAAATCCCAATCCTAAACCCTAATTGTTAAATAACTCAAGAAAATGAATTACTTGTTTAAGGCTCAAGTAAAAATGTTTTCTAAATATAGGTAGTACTCAAATGAACTTCAAAATGTTTTAAAAGCACTTGCACAAAGACACACATTGTTACAAAAGTTATTTGAAAAACGAAAATTGAAAAAGGAATGAAAAATCAAAGTTTCGGACGCCTGTGCTTAGTTTCGGACTGCCGAAACTACCGTCCGAAACTGTCCAGAGAGTTTGGTTTTTGGAGTCAAAAATGGAAGCTGCAGAGGAGAGTTTCGGACGTCCGAAACTCTCAACGGCTAGTTTTTTTTAAAATTCAACATAGACGTTTTTTTGTCATTTTCTCTAGGGTATATATACTACCCAATGCATAAACGTTGACACACTTCTTCCATTGATTCTTTGAGCTTCCTATATTGAAAAATATCATTACAACTCTTGCTCTTCATCTTTATTTCATCAAGCTACAAAAGATTGATTTTATTGAGCCTTATTTGAGTATATATCATATTCTTGAGTTATATAGGTTTGAGTTGTAATTTTTATTGATTGAATCATCTTGTGAGCTAATCAACATCCTATCTACCCAATTTGTGGGATTGTACTTCATCTTCAAACATCCTTTAAGTGTGATTGTAAGAGGTTTCTCAAGAGAGAGTAAAAACCTTGTACACAAAGCTTGGAATTGCTAGTTTAAAGGTTGAGCCTTGGTTGAAATCCTAAGTTAGGAAACTTGGGTTGTAAAAGTGGTTCTTTTGATCTTTCCACAAGAAAAAGATCAGTTTATAGTGAAAGGTTTGAAATCCTAAGTTGGGAAACTTAGGTAGTGGATGTAGAGTGCTCCAAGGGAGAGACTTGAACCACTATAAATCACTTGTGTTCTTGATTTTCATTGATTTAATTTCTGCACTTATTTTGATTCATTTATGCTTTGATTATTTGAGAATTGAAAGTATTGTGATTGTTGGTCATCATCTTGATATATCAATACTTTACATTTGTGGTGATTCATATTACTTATTCATTGTTGTTGAATTTGAGTTGATTAGTTTAAGATAATTTTTTTAGAAACCTAATTCACCCCCCCTCTTAGGTTGCCTTAGAGCTTACAGATGTCCAAATGGCCGGTTCCACAATCGGAACCGGAACTGTGGGCTCCACAAACCGGAATCGGAACCGGAACTGGCAGTTCCAGAACTGCCGGAATCGGCCAAAAAAAACTTTTTTATGTAAATATTTCTATAATACCACTTCATTTTCATCAAATAATTTCTTAGTTTTCTAATCTTTATGTTGTAAATTTTAACGTTTATAGTTTAGGGTATCAATTTTTTAATTAATTATTTTAATTATATTATTATATTGTTCAATCATTCTTTCAATACTCTTATCATTTATATATTTTTCTTTCTCACTTATCTAATCCTTCATAATTCTATTTTTCTAAACATCCATATATTAGTTTGATTTCAACTATTAATCCAATTATATTATGTATCAACTTAATTTTCTAATTTATATTATGCTAATTCTATTATTATATTATGCTAATATACTATTTAAATTCCAATTAATAGTTCGATCATTCTCTCAATACTCTTATTCTTTCTATATCTTTCTTTCTCACTTATCTAATATTCATAATTCTATTATTCTAAAAAATTCATATATTAGTTTAATTTTAACTACTATTCTAATTATGATATTATATTATACTAGTTGAATTCTAATTAATAATTCAAATATTCAAATATTCTTATTATTTTTATATCCTTGAATGTTGATTCTCATTTATCTAATTCTTCCTAGTTCTATTATCTAAAAACTATATATTAATTAAGTTCAATTGTAACTATTATTATTCTAATTATATTATTATGTTGTATTATTTGAGTTCAATTAATAGTTTAATCATTATTTCAATAGAAACAAATTTAAAAGTGGGATTATAATCGAAATTTGAAACTAAAAATCGAAAAAAAAAAATCGGAATTTGGAACAAAACCGAAATTAGAACCGAAACCGAAATAGGGATGGAACCGGAACCGGAACCGCCCCTCGGAGGTTCGGTTTTCGTTCCGCCTACCGGCGGTTTCGGAATCGAAACCGTGGTCATGCTTACTTTACAGCATGCAAGAGAGCTGAATCAGGAGCTTAAGCCGACGATCTGCAAGCTGTTTGAGCTGGATCTTAGCTAATGGTGCCGCCGGTTCAGCCTTGAGAGTACTGGTTTTAGCTGGATCTTTGAGATATCTTGATTTGGAGCCTACGATTCAGCTGGATTTTTGGTCTTTAGAGGTCAGTTCGTGAGTTACTGTTCTGCTCCAGTTGCAGTCAGATGAAGCTCGTCTAGATCAACTGCTGCAATGAGGCTCGTGTCTAGATCGAGCTGCAAAAGAAGTGAAGATCTCAGCTAGGTATGAATATGAAGCCCGTATGATCCCTTTCGAGATCTGACCCTTGGGAGCCTCCGATTAAAACCGAGGTCAATCAGTAAATGGTCTAAATTCAGAGGAAGGAAAGAGAAATTGTAAGTGTTGAATGTGTTGAATCATTAAGCTGAAAGGCCCGAAAGTGGAAACAATTTTTAGAGAGAAGGTAGAGAAAAATTTATAGAGAGAAGCTTAGGTGGGTTATAGCAGGGATATAACACACGTTTGTTTTTTCATTCCTTTGGACGGCCGAAACTAAGCACAGGCGTCCGAAACTTTGATTTTTCATTCCTTTTTCAATTTTCGTTTTTCAAATCACTTTTGTAACAATGTGTGTCTTTGTGCAAGTGCTTTTAAAACATTTTGAAGTTCATTTGAGTACTACCTATATTTAGAAAACATTTTTACTTGAGCCTTAAACAAGTAATTCATTTTCTTGAGTTATTTAACAATTAGGGTTTAGGATTGGGATTTTGACCTAGTTTACCAATCTTGTATTTCCTTTGCATTTCCACATGTACTCTTCCTTTGATTGATCTCCATGCTTGACTTCTTTGAATATCTAATACATTGAGACACTTTTTGAACCATTAGCATAAACATAATTGTTTGTTAATCAAAATAAGTAAGATTAAAACCCTAGGTTTCACACCATCTCTATTGTAAAGGATTGTTCTTCAAACCTCTCGCCTGGAGCGGTTGAAGATTTGGAAGGAATGTAGCTCCTCTCAACTGTACATGAAGTCTAGCTGCCAGAAAGATTTGGCTCGTTCACTTGCTCAAGAGGCGGTGAGTCCAGCTCGTGAAGAAGACCAGAAAATGCACCACTCCACAACCAACTGGCCAAATCATGAGCCTCAGGTCTAAAACTTCAAATCCTTCAAAGATCCTTCTCCGTCCAATCAGATTTACTGTAGCTCAGGATAAGCTAGCCACAGTTTCAGCTCGGAGCTGCCTGGACAGTAGTGGTGGGAGTTCTTGAACACGAAGATTTTGATGCGAAAATATGCAATTTGGTTTGCTGATCATCTAATTCATCTATTGCTTTTGCATATAATTAGTACGGAATCTCAATTCTGTATTTTGTTTGTGGGTGGACTTTTTGAGCTCGTGTTTTCTGAGAATGTGTTTAAACTTTCCCGGCTTCAGTTGTTTATGGATTCTGCCTCTGGGAATCCATTCATGTGGTTGCCTTTGGTGGATTTTACATTAATTTGGTCAAGGGGAGTTATTTAGCACTTGAATTTTGTGATATACACTAGAGGATAGCTCCCTTTTCCATTGAATGTGAAACCTTTGGGGCTGTGTGTGATATACTTGAGAAGAGTTCCCATTCAACTTCACTCATGTACCTCGTACATTATTCTTCTGTACTTGGCGAGCCTGGTTTGGCTGAGCAGTTTGAAGCTCACGGTTCCATTGTTGGCTCTGACCTCATTGCAGATGTAGCGAAATGTTCAACTCATATGGTGGCAAATCATTCAAGTTTGGTCTTGCCGTCCTTTGGTGGATTTCACTTGCTGAGTAGAACTGGCTACTTAGGATGCTTTCTTGCTGATTGGTCCTGTTGATTATACCTGGATGCTTGCTTGCTTTGCTGACTGTAAATGTTGATATTGACTCTGATAATGGAAATTCACTTGATTTGTTCTGGTGCTTCGTGGATAACATGTGGTTTTCTTGGAGTGCATTTATTTGGTGCTTCGAAGGAGGATGTAATGCTGAGAGTATACTATTCTTCATTCTCATTTAATGCTAATTGTGGACTGTCAGTTTATGCTTGTTTTCATTCACTGAGTTCTGCGTCTATATCGAATGCTTCTCTTGGGGTGCAAATTCAGATTTCTTTATGGGATTTTTTGTGATTAGTGCTGAAACATGTTTCATTACACATATTGAACATTGATTTGGAATCTGTGGGCACCTAAATTGAGCCGAATTGCTGTTGGCTTAGTCATGTACTTGGTGATTTTATTTGGTGAGCTACATTGATCCTCAGTCCACTTGCTCATAGTAACTCAATCATATACTTTGAACCTGGCGATGTTGCTGAATAGTTCGTGTGCTTATTGACTAATCCACTTTGAACTTGTTGCGGGTATTTTTCATTTGCTTGATGAGTTCGGGCCAATTCGTGGTACCCGAATGTTCATTTGCTTGACCTCCGATCGATAGCAGTTCTATAGCTGTCGGTGGAGACTTTGGAGCTGGGCTAACAATGTCAAAGCTCCTCTTCACGTTTGCTTATTAACTATACAGATTAGGACCTCAAGTAGATTGCCTCTATCTTCCTTATATATATTAAGATTAATCTTTCATGTAATAGAGTAGTACTCCAGATTTTATACATTTGCTTTGTAACAGTGTGGACGGGTATAGCCGGCACTGTATTTTTGTTTTTTTTTATCTATGCATATCTACTTTTTCCACACAAAAAAATTTGTGTTATATCCCACCAAAATGGTAATTTTTCAAAAAATGTTATTTTTTCTTTTTTTTTACACCATTCATTTGATAGGAAATCACCATTATATATAAGTGCAAAAATAACATGAAAACGGCAACCGACGGCATGTTTTTAAAATTTGCCGTTTTGGAAAAAAAACATGTGCTATAACTCACAAAAATGGTCATTTTTTAAAATTTTAAGATTTTCCTTTTTTTTACACCATTCATTAGATAATATATTGCAATTTGACATGAGTGTAAAAAATAACACGAAATCGGCCATCGACGGTAAGTTTTTGAAATATGCCGTTTTGGGGAAAAAACATCAACTATAACCCACACAAAAAATGTCATTTTTTAAAAAAGTATATTTTCCATTTTTTGACTCCCTTCATTATATAGCACATCGCCACTTGATATGAGTACAAAAACAGAAAGAATTGGCCACTGGCGACTAGTTTTGTAAATTTGTTGTTTTGGAAAAATATTGTGCGCCCCACAAAAAAATTTCATTTTCAAATTTTCTAACTTTCTATTTTTTAAACCATTCTATAGATAGCTCATCTCTGTTTCGATTAAGTGCACAAAACGGCACGAAAACGGCCTTTAGCAACAAGTTTTTTAAATTTGTCCTTTTAAGCAAAAAAAAACGTGCTATAACCCATAAAAATTGGTCAATTTTAAAATTTTCTAACTTTCCCTTTTTATAAACCTTTCTTTAGATGGTACATCACCATTTGATATGAGCAAAAAAAGACACGAAATCGGCCAGCGACGACAAGTTTTTGAAATTTTCCATTTTGGGCAAAAAAAACGTGTGCTATAACCCACAAAAGTTGTCATTTTTCAAAATTTGTAAATTTCTAATTTTTTTTACACCATTCATTAGATAATATTTTTCAATTTGATATAAGTGCAAATAACGGCACGAAAACGGCAATCAACGGCATGTTTTTTTAAATTTTGTAGTTTTTGGGGAAAAACGTGCGCTAACCCACAAAATGGCAATTTTTCAAAAAATTTTATTTTCCATTTTTTTACACCATTCATTAGGTAGGACATAACCATTTTATCTACGTGCAAAAACAGCACAAAAAGGGCAACCGACGGCATGTTTTTAAAATTTGCTTGTTTGGAGAAAAAACGCGTGCTATAACCCACAAAAAATGGTCATTTTTCAAAAAATTTAGATTTCCCTATTTTACACCATTCATTAGATAATATATTGCCGATTTGACATGAGTGTAAAAAAATGACACGAAATTGGCCATTGGCGGCAAATTTTTGAAATTTGCCGTTTTGGGGAAAAACCTGTGCTATAACCCACAAAAAAATGGTCATTTTTAAAATAATTATATTTTCCATTTTTTTTACTCCATTCATTATATAGGACATCGCCATTTAATATAAGTGCAAAAACAAAACGAAAACGGCCACTTACAACTAGTTTTGTAAATTTGCCATTTTGGAAAAAATCGTCCTCTATAACCCACAGAAAGTGGTCATTTTCAAATTTTCTAACTTTCAATTTTTTTTCAACCATTCTTTATATATCTCATCTCTGTTTCGATTGAGTGCACAAAACGGCATGAAAACGGTCTTTAGCGGCAAGTTTTCTAAATTTGTCATTTTAAGCAAAAAAAACTTGTGCTATAACCCATAAAAATTGGTCAAGTTTAAAATTTTCTAACTTTTCCTTTTTTTTAAAACCTTTCATTAGATAGCACATCCTCATTTGATATGAGTGAAAAAATGGCACGAAAACGTTCAGCGATGACAAGTTTTTGAAATTTGTCATTTTGGGAAAAAAACGTGTGCTATAACCCACAAAATTTGTCATTTTCCAAAATTTGTAACTTTCCTATTTTTTTACACC
Organism: Ophiorrhiza pumila; assembly: GCA_016586305.1. Taxonomy (NCBI): domain Eukaryota; kingdom Viridiplantae; phylum Streptophyta; class Magnoliopsida; order Gentianales; family Rubiaceae; genus Ophiorrhiza; species Ophiorrhiza pumila. The sequence goes on along the minus strand of BLIW01000010.1, from coordinate 3,218,464 downwards.
ATTCATTAGATAATATTATGCAATTTGATATGAATGCAAAAAAGGCACGAAAACGGTAATTAGCGGCATGTTTTTTAAATTTGCAGTTTTTCAAAAAATTCTATTTTCCCTTTTTTTACACCATTCATTAGATAGGATATCACAATTTTATATAAGTGCAAAAACAGCACGAAAACGGCAACCGGTGTCATGTTTTTAAAATATGCCATTTTGAGGAAAAACGTGTGCTATAACCCACAAAAAATTGTCATTTTTCAAAAATTTTAGATTTCTTTTTTTTTTGCACCATTCATTAGATAACATATTGCAATTTGACATGAATGTAAAAAACAACACGAAATCGACCATTAGTGGCATGTTTTTGAAATTTGCCATTTTGGGAAAAAAACGTATGCTATAACCGACAAAAATTGGTCATTTTTAAAACAATTATATAGCACATCTCCATTTGATATAAGAGGAAAAACAGCACGAAACGGCCAGCGACGACGAGTTTTGTAAATTTTTCGTTTCGGAAAAAATCATGCGCTAGAACCCACAAAAAATTGTCATTTTCAAATATTCTAACTTTCCTTTTTTTAACCATTGTTTAGATAGCTCATCGCTATTTCGATTGAGTGCACAAAACGGCACAAAAACGGCTTTTAGCAGCAAGTTTTTTAAAATATTTTGTTTTAAGCAAAAAATCGTGTGCTAACCCACATAAATTGGTCAATTTTAAAATTTTCTAACTTTCTGTTTTTTTTCAACCTTTCGTTAGATAGCACATCTCCTTTTGATATGAATGAAAAAACGGCACAAAAATTGCCACCAACACCAAGTTTTTAAAATTTTGCCATTTTTTACCAAAAACAATGTGGTATAACCCACAAAAATGCATGTTCACAAACATTGTGGATTCAAAAAAACTGTACAAAAAACTTAAAATCAACGCATTTTTAGTTTTTGCCATTTTTTTGCTAAAATACGTGTGTTATAGTTTATTAAAAATTGAGGTTTGGTGAAAAATTTTAAATTTTACTTTTTTACAATATTTATTGGAATGCAAGTTCACAATCGATGTGAGTAAAAAAAATATCGCCAAAAAAATCAAAATCGATGCGTTTTTGAATTTTTTTTTCATTTTCGGGCAAAATACGTGTGTTATAATCTATGAAAAATAGAATTTTTGTGACAATTTTAATTTTCACTTTTTTTTCAATATTCTCTAGAATGCATGTTCACAATCGGTGTGGATGCAAAAAACACTACAAAAAAACTCAAAATCAATGCATTTCTATAACCATAAAATGGGGGCATTATATTCCTTTTGTAAATTGCAACTTGAAACCTTTTTTTTTTCCAATTCTCAAAACAAATCAAATATCCAAACAAAGCCTTAAATTTCACCCTTTTTTTACAATATTCACTAGAATGCATGTTCACAATCGAGGTAGGTATAAAAACATCACATAGAAAGTCAAAATTAAAGCGTTTTTTAATTTTGCCATTTTTTGCTAAAATACGTGCGTTTATAACCTATGAAAAATGAACATTTGGTGAAAAATTTAAATTTCATTTTTTTTTATACCGTTCATTAGAATTCATGTTCACAACTGAGGTTTGTATAAAAAAACAGTAGGAAAAACACCAAAATCAACATGCTTTTTGAATTTGCTATTTTTTTTACTAAAATACGTGTGTTATAACATATTAAAAATGGAGGTTTTGCGAAAATTTTAATTTTTCTTTTTTACAATATTCACTAGAATGCATGTTCACAATCAGGGTGGGTGCAAGAAAAGTCAAAATTAACGCATTTTTGGATTTTGTTATTTTTTGCTAAAATACGTGTGTAACCCATACAAAATGAAAATTTTGTAAAAAAATCTAAATTTCAATTTTTTTATACCGTTCACAATGATACATGTTCATAATTGAGGTGGGTGAAAAAAACAATAGGGAAAAAGTCAAAAACAACACATTTTTTTACTTTGTTTTGACAAAAATACATTAAAGTTATAACTCGTAAAAATAGAGATTTTGTGAAAATTTCTGTTTGGATAGGACTTTTTAGCCCATTTCTAATCTCATTTTAAAACAACATATTTTTTTATATTCAATTTTCAAAACAAAAATTTTCAACTTTTCTAACCACAAAATGAGGGCATTTTAGTGTTTTCAACATTTTTTTAAAAAAAATTATTTGTTTGAGTTGACCGTGTCGGTCAAATGTTTGAAAGCCTCTAATTAACCGCCGTCAACCACCACAGGCGAACAGGAATTTATCGGAATCCGGCCGACCGATGATGGCCGGCAACAGTGAATGGCGGTTGATCAGCAATAGTCAACATTTGACCGCTACCGATCAACCCAAATAATTTAATAAAAAAAATTATTATTTTAAACTTCATTTAATAAACTGATTCTACTGCACAAAAACCAATAAAAACAAAAATTATCAATTCAAACAATGAATTCACAAAAGTAAAATATTCTTTTTGTAAAACTTAATATGAAACCTCGTTTTTTTCGATTCTAAAAAACACATTTATACAAACAGAGCCTAAGCTTGGGTGATATTGGGATATTGGTTTTCTTTGACTGAGACCATGACCAAGAGCTGCCATCCATTTAAGAGTGAATGATGCCAAAAGCCAAGATGAAATTCTATACTTCTGTTTAAAATTAGTCATTTTGCGTGTCTATTTCTTTTAAAGATTTGTTTTGTTGTTTGGTGTTTAGAATCTTTAGATGTATTAGACTTATATTATGTTAAAACTTGTCGTTACTGTATGCACATGCGAATGAACAAGATTTCCTTCTGTTAAATGAGCATAAAGGAAAATGATATGCAATCATGAATACAGAAAGATGTAACAAAAGAATACAAGCAGTGTTTCTTTTCTTTGTTCTGTTTTTGTTGGACAAGATAACAACTATACCTATAACTGAAAATGGAGATTAAACTCTCCAGACAATGAAACATGAGTAAACATGCATCAGGTACACTATCTTCATGACTTCATTCTGATAATACCTATAACAAATGGCATAGTTCAGACTACTGCTGAATACTCTGATTCATCAACTAGTACACAGGAATTACCTAAACAAGGAGCAAAACTACCAGGTTTACCCAGTCAACACCTTTTCCACAATACAAAATTACCAGAGTAAAGGCACATGTTGCCGTATGCTGAAATTGCAGAAAGGCATATAAAATATTGCACCCCCATGTATTCACTAAATGTATACTTTCATGCCCTCTGTTTATAAGAATCCTCAAGAACTGGGACTCCGGGTCCATATATCAGGCGGCAACGGTCATTAAAGGAACCAGTTAGTCGAGACACGACCTCTTTAAAGAACATGTTTGCTATCTGTCAAATACAAAGCAGGAAATTAAGATCAAATAGTTCAAAACTCGTATTTATAACGTACATATATCCCACAATTTCTTCTATCAAACTAACAAAACATGGAATCTGCAGTTCTACCTAAATGAGTTGAGGTGATTAAACCGGTGTCAATAAAAGTAAGTTTATTTTTCAAGATTGCACAGAAATTTCCAACTTGTTAAAACTCTCAAGCATCAGGAAGCAAGTTAACCTCATTACACAAATATACCTGTCCATAAAATGGAGATTGAAACTTAAAATCAACCAAGAAATGAAGGTTGCAAGTTCCTGGAACAGGTCCTGGATTGAATTCCCAAATGTTTATCAGATGATCAAAAAGACCACTTCGAGATGCAACTGTCTGCAAGTAAAATTAAGATGGTACAAAATTATCAGTTATACTCAAAAATCTGTTTACTTTACCCCATTAAAATCAAAATTTATTGTCTCAATATAAAGTTCAAACAAAAGCAAACACATAAAAATGAATGAAATATATTCAAGACAGACACTTTATATCGTAATAAAGGCTGCAAGAATCTTTACCAGGAGCAACAGAACTGGTTGCATTCTAATTGACATGACCACGATAAATACTGTTTTGGGATTAGATAACAATCCACAGGATAAATACTCAAGATACCATATTGCCTTGCCTTTCTGTCAGATTAGATTTAACATTCTGCTTTTAGGCTACACCTAAATAAACTAAACCAGTATCACCAAAACTGAATCTGAAATATTTGGGGAGAGGGAGAAGAACTTCAAAATATTTTTAAAAATAATTCGTACATAATTTCTCAACAATTTGTGCAGAGGCTGCACAATAGTTTATTAATGTCATATTTAGTAACTTGGTCTTCTATTATAAGCCAATATAATCAATATTATGAGTAAAGAGATATGAAACAGAGACAATTAAGCCACCATAAGTGACACTTGGCAAGTCTTTACATTAACAAAGTGAACTGAATGAATTCAAGTTAGTCAGTCTCCAACTGAGATGCCTCACAAGCCCCTACAATGCTAGCATGCCTACTGGCAGTCACATATAATTCTGATTATACTAGTTTCATAAATAGGAAACATCAAAAAATTTCCAGCATCTGAATACAGTAAGGGATGAAAAGATCTCTCAGTTCACAAACACAGAAGCACAAGAAATGATGAAACTTCAAAAAGCAAGTTATTAACACTTACTAGAAGTGTCTCACCTTTATGTAACTTGGTTTCCTTAACTCAACATGGGAAATATAACTTTCAACAAGAAACTTAAAACCAATTTCTAGCTCAGCATCAAAGGATCCGTCTGGGTTATGGCGAATTATTTCTGATCGCTGACACCATGGAAGGAAATCTTCATACAAGTCAACAGCAGCAACCACAGCAAATAGCTGCTCTGGTGAGTATCTAAAAGAATTTAAAAAGAGCAGATCATTGAACAAACAAACTGTTCATTAAAAAAACATGAGGATTATCAGATTTAGACACAAATATCTAAAGCAAAGAGATCAGAAACAGAAAAGCAAAAAATTGTATGACAATACAACTAGACGCTTACATAAGAAGCTAAGAAGATGGTGGACATGAAATTCAACAGTACCAATACAAATGATTTTCACACAGCAACATCCATCCAATAAGACTTCAGTAGGCCGTACATTTTAGTCGTTCATATCCTTTTTTCCAGTATAACCAACATAGTGTCTGTAAGTTCATTTTTGTTTAAATTTGATCTGTCGGAATCAACTCAATGTAGGCAAAGAAAGTAAAAGTAGATCAAAACGAAATTACAGGGATTTTCTAATATTTGAATTCATGGACCACAATCCCACAAACAAAGCAAATCACCAAACAGAGAGCCCAGAATTTCACAATATTCGAACTAAAAGACTAACACCCACCAGAATAGATGAAAATATGAGGTAATCCAATGTCCTAAACAACAAGAAGGAATGAAAATCAGGACCTCAAACAGCATAGGACACCAAAGCATCACAGGCGAACCTGGGGGAGGTGGGGGTGAAGGAATTTCAAAAAAATTTCCAGTTGAAAACTAAAAACTTTTATTAAGATCTTAAGAAAAATTAGAATCCAAGCTTCCAAACACTGCATAGCATGTAACCGCAACACTGCCAAGACAAAATAACAAAGTAGAGAAACAAAACTACAGCCTTTCAGATGAGATGCTAAAAAAGATGAAAACTTTAACTTCACAAGCTGCAAATGCTGAATGGGAAACTATATAGACTCAAACCAAATTCTTTAAAAATAAATTAAATGCCGCATTTGAAACATTTCAGCTCAACTAAAAAAATAAAACAAAAAACTGGAAAATAAATCAGAAGCTTACCCGAACACGACGCGTTCCTCATGAACTTTGGCTATCGCACTTCCTTCTTCACCATCACCACAACCCAAAAAACCCCTCCTTTGAATAAAACTAACATCATTACCAAAACTATAATTGCAAAAATTCTCCAATCCTAATCGTGAATTGCTTCCAAAATCCGCTGAAGAAAATGTTTTAACACCAGCAATGCTGTTCAAGCTTCGAATTTGAGTAAAACTCCCCAATCCTACACTAGAATTACAATACCTCCGTCTCATCATCCATATATTTCGCCGCGTTGCCAAACACTGCCTAACTCCCTTAGTCGCCGTCGTAAACCACGGCATTTTCGTGATTGTCTGAATCGATGTTCGTTTATTTCAGGAATTATGAAACCCTATGGGAATCGAACGTCTTCATTGGAATTGGAGCGGGAACGAAAGAGGAAACGGAGCTGCAGGAAATTCGATTCAGTTGACCTAATGAAGTTAAGATTAAACATGGAAAAAAAATACAAAATTAATATTTGAGCAGAAGAAACAAAAATTCCAAATAAAAGTTGTGGAAAAAAATAAAATTGATCGTTTTGAAGAAATTACCTGAATTTGAGGAAACGCGAGAAAGCTGGAGAAAGCTATCGGAAAAATATGCGGGAGAGCACAGCACGAACATGCTGGGTCGGGTCGCGTCGGGTCGGGTCAACCTTTTAATGTCAAAATCTTTACCCAGCCTTATGCATAATATTTATGAGAAATGTGCTTTTCCATTTTTTTTTTTTCCAAAGTTAATATTTATGAGAAATGTGATTGTTTTTTTCCTTTTTTTTAAAGAAAATGGATAAAACAAATAGTTGAATTGGATTTGTAAAATAAATCACTAAAAACTATTTAAATAATATATTTTAAATGTCATTTTAATTTAATAACTCAACTATCAAAAAAGTGATATATTAGTGAATATTTGTCAAATTTAATCATTATTTTTGAATTTTTTTTTTGTTAATATTAATTAATAACAATAACAACTAAATTTTTATTCCATTAATCCGATATAAAAATAACTTACATTTTACAACCGTGCTCGATTTAATCGTTTGTTCATCTATATTTAATATAACATTTAATATAACGCATCTTTCATTCTTTACCCTAAGTTTGTTTTGAACAAGAATCAACTTTGAACAAGAATCAACACAAACATTTGATATTATTATCATGTAAAGCTCATTCAAACTAAGGAAGTTGCATTTAACATTGCAGGCTGCAGGCTGCAGTTGCTACAAGCCTACAAAAGTAGGCTAAGATGAACAAACAATGAAAACAAGATCAACAAAAATACCTAATCAGTATTCTTGCTTTCACTTCACAAAATCAGAGAAACATAAAAACTTCCAACATCAGCATGTTATGTCAGTCTTCAGAACTTGATCAACTTATCATTAATAATTCTATTCAAATACAGCTGCATAATCCCTGTGGAGTCTTCAGGACTTTTGTTTCATTGACAAAATTGTTGAATCATCCATGGTCCTTGAGTCTTATCACAGTCTAGCCATCAATGAAGAATTGAAACAAATCTGTTTTTATGCCTGAGTAGCTAAACAATCTTCCACATCAACTTCAGTAGAGGATTTGCTATTACAGTCACAAAGTTATAATAATGCGCAGATCAACCGATTGCCCTGCCCTGCCCTTCTGTGAGGTGTTACTCTTTTGGGGAACAATGCAGCTCAACTATATCATCAATAAGAGATAACTTTGCAAAAGGAACAACCTGCAGAATGAATTTAAGGGCCATCAAATTTGAGAGAGAAATTGATTTTCCATTTTCATTGAAAGACTTGAGTAGAAATTGTACTTGATCATTGCTCAAACCAGACACTGCTGAAATTTTTCTGCATTTTTGGCGGCGTCTTCTGCTTGGCTTCTCTTCTCCAGGAACTTCATCAACAAAATTTTGATCCGTTACCTCTGGAGAAAAAACAATGCAACACTGTCCAAGTCATGCAATTGAATAAAAGTCTGTGATACTAATAAATCCAATAACCAGTGGACTATTCTCAAATCATATATCTCCAAATCACAGTTCAGGGAGCTTATGTGAAATGGAATGACAGAGTTACACTTTAACAGGCAAACTGGCTCCTAGAGAGACACTATTACAGCTGCAGTGTCAACCACCAAAATAAGGGCATATTTCAGGGAAAAAATTGATAATTCAACATTTCCACTCTCCACCTCCAAAATAGGGGCTTATGACATACTGCACTCGACATTCTTTTTCTTACATTTACAACTTCTTTTTTACATAAGAAGTGCTGAAATTGCTGATAATTCAGTAGAATCAAAGTGTAAACTGAGCTAAAGTTTTTAGTAAACGGGCCAAATTAGAGCTGACAGTTACCTGCATCGCTGCCAATAGAATCTTGGCAGCTGAACTGAAAGGCAGATGAATTAACAATCACAGGTAGCGGAGCTTCTCCTTGGGGACAAGGAGAAATTCTGGTTTTATGCCTGGCTGAGGACATGTAATGTTGAATCCAGGGATTGGCCAAAATAGGATCAGATTTCCCTGGTTTTTTCGGTGGCGGCGGCATTTCTCTCCCAAAGTTGCTGCAATTGACTCTTGCCCAAGACCCATCTTTGAAAACCTTGAACTAATTTGAGACATAAAACGTTAGATAATGATCTCATCAAGAACCATGACATTATATAAACTTGAAGGTACATAGGACATAGCAACCATTAGTAAGATGTTGGGTGTCAAACCTGGCCAGAAGGCGTAGGAATGCCATTGTTCGTTTCCCTGGAGGATTTAGGCTCTAATGTATCCAACGAATCATACAATTGATTAACAAATGACGCCTCCATGGACTTAAGATACAAGCTGTGTTTCTCATCCGTCCACTGCGTGGATCTTGATTTTGTTTCTTGAGATAACTGAAACAGAGTTATCTGAATCAGAACAAAACAGTTTGGCTTTTTTTTTTTTTTTTTTTGGTTTCCTTTGGTCCCCAATTCGTAGACTCTATATTTTCTTATCTGAGTTGCCATCACTTCAGCATTGAGATCTTAATGACCAGTAAAACAAAAACAAAATCCACCGCCTTAAAAAGACACAATTTTTAAGGAAAGTAGCTTCTTTTAGCCATATATTTTCACTCTATAAAGAAAATACTTCAAGAAACAATCGATCCTTAAGAATCTTAATAGCAAATAAAAGTCAAATACAACATACTAAAAATGTGCAAGAATTGAATCAAAAAAAGGTACCAAAACATGAACCCAAGTGCAGAAGAAAAACGTTAAAAAAACTCAAGAACAGACAGAAATTGATGGGTTTTTACCTCAATAGTTGGAGTCTCTTCAAGTAGTTGTTCATAATACTTTCTGGGATCTTTTTCAACACACAGCTGCGACATTAGAGACCTTTCTCGGTCCATTCCTGGGCTTTGCATGTTAAAAGTAGGTATTCTTTTTGAAAATGTTATCCAAATTTAGACCAACAAAAAAATCCCAGTATATAAGAAGTAATAAAAAGAGAAACTTGAGTTAAAGAAGCCTCTCTAAAGACCCCTTTTAACAAATTTGGATGTTTGTTGGTTAGTGTCTATGAAAAAGCTTTATTTAATGAGTTGATGAATTGTTGGTTTTTGACGATGGAGTCGGTTTTGGTTTTGGTTTTGGTTTTGGTTTTGGCGTTGAGAGTTGAGATTGGGAAAAGACTCGAAAAGGAAGAATATGGATCTAAAAAGAGCATCCAAGTTGTCATGGTATAGCATACGTGTCAAGAATTTGATTGAGCCACGTCAAAATGAGTAGCCATCAAGGCAGGAATGGAGGAAGGAAGAGAGACTAAAGAAGGGATGATGAGACTTTAGATATTTTTCCTTCCTCGTAAGTCGTAAATATGAAGACTATTCTATTCTCAAAAATATCAACACTTTGGTGCTCAAAAATATCTTGCATCTGTCATCTTCCACTGTAACAGTAACTACCAAAGTTTTTTGGCTCTGACAAAATCCAGTCGACAGAAGGAATTTAATACATGTACGTGCCAATTAAAAATCAGTGCTATAAACATTATTTTGCATATTAAATCACTCTATCTCTATCTAATTTATTCTTAATTACATTTACATCCATCTTTTATCCGTTAATAAAGAGTCTTAATATAATAGTATTCTCGTATTTATTATTGATAACATTTGAAGAGTTATTCTACTTATATTGAATAAGTTTTAAAATATAACTCATTTTGAAATTTGTAACATAACACTTATTTGAAAATACAAAATATTAACGAGAACGACATTCATAAGCGAACAGAGAGAGAATTTTACAAGTTGTAAATGTAGAAAGTACCAATGGCATAGTCTGAAATTTAAAACCAGTTAGATATAACACTGAAAGTAGAACCAGTTTGGTATTTTCCTTCGGACTTATTAAGTCTGTCTATGTGCTGAGAATCGGCAAATTTTTTTCATTTTTCTTTGCTCAAGTCTCCCATGTGCAGACGCCTAGCCAGTAGCCAGATTTATATCTTTGGTATTGGTATATCACTATGAATGTTGCCTTGAGGTTGAGGGCCTGCAGGCTGCAGCTGTGACTGTGGGGAGTGATATTTGTATTTGTTTAATAGCAAGTTGAATGAGATATTAGTTTTAAGAGTTTTTGAATTAGCAAAATAGGAATTTGTAGTTTTGGTGAAGGGGGAGGAATTGATGGATAAATGTCAGTGGGTACAATGAATCAGTTGCACATCATCTTTGACGTGAAGATTTTCAAAGAAACAAAATATATCCATTCCTCCAACCGTACGCTTGATCAAAATATCATCACGACCGCATGAGTTATCCATAATAGATATTATTTCAAGTCTTACGTCTGTCGTATAATAAAATCATTCATGATCTTTTCTAACTTTTTCAATACTGTTCCTGGACTGGACTTATAATTATAGTACTAGAATATGTTGATACATCTTACTTTAAAGTTTTTTTTTGGTGGAAAAAGATTAATAAAATACAAGGAAGGAGGATTCTGTGGTTAATCATTCATTTCAAATCAGATTTCCCATGATAGCATAGTGTTATTGTACTTCAAATCTGTACATTTTTGCATTTGCTGTATATACATCAGGGATTGGGAGAAACAAAAACAAAAAAAAAATGCACATCTCAAAATCGTTTCAGCTCTTGAGCTGAGTGTTTTGTTTATTCTTTTCTTTCTACGGTAATTAGCTGTTTCTACAAGAATAATCCCTAGAATAATAGGATTGTATAAGTCATAAAAGAAGCTAAAACTAACATTCTTGCTTTTGTTCATCTTCTGCATTTGTCTCGTCGAGGTCTATCTTCCCTGCAGTATGACAGATTCAAGCACCAGGGTATCAGTAGTTAAACAATAGTCACTTGTATGAAGAAATTATTAGAAATAAAAAGTCATCATCATACCAAACAATGACACCAAGGATGCAGGCTTTGAAGATTCCATCGACCTCGCATCAATACCTACATAGCAGCAAGTTTTTTTCAATGGAAGATTTTTTGAGAGATAAATACATCAATTCCGCAGGTTTATCTCGTGCAACAATCATAATTTATTATGAGTGCTAAATTCACAAATTGATGCTTCAGCAGGTAAGTATTAATCCTATCATGCAGCATGAATGACCTGTTATGGACGTCTTTCCCTTGAGACTGTTTGTGTCAAATCTAGTTTTGGACACAACTTATACTCTATTCACCAATTATAAATAAACACATCATTCATCCATTTATACTTGAACAAATCTCATGCAATTGACCTGCCAAAAAGTGGAAGCATTGGTGGGGGCCGTAGAGATAATTCATTCTGATAAAGGATGGGCAATATGATTAGGCCAACTTTGGCCACAAAAACTGAACAACTTCAGACCAAAAAGCAGATATTTACTATATTTACAACTATAGAGCAGTAGGACATTAATCTACATTGTGTCCACAAAATCCCACTGCCTGAGCCTTTGGTAATAATTCCTCATATACTTTTACATGCCAAACATATCAAAGTCTATAAACTCTTTCTGATACTGAATACATAAGCACTTATCTTACTCCATTTTCCCTTTTAGTTCTCCTCATGCAAATTTAACACCAATATTTCATAGAAAGCAACAATAGTTAAAAATGGAGAGACGATGTATGAAGATAGTGCATCAGAAAGAATCAACTTTTTGGTGTTATATGCAGAAAAAAAACACACCTGGAGATTTTAGGACATCAGATTTCTTGAAAGTAAATCCAATAAAATTGGAATCTTTTGAAGTCAACATCTACAAGATAAAACAAGAAAGTGAGATGCCAAAATAGATTCCCATTACATGCACTGCACAAATCAGTAAAGCTTGTCTCAAGTTCATGATCCCAATCACCTTCGAGTAAGTTTAATTAGTACAGAAAATTATTTTCATTTACTTAACATAACGAGTCCACAAAATATAAAATAGAGAAGCACAACCTTCCGCCAAGGTCCTACTGTTGGCGCTGTGGATGGGGAATCTTCCACCTATTAAGGAACAAAAGTGACAAACTATTAGACAGGTTCATTGTATTACTCCACATAAAGATGACATTCTCATATGATTAAGATCACAATATTATCTCAGTAAGACAATATATAGCTGTCATAAGTAAATGATGGCACAGGGATATCAAGGAAAGAAGTAAATAAATATAGGTCTACAAGCGTCGCTCAAGGGAATGGTGGAGAACAGGTGTATTAATTACCAACACCGTGGATTTAGAGGTGATTCTAAAATTGATTTTAACATTTTCAGTATAGCAGTTAACTCAGTATAATCCATAAGCTACTCAACCAATTGAAATACTCACTTCAGAGAACTTTTCGAAATTCTGTGTGTCTAATTCTCCATTTACAGTAGGCTTGTAAGCAGCTTCCATCTCATAAAGAAGGTCCCACTGAATGCCTCTGAACCATGGATGTGCCTGGAAATACATTGGTACTTGGTATTTAAAGGTCTACAAGGAATGAATTACAACAAAATTCCACATGAACCAGTGCCACTAAAATGACGGTAGTCCTGATTGATCAAGTGCAATTTACAACTATATGAAACTGCATTAAACTCTGGAAGATTGTTTAAGAAGCTGAGAAATAAACTGCCTCACTGTTACATGCATATATGGGGGGTGTATATCTAGGCAATTCATTGCTTCAAGAGGTAATACCTTTATTTCTTCCACACCTCGGGTCCCTAACCTTGTTTCTACATCACAGAGTAAATGACAGATCAGATCCTTTGCCTCATCTGATACTTTTGGTTCTTCAGGAAACTTCAAACACGTCTTCCAATTGATTATCTGATGAAGGAAAATATAAATGAAATATTGATCAAAAGAACGCTATACAAAATGACTCGGAGAATATTCAGCATAAAGGTTTCCTTGCATAAAAGTAAAATAATCAATAAGAACCTTAACACGTCATGGTAATAAAAATTACCCACAAAGAAGCCCAAGATGAGGCCAATTGTGAGAAATTCCTTGTAAACTAAGTTTTCTGTTTCATTTTAAACTCCAGACTGAACAAAAAAAAATTCACAATTTTCACTCACCCATCGGCAAACAAAATGAGCATTTTCAGTACCTTGCGGCAAGCAATTCTTGGATCATCGGAACAGAAAGGAGGATAACCCACAAGCATCTCGTACATGATAGCCCCCAAAGACCACCAATCACACTCCACTCCATATCCTTTTTTCAACAAAACCTCGGGTGCCATATAATCCAGTGTTCCAACAGTAGAATATGCCTGCATGTTTTATGTCCCATATAAAACACTCATATAATGATGTTCTTTAAGTTGGATCATGGTACAACAACAACTAAGCCTTTCTCCCACTAAGTGGGGCATCAAAGCATGGTACATGAATAAAATAAAATGAAGTGCCAAACTGAAGCCATTAAACTTAATACTGCTACTATCGAAATAGAAACAAGATGGGTAATTATGAAAGCATACCAAGGCACGGCGATTTCGCTTCCATTGTTGCAACTGTTCCTTTGGCATTGTCCAAGGAGATCTATTACTTTCTGAGTTGCCGTAATATTCATTTGGAGACTCCTGAATTGACAAGTCCTCTTCTTCGAAAAGGATTGATGAATATTTGTTATGCAGGGGTTTACACAAGCCAAAATCGGAAAGCTTCAAGTGACCATTTCTGTCCAGTATCAGGTTATCTGGTTTTATATCCCTGCACAAAAAGCTAACATCAGGTATGTTTCATGTTGTCTTTATTTGTACTCGTGCAAAAAGTTCAGAAAATTCACAGCCAGAAGAATGGTTTGACAAAACTAGCTTCAAGTTGCTTCTTACTAAATTGATTTAAGCTATACGAATATGCGACCAAAAATAGTCATTCAAAATCTTAGCAGTTACACTCTGCAATAAGAGATGTATGAATTTCAGAAGGTGGCTACTGCAATCAGAGATATTCGTACCTATGTACATAATTGTGGTGATGAATTGAATGTATAGCTAGAATGCTTTCGGCTATATAGAATCTCGCAACATCTTCAGAAAGAACATCCTCTCTCATCAGTAAAGTCATGATGTCTCCACCAGGTAAATACTCCATGATAAGGTACAAAAAGTTAGAATCTTGGAAAGAATAAAAAAGTTTTACTATGCACCGACTATCAACCTCCACAAGCAAATTCCTCTCAGAACGCACATGCTCAACCTGGAAGGAAGTGAAGAGGTTAGAAATTCAGAAGTTCTGTTCTATCTTCCCAAATCAGTTTTTCATTTGGTTTTCACTCTTTTGTTAAACTAGTCATTTCTTAAAGTTCCAATAAGCTTCAATTTTGTCTAAGTGAAGAGCCATATAAACTTCCAATATTAACACAAGAACCACAATCAGATAGCTTCCATTCAAAGTAGAAACGAAATCTCATTAGAACTAGAAGGGAAATCATTGCAGAGACTTAATTTTGTCCAAAATTAGCCATCTCTCACCTGTCCGCGACTCAACATATCTGATTTTCTCAATTTCTTCATGGCATATATTTCTCCTGTAGTTTTAGCACGGCACAGCCTAACCTGCATACTCAATCAAGCATAATTTAAGACTTAGTATGATGTCAAACATGCAATTGGTAGAGACTTTATTTTACTGGAAGTCCATTTCCAAAATTTTACCATTAGCCAGACTAAACTAGTACAGCTGCTAACATAGGATGATCTTATTTGTTCATTGCAATCTCGTATACCATTGTTTAAAAAAAAAAATGCTTTCTTTCTAAGTAGGACATAAATTTCCTTCAAAAGAAGTAGTCAAGATCCTTTCTTTCCAATGCAGGAAGCTAGCAAAAGTAAATAAAATTAATATCAACAGAATCAGTAAACAAAGGAAAAACTGTTCAAGGATTTTCTACATCACATGAAGAATCAGTCAATGATTTTCCAAATCACATCCTCCGTTCATGTCTAGTAATTATATCAATTCCTCGAACTAGCACACTTGGTAGAACGAAATCAATTATGGACATACCTCGCCAAAAGCGCCTCTACCGATTATAGTCAACTGTTCGAAATCATCAATGCCGACTTTATGCCTTTGTAATCTCATATACTCCGTTTCTCTCCTCTCGAGATTCCGTAACATTTCCTGTTGCTCCTCGCTTGATACGTTCGCCTCCTCCGCCCGCCTTTGCAACGCTCTCCTCCTAAAAATCAAAATCGAATACTTCAATACATACACTAATTAAAGAAGCAACAAAAAAATTGAAAAAGAAAAAGCACCTTTCTTTTCGATCCTGTAAGCCTTGCAAATAGTTTTTGTAATGATTCTCAATAAATTGCTTAGCGGCGGCAGATTTCTGGCGAGTAACCGGCGAGGAAACGAAAACGTCCGGCTCTAAATTGAAAGCACGATCGAGTTCCGGCTTCATATTAAGATTTCCTAATCTCACAGTTCCGTCACAGCCGCCGTCACCACCACCACCAGCCTCCTCCATATTATTATTATTGATGATTTGTGTCACGTACAACAATATAATAAAACAGATCGAGAAATATAATCAATGGTTGAAGGTCGTAGAAGTAGAAGTTTCCATTGAAGGTACAGCTCAGAAACAGTACTGGTAATTAACAGAGCAAGGAATCTCCACAGTTAGAAAAATAAAAATTAAATAAAATAAAAAAAATTAGTAATTGAGCTGTGTTTTTATACGAGGAGTTTTGTACAGCTTTGAATTTGCTGTGCGTAGTTGTTTACAGGAAGGGGAGGGGGAGACCTGTGCTCTGTGCAGTAGAACTGTTGGAGCTGCTCATTTTCATTTTTTTATTTTTTATTTTTTTTTTTAAAAAGATTTACTTAGTCTTTGTAGAGTCGTAAACTGGGAGTAGAAGAAGTCGTGAAGACGGGAAATGGCCAAAATAATGTTGGCTGAATTATGGCAGCCTTCCGATTGAGTCGGCGGAACTATAGTTGATGCATCATCATGTCATGGTTGTATACACAAATTTAAATAGGGAATGATTTTTTGTTTTTAAACATTTTCCCTTTTTATAAAGGATAAAGACTGCGATTTATTATTTCTTGTCTTACTTAACCAAATTATATTTGGACATAAGTTTCGATTATATCATTAATTATCCACTTTGTTATTGGTTTTTTTTTTTTTTTGATAAATTACCAAAAAAAACTCCCTGAGAAATTTTTAAGTTAATTCTATGTAGTTTAATAAACTATAAATTACTTCCCTCTGATTTTGGTTTTTTTAAGAAAAAAAATACATAGTGTAATTCATTTCAAATCAACAATTGAAGGTTATGCTTACATATTCAATTTGATAGATTTACAAAAATAAATATTTTAAATCTATATATTTTGTGTGTAAACAAACCAAAGAAAGTAAAATGTACATTAAAATACCAAAATATAAGAAGTAAAAGTGATATAAAAAATGAAACAAAAATTTTATTCGACTTTAGGGTTTAGACTAATAATCCTACTTTTTATTCAAAATTAAAAGAATATTGTTTGTTAGAATTTTAGTTCCATAAATAAGGAAGTTGTTTTTCTTAAAGTTTAATGAAAGAAATAAATTCCAATTGAGCTTATGTGAAAGTGAAGAACCATAATCAAGTTTAGTTCTTCAATTCCATTTGCTTGTGCTCCTTGTTAGCTACTAAATGGACGTACTTAAAAAATTATTGCCTTTTTTTTTTCTTTTTTTATTCACTTATTTGATATTAGCCTAAGAAATGGTGACTTAAACAACTCCAATTATAAATTATTCCTTGCTCACATGTAAAATAAAATATTTAACTTAACTTGGTGTAGTTAAATACATCATTGTTCTAACATCTTTCAATGCAACTTAATAAACAATTAAATTGATTCATATATAAGACGCGATTTCTATATAAAACAAACAACAATCGGAGTTGAAATCTTTATTCTAATTTTTTTTATCACTTTTATATTAAAATTATGATACATATACAAATCTGCTTCACGTGATATTAAATGATAGTCATATATTCGTTGTTAGTGCTATCAATTTGTATTATTACCAATTTGTACTTGTATTATAGTACATTATAAGGAAAAGGATAAGTTTTTCCTTTTTTTTAACTTTTTCTCTAATATAGGTAAAAAAAAAATATTACATGGTTATTAGGTTTTAGTGATAATTTGTCATTAACCAAATCTTGATAAATTTCATACACTGCATACACCTAATTTATGACTGTCTACCATCACAACTATTCAATAATTACTCATAATTTAAATAACTTATGCATCTAAACAATTGTAATGCATAGCTTCAAAATTGACGATGATAAGAAAGTGGAAAGCGACGTAAATCTTTTAAAGAAAAGTGAGAGCGATTGGTGAAAATAAAATTGTAATGGGTATGGACCAAAAATAGTTTATTAGTTAAATCAATTGAAAACTACCACAAGAAGTTAGTAAATAAATTGATATGCTAGACAAAAGAAAGTAAATTTCATTCTAACTAATCAAATTATGTACAATTGCCTAAATGCTTTAATAAATCTCTTGTTAAAAATTATTTCAATTACTAATGTACACACGAAATAGAAATAGAAGGGAAAATAGGAGATTTTTTAAGGTGTTAAAATTTAGAGAAAAATGCAAATCTGATCTCTAAAGTTTTAAATAGTAGCACTTTAAATCCTTAATAATTTTGAAGGACCTAATTTGATCTTCAAAGTTTTAATTTGTAGCCATTATGAAGCAATTGATAGATTTTCTTTATCTATTAACATAAATTATCACGTATTTAACCCATTTATGTTAGTGGTCAAACTTTTGTTATATTCTCTAATAAAAATACATAAGTTTTCTTCTTTTTTTTTTTACAAAAAAAAAAAAAAATCATCATTTTGAAATTAATTTTCAACCTTGTGAATTAATCCATCAATGCAACCAATTCTTTTATTAGAGAAATGATAAGAGGTTTACCATTAAAAGACACATGACAATTTATGTCAATTAAAAAAAAATCATAAATGGTATTATATTGATTCTAAATTGAAACTTTGGGTATCAGATAGAATTTTTCGTAACCATTAAGAACTATAAGTGATATTACTTAAAATTTTATTTTTCGTTAATTTAGATATCGAATTTTTTGTTTAAAATTATTTTATCTTATTGTATTTACATTCAAAATAATATTTTACTAAAGTTAGAGATTAAAAATGTTAATATATTTAAATTAAATTTATAATAATTAGATATTTACCCTGATAGGAGTGAATCTAGTGTGTAATTTTAACCTAGTACTAGTAAAGTGGTATGTGAAGCGGAAAAAGAAAACACGAAAATTACGGAGAATCAAATCCGTGAATGAGAAGTAGTCCTCGGAACTTTCAAAATGCAGACTGGACCCATGTGTTGGTCGTGACATAATAACAAGACGTAGAACGTGCGGTGAAAGCCAGTGGCTGAGCCACGTGCAATGTGTATAGTGGCTCCGACTGGCAGTTGCTCTACAGTTTTCCTATGTTTCTTTTTACGTCCTAATTTTGTTTTTTTGGGCGTCGACAAATCCTGGAAAAATGGATGTTAAAAATTACTTCTACTCTATTCAGAATCAAAAAAAAAAAGAAAAAAAAGAATCATTAATGTTGTAAAAAAAAAAAAAAATCTTAAATGCTGACCCAGTTGCCGAATTCTGCTGCATCCACCACCAGCACCACCACCACTGCCTGATTTGTTCTTTTTTTTTTTTGTTTTTTCCATTCAGAATAAATAAATATGCCATACCATACTATGAAGTAATGGACAAAGATTGTGTCTTGGATTCGCATATGAGGATACTAAGGCTCGGTTTGGATGAGCTATTTTTGGATTATATCATAATTTTTTTTTTCTTGGAATTTGTTATGATAAAAGAATATTTTGGGAGTGTTTGGAATGAATGAATTTATTTTGTTGGGATTTGTATTGAAGATTTTTTTATTAATAAAAGTTTGAAATTTAAATTTGAATTAGTATTTTATTAGTTTATTTTGATGGGAATTGTGTTAGGAAGAATTGTTTATTATTAAAACTTAAAATTCAAATTTAAATTCAATATTTTATTTATAAAAATTACTGTAGCAAAAATAATTTCTGTAGCATTGTTTTGTGTTTTAAAAATTTTGCTGAAAAAGTTGAACAAAACAAACACCTCATTTTGCAATTGTGAAATAAATCACTAATTTGGAGCCATCCAAACAGACCCTAAATAAACTACAGTCCCCTACAGTATTTGAATTTCAATAATATCGTAAAGAGATTAACATTAATGGTGAAGTTCCCAGCTGAATATGTAACTTTGCTGTTTTTAATTAAAAGAAAAGCCAAAGCCAAAACATCGTTTTTGGTTTTGTACATTTTTTATTTATTTCTTTAAAGTTCCATAGTTTATGAAATCACCTTGTTATTATAAAACTTCTCTAGGGATGATGATAGGGGCCTTGCATGATATATTATAATAATTACGATAAAATTGTTTGCAAAGATTATCTAATTGTTAAGAATTGAAATGAAAACAATGTATAGATGAATGAATATATCGAGCATTTAAATAATGTTGAAAACTTTTATCTTTTTTGCTTGAGAAGTTTAAAAAAATAATTAAAGAAACGCAAAAACTCTTGTAACACCATCTCATATATGAGACGTGATATTTGAATTATACTTTACACGCTAATATATTAATACACAAATTTTAAATATTTTACACAATAAAGTGAAATTTATATTCAAATCTCACATATCAAACATTCTATGACGTTCTCACATAAGAATGACCCAAACTTTTTAATTGTATTGAAAAATGATTAAGTGAAAGATTACACTAGGGCCCAAGCAATTAAATGTTGCAAATATATGTCTTCTTGCCTAACGCATTTTGATAACGAAATTTAGACATCAAACTTAAATCATCCATTCAAACGTAGGCCAATTAAACTTATTTCATAACTAAATATTATAACTCTTAATAAGTTTAGACTATGACCATGACCAAATACAACATTCTTCAGCGTAATTTTTCTTTTTTCTGACTTTTTACCCTTAATGCACTGGTTGGACTACAGCTGTTTTAAAAGAAAAAAAATTGGAGTATGCAATAAGTTTCTCCAACTAGCATTGATTTTCATAGAAAGAATATTGCTAGTAAAATTCCAGATAATACTTTAGCTTAACATGTTTTATGAAAAGATTAATTCAATCATCATCTGTAGTTGACAATTATATATCCATAATGTTTAAACCCCAGCCCATAAATTACAATTTATTGAGTTAAAAATAGAGCCCAACCAAAGTAACAATTTTAATGATTTGTCTAAATACCCTTTTTGTCTACTTTTTTTTTTTTTTTTTTAATGTCCTATACTATAACAAGTGACCATAAACTATTAGGGAATGGAACTATCTATGCCTGCAGGTGCGAGAGGAAAAGTCTTCGAATATTGAGAGAATTTAAACCTTTGACATTTAGCCCCAAAGAAATTTGAGATTTTTCATGTGGCCATTTGGACAACCTAAGTGATTTTTTTGGTCTACCTATGCACATGTAAGTTTGATATGACACTCTAATTAGCAACATTTTGTTCAACACTCCAATTAATCAACCTTTTTTTCCATTGATACTTAGGGAAAAAACAGGCTCCCAATAAGCCTATACTTCATAATAGATCTTATCGATATCAAGAAAAGCCTAGCAAGGAATGATACAACACGTACCAACTGTGTTACAGAATATCTATTGTACTTACAGTTATGGAGATACAAATTAACTTTATATATTAGAGTTGGCTAATAACTCTATGGCCTTCCAAACTTGGTTCCAATTGTTGAACAGTCATATTCACTTCATTATTTGGTCTCTGAATAATGGCAACTCTAAAGATTGTTGTTCTGAATTTTGTCAAGTACGTGTGAAGAAGCAACGATGCCCATGTAAAGACTCTTCTGTTCAATATAAGTAATGCTTGTATAGAGTACTCATAAATCGAGTAGTGCTTTTGCAGTAGATGTACGATTGCATTCAGAAATGCCACTGCAAGAAGTCCGCCTGAAACTAGGAAAAGGAAAAAGAAAGGCTGAATGCCGATTTCACCAGGGCCTGCTTGTTCATGAGTTTCTTCTCCTGTTGTTGATGAAGAGCAGGTTAAAAATTTGAGCATGTTATCCTCCATTACATTGATTTCTCTACTCTGTATTAGTTTTAGGATAGCCTCTGAAAAATCAACAGCAAAAGGGGAACCCTTTTGAAAGGCCTGATGATGATGAAGACACAAAATGGAAATTATAAATTAGTGTAAACCAAAACAAACTAGGAATGATATAGAAGTTAAAGAAAAAGGAAAAAGCTTCGGGTGTTGATATATATTACGAATGCCAAACCGCCAAGTTTGATTTTTGGTCCTGCAATTGTATAGCCTTTGCAGTACTGTGCTAGGAAGATTTTGGCATGCGGGGCAATAAAGAAGGCTGCTTTTATATATCCGCTTTGAAATGCTTCGGGGTAGTCACTTATGCTGCCAATCGCCTTAACATTTTCTTCCTTGAAGCGCAGAGTATTTAAGAGGAAACGATGGACAAACGAGTTGTTGTTGCAGCCAACGGGTGCATTGGTGGCAAGCAGATAATCAATATCCGCAATGGTTGGTTCGTTCCTAGGAAGAGTCATCATTGAAGTAACGGATGCAGTAAAGCATGCTGCCACAACCGAAGTGACAAAGAACCATGCTGCCAGCGCCAGCCGGGACAAATTACTTCTTATAGATTCTCCTGCAAATTTCAACAAATTAAGATCCATGGTGTTTTGATCTACTTATCTTTTAAGTACCATAAATGAAGGAGCTTACGTTGAGTAAAAGAAAGAGCAGTGACCGAAAACCAAAGCATGGATCCAATATTTTGAGGGAAATTCCATTGAAAATCAGGATTGTTGTTTGCATGTTCATTTAACCAAACGACCACCCCTGTGCACATAGTCATTGCAGCCGTAACAATCCACATTCTCAATTTGAATGCTTTGAGAAAAAGAAAAATGGTTTTTGTCAGGTCTGGTTTTACAGGGACTATCATGGCAATTCCAGAATCCAAATAGGGTTGTGTGAAGTCCACAGTCTCATAGCGTTCTGCAACCACGGATATGTCGCCTACTATTGCATCCAAGCTCTACGTACAGATTAATGTCAAATATATATATTAGAATTAATTTTGTGAAAAACTTAATCAAACAAAACAACCAAATTAATTTGATAATTAATTGAAGTACCTTACTGTGAACTTCGTGCACCATTTCATCATATGACGATCCATTGTACGGAACTAGCTCATAGTGCGGGCGGTTTTTTAGCTGCTTGATTGCAGCATCAAATACCTTGATTGCAAATCCAGTTACTATCGGTTTATTTTGAGTTTGATCGAAAGTAACATTCACAAAGTTCTTAAAAGCAGCTTTTGCTGCGACTCCAACTCTCAATGGCTTCTCCATGCTGCCCATAGTCAATCCCAGAGGAACATTCGACTCCCCTCCTGGCCAGTATATTGAACCCAAATTACCATTTTTCATGCCAGTTCCATCAAGCTCAATGAAGCCCTTTGAGAAACCAAATTTGTGTGAACATAATAATGCTATAGTTCGGTAGCTCTTGCCAATAACATTCACCAATTGGTAGACTGGATTTTGCAATAATGCACCATTCTTGAACCTTACTTTTCCACTCAGACCTTCAAAGTCAATGGATAGCATTGAATTAACTAAGTCTCTGGAGCGTGCTTCATTTTCTTCCGAATATTGAATGGCCTTGGCAATTGCCCACGTTGCATCGTAAGCTCGAAGAGCATAGAAACTTGGACTTGAATATTTTTCTTCTTCTGGATATTCTGATCTATATTTTCGTCTAAATCCTAGCTCAAATGCTCGAAAAGAATCGGTTGTATCCAAATAATTCATCTTTAATCCAATGACACCTTGCATGTAATTAACTACAACCGATGAGTCAAATCCAGAGTCAAGAAGGTTAGCCACATCATCCGAAACGATCCATACGTAACCCGTTTCCATCATGCGCAATTCTTTTGCCTTTTCAAAAAGAATTGTAGAGAACTCCAAAGAAGCCTGCAAGACTACAAAGACCTTAACGTTGTCGCTCCTCAATTTGCTCAGCTCTTCTTCAACGTATTTTTTATGGTTTGAATGCGATGAACCCACGCGAGGGAAAGCCACATGATGTTCAATGGCTGACCGGGCAACTTGCAGCGAGTTGGAGAGGGCAGTGATTAACCCGGAGTCCGCAGAGAGGCTGTTGCCACGTTCATAGATTAATATTACTTTTCGCCACCTGAAATGGCCAACTACGGCAGCAATGGATTGCATTTGGAAATTAATGTCGGTACTCATACTGATGAATGATGGAGGATGTGATGGTAGTAATGGTGGAGAGGGTGCTAGAGGAGCTATGGAAATGATGGGAATGCCTTTGGAAACTTTGTCAGAATCCCATTGTAGCAGAGTTGCTTCTTGAAATGTCAGCTGTCCAAGAATTACATGCACTTTCTTCTTGTTCACAAGTTCAGTCACTATCCATGTATATATACAGGTTGCAATTAATGGATAGTTCATTGGCATTACTGTGTCATTTTGAAGAAAATACATGCATTATGTCCATTTGTATAATACACAAAATAAGTAATCTTCCTTTATCAACATAATTAGTCACCCAACCAAAAATATTTCAACAAACATTAAAGTTAATTAGGATGGAAGGGGGTTGGTAAGAGACATGCATGCGGTGACTCAAAGACCTAAAAAATCTTCTGTTACATTCATCGTAAATAATTTCTTAACAAACAAAGTATGGTCAATCAAACCCTTTAATTTCGCTTTGTTATTTATTCTGTATGAAGTTGAAGTTGGAGAGATGATCGAGATGGTCATAGGTTTAAATTTGAGTTGAAAATTGAAATGATAGAAAGCGAAATAATTGATGGATTATCGAACATGTCTTTCAAGTAACCCAACGAAACTAAAATAATGAAGACAATTAAGGAATTTTCAAGGAAAGTTCACGGAATTAGCCATTCTGCTTCTTTGATAATCCATGATGATGAACAAGCCCTTTGATGTAATATTTTCTGTACTTTCTACAAATACTCTCACAATTTAATAACTACCATTCTTTGCAAGTTTGCATAGAAAAATGAGTGATATACAAGGAATTAAACGTCAAGTATATGTTCTGGTGAATATATATATATATATATATATATATATATATATATATATATAAAAGGGACTGGAAGAACATTAATTAATTACCAGCAGAAGCAGCACGAGCTGAGTTCCCTTGTGAATCTTGAAAATGCAGAGCCAGTAGTTTTGAACAATGTGACCGCCGATGATCATTGAAGTCATGCACAGCCATCTCCACAGCTATTCTTTGCTCCTTCCCAACCCGAGAACTCTCATCAATCACTGCTCCTATGCTCCCGGCCATTACATGATCATCATCATCACTCTTGTTTATTAAACATGAACTCTCCACTTTTTTCTCATGATCAGCAGTGGTAGTGGCTTTTGTTTCCGCCATTAGTACTACTATTGATGCAAAAGACCCCAACAAGAAGAAGCTGACAAAAGGGCTCATTTTGCTACCAACGTAACCTCGATTCAACTTACTTTGCTGCTATACATATATATAATGGCTTTGTCATTAATTATATTATAGGCAATTCAAAAAACAACTAAGCAAATAAACGAATTAAAGTCTCTGCCATTAATTTATGTTTGAATCTTCTGCATGGTAAGGATTTACGAAGAATATAAAGTTGCGACGACCGAATCAAACTGATCGAATTGAAATTTTGTCTTTACAATGACTTCTCCTCTTCATCCAACGTACTTGTGGAATATCATTTTTTTTTTTGTATACTAAATAATTAAATGATGGTCAATAAGAGTTGCTCTTAGTCCCCTTCACAGCATGCTAGCTAGACTTCAAGTGGGAAGAATATAAGCCATTAAAGAATATTATTTGCCTTGTTCTTTAATTCATAATGAAAGTACTGATATATTTGTCATTAGTTTTTTATGATTAATATTGACTACTACGATGGAAGTAAAATGCACTTTAGTTGAAGTAGATAATATTAAGGGTTCTTGTAATCTTGACCATATATATATGTATATTTGAGAAATTTTCTTTTTTTAGAAAAAAAAAAAGCTGGGGAGGTTGTAATCCTTGAAAGTTGGAAGAGAAGAACTTTCACAATTGCAGTTCAGAGCACAAGTACACAAGGCTAAATCAACTAGTTTGAGTTTATAAGACCAAAAAGTTGTTTTATTTCTGCTAATAGCCTAATTCTTAATCAAACCTTCCCTGCACATTAAATAATTAACTTAACCCTTATTAAATTTGGAAATATAAATTCTAAAAATTCAATTTTGAAGGACATTGAGTATATATATATATATATATATATATATATATATATATATAAAGATCACTCATTTCGTGTGTTTGGATGGATTAAGCAAGCTAATAGGAAATTACCAAAAGTATTAGAATAACTAAAAGTATTAGAATAACTCATTAATCCAAAAATTGGATTATTTAACTAAAGTTGAAGGTTTGAGTTTTTTTTTTTTTTTTGAGAAAAATACAATTTTGGTTTCCAAAATTTTAGACTGTGGCAATTTTGGTTCTAATTATTGGACGATCCAACCTAATCACTAAAGTTCCAAATTGTGAATAATATAGGACATGAATTGTCGGATTTTCTTCCTTGAGTAATAGTCACGAGACACACACATCTTAAATAATTAAAGATCAAAAGTGCCACAATCATAATAGATTAATTGTATTGTTGTCTATGCAAAATCATCTAGAAGCATTTATTTGAATATATGAAAACTAGTCATAAAAAAGTATAATTAGAAACTAAGAAAAGTAGAGCATGCCAATTTTTTTTTACGTAGCACGAGTTAGGAATGTGTCAAACATGGAAGGTCATTATTTCAAGTTTATTGAGAAGAACTTGCGATTATGAATGTTTCTGAATTCAGCTGAGTCCATAAATTACAATTTTAATTTGTTAGGTTAAAATAGAGTACAAACAATTCTAATGCTTTGTCTAAATACACTTTTTTTTTGGTCTACCTAACTAGTCAACAAATTTTTGTTCAACCCTCCAATCAACCTTTTTTTTCCATTGATAAAAGAGGAAAAAGAGGCCCTTCCTATACTTGGCAGTTACACTCATAGAAATGCACAGAATATGGTTCTTCGCGGAAAACTTATATTGTTGATCAGGCAATATTCATTTCGTTATTTGGTCTCTGAATAAACTCTAGAAATTTTTGTTTTGAATTTTGCCAAGTACGTGTGAAGAAGCAATGATGCCGATGTAAACGCTCTTCTGTTCGTTAGTAATCCTTGTATAGATTCATAAATGGAGTAGTGCTTTTGCAGTAGATGTACGATTGCATTCAGAAATGCCACTGCAAGAAGGCCACCTGAAAATAGGAAAAGGAAAAAGAAAGGCTCAATGCCTATTTCACCAGGGCTTTCTTGTTCATGATGAGTTTGATCTTCTCCTGTTGTTGATGAAGAGCAGTTTATAAATTTGAGCATGTTATCCTCCATTTCATTGATTGCTCTACTCTGTATTAGTTTTAGAATAGCCTCTGAAAAATCAACAGCAAAAGGGGAATCCTTTTGAAAGACCTGATCATTAACACACAAAATTATAAATTAGTACATGTATCCACCAAAACCAACCATAATATATTGAAAAAAAAAATCAAAAAAGCTTTCGGTTTCTATAGATATTACGAATCCAAAACCACCAAGTTTGATATTACGCCCTGCAATGGTATAGCCTTGGCAGTACTTTGCTAGGAAGATTTTGGAATGAGGGACAACAAAGAAGGCTGCTTTTATATCTCCTCTCTGAAATGCTACGGGGTACTCACTAATGGTGTCAATCCCCTTGACATTTTCTGGGTTGAAATGCATAGTTTCTATCAAGAATCGACAGACAAATCCATTCCTGTTGCATCCAACAGGTGCATTGGTGGCAAGCAGATACTCAATGTCCGCAATTGATGGTTGGTTCCTAGGAATAGTCATCATTGAAGTAACGGATGCAGTAAAGCATGCTGTCACAACCGAAGTAACAAAGAACCATGTTGCCAGCACCAGCCGAGATAAATTACTTCTTATAGATTCTCCTGAAAATTTCAACAAAAACATTAAAAATAGGCAAAGATCCATCGTCTTTCTTTCTTTAAGTACCATAAATGAACTTACGTTGAGTAAAAGAAAGAACAGTGACAGAAAACCAAAGCATGGCTCCAATATTTTGAGGGAGATTCCCTTGAAAATCTTGATTGTTGTTTGCATGTTCATTTAACCAAATGACCACCCCTGTGCACATAGTCATTACGGCCGTAACAATCCACATTCTCCATTTGAATGCTTTGAGAAAAAGAAATACGGTTTTTGTCAGGTCTGGTTTTACAGGGACTACCATGACAATCCCTGAATCCAAATAGGGCTGTGTGAAGTCCACAATCTCATAGCGGTCTGCCACCACGGATATGCCGCCTGCTATTGCATCCAAGCTCTTCAGATTGCCAAAAAGATTAAGAAATTTGATTATAAAAACTTAATTAAACAACCAAATTGACAAATAATTATATGTTCTGTACCTTCTTGTGAACATCAGCCACCATTTCATCATATGATGAACTATTGTAGGGAACTATCTCATAAATTTATAAATCATCTAATTCTAATTTATAAATATATTATACGGGAGTTAATCATAATTTTAACGCACAATAAAAGTAATAAGATATTAGAATCACGATTTGATTCCGTTTCATAGATGAAACAAGTCTCATATATAAACCGATTTCAGAGGAATTTTAATCATAAATTTAAACCTTTGTGAAACTTCATAATAGTTATCCTGTCAAATTGATTACATTTATTAACGCATAACTGTTCATTTCTCATTGAAGAGTATTCAAGTACGTACCTTATTGTGAACTGCAGCCACCATCTCATCTTGTGGTCCTCTGTAAGGTATTAGCTCAAAGTGCAGGTGGTAAGGTAGCCGCTTGACTGCAGCTTCAAACACCTGGATTGAAAATCCAGCGACTGTTGTTTCATTTCGAGTTTGGTCAAAAGTAACATTCACAAAGTGCCTAAAAACACCCCTTGCCGGGACTCCTATTCTCAATGGCTTCTCCAAGCTACCCATACTCAATCCCAAAGGAACAGTAAACTCACCCCCTGGCCAATATATTGAACCCAAATTGCCAATTTTTGTCTTAGTACCATCAAGTTGATCAATCAGGCCCTCTGAGAAACCAAATTTGTACGACCAAAATGCTATAGTTCGATAGCTCTTACCAATAACATTCACCAATTGGTAGACTGGCTTTTGCAATAATGCACCATTCTTGAACCTTATTTTTCCACTCAGACCTTCAAAGTCAATGGATAGCATTGAATTAACTAAGTCTCTGGAGTGAGCTGCATTTTCTTCTGAATTTTGAATTGCCTTGGCAATTGCCCACGTTGCATCGTAAGCTCGAAGAGCATAGAAGCTTGGACTTGAATATTTTTCTTCTTCTGGATATTCTGATCGATATTTTTGTCTAAATCTTAGATCGAATGCTCCAAAAGAATCGGTTGTATCCAAATAATTCATCTTTAATCCAATGACACCTTGCATGTAATTAACCACAACCGATGAGTCAAATCCAGAGTCAAGAAGGTTAGCCACATTATCAGAAACAATCCATACGTAACCCTTTTCCATCATGTGCAATTCTTTTGCCTTTTCAAAAAGAATTGTAGCAAAGTCTAAAGAAGCCTGCAAGAGTATAAAGACCTTAATGTTCTTGCTTCTCAATTTGTTCAGCTCTTTTTGAACGTACTTTTTATGGTTTGAATGTGAACCCACGCGAGGGAAAGCTACATGATGTTCAATGGCTGACTTTACATCTCGCAGAGACTCGGAGAGGGAAGAAACGAGCCAGGAATCCGCAGAAAAGCAGTTGCTTTGTTCGTAGATCGATATTATTTTTCGCCACCTGAAATGGCCAACTATGGCTGCAATGCATTGCATTTGAATATTAATGTCGGTACTCATCCGGATGAATGATGGAGGCTGTGATGGTAGTAATGGGGGAGAGAGGGTGAATGGAGCTATAGAAATAATGGGCATATCTTTGGCGAGTTTTTCAAATTCCCACAGTAGAGTTGCTTCTTGAAATGTCAGCTGTCCCAGAATTACATCCGCTTGCTTCTTGTTCACAAGTTCACTCACTATGGCACCATTACAACAAATTACAATACGTACTACATACACAGGATTAGTTTGTTGCTGTGTGTGTATGTGTGTTTTTTTTTCCCCTTTTCATGACTCAAAAACGAGCACTAATCTTACCCAAATACACAGGATGAACAATTTGCATTACGGTGTCATTTTGAAAAAAAAATACTTCAATATCTTTGGAGATAAGATACCCTTTGGTATAATAAACAAAGTATAGTTGCATGTTTAATTATGACCAAGACTAGTACTAGTAGTCCACCCACCCAACCCAAACAATGTCTACCTTCCAGTTAATATAGTTACATGTTTCTTGCTATGTAAGAGGCATGCGTAATGTGGAACCAAAGCTCAATTGTTGACAATTTTTTGGGCGAAGGAGCAACAGTGAGTCAACCCTTTATTTATTTTCGTTATATATATCATCTGTCTAAAGTTTGAGAGAAATGTTCATAGGCTTAAATTGGAGTTGAAATGTTGGACCATCTGGGCTGTTAACAAGCATGGATTTCAAACTTGTAAAGGTACAAGTAGAGATGTGAAAGTGGGTTTATTTAACCGAATGAAACTGAAATTATTAATGCAAGACAATGAATTTTCCAGGAAAGTTGAGGAAATTATCCTTACAGCTTCTTTGA
The DNA here is from genome assembly GCA_016586305.1 of Ophiorrhiza pumila. Taxonomy (NCBI): domain Eukaryota; kingdom Viridiplantae; phylum Streptophyta; class Magnoliopsida; order Gentianales; family Rubiaceae; genus Ophiorrhiza; species Ophiorrhiza pumila. The sequence goes on along the minus strand of BLIW01000010.1, from coordinate 3,188,219 downwards.
TAAAGCATGATGAGCAGCCTTTGATTTAATACTCTCATATGCTTAATAACTAGCAGGATTCAATAGTTAAATCCCAATTTCCGACCAACTTTGATCTCTTTTAATTTATGTTATTTTGAGTAATCTGAAATGACTAATAAGTAATAATGTGCGTGCAAAAATGATGATATCCGGGTAAACTTCATGCATCATCGTTGACTGATAAACAAGGAACAATGTTATTAAATTACCAGCAGAAGCAGCACGAGCTGAGTTCCCTTGTGAATCTTGAAAATGCAAAGCCAGTAGTTTTGAACAATATTGTGACCGCCGATGATCATTGAAGTCATGCACAGCCATCTCCACAGCTATTCTTTGCTCCTTCCCAACCCGAGAACTCTCATCAATCACTGCTCCTATGCTCCCGGCCATTACATGATCATCATCAGTACTCTTGTTTATTAAACATGAACTCTCCACTTTTTTCTCACGATCAGCAGTAGTAGTGGCTTTTGTTTCCGCCATTAGTACTACTATTGATGCAAAGGACCCCAACAAGAAGAAGCTCACAAAAGGGCTCATTGTATTTTTCTGTCAACCACTACTCATGAACTTAATTTGTTGGCTGTTGCAGAATGAATATATAGCAACTATGGACATAAAAAAAGCACGCTAAGGGAGAGTTGCTGAGAATATGCTTAAATTTCGCTACGACTGAATCAAATTTCAAACAGATTGAATATATAGTTGACATTAACTGTCTGGACAATAACTTGTCCTCTTTCTGACTTTCTTGAAGTTGAACTTGAGGAATCTGTTTAATATTGAGCCTATATATAAACCAATATGAATGAAACTCTAATTTATCATTTGGATTGGGGTACGTAGTCCCAAAACAAATTTAAGTTTTTCTTGTGATTTCAGCTTTACATTTCAATTCTTCTGAAACAATACTATTAGGAATTTAGGATAGTTTGCAAGCAACAAAAATGATCAACATTGAAGCACTACTATTAATTACTTTACTCTTGGAAACATACAAGAAAGTATGCCCCATCAAGTTGTATATTTACATAGGTTCTTCTGAAATTACAATTTTTTCCCAGAAGGCTACAGCCCAAGTAAGTGATTTTTTTTTTGTGTTGTAATTTTTACTTTTTTATTATTTAGTCATCATTTATTAATTTACACATTACCCTATTTAGTAGAGAATATAAAATAAAATCGGTTAAATGGAATGTTAGATTAGTTTTTTTTTTTAAATTACATTTTCTTCCAAAAAGTCATCACCCACCAAAATTTATACTTTTCAAAAATTTTGCTTGCACTGAGTTGGGAAGACAAAAATGATCATTAAACACATGCATAGATAAAGTTAAATAAATAAATAACTTACTGTAGTATGAAATTAAAAGAATTAGCGTATTAATTCTCACTCTAAAGTATTATAGATTAACATATAAATTATAAAAAATTAGCGAATTAGTGTATCAATTTACACTATAAAGTATAAAGAATTAGCGTATAAAATTAAAAAAAAATTAGTAGATTAGTGTATAAAGTATCAAATATTAAAATATAATGTTTCAAAAATTAGTGTATAAAATATAAAAAATTAATGTATAAAATGTAAAAAATTAATATATTAGCTTATAAATTTCAGGAAATTTTTTTTTTTTTTTTTTTTTGAAGAAGGTCGATATACGGTATACCCATTTGGTACCGAATCCATAGTCCAACCCGGAAATCTCCATTTTATCCGAATAACAAATCCAGCCCGCCAAAGCCGAACACTGTAGGCATAGCTCTTCGCTCCCCTTTTCTCTCTTTTACTTCTTCACTGCTTCATACGACTCGTTACAACTTCCATGGATGATCTTCAATCAAAACTGTAGTTCATCCATAAATTCTCTTTAACAAAACAAGAATTAACTGTATAAGCTCATGTGATAATGGCTTCAATTTCATCGTCCAACTTTATACATTCTTACTTATTTCATAGGAATCCCATTTCGCCTAACTTGGTTTTATCTCCTTCCTCTGTTTCTTTTCAATTCTGCCCTCATATCTCTCAATTGCGCAGTTGTGGGGCGGTTAGAATTAGCTCAGAAGGTCCGAAAAGTACGGACCCTTACGGTGCGGAGTTGTTAAGGAAGCCTGTGGTTTTGCCTGCGGTGGATGAGAATCAGAACAGCGGTGGTGGTGAGGATGTGGGGACTTGGGTTGACTGGGAGGAAAAGATTTTGCAGGACACTGTTCCTCTTGTTAATTTTGTCAGGATGATTCTTCATTCTGGAAGGTAAGGTCTCAAAGTTTTTGTTTTAAAGTTTCGATCTTGATGTTGTTTTCCGCTCTAAATTAATTGAAAGTTGTTGTGCCAATGAAAAATATTCAAGGGATTTAGTTGTTGTATTGAGTTGGAAGTGGGATGCAAGAGGTATTGCTATTCTGCTCACTGACTTAAAATGCAATGTTGTTCAGAATGCTTAGTTTTTTATTGCAAGGAAAATTGCTGGAAAGTGAAAGAAAGTTAGTAACTTTAAGTAGAACTCCGGGAACACCATTTTGTTGACCTTCATGATATCATTTTTAAAGAAAATAACGTACAAGATAAAAATGTGAGAGTACCGGAGGCACCTCATTGATTCATGCTCCACAAAAGCTGCCTGATGTACAATGAAGTTGCCCAATCATATGAAGTTTTAAGTCCCCCTCCCCACCCTTTTTCTAGCATTAGGCAGCTACCTTCTTTTTTCCTGCATTCACTTGCCGGAGAAGCAGATTGATATTGTATACCTGTTTCATGATTCTTCTGAAAGGATTCAAAATAAATATGACCCTCGAGTTTCAGAATCCTAAAAGCATGACTTAGGCCTTCTGCTTTGTGGGAATGATTGTAATACCTAGCCACGTGTTCATTGATAAAATAGAGATGGAATGTTGATCGATTTCTTGATGAATTCTATGCACTACATGTCTAAAATCTTGACTTACATGCAACCTTGGTTATGGTTATGTAAGTTTACTACTTGAAGTTAGTGATACTCAGTTTCTAAACTCGTTGTGTTTAGACTTGGGAGAAATTCTTGTCTTAGTTTTTGCTTCAGTTTGGTTACCTTGGAGAAGAGAATATGATGCGGATTGAGATTTTTGGCTACATTCTTTATTAGACTCATTGTGGGAAATAACTATTTCTAGTTGATGAGCATTACTTTAAGTAGTTGATTCACGAAAGTGAGTGCATAAGCCAAGTAGAAGTGATGTTGATAATAATATTAGAAGATATTCGATTGGTGAGTGTTTATGGAGCTTTCCAGTAAATGGGATTGAATTGCTTTTGGTAATTCAGCATAATACTCCAATCCTATTCTTTTACTCTTTTCTGATTACTTGTAAATGCTCTCATTCTTATTCTCGATAGACTTATGGTAAAGATGCAGATTTAGTTTTTTAATTTCTCAGTTTTGTATATATATATTTTTTTACAAACATTAGACGAAACAAGTGCATGGGAGAATCAAATTATTTTTCATACAAATTTTCGCTGGTGCGGTATTCATGTTCTAAGATCCGCATGCTGCTAAACCTCCTAAGTCCCAATTGCATGGTTTTGTTTGTGCAAATAATTGAAATGTGAAATGGTTATCTTCGTGCCCCTTTCCGGTTTTCCTTATGAAAATGTTAATTTGGAGTAAAATCTATGTTATTATTTTTAGGGACTTACATCACTTCTATCAATTGTGTCTATCATTGCAGGTATCAAAGTGGGGATAGGCTAAGTCCTGAGCATGAGAGAACAATTTTAGAAAGGGTGCTTCCATATCATCCAGAATCTGAAAAAAAGATTGGAACTGGAGTAGATTATATCACGGTCTCTATCTATCTATCTATCTATCTATCTATCTATCTTTTGAAAAAGATGCATAAAGTACTGGTTTCTTGTCATTGTTACTAGTGATATGGCCAGTATTTGTTACATGTCGTTTAACTAATTGATTAATGCTGCAATTTTCTATATTCTGGTTGACAGGTTGGTTATCACCCGGATTTTGAGATGTCTAAATGCTTATTCATAGTTCGAACAGATGGAGAAATGGTTGATTTTTCATACTGGAAATGTATTAAGGGCTTTATCAGAAAAAATTATCCTCTGTATGCGGATACATTTATCTTTCGGCATTTTAGAAAGCCTATGCGTAAGGACTGAAGGAAAATTCAATTTGCCACTTCTAGAAATATATACTGTAAGAATACTTGCCTCTGTATTGGTATGGCTTTCACTTGTCTGAAAGATTTTTGTGTTTGATAGAGGCTATAATTGAAAATTGTTGCATCATATTTAGCTGAAATTACTGGAATGCATTTTTTAAACTTTGAAATTGCAGTTACTAAAAATATTTTGGGATTTGGGGTATATGCATTTATAGCTTTCCCTTTCCACTTCTCCCATGGACATTGTATGTAAAGTAATGTTACTTATTTACCTTATCCATGCAATTCAAGGGGGAAAGAATCACTATCTGTAAGCTTTTTATAATTCTCATATTTTCTTGTATTTACTGGTTCGGTCAAGGACTTCTCTCATACCGAAAGATAAATCAGGCATTTTTCCTGATACCTCTCTGTAATTTTGAGCCTATAAAATATAAATTCTAGGAAATCAGCATGCCGAGTGTTGGAGCAAAGATCATATAAAGCAATCATAATACACATGATGTTGTTATTAATCTGCCCCCGTCAGCTCCTTGAAATGATAGTATATTTATTATGTCCATTTGTGTTGAGATTTGTTTTGTCAATGCACATGAAATGTTTTAAGAGAGCTAATAATATCTTGACTCTTTATTAAATGTATTAGATCTCTCCCTGAGAAAAACCTTTTGTCTCAGGGAGGAGGCACAATGACAGTATTTAGATCCTTTAAGGTTGATGGTGACAATCTGGCCATATTCTCAAACATTAAGATTGAAAGTATTCTGTGTGCAATTCATATTATCTGGAGTAAATAGCGTACCATTCAACTCATCAATGATTTTATTCGGTTTCTCTGTATATAACTAGCATGAGTCGATATTTTCTTGCACAGCCATCAAAATTTTGCATCTTTTGGGCCTTTCTACTCTCTTGCAAGTGAAAAGAAAAAAAAAAAAGAAAAATAATCGTTTCCGTCTAATGAACACATTTGGGTTACCATTTTGACAAGATAGATTTACAATATGTAAATCAGAGGATCAAGAGGACTAGAGAAGTATCCCTCTCCTTCTGTATTTCCCTGTTTTAAGCATTGCAAATGGGTTTATTATCTGTGCTTCAACCTTATTTTCCATGTCTTCCACTGCTAGTGTTTAAAATATTTTGCTTTAAAGTACTATTAGTATTTTTATGAATACAAACTTAAAAATGGAATTCACTAGGAGAGAAAGGATATCTGCTGATTAAGAGAAAAGGGTTTGATAAGCTGTCCAAAATTATGGAAGTTTTCTCATGTCACAGATAAAACCATCACGACATTCGATCGTTTGCATGATTTCACTATGTGTGTGTGTGTGTGTGTTTTTTTCCTCTCTACTCCTTTGCTCTGTGTTTCCCTTCTGCTTTCTCAAATGATTAGAGATATTATGTTGTGGGTGAAAATTGATACAATTTTTTGTTTTGTTTTTTGGGAGTGAAGAATTCTCTTTTCTTGAAACTTTTGTGTTAGTGGAAAATCATTATTTTAGGGAGTATTCATGATTTCATGTCAGTAGGCGTATCATCAAAGCAAGATGATTATTGAAATCCAAATAATAGAGACAGTGAACAGTGCAAAGTGGTGACAATAGTGTTACATTACATAGGCGAGCATTGTCAAAGCAGATTGTGTCCTCCTCTGATTGGTTACTTCACATAAATTCTTTGTCTAGACATTGTTTTTAATCCATTGTTAGTTTTGTTTTCTTTATCCTAAACATCCATGATGGGGAGAGAGGAGAATGAGGGTTGTGCTATAATAATGCTATATTATACTATACTATACTATACTATAATTTCAGTTGTTCAAATGTTTTTTGGATTGGGATAATATGGTTGAACCAAGGCAAGAAGTTTACATGGTTTCAGATGTCATCATTTATTATTGATGTTTCCACTCTATAGGAGAGGATTTTTGTAAATCCCAAAAAGGACATATGTCCAATTTTCCTCCTCATCATAGTTTTTATAAGGCTAAATTGACTAGTCTAAAGTGCTCCATGAATGAGCAACAACCGGCATGAGCTTGTTAGTGTTTTGAATATATTGAATAGGGACACGTATGCTCTTTTACACATGATCATACCATGAAATTAAAGCAATCTAGTACTAGTATATTTATATCCTTTTCATAGTTCAAAATGCAACTACGATATATGAGATGTGATACGTGAATTATATTTTATACGTTAATATATTAATTTTTTATATTTGATTTGCTAATAAACTAATTTTTAATATTTTATTCACAAACATTTGATATTTTATACGTTAACATTTGATATTTTATAGGTTAAAATAAAATTAGTAAGCAAGTCTTGTATATAAGAGAGTGGCATGTCCTAAATAAATGCAAAGAGAGTATGCGAGTGTTTCATCTTCTTATGGTTATGGGTTAGAGATCATCCTTCACTTGAGACTTGAGGGTAGAAAAAGCTTGATGACATTAAAGGAATGGGGAACAATATTGCGTGGATGTTTAATACTTGTTGTATTCTTATTGACGGATAGTTTTATGGGCCGTTGATAGTTTTATGAGAGTTTCGACCACAGCACAAAATGGCGTCATTTTCCTCCCTGTGAGTCTGTGACGGGTGGCATTTGGCAGTTGATTCAAAGGCACACTTGATTTTTTTTTTTTTTAACTAGACATTTCCATATTAGTGCTTTTAAAGTCAGCTAAAATGGACCATCCGTTTTGGCTTTTCTTGTTTTTTTTGTTCATAATCGTTTTTTTTTGGCATTTTAATGCTAATCATGTAAAGGAATCACTGACATTGATTTGATGGATTGAAATTTGAAGCAAACTTAAATACTAACTATAAAACTAGTATTGAATAGTGAAACAGTTCAATATTCACTCTCATTTTTTTTTTTTTTTGGGGGGCTTTAATCAAAGTAACTATTACAAAAATTCTAATTTATTATAATAATTTAATGAGATACATTTGAAATTTTCATCTTGGATCCGTTGCTAGCGTTTAATGCGCTAATTGAAATTGCTACATGCTTGTAAACTAGAAATAGAATCTTGGAATAAAGAGGAAGGGAAATCACTCCCAATTATTCTCATCAACACCAACTTAGAAGTTACAAATTAAGCCTCTTACTGCCCCTATTCGGCTTTCTAATCTACATCAAAGAAATTCTTTCGAAAAAGGAAAAGGGCTTTTGTTTTGTTTTGCAAACGTGTCGTTCGTCCAAAGAGATGGGCCAAGATCTTTGTAAGTGTGATGTGAAACCTTATCTCTCTTTTTAGCTTCTATTGGTAGGTTAAAGTGGAAAAATTCCATTATAATGAACGTTTGGTTCCTTCTCAATCACATTTTATGCAAATTTCAACTTTTAACTTTTGCTTCATTTTTTATCTAGTAAGGAATTAGTTTTCAATTTTTCATAAGTTTTGCCAAGTTGATCACTAACGGGGAGAGTTAGAAGGATTCAACTTTTTTTTTTTTATATTTCAGGTTTCTAATTCTACAACTCTATGTCTTCCCGTGACTTCACTGTTGTTGAGTCAAACTAATCTCTGAGGACGTAAATTGCGAGATGTGCACGCAATGGGTACTAATCTTACGGTAGTAGCCCAAGGTGGGTACTAGGGTCAGTCTTCAATAATTGGTCACCAAATCACACACCTCCCCGCCCAAAGTGTTGACGATGCTCCTCCGACGAATTCAAACCCCGCACGGCCTCACTCTTGCGCACAGACACCATAGTTGTTCTCCATTGCGTATGTGCCCCGAGGGAACTTGGAACATCTCGCAAATACTCCTTCTCCACCCATTTATCAAGGAGAGAATTCTTTTTAGCCTATGTTGTGTTAGTTGGAATTCTCTCTCGAATACCTTTCGAACTGAATGAGTAAGTAAATTAATAAGAAGTCTTTTGAATTAATTGAGTAAGTAAATCAATACAAAGTTGGAATGTATCGTTGATGAACAAAAAATATCTATCTCATCTTATCCCTATATCCGTTAACTAAATTCATAGTTTTTGACAAAGTTGTAAGAAGAAACAACATCCAAATCAAACGTTTATTTATAATTTACATGATTTGGTATCCTATCTAAATGAGGAATAATAAGAGGATGATGGATGGTATACGTGTTATAGTTTGTGTGTCAATTCACTTTCTTGAATTGGGGTATCAAAATTGACATAAAAACATCTCTGAAATTCTCTCTAATATAAATGAGGTTTTGGCATTTTCTTAATTTTGTTTGTTCATATAATCAAGTGAAGGAGAATGGCTGGTAATTCAATAGTGGTTACGAAGTCAAGAAGGAATTTATGAAGTTTGATGGAGCAATAGTGGCACACCAAAACTTAAAATTTTTTGCTTATATGGATTGTTAAAGTGGTTAAATCTTTATAAATATCATACAATAAAATTATTATTTCCTGTTATTTATGTGTCGCAGCTTCCATTTTAAGTGTTCATGAAGGTTTATTCCTTAATGCTATAAATGGTGATTGTCTTCTTGATAAGGTCAAACGTTATAATGTGAGCACGTCGGTACGAGAATCAATGGCTGTACGCAAACTAATTAGGGAAATTTGTGTATACCGTCTTTGACTAAGGCTAATCAATGAAGAAAATATCCAAATATCATTTGCTAAATCTGGAAAGTTTAAAGATTCTTGGTAATATTATACTTTCGTCGACTGCTTATTTGTATTTTCTTATTTTCTTTCTGTTTCTTCACCAACCATGCCAAAAATTTATTTATATATAAAGCTGATCAAAAACTTTGTTTGTTATTTGCCATTTTTTTGCCTTTGATCGGTCCACCCTTTTTCCAATAAAGCATTAAATGAGCAATTACCGACAAAATATGAAGTAGAAAACTAAGGAGATTTAAGAAATATACTATTTTCTTTAACAATTGGCTCTTCTTGCAATTTGGATGTCTAAAGCCGACATGCATGCTTCTATCTCAATTGAGTGTTTGTGATAAAAGAAAAAGAAAAATGATAAACACATCGACTAAGAGTTAAGAAAATGTCTAATTTATAAGCCAATTCAAAAAACAAAAAAAAAAAACCCCATACACCCATAGTGTCCTCAAAATCTAAACCTTAACACAAACTTCTCATAATTTTATTTTACAAATATTAATTTAACTAAAAAATGTACAATATTAGTTTACAAAAGAGTAATATACATGTACAATACCAAGAAAGTTTGATTCATATACACTTGTTGAATTCTACATCAAACAATTTAATACAGTTCACTCTAGTGGCGAATCATTGGGGATGCGGCCGCCTCCAAAATTTAAAAAATTATGTTAGATCCTTGTAAAAAATTTTAAAAATCCAATTGAATCTTTAAGAAAATTAAAATATAATTTTTATTTCTGGATCCGCAACTGGTTCACTCAAGCTTGATAGAAGAGTTTGATTCATATACACTAATTGATTTAAACTTTACTCTTCCTGTCCCATACACTAACCTCACTCACACAAGAATCCAAACCCATCCCAACCATCCATCTGCACACAAACGTGGACGGCTATGATTTTCCCACTTAGCACGCAATGATTTGCTCTGCATCACACCAAACTTTCCTACCCATCAAACATTGGGCCACGTTTCATCCCAAACTGGGCCCCCACCACGCTTTTAATTATTATTATTATTATTATTTGCTAATTTTAAATATTCCACTGCTCTGTCTCTTACTCTCTGCGATCCTTCCTTTTCTGACTTTCTCTACAGTGAAGAAAACTCGTAGAGAGACACTTGTCGCTTGTTTAATCCATCGCAGCCAAGTTAGAAAGGGAGAGAAATTTAAAAAAAAAATGGATAAATAAAGATAGTCCCTGAATGAAAATTGCAAAAATCCAGGTAAACAGACAGTATTAAATTTGGGATAAACAGAGAAAAAGTTTTGCTCTTTACTCTCTCTCTCTGTCTTTTCTTTAGCTAATTCCTCACTCTTTTCTTCGGTTCTTTTCTTTTTTGTGCGTGTTTATCTGTTGATTGGTTGAGTTTTTTGTGTGTATATACCTTCAATAGTTAGTTAGTCAATGATTAGAAAAGTTATTTTGTCGTGAAAGTTCAAAGCTTTGAGATGATGCTAAGTAATTTTTCTATTTAATTGCTTTTGGAGCTGAATTTTTTTTGTGGGATTGTTGAAAATCAGTGATTTAAGTGCATTTGTCTCGAGGGTTCTTGATGTTGTGTTCAGAAAATACCATATTTTTACGTATATAGTGGGGTATAAGTACAAGTATGCATGTATATTGCTTAGAATAATTCTTGTTTGTGAAACGAATGTGAAATAGTTTTATGAAGGAAAAGTGTTTTAAAGCAGATATTTAGCTTCTTCTTTTTTTTTAACCTTCTTTTGGTTCAGAACTCAGAAGTTTGTTCTCATTCAATCAACAATCTTAAAGCTCTGTTTGTATAACCTGCTGAGGGATTTGAGAGATAGAGGGAAAAGTTTTGATCTTGATTGAATTTTTGTGATTTGGAGAATACTCTGAGCTACAGACTGAAATCTGGCACTATTGGGTACAAGTATTTTGTGAATGGGGAGCCATTTGAATTTCAAGAATTTTGCGAGTATCCCGACTGAGGGCAGTGGAGGGGGGAGGTCACCCGGAAACTTTCCGTTGGCACATCAGTCATCTGTATATTCATTGACTTTTGATGAGTTTCAGAGTACTATGGGAGGGGTTGGGAAAGATTTTGGGTCAATGAATATGGATGAGTTGTTAAAGAGTATTTGGAGTGCAGAGGAGATTCAGAGTATTGGACCTGCCGGTGTTACAGCCCAAGATGTGGGTGGTTCTAGTGGGTACTTGCAGAGGCAAGGCTCATTAACACTGCCCAGGACATTGAGTCACAAAACTGTGGATGAAGTCTGGAGGGATGTGTCTAAAGAATTAACTTTTGGTGGGAAGGATTGCAGTGCAGTTGCGTATTCAAATGTGCCTCAGAGGCAACCAACTTTAGGGGAAATTACACTTGAGGAGTTTTTAGTTAGAGCCGGTGTTGTGAGGGAAGAAGCTCAAGTGGTAGGGAAGCCTGAGACTAATGGAATTTTTGATGATTTTTCACGTACTGCGAATAATCAGGCTCTAGCTTTTGAATACCAGCAGCAAGGGAGGAACACGGGGTTAATGGGTGGAAGGATACTGGACAGTAGTAATCAAATTGGTATTGAATCTGCTAACTTGCCATTGAATGTTAATGGGGTCAGATCTACCCAGAAACAGTTAGGGGCACAACAAATAAATCAGCCTCAACAACTGCCACAACAGCAGCAGCGGCAGCCACTTTTCCCCAAGCAACCTGCTTTGACTTATGGTGCTCCTGTTGGTATACCCAATGGAGCTCAGTTATCTAATCCGGGGATTAGGGGTGGGATTGTTGGTGATCATCCGACAGGTGGTACTTTGGTTCAAAATGGTGCACAACAGGTTGCAGGTATGGGGATGGTTGGAATGGGTGCTGGTGGTGTTGCTGTTACTGCAGTATCTCCAGCAGTTTCATCAGATGGGCTGGGGAAGAGCAATGGAGATACTTCTTCTGTGTCTCCAATTCCTTATGTGTTCAACGGTGGATTGCGAGGCAGGAGAGGCAGTGCTTTGGAGAAGGTTGTTGAGAGGAGGCAGAGGAGAATGATAAAGAACAGGGAATCGGCAGCAAGATCACGGGCTCGTAAGCAGGTGTATATCTTATACTATTGTATCATGTATATAAGTTATTTATTTTTTTATAATGAACTTAAAATTGTTTTGTTTGTTATGGAGAATATCCATGGAGTTACAGTCTCTCTTGAGAATTTGAACTTCCATCATTAATGAAGTCCTTAGATTATAAGGTTTGTACATCTCCCTATCATACTTTAGTCAGAGCACCTGTTAGCATCAAAACACAATGTTGTAACAGTGGAAGGGTATAGAAATTTAACACATTGGCCGAATTTGATCAATTTACATCTGATAGCAACTATTCTCTTTCAAGATGCTGTTGGAAATGTGAGTGACAAATTCCAGTCCTCGAAAGAGTATAGTTTCTGTTCAGAATTTATATGAGATTGATAAGGCTTGAAATCCATAAATGGATTTGCTATTAGAATTTAATAAAGAGGAAAACTCACATTAGATGCATTTTGGCATCAGTGTGGAGATTGCTTGTTCATGAAGAAGGGAAACAAGAACAACAACTAACCTTGTTCTAATAGCAAATCTGTTCATGAAGAAGGGGAGAAGAAAGTAATAGAAAGGAGGCAAGGAAACTAACAAAGAAACAAATGACCATAAAATAGAAAAGTGAAATGAAACTTTTTATGGAGAGGAAAAGCAAACATCAATATTGAAAGAACTATGATCTATTTCCCCACCAAAATGCCCCTTTCTCCTCCTGCATCTTCCCATGACCCTTAAAAAGGAAAAAGAAACCGGGTGACAAGTTTCTTCTTCTTGTGCCTTAGTGACTTATGATGATAATTAACATCCTATTTTTGTGGTCTATGGACATGTTGCATTCAGTAAAATTGTTAAAGATTGGATACCTATGCAGCACAATGGTAATCTGATAGTGATCTAGTTTGACAAGAGATGAAAGATTATGAGAAGTTATGCTTCATGAGAAGTGATAAAGGATCTTGTACACTTCAAGGTAATGCAAAATAGGGATTCTGAACAAGTGATAATTTGAATGGTACTAGAAACAAAAAAGAAGCTTAAAGATTCGGCGTAACTTTTATTAAAGGATCATGTATTGCATAATAGAGATGAAATTAAATGCTTTCAAAACCATATTAGTATAAATTGCGTCACCGACATGACCTAATCTTTCTCTTCTTGGTGTTTTTCAGGCCTACACTACGGAGTTGGAAGTAGAAGTATCCAAACTGAAAGAAGAAAACCAAGAATTGCAGAAGAAACAGGTGAAGCCATGTTTTTTTGCGCACCTATCTTTTTCCTATGAACATGAAGTTTATGCTCATCAGTCCTCCTTCCTTCTCTGACTGGATTCTTATTTGCTGCAGGCAGATTTAATGGAAATGCAGAAGAATCAGGTATACCAAGTTTTCTTCCTCCCCCTCCCTTTTGTGGACTTAAACCCTCAAGTAATTTTGGCATGTCCTTGTGATGTCACTTTAAGTTTAACTGATAAGCCCAAAAATTCAAGAATCATCTAAGTAGGATCATATTCTCGTGTTGATGCAATTTGTTTGGGGCAGTTACTTTAATATTTAAATATTTTTTCAATTCTTAATCTAAGACGAAGTGTGGTATTTCTAAAATTGGAAAACTGGAGACGGCATATATTAGTTCGGGTACGATCGTAATATTTTTATGGTTGAAGCATAGAAGTGAACCCTTTCGTTCTGCACAGTTAACTGCTTCTCTCCTAAAGCTCAAATGTGCAGATGCATCGAAGGGAGTGGGAAAGTAAACTGCTGCTTATCCATTGAAATCATCTTTGAACAACTTTGTAATTGCTTTTGTATTATGGATTTTTGAGTTCTCATATCTTCAGTTAAAAGAAAGATGTGTTGCCAAATCTTCTTAAATCTTGCATATCCTATAAGCTAGGAATCACCAAGAATCTCGTCTATTACATTTACTCAAAATATCTGCTGGCCATTTTTGTTTTGTCTTCCCTTAGCAATCAGTTCCTTTTGTTCGAAAGCTTTAAAAAGATAGTTGTGGTCTTGTTAGAGCTGCCTAGTTTCATCCTGTGTGTATGCAGTTAGAAAGTTGCGATTCTTTACAAAAAAGAATTGTTTGGCTTAGCATTTAGTTTGTTGGGATTTGCATATAAGCACTTTTCTGATGAGAAGATATCATTCGAATTTTCGTCTAGCTTAGCAAAAAGGCACCATTAAGAGTTTGACATGACTTGGCTTTACTTAAGAACCTGAATAATAGATCTCGCATTCAACAGGATTTTTTGTGTCTATTTGTGCAAATAATTGACCAGGGCCATGATTGATTCATTATGGTGATTGATTTGAGAGTACCCCGCCTATGTTCCTTGTGATATATCTGGAAATATATGTTGTTCCATTCTCATAGAGCTAGAGATTTATTTCATTTCCAAAATTTGCTAGCTTAGCTGATTTCTCAAGTATTGTTTTCTAATGATAGGTCATGGAGATGATGAACTTACAGCGCGGAACTAAAAAACGATGCCTAAGACGGACACAGACCGGTCCATGGTGATGAATAGCCAGACTGACTGGTAGCTGCTATATACTCTCAGGACTAGTTGATGTCTGTAAATATTCAAGTGAATGTTTTTGGTGTAGATAACAATAGATTAGCGCATTTGGTATAGTAGGTTTATTAGTTCTGAGTTTTACCCTGCACACCTTTTCGTATGCATATTGTTCTAGATTAGGTAAACTATACGTCCAGACATTATTACTTTGTGTTTGTACAACAGAACAGAGAATGTTATACATGTTTTAGTCGACTCCGCAGGTATATAGCAACTTTTGCTGTTTTCAGGACACATGCATGGATGAACGTACGTACATACGAGATACTCTTATTAAGAGTCTTTGTCTTGTCCGTTTTGTACTCATTTTTTGTGTGTGTGTGTGTGTGTTTCATATCGCAATGCAGTAGCCACTTGCATCTTGGGCAGGTGTCTAAAAATGGAGATCATTTCAAGACATTTATATGTAAAATCACCAACTGCCATGGTTTTGATGTTCTTCAGAGTCGTTCCTGGACACAACTACCTTGAGAAGAAGACTTGAAAGTTAAAAACGAAGAGTGCAGATTCCAGTTGTAGTATAATTCATTCGTACTTTTGCTATTGATTACGCATGATGTCTTAGCTTTTACTAAAACTTTTATGCCCCATTTGAGCGTGTTTACATAGATGATGAACAATATAAAAAGAATCAGCTAGAGGTACTGAAATCATCCTTGTTATGAAACAAGTTAAAACAACAATGTTTTTTTTTTCAGACGCCCCGGATGACCTTTAAACATAAACAAAAATCTAGCACATCTGAATGCTGCATTTTTTGTCCAAAAAATTAAAAATGGAATAAGAAGAACCCTTCCAAAACATAGTTTTAAAGCATGTTTCCTGCAATTGTAGTCTCAAAGTTTTAGTGGCATCTCTCTCTTAATCGGCTTCGGGTGGAAGGGAGGAGGTGAGTTTCCTAAACAAGTAGGTACTGCATAGAGGTCCGAAGCTGCAACTATGAGGAAACAGCGGAATTACTCCGTCATTTAATGCACTAGTAAGGATAGCCGGGTGTACAAGTATTATCCTTCCATGAGATCATTCTCCTTCGATCCCTTCCACGAAAGGATCGAGCAATCAGGGCACCACTCACAGGCTTGCACAAGCCAATATCAATCACAGAAGTGTTCTCTCTCTTTGTAACGAATGAGCCTCCATCTTCCATGTAAAAATCAAACAGCATTGCAAGACAACACACCTGATGAGCTAAGACAAAGTTTTCTTGATCTGAAGGTATTGACTTAATTATGTGAACATTGACCTACAAGACACAGGTGCATAACTTCAGCCACAATCCAGCAACAGAAAGATTATGGAATTCTTTGAACAGGAGAAACAAATCAGCAAACAACCGAAACAAGCATTTACTTCCAGATACTCTTAAATTTGCAGCAACCATATCAAGAAGATAGAATTAGAACAGAAGTAAAAATTTTGCTGTTTTGGAAAACTTCTCAAGTAAAATAATTTTCCAATGGGATTGCCATTCCAGAACTTGGAAAACCACAGAGCTATGATTGCAAAATTGAGGAAAGATACAGGTAGATGTTATCAACAAATTTCAGACATATCTTACAAAGAGATAATACTTGAATCAATAAAAGACTGTTTCTTACCTCTGCCTCCATAGCACGAAGTTCATTATACCACTCTGAACAATTCACCTCAGAATAGCTCTCCTCAAGTAATTCAGTAAAGAGTCTCAGTGCAAAAAGTGGAGGCCGAAGTGGGTACTCCAGGCTAATCTTAATCTGCCATATGAAATGTGGAAAGCTTCAAAAGATCAGTAAGCATGAACAAAGGTAAAAGCCCAATTTATAAGGAAAATGGAAAAGCTATCATACCTTCGATTCCAACTTAAAGTTCCTTTTGCCATTATTCATCTTTCTTACGAAAGCAAGGCTATACTCCTGAACTCCATAATCTGCCCATGAGTTTACAACCATGTCAAATGGCCCAGGAACAGGTGCAGTGTCTGTGTCTGGCTCCAATAGAGCAGGCTCATCCAGCTCACATTCAGAATCCAGAACGAGATCTATATCCTCATCATGTTTCTTAAAACTTGGTGATTTACCCTTGTTAGCTGGGGATAAGATACTTTTTGAAATCAATGGCAACCTTCTCGAAATATCAAGATCAGATACTTGGATATGTGCATGCTTAACAACATTTACCACACCAGTAAGTGTAACTAAGGAAGGGAGTTCCCCATCTTCCTGCAAGCTCTCTGCAGTATCTTTTGAAACACCAGATTTTTCAACTATCACAGTATCAGGACTCTGAACTCTTTCAGCATCAGAGATGTGTGACGGTGATGTCTGGTTGGGTTCAGAGCCAACAGGTGACCAGTTATGCAAACTGCACCTAGGGGAATGTGCAGCCCAAGGAACACTTTTACCTGTTAAAGCCGGCCAATTAAGCTTCAAAAGCGAGTCAAGCTGCTCCCTGTAAGTCAACCAAAATTTTTCACGTTTTGACTTTCAGTTAACCTCATCGAGAAGATAAACAGACCAATAGAAGAGGTCCACCAGTTCAACAGGTCGTAAGTAAACAATATACTACAAAAATCAACATCACACAAAGCATATATGGGAGAAAAAAGGAAAGAGAAGTCATGCAGCAGAAATAGATACAAAAGCAAAGTAATCCAATCTATTAGCGTACCAAAGTATAAGATCATAAACGTGCTACAGATTTGAGATATGTTTAGATAAACTGAAATCAAAACTTTTCAGGGACATATTCTGTTTCACTACATTATATCTCTTCCTCATTTGTGGCTATCTTTTCTTATAGTGCATGACTCTAAACATGCAGTACAGTGACTCACGCAAGAGCCAGCTGAGCCTTTTTCCTTGCACGAATCCTTTGCACTACTGTCTGGACCCGATTTTGCTGACGATATAGCGACAGACCAGATAGAATAGGAGCATGTTTAGCTGTTTCCTCATTTGAAGTTTCAGGACTCGTAAGCAATGGTGACACCTCTGGCAAGAAATCAATTCCCGCCAAGTGCTGTGCCCATTTATATGGCCGTGAAGTTCTATTCTCATCAAGCTTAAAAGTATCACCCAGGCGAAGTTTGGCTGACTACAAAGTACACAGTAACCATTATCAAGAAGGGAAACACAAATGTATTGACACGAGCACTCAATGCTATAATGACTATTATACCTGATGCGGAAGCTCAAGCCCAAAGTCATCAGGAAATAAGTTGCATAAAATGCTATTATCTGGAATGTCTTGGGAGCCTTCTATTGCAACGCATACCACATTCAACTTCGTCAAGTATTCAAACTTCAAAGAGATAAGTTTGGAAGAGTTGAGATCTAGAGTGTCATCTTCATTATGTATATGAAGAAGAAGCTTAAGTGGATGACTGTGGTATATTCCTGCCTGGTCAAGATTATCCTTGCCTGGCATCTTCTTTGGTCGCTTTCTCCTTCTTTGTCCCTCATCTTCCTCATCAGGTGCATCATCATCCAACCTAGAGCTCTCTGAGTTCGTAGAAATTCCTGTGCCATCAGATAAAGTCAATTAATAAATACAGCTAAAAATTCAATTTGTTATGGGCCTCTGCCAGCAAGTTTGTAAATTAGACAAGAAAAACTAAATTTATTTCCCTCTAGTGCTTCTTTCCAATGCTTGTAAGAAGGTGCACAGTAAAAGGCTTTTAGGCCAAAATATTTATGCTGTAACATAAATTTAGTTACCAGAGTCTTTAGTTGCTTGCTGGCGGGCAAAAGCTTGAGCATCCTTCACACTTCCAACAATCTCAACATCAATACTTTCTCCAAACGCTTCCTTTTGTGCAACTAACTGGGAGTAAGTAACATAGAGGGGAGGTGGAAGTAACTCTGCAGACTGCTGCTGCTTCAGCTTTCTGGTATGCAGAATACCCAGTTGGTGTTGAACGGGCAAGGATGCCTTCTTAAGTGATTTGAGATGAGAAGGGAGACTGGATAAGAATTTCTTCCTGTTAGAAATGGCATCCTGGAGGGCTTTCTTTTGTTGTTCCAGTCTTTCACGTAGTTTACAAAGTTCTTTCCGCTGATTCAACAAATATGTAGTTAGTTAGCTAAATTAAAAAAACAAAATTTACTGAATCCCAATGCAAGGATTTCACTTAAACTCATGAAACTCCTCTGCATGGTTTAGTATAAACTCAGGAGAGTATATTAAGCACTTCTACACTTGTTGTGACCAACAAGATCAGACTTTCTGAAGCACATTCAGATGGAGCTCAAAATGGCCCTACCCAGTTTAATACATAGAATGAATAACGTTCTTTAGCCATAAATACCTGAAACAACTCGAAGTTAAGCCTCTTGAGCATCAAATTGTGGGCACTATCACTCGATATTACTGAGGTTTTTATATCTTCAGGTGCATCTCTGAAGAACTCTTCCTCTGGCACAAGTTCAATATCAGGATACTTAGACTTGAAATCTTTGCAAGCCTTTATCGCTTTTACATAGTGATTCTTTTCATACATCAAGTTATGGAGCTGCAGAGTGGTGAAGTCAACAGGCGCTTTAGCTCGTTCCGTTTCAGCTTTAAGACGGTCTTCTTCAATCAAGATTGACCTGTTTGCCTAACATTGCAAGGAAAATGTGCTTGTCTCAGGAATCAAATGTAATAAGATTAATTCAAGTTCCAAACAAGCTGGAAGGAAACAATATTATACTTCTTCAGAAGCAAAAAAAGATTGCATCTTGGAAATTCCAAACCAACAACACCACCTCCATCAACATAAAAATTGATATAACTAACCCAACCTGAATAATTATCCAGGACAATGTAATCAAAAGCATTATATTCAGCCAACTCCACATATGAAAAAATTAACCAAAACAAGTAAATTACTTGGAAGTACTACAAGTTATCAACAGTTCTGACAAAATTTAAAAGAAAACAAAAAAAAAAAAAACCCCATTAACTGCAAACCCACATAAGCTCGCTCTTAAAGTGCTAAAGTTGTAAACTTTCTTTTCCCTACATAGGAAGAGACCCACCTGGCGAAGAGCAACGAAGTTCAGGAAAATCTGTGTGACATGTTCCCGGAGTTGGGATTTGGGTTGAGACTCTTTCTTGATGGAAAGCATCTGGGCTACAATTTCTTCCACAGAAGCTTTGCTTTCCTGAAGCATATCGTACGCCGCCGACATGTCTATGTCTCGCTCCGGTAATATTTCACCTGCTTCTGCTTCCCCCATTGTCGTATCCATTTTCGACAAAAAATTTTAAAAAAAATTCAGAATCTAAGCTTAAAAGGGCTTCTTTTATTCCGGTGATAAATTTTCTCTAATTCTGCCGGTTTCCAGCGGCGGAGCAGCTGCCTCTACAGTCTGTGGAGTGTGGGACTTCGTCCATAGAAGTAGAACCCTTTTGCTTTTTTTTCCTTATTTTTCTTTGATTTTGTTTTCCCAAATCTTGTTATGTTTTATATTTTTCTTCGATCTTTCTGTTTTGAGAGCGCTATTACGTAGTTGACTTTAAAAAGAACCTGCTTGTAAAAGGCGCAACGCCTTCATAATATTTATTTAATTATATAATAATTCAATATTTATTTAATTATATAATTAATTTTTTAATGTAAAAATGTGGATAGTATACATAGAAATTTTGATAATGTGTAGGGCATGAAAATATTATAAACTTCTTTTTATGAACTCTTAGTGCATCTGTAAATAAAGTGAATGAATATAAAGTTTATATACGGTGAAAATATGTGTAGTGTATAAACGTAAACTTTTTACAATTTTTGCCTTTATTTCCACACTATTATGTATTCTTGAATCTTTAAGTCCACACGTTTTTTCAATTGAATTTTGGAACACCATGAAGAAGTTTCTCCAATCCATGATTGTAGTGATGGAAAATAAAATGATGTTGGGAAAGGGTGATGTATGATTCTAGTGATAACTGAAGGTAAGATCAAATGGTAAAAAAATTAGATTATTGTTTTTGTTGTGTCTGTATACAAACATGGGAGATTGGCAGTATAAACTCAAATTAAACAATATTTTGATCATCTCTAATTGAAGTACATGAGTGATGATGCATCTTTTGCATCCTTAAATTTTCAATTACAGTATGGAAAATATTAAGTGAAAAAAACATTCACAAGTATTATCAGCTTAAAACTGGATTCCCCCAAGTGAATGAAGAAAAAAGATTACTTTTATAGTAATTTACAAACAAAGAATTGTTGTTCATATGAAGAAGAGCTTTAGAGTATGCTGTCAATGGAAACTGGGAAGACCATTTGTTTCACTCCTTCTGCCTTCACAATTGGGAAAATAATACTTGATGCATCCTGAAAGATTAAAAATCAAAGCATAAGATTATCATTGGATTTTGCTAAAAGATAAAATGCATAGGCAGACTGAGACAGTGATGATGATGAGTTCATACCCAAATCAATCTTGCTCCAAGAAATGTTCGTTTCAGTGAAGGGAATGGAAGCACGAGGCGGCCAACGCCATAGATAGCCACGGCAAAGAAATGCATTACTAAAGTCAAAGGCTTGGGGTTGAGGCCTGAGAGTAGAGCCACTGGTCCATTTGAAAATACGCCTCCAAGGCTCAGGTAATCAAAGCATGCTTGGCGCAATTCAGTTCTTGCTTGATCTTCTGATGCAGAGAAAACTTTATACAGTGCACCGGCCAATGTGTTTATAGTGGAAGCCACGGGCTGCAGGGAATTTGATGCAATTTGTCAGTTTTAACAAGTTTATGCAGCAAAAATTGGAAGCAAATCAGCAAATTTGGTTCACTATCCAGCAAAAATCATACCTTTCGCAGTGAATAAAAGACCTCGAGATACTCGTTCAGTGCAACTGCATCATTGAAGTTATCAAGAGGCCTTAAAAGCTTTCGGAGAACAACAATGTCAGAGAAAGCAACAGTCATTCCTCCGCCTGTTAAAGGATGCCTCATGTTAAATGCATCCCCGAGTAAAATTGCACCTGGGGTGGAACAAGGGGTGGCTGGCATGCTTCTGTTTGTTGCTACTTTAATGTTTCCTTCATCAATGGCGGACATGAATGCAGGATGCAGCTCAGAAGGGATTTGTGGAACCACCACTGTCTTCAGATAATTGGCCATGTCTCCATTAGAGATGGAGGGCACCTTCTGCCCACCAGGAATATCAACAAGACACCGAGTTTCAAAGCTACTGATTGGGTACATCAGAATGGGTGAAGGGTTTGCTAAGATAACATGTCCATGATTTGGGTATGGAAGCTCGCAGTTCTTTAGGATCAAGGCAACAAATGAAGAGGGGATATCAACCTGCAGCAGGAATGATTCTTGCATAAATATTTACCTCTGGGAATAGTTTAAATTGTCCAAAAAATATTGAAAAATGATTCAAGAATGAATGAATTACCTTGGGATTGCAGAGAGAACGTCTCAAATTTGAACAGCAGCCATCACAAACAATTGTAAGAGGAGCATATGTTGTTATTGCTTTACCCTCCTTAGTCTTATAATTCACACCTTTGACAGTTCCATTCTCTTCGATCAAAGATGTTACTGTTCCTTGTTCCAGCCTCACACTGTATATCAAAATTAAATCGACAAGGGTACACCATTAATTAATCAGAATGAAGAAATCTTTCAAAATAAGGAAGTTTGACTTATGTTATGGTGGCTATTTTTGTGGTTTTTTTTTTTAAAGAATTTCAACAAAAGAGTACGGGAGACATAAAAAGGAATTGTGGAGAAATATTTACTTGGGTGTTTTTGCTGCCTTTACTCGCATCTTTTGTATGAAACGGCCATTGTGAAAACTTCTTCCTGAAACATTTGATGGGAGGTTTTTCAAGGGGTATGCCACTTTGGTTCTTTTCTCATCTTTGAATAGACCATAACCATAAACTCGTTGAGCATCGATCCCTTCTACACAATCTATCAAATATAACAGAAATGAATCAGTTTCTTAATCATTAAACATCGATTTTCAAAACTGTTTAATTATGAAGAACAACATTAATTGTTGAAGTTTTCTTGATGAATACCTTCAAGACCAAGTTCCATTAGTTTAAGATAACCTCCTGGCTGAAGTAATTCACCCACAATTCTGTCAGGCTCAGTTAAATCTCTCTCGATTATAAGAACACGACGCCCATCCTGTAAAAAGCAGAGCAAGAGATCTAACAAGTAAGAACAAATATTGATGATCACCAAGACCATGCAGTAGTAGTACTGTTGTCATATTCTTTGAGTCTTGACTAAACTTTGCAAAGCAAGAAACATGTCGTGACAAACTCCGGCATATTAACTTTGAGAACATCGAAATGGGATGGTAATTTTAATCCAACAAAAACAGAAAATGACCGAGCCTTTAACAATGGCTTCCATACTTAATTTAACAAGTTAAGATGATGAAAGTAATATATTATGGTCTCTGTTGATATAATAATCATCATGAATCTAAAAGGCAGATGACATAAGGAATATATATACTAAGTTGCAACTGTACGGGTAGTTAAGAAATCTGAATTCAACATCGCATGTTATGGAAGTGACAGGACCGCTGGTTTTGCTCATCAAAATCAAAAAATGATCAATCTTTCAAACTTTGAAGTTCTATATATAAGATTCAATGAGTACTGAAAAATTTGCAAGTAAAAGATTTGTAGATTTCTTGCTTATTACAACATAACTAAACGGACTAATTCATCAAAAATGAAAAAAAAAAAAGTTTTAACACTGCATGGGCTCTTCGGAGTCTGTAAACATTACATGTTGGCATGGGTTTGAAATGGAAGAATCAAACAAAATGATATTATGCAATAAGCAAAGTTGGATGAATGAGTTATTTACCTTGCCAAGACAGCAAGCAAGAGCAGAACCAGCAACACCAGCGCCGACAATAATGACTTCAGGATCTCCATCACTACTGTTTCTTTGGTACGTACCATCATCCTGATCAGCAACGCTGCCATGAGAGCTGTTGTTGATGTATTCTTCCGTCTCCTGCTTCTGGGCACTGTTGTTATTAGAATTCTTCCTGTCTGCTAAATTAATAAACTCGAACAAAAACACAGTAAAACCCAATGCAAAGGCAAGGGTTATTCCCATGATCCCCATGAAACCAATGTAATTATTCATCTTTGCAATCATCAAATCCATGGAAAACGCCATGATATTAATGATTCACAAGCTTCCTCTCAAAAACTCAATAATAAACTCAATAATAATCTTAATGCTTGCTTGTTTCTTTCTTCCTTTCCTTCTTTCCTTGCTCGGTTGCTTGCCTTAATTTGTTGTTGGTGTATCCGTCAATGGATGAAGAAATTGGAGTTGGGACGGGTTATATATATAGGCTAGCTTTCTAGCGAGTACATGGAAAGTGGCACAACTTTTTTAAGTATGGATTTTAACCAGTCTTGACTTCTTGACAAACGAGTTTTCAAGTGGCATAGGTTGAACAAAAACAAGTTCTTGAAATGTTTTTGTTTTTGTTTTTTTTATTATTGTGCATGAGAAAACTGGTCACTTTGAATTAGTTTAGTTTGGCCAGAATCGACCTTAACAAAGCAACTTTCTTTTTTTCTTTTGTTGAAATTTTTACATATACAATAATACAATAATACAATAATAGTATCAAACAAATTGTAACATTTTTTATACCTATTTTGATTTGATTATAGATTGTTTTCCACATGTTCCTACTATTATTTTTTGTCCATCCATTGGTGGAGTGGGCTAAATCCCATTAAGTTCTCTTCACACTAAGCTGTGTACATAATTTCCAATATATCTTAATTTATAACAGCGGGTTCATATATGAAATAAGAGTTAATCACGAACGTATAATAAAAATTGTAAGAAATAAAAATTACTATTTTAATGGTTATATATATATATATATATATATAGTGTCAATAATATTCATTCCACAAGTTTAAGCATTACGGTAATCTCCAAACAACTTATGTAAAGTGCAAACACAAAAGTCCACAATCCTCTTTTTTTTTTTTGGTACTTTTTTTTTTTCGTTATATCAAGCTAATATAGCCCCTGGTTTTGGTTGTGTTTTAGATTAAATTAATTACCTGTTTTGTGCTGTCCTATTTAATTACTCTTTAATAAAAGAATGGTGTTACACTACATAAAAGAAATACTAATACGACAATTATGCTGTACTAACAATAATTAAGGTGGCCTATATATTTATGGTTGATTTCCTAATCATTATTATTATTTTACATTGGCACAATTTTTCTAAGCATATAACCCACTACGATTTTTTGAATTTTCTGTGTATGTTTCACTTTATATAATATTTTATATAAATAGGCCAGACATCTTTTCATTCATTATTTTTAATTGTAATTTAAAGACACGTAATAAGTTTATATAAAACATTATATGAATTAAAACAAAAAAAAAATGTCACAAAAGATCATTTCCATAACGTCTGGCTATTTTGAAGTGGAAAAAAACGAGCAATATTAATTAAAGTCTACCCAACCCACAAACACCAATAAAATTGCTCCATTCATTCAGTATTGACCCGCAGCTTCGTTTCAGTCAAAATTACGTCACAATTAATTAGGACCATTTCGAGATACTTTTTAGAGTCAAAAAAACTCTGCCTATAACTACACAATTTTAATATATATATTTTTTTTTTCTTGGGATTAATTTAACCTTAAATCACAGCTTTAATTGAACCAGTAAAGTTTTTACTCTTCTAGATTTCCTTTTTTTTTTGGTAAGGCAGTTTGGACTAAGATATCGTGGGACGTGTATTTAGCACTATAACTCAGAAGATCAATTTCATAATTAAAATATTCATGGCAATTATTTTAGTATTTTTGTGAGCGATTAAGGTTGGCAGATCGCTATTTATTTATTTAATTATTTATTATTGTCTTAATTTTGCATTAAGTCATTGCCAGACACCAATGGAAAAACTTCCTTTACATTAATGTAAAGTCTAAACGTCAAAGTGAGTGTTTGTTGACTCAATGATCCATTCAGTCAATGGCATCTCCCCTTTTTGATTTTCCTTTTTCAATTCCAAATTTAATGCAATCTGAGTACCAATAATTATTCAGGATGGAAATGTTGATGAAGGGTCCTAATTAAGTACACTGAGAAGAAATAAATAATTCATCCTTCAGCATATATACAAAAGAATAGTTAGAGATTATAAACAAAATAAGCAATGTATAGTTATATAAATGAGAAAATGGGATTAGATTCAATATGATTATCGAAATGCAATTCATATAGTTGATTTCACTCAAGGGAAATAAATGATCGATTGTTGCTGTTTTATTATGAGTTGTATAACTAAATCGATCTTTGATTTCATTTAATGAGAATAAACGATCGATTGTTGTTGTTGTTGTTTAGTATGCGTTGTATGGCTAAATCGATCTTTGATTTCATTTAATGGGAATAAAGGATGGATTGTTGTTGTTTTAGTATGAGTTGTATGGTAAAATCGATCTTTGTTCCGATATGGTATAGTTATAATGACTATTTTCTTTTAGTTTTTAAATAAGTAATTTTGATTCTTCTAAGAGTAGGATATGCTAAGAATATATTAAAAGAGAAGCCAATTTTGAAAATTTGGGATAGATTAAATAGACGGCAATCTCTGCTGGTTTTCTTGTTATGAATTTATGAGTCGGAAACAAAATATCGTTTTGGAGGCAACCAGTCAAAGCTGTTTATATGGAAGTAGTCATTTCTGGTACGCTAAATGAAAATAATTTGAACTTCATTAAATGTAAGCATTTCTTCAACAGAGCAAACAAAGAATTGCTGACAAAATTGAATTTTTTAGCCCTGAAAAGACATTGCAAAGGTCTATTTCTCGGTGTTAGCCAAGACCCAACAAATTATAGGATATATGGCAATTTGATTTGCAAATTGGCACAATCTCCCTTATTGGCTACTACAAGCTATGTATGTAGACTCAAGTCCAGTTGGCTGATATGTATTCTTCAATCAGAAATGAAAAGTATCGCTTTTGAAAAAATAAATAAATAAATAAAGTTTTTATTCCATTAAGTAAAATTGATTATATAGATCTCATTTCGTTATCGTATTTGATTTAAATTCATTTTATGCGGTGTTTTAGTCTTTATATAATTTTTAATATATTTTATATTATAATGTTTGACAAAATTTTTACATTAATTGCTAATCTATTTCACAACCTTCCTTCTTTTACTGAATTTTAAACAGATTACTTATAGACAAAAAAATATTGCTTATAACTAAAGGAAGTTAAAATTGACATAGTGGATCCAAAAGAAAATAAGAAGAAGAAAAAAAGAACCCTTTTAAAAAATTCTATTACACTATTACAAATGTACATTTTATTCTTTGATTGGATCAATTATGTAGGGAGAAAAAGAAATAATATTTTCATAATCCAATGAGGGTCAAACATGGTGGTCGATTTAGGTATAAATGGTGGGAGTGTTTCCACAATCCACGTACATCATGATGCTACTGCCACAACGTAATGGTTTTTACTTTCCTCTTGTAGGATTAGAGTCTTCCATGAGCTAAAAATACAAAAACAATGTTTTTGTAGCAAATGGAACCCAAACCATATGGAATTTTATTGCAAATGAAATATTACAATAAAATAAAGACAAAAAAGAACTCACACTCATATTAATACAACATGATGTGATTGCTGCACTAAGTAAACTATTTTAAATTTGAATGGTACCAACTCATCCCATCCAAATTCCAAATCTGCAGCCGAAGCAAAATGTTCCATACAGTCTACATATGCAGCAATCCTGTGGGCTTTGTTATTTTTTACGTATCTTTGATTCGACAAGAGATAAATTTAATTAACGGATTTTGCCAGAAACTAAAGGCGCAGGTAGTTTATTTTGGAGGGAATGTTGTTGTTTGTCCAAACAAATCTAGCCAGGAGATTGAACTGTAAGTTTCACACATATATACAAGAAAATAACAAAGTAGGAGCTATGTTTTGCATTAAGGAATTAATCTGGCAATTAACGTTTGGAAATTCGTCTTATATATGACCACTGTGAAGTCTTTTGTTTTGTTTTCTTTATTTAAGATGTTCTACACGTTAAGTCGTGATCAGTTCTTTCTTGCCAAAAGTTTTCTGCAAGATTTTGCTTCTCTTAATTACATGCATTTACCCTATCATATTTTATTTTATGGGTCATTCTTGTGAAACTGTTTTGAAACTGTATATGAATTTCACTTTAACGTATAAAATATAAAAAATTAGCATATAACGTATAATTCACGTATCACGGTTTCACAAGAATTTTTATGTTATTTTATTGTTATTTGAGAATTAATTTACAAAAAGTTTTGCAACCTCATGTACTATCATATGGGAGCATGTTTGAGTTACTTTTATGGTGTTGAATATATGAATTTGTCGTAACTTTCAAAGTCAAAGAGTAATCAATCAATGATCATGCTTCACCATTTGAGTGGGATAACTTGTCACTAAGACTAAGTTCTCCTGTTTCTTTAATTTACAGCTCACAATCAACCAAAGTTTGTGTCCAAATATGCAACAGTTTCACACGGACTGCTTAACAAACAAGTTTTACATTGTTTAATCATAATAGCAATACACAGTAATATTGGATTATATTGCCTTAATTAGAACATTACTGAAAAAGGAATATATATATATATATATATATTTAAATAGTATATATGCATGGACTTGGACTGTTGGACAGTTGGACATTGTAATGATATTTACATCGTCGTCGCTGTGGGGTTTGTAGCCGTCAAATTTGGACGTTTGGGAGGATAATGGAGTGGGAAGAAGGTTTCCCTGAAGTGAATGGTTTGACAATATCGATCTTACTCCGCCTGAGTCCGCCAACCCAGAAAAAGAAAAGCAAACAAATTAATAATGAATGAATGCATGTAAACTTCAGGTGTTGATTTTGTCGATAAAGGACAGAAATTAAGCTATCCCATTTTGAATTGTTCTTCCCGATTTGCTATCAATTGATGGAGTAGTTATGTAACAATTTTTTCAAGAAATCCATCTTAGAACGTGTGAATCATTTGAAACTTGAAGGGATCCATTTGATGACTTTTTTGTTCCTGCAGGTTAAATTATATATATAACCTTCCTACCAAATTCCCAGGAAATTTGTCCCAACTTTCATCCAATTAATACTTCATTTGTGTGCCCATTTTCGATCATTTCTTGCTGTTCAAAGCAATTAATTATGAAATGAAGAAGAAAGAAAATGACATTATCTAATGAACTCTTTATAATCATAATCCCATTTTCCATCCATTTGTAAATTTGTCATTAATGCACAATATTTTCTAGAATGAAAATGATAATTTGAGGCATATATGCTATTATTTCAATTTTTAGGCGGTCAGTGTACATTCTTTAAGTGTACGTAACAATGTTTTGTACATTTTTAAGTGTACGTAACAATGTTTTCTTACAATGAATGCCTTTCGTTTTCATTCAACCATTACAATCAATCAACGAGACGCCAAAAGGCAACAATTCGTCTGTCCTAGACAGTTGTTCCATGAAATTAATAGCCAAGATTTGGGCAACAAAACTGAATCTTTTTAATTATCGCACTTTAAAATTAACCATTAACGAGTTCTATGATCACCCGGGCCATCAGCCATGCATAACTTCATACTCCTAAGTCCTAATGCATGCAGTTTCAACCTTAAGGAAAGCTTTTCTAATGACACAAGCCAAAGATTATTGCTTAACAATTCTTGGCCTTCTTACTTTTCTTTTCTTTGTTGACGGATTAATTAAGAAAGTATTGAGCTTCAAGACAACAGTCAAAACTGAGTCCTGATCACAGTTAAACCATTTCCTTCCTTATTGTAAAAGAGGCAGAATTTAAAACACACATGGAAGACAAAAACTCCTGTTAAACCGATTCATATATATGAGACGTGTTTTATATATAAAACAGGCAATTAATGGCCGTTGAAATTTTGATTCAAATTTTCTACCACTTTTATTGAACGTTCAAATTGTGACTAATTTCCATTTCATATATGAACCTAATTCACATAATACCATATGCACATAGAAAGTGAGAATGTCACTTAAACAGACATATGATTCTAGTCGAATATGATATCTATTAATCGAACCTCACTGAAGTCGATCGCGAACAGGAAGGAGTACTTACTAAAGCTAATGACCTTTTTTTTCATATTCATTCCACATTTCTTGAAAGATGGCAAGGAAATATACATGTTTATTCAATTGACATGCAACATTGCATGTATCGTACTAACAAGTTTAATGTTTTTGTTGGGACTTTATTAGTTTATTTTGCCAGCTTTAACCGTCCAATTTAGTTCTGCTAACCTCAAGGCTCAAATTCAGGATAAAAGCATTCACTGCCTCACTGGTGCACTTGCAATGAAAAATAAAAAATGTGAACATGTAATTATAGTATATGTTAAGTTTCCATCTAACTTCCATGTTTATTATTAATTAATTTGTTTCTTGACTGCTTTTAGTAGTGGTGGTAGTAGTGGTAATTTGTTGAATCTTTCTTTTAGGACAGTAAAGTTTCCATATATATATGCTCACATTTGATCATTTCCAAGTAGCTTCATTCTGACCATTTCTTTCTCCTTATTTTTCTAAAAGTATGTGAACACGATAAACACAACAACAACAAAAGAAACATACAACGTTTTTTTTTTTTTTCTGTTTTTTGTGGGTGTTGTGTTGGAGATATCTTTTGATCTTCCCATTTACACTTTCATGGAGATTATTATTAGGTGGAAGTTGCAGTTTAACTCGTGTTCTTGACATGGTCTCTGTTCTCTGCATATTGCATTTTTTTAATATGTTTTTACAACATTAATTATGTATTTTCATGTTAATTTTAGAGCAAAAAAACTGTTGGGTTCTTCTAAACATTGGAAAGAAAATAATAATTCTGTAATGTTTTACTGAATACAGGATGCATTGGTGATAAAGGCACCAAAGAAATCTCCATTACTATTACGAATGGCGGTCTTACTTTTCAGTATAGTTTGTGGAGTGTACATTTTTTCAATTTGTATAACCCAAATGACTTATTTCACGGGTACTAATTTACTGCAAATTAAACTAGTTCAGAATCCATGCCCAACTTCTGGAATTGAAAAAAATGAAATTCCTTACATTCATTTTCCAGAACCCAAAACTTACAGCAGGTAAACTGGAATTAACTCATTTTGGTTTTTTGGCAAAAAAAAAAAAAAACAACAACAAGAAGAAGAAGATTAAGAAAGTTGTGGATTGATTTTCAAGTAACTTGATTGATTGATTATTTTGTAGGCAGGAATGTGCCTGCAACCCAGTGAGATTTTTTGCTATCATATCAATGCAGAGATCCGGTAGTGGATGGTTTGAAACATTGTTAAATAGCCATGAAAATGTCAGCTCAAATGGTGAAATATTTGGGGCAAGAAATAGGAGGACTAACATATCTATGATTTATAGGGTAATGGATCAAGTATACAATATGGATTGGTATAGCAGTGCGTCAAAGAATGAGTGCTCAGCTGCAGTGGGATTTAAATGGATGCTTAACCAGGTCAGTGTGTGTGTGTGTGTTTTCAACAACTTCATGTTCATATAGTCAAACATACATTGCTGTACTCGACAGAGACATATATATATTAATTTGGCCATGATTTCTTTTCCTGCTAATCTAAGTCTTGTCTAGGAAACACTTTACCATTCTGAACAGCATCATGATTAAGGAATCCAAATTACTGTTTTTGGCATTTTTGTAGAGAAAGATAAATAATCTTAGCCTGATTGGATCAGTGAGTAATATATATATACAAGAAAATTCCCAATGATGGCTGTTTAATCTCTCTCATTGTTTTCAAGGGCATGAAGTCTATTATCTTGGTCGCGACAATCTAGTTGACTTGATGTGTTCATACGTACATTGTCTGATGTCTGATCATCAGAAAGATGACCAACAAGCTTTCCTTACCTATTTTCAGAGTCACTAGTATGCCATGATTTCATTTTACTTTTGGCAAAAACTCTTTGTGAAACTACGTGATAAATGAATTATATTTGTACGTTAATACGCTAATTTTTAATATCTTATATGCTAATATTTGATAATTTAAATCTTGAGACAGTCTCACAAGAGAATGGGCTTGCTTTTCTTGAATTGCAACTTCCATAAATTTGTTATTCCGCCTTAGTTCATTCCAATCCCTTATATGTCCACTCTCAACATACATAATCGTAAAGTTGGCAATGGGACCGAAGTAGTTAAACAAGATACTATCTTTGTAATGATTTTCAGACTAAAAATAAAGCTAGAAGAGAGATTTACAACAAGGTTCTACACTCCTAGTGCTTAAGAAGGATAAGAAGGCTCTGAACTTGATTGTTAATGAAGTATTTAGTCTTATGGAATTACAATGCAATGCTTCCTTCTAAAATGAATTTGTACCAAATGTGAACCTTTTGTGAAGGGATTGACAGAATATCATGAAGGGATAGCAGAGTACTTCAAAAAAAGAGGAGTCCATGCAATATATCTCTTCAGAAGAAATCATTTGCGTAGAATGATATCCTTGATAGCAAATGCGTATGACAAAGATGTTAAATTGTTAAATGGGACGCATAAATCTCATGTGCATTCACCTCAGGAGGTTCTGTCTTCTTCCTTCCTTCCTCTCTTTCTCCTACATATTAAAGTCGTTTTTTCGGTATCTTCTTCTCTTTTAAGTGCAATCTTGAAGAGATTCTACATTTGGAACAGGCCAATGTACTTGCAAGATTCAAGCCTTCAATCAATGCCACGAAACTGGTAAACAATCTGAAGAAAGCAGAAGAAACAACAGCTAGAGCTTTGGAATACTTCAAAAGCTCTAAAAACATTGTCCTTTACTACGAAGATGTTGTTAGAAACCACACTGTAAGGCAACTTTTTAAAGATTTGAAACTTTATCAACAGTTGAAATTTCTTAATCGTCATAAGCTTGTTTTTAAATGTTTCTATACAGAAATTGATGGATGTTCAGGACTTCTTGAAGCTGCCACACAGAAACCTTACAAGCCAACAAGTTAAAATACACACAGGCACGTTATTGGAACAAATTGAAAATGGTGCAGATGTGCAGAGAGTATTAAGGGGTACATCATATGAACAATTCCTCCATCTAGATTACAAATTATAGTTTTTATTTCAATTCTTCTGTAGATAGCCCTGAAACTAAAAGTTTTTCTTAACAGAATCAAATCAACATTTCTTGCAACCTCCATCCCCTCATTGTTTTGTGCTCTTGTAAATTCCACTCTACCAATAAAATGTTTCAAAAAATCTTGAGCTTAACCAAGCTTCCACATGAAGAAAGATAATTTTGTTAAAATCTTTTTTAGGTATCAGGCTTAAACACTGAAAAAAAAGACAGTTTATGATACTACTAACATACTCTCAAGTGAACCATTTTGTTTCCTCAGATCATGGTTGGCACATCCAGCATAATCTACAGAATACTTTTTATGTTTATTAAACATCAACCTAAATTTCTGAAAGGGAAAGAAAATCCTTCAAATCGCATCTCAAGTCACTAAGAATTCAGACAGGTTTAAACAGAACAGAAACATGAACATCATCAATAATGTATGCAATTAGCTAAGACAACCGAACTTTCAGATAAAAGAATGATAGAAAACAAACATCATATATTGCGTATTGTTACAAACACCTGCTTATATTCTTCAGCAGTTGCACTACCACCAATTTCTAACAGTTTCTACACTAGCACTGCTACCACTGAGAATGTAATTTCTATGAATTAGTAGTACAGTTACAGGAAATCTTCAACTCCCAATTTGGAACCATGAAGAACCCCAAGTCTAATATCAATCATAGAAACTAATACCAAAAACACCTAGAATTAGAGTAATCAATAAAATCAACGACCTTAAGCAGGACTTTTTCAGCTTCTTCAAAGTCCCAATCGCAAATCCAATGTCAGCTCTGAAGAATAAGAGCAAGAAGAATCATCTTCAACTGGGGCAGGCAAATTCAAATCCAACCCATAACCATTGTTTCCTGAAAAGGGATTGAGGTCCTGAGTCACCCCTGATGGTTCATCCCCTTTCTCCCAGTGGCACCTTTTATGCCCACCCAAAGCTTGACCACTTGAGAAAACCCTCAAGCAAATGCTACATTTGTGCCCAAACACCATCATCTTGTCCTCCCCTGCATCCTTCACCTCTCCTTTGTCATCCACAACAGGGGCTTCCTCTTCCCCATCATTCCTGGTTATTGCAAAACAACCCTTGACATTTTTATGACTAGCCCTGTGTCCCCCTAAAGCCTGATGAGAACCAAACACTTTCTTGCAACTTGAACACTCAAATTTACTGCAATTCAGCCCTGAAAGACTAGCAACCACAGCGTCAATA
The DNA here is from genome assembly GCA_016586305.1 of Ophiorrhiza pumila. Taxonomy (NCBI): domain Eukaryota; kingdom Viridiplantae; phylum Streptophyta; class Magnoliopsida; order Gentianales; family Rubiaceae; genus Ophiorrhiza; species Ophiorrhiza pumila. The sequence goes on along the minus strand of BLIW01000010.1, from coordinate 3,154,345 downwards.
TCAGCACAGGCCTTTAACACATCCCTCCCAACAGTATTTTCGGACTCCAAAGTTCCTTGACTTGTCACATTACAAGCAGTAGTAACAGTTGGTGACTCTGAGGCACTAGGACCATGAGCCAAAATTAATAAACTCGTAGCAACCTCGTGATCATCCTCGGACATAAAGTTGGAAAATTTTTTGGTTCCTGAAGTTGAGGCTTCGTTTTGATGCTGCCTAAAATTCGGGGGAGGATTTATGCCCCGCCACTGACGTTCAGGGTGACATCTCATGTGCCCAAAAAGTGCCTTCCACGACCAAAATCTTTTGCCACATTCAGTGCAAGGCATGGTAATTTTTGGCGCATCAGGGTTAGGCTTTCTTGCAGACTTGGGCTTGGTAACACCACTAGATTTGACCCCAAAGTCTTCAATTTTGACCAATTTTGTTCTTTTCTTCCTGGGCTTTTGATGGTACTTGACACTGGGAAAAGTTTCAGTCTTGTGGGCATCAGAACCAAGGGTTGGTGTTGGCGGATAGATTTCTTGACCATCAGCGCAAGTAAAACTGTGGAAATTTGAAGTGCCGGGCTCAAAATTATTATTGTCGTGATCAGTATCCATCTTCAGGTGAATTAAACCAAAGAAATTGATAATGCTGAGAAAAGAAAAAAGAGAAAAAGGTAAAACAGTTGAAGACAGTGATTATATAAAGGAAATTATGCGCAACAAAACACACAAGAGGGGAGCGGTTACTGATGTTTGTGAGAGATGGGAGAGGGGGTTGGGTAGTTATTTTCGGTTATGGGGGGCTTTGTTCTTTTGTTAATGTTTATCTTGTCGCTTCACTGAAGAGTCTCCTCTCCTGGGATGATCATGGTTGTGCGAGAGAGAGAGAGAGAGACACTTAGTGTGTGTGAGAGTAGTGAGTTCATGAGTGGCGCCAAGTAAGTAACTAACCCTCTACTTTGAAGGCGTGCATTACAGAATCTCAAGCTCACAAACTCAGTAGTGGTGACTTCACTCCCAAGAAAAGTTTTTTCTTCAAAATAAAAGAGAGTTTAGTAAATGTCGCATGTTAAATGGTTATAATTAAGGCAAGTTTGAATATTAATAATCTAATAATGCCATGGTACGATGTTCTTTATCTTACCTTATAATCAATCCTTGATCCTGCCTCTGCCCCTCCTATTTTTTTGCCTCAATTTTCAGGAATGATGCCGCGAACCCGTAAAGGCGTTAGGACCGTCCTTCTGCATTGGACAAATTCTTGATTGCTGGATGTTGCTGGGCATTATTTGGGAACGAAATACACAGTTTTTCTTCTCCCCGGAATTTGCTTTTTTGATGTTTCAAAGAAGAATGCATGAATGGGGCCAATGGGACCGGAAGAATATTTTACATTCTCTAACTTCTGAAAATTTTAAGGTTAGACCAAATTTTGGTACGACATGTACGGAGACAACATCGTACCCTTTTAACTCTGCCTTTTGGCCCTTTTTGTTTTCATAGCAAAAAAGCAACAGTATAATCCAATTATATTGACTTTCTTCAAAGAGGAAGAAAAGAATGGCAACAGCCACCATGCGCATCACAACTCTCAAACGTTTGAAGAGATGAAATTAAATGAACAAAAAGTATTTTGACTAATGAACCATTTTTGTTTGTTTTTTACACCAAATTTCTACTAAGCTTCCTTCATTACCTACTATTATCTTAGGTAGTTCCTGTTACAAGAATGTTTCTCTCCCTGTAATGTTTTCACTTTTTCGGTACAACTTCCATAGAAGAGACTAATCTACAGTAATATGTTAGACCTGAAAATAATACCCCTACATCAATGAGTAATTGATGATCCCAAAAGGTCACAAGTCAGATTTCTGCGTTTGTTGAATAACGAAATGGTCAACGATTCGGACGGTGCTCACAGGATCCTGCTGAGAAGATGATGCTCGCCACTTACTGGGAAATCTCCTATGGTGGCTCAGTTGCTGTTTTGGTTCCGCATCCCAATTTGGATCCAGCTTCCATTCCTTTGGAACCTGCACAATCATAGGAGCAGTTTGATGTTCTGCCAGTCATATGTATGGGAGGACACAGGAAAGGGTTAAACAATAAAAAGACACAAGAATCAAATGTTATCATCCTTGTGACCCTAGATTTGGACATAAAACATAAATTCCTAACAAGTGTTATCCTAAACCAGCAGTTATGAAGACTTTCCAGCTACCACTTCAAGCAAATTTTGCTTACTTACCTTGTCAACAGCAAGAGTGAAAACTTCAAGATCGCCTTTGCTGTTTATATGAAACCGTGTGAACGACTTGTAATTAGCAATCCGAAGTGATGAAAAAGCTTCATCGAAGTGTAGATGGAGCCAGTTGATACAGATATAGAGATAGCTTCCAAAAACCATTGAAACCACAGGTGTGGAGAAGACCCAAAAATAAAGAAACACGGAAGCATAATATATCACAGCACCCGCACGGGAAAGCGACTGTAATCCATTCTTGCAGATGTTACTCCTAGAGACAGCCATGACCTAAAGTTGAACAGACAAGATACCTCAGTAGATTTACAAGGGAAAAAGACCAGAAAGGAAAATGAACCATCATGGTTTTCTTCTACTCCTCTTTTGGTTTTGATATTATTCTCACCTCAGGAACATCAAAAGCAGACATGAGATACTTGATGCATGCTGGATAAAGGCCAAATGTCCATTGTTCTATACGTGCCCGAAGACCAGTTGGGTCAGGAAAATGTTCACTCTCCACTGATCGGTACCACTCGTATAAAGTGTGATAACCTGAAATGAAATGTTGAGTCATACATCAATCAAAAACTTGATCTACTAGATAAACTTAATACAAGAAGCAAATATGGTCTTAGCAATCAACATCAATCAAAATTATGAAATGCAATAATCAAAGGCAATATGCATAAGAAAACCTTTCAACAAGTTACACAATGTGAGAATGTTAGGGCCTAGAAAAGATATATTAGTTCAAGCTCTATCATCCTGATTTTATAACCAAATTGCAAAAAACATCTCACCTGATGTAGCCAATAAATTGTGTCTGATACATGTCTCAAGACCCAATTCTAATAGCAACATGAGAATCAATGCTGAAGCCAAGTGTGCAGACATGTGAAGAATCCCAATAAGTACCCTCCTTTTTCGAGACACTTTGTTGGGCACAAAAATAATAGTTACTACTAGCAATGAAAAGGCACCCAATGAGGAAACATAGGAACGTCCCAACACGTATATAAAAGCATCCCACACAGTGATGAAGAAGCTCTTCAGGTGACCAGAAAAGCTGTTATCCTGTAAGATGTGATCTAGCTTACACTAGATTAAGAAGTAAAATAATTAGTCCCGAATATCTGGGGCAGAAACGATTCACAGTAACAGTTTGAAAATATCCAATAAAGAAAGTCAACTAAAACTCACCTGAGGAAACATGGAAAATGCCAAGACAAAGTATATAATCCCACCAAAGAAATCAAACTGCCAATTTTTCTTGCGAAACTTTAATATATTTCCCAAAGCAATCTGCATAAAGTATCAGCATCTTAGCACTCAAAAAACACAGAATGAGTCTTCCTAAAACAAAGGAGACCCGATTTCTTACCCTGCTTGAATCTTCAAAAGAAGGATAAGCAGCTTTGCACTCAAAAGACGATCCACATGATTCCTTGAAATTACTGAAAACATGTGTGGGGTGTAAAAATGCCCCACCACAACCATTTACGAGTAAATGTTGCACATAAACTGGCTTATCTGATGGAACACACGAATGGCGCATGTAGTGATGCAAATCCCCAGCCATTCGAAGTTTACATCTCCCATTCAAATGGTCACGTATCAGATATGAGACATTCTTTCCAGTCACATCACTCCAGTACCAATCAAGAAGCCAATTTGGTTCATGTGTCATAATGATCACTGAATCATTTTCCCCAACCTGAAAAAGGCAACCACTTGATTTAGGATTGATTGAAACGCACAGGGAAAGGGGAATTCTAACAACTAAAGAGCAATACGAATCAGAACTAATAGTAGAGTTAAAATACCTTTTCCTTCACTAACTCTGAAAAGAACTTGAATTGGTATACGTCAATATCACAATGAAGAGCGAGATCAAGACCAAATACCCACCACCCTTTTGGCAGCTGCAAAGCGAAATAGCTCTTCCTTTGAGGCATAAACCACCCTCCCAACCAGCTTTTATGACAGATATACCTCATAAAAGTCTGAAGTCCATCAAACCAGTCTGTAAAGTGGGAAAAAGAACTACAAGATATAAAATTTTTTGCTAGAAACAGTGAAACAAGAATATTAAAAGCATTGAGTAGCACTAATATTAAATGTATTAATTATTATAGAAATCCTTTTCTCTTCTCAATTAGAAGTAGGAATAAAGTGGAATCCCAAGACAATGATCATGATCGAGACTAACCATGATTTCCAGGGATAACAAAACACTGAGGTCCATCATACTGCTTCAATTGAGTCTCCCCCTTAGGCAATTCCGGCTTGTCAACAGCAATATGCTCTTCCTTATACCATGCTGGAGGCTGAAGTGCATATTCAAAGGGCCGGAAGAGTCGCTTCTCATAGGTAAATGCTGATGGATTAGGATACCTATAAGAGACCCATAAATCAGATGCAATCTACATGATTAGTAGTCTACACCATTTCCAAGCCATAAGATAGAAGCAGTTTTACCAAGTAAAACACCCCTAGAGTTCCATGCAAAATTAATACTGGAACTATTCACTGAAATACAAACGTTTGAAATATTACCTCTGAAAGAAGAAAACATAAATAATACTTTTAATTTAGTCCCACAATAAACCCTAAAAGTCTCATATGAAGCAAAAACCACATCCCCAATCAGTTTAAAATACCAGTTCTTCCATGAATGAGAAAATTTGACTGAAATAGTGTGTTCAACCAAAGGGCAATGTGTTTATCAAGTTAACAAGAAAAAGTACGGAAAACGAAAAGCCCAAGGACACTTGAGCAAGCAAGGCTATTGTACGCCCTTTAGTAAAATGTTTTGCCGTTCACCCTCAACCTCACGAAGTGAATAGTACAGAATCAAAAAGGAAAAAGAAAGCAAAATCCAAACTTTTTCTTTTTCAGCAGTTCATGTTTTATCCAATGTCTTATGTTAACTGTAAATGCAAAAAAATACTACATGAGACACCATTATTATCATCCTATTCCAAACAATGGATTCGTCAAGATAAAATAAATTCAAGTACAATCAGTTGGAATCCTTTGCACAACTTGATAAGTTCTCCAATCAAATTTACAAAAACAAGTATAAAAATCTCAAAAAAGGATACATTCAAAAAATAAGGTGTACATTATTCAAGCCAACAATAGATCCTGCCATAATTTTAACATTGTCAAACTAGCATTCTTACTACAAGGAAAATTAATCCATGTGACGACTGTAGGTTACAAAGCCACATGTTCACATTTAGTCCTTAGACCCATTAAAAAATCCATTTGCATCACTTTGGAGAAAATAAAAGTAATAGAGCTTACGCAAGATCACCCCCAATAAGGAGCAGGTTAGCACGAGGCAGCGTAAGGACAGAATCATTTTCTTGGACCCTCAATACAGGCTGAGCAAGAAGCCGAGCTATACTATAGGATGAATTTCCACCATCACCAGTATCAGCCATAAAATCAAACCATAACTCATCTTTCTCAGTAAACTGATCATACAGCAGATCCTCCTGTTTGGCTCCATCTTGAACTCTGCTCATTGCTGCCTGATTAGAGAAGACAAAAACCAATGAATGATTATCATGGAACCAAAATGAAATCAGAGATAACAGCATAACTAAATACATACACTCCATGTGTAACCTGCCCCCTTCTCTCCCACCCTCCCAAAACTCAAATCTTGGAATAAAGTAAATGGGGAGAAACAAAAAGTACAACAATATTCTCAAAACATTTTAGACCATCTAACAAACAAAACTCTTTCATTCTGAAATATATAGCATTTTCAAATCACTTAACAAGTATAAAGGCTTAATTGTTATGGTATTCAACATTTAAGAGTTTCATAACAGTTCAAAGCATAGAAAATTCTAAATAGTAACATGAATTTCAAATCAATGAGTCAAGACGTTAAACATGTACCTGCATCATACGCATATCAAACCGTCCAACAAATACGGTAACTGACACCAGTAGGTCAAAAGCAGTCTTGAATAAGTCAGCAGACGTCCTGTTGCATTTAATCATAAAAATGGGTAAAGTTTTGATTTTCTAATCCAACAAACATTAAAGGTGGAGGCTTTTGTGGATAGGAGCATGTGTGCTCATTTGCGTGCAAGTGTTTGATAAGTGAATACATACCCAGAGTACCAAGGAACCATATTCAAAAAGTCAGGCTTCATTTGCTTCTTTTTCAACTTCTCAAACTCTTTTAGCGACATAGGATGACTGAGTGCCCATCTGTTCACCACAAGTAAGAAATTGTAAGTTAGTGAAAAAGTGGGAAAATTGATAACAATAAAAGTAAAGCATGGCCACAACTACTCCCAGCTGCTACTCATGAAATATATACTAATTATAGAACACATAAAACTTTAACAAAGAAATTATCAAAGTCATGCCTAGCTTGCCAATATTAGTATATACTAACATAGGACTATAAACTTCACGATGTGATGGTATCTTTGTTGCCGTAAAATACATGATTGACCCAGAAATCATGACTATGAAAGATAAAAGAAAAGAAAAGGAACCAGCGGAAAAGTAGATTTCACAAGCTTGCACCCACCCTGTTGATCTTTCGACGACATAGTTGGCAATGTACAGGCCAATGAAAGTGGCCCATAATGAATATATGGGGGAAATATCATTCGGTGATCCTGCACACAAGCCATTGGTACAATCCGACTGCAAGAAAGTAAATGGTGAAAAGAAATGAAAAGCAACATTCCTCCATGGTGTGGACCAACTAAATTTATACGAAGAAAATAACAATTGGAATTCAAACCTCTCCATAAATAACCCACTTGGACAAGAGTGGGTAATCACTAGCAGATCCAACAGGAGCAAACCAAGAAGAGCAAATCTCATTTTTGAACTCATTGATCTTAAGAAACTTTGAAAGCAATGTATTACGCTCTTCCTTATTCCACAGTGCGAACCATCCAGAACTCCTTCTTTCAAATGGTTTTTTGCTCAAAAGAGTGCGGTTGCCACAATGGCTATAAAAGACACAGCATGCAATACTTAAAACCTACATGGAAATGAAGCCATAAAATAAGAATCGAGGATTTGCTTGTCTTAAGATGTGATTTGAGAACTTACCGCACAATTTTGAAATATAGTCAGAATTTCAGGCCTCTTTCCAGCTACACGAGCAACAAGACCAACGTACCAGAGTCCAAGAAATACAATGTGGAATACAAGGAGAAATAGGATGGATGAGATATATATTGTCAAGAACAAAGAAAGGTTCATCCTTAGATCTACCCCCATTGATTGAAAACTGGGAAGATGATATAGAGCAGCTACTAATATCCATGCTATATACCTGCAAAATAGAGGCCTCTATATCATTAATATTGTCAAACATGTATACTAGTTTATAGCATGGAATACAGAAAAGTTTGGCTTTATAGCCCAAGTTCGAATAAGAAGAAGCTTACCATCGACTAAAATTTGAATAACTGGGCTTAATAGTTTTCCCTATGAAAGGAGATGAAAAGAAATAGAAGAATCCCAACAAACAGGCATACATAGACCACCATTTAATATTGGTGTCTAATTTCTGAATGAGAGTGTGCATATTATCTGATGATATGAAAAACAAGCAACCCACAACTACAGCAATAACAGCATGTCGTGAATGCTCATGGGGATAAGGGGATGTGTGTGTCAAAATTGTTCTGACTGTCTCCATATTAAGAGTATCTAAAAAACCAACAGACTGCTTCTGGGAACCCATTAAGCAATCTTGAATTCAAGTCACTTCAGTTCACTTAAATTTCTGCACATATATGCCAGCTTGCAAACTCCAAATGCGGAAAACAGACCAGCCACTAAATCCTGAAATTGATTGCAAATGGAACTATTAAAACCAAATACTGAATCTTGAAATCCAGCCACTCAATGATCTCCCAAAATGAGCAGCAACGTGGATCAAACATGCAATCTATGAGCAGCAATACGGATCAAACAATGCAAAGATTGCATAAAAGATGAAATAATCACACTCGAGAGTAATAAAAAAGAGAAACCCACTGGAAAATATTCTTGAAAACAAATTCTGCAGACTAGTATCATCAATAACTAAAACAGTCCACTTTATGCGCACATCTATATGAATTAACGGTTCTTTTAGTTAATCATCAATAACTAAACAAGTTCCAAAATACACTACAGACAAATATAGGAAACAAAACCAAATTTGTAGTCACAAAAACAGATTTATTCGACTACATAGCATCAATAAAACATAAAAGGCTGTGCTTTCTTCTTTAGCAAAAACGGAGGAAAATTCAACCAACTTCCTACTTCCCACTTAGCTCACATAACAAAACTTATCCTTTTTCACTCCCAAGGCAGGGGAAACGCAGAAAGAGCAATCCATACAGCATAAACTATAAGCTTACGAGAACGAACAAAATAGCCATTTTTAAACAATAGAAATCAAAGGGATTTGAGCTTTAACTTTCACATCCACATTTTGTAGATAATCCCACACTGTCAATTACTTGAACTATAATTATAAAGACCTTAAAAGATCACTTTTTTACACCGTAAAATGAAAAGGGCAAACAAAAATGTATTCATTAATGATGAAATATGTCGAGGGAGAGAAACATACCTGAAACAAGAAAAAGGAAAAACATAGAAAGGGAGAAAGGAAACCGAGCCGGTGGCCTGGAGTGTGTTTATATATATATATATACCCACAGCCCAAAGGAATAAAACTAGAATAATATTAGCATCAAAATGAATGTTAGCAAAGGAACCATAGTTTGGCAGAATGGCATATTCTTTTGTGCAGAGACAATTCGAGACAACAGCCCTCTTCCCTCCTACCCCAGCAGCCCAGAACCAGGAAAAAAGGAACACGAAATAGTGCAACAAAGAATTGGGTTTTTAGTGATTCGAACAAAAGCAATGAACTTTGATTGGACAACGATTCAAAATTGCTTCCAAATAGTTGCAATTAACAAGTTCTTATGTCATTCTTTTTCTTTTTCTTTTTCTTCGGAATTTGATCTTTGAAGTTGCGTATGCCTTTCAGTTTCAGACCGTTGGATCAAGGATCGTAAGGTATTACTGCACGGCATTGACAAATTAAGCCACGTTTTTCTTTTTTCCTTTTTTGTTTGGGAATTGCTATTTTATAGTTTTCGCAACAAAACTTCCCTCCAACTTCATTTGACTCCCTAAAATATACTAACTCTTGGGAAAAAATGCACAAAAGTTTTCCATAATTTCTGATTTTTTGTTTTATCAAATGTTGTAATTTTGTCATTCTCATTAAAAATGTGCAATAATTTATCTTTTTTTCTAGCTTTAATTTTTTTTTTAACAAAAAAAATCTACATGTTTAATGGTTAGATGATTTGCAATTATATGTTTTTCGTTCAAAATTAGATGAAACAATAATTTTTCTTTTGGCATTTATATGAAACAAAATTTTTTCACTAGTTTCTAATCTTGCATTTTTTTTTTATTTAAGAACAATCGTTTTGAGAATACTAATTTATTCATTTCGAGGATATACTTCTTTTATCCTTCAACAATTGTTTTTTTTTTCTTTCTTTTTGTACTTAGAATCTTCTAAAATATTGGGAAAAAATTAAATTTTTTTGAAATTCCTTCTATTGTAAATTGAAACTTAGCCAATATCATTCATCAACCAAATTGACATACTTTTTTCAATTTGAACGATGAAAAAGAGAAACTCTTATATATTCACTTTAAAATTATTAATTGAAACTTGATTTATATCACTTGAAGGGATCAAAATAAAATTAAACCTAAACTTTATTAATACAATAATAGCTAGTATACACATGTTAGTAACCCTAAATCAATGCAACCAATCCTATAATAATAGAGCTTCAATGTGATCAAAATAAAAATAGGTTGTATACAAACCTTAATTAGTAACCTTAAATCAATGCAACCAATCATATAATAATAGAGCTTCAATGTGATCAAATTATTATGAATGCAACCTTCCCTAATACTCCTGCCAAAATCATTAAAAATCAAGAAACATTAAAACGAAAGTATATATACTTGAATTCATAGTTGTAAATAAATCTCCAACGACATATTGGTGGCTCTCTTAATTAGAGGATTCCTTTAATTTATTTTTTTTTGTATATCTCTCTCAAATTTTGTATGATTTGAGACCATAACCATTTTATATATATCTAAATATGTTGTCTTTTACTAGTTTCTATTTTAATTCATCATTAAAATATAAACATACTATAAAGTTTCTATACATTAAAAGTGCACGTCTTAAATACATAAAAAATATTCAGATACCAAAATTTAATTAATCATTTTAATTTGGTTTTATGATCCAACACAAAACTCATAATTCCATAGCAACTCCCTGGTTTAGTTTTGATTTACAAATTCTTTTAAATTCTCAAGATTCAAGATTGCTCACTGCTGGTTTTGGAAAACAACCAAGTTTATTTCTGTCCAATGCGATAAAGAAATTGCTATAAACCTTCCTGTCCGTTCTTTATCGCGACAAACTATTGGCACAAGAAGAAAACAAATAGAAAGAAGTCTCCAAACAGATCCGCCAGAAAACGAATATATTGCAAACAAATGAACACTCTTGAAAGTTGTTTTTTCCTGCTAGAACAGTGTAAGATTATATAGTTGAAGAGACAAAACTCTGTATATGGACCATAGTAATAGTTGCTAACTATATGGCGGCTCCCAGAATGTGCCTGCCTTACACATTCACCATATAATTCATCTTTAGCATAATTCATCGAACCATGCACGTTGCATTTTTAGTGTATCAAGTTTAAAAGGTATCGGTTGAATTTGATTTTGTCCATTCTTTTTGGGCTACACAGTTAAAAAATCAATTCAGTCAATCAAATTTCCACGATTTTGGGAACCAACCTGGCAAAGAATCTTTGTGATGGGAATACTTACGTTTAAAACTGAAGCTTTGATACTTGGAATAGTATTGGAGAACACAAACTTATGTTTGACTTGTCGAGAGATATGCACCATACCAGCTAGCAGACTTTGTGCATAAGCGATTATTTCTTGAAATGCATGATTACTTTCAGGGAAAATCCTCATCCTTCCCGCACAAATTTTCCACTTTCACTGTGCCCTTTTGCTCTGCATTATGAGCACATTTAGTAGGTGAAGTTAATCACGACAAAACAAGAGACAAGAGAAGAACAATTTGGAAAACTCTTGTTCACTCTAGTTATCAAATATTCCTAACGATACTATGTTAAGAATATTGTTTGATTAGAAACGTTAACAAAATAACAAAGTTATAAATTTTTTTTACCGAATATTCAAGAACTTTCATAGCACTGCTCAGGGAAATAGAGCAATTCTAAACTTTTGATATGTCTTAGTTAGATGAAGTGATGTTACTATAACACTACTAAGTAGGTGCATGTGCCGCAACTTTGTGTGCTGAATGTTGGGATATACTTTGGTGTGACATTTCAACGAATCTACTACTTGAAAAGAAAAACCAATCTTACTATGCTGGCACATGAAAATTTCAGAAAGAAATGCAGACTAAACACTGTTACTGAAGCAACTATTGAGCGTTGATAATCAAAGTGAAAACCAAGTTGCATGCTTCAAGTCATAATGGACATGAACCAGAAATGTCATTTTCTTGGAGTCGTGTGGCTTTGATTCACACAATCTACCGTGCATATTCACGACAACTCAATTGCCCAATTCATGAAATAATAATAGCCATGCACCTTCTTATTGGAATTAGATACGTGCAACATGCATGATTTCAAGAATTTGGGGCCTTCAACAAGTTCGAATCATAATTTTGCAACAAATGTACACTCTCCATAATCAACATATTGTTTGGTCACATATATATAGTGTGCATGCCTTGTGGATTTACGTTTGAAATTAGACCATATATATACATTTTAAAAAATTATTATTCAATAAATTTTGGATTCAGTCTTTGTTAGTTTAAAATTATTAAGTCAAGCACTCAAAATATTATTGACAAATCACATAGTTATTAAGTTCTTGCACATGCACATGGTATGTTTAATGCATATAACTCAAAAACATTTTTGTCCAACGCTAGTCGTGCGTGCCTTTGTCGTGCAAGTTACATGCATTTCCAACTTGTATGGTCCGGGCCTGTCGTCCATCTATATATAAACAAAGGAGACACCACTCCTCCTTCCTCAACCCAAGCTTCAATCTTCATTGCATTTTATTATATTTATAAGAGTCATTACTCTCTATAATCCTTTCTTCAATTTAAGCTTCTGATCAGCTTATTCAAATTGTTATAGTACTTGTTATTACTGATTCAATCACGCAGTACGTACCCATGACTAAGGCCAAAGCCATGCTCACTTGTGCATTTTTTCTTACACTGTTTCTGTCTTATGGAATAAACTCTACCGAGGAAAGGCAATTGTTGTTGAAAGCAGTTGGTCCTCAAGGCATCATGATCGAAAGTGTTCCAAAACAACATGGTTTGATCAGAAGCAGCCATGCTCGCATCTTGCAGAGCCATGTTTCAAAAATTAAAGAAGATAATAACTACAACGACAACAGCAGTAGTACTAGTACCAGTGCAATTGTAGCCCATGTTGATGTTGAAAATGGAGGAGATGATTTTCATTCCACAACACCAGGACACAGCCCCGGTGTTGGTCATTGAATTTCAGAACATGCATGTACATGCCTTGGAAGTTGGAACTTGGACGTGGATGGCAGCATGCATAGCATAAACACAAAATATATTATACAGAACATAACTTCTCCATGCATATATGTTGTTGTATATACTGTGTGCCCATAAATGTGTGATTGCGTGAAGACTACTACTACTACTACTAGCTCCATGCTGCCTTGTCCTATTTGCCATGTAAGATTGATATCCTAGTATTGATGTGAAATATATAGGATTATTTCTTGTTCGTACGTTGTTAGATCTTAATGTAAAATATTTTTCTTGTGAAGATGAATAAAAATCATTATCAGTAAAGGCATGAAGTTGGATGATGATCCGGGTGCATAATATTCAATGGCAGCTTTCTTAATTTTCTGGTCGCCAACAAGTAGGAAATAGTAATCAAAACAAGCAATTATGAAGAGAAAGAAATTAATACGCCCAGCTGATTGAATTAATTTGGTTGTTATTGACTGTTATTATAGCTGCTAATTGCGTTTCAGGATGTGCCCCAATGTACTAATGCATGCATGGATGATGCCACTGATCAATCACTCGAGTTAATTTTTATACTGCAGTTTTTCTGGAATTTCAACAAGAAAATGTTTTCATCATTAACAGTTCATGTTGTGCATGCCGTGGAGTATTTATTTTTAATTTGGGGCAAATATCAAATGCATGTGTAACATCAGGGGTGTATGTTGTTCAACTCAAAAGTTCGAGTCCCCGTTTGCCACTAGATCATTACTTTAGGGGTCAAAGTGATATTAACCTTTTTTGGCAACTTCACTTTCCTTTTTTTTTTCTCTTTCATGTTTGGTATGCAATATAATGACACTGGGTCTTCTGTTTAGGATTTTTCCTATTTTATTTTATTTTAATTAAAATTATGTAGTAGGGTTCAGTCATCTCTTGGTTAGAGTATAATAATTGTAAATTAATTTTAGTGATATTTATGCATTTAGTCCACAGTTTTAGTGAAATTACGTCATTTTGAATGTTAGACAGAATAAAACAGGTTAAATATTAGACAAAAGATCTTATCTCCAATTTAATGGAAAGTTTAGCTCCCAAACTATAGATATATCTTGCAATATATATATATATATATATAAACCCTACTATTGAATTTTCCTCTTTGAGTTAGACTAAACTAAAATAAAATCGAAGATAAATACATTACAAATTCTCAAATATGAAATCACAATAAAACTATGTATTCAAGTATAGGTCACCTAAAAAACGAAGTCATGTATACAACGATAAATTAATTGCAATTTTAACGTGCGATAAAATTATTGAGAAACTAAAATCAAAATTTTAACGATTATTAATTGTCCATTTTATATATGAATCGATTTCAATTTTTTTTTCTAAGCCAGTTGACAATAATTACCTAAAAATGATTTTATTCAACATTTCACTATACTTTCACATCATTATGATTTTTGACGTAGATAGATGTAAATAAGCTATTCATTTACCTTTTTTTCTTTTTTTTTTCCCTCACTTTCCCTAAAAGTACATAGTATATTCATCATAATTCATAAAGAACATAGTTACAATAACATCCTTATATAGCACATTATGAAGAAAAAAATGCCTCCAAAATCACCTGCCCAACTTGACTCTCATAAGATAAAATTCCAATGTTTACGTGATTCTTTGTTTCTTTTCAACTTAAAAAGGCAATCCTTGTTCTTCCAAAAAAACATAAAAAGGTCTCTTTGTTTGTAATTATTGGCATAGGTTAGCAACACCAAAAAACGAGGTACTATGACAGTTGATTTAGTCACTGCCATTAGTACTATGAATGAGGTAAGACATATCAATGTATGAATAAGTTCCACACATAGTCACACACTGAAAACCAAGAAAGAAACTTCCGTATTTCATCATGCTTAGACAATTGCCAACATCATCAGCATTTTTTTCTCCCAAACCCAAAATACCCAAAAAGGGTAAACCTATCCAAAAGCAATACTATAACCATTACCCAATACCCAACCAACCATAAGAGGGCCATAACCAACGCCCATGACGGACCCAAAAACCCTCAAAATCTCTGTCTCTCTCTCTCTCCTCTTTCCCTAACCCACTCTTACCTTACTCCCAAAACTGGCGGCCGACCAAGCCTAAAATAACAGCATACACACACACAGTCACACACTAACTTGATATATATATATATATATATATCCTGATAATCCACATCATCTAAAAATCAACGGCCCTCATTGAAAACCACCGTATCATCCGAGGGTTCTAGTGACGGTTCTCATAAATCCGTCATCTTCGTATATATCTTCTCATTAGCCTCCACCCTTACTTTCTCTCTCCACAAACCCAGATTCAGCTGTATACGTACTACAACAAACATCTCTTCTCTTTATTATTTCATTTCAATCTTAAATAATTCTAAATAAATATATATTTATTCTCACATAATATTATAATTATAACTAAGCTGCCTTTAGGGTTTGAGTGAGAAAGAAAGAAAAGAAAGTGCGTTTGTGTGTTCGTTCCACTGTGTGAGTGTGTGTGAAGATGCAACCGAACAACGGTTCTGAGTCGAATAATAATACTAATAACAATAATAACAGTAATCACAATAATAATAATATTAATATTAATAATAATATTAATCAGCA
Organism: Ophiorrhiza pumila; assembly: GCA_016586305.1. Taxonomy (NCBI): domain Eukaryota; kingdom Viridiplantae; phylum Streptophyta; class Magnoliopsida; order Gentianales; family Rubiaceae; genus Ophiorrhiza; species Ophiorrhiza pumila. The sequence goes on along the minus strand of BLIW01000010.1, from coordinate 3,138,766 downwards.
GCAGCAGCAGCAGCAGGGGGTGAGCGCGGCGGTAACACCAGCCGTGGCGCCGCAGCAGCAGTGGGTGGCGATGCAATATCAGGCGGCCGCAATGGTAATGCCGCATCATATGATGCCAGCGCCGCATTACCCACCGCACTACATGCCTTACCATCCTCACCACCTTCATCATTCTCCTCAGCCTCAGCCTCCTCAAGGGCCTCAGCAACAACAAGGGGGAGGAGGAGGAGGAGGATCCAACGGTGAGAATCGAACGATCTGGGTTGGTGACCTTCATAATTGGATGGACGAGGATTATCTTCGCACCTGCTTTGCTTCCACTGGCGAGGTCTAATCTTAATTCATCCCAGAAAGTTAAATATTTTTTTTCATTTTTTATGCACTAATATGAACATTTCTCTTATGGGTTGCTATTATTATGACAAGTGATGGCAATGGAATGTTGGTTGACTGATTAATGAAGATGAATTTGGAAAAAAAGATTGTGTCTTTGGTATTTATTTGTTTAAACTCTGTGCAAGTATTCAACTTTATTTACTTGAGGGAGAAATGTGTACGTAATGTATACGTTTTACTGCAAAAGGAAAGTTTTTTAGATTGAATGTGGACGATTTGACAACTAGAGCTGGATATAAGTAGCTCTCAGAAAAGCAAGAAATGTGGGGTGATGTGTATGTAGTTTTTGTTGAGAAAAGGAAGGTTTTTTTGGATGATTTCTTAACTAGAACTTACTTTTGGTACCAAGCTGGTATTTTCCTTGGTAAAAGAAGAACAATTCAATAAATTGTTCAACTAATACATTGGCTTTTGTTGTCTAAACCTTTTATTCATTTCCTTACATTCTGGTTTCGTTATCGTCGATTATGTAATTTATGTTCCTTGATTTCAAATTAATGTAAAATTGATGTAGCATTTCTGAACTGGGGGCTAAAAGATACTGTTTTTGTGGGAATTTGGATCATGATATGTAGGCTGAACTTCACTGTAAAATGAAGAGCGGCCACTATGTGTTCATTTTCTTGACCATGAATATTAAGACGAAATTTGAAAGAGAGACAGAGATTTTTAAGTGCACATTTGCTGACTAACAGTTTTAAACATCCTAGGTCATGTGGTAGAGTGTTGCCACTATGCTATCTGCCTTCTAAAGATATAGTTGGTAGTAGTTAATGCTTACCAAATACTAAGATTGGCTATTGTTTCCATCAATCTGCATTGGAAAAAAGATTAAAAATGTTATCCAAACAAGGTAGAATTCAGCTATGCAGCCGGAAAAAAGTGTTGATACATGTGTCACGTAAAGGTTTAAAAATATTAATACACGGTGAAGGATAAAAAATGTTCAAGGATGGATAGACAACAGCAACTATATATATGTAAATACACTAATCTAAGCAAAGTGATTTGACGTGTATGCGGAAATGAAATGATTATCCATGGCATTTATGGTTTTGATGGAAAGGTTTAACAATATTAATACGTGGAGAAGGTAAAGTTATTTTAGAATGATGGATAAAATTTTTTGAACAGAGCTCTTTGGCTATAGGGGATTTAGACACATCTAAAGAGTGCATTCTAAGAATTTACTAGCAACTCTAGCCGTAACCATTGTTAAGCCTTTATGCACTTATTAAACGTTGTAAAAAATGTGCACGAAAGTGTGTGATTGACACTGAGGATGCAGTTTTTCTATTCACAAGCACTTTCAATCGTCAAAAATTGTGATCCTTAAGTAATCTTTTCCAGCTCCCTGGAAGATATTTAACAATCATTTAATACCAATGAGGTTGAATGATGATTTTTCTTAATGTAGTTTGAGTGTCATCTTCAAGCATTTTTCTGTTTCTCCTTTAAGAAATTTGGTATTTAAGGTTTGAAAAAATACCTTTACAACTTTCCATATTGGAAATTTATCCCATTTGCTCATCCCTTAAAAAGTTATGAATCTTCTGCCAATATGACAAGATCTTTCATGCAGGTTGCCTCCATTAAGGTCATTCGCAATAAACAAACAGGCTTTTCCGAGGGATATGGATTTGTGGAGTTCTTTTCACATGCTGCAGCTGAGAAAGTTCTGCAAGCATATTCGTGCATGGTCATGCCTAATATAGATCAACCTTTCCGTCTGAATTGGGCTACATTTAGCACAGGCGACAAGCGTTCAAACAACGGTTCTGATCTTTCCATTTTTGTAGGAGATTTAGCTGCTGATGTTACTGATAGCTTATTGCTTGAAACTTTTGCCAGTAGATATCCTTCTGTTAAAGCTGCTAAAGTTGTTATTGATGCAAATACTGGACGTTCAAAGGGTTATGGTTTTGTAAGGTTTGGAGATGATAATGAGAGATCTCAGGCTATGACTGAAATGAATGGTGTGTACTGTTCAAGCAGGGCCATGCGCATTGGTGCTGCAACTCCCAGGAAATCATCCGGATACCAACAGTATTCTTCGCAGGGTAATTTTCATCTCTTTGGGTGACAATTTGGATTTGACTCTATATCCATGCATTAAGTACTTTTGCATAAATTTTCTGTCACGGGTTTTAATTTGTTTGATTGCTACCTATACTTTGTGGGTTTGGGATTGCTGTTGGTAGGATTAATATTAGGTACTGATATACAGTCACTTACCTAGTTTGTCGAAAGGTGGAGAGAAGCCAGAGACATGATTATAAGAATTATTTGACATTTGAGCGGTAATATTGTTAGCTACTCATGTTTATATTAGTTTTTCCAACTGTGCTTCTTTTCTACTTTGTTGCTTCTTTATCCTACTCTGCTTGTATGCTTTGCATGATACTTTGAACATTTGTTGATCCAAGACTTAAAAATCATTGCCTTTTCATGTATATTTCGGTCTATAATAACTGCTGACTATTATGTCTTCTCTCTTTCACATGACTTGTTTGCACAGAGATAAGCACTCCAGAGGAGTAATCTCCAGAGATTACTTGTTCTTTTCTTTTTCTTTTTTTTTGGGCAATAGTTTATGTAATATGGTTTTCGATAGTCTTCATTTGGAAGGCATAATTCTTGGTTTGATTATTTATATTTCATTCAGTGCAGAGATATTTGACCTATTTGTTTAGTTGGAAACTAGGCAAATAGTAATGCAGTGGCTAACATCATGATTTTGAAACTAGTTGGTAGTAATAGTTCAATTTATTGTGAAATCTGACTGCTTATTGGCTGGAATAAACTGAATTTACATTACCTGTTACTCTATCTTGAAGTTGGAAAGTGCCTACTATGATACTTCACTTTGAGCTATGACACTGTTGTTTTTATAGACAACTTGCACTGAGTTATGAAATTTTAGCTCTGCATGTTATGATTGTTTTAAATTGTGTCTTACAGGTGGATACTTTAATAGTTCCTCAGGACAAGGCTCTCAGTCTGATGGAGATTCTCCAAATACAACAGTTGATTCCAATCTTCTACTTTTCTTTTTCTTTCTTTACCATTTCTTCAGCTAACCTATGATAGTTGTAGATATTTGTTGGAGGGCTCGATCCGAATGTCAGTGATGAAGATCTGAGGCAGCCTTTCTCACAGTATGGTGAAATAGTATCTGTGAAAATTCCAGTTGGGAAAGGATGTGGATTTGTACAATTTGCTAACCGGTACTTTTTGGGTCCAATTCTGATTTATGCTGGTACTGTGCGTACCAGTTCTTCTGCAGCTAGTTTAGTTACAATGTTTTTAATTACAAGAATATTTTGTACAGAAATGATGCTGAAGAGGCATTGCAGAAGTTGAATGGTACTACGATAGGAAAACAAACTGTGCGTCTCTCTTGGGGGCGTAATCCAGCAAATAAGCAGGTTGCTACTTTCTCTTTTCTTTGTTTATTCCTATAAACCTTATTTCTTTTAATTTTTCCTCCATAGATGCTTTGGAAGAAATTAGCAAAATAAATGTCTTCTATTGATTTACCATTTACTTTTTGGAGAAATGAAGAAGGGAAATTTATAATATCAGGAGATAGATGTTGAATAGTTTTCTTAAGAGTTTTATTTATTTCTTCTCTATTGCTCTATAATCATTTGAGTCATTGACTGGCAGCAAAAGGTTATGCTCTAAATTCATTCCAAGATGGTCATAATTTCACAATGATGTCCATTCGGAATCTTGAAAACCATTCAAAGAGTTTTTACTCCTTTCTTTCTTTCTGGATCTATCTTCTTGATTGAGGGACCTATATACAGATACTTTTCACAACCAACTTGTACTGTTCACGAGAATTTTGCTATTTGACAAGTGAACTAGCATCTTATGGTTCACAATTTGAATGGGGCTTTCCGCGAAGTATGTTATTTTGGTAGCTGTAATTATTTCTTACTTGATAAGTTGGGTTCTTGCAGTTGAGAGGTGAATTTGGAAACCAGTGGACTGGGGCATACTACGGAGGGCACTTTTATGATGGCTATGGGTATGCGCTGCCACCACCTCATGACCCAAGCATGTATGCTGCAGCAGCTGCTGCTTATGGGGCCTATCCCATGTATGGAACACACCAGCAACAAGTGAGCTGAGTAGCTTTAGCTGCTCAGGGCAACAACAGTCAACAGATTGTAGGCACATTGGTGCTTCCTCTTTTATCTGTTGAGAGTAATATTGCTTGGGAATTTAGAATTCTGTTATTCCCTCCATTCTGGAGAGGAACTGAATTTTGATTAGAAATGAGGTAGTTTGTCTAGGGGGTTGGTTAAACATTTATTTTAGGATTGTGAACTTGACAAGTGGAACTTCTTAAACTTGAATAAAATCATTTTGACACGAAATGCGAATACTTGATTTGATGCTTCCATGCATCAACAATTTGCTCATAATCGATCTCGAGCTCGAGCTCGTCTCTTCTTTAATGCCTGCTGCAATTTGATTCCTCCACTGCTGCATACTATGATTAATATCTTTTGGAAAGAAAAACATCAGGGCCTGTTGAAAACAAAGAAAGAAGAATTACAACTCGAGTCAGGATAAATTTGAATTAGTACGGATGATTCTTGATGAGCAGAACTGGTGAACTAAAGCTAATAATGCATCCCAGCCAGGATCATTGTCAATTTCAAAAGAAGAATGGAATTGGATTTTGAAACCATTTTGCTAAAACTATGCATCAACATCAAAGTGCGTTGATAATTTGATAGGAACATTTTAAGTTTGACAAGAATTTATGTGAAACCGTATGAGAAGCAATTAATGACAATTGAAATCGTAGTTCTAATATTCTGTTATTTTTATTGCGTTTTAAAATTGTGATTAACTCCCGTGTCCCTAGAAGAGTTTTTCACAAAAATTGTTTTCCAAAAAAGGAAAATAGAGAAAAGGCAACAATGCCAACAATACACGATTCATTTTTTTGTTTATTTCTTTCTTTCTGCTTCATTATGGGGCACACAGCAGTTTTATCAGGTCCTGCTGGGAAGTCGGGTAGCACCACAACAATTCCACCAAAACTCACCTAATAAATCTAACCGTTGGATCACTTCTTGTTCAACTTAATTAACGGTTGAGATACTTCCCGATCAAAGCCATCATTTCGGGTAGTGGGGCCGGCTTTCCTTCCCCGTCTGCACGTAGAAGTTCCTGTCTGAAAATATCTGGATTAGTTTATTAATGAAATAATCTTGAACAGTAATTATATATAAGTTTAGTGGAGAAAACTATAAATTAAACAGAAAAGATGGGGTTAGGATTTGTTAGAGGCTTACATCTGGCTGTTTCTGCAATTCTGTGAGCTACACGTTAACACACACACACTCACACAGTAATGCCTTGCCTTTGTCTCTCCTCTCTTCGTCTCCCTCCTCCTCCGTCGTCTTCTCTGGAATTTCGCAGAGGAACTTCTCTCCGAGCTTCCTGTTCAGCTCCAGTGGCTTCCGCCGCCTCAACTTCGCAGCCGAAAGTCGTGGTCACGAGAGAACGCGGCAAGAACGTCAAGCTTATCACTGCTCTGGTACAATCACTCCGCTTCTCTGTCTCTTTTTGAGCAGTATACGCATACATTTTGACAAAAAATAAAATAAAAATATAGTATATATATATATATATATATATATGCGCATTGTGTGTTTGATATAGAATGCTTGATTTCTCTTTGCATTTTGTTGGAATTTGGAGTAATGTGGCTGTGATTTTAGAGTTGAATTATGTGTACTGAATTTCGAGTTCCCGTGCTGTATTTTGCGGAGTGATTTCCTTTTTAGGTTATTGTTCATACGTAGCCTCTGCACTGTTTTGTTCTGGTCTGTGAAGAGATGAGTACAATTTTACTTCGAGAATTATTATAGAAGACCAGGCCAGCTCCTGGAATCTGGAAACTATGCCTAGTTACAGCTCGTCTGGATAAATGGAGAAATCATGTTGTTCACCATTTATCTTAGCTGCAGAGTGACATCTCTGCTTGTATTGGTGTGATCTTTGGTTGTTTTGGATAATATAGCTTAACGAAGAATCTACTTCTTAAGAAAATGACGATGTCATTTTGTTAACATGAATGATTGTAGTAGGTACTCATAACCAATTAATTTTGAATGTCTGAATGTCTGAAAATAATAAACTTTAGCTCATTTTTCTGTTACGCGATTTACCATGGTTTGCTCAGGCAAGTCTCATCTCTATGGTTAAAGACTACGTTTCCCTCTTATGGATAACTTGACAGAGCAGACTCTATGCCATGCATTGCCTGGCCTGTCAACAAAGCATGGGTTCTTTCAGCCTAAGTATGCTTGTTAATGACTAAACTCTTTTGTTTCAGGTGTATTTCGCAGATTTAAACATATACCCCTGCTATATTATCCCGCCACATTCTTGATATTGTATAGGCCCAATGATATTTTGTGACTTGCATTCATTGTGTCAATAGGATATGTTCAGAATCCTTGCTATGCACAAACTAGATAAATAAAGATGACCAATTTTATTCTGGTAATTTTATTTTTACTGTGTGCGTAGTTATTTTCTGTGACTGCAACTGATTTTCAGTTGTAGTAGTAGTTTAGTTTATTTGAAAGATTATATAAAGTGCTGAATAGTTTCTTTATATCTCATCATGAGGCTTGTGTCTAATTAACTTTGGAAATGCATTGAATATACAACTAATGTTATATGTTTTGAAGATGGCTTTCTTCATCATTATGCTGCAGGAGAAGCACAGAGTTAATTGTCTGGAGCTTCCTCTTATCCAGCACATGCAATTACCTGATTCAAATAGGCTGTCATCTTTGTTAAGTGGTAAAGTGCATTGCTTGATTTCCCTAGGAATGCCTTGGTCACCCAAATGATCTCTTTATAAAAGAATAATCTTTACAACATATGGAGAGGGAGGGAAAGGCTTTGGTAGGACGGTTGGGTTGTGGGGGTTGAATTTTGGGTTTGGAATTCGACACGGGAGCTGCACATGTCATCAATAATGCATCTGTGTGATGTTTAATTGTTAAATTTGGTATTGTTCTTTGTGTTTGGTTATTAAATTTGGATTGTTTGTTAATTCCTTTCTCGTTCGTTGTGGCCGCAGACACTGCATTTGACTGGATCATTATAACTTCACCTGAGGCAGGACAAGTTTTCCTTGATGCTTGGAAGTAAGTTTTACTTTACTGTACCTTAAGTGGAAAGCAATGATTTTGTTTTGAACATCCTCAACCTTTAATATGTACCTGCTTATTTTTGGTACACTTTATCTTAATCTATCACAATATTCAGTTGATGAACTTCTAACAACTGTCTGCTACAGAGCAGCAGGTAACCCAAGCGTCAAGGTAGGTGTTGTTGGAGGTGGTACAGCTAGTATATTTGAAAAAATTGGACAAACATCAAAACAATACCTAGATATTGCGTTTACACCATCCAAAGGTAGGCATTAACACATATAGACCCTTTGACAATACGTTGAGGCATAGGTTTTATTTTTGGTTCTTGCCATTATGCCGTAGTTTCTTTTACACGGGATACATACAAATAGGCAAACACCTCTGTCTGACTGCAAATTTTGTTTTAATTGTAATTTTCAGCAACTGGTAAGGTTTTGGCTTCAGAGCTCCCAAAGCATGGAGATGAAAGATGTACTGTCTTATATCCTGCTTCAGCCAAAGCTAGCAACGAAATTGGTACGTGCTATTTTCATTCGTACTCTCTGATTTTCTTTGTTGTCTTCCCTTTTTTACCCTCTTTGAAAATTCTGCACACATGCTTGAAGGATAATAAGAAATTCTATAGTAAGTTGCTGAACAATGCAGAGAAGATTGTAAAAGTTTAGGTTTCCAACTCAGGCCAAGTTTAGGATATTGATTCAAAATTTGAGGGCATGGCTTAGTTAATTGATGGTGACACTTGAATCTACAATCCATAGATTCTAATTCAATGGAGTAATAACTATTAACCATTTAATTGGGTCTTTCTTTCCCTGCACTTTATCAGCTGATTCGCCTTCTTGTGCAGTTAGTCTTATCATTGTCAGAGCATTTTCCTTTTGCTGTTGGTTTTCTATACATGGATGAAAAACACAGAAAAGGCATACTAAAATGATGTGTTGCCTAATTTTTTCCAGAGGAAGGTCTCTCAGAGCGTGGATTTGATGTCGTTCGACTTAATACGTACACAACGGTAAATAATTGATTGACATTATCGATCAATTTTCCTCTCCAACCTTCATGACGAATTTAATTTTCCTTGTATGTCGATCTTATTTCTAGAATTCAACTTATGCAGTTGTTTGCTTCATTGCACATGTTTTACCGTTTCCTCCCATAATTTTAGTGGCTGCTCCTTGTTGTCTAGAAATACTCATAGTCTGTGTTACAAATATTTGTATCCTTGCTAGGATATCTTGACTACTGAGTTCTGGTGACAGATCAAAATGTAATTATTTACACCTCCAAGTTTGTTGATGTTGTTTTTTCTTCTTTTGCTAACTGCAAAGTGTTGAATTTTAGTATAGTTCAGTGTTGTTTTATTAACTTTAAGATTCCAGAGCAGAAGAATCCTGTAAGGTGTTCATTCCCAAGGGCTTAGTTTCCCACTTTAATCAATTTCCTCAGATTTACGAATATCAGTCAGAGACAGATTTTTATTGGCATTTCCTTTTTGGCAGCAATTAATTGTCTTGTAAAGTTAGTTTTCTCTATTACCTGGGGAATGAATAAGTTATTGCATTTGCTGCTCCTTGCGGCCAAGTCCTTATGTTAGTTGCCCTTTTGTTCTTTGTATGTTTGCTTTCTTTAGTTGTTGCAGCCTCTGAATTCCGTCTAATTACTGCAGGTGCCTGTCGAGCAAGTTGATCAGAAGGTTTTGAGACGAGCACTCTCCGCTCCTGTTGTTGCTGTTGCATCACCTTCCACTCTGAGGTATATTAATTGCCCTTTTGATTACCTTGTTATGCTTTTTCTTGACTTCAGAATATAGAATATACCAGCCATTTCACGTATTAGAAACCTGTTCGTGTATGGTATGGACTACACTTGGATCGGTTCTGCTGATTATATCAGATACCATCATTCGGTTCTGGTTCTTGTAGTTAATATCATTTAAATAATGTGAATAACATGATATAAATCTCTCTTTTTTTGTTCTTCTGGATGCTTTACCTTTTTTATGTTCTAACTGACATTAATACTGCTGATTTTTTTATCTATTCTTAATATAGGGCATGGGTTAATCTTATTCCAGAATTGGAAAGGTGGGGTAATGCTGTTGCTTGTATCGGTGAGACAACTGCTTTGGCTGCAAAAAGACTGGGGTTAAGAAATGTATATTATCCAACGGATCCTGGTCTTGATGGGTAATAGTTTTCTTGTCAAGTGAATCCTACTTTCAACAAGTTCTTGATCTATCATTTGGATAAAGGTGCTATTTTTGCAGTGGCATGAAGGCTGAAAAGGAGTAGAATATGTATAATTTACCCCTAAGTTTCTATCACACCAGAATGAATGATCAGAATCCAGAAGTTTGAAAGTTTATAACATTTCATCTTTCAGTTTTTTTATGAGTATCGACTCCTTTAAGCGTTCACTTCTCTTGACCGCCACCTCATTCTATGACCAGCGCAATTTGGCATCCTCTAACCTCCTGTCCTCTTTGCTGTTCTCTTTAGTGACTACTTCAAAGCAGTCTTAAAATCTTAAAATTTTCTTTTCTTAGGTCAAAGCCGAAACTTTATTGTTAAACCTTGCTCTGTCTTCCTTTGCTCCACTGTAGTCTTGTGTTTCATATTATTCTTTTAATTGTAACACACACTATAAAAATGACCAATCATTAACTACTACTGCATATCTTTGTTCAGGATAGACAAAGAGTATTCCTGTTTTTTTGTCACATAATATGTGGTTGTAGTTATGGTGTCTTAAGTAACTCTGGATTCAGTTGAAGTAATTGTTAATCACATTTTTAGGTGATAGCATATTTTATTGTCTCTTTGCAGGTGGGTTGACAGTATTCTGGAAGCCTTGAAAGTTCATGAGCAAGTTCAGATACTTTAAGTATATTTTGCCAATGGCCTTTCAACCATCCAGGTAGATAAGATAGTCCTATACCTAACTGCTATTTTGGTAGATGCACCGGTAAAGTGGAGCACAAACCTGCAGGTGAAGATGGAAAATCTAGTGCATCTTTCAGCAGGTTGGGTATGCTTTCAGAAACAAGAGAGAGAACATGTTGACAGTTTAACGGCAAATGTTCATCATTCCGGTTACGAGCTAGACTTAATGCAAGGCCATTATTCTGCGGTGTATGGAAGGTTTATTTTTTCAGTCCTTAGAATGGTGCGCTTGAAGGATTCTTTAATAGTACATTTCATTTGTCTTGTACATTTCAGATGTTATCTCAATGCTTCTATCTTTGACTAAACAATGGCTGGCCGTCCTGTAAATTGTAATTGTGCAAGGAAATTTTCTTCATTTCTGCTGAAGATACAGTCGTTAAACAATCTGTAATTTCAGCATCTCAATTGTGTTCTGATGTTTTTTTTTTCTCAATATTCTAAAAGTTGACTGAATGTATGTAATAGTTTTGTCGCAGTGTTGTTGGACTAAGTTTGACTAGAGGCATTATTTGCAGTCACAAATATATAGATGATATATGTCTGTGTTTACATGGAATCAGATAACGTACTGAGATATGGTTTCAAGTGATAGAACATGCTCTTTGCTGAATATATTTTACTGGTTTGGAGTCCGAACGAGTAACAATATCAAATAGAGGGGGAACTTTTCTCAGGAAGAAGTTTTCCATCTAGGAAAGATGAGATCATAGTGAGTGCACGTTGTGGTTGGTAGCTGGGAACTTCATGTCCAGCCCCCCTTAGAGTAGCCAATACAAGTCCTCTGTACCCAACCACGTATCCTCCAACCTGCAAGTATCATGAGGTAACTGAAACAAGCGCTTTGTCTTTAATTTGTTTTCACGACATTATGCAATTTGAGCACTAAATATTTACCTCGTCGGCAGAATACCATGCACGCCAAGGAGTTTCTATTGGAAGTTTCATGCTGTTTATGCAATACCTGGTGGTGGTCACACTGACTACCCCATCCATGTCACCGCTGCAAATGGAGGTACATTTTCAGTAGCTTTCTGCTTGTGTGTGTGTGTGTGTATTTGGACTTATTATAAACACTTCCTGACGATGAAATGTTTGTGCTTGTTCTGGAGCTCATTATATACAGTACGTACCTATATAGCCAGATTCTCATGCCATTTGCAATAAGCTGCTTGATCAAAGGCAGAATGGTTTTTGGTCTGCCGTTCCAATACCCGACACTGTACACATTAATGTTTGTAGCAAATGTTAGCTCTTGTTTTCTATTTGCTTTTATAATGTTTTTGTTTGTGAATTCTAATGCTAAACGTGACATAATTTTGACCCGGTGATCTATAGAACGAATCATCGAAATACCTGCAAAATCCCATTCAGTATGGGGAAGAGTATGAAGAGCTTCTTGCACCTCGACTCGGTTCAGATACGAGCCCACGTAATCCTCAGAGCAAGGATCGAATTCCTTTATCTAACAATGATAAAAATCAGAGGATTAACGTTAGGGTGAATGAGACAGAATTCCAATTTAGCTAAAGATTTTTCGGCACTCCCAATTTTTGATGGGGTTTTATGAACAAATGGACGTATAATGTTAAAATTGATGAGTAACTTGCATGCTGCAGGAAACGCTTACTGAATCAGAGGTTTTCTTCCAATCCGAATGGCAAAAGGGAGCATAAATGTTATATAAATAAATTTGGTCTCGTTCAATATCTCCTTGTTCCTGATAATGTTCACATGTAGATGAATTGTTCCCAGATGAATAATCACAGTGCTTGTCAATATTTGCATAGGTTTCGTCCGAGTTCATGGCATGAGTCCACAAAAAGTTGTACATATCGTTTACGAATTATGAATGTATGCATTTCCAACCTGCATCACCAATTTATGCTAGTTTGAGGGCTTGGAGAAATATTTCATTTTTGACTCACGGCAATGCCTTTCAGATTAATGAATGTTTCACTGGATTTTTTGTTCATTGCAAGAATAGTTTGGGCAAGCTGACGTGCGTAATGTCCGGCATAGCTGTCTCCTGTTATGTAAAAATCTCGATTCTTGTATTCAGGGAATCTCTCTAACCAGTTTACTAGAAAGGTATAAGAATCTGCAGCAGTGCTGCGGTCACCCAATGCCTATGAACAAGGTTGGAGAGTATTTATTCAAACAATGTATGAAAGTGAACTTTTTTGGTCATGACAGTGTGTGAGTTCGTATCCAATACCACAAGTTTGAATGCATTTCTGATGCCCTGCTTTTATATATAAAATGAATAATTAATTATAGTTAAAATTGTTAAATTCGGAATTACTTATATGAACCAGTTATTGCTTCAAGAAACGAGCTCTTTGATTTAAATTGCCATTGCACCTCAGTTTTCACTCTTTCAGAACTACAATCGACACAGTTTGATTATTTTGGCATAAAACCATCAAGTCCTTACGTGGATCAATCATGATTAATGGTTCAACTGTTGAAGAAGCAATGCAAGGACTACTGCACTGTTAATGGTGGACATGGCCACCATGCATTCTCATGACTGGAATTGGTATGGACCCTATTGATGGCTTATGATTTGCAGTCCAATATTCAGAAGGTTCTACCATTAGCAATAATGGGCAGACCAAATCAAGATTTTTCGAATGCCGAACATATAAGTCGATAGTTTTGTCCTATTCAAGCTATAGCCCAGATTTTAATGCAAACCACTGGCCTTAATATGAGAGCAGCCCATCAACATTTTTCAGTCTTACAAACCAGAACCAACAAAGCCCAAATGCATCCTCAACTTCTTTCTTTTCTTTTTTTTTTTCTTTTTTTTTTTTTTTTTTTTTTTGATATCTCAGGTTCCTAACACTACAACTCCGTGTCTTCCCACCACTTCATTGTTGTTGAGTCAGACTAATCCTGGGCCTCAAACCAACCGTCCCCTAGCCAGCTGAGGATGTAAAGCGCGGGATGTGCACGCAATGGGGTACTAATCTTACGGTAGCAGCCCAAGCTGGGTACCAGGGCCAGTCTTCAGTCATTGGTCACCAAGTCACACACCTCCCCACCCGAAGTGTTGACGATGCTCCTCCGAGGAATTCCGACCCCACACGGCCTCACTCCTGCGCACAAGCCACCATAATTTTTCTTCCATAGGGTCAGTCTTCAGTCATTGGTCACCAAGTCACACACCTCCCCACCCGAAGTGTTGACGATGCTCCTCCGAGGAATTCCGACCCCACACGGTCTCACTCCTGCGCACAAGCCACCATAATTTTTCTTCCATAGGGCCAGTCTTCAGTCATTGGTCACCAAGTCACACACCTCCCCACCCGAAGTGTTGACGATGCTCCTCCGAGGAATTCCGACCCCACACGGCCTCACTCCTGCGCACAAGCCACCATAATTTTTCTTCCATAGGGCCAGTCTTCAGTCATTGGTCACCAAGTCACACACCTCCCCACCCGAAGTGTTGACGATGCTCCTCCGAGGAATTCCGACCCCACACGGCCTCACTCCTGCGCACAAGCCACCATAATTTTTCTTCCATAGCAGTCCCCGGGGAAACTTAGAGCATTTCACAAATACTCCTTCTTCACCTATTTAAATGGGTGAAGATTGGTCCAGGTGGGATTCGAACCCTGGTTACTAGGGTGGAATCCCACCTGTGATACCAGTGAGCCAAGCTCAACCGGTAACTTCTTTCTTTTCTCCTTAGTGTTGTTGGTAAATTTTTAAATACATATATATTGTTTCTGAATCACTGTGGGAATTGTTCCTTGATTCCTCCTATAAATGGAGTTGTTGTGCAAAAGCTTGGCAGTTGAATCTGGTGGATATGCTTGTTTTGCCGATGCCAAGGCAAAATTCTTTGCAAGAAACAAGCACAAGTTTATGGCAAAAATGTGGGAATGATGTTTTCATTTAACAAGATATATATACAAGGGGACCATTCTTTCATGAAAGCTGGCAAAGTAAAAATCAAGAAACTAACAGACACTAAAAACTGGGCTATACACATAATGTTGTTATTAGTTTTGTTCTTGTCCATCTGTTCAGTCCAGTGTTGATATTGTCTCATTAGATGTTTTTTTCCAATATTTAACGTTTCGTTTCTATATATTCTTTCACGAGTGAGTAAACCGAAGCCCTGCTGGTAATTCTATTTGTTAATGATTTAGATGATTAGCAAATTAAGAAAGAAGAGATATTGCATGTCTATTTGTCCTTTATTTTCTTTACTTTTTTTTTTTTCCATCTATTATAACTTTATCATAAGTTGATATAACCCATATGCATGGTTGTTTGGTCATGACTACTGTATTTCCTTTTTCTTTGTTCATCTTTCATTTTCAACTTTGTAACTACTTCTTCAAAAGCTGTGGCTTGTGAGGTTATCGATCACCTTGCTGGAAAAGCTAAAGGTACAATCCAAAAGATTCTGATGAATTTTCTTGATGTGCATTGAAGTATTTTTTTTTATGCCCTTTTAAGCAAATATCATGCAGATGCAAATTTTTTTTAGCAGTAGATTTGGGTTTAAGCATATACATATGGATAAAGATTTCTCTTCTGCAATAAGAAATTCTGGACAATGTTTCCCTTTTTAACTTGATATTATTATCAACTAGGCAGACTCCATTGATTGTCTGCTTCTTACATTATTATTCTTTCTTATTATTTTCTTTCCTCTAATGTACAAGCAGCATATACAGAAATTCATGTTGTAGTTATCATAGAATTTTGGCACGGCCGACTTCTCTCATTGAGGAAGCACAATGATGTCAAGAAACATGCTTGGATATTATTACATATTGCTTCATTTTTCTTATCACAAACAACAACAACTAAGCATTTATCTCACTAACAATACTCCTGTCTTATTCTTTACACAATATTTAATGTAATTCATATTATAGGGTTTAGTAAAATTTTTAAGTCAACTGCCAGATTGTCAGAAACCTTCATAATTTTTTCGGGTTTAGAACTAGATACTTACAACCAGACAAGACTGCTTATAACTAAGCGAAGGGAGTTCATTTTTCTCATCAAGCAATAATTATAGTTAGCCAATCAAGAACAAATGAGTGAATTTAATTCCTGAATGTGATTTGTTGTTGTTAGTGAAACTCTTACATATAAACTATATACAAGATATCATGGTAATATTTAAGACAGTTTAGCAGTATTTAGTTATAAACA
The DNA here is from genome assembly GCA_016586305.1 of Ophiorrhiza pumila. Lineage (NCBI taxonomy): Eukaryota > Viridiplantae > Streptophyta > Magnoliopsida > Gentianales > Rubiaceae > Ophiorrhiza > Ophiorrhiza pumila. Next base: position 3,123,045 of record BLIW01000010.1, on the reverse strand, counting down.
ATTTCAGATAGATAAAAGTGGCTTTTGGTTGGCATCTCTGAATAATAAAAAAAAAAGAGCAGACTTTTCAGCATGTGTTTGCTTTTGACCTTTTATCATGGTTGCACCAACAAGACATTGTTTCTGTATTCTAACTTGGCCTCATGCTCAGGAAAAGCAGGACTCAGAAACCCATGCATGAAGAAGAGTCTGGGGACCTCCAAAGACAGGAGGACCACAACAATGTTACAACTTTTGACCCTTAAACCAATTATCATTTCTTTTTTTTCTGCTTTTCTTTGATGAAAATTGGAAACTTAATTTTTTTTTTGGGGGGATTTCTACAGTTTTTCACCTTACATGGTTTCTACCCAGAAAATAAATTGTGGTAGACTAGGTTTGTGTGCCCACCAAAAATCCATTGCATTTTGGATTAAGGCACATAAGAGGTTTTAATGTACATGCATGCCTATTAAAACTACACTATGGAACTTCATTTGCATCTTTCTTGTAGATATTTTTCATTCTATCTAGATCATTAAAGTAAATTCTGCAAACCATCTAAGCTTTGCTTTGCCAAATGCAAATATAGTCGATCATGATTTTAGTTGCATTATGCTGTATAATTGATTTGGAATTATCAAAGAAACGCATCCAAAGAATAAGAACAATTAACGTCTTGATTATAAACAGTTTCGAATAATATAAAAAAAAACATGGAGTTGAAAGATGAAGAAAAAGATTGGTAATTAATGATAGAGGTACAATAATTTGATTGTATGACTATGACATCAATTCAATTTCATCATAAAAAAGAGTCATACATTGTACCCTAAAAAAAAAAAAGTCCCCCACCTTAGGAAACTTGAACAACAATTTCTTGATCCTCATGGGGTTGTGGTCCTTTTGGAATGGGAAATGGGAAGGATGATCATCATCATGTTTATGGTTTATCCGTAGACAATGATACACCTTCTTCATTAGGACCAAACCAAAGAGGATCAAATGAACTAATGAAGCATCCAAACCTTACCTTAATTTTTCTGCTGGCCTGTTAAATTCTCTTCCTTCCAAACTTTTATTAATAATCATTCCTTTTTGTCTTTGGCCCAATCCCAATAATCAATCTCTACCTAGTTTTTGAATCACAACAAAAATAGTGGATAGAGGGAAAATGATGAAGTCATTTGCTATAACTATTAAACTTCATAGCTCATTTTGTAATTTAACTAAACTTTAGTATTGATTGAGTAATTTAACCAAACTTCACAAAAGCTAATAAATGTAATATTAACCCAATAGTTTATCTCGCCCTTATGAAAACACCTCTTTTTTTTCCCATTAATTGTTGAATAATCCCATAATTTAAGAGCTGAATTTTTCTTCAACGTGCAAAAAACTCGCATGTTCATTTTTAAGGAAAAGAACGTGGCTTGTCTTCCCAAAGAATAAAAAAAACTCTTCTTGATGATGACTAAATGATAAGAGTTAATGTCCAATTAGAATAGTTTCAAGTGTTTGGGGTGTGTTAACTGCATATAAATTATGGAAGCAATAGAGAAAATGCATGATCTGTAGCCATGAAAGAACATGAGAAAAAGAAGTCACTGAAGTTGTGGGACAAGGGATCTTTTCAATAATAAAACGATGTTGGTAAAGATTCTCAACAGTTCTAACAAAGATGCAGCACATCATTTACCTGCCCATACTATATATTGTACTTGTTTACTATTTGTGCTTTAATGGAGGCCGGTTAGATTACCGTATTAATTAAGATTAAATCAAATTAACAGGATTAGACAAAAAAGTGGTTGAGAGTGGAATTTAAGGAAATGGGTTCGATTAGTTGTTTTGTTGCCATTCTTAATTTGATATTTCAAAAACAAGGAATGCATTACCGTTTGTGTGGAGTTTTCATCATCTATTATTTGAGTACGTCCTGCAATATAAGAAAATAAAACCTGACCTCTAAAAGAGTCGCTTAAAGTTGGAAGAAACCAATCTTTTCCGTCAAGATGTCGCTTTTAGTAGCACAAGAAGTATTTTACAGTGAAAGATGTGTCGTGAAAGAAAATTATTAAACGTGACTATTTACCCAACGCTTTCACTAACCTTCATCGTTCAGGACCGTTTGGAGACCAAGCAGCATGAGAAATTGGGATTTAACTGATAAAAATATTGTTAAGGATATGTATGCATGAATGGTCACAAGATTCACGGTTTCTATATATCTATATCCTTTTTAAGGAAATTAAGATGATCCCATCCATAGATCTCCCATTTGAATTTGCTACCATTATGACACACAAAAGAGCAAGCTTTCATGCATGTTTAACATGTTACTGATCACCAAAATATTGATTGGCAGCTTCTTTTATATGAGTTGCATTGAACTCAAATTCAATACTTTTAATAATGGGCTGCAAGTTTTAGTGTTTTCTTACTAAAATCTAAAGGATCGATCTTACTTTCTGGAATTATTGAAAGCATGAATGAATTTGTGTTGAGAAATAATGATTTTGATAAGTTAATGTTGAGATTTTCATTTCTGCAGTGGATGATCTGCAATATAAGTAATGTAAATTGCTTGAATCCTCTATGAGTGATAGTGTTAATTTGGCTTTGATGCGATGGACATTTCATCTGTCACACCCAGGATACAGCAAGCATCGCTGTCGGGCGGAGTAGAAAACATTGTTTCTTTTGTCTGCGATCCAAATAGCATTCTTGTATTTTTGAAGTTCTGGTCAAACAAATTATATAATTCTAAGTATATAAAAATAAAATTAATTAAGTTCAGTGAGAGTTGGAGATTCCTGGACCTTATGTTATGTCAAATTGTCAATCAAAATAATTTTCAGAAAACCTCAATTTTAAAGGTTATAACGCACTTATTTTAATATAAAATGACAAAAAAAATACTGATTTTAACTATTTTTTCTTCTATTTTCTCGCTCACATTAATTGTGAATATGCATAATTGTAAACGGTGTAAAAAAATATCAAATTTAAATTTTTTACCAAATTTTCATTTTCATGAACTATAACAGTATCTTAGCACAAAAATGGCAAAATCTAAAAATGTATTAATTTTGACTTTTTTTGTACCATTTTTTGCACCCACCCCAATTGTGAATATAAATTCTAGTGAATATTGTCAAAAAAAAATTAACATTAAAATTTTCACAAAACCTCTATTTTTTATGAGTTATAACACATGTATTTTGGTTAAAAATAGCAAAGTAAAAAAAAAACTTGTTGATTTTAGCTTTTTCCTACTATTTTTAACACATATTTCAATTGTGAATATGCACTCGATTTTTGTGCATTCTAAGGTTCTTGTGTAAGGATGGAATTAGAGAATATCCATTGTCCAAAAAATTAAATTAATATACTGGAAGTGGCTCTCCCCACCCCATTATCATAGGTTATGCTAAAATAAACAAAACATTTTTATAAACGGTGTTAAAAAGGTGAAATTTAAACTTTTCACAAAATTTTCATTTTTCATAAGTTATAACTCACACATTTCAGTCAAAAATGACAAAATTCAAAAACGCGTTGATTTTGACTTTTTTGTATTCTTTTTTGCACCCACCCCAATTGTAAATATACATTCTAGTGAATATTGTAAAAAAAAGTGAAAATAAAATTTTTCACAAAACCTATATTTTTTATGAGTTATGACACGCGTATTTTAGTTAAAAATGACAAAGTAAAAAAACATTTTGACTTTGACTTTTTCCATACTGTTTTTTACCTACTTCAATTGTAAATATGCATCATTGTGAATGGTGTCAAAAAAATTGTGAAATTTAAATTTTTTTACCAAATTTTCATTTTCATGGGCTATAACACGTATTTTAGCAAAAAATGACCAATCTAAAAACGCATTGTTTTTTTTACTTTTTTGTATAATTTTTTGCACCTACCCCGATTGTGAATATGCATTCTAGTGAATATTGTCAAAAGAATTAAAAATGAAAAATTTCAACAAACTTCCATTTTTTATGGCTCATAACACACATAGTTTTTGGTTATAAATGGCAAAGTAAAAAAACGTGTTGATTTTGACTTTTTTTCTACTATTTTTTACACATATTTCAATTGTGAATATGCATTCTAATCAACGGTGTTAAAAAAGTGAAATTTAAAATTTTCACCAAATTTTATTTTCCTGAGTTATAACTCACTTATTTCAGCGAAAAATAGCAAAATCTAAAAACATGTTGATTTTGACTTTTTTTATATCATTTTTTGCACCCACCTCGATTGTGAACATGCATTCTAGTGAATATTGTCAAAAAAAGGTGAAAATAAATTTTTTCTCAAAACCTCTATTTTTTTCTGAGTCATACGTATTTTGGTTAAAAATGACAAAGTAAAAAACATGTTAATTTTGACTTTATTTATATTATTTTTTCACCCACCTCAATTATGAACATGCATCCTTGTGAATGGTGTAAAAAAATGTAAAATTTAAATTTTTTACTAAATTTCTATTTTCATGGGTTAAAAAAAACACGATATTTTAGCCAAAAATCAAAAAATTCAAAAACGCATTGATTTTGACTTTTTTGTATTATTTTTTACACCCACCCCAATTGTAAACAAGCATTCTAGTGAATAATTATGAGTTATAGCACGCGTATTTATGTTAAAAATGACAAAGTAAAAAATATGTTGATTTTGGTTTTTTTCCTACTATTCTTTACACATATTTCAATTGTGAATATGCACTCTAATGAACGATGTAAAAAAAAGTAAAATTTAGATTTTTCATCAAATTTGTATTTTGCATGAGTTATAACTCACATATTTCAGCAAAAAAATGGCAAAAATCTAAAAAAATGCATTAATTTTGACATTTTTTGTACTATTTTTCGCACTCATCTCGATTGTGAACATACATTCTAGTAAATATTATAAAAAAAGTGAAAATAATAATTTTTACCAAACTGCTATTTTTTATGGATTATAGCACACGTATTTTGATTAAAATAGTAAAGTAAAAAAATATGTTGATTTTAACTTTTTCCATACTGTTTTTTCCATTACCTCAATTGTGAACATGCATCATTGCGAACAATGTCAAAAAATGTGAAATTTAAATTTTTTACAAAATTTTCATTTTCGGGTTATAACACACGTATTTTAGCAAAAATGACAAAATCTAAAAACACATTGATTTAATTTTTTTGTACTATTTTTTGCACCCACTCTGATTGTGAACATGCATTCTAGTGACTATTGTCAAAAAAATTAAAAATTAAAAATTTAACAAAACTTTTTAATTTATTTTTTATTTTTTTATGAACCAGAGGTTAACCGCCGGTTTTATCCAACGGCTAATTAATCCTGGCCGTGTATTTTTTTTTAAAAAAATACCGGCGGTTTTGAACCGCCGGTTTGCGGTTCACAGATGTGAACCGGAATCGGCCCGTAAGGGCCGGTTCTGGTTCACAGTTTGGGCCCGACATGGACCGGTTCCAATTTTGGGCCTAGCCCACCAGGCCGATTACGGGCCGGTTTCAGTTAAAATCGGAACCGGAGTCATGGCTAACTCACCCCGATGTGAACATGCATTTTAGGGAATATTGTAAAAAAAATAAAAATAAAAATTTTCACCAAACCTCCATTTTTTATATATTATAACATATGTATTTTTTTTTTGTTTCAAAATAGCAAAATAAAAAAATGTGTTGATTTGATTTTTTCATTCTATTTTTTTTACACATAGTTCAATTGTGAATATGCATTTTAATGAACGGTGTCAAAAAAAGTTAAATTTAAAATTTTCACGAAATTTCTATTTTTCATGAGTTATAACTCACGTATTTCAGCCAAAATGGCAAAATTAAAAAACGCATTGATTTTGAATACTTTGTACTGCTTTTCGCACCCATTCTAATTATGAATATGCATTTTAGTGAATAGTGTCCAAAAAGTGAAAATTAACATTTTTGACAAAATTCAAATTTTTATGGGTTATAACACACGTATTTTGTTTGAAAATGGCAAAGTAAAAAACATGTTGATTTTGATTTTTTTCCTACTATTTTTTCACACACCTCAATTGTGAATATGCTTCCTTTTGAACGGTGTCAAAAAATGTGAAATTTAAATTTTTTATCAAATTTTCATTTTTATGGGCCACAATATGTATTTTAACAAAAAAAAATGTCAAAATATAAAAACACATTGTTTGGGTTGACGGTGTCAGTCAGAGGTTGACTGGTATCGGTCAATCGCCATTAATCGTCATGGTCACCACCGGTCGGCCGGATTCCAATAGTATTCCTTCTAAATGGCAAGAATTCGACCAGACAATGGCAATGGACGGTGGCGATCAACGACGGTTAACCAGCGACAGTCAACCTTTGATCATCACCGATCAACTCAAACAAAGAAAAAAATTTAAAAATTAAAAGATGTTGAAAAGTCTAAAATGCTCTCATTTTGTTGTTATAGAAGTTAAAAATTTTTATTTTGAAAATTGAATATAAACAAACATGTTGTTTTAAAATGATATACGAAATGAGTTAAAAATCACTATCCAAAAGACTATTATATTTTCATTGTCAATTAAGATTGCTAGGCACTCGAAGTCAAGTTTTGTGGAGTGACTTCTCCTTCTTCAAATTTCCTTCCATTTTTCATTGGAGATTGTTGAAGAATAGCGGTTTGGAATTTATACAAAATCACATCAATAATAATTCACAAAGAATGAATTTGAAGCGTGTTAAACTTTTTTTTAAAGAGTTTATTACCCCAAACCTTCAAAACCCTTTTGATGTTTAACCTATATTACAAATTATTTTCCAACAGAGTTTAATTCATTCAAACTTAAAAGAATAGAGTGTTGGACTCATCTTCAATATCAATAATTGAGTACAATTATAATAACATAATTTTTTTTAAAAAAAAGATTCATATCTTAGGTGTGTCGAAGGGCTCTAATATAGTAATTTTTTCTTAAAAAAAAAGAAATACAAACAATATCATATATAAATTAATCTGCATTGATCTTAAAAAAAAAAAGAAATACAAACAATATCATATATAAATTAATCTGCATTGATCTTAAAAAAAAAAAGAAATACAAACAATATCATATATAAATTAATCTGCATTGATCTTAAAAAAAAAAGAAATACAAACAATATCATATATAAATTAATCTGCATTTAGAAACCAATACTGATTTGAACATTTTTTCTTGTGCCATGCATATACGAATCCATGTCAAGCATTTGGCTTCTTAAATAACTCAAAGCATTTTTTAATATTGTGCATTTCTCATTAACAAAAACCTTACCGTGCACGGAGACACTCCTGTCTTCCCCTCATTTTCTCCCATTCTTTAATTAACATACATAACATTATCATCACAGGTCTAATGTCTCCATTTAAAAAAAAAAAAAATTATATTTATGTTTCCATCATTCCATGTACGTGTCTTATCCTAGTAATTACTTGGAAAGAGCATGTTCCATTATAATATAAAATTTTAGAAAACAAAAATTGGTTCAATTTATCATTGCCGTACCGTGTCAATCAATCATTTCTACCAATATTTTTTCTTGCAATTTATTTTGAGGTCACAAATAGGACTTGTTATATATAAATCAATATAAATCAAAATATGTGTTTAGACATAATATAATAGGAAAATATAATTCATATAGTTGAATATACATAATTACAAAAAGTCTTAATTATTGGTGTTATTATTTGAAAGTTACGAAATTTAAATATAACACATAAATTAATTTAGGAACAATACTACATATAATAACAAATAAATGTCGTTTTGTGCAAATGATCATCTAGGTAATGTCAATTTCGTAAGCAAACCCGAATAGTCAAAGGAATCAGAATTTTTAGATTAAACCTTTTTTTCCCCCTTAAAGTAGTACATAAATTAAAATCCAAAGAATAATGGACGCCCCGACATCTCTTTCTTTAAACAAGAAAGCATAATGATCAAAGGTTTTTGGTTACAAAACCTTAATGTATTATTGTTAATAACCAATTTTTAAGTAGTCACTCTCACGTGGCTATTAGTGGTTTTGTCCATTTCATAAATCTTATTAAACTATCATCACCTCTTTGTCCATAATAATTATTATTATTATGACTTCCCACCGAATTTATATATATATATATTTGAATATTATGATGAAAACAAATGGAAACACACAAATAAAAAGATTCGGTGGGAAGTCAAAATAATAATAATTATTATGAACAAAGAGGTGATGATAGTTTAATAAGATTTATGAAATGGACAAAACCACTAATAGTTTAATAAAATTTCCACTTTTAATCTCCTCAGTGGAAAATAAAATTAAACCCTTCTGATCCTTCTTAGTTAGTGAGTATTTTGATTAATCCGAAGATTTCAAATCAAGGAAGGAAGCATTGGACATTTTAAGGCAACTCAAGATTTTTAAGGATTAATCCAAGAAATTAACATGTTATCAATGTGCCAAATTGTGTTCATAATTAATAAACGCTTTTATATATCTTTCTTCTTCTTAAGATCTAAAAAATTTAAATGAATTGATTTTTTTATCATCAAATTAAATTGGAGAAATGTATAATGTTGGATTCTTGTTTGTTAAGTCATTCAATGCATCGTAAAGTAATAAATCACAAAGCATATACATTAAGAAGATTATTCAAATATTAAAGAATTTCTTTCTTTGATTGTCGTATCACTCAATAATTTTATGGAATTCACGTTGGAAGTTTTGGTAGAGAAAATCATGACCTCCCCCGAAATGAATTTCATTTGTGGAATTTTATTAAATGTTTATGCATATTGCAGACTGAATATATTAAAAAAATAATCAAACATTACACACAAAAACTCTTATAAAATTGATTTATATATAGAACGTGATTCATATATGAAACGGACAATTAATGTCCGTTGAAATCGTGATTCTAATTTATTGAGATTTTTATTATAGTTAAAATCATGATTAACTCTTATTTCTCAAAAGGTGTAAATTCCGGACACCCAAACCGGGCCACGCTAGCCCTGCCCTGGGCCTGCACGTGACAATGATTAACTCTTATTTTATATATGAATCCGCTTCACAGGATATTAATTGAACATTACATGATACTACTTTAAAATAAGAAAAATTAAAGAAAATTGAACATTTTTTTTTCTTTGAATAAATAATATAACTATGAAGTGAAAAATTCTCATGTTCTTGAGAGGTCACCAATAAAATTAGTACGTATAAAACAAAATGGGCCTCGGGAGCATTACCAAATGAGTAAAACAATCAAATGAAAACAGTAAAGTAAAAGCCAGCGATCAAAAAGAGGAAAGCCCACGTTAATTCATTATGACACTGAAAATGGCTTGTATTTTTTTTAAACTAGATCTTATGTCCAATATTTATCGTGTCTTATTTTGTCTAACGTTCAAAACGACGTAGTTTTATTAAAATTAGGGACTAAATACATAAATATCACTAAAATTACTTTACAATTATTAGACCCTAAGAGATTATTGAACCCTATATTGGACAGAAGATCCCATGTATTTTTTTTTTTCTCTTCCTTTGGCAGGAGAAAACTGGCTTGTCGATTTGCATATAATTGTACAAGTGCACCATGATTCGCATGTTTTACTCACCTTTGTCACAATCCCAATCCTCATCACCATTTTTACTTGCTCATCCTGTTACAGAAAACACCAAAAGAGAACAGAACATTCATGCTCATAAATTTAATTAGCTTAAAGTTTTAATTAAAGCTCTGTACTCTTTTTTGTTTTTAAAGATTAAAGAGAAGATCTATCTATTTAAATCATTTAAACAAACATTCTTAATATCATAAGGGATTCTTATATTTAGTTAAAAGATGAAGAAAATTATTGCCAAGGATGCAAACATGGACTAACATTTCTTTGATGGATGATATTTCAATTTTGTACAAATAAATTTGGATAGTTTTTTTAATGTGATATGTTTATTCAACAGGTCCGAAACTAGAAAGAATGAGAGTTGCGATAGGTTGACAACTAGTATAAAATTTTATCACACTCTAAATATATAAATCACATTAAATATAGTGTAAATTACGGTGAATAAATGAGATTCATATAAATTACATTATCCATTTGTTTATTCAACAAACTCTAGTGTTCAATATGTTTACTTTGTTCTCACAATTATCAAATAGGAAGAAAATAAACCATACAATGCAATTTATCAACAAATAAATTACATTTCCTATGCAAGAGTTTTGGACAAGAACATAATTTTCTTATTTGTTTGTTTCACAAATGTATGATGGTTAATTAAAAAGACAGTTATGGTACAGCATATGGCAGATGTGCCACAGCTTGACCAAACTTTACAAAAATTGAAAAAAGAATCCCATCACACAATTAATAATTCATAAAATCTTTCAATAATTTATGCAGAGGCAGAAAGTACAGTTGTGAATTCTCTCCATGTGTCCATGTGTATATATAGATTGAGAGAGAGAGAGAGGGAGTGTGTGTTTTACAGAAGTATATGTAAAGAACTATATTTATCACTTTCATTGACATTGAGAAGTGGATTACTAATTCACACTTTTTCTCTAGGGATGATATAGTTGCTGAAGAGCTGACATGGGTTGTTGATAGTATTTGCATTAACTTCACGCAGATCAAGAAATGCAGGGATGAACTGAACATTCAACACAAAAGAGAGTGAGAGAGAAATTTCCTTGTATAGTAGTAGTAGTTATTTTTGTCTTTTGGTTTCTGGGATTCTGCATTTTTGCGTCGTTCAACTTCACTTTCCCGCTTTGTCATATCTGCAATTCTGCAGCTGCAATGAATTCATTCCTTTGAAGGTCTAATTGTCTACCGCTCTTTAATACTCCCTTCATTTATTGTTGCTTTTCATCTCATTTTTATCATAATTTTTGTGCATCTCTATTAGTATGTTTATGTATGGGGGATATGCTGATATGGGATTTTAATGGCGTGACAGGTTTCATTCAATTATCTGGGGAGTGAAGAAAGATGAATACCAGAGCCCGGACTGCTTTGCAGTCTATGAGAGCTATTCCTGTAAAGCAAGAAAAAGTAATCAGTCTATGTGCTTTATCATTTTGTATTCATCACAGTCCAATACTGCATTCATTTGTTTTTGTTTGTTTGCAATATGTCCATGACTTGTTTGAATTGAACCTTCAAAGGGTCTTCTTTTCCTTCCTCTTTCCTTTCCACTATGTTTGAGAGGTTCCAAGGCAGGAAAGATTCATAGTAGCACCATTGTTGTCAAAATCATTGTTGTATTGCAATTTTCCAGGATATGATTATGGCCTCAAGTTCAACTGGAAGACTTCATGTGGAGAGATTTCCAAGAAAATATGATAAAGTAGGCATCATTGATACGAATTCCTGATGAATTTTGAATTTAGTTGGCTCAAGTTAATAAGGACGCTTCAGATGCAGAGACTTCCCAGAAATTTTGATAAAGTAGGCATCTTTGCTGCAAATTCCCAATGAATTTTGAAATTTAGTTAGCCCAAGGGAGGAGAAAAACAATTTTTTTTTGGCCTAATTATCAGCAGAATTTCCACCATATAGAAAATCTTTTTTTGGAATTTTTCCCCTCTACTTATTTCCTGTTCTGGCAGATTGTGTGATTTGATCCCCGCTTTCATAAAGCTTAAAAAGTTTGCTTCTTTGCTTATCCACAATGATTGTGATCTTTCTGGACCTTTCTTTTCCCATGTGTATGTGTCCTTTTCTTTTGTTTATGCCATATCTGACCAGCCATGCCTAATTCTTTTCTTGTGGAAGCTGACAGTAGTATTCTCTTCTAATTGGTTGAAGGAAAAGGTGGAAATTCAGGGTAAGAGGATAATGGATGCTGAGAAAGCAACCACAAGTAAACGAAACTCAATCAGAGACAGAAAGAAGGCATTGCAACAAGATGTATGCTGTTTGAAATAGCAATTCTGCATTACTTTACCCTTCACATTTGGTACTAATATTCTGAACTTTAGGTTGACAAGTTAAAGAGAAAACTCAGACATGAAGAAAATGTTCACAGAGCTTTGGAGAGGGCATTTACCAGACCTATGGGATCTTTACCTCGTCTCCCTCCCTATCTCCCGGCCCATGTCAGTCTCTCTCTCTCTCTCTATATATATATATATCTATCTCTGCAGTAGAAGAACTCTTTCTTTGGTACTGTTCAGAAATTTCAGAGTAGCTAACATAATGGGAATGTGGTGTATCGGATGAATGATGTAATTGAATTACAATAAATAGGACAATGTAGTTGATGAGATACTAGAAATACTGATATATTTGATTAGAGCTGTTGTCCTGCAACGAAATTGTGATACTTCAATTGACTTTTAACTGGTTTAGTCGTGTTATTCTTGTGATGTGATCCTCTTGTCCAAGTTTTAAATGTCTCCAATTGACACTGACACCCTAAAACAAATCATTGTAGACACTGGAGCTTCTGGCTGAAGTTGCTGTTTTGGAAGAAGAGGTTGTTCGGCTTGAAGAACAAGTTGTGCATTTCAGGCAAGGATTGTATGAGGAAGCCGTCCAGATTTCATCCTCAAAGAGGAACATGGAAAATTCAGCTGATCTATGTGACCAGCATCAAATAAATGATCGGAAACAAAAGCAGTCTAAATTGTCAATTCAAACTGAAGAAAGTTCAGCAACATCAAGAGGGAGGCATTTAACATTTCTCTCTGGTAGTGCCTGGTTCAATCTCTTTTGGCTTTTTCCATGTCTATATTTACATAAACCCGTATCCTATATCAGGATGAATAGGACACTTATTAAATTAATTTTTCAGATGATTCACGTGGAAAAGAAAATGAGTTATGCCTTAATTCGACAAAGAGCAAGCAGAAATCTCCAAATATGAAAAAAGCAATTGTCAAAGCTCCTGTTAAAATGCCTCCTTTCGATTCCAGAACAGCAGACAGGCGCTTCGATCCCAAGAAGTTACAGGTGCTTGCTTTACTTTGGTTATTCTTTTTCAGGTTAGGTCCTAAGAGATGTATTTTTGGTGAAATGATCATGAAAATTCTGAACTTTCAGTTAGACAGGGAGAATGAGAGCAAAGGGAGAAGTCCTGTTACTAGTGATGACAAATCATCAGGAAATGACAATCCAAACAAAATCTCTGAAAGCATTTTGAAATGCTTGTTGGACATTTTCTTGAAAATGAACTCAAAGAGGACTCGAAGCACAGCAGATCCATTGCCTTTGCTGGCAACATTGACTTCTTGTGAGAGCCTTGAGGATACAGATTTTAAGGATCCATATGGTATCTGCTCAGAATTTGGCAAGCGAGATATTGGTCCATATAAGCATTTATTTGCTATAGAGGCAAGCTCTATCAATCCAAACCGAACAACAATATCAGTTTTCCTAGTTCGGAGACTCAAGTGAGTTGCTAGTATCATTAAATTCAGTTCTCAACTTTGCTACTCATTTCATACTTCCACGTTCCATCGGCACTCGTAAATGTTTGTCTCTCTTGATTCTCAGGGTTTTACTTGAGAAATTAGCATCAGTTGATTTAAAAGGCCTTTCTCATCAAGAGAAGCTTGCTTTCTGGATCAATATTTACAATTCTTGCATGATGAATGTACGTACGATATTCTGAAAGCATTACCCGAGAAACTATTATATGGTTTTCACAATTCATTTCTTAATGCATCAAACTTCCATACACAGAATACTGCCTCCCATCTTCTTAAAAGAGGAGAGTATAGAAAAAGAAAAAGCATGCATTAAGCTTTCTAGCACTAGTATGTTTACACATTTCTCAAAAATCACTCTCTTCATTGATTCAGGCATATCTTGAACATGGAATACCAGAGAGTCCTGAAATGGTAGTTGCGCTGATGCAAAAGGTATATTCATTTAAACCGATTTTATTCTCCATTGTATCATTCTGAAATATTTTGTATTTAAAGATTGAGAGAGCAGTATGAAAAAGGAAAAACAAACTTGGGGTGAACTTCATACCTATAGAGAAAGACGAAATTTATGAAACTGAATCAATATAAAAATGTTCCAAGGATTTCAGTGGCTTATGAAATTGACAGCTGATGCTTAAATGGCTGAGTTACATAAGAGAGTGTATGTGGATATATAGTGTTTTGTCTCATCATTTGCTGCCGTTGCATCCTTCAACAAACTGGATACTGACGCTGGCCTCTTATTTTGCAGGCAACCATAAATGTTGGGGGGTACTTTCTCAATGCGATAACGATTGAACATTTCATACTGAGACTGCCTTATCATTCAAAATATGTAAGGGTCTTGTTCACCAACTAGTAATCTCTTGCCTTATAAAGGAAAAAGAAAGAACAGGTCATCTCATTCCTGTTTGTTTGCTGTCATCCAGACATTTGCAAAAGGTGCAAAAAATGAGGAAATGTCGACACGTAGCATTTTTGGATTGGAGTTATCAGAACCACTGGTGACATTTGCTCTCTCCTGTGGAAGTTGGTCCTCACCTGCTGTAAGTTAGCCTACAGGGTCGATGTGGTTCAATTAGTTATCTTCAATTAATGCTGCAGATTAGTTTACGAAATTGTGTCTGTGATCTTAAGTAATTACTCATTTATGCTTGAACCAATTTTCTTTGTGTACAACTATATCAAAATCACATGAGTAATACCGATCATCTGTTATTTGAGACGCTAAAATTTTGACATGTAATCCATATTGAATTCTTAACATATCTATGATGTTACTGATGTTTCTCTGCTTTTTTAAATCAAGGTGAGAATTTACACGGCAACTGAGGTTGAAAATGAGCTGGAAGTGGCAAAAAAGGAGTTCTTGCAGGCCACAGTCGGCATTTCAACTAAAAAGAAAGTGGTAGCAATACCAAAACTTTTGGATTGGTACATGCTAGATTTCGCTAAGGACTTGGACTCATTGGTTGATTGGATATGCCTTCAACTACCGATTGAACTCGGAAAAGAGGCAATTAACTGCCTTGATAGGGAGAGAAATGAGCCTCTTTCACAGTTTCTTGAAATTATGCCTTATGAGTTCAGTTTCAGGTATCTGTTGCACACATGATTTAGTTTTGCTTTACTATCTTTCTTTACATAGGATCATTGGTTAGTCATGGTTTTTGTGTATACATCTATAGATACATGAGAGAAAAATGTATAATCTATTTTTTTTTTCTTTTCTGTAAGTAAATTTTGACGCTTGCGAAATTTCGTGTCAAAAGGGTTCAAAGTTTAAAAATTATTCATCTTATTCAGAATTCATCGGAAAATGTCACCCTAAAATAAATCAAAACAAGTCTTCAAGCCTTTTTTTTTTCTTGTTTGGCATCCATTTTAGGAAACTGCAACTGGTTATGTTATTTTAAGGGATCTGCTGGGCGATGCTTCTTGCTTTAAAAGAAAAGGTACCACTATATAATGTTGGAAACAGAAAAGATGTTCTTCTTAATTGTGAATAAGATATAGTAAGTGTGAATGAGAGTTGGAGATTACTCAGAATTTGTTGCATTTTGTCTTTCTTGGTAATTGATGGACAATCAATCACTCTTCAATCTTGATGAAGAAACAAGAAGTGACAGAATTGTCATTTAAGAACTTAGGTGTGAACAGTGACAGCCCATTACTGAGGCATGTTACTGAATTTGTGAATGTGAGACGGCACAAACTAATAAAAGTGGAGAATATATAGGTGGACCATTGAATGCAGTGGGAGTCATTTAAAACTAATAATCAACAAGAATACACCTAGGCTAATCCCATGAATTAATTTCCTGAAGACTACAAAGTTGTAAATTGTAAATGCACTTGAATAGGGAAAAAGAAAAACTTGTTTGAAACCAACAGTTGAGAAAGATGGACATCCTGGTTGTTTCTCCCTTCAATATCAGCAGTATCTTTGATTAGTCTAATGTGCCAAATTAATACAAGCTGTAATGTGCAGCTTTAGTCGACACTCTGAGAGTTTTGGTTAGTTAGATGAAGTCGTTTATTTATTTGATTAAGTAGAATGGTCATTCAAGATTGAAGAACGTCTTATTCTGCTTGTTTTGTCCTATTTGTTTCCTAAATCTGGCAAATCTAATGATTAGTTTATTTGTAGAAAGAAAAGTATGCCACCGCCACCGCCAACATGTTCATACGTCTAAGCTCCAGAAAATCATTCTTTTAAGGTTCTATCTAACTGCCCCTTTTGTTCAACTCTATTCTTCTGAATGTTGATATATAGCTGATTAAAAAACATTGTAAGATTAGACAGATCTAAATGCCGTGCAAAAGAATGAGAAAAACGGACGCATCATTAGCTTGTCGGCAAGTTCTTGCACGAACTTGATTAATCTTGTGCATGGACTATGTGGGATACTATATTTGCGGTCCTCCAACTTCCAAGCACTGGCAAATGCAGGATCATTACATGAACAAGTCACAGAGTTGGAAATGCGCTAATAATAGTTGTATAATTTATTATTATTATTATTATATTTTCAGTTTGAGCCAAGAAAAGATTAAAGTGATCCAATCTGAAAACTAAAGAAATAAAAAGAAAAGAGATGGATAGAAATGACGTGAAGAAAATGGATATAATAGCTGGAGCCGGGGTCAGTTTCAGTATAGAAGAAATACAGCTAATCAGAATCTAATTTTGTCCCCATGTAAAGAAGAAAACTGATCAATTATCAAACAAAGTGCAGAGAGAAGAGGTGTGCTTGTACAGTGTTGTCTTTTTCATGTGGACCGAGTCATCATCCCACCCATACTTAAGCAAAAAGAGCAAATTGGCTTTTTTCCAATGTGCGAGGGGTTGGATCACTGATCATATTCACATTCCCTGATGATGCAATGATTCACGTACAAGTTGGAAGTTGGAAGTAGGTGTAGTGTGTGACTGTGTGTACTACTACTGGGCTTGGGCGCAACATTACAATCGCGGTGTAGCCGTGTAGGTGTACCCATATGGGCATATGGCTTTCTAAAACTTATAGAACAATACGTGAATGGACACTTTGCTTAATGTGGACAGATCCTTTGAGGAACATGTGATGCTTTCTGGCCTTCTGGGGTCTGTGAAGACTGGAACTTGTGAAGGTTCTATAGTTTCCCTCGATTTTGGGACACCGGCAATCAAATTTGCCAAAACTTCGTTAACGCGAATGGAACAAAACATAAAACTAGACTAGACAACTAGTACATATCCCCATGCCTTAACCGAAAAAAAAGGAAAAGAGAGAAAAGGACACCCCCTTCGATTGGCAAATAATGGCACACCCTATCAGGCTATCACAACAGCAAAACAAGAAAGAAATTAATCTGAGGACTAACTTTGAAGGGGTTAGAGAAGAGATGGGCAATCAATTGTGTCATATGATCAAATAGGAAAGAATCTGTTACTGTTAAGATAGTTTCGCAAAACTTATAAACTCATACTAATAAGTAAGAATATTACAAAAACTCTTGTGAAACGGTTAATGTATAAGATCTGGTTTATATATGAAATAGATAATTAATGACGATTTAACATGTTATTGCACCCAGGGGCGGATCCAGAACCAAATTTTACCGGGGGCTAGCTTGAATTTTTTTGTTTAAATAAAATTATTTAACAACTAAATTTTTAAATTTATAATTATAAAAATGATAAAAATATATAAATACACATAATTGCACTATTGTTTAACACTTGAATTATCACTTTTCATGAAGATAAGGTATTTGTATTTTAGGTGTCTGCATCCGTTGAAAATTTTATAACATTTGTTCATTTTCAATTGTTGAAAACATTTCTTTCTCGAATTAGTTCATATACAAAATCTCTAATCTAACTTAAAAATCTCTAAATATTCAATTCATAAAATTCCTAATAAAATTATCAAAATTAATTTAGTAATTTAAAATTTATTAAACTTGCAATTAACAACATCTACATTTTTTTAAAAAAAAAACTAACCTTTGACAAAATAGCAAAAAAATAAAGATGAAGAAATGGAGAGTATGAAGGAAGAGATTCAGCATCTACGATAATTTGGGCTTGGGCCCATTACTTGAATTAACTACATTTCCGTATCAAACACAATAGCTAATTCCTGCATCAACATTTATACAAGAGTTTCGTTAAATGTTGGTCCTAATCTATTCGGCCTTAAAATGGTTTTACTTGTTTTGTTTCCCACCATCCCATTTCAGTCAAGAGTCAAGACCAGATTATTCGGAATTAAGTCGTCTTCATCTTCTTCAGTGGGGGCGGCAGGCAAGCGGCAACCCAGTAGCAGCGGCAGCTTCAGCCTCCTCTCCATAGTTTCAGGCAACCACGGCGGGGGCTTCAGCCTCCTCCAGCCCCCGCCTAGATCCGCCCCTGATTGCAGCCACCTATATTAATTGGTAATGTGTTAACTAGTGGGCGGTGTTATAAAAATGAAAATGTAATTTTTTTTAAAATCATCATTTTCGTAGGCTATATAACACACATTTATTTGTTGAAAACGGCAAGATTCAAAAACTGGCTATATTTTTTGCACCCACCTATATTGAGAATGTGCTATCCAGTGAACGGTGTTAAGTTTTTTTTTTTTTGAAAAAACCATCATTTTCATGGACTATAACCCACCTTTTTTTGGATGAAAACATGAAGACTCAAAATATGGCTTTTGTAGACTGTTTTTATGTTCTTTTTTGCACCTACCTATATTGGTAATGTACTAGTAAACAATGCTAAAAAATAGAAATATAAATTTTTTGAAAAACCATTATTTTTCGTGGGTTATAATCCATGTTTTTTGGCTGAAAATAACAAGACTAAAAAATTGGCTATTGTGGACTGTTTTCTTGTCATTTTTTGCACTGACTTATATTGGTAATGTTTTATCTTGTGAACAGTGTTAAAAAAATGAAAAAATATATATATTTTTTGAAAAATCATCATTTTTTTTGGGTTATAACCCACATTTTTTGGATGAAGACGGCAAGACTAAAAAATTGGCTATTTGGACTATTTTTATATTATTTTTTTGCATTCACCTATATTGGTAATATTCTATCTAGTGAACGTTGTTAAAAAAATAGAAATATATATTTTTAAAAATCATCATTTTTTTTGGGTTATAACCCATATTTATTGGCCAAAAAATGGGAAGACTCAAAAACTTGTTGCAAGAGATCGTTTTCATGTAATTTTTTGCACCAACTTATATTGGTAATATGCTATTTAGTGAACGATATTAAAAAAAATAAAATGTAAATTTTTTTTTAAAAATCATCATTTTTGTCGGCTATAATCCACGTTTTTTTTTGGTAAAAAATGGCAAGGCTCAAAAACTTGCTACAAGAGGCTACTTTCATGTTATTTTTTATATCCACCTATATTGGTAATGTGCTATTTAGTGAACTGTATTAAAAATTTGAAAATGTATTTTTTTTGAAAAATCATTATTTTTCGTGGGATATAACCCACGTTTTTTGGTTGAAAACGACAAGACTAAAAAATGGCTATTGTGGACTATTTTCTTGTTTTTTTAGATCTATCTATATTGGTAATGTTCTAACTAGTGAATGGGTTAAAAAAAATGAAAATGTATTGTTTTTAAAAACCATCATTTTTCGTAGGCTATATAACACACATTTTTATACTGAAAACATCAAGACTCAAAAACAGGTTATTGTGGACTATTTTCTTGTCATTTTTTGCACCTACTTATATATTGAGAATGTGCTATCTAGAGAACGGTGTTAACAAAATGGAAATGTTTTTTTTTTAAAAAACCAATAGTTTTCGGTGGGCTAAACCCACGTTTTTGGCTGAAAACGACAAGACTAAAAAACTAGCTATTGTGGACTATTTTCATGTTATTTTTTACACCCACCTATATTGGTAATTTACTACCTAGTGAAGGGTGTTAAAGAAATAGAAATGTAAATTTTTTTAGAAACCATCATTTTTCGTAGGTTATAAGACTCAAAATATGGCTGTTGTGGACTGTTTTCTTATCCTTTTTTACACCCATCTACATTGATAATGTTCTATCTAGTGAATGATGTTAAAAAAAATAGAAATATAAATTCTTTGAAAAATCACCATTTTTCGTGGGCTATAACCCACGTTTTTTGGTTGAAAACAACAAGATTAAAAAATTGGCTATTGTGAACTATTTTCATGTTATTTTTTACACTCACCTATATTAATTATATGCTGTGTAGTGAACGGTGTTAAACAAAATGAAATTGTAATTTTTTTTTGAAAAACCATAATTTTTTATGGACTATAACTCACGTTTTTTTGGCTGAAAGCTGCATAACTCAAAAATTGACTATTGTGATATATTTTCATGTCATTTTTTGCATCCACCTATATTGATAATGTGCTATTTAGTAAAAGAATTTTAAAAAAATGAAAAAATATATATTTTTGAAAACCATCATTTTTCTTGGGCTATTATCCACATTTTTGGCTGAAAACGACTATACTAAAAAACTAGATATTGTGGAATGTTTTCATGTCATTTTTTGCACTCACATATATTGGTAATGTTCTATCTAGTGAATGATGTTAAACAAATGGAAATATAAATTTTCTTAAAAATCATCATTTTTCTTGGGCTATTACATACGTTTTTGGCCAAAAAATGGCAAGATTCAAAAAAAAGCTACAAGAGACTGTTTTCATGTCATTTTTTGCTCCCACCTATATTGGTAATGTACCATTTAATGAACGGTGTTAAAAATAAGAAATGTAAATTCTTTCAAAAACTATCATTTTCCGTGGGTTATAACCCATGTTTTTTGGTTAAAAAAGGCAAAGATAAAAAACTTGCTACAAGAGGCTGCTTTCATTTATTTTTTTTTCACCCAACTATATTGGTAATTTTGCATCTAGTGAATGGTGTTAGAAAAATAGAAATGTAGTTTTTTTTTAAAAATCATCATTTTTCGTGGGTTATAATCCCCATTTTTTTTGAAAATGGAATGACTAAAAAACTGGCTATTGTGGATAATTTTTTGGTCATTTTTTGCACCTATTTATATTGGTGATGGGCAAAACTGGCTATTGTTTACTTTTATCATGTCATTTTTTTGCACTCACCTATATTGGTAATGTGCTCTCTAGTGAACGGTGTTAAAAAAATAGAAATAGAAATTTTTTGAAAAACCATCATTTTTTGTGGGCTATTACCCACATTTTTTTGGCCTTTTTAAGACTCAAAAATTAGCTTTTGTATACAGGTTTCATTGTCATTTTTTCTTACCTATATTGATAATGTGCTATCTAATGAACAGTGTTAAAAAATAGAAATGTAAATTTTTCATGGGTTGTAACCCACGTTTTTGGGATGAAAATTGCAAGATTAAAAAATTGGCTATTGTGGACAGTTTTTATGCCTTTTTTTTACACCTAAGTATAATTGTAATGTGATATCTAGTGAACGATGCTAAAAAAATAGAAATTTATTCTTTCTAAAAAATCATCATTTTTCGTGGGGCTATATAACCCATGTTTTTTCGGTTGACGATAGGGTGAATTATATTCATCCTATTTAGTCTGTTTCATGCACTCTTTGCGTAATTCTCACGGTTATTTGATACGTTTTATGCATGTTTTGTAGGACATTGAGCAAAGGAAGGCTAGGGACGAAAAAGAGCGAAAAAGATGACATTTTGAAGAAGCGTTTGGAGGCTAAAAGAGAAGCTCTCCGGCGCGCCGGAGAGGATTTTGCTGAAATGGTATTTTACGTTTTTTGCCCTCTATTTTCAAAGTCAACAAGGGTAGAAATGGTAGGAATGAAATTGTAAAGCTGAGATAAGGGTTATTTGGGGTCTTTAGTTAGGAGGTAATTTTCATTAGTTAGGGTTAGGAGTTAGAAACCAAGAGCTCTCTTCTCTTGTTTTGCTCTCTAAGGCTCTGTTTGGTTCCACCAATTTTATTGATTTATTTCACAATTGCAAAATGAGGTGTTTGTTTTGTTCAACTTTTTCATCAAAATTTTTAAAACACAAAACAATGCTACAGTAATTATTTTTGCTACAGTAATTTTTATAAATAAAATATTGAATTTGAATTTGAATTTTAAATTTTAATAATAAACAATTCTTCCTAATACATTTCCCACCAAAATAAACTAATAAAATACTAATTCAAATTTAAATTTCAAACTTTTATTAATAAAAAAATCTTCAATACAAATCCCAACAAAATAAAATCATTCATTCCAAACACTCTCAAAATATTCTTTTCTCATAACAAATCCCAAGGAAAAAAAATTCATGATATAATCCAAAAATAGCTTATCCAAACGGAGCCTAAGTAGTAGTAGCTAGGGCTTACTTTGGAAGCTCATTCTTTTGTACAAAGAAGGAAATTCCATCATCTATTGTGGACAAAGCTTGTAATGAATGCTAACATTTATTGAAGAAGACTTCTTTTCATCCAAGATTGGTAGTTTTCCTTCTTTTAATGTCATTTATTGCTTTGCTTGTGGTATTTAATGCTTTCATGATGAATGCTCTAGCTATGTTAGGCTAGAGCTTACTGTGCTCCTTGGGTTGTTGTTGGCTAGGTTGACGAGGTGATTGTTGCTTGGTAGAGTTTACCTAAAAGACATCTAGTGAGTGGGTTCTATGGACATTGAATGAAAAGGTAGCTAGTTGGCTTAGTTGTTGACTAGTAAGTGTTTGATAAAAGGCTTGAGTGAATCTCTAAGCCTTAGGGTTGGAAGCAGAATAGAGGAAGTGCTTGAGTTGACTTTGCATCTACCATACATGAGGGGAGACGAATAGCATTCGTGCATTATGTTAGGTTGAGCACCCGGAGTTGAGAACTAGGCTAATTCTTGCCTCCGTCATAAAGGGAAAGTGAGCTTAGGAAGAGACTTTAGAGGGGAGTGACTAGGACCGGTTCTTGCCTCCTACATAAAGGGGGAACGGGTCTTGAGAGTGGTAAGATTGGGAGAACATAGATGATACGGTTAGCTAGGATTGAGTAGTTTTGCCTCTGCCATAAAGGAAGACAACTTCACCTAGCTAAATCCTCTAGATAGACGCCCCTTTAGCTCTAGCTTCCGCCATAAAAGTGGAGCCCAAAAGGGGCGATTATCCCTATTCCCTAGAAATACTTTAGGTCGAACCCTAGATGTAGATATCCTTAGTAACCCTAGCTGACAACACCTGGGAGCACGTCGTACCTTCCTTGACTTTAATTCGATCTTTTTAAGCGTTTTGTTTGTTGATTATCTTTTCTTCATAACTACTTGTTTTAAGTCATCTAAATATTTTGAAAAACACAAAATCTTGCGACATCGATCCCCTTCTTCGTGGGAACGAACTTTGCTACACTACAACCTTGACCACCTCTCTTGGGTGAGATGTATGTGTAAGTATTGATTAATTTGCTAGTGTAGGATTTCAACTAGAGTAGAGGTCATAAAATCTCATTCTATTTTGTTAACACATCATACGTCTATCAACAGTTGAAAATGGCTACATTCAAAAACATGCTATTATGGACTATTTTCATGTCATTTTTTGTACCCACCTATATGAGTAACAAGATATCTTGTGAATGGTGTTAGAAAATTAGAATGTAATTTTTTTGAAAAATCATAATTTTTCGTGGGTTATAACCCACGTTTTCTCGACTGAAAATGACAAGATTCAAAAACATGCTATTGTAGACTATTTTCATGTTATTTTTTGCACCCACCTACATTTGTAATATGATATCCAATGAATGGTGTTAAAAAAGTAGAAATGTGAATTTTTTGAAAAAATCATAATTTTTCGTGGGTAACCCACATTTTTTCTATTGAAAAAGACAAGATTCAAAAACATACTATTGTGGACTGTTTTCATGTCATTTTTTGCACCCACATGTATGGATAATATGATATCTAGTGAACGGTGTTAAAAAAAATAGAAATTTAAATTTTTTAAAAATCATAATTTTTCGTGGGCTATGACCCACGTTTTTTTGATTGAAAACCACAAGATTCAAAAACATGCTATTGTGGATTATTTTCGTGCCATTTTTTGCACCTACCTATATGGGTAATGCAAAATCTAGTGAACAATGTTAAAGAATAGAAATGCAATTTTTTTAAAAATCATAATTTTTCGTGGTCTATAACCCTATGTTTTTTCGGTTGAAAATGACAACATTCAAAAACATGCTATTATAGACTATTTTCATGTCATTTTTTGCACCCACCTATATGGGTAACATGATATCTAATGAAAAGTGCAAAAAAAAAAAAGAAATATAAATTTTTTGAAAAATTATAATTTTTCAAAAAAGCATAACCCACGTTATTTCTGTTGAAAACAACAAGATTCAAAAACATGGTATTGTGGAATTTTTTAATGTCATTTTTTGAAATTACATATATGGGTAATGTTCTATCTAGTGAATGGTGTTAAAAAATTTAATTTCAAAGTTTTTGAAAATCATAATTTTCCATTGGCTATAACCCACATTTTTTTTTGGTTAAAAACGACAAGATTAAAAAACAAGCTATTGTGGATTGTTTTCATGTTATTTTTTTGCACCCACTGACATTGGTAATATGTTATATAATGAATGGTGTTAAAAATAATAGAAATGTAATTTTTTTGAAAAATCATAATTTTTCTTAGGTTATAACCAATGTGCTTTAGACTGAAAATAACAAGATTCGAAAAATTGTTATGCTGGACTGTTTTCATGTTATTTTTTTCACCCACCTACATTGGTAATATGATATCTAGTTAATTGTGTTAAAAAAATAAAAATGTAATTTTTTTGAAAAATCATAATTTTTCATGAGTTATAAACCACGTTTTCTCGATTGAAAATGGCAAGATTTAAAAACATACTGTTATGTATTGTTTTCATATCATGTTTTGCACCTACTTAGATGGATAGTTCTATCTATTGAAAAGTGTAAAAAAATTAGAATTGCAACGTTTTAAAAAAAGGGCGAATTCCCTTTTACCCCCCTGTGGTTAGGCATAATCACCCTATCGCTACCTCGTGGTTTCAAAATACCCACATAACCCCCTCGTGCTTTGGACTAAAGTGGAAAGCGGACGGAATCTGTTAAATCTGACGGATGTGAGTAATTTTACTATAATACCCTTAAATTCATTCCCACGAATTTTACTATTCATCATCTTCTCAAAATTGTGAATTTTACTATTCATCATCAAACAACAAAATCCACACGAACAGCCAATTCAATGAATTAATTAACATCAAACAACAAGCATCAATTCCATCAGCAAGAATTGACACCACTCAAACGAGATTCAACACAAAGCTTCCAAGAATTGTAAGTGATAAGTTATGTATCCAAAACAAGTGGATAAAGAATTCAATCTTTTCGATTCACTAAATAACAACGATGCTGCTTCAACTTTATTATTCAAATGATTCGGTGAGGTTAGAGTTTCTTGTTGCTCGGCTCCTACAAAATCACCATCCGAGGCAGCAGCTGCGGCGGCGGCAGCGGTGGAAAAGGAAGGAGAAATGGCCGCCGCAGATGAAACCAAGGGTTTGGAACGGGGAGCTGGGTTTCGCTTCTTGTGCCCCATCTTCATTAATACATTTAGATCTTCGTAATAATTTATTCAGAGAAACCATACCAAGAACCCAGTAGCTAGCTGCCCCATTTTTGGGTTTTCTTCACTGATCGGAGTTGGATCCGCCGCCCCTGCTTCTGGTGCAGTAGAGTGACCCATTTGTTTGCATAAGGTGCAGTATTTTGGGGTTTCTTCCAAGATGAGCTGCTGCCATCTTCCTAACACAATCCTGCCTATTCCCAAGCTTCAATACCAGATTCAAACCCAAGCAAGAGTTCCCAATTTCAGCAATGATTCCACATTCAGAGTTAACACCACTTTGGATTCCTTAGCAGAAACAAGAATGAAGATCGGAACTTTGATGAGTACTCCTATCAAACTAATTCTCACAGTACAAGGAATGAAACCCAGAAAACAAATCCATCAACCCCACAAGGATGGTATAACTATTCCTCGACTGAAGTTGAAAAATCAAATCCATCAAATCATCTTCAATGGTTTGGATATTCAGATCAGACGGCCTACAATGCTTCTAATAACACCGGAGCAAGGCTGAGGAGGACTAGTAGCTCATATCCTGATCTACTTGAAGCCTCTTTAACGTTGACCTCCTAGAGACGATTCGTGGGTTTGCTATGATGATATGCGCTTAATTACTTCTCCGTTCTCTGACGGCCGGCCACCTTCATCATCGCCGAAAGCTGGAAATATACTATTGATGATCCTGAAAGCAAGAAACTTTATGAAGATACATTTATGATTTCCCTAAACAACCACTTTCAACTCCTCCCGCTCCGCCTTCTCCCCCACCAAGCTCCACCATCTCCGCCGCCAGTTTCACAACCTCTGCCCCCAGCTTCACCACCATTGGATCATGAAAAGCCAGAGAGAGCATATCAGAGTTTTGGACAAAAGAGGGAGAGGAGAAGAAAGCGAAAGGACAATCAAACTGGAAAGCAAAGACCCCCATCTCAGAACCCGCTAAAACTCCTCCTCCGCCTCCGTCATTTCCGGAAAGCGTGGATCAAAAGAGTGGCAAAATCGACAAGAAAAGAAGTGGTGGAAATGCAACAAAAGATTTCCTGAATTCTCTGTACCAAAAAAAGAAAAAGAAGCAAAGGCAAAAAAAGTGTTGAAAATTTTGATGCTTTATTACATGAGCCTCAAATCCCACCTCTCCATTTACAGCTAGCCACCGCCATATCCTCCGCCGCCTCCTCCACCACCGCCGCCGCCCTCTGTTTTTCAAAATTCTGTTTTCATCTAAGAAATCGAAAGGTAGGACAAACCAGGCACAGTTATTTCTGCTACCCATTCCGCCTCCAGAAGCGGTGGTCTCTTCCAGGCCCCAAGCTTCTCCCATTGTAACTGTGGCAGCTCACAAAACCTTACAGCAAGTGAAAGTCAGAAGCTTTAACACTGAAGAAGGTAATTCAAACAACGGTGGAGAATCACCGGTAATACCCATACCCCCACCGCCGCCTCCTCCTCCACCGTTCTTAAAATCGCCAGCATGGAAGTTTGTACTTCAAGGGGATTTTGTAAGATTAGATAGCAACGTCAGCTCACGGAGGGTCTCCGGAACCTGATGACGTGGAATCCAATGGCTCCCCGACCCCGACAGCTGCTGATGGTGGCGATGTATTGCTGAATCTGAATCTGAAGTTCGGAACTTGAATCTGAATTTGCCGCTCGGAGATAACACGTGAATCAGCAGCTCGAAAGGAAAGAAAGGTGGATCTGACGAGGAAAAGAAAGGAAAGAGAAAAGAAAGGAAAGAGAAGGAAAAAAAAAAGAATAAAATATTCAGAAAAGGGTAATTTTGGAATAAAAATAAAAAAGTTTAAGTATCACGCGCAGATTACTGCGCGTGTAACTCACATCCGTCAGATTTAACAGATTCCGTCCGCTTTCCACTTTAGTCCAAAGCACGAGGGGGTTATATGGGTATTTTGAAACCACGAGGTAGCGATAGGGTGATTATGCCTAACCACAGGGGGGTAAAAGGGAATTCGCCCTTAAAAAAATCATCATTTTCGTTGGTTATAACCCACGTTTTTTAGATGAAAATGGGAAAACTCAAAAACTAGTTGTTGTAGACTTTTTTCATATCATTTTTTTTCACCCACCTATATGGCTAATATGAAATATAGTGAAAAGTATTATAAAAATAGAAATGGAAATTTTTATAAAATCATAATTTTTCGTGGGCTATAACCCACGTTTTTTCGGTTAAAAACAACAAGAGTAAAAAACATGCTATAGTGAATTGTTTTCGTGTCATATTTTGCACCCACCTATATTGGTAATAAGATATCTAGTTAATGGTGTTAAAAGTTAGAAATGTAATTTTTTGAAAAATTATAATTTTTCGTGGTCTATAACCCACGTTTTTTCGACTGAAAACTGCAAGATTTAAAACATGCTATTGTGGACTGTTTTCGTGTCATTTTTTACACCCACCTATATTGGTAATATGATATCTAGTGAACAGTGTTAAAAAATAGAAATTTAAATTTTTTGAGAAATCATAATTTTTCGTGGGCTTATATAGACCACATTTTTTTGGTTGAAAACGGTAAGATTCAAAAACATGCTATTGTAGACTATTTACATGTCATTTTTTGCACTCACCTATATGGGTAATATAATATCCAGTAAAAAAGAGTTAAAAAATAGATATGTAATATTTTTAAAAATCATAATTTTTCGTGGGCTATAACCTCTTATGTTTTTTCGATTAAAAACGTCAAGATTCAAAAACATGCTACTATGGACTATTTTTATGCCATTTTTTGCATCCACCTATATGGGTAATATAATATCTAGCGAAAAGTGTTAAAAAAACATAGATGTAATTTTTTTGAAAAATCATAATTTTTCGTGCGGTATAACCCACGTTTTTTCGGTTGAAAATGACAAGATTCAAAAATATGCTATTATGGACCATTTTCATGTCATTTTTTGCACCCACTTACATTGGTAAAATGATATCTAGTGAATGTTGTTAAAAAAATAGAAATGTAATTTTTTTTGAAAAGTCATATTTTTTTCGTGGGCTATAACCCACGTTTTTTCGTTTGAAAATTGCAAGATTTGAAAATATGCTGTTATGGACTGTTTTCATGTCATTTTTTGCACTAACTTAAATGGGTAGTGTTCTATCTATTCAAAAGTGTAAAAAAATGGAATTGTAATTTTTTTTTAAAAAAATATCATTTTTATGGGTTATAACCCACATTTTCTGGATGAAAATGGAAAAACTCAAAAACAGGCTACTGTGGACTTTTTTCACGTCATTTTTTGTACCCACCTATATTGGTAATATGATATCTAGTGAATGGTGTTAAAATATTAGAAATATAATTTTTTTAAAAACTCATAATTTTTCGTAGGCTATAACGCACGTTTTTTTGACTGAAAATAACAAGATTCTAAAACATGTTATCGTGGATCATTTTTTGTACCCACCTACATTGGTAATATGATATCTATTTAATAGTATTAAAAAAATAGAAATATAAATTTTTTTATAAAAATCTAAATTTTTCGTGGGCTATAACCCACATTTTTTCGACTGAAAATGACAAGATTCAAAAACATACTATTTTGTACTTTTGTGTGTCATCTTTTGCACCCACCAGTATGGGTAATATGATATCTAGTGAACGGTGTTAAAAAATAAAAATTTAAACGTTTTGAAGAATCATAATTTTTTGTGGGCTATAATCTACGTTTTTTTCGGTTGAAAACAACAAGATTCAAAAATATGCTATTGTAGACTGTTTTCTTGTCATTTTTCACCCACCTATATAGAAAATATGATATCTAGTGAATAGTGTTAAAAAAATAGGAATGTAAATTTTTTGAAAAATCGCAATTTTTTGTGGGCTATAACCCACTTTTTTTCGGTTGAAAACGACAAGATTGAAAAACATGCTATATTGGACTATTTTATATCATTTTTTGCACCCAACTATACTGGTAATATGATATCTAGCGAATGGTGTTAAAAAATAGAAATGTAATTTTTTTGAAAATCATAATTTTTCGTGGGCTATAACCCACGTTTTTTCGACTGAAAATCACAAGATTTAAAAACATGCTATTATGGACTATTTTCATGTCATTTTTTACACCTATTTAAATGGGTAGTGTTCTATTTATTGAAAAGTGTAAAAAATGGAATTGTAAATTTTTTAAAAAATCATTATTTTAATGGGTTATAACCCACGTTTTTTTGATGAAAACTGAAAAACTAAAAAACGGGCTGTTGTGGACAATTTTTACATGTCATTTTTTACACCCACATATACGGGTAATATGATATCTAGTGCACGGTTTCAAAAAAATAGAAATGTAAATTTTTTGAAAAATCATAATTTTTCGTGGGTTATAACCTGCATTTTTTCGGTTGAAAATGACAAGATTAAAAAACATGCTGTTATGGACTGTTTTCATGTCATTTTTTGTACCCACCTAAATGGTTAATAAGATATCCAGTAGTGAACGGTATTAAAAAAATAGAAATGTAAATTTTTTGAAGAATCATAATTTTTCGTGGGCTAGAACACACGTTACTTCAGTTGAAAATGGCAAGATTTAAAAACATGCTATTATGGAATGTTTTTATGTCATTTTTTGCACCTACCTATAGGGGTAATATTTTATCTTATGAATGGTGTTAAAAAATAAAATTGTAAATTTTTTAAATATCATAATTTTTCGTGGGCTATAACAAATTTTTTTCGGTTGAAAACGTCAGATTCAAAAACATGCTATTCTGGACTGTTTTTATGTCAATTTTTGCACCTATCTATATGGGTAATTTTCTATCTAGTGAACTGTGTAAAAAAATAGAAATTTAGTCTTTTTCAAAATCATAATTTTTCGTGGTCTATGACCCACGTTATTTCGATTGAAAACGACAATATTCAAAAACATGCAATTCTAGACTTTTTTTCATGTCATTTTTTGAAACTACATAATTGGGTAACGTTCTATCTAGTGAATGGTGTTAAAAAATTGAATTGTAATTTTTTTAAAAAATCATCCTTTTCGTGTGCTATAACCTACACTTTTCGGCTTAAAACCGAAAGACGTAAAACCTTATTGTTGTGAACTTTTTTCAAGTTATTTTTTGCACCTACCTAGATGAGTAATATAATATCTAGTGAATGCTGTTAAAAAAATAGAAATGTAAATTTTTTGAAAAATTCTAATTTTTCGTGGGTTATAACCCACATTTTTTCGACTTAAAATGCAAGACTGAAAACATGATGTTATGGACTGTTTTCATGTTATTTTTTGCATCCACCTATGTGGTTAATATTCCACCTATGTGGTTAATATGATATCTAGTGAACGGTGTCAAAAGAATGTAAATGTAAATTTTTTGAAAAATCATATTTTTTCGTGGGTTATAACCCACGTTTTTTGGATGAAAACTGGAAAATTCAAAAACTGGTTTTTGTGGATTTTTTTCATGTCATTTTTTGCACCAATCTATATGGGCAATATGATATCTAATGAATGATGTTAAAAAATAGAAATGTAAATTTTTTTAAAAATCATAATTTTTCGTGGGTTGTAACCCACGTTTTTTTGGATGAAAACGGGAAAATTCAAAACCTGGTTGTTGTGGATTTTTTTATGTGTTTTTTTGCACCAACCTATATGGGTAATATGATATTTAGTGAATTGTGTTAAAAAATAGAAATGTAAATTATTTGAAAAATCAAAATTTTTAGTGGGCTATATATCCAACGTTTTTTCAGTTGAAAACGAAAACATTCAAAAATATTCTATTATGGACTGTTTTCTTGTCCTTTTTTGCATTATTCAATTCACCAAGTTCATCCAATAAACGGCAAGACCACTACCCACCAAGCACATGGATTAAACGAATTGAACCAGCTTCCACTCATTGACGGCAAGACCACCTATCTCACTAAGCACATGATTAAATTACCAAGTACATGTGTAAATGACCAACAATAATCGAATGTTTTCATGCTATAAATGTTTTTTCAGTTGAAAATGGCAAGATTCAAAAACATGCTATTCTGGACTATTTTCATATCATTTTTTGCATCTACCTATATGAGAAATGTCCTATCTAGTGAACGGTGATAAAAAATAAAATTTAATTTTTTCAAAAAAATCATAACTTTTATCGGGGTCTACAACCCACATTATTTCGGTTGAAAATGGCAAGATTCAAAAACATGCTATTATGGCCTTTTTCATGTCATTTTTTTCAACTACATATATGGGTAATAAAAATGCTATAATAAACACGCTATTATCTAGTGAATGGTGTAAAAAAATTGAATTGTAATTTTTTTTTAAAAGTCATCATTTTTCGTGTGTTATAACCTACGTTTTTTTGGTTTAAAATGTCAAGACGCAAAAAACTTGTTGTTGTGGACTTTTCTCAAATCATTTTTTACACCTACCAAAATGGGTAATATTATATCTAGTGATAAAAAAATATAAATGTTAAGTTTTTGAAAAATCATAATTTTTCCTCGGCAATAAACCACGTTTTTTCAGTTTAAAATGGAAACATTCAAAAACTATTGTGTACTATTTTCATTTCATTTTTTGCACCAACCTACATAGGTAATATATTATCCAATGAATGGTGTTAAGAAAATAGAAATGTAAATTTTTTGAAAAATCATAATTTTTTATGGGCTATAATCCATGTTTTTTCGACTGAGAATGACAAGATTGAAAAACATGTTGTTATGGATTATTTTTATGTCATTTTTTGCACCTACTTAAATGGGTAGTGTTCTATCTAATGAAAAGTGTAAAAAATAGAATTGTAAAGTTTTTTAAAAAATCTTCATTTTCAGTTGAATGAAAAAATAGAATTATTTTCATGTCATTTTTTTAAATGGTTATAACACAGTTTTTTGAATGAAAATGGGAAAACTCAAAAATTGACAGTTGTGGACTTTTTTGATGTCATTTTTTGCACCCACCTATATGGGTAATGTGATATTTAGTGAACGGTTTTAAAAAAATAGAAATATAAGTTTTTTGAAAAATCATAATTTTTCGTAAGCTTTAACCCGTGTTTTTTCGGTTGAAAACGGCAAGATTAAAAACCATGATATTGTTGACTGTTTTTATGTTATTTTTTGTACCCATATAGATGGAAAATGTGATACCTAGGTAATGTTGTTAAAAAATAGAAATATTAATTTGTTGTAAAATCATAATTTTTCGTGGTCTATGACCCACGTTTTTTCGGTTCAAAATGGCAAGATTCAAAAACATGTCATTGTTGACTGTTTTCATGTTATTTTTCGGACCCTCCTATATGTGTAGTGTGCTATCTAGTTAATGGTATTCAAAAAATATAAATATAATTTAAAAAAAATTATAATTTTTTGGGGACTGTAACCCATGTTATTTCAGTTGAAAACGGAAAATATTAAAAAAACATTCTACTATGGACTGTATTCAAGTCATTTTTTGCACCCACCTAGATGGGAAATGTGATATCTATTGAACAATGTTAAAAAAAATAAAAATATTAAATTTTGAAAAATCATAATTTTTCGTGGGCTATAACCCACGTTTTTACGGTTGAAAATGGCAAGATTAAAAAACATGCCATTGTGGACTGTTTTCATGTCATTTTTTGCACAATCTTATATGGGTAATATGCTATTTATTTATCGGTATTAAAAAATAGAAATTTAAATTTTTTGAAAAATCATAATTTTTCATGGTTATAACCCACGTTATTTCGGTTAAAAACGGCAAGATTCAAAAACATGCTATTATTGACTGTTTTCATGTTATTTTTCGCACCTACCTATATGAATAATGTTCTATATAGTTAACGGTGTTGAAAAATAAAATTATAAATTTTTTGAAAAATCATAATTTTTCGTAGGCTGTAACCAATGTTTTTTCGATCGAGAATGACAAGATTCAAAAACATACTATTCTGGACTAGTTTCAAATCATTTTTTGCACCCACCTAGATGGAAACTGTAATATCTAGTGAACGGTGTTAAAAATAATAGAATGTATATTTTTTTAAAAATCATAATTTTTCGTGGAATATAACCCACGTTATTTCGGTTGAAAAAGACAAGATTCAAAAAATGGCTGCTGTGGACTTTTTTCATGTCATTTTTTCCAACTACATTTATCGGTAATCTGTTATCTATTGAACGAGTTAACAAAATAGTTTTAAAAAAATCATCGTTTTTTGTGGGCTATAACCCACGTTTTTTGCCTTAAAATAGCAAGATTCAAAAATTGTCTGTTGTGGACTTTTTCCAAGTCATTTTTTGCACCCACATAGATGGATAATATAATATCTAGTGAATGGTGTAAAAAAATAATAATGTAATTCTTTTTGAAAATCATAATTCTCGTATGCTATAACCCATATTTTTTTTAAATTGCAAGATTCCAAAACATGCTATTCTAGATTGTTTTCAAGTTATTTTTTGCACCAATCTAGATGGTTTAGATGGGAAATGTGATATCTAGTGAACAATGTTAAAAAATAGAAATGTATTTTTTTTTAAAATCATAATTTTTCGTGGGCTATAACCCATGTTATTTTGGCTGAAAATGGCAAACCTTTTTTACACCATTCATTAGATTAGAGATCGCCATTTGATATAGGTTCATAAATAGCACAAAAATGGCCACCGACGGTAAGTTTTTGAAATCTGTCGATTTGGGCCAGAAACACATTTGCTATAACCCACAAAAAATGTCATTTTTCAAAATTTTTAACTTTCCCTTTTATTTACACCATTCAATAGATAGGACATCGCCATTTGATATGAGTGCAAAAATAGCACGAAAACGGCCACCGACAGTATGTTTTTGAAATTTACCGATTTGAGCCAAAAACATTTGTTCTATAACCCAGAAAAAATCTCATTTTTAAAAAATGTTAACATTCTCCTTTTCTACACCATTCATTAGATTGGATATCGCTATTTGATATGGGTTCAAAAATAGCACGAAAATGGGCAACGACGGTAAGTTTTTTAAATTTACCGTTTTGGGCCAAAAACACGTTTGCTATAACCCACAAAAAATGTCATTTTTCAAAAATTTTAACTTTCCCCTTTATTTACACCATTCAATAGATAGGACATCTCCATTTGATATGAGTGCAAAAATAGCATGAAAACGGCCATCGACGGTAGTTTTTTGAAATTTGTCGATTGGGCCAAAAACACGTGTGCTATAAACCACAAAAATGTCATTTTTCAAAATTTTTAACTTTTCTTTTTTTTACACCATTCAATAGATAGGATACCACCATTTGATAAGATTTCAAAAAATAGCACGAAAACGGCCACCGACGGTAAGTTTATGAAATTTGCCGTTTTGGGACAAAAACACGTATGCTATAACCCACAAAAATGTAATTTTTCAAAATTTTTAACTTTTCCATTTTTTACAACATTCAATAGGTAAGACATCTCCATTTGATATAAGGGCAAAAATAGCACGAAAATGGCCACCGACGGTAATATTTTGAAAATTTCTGTTTTGGGCAAAAAACACCTGTGCTATAACCCACAAAATTGTCATTTTTAAAAAATTTTAATTTCCCCTTTTTTTACACCATTAAAAAGATAGGATATCGCCATTTGATATGAGTGCAAAAATAGCACGAAAATGGCCACTGACGTTAAATTTTTTAAATTTGCCGTTTTGGGCCAAAAACACGTGTGTTATAACCCAGAAAAAAATGTCATTTTTAAAAATTTTTAACATTCCCCATTTTTTACACCATTCAAAAGATAGGACATCACTATTTGATATGAGTGCAAAAATAGTACGAAAACAACCAGCTACAGTAAAGTTTTGGAATTTGCCATTTCGGGCCAAGAACACATGTGCTATAACCCACAAAAAATGTCATTGTTCAAAATTTTTACCATTCCCCTTTTTTTAAACTTAATTGAATAGATAATACATTACCATTTGATATGAGTGCAAAAATAGCACAAAAACGACCACCGAAGGCAGGTTTTTTAAATTTGCCGATTTGGGTAAAAAACACGTGTGCCACTTACAAAAAATGTCATTTTTCAAAATTTTTAAATTTTCCCTTTTTTAACACCATTCAATAGATTGGATATCGCCATTTGATAAGAGTTCAAAAATAACATGAAAACGACCACCGATGGTAAGTTTATGAAATTTACTGTTTTGGGCAAAAAACACGCGTGCTTTAACCCACAAAAAATGTCATTTTCAAAATTTTTACCTTTCCCTTTTTTACAACATTTAATAGATTAGATATCGCCATTTGATATGAGTTAAAAAATAGTACGACCACCAACGGTAAGTTTTTGAAATTTGTTGTTTGGTGCAAAAAAGACGTATGATACAACATACGAAAAATGTCATATTTTAAAATTTTTAACTTTCCCCATTTTTTACACTATTCAATAGATAGGACATTACTATTTAATATGAGTGCAAAAATAGTACGAAAACGGCCATCGACGGTAAATTTTTGAAATTTGCCATTTCGGGCCATAAACATGTGTGCTAAAACCCTCAAAAAATGTCATTTTCAAAATTTTTAACATTCCCCCTTTTTAACCCCATTCAATAGATAGAACATCGCCATTTGAAATGAGTGCAAAAATAACACGAAAACGGCCACCGTTGGTTGACAGACTTAAGTCGTGTGCCTCAATTTTAACCCTAAACTAATGTAGCAGAAGTGAGTAGGGTATCGTATCCATAGGGAAGGGAGATTTGGTTCCAAGAATTCACTAAGTATTCCTTAAAATTGTTTTGTAAAATGTGCAATATCAAGACAGAAAATAATAGCAAGACTAACAAAATACAAGAAACAGAACAAATGAAAGAAGAATATGAGCAGAAGGTAATGAAATTTTGAGACAGACGTCCTAGAATTTATGATCCAGACAACTGTAAACTGAACATGTTTGCTATGCATTTGACCCCATGCAAATCTAGTTAGGAGGAGACAAACGTTGCCTAGGAGGCTAGCGAACACTCAGCATGTCGACCGCAATGTTCTCTTTACTCCCTAATATCCTGCTTTTCCCATGGCGAGGCCTAAGCAAAATGAGTGAACACCGCAACGTCTCAATTACTAAATACTAGCTATTCAGCACACAAAACCTTAAATCTCCCATGGCGAGGCCCGGCCTAAGTTCCTTATATTAAGCTAGCAACAAATAATCATTCTTCACTTAGTTCTTAAGACTCAATGACCTCCGACTGGCATGGCGACCACATCTCAGATCATGAACGAAGCCAAGCAAGTGAAGAAACTCCGTATTCATACAACTAATCCTCATATCATGCAAATTCCACTATTATTGGTGAATCAAGCCTCGACCTAGCATGGCGACCACAATCTAGGATCAATTCAGTCAATTCAAGTGTAATTGTTGTGAAACTTCACAAATTCAAGCAGTTAAAAGCATGTATGATCTCATTCGCAAAGATTGGGTCAATTGCATAGCATTTCACGGTTCAATTACACAGTTGTCCGGTGAAAACCCTAGGACATCATCGAATTAGCCACACAACTCCATTCCAATTCTCGATCAACAGTTCACAATGTGAAGCAATGTCCGGTGAAAACCCTAGGACATCATCGAATTAGCCACACAACTCCATTCCAATTCTCGATCAACAGTTCACAATGTGAAGCAATTCATTATCATTAAATCGGAAGAGTTTACCAAATAAAATGCCTCAAATGCTCACAATTCACAATTGAATTGTGAAAATTTTCCTCAATTGAGTAATGTCTTACAATGATCGGACAATTGCACGATCGGAATCGAAATTGGAGTGAAAACAGAAGAGAAAGAAAGTCTAGAGAGAGAAAATGTCAAGAGAGAAAGAATTCCCGCTCTGAAAATCGAAACTCGGTAATAATCTAGAATGATCTCATTTTTCATCTATGACTAAATCCTCTATTTAAAGAGGTTACAAAACGTAATTAATACACAAACGTAAAATGACCAAGATATTACAAAAATGCCACTGTAATCAATTTGTACATAAGAACAACTCGGTCAATGTAGCATCCACGCCTTCAAGCCTTGAATGATCACGCCAATATGCATATTTGAAGGAACAATCGCAAAAATCCTCCCGTTCTCATACTTGCACACAGAATTAGAAGAAAGTTAAAACATAAGAAATGAAGTACACCCAAAGTGCTTCCCAAAACATCTAAGATCTTGTCATTTGGACTAGTATTGAGAGAGATACACCCAATTGAAGTTAAGCTATCTATTATGCCAAAGCATGAAATAAGCATATTTAGGCATTCTTCAAATTCCACAAACACCATTCCAACGAATTTGGCTTCTTTCCTTGATTTTCAACCTAAACACACATTTGCTTCATTTCATCATTATTTTTGGTCTTTTTCACCATTTTAGCACTTCCAAGTTGCAAACCACATAAATGCACACAATGGCACAATACACTACAAAATTGCATGAAACACAAGGCAAAAGCTAAGTGATATAACACATATAAGTTGGTATAAAACCAACTTATCAATTTCCCATACACTTGAACTCTTGCTTGCCCTCAAGCAAGACTCACACTTCATATATGTTAACCACCTTTGCACTAAACCTTGCTCCCTTGTCCAACATGTTCTTCTCTGAGTTCATCACAATATTTTCACACAAGGAAAACTCACAAAAGTTTTCCCGTTCCAAATTTTCAGATTTCAACACACATTATCAACCAAGGCACAATGAATAAAGACCAAAATGTCATACGTGCAAGTGTGTGCTGAGGAATACTGGCTTAGTGCTCTTCATGTATGCATAACCCTTTTATTCTATCTTACGATTCACTGTATATCAATCTCCTTATCCACACATAGGAACAAACAGCACACAAGATCAATGGCGCACATTGGTGCTTCTCTTAGATCATTTACCTTCAAAATTGCACTTTGGTGCTTTCTTTTGTCACACACAATGGTGTATGATTGCCTAGGTTTTGTGGCTCATTTTTTCCCACTTTTCGCCTGGGTTTTATGGCTACTTTTCCCCATAATCACTTGCCTAGGGTATTTCGGCTTTTCATTCCCAATTGCCAAAGGCTTTTTCTCCATATCCTTTCTTGTGTAACCACTAGTTCGTATGTGTCTTTAAGGGACTAAATATACAAGAACACTAAAAATGGCCTTCGACAGAAAGTTTTTGAAATTTACCATTTCGGGCCAAAAACACGTGTGCTATAACCCACAAAAAATGTCATTTTTCAAAATTTTTAACATTTCCCATTTTTTACACCATTAATTTTAAATTTTTTTTAACATTCCCCATTTTTTTACACCATTCAATAGGTAGGACAACACCATTTGATATAAGTGCAAAAATAGCATGAAAACGGCCATCGATAGTAGGTTTTTGAAATTTGCTTATTTTGGCCAAAAACATGTTTGCTATAACCCGCAAAAAATGCCATTTTTTAAAAATTTTAACTTTTTCATTTTTTTACAACATTCAATAGATAGGATATTGCCATTTGATATGAGTAGAAAAATAGTATCAAAACGGCCACTGACAATAAGTTTATGAAATTTGTTGTTTTGTGCAAAAAACACGTGTGCTATAACCCATAAAAAATGTCATTTTTTAGAATTTTTAACATTCCCCTTTTTTACGCCATTATATAAATAGAAAATCGCCATTTGATATGAGTAAAAAAATAGCACAAAACGGCCTCCAACGGAAGGTTTTTGAAATTTGCCAATAACCCAAAAAAATGTCATTTTTAAAAATTTTTAACATTCCCCAATTTATACACCATGCAATAGATAGGAAATTGCTATTTGATATGAGTGAAAAAATAGCACAAAAATGGTCTTCGATGGAAGGTTTTTGAAATTTTCCGTTTCGGGCCAAAAACACGTGTGCTATAACCCACAAAAAATGTCATTTTTCAAAATTTTTAACATTCCCCTTTTTTTTACACTATTCAATAGATAGGAAATCGCAATTTGATATGAGTGAAAAAATAGCACAAAAATGGCCACCGACGGTAGATTTTTGAAATTTACCGTTTTGGACTAAAAAATACGTGTGCTATAACCCACAAAAAATGTCATTTTTAAAATTTTTTAACATTCCCCATTTTTTACACCATTCAATTGATAGGAAAATGCCATTTGATATGAGTGCAAAAAAGGCACGAAAATGGCCACCGAAGGTAGGTTTTTGAAATTAGCCAATTTGGGCCGAAAACACGTGTTCTATAACCCACAAAAAATGTCATTTTTCAAAATTTTTACTTTTACCATTTTTTACAACATTCAATAGATAGGATAACTCCATTTGATATGAGTTCAAAAATAGCACAAAAACGGCCATCGACGGTAAGTTTCTGAAATTTGTTGTTTTGTGCAAAAAGCACGTGTGCTATAACCCATAAAAAATGTCATAATAGAATTTTTTAACTTTCTCCTTTTTTACACCATTCAATAGATAGGACATCGTCATTTGATATGAGGACAAAAATAGCACGAAAATGGCTGCCGATGGTAATATTTTAAAATTTTTCTTTTTGAACTAAAAATACATGACCCACAAAAAATGTCATTTTAAAAAAATTTTAAAATTCCACATGTTTTGCACCATTCAATAGACAGAACAACTCTATTTGATATGAGTGCAAAAAAAGCACGAAAACGGCCAGCGACAGCAGGTTTTTAAAATTTTCCGATTTGGACCAAAAACACGTGTGCTATATAACCCACAAAAAATGTCATTTTTCAAAAATTTTCACTCTTCCATTTTTTACAACATTCAATAGATAGGACATTGCCATTTGATATGAGTGCAAAAATAGCACGAAAACGACCACCGACGATAAGTTTTTTAAATTTGCTATTTTGGGCCAAAAACACGTGTGCTATAACCAAAAAAAAAATGTCATTTTTCAAAATTTTTAACATTCCTCATTTAATACACCATTTAATAGATAGGAAATCGCCATTTGATATGAGTGAAAAAATAGCACAAAAATGGCCTTCGACGGAAGGTTTTTGAAATTTACCATTTCGGGCCAAAAACACGTGTGCTATAACCCACAAAAAATGTCATTTTTCAAAATTTTTAACATTCCCCATTTTTAGACCATTTAATAAATAGGACTTCGCCAATTGATATGAGTTCAAAAATAGCACAAAAATTGCTGCCGACGTTAGGTTTTTGAAATTAGCCAATTTGGGCAAAAAACACGTGTGCCATAACCCACAAAAATGTCATTTTAAAATTTTTTAACATTCCCCATTTTTTGACACCATTCAATAGATAGGACAACACCATTTGATATGAGTGCAAAATAGCACGAAAACTGCCGTCGACGTTAGGTTTTTGAAATTAGCTAATTTGGGCCAAAAACACGTGTGCTATAACCCCACAAAAAATGTCATTTTAAATTTTTTTTAACATTCCCCATTTTTTTACACCATTCAATAGATAGAACAACACCATTTGATATGATTGCAAAAATAGTACGAAAATGGCCATCGACAGTAGGTTTTTGAAATTTGCTTATTTCGGCCAAAAACATGTTTGCTATAACCCCCGAAAAATGCAATTTTTTTAAAATTTTAACTTTTCCATTTTTTACAACATTCAATAGATAGTATATCGTCATTTGATATGAGTAGAAAAATATCATGAAAACGGCCACTGACAGTATGTTTCTGAAACTTGTTGTTTTGTGCAAAAAACAAGTGTGCTATAACCCACAAAAAATGTCATATTTTAGAATTTTTACCTTTCCCCTTTTTTACGCCATTCAAAAAATAGGACATTGACATTTTATATGAGGGTAAAAATAACACAAAAATTGCCACCGACGGCAATATTTTAAAATTTTTATTTTTGGGCAAAAAATCGTGTGCTATAACCCAAAAAAATTTTCATTTTTAAAATTTTTTAACATTCCCCCTTTTTTACACCATACAATAGATAGGAAACGCCATTTGATATGAGTGCAAAAAAAGTACGAAAACGGCCACTGACGGCATGTTTTTGAAATTTGCCGATTAGGGCAAAAAACACGTGTGTTATAACCTACAAAAAATGTCAATTTTCATAATATTTAACATTCCACATTTTTTCACCATTTAATAGATAGGATATCGCCATTTGATATAAGTTCAAAATAAACACGAAAACGGCCCCTGACGGTAGGTTTTTGAAGTTTGTCGATTTTAACCAAACACACGTGTGCTGTAACCCACAAAAACTGTCATTTTTCATAATTTTTAACTTTTCCTTTTTTTACACCATTAAATAGATAGGATATTGCCATTTGATAAGAGTTCAAAAATAGCACAAAAACGGCCTCTGACAATAAGTTTTAGAAATTTGTCGTTTTAGACCAAAAACATGTGTGCTATAACCCACAAAAAATGTCATTTTTCAAAATTTTTGACATTCCCCATTTTTTACACCATTCAATAGATAGGACGTCACAATTTTATATGAGTGAAAAAATACCACAAAAACGGCCACCGACGGTTGGTTATTGAAATTTGCCATTTCAGGCCAAAAACACGTGTGGTACAACCCACAAAAAATGTCAGTTTTCAAAATTTTTAGCATTCCCCTTTTTTTACACCATTCAATAGATAGGACATCGAAATATGATATCAGTGAAAAAGTAGCACAAAAATGGCCACCGACGGTAGATTTTTAAAATTTGCCGTTTTGGGCTAAAAAACACGTGTGCTATAACCCACAAAATGTCATTTTTAAAATTTTTTAACATTCCCCATTTTTTACACCATTCAATTGATAGGAAAATGCCATTTGATATGAGTGCAAAAAAGGCACAAAAATGGCCACCGAAGGTAGGTTTTTGAAATTAGCCAATTTGGGCCGAAAACACGTGTTCTATAACCAACAAAAAATGTCATTTTTCATAATTTCTAAGTTTTCCCTTTTTTTACACTATTCAATAGAAAGGATATCGCCATTTATTAAGAGTTCAAAAATAGCACGGAAATGGCCATAAACGGAAAGTTTCTGAAATTTGCCGTTTTGGGCCAAAAACACATGAGCTATAACCCACAAAAAATGTCATTTTTCAAAATTTTTAACTTTTCCATTTTTTACAACATTCAATAGATAGGATATCTCCATTTGATATGAGTTCAAAAATAGCACGAAAACGGCCACCGACAGTAAGTTTCTGAAATTTGTTGTTTTGTGCAAAAACCACGTGTGCTATAACCCATAAAAAATGTCATAATAGAATTTTTTAACTTTCCCCTTTTTTACGCCATTCAATAGATAGGACATTGTCATCTGATATGAGGACAAAAATAGCACGAAAATGGCTGCCGATGGTAATATTTTAAAATTTTTCTTTTTGAACTAAAAATACATGACACACAAAAAATGTCATTTTAAAAAAATTTTAAAATTCCACATGTTTTGCACCATACAATAGATAGAACAACTTTATTTGATATGAGTGCAAAAAAGCACGAAAACGTCCACGGACAGTAGGTTTTTGAAATTTGCGGATTTGGGCAAAAAATTCGTGAGCTATAACCCACAAAAAATGTCATTTTTCAAAAATTTTCACTCTTCTATTTTTTTACAACGTTCAATAGATAGGACATCGCCATTTGATATGAGTGCAAAAATAGCACGGAAACGGCCACCGACGGTAATTTTTTTAAATTTGCCATTTTGGGCAAAAAACATGTGTGCTATAACCAAAAAAATGTCATTTTCCAAAATTTTTAACATTCCCCATTTATACACCATTTAATAGATAGGAAATCGCCATATGATATGAGTGAAAAAATAGCACAAAAATGGCCTTCGACGGAAGGTTTTTGAAATTTGCCATTTTGGACCAAAAACACGTGTGCTATAACCCACAAAAAAATGTCTTTTTTCAAAATTTTTAACGTTCCCCTTTTTTTTACACCATTCAATAAATAGGACATCGCCAATTGATATGAGTGCAAAATAGCTTGAAAATTGTCGCCGACGTTAGGTTTTTGAAATTAGCTAATTTGGGCCAAAAACACGTGTGCTATACCCACATAAAATATCATTTTTAAAATTTTTTAACATTCCCTATTTTTTTGCACCATTCAAAAGATAGGATAACTCCATTTGATATGAGTGAAAAAATAGCACAAAAACGGCCTCCGACGGAAGGTTTTGAAATTTGCCATTTTGGGCCAAAAACACGTGTGCTATAACCCACAAAAAATGTAATTTTTCAAAATTTTGAACATTCCCAAATTTATTTACCATTCAGTAGATAGGAAATTGCCATTTGATATGAGTGAAAAAATAGCACAAAAACAACCTCCGACGGAAGATTTTTGAAATTTGCCGTTTCGGGCCAAA
The DNA here is from genome assembly GCA_016586305.1 of Ophiorrhiza pumila. Lineage (NCBI taxonomy): Eukaryota > Viridiplantae > Streptophyta > Magnoliopsida > Gentianales > Rubiaceae > Ophiorrhiza > Ophiorrhiza pumila. The sequence continues at coordinate 3,079,084 of BLIW01000010.1, read as the reverse complement.
AGCACGTGTGCTATAACCCACAAAAAATGTCATTTTTCAAAAATTTGCACTCTTCCATTTTTTTACAACATTCAATAGATAGGACATTACCATTTGATATGAGTGCAAAAATAGCATGAAAACGGCCGCCGACGATAAGTTTTTTAAATTTGCCATTTTGGGCCAAAAACACGTGTGCTATAACCCACAAAAAATGTCATTTTTCAAAATTTTGAACATTCCCCATTTTATACACCATTCTGGAGATAGGAAATTGCCATTAGATATGAGTGAAAAAATAGCACAAAAACGGCCTCCGACGGAAAGTTTTTGAAATTTGCCGTTTTGGGCCAAAAACACGTGTGCTATAATGATGTCGAGTGTCGTGGCTCGTCAATTTATCCTAATTTCACTGAATATAGTAGCAGTGAGCTAGGTTTCGTTCCTCAGGGAAATAGTCGATTCAAGAAGTTTGATCTGCTCAATTATGTCACCAAAATTTAGCAAGATTAAAAGAACACGGATTATAAAATTTAACAAGAAGTAAACTGGTTTGACTCCACACAATTACGAATTGAAATGAACACACAAGTAAGACTCAAAGAAGTAAAAACAAAGTTCTCAAGAAAATAAAGCTGATAATCTAGGCTACTTCCGGGTGAATGCAACTTCTCATACATGCAGTATTACTAACATACAAGCAAAGCAGATGAGGAGAATCACAATTGGAAACAGAAATAATAGTTAGCATGGTCACTACACTACAATTTTAGTCTCTCGACACCATCCTATCCTATGATCAGGCCTAAGAATGGTGAAGTGTGAACGAGCTGTCTCAATTCCCCACTCAAATTACTCAGGCATGAACACCTAGAATCTCCCATGGTGAGGCCCGATCCTAGCATGTAAATTCATCATTTGAGTATGAGAATCTCTTATCACCTTGTTCTCAGGATGATACAGACTCAAAGCTTCCTATGATGAGGTCTAGCCTTAAGATCTGTGCAAATTCAAACAGGTTTAAGAACTCAAGCATTCTCAGGTTCTTATTCATGATTTTCATCCAAATCTTACAAAAGAAGACTCAATTCAGCATGACGACCGCAATCAAATCTCATTTCATCAAATTCAGATCAAAAGCATGCACTAACAAGTTTTACCAATTCATAGCTGAGAATTTCCATTTCTTATAATAGATTGTTAGTTCTACTGCACAATTACAATTTCAACCTAGCATTCACCCTCAGTATCCTAGATTATGATACAATTAGCCACGAATCTCCATTTCAGCTTCACAATCAACAAATTGGAAGATTAAACAGTTCATAATCATTAATTAGAAGAGTTTACCAATTAAGAGTCTTAAAAGCTTCCAATTGCCGAGAGTATTGTAGCTTTTCTTCTCAATTTCCAGGAGATGTATATTGATGGAAGCAATTCTTTGATCGGAATCCAAATTGAAGCAACAAACTTAGAGAGATAAAGTAGAGAGAGAAAGTAGATCACAAGAATACTTCCCGCTCTTCAAAATCAAAAGTCGGTTACAATATAGAAAATGTGAGTAGTGAAAATTGAATTTTTTTTTTGGGAAAACGTAACTAATACGCAACATAAAATGTATAAAGTATTACACAAAATTGCCTTAAGGGAAAAAACTAAAAATCAGCCTAAAATGTCAAAAAAAATTCCAAGTTTGAAAAAATATTCAGCACTCCAGCGCCTTTGGTGTTAATTTCCAGCGCCTTCATCAACCTCAGCTACGAGCCGCGCGCCTTCAGGCTTAAGTTGTCGCGCCTTCGTTGCCGCTGACTTCCGAGTGAAGAAATCAGAATTGAACCACGCCTTCAAGCCGCAACCAATCACGCCTTCAACAACTCAGCGAGCCTTCAAGAATCCAGCGTTTTGAAATTCACGCCTTTCCGCCAAAGCAAACCGCGCCTTCAGCTGCCTGGAATTTCAGAGAATCAGAGGTTAAACACTTAGCCATTTTTTCTAGAAACTTAACACAAAGTACTTCATGGCAGCATCTTCCCACCAAGATTTGATCATGATGCACTGTGAATTAAGGAAAACTTAAAACATGAAAGTTGTAACACTTTGTCTTAGCTATCCATAGCCATTTAAATCACCCAATTTGGAGCTACAACGAGAAAGTTATGACCAAACTACTGAAGTGTGACAAAGCTTAAAACCCATGAAGCAACTCTTCAACACTTTGCCATTTTTTCTACAATTCTCCAACAATTAGCCTACGATATGTCGTAGGCTAAATGTTCTTGTTCCAGAATTGGCCTAAGACATGTCGTAGGCCAAAATTTCATCTCCAAAGTTTTGTTGTGGGCAAAAAAAACACCTTCAAGAATGGCCTACGACATGTCGTAGGCCATTTTCTGTCTTCTCAAGATTGGCCTACGACATGTCGTAGGCCAATTTTCTCTTTGTTCTAGGCTGCTTAGTTCTTTCCTATACCAAGTTGTGTGCCTTGGTTTGTGAAGTTCATTGTGCAACATGAGTGGTGTGCCAAGGTGCAAATGTGTGGCATGAGTTTCATGGCAAAGTATATGGCAAGACTAATGCATAAGTGTTGTGCATAAGTGTTGTCAAGTTGGCAAGGCTTGGCCAGATTGATTGGCAAGGCTTGGCAAGATCTTGGCAAGGTCTTGGCACAATGGTTTTGGCACATTGGTTTGGCAAAGCTTGGCAAGGTCTTGGCAAGGTCTTGGCACATTGGTTGGCCGAGTTGGCAAAAAATGTTGGCAAAGTATCCATTCCAGCACAACACCCTATGTTCATACCAAATAAGTGTGTCTTAGCCTCTAAATCAGCCTTGATGGTAAACTTAAGAATTCTAGATCTTTCTCTTAGCTTTCTAATGGATCAAGAAACAGCCTCATTAGGTACCTGAAACTCAAGATATCATCAAAACACCAAACTGTGGCAGGCAGATAAAACCCTAAAACCCTAATAAATGGTATCCCGAAAAGAAACTCATATTTCATAGTCTTGCACACACAATTAGAAAATAGTTAAAACATAAGAAATGTAGTGCATTCAAAGAGCTTTTCAGAACACCAAAAAACTCACCAATTGGATTAATATCAAGAGAGTTATGCCCAGATGAATTTCACCAACCAAATCTGCCAAAACCCTAAATTTAGCTTACCAAATTCTTTTCGGTTTCATCCATTTCCTAATTGTTTTGATCTCTCAACCTTACCAATTAACATCAAGCACACAATTGCCTAAGTTCATCATCATTTTTGGTCTCTTTTAACCATTTTACTACAACCAATTGCCAACCACATAAATGCACCACAACAAACAAATCATTGCACTAATTTATGAAAAACAAGTCAAAAGCCAAGTGGATTAAGCCATTTAAGTTGGTATAAAACCAACTTATCATATAACCCACAAAAAATGTCATTTTTCTAAAATTTGCATTCTTCCATTTTTTTAGAAAATTCAATAGATAGTACATTGCCATTTGATATGAGTGCAAAAATAGCACGAAAACGGCCATCGACGATAAGTTTTTTAAATTTGCCATTTTGGGCCAAAAACACGTGTGCTATAACCCAAAAAAATGTCATTTTTCAAAATTTTTAACATTCCTCATTTTATACACCATTCAATAAATAGAAAATTTCAATTTGATATAAGTGAAAAAATAGGACAAAAATGGCCTTCGACGGAAGGTTTTTGAAATTTGCTGTTTCGGGCCAAAAACACGTGTGCTATAACCCAAAAAAAATGTCATTTTTCAAAATTTTTAACATTACCCTTTTTTTACACCATTCAATAGGACATCGCCAATTGATATGAGTGCAAAAATAGAACGAAAACTACCGCCGATATTAGGTTTTTGAAATTTGCCAATTTGGGCCAAAATCACGTGTGCTATAACCCACAAAAATATCATTTTAAAATTTTTTTAACATTCCCCATTTTTTTACACCATTCAATAGATAAGACAACACCATTTGATATAAGTGCAAAAATAGCATGAAAACGGCCATCGACAGTAGGTTTTTGAAATTTGCTTATTTCGGCCAAAAACATGTTTGCTCTAACCCGCAAAAAATGCCACTTTTTAAAAATTTTAACTTTTCAATTTTTTACAACATTAAATAGATAGGATATCGCGCCATTTGATATGAGTAGAAATATAGCATCAAAACGGCCCACTGACAGTAAGTTTCTGAAATTTGTTGTTTTGTGCAAAAAATACTTGTGCTATAACCCATAAAAAATGTCATATTAAAGAATTTTTAACATTCCCATTTTTTACGCCATTCAATAGATAGGAAATTGCTATTTGATATGAGTGAAAAAATAGCACAAAAATGGCCTTCGACGGAAGGTTTTTTAAATTTGCCATTTTGGGCCAAAAACACGTGTGCTATAACCCAAAAAAATGTCTTTTTTCAAAATTTTTAACATTCCCCATTTATACACCATTTAATAGATAGGAAATCGTCATTTGATATAAGTGAAAAAATAGCACAAAAATGGCCTTCGACGGAAGGTTTTTGAAATTTGCCGTTTTGGACCAAAAACACGTGTGTGCTATAACCCACAAAAACATGTCATTTTTCAAAATTTTTAACATTCCCCTTTTTTTTACACCATTCAATAAATAGGACATCGCCAATTGATATAAGTGCAAAGTAGCTTGAAATTTGCCGCCGACGTTAGGATTTTGAAATTAGCCAATTTGGGCCAAAAACATTCCCTAAAATGTCATTTCAAAATTTTTTAACATTCCTTATTTTTTTGCACCATTCAATAGATAGCATAACTCCATTTGATATTAGTGCAAAAATAGCACGAAAACGGGCACCGACAGTAGATTTTTGAAATTTGCCGATTTGGGCCAAAAATACGTGTGGTATAACACATAAAAAATGTCATTTTTCAAAATTTTTCACTCTTCTATTTTTTTTCATTCAATAGATAGGACATCGCCATTTGATATGAGTGCAAAAATAGCACGAAAACGGCCGCCGACGGTAAGTTTTTTAAATTTGTCATTTCGGGCCAAAAACACGTGTGTTATAACCCACAAAAAATGTCATTTTTCAAAATTTTGAACATTCCCCATTTTATACACCATTCAGTAGATACGAAATTGCCATTCGATATGAGTGAAAAAATAGCACAAAAATGGCCTCCGACGGAAGGTTTTTGAAATTTGCCGTTTCGGGCCAAAAACACGTGTGCTAAACCCACAAAAAATGTCATTTTTCAAAAATTTGCACTCTTCCATTTTTTAAAACATTCAATAGATAGGACATTGCCATTTGATATGAGAGCAAAAATAGCACGATAACGGCCACCGACGATAAGTTTTTTAAATTTCCATTTTGGAACAAAAACACGTGTGCTATAACCCAAAAAAATAACATTTTTCAAAATTTTTAACATTCCTCATTTTATACACCATTCAATAGATAGGAAATCGCAATTAGATATGAGTGAAAAAATAGCACAAAAATGGCCTTCGACGGAAGGTTTTTGAAATTTACCGTTTCGGGCCAAAAACACGTGTGCTATAACCCGCAAAAAATGTATTTTTTCAAAATTTTTAACATTCCCATTTTTTGCACCATTCAATAAATAGGAAATCGCCAATTGATATGAGTGCAAAAACATAACGAAAATTGCCGCCAACACTAGGTTTTTGAAATTAGCCAATTTGGGCCAAAATCACTTGTGCTATAACCCACAAAAATGTCATTTTAAAATTTTTTTAACATTCCCCATTTTTTACACCATTCAATAGATAGGACAACACCATTTGATATAAGTGCAAAAATAGCATGAAAACGGCCATCGACAGTAGGTTTTTGAAATTTGCTTATTTCGGCCAAAAACAAGTTTGCTATAACCTGCAAAAAATGCCACTTTTTAAAAATTTTAACCTTTCCAATTTTTTACAACATTCAATAGATAGGATATCGCCATTTGATATGAGTAGAAAAATAGCATCAAAACGGCCACTGACAGTATGTTTCTGAAATTGGTTGTTTTGTGCAGATAACACGTGTGCTATAACCCATAAAAAATGTCATATTTTAGAATTTTTAACATTCCCATTTTTTACGCCATTCAATAAATAGAAAATCGCCATTTGATATGAGTGAAAAAATAGCACAAAAACGGCCTCCGACGGAAGGTTTTTAAAATTTGCCATTTCGGGCCAAAAACACGTGTTCTATAACCCACAAAAAATGTCATTTTTAAAAATTTTTAGCATTCCCCAATTTATACACCATTCAATAGATAGGAAATTGTTATTTGATATGAGTGAAAAATTAGAACAAAAATGGCCTCGGACAGAAGGTTTTTGAAATTTGCCGTTTCGGGCCAAAAACACGTGTGCTATAACCCACAAAAACATGTCATTTTTCAAAATTTTTAACATTCCCCTTTTTTTACACCATTCAATAAATAGGACATCGCCAATTGATATGATTGCAAAATAGCTTGAAAATTGCCGCCGACGTTAGGGTTTTGAAATTAGCCAATTTGGGCCAAAAGCACGTGTGCTATAACCCACCTAAAATGTCATTTTTAAAATTTTTTAACATTCGCTATTTTTTTGCACCATTCAATTATAGGATAACTCCATTTGATATTAGTGCAAAAATAGCACGAAAACGGCCACCGACAGTAGGTTTTTGAAATTTGCTGATTTGGGCCAAAAACACGTGTGCTATAACCCACAAAAAATGTCATTTTTCAAAATTTTTCACTCTTCTATTTTTTACAACATTCAATAGATAGGACATCGCCATTTGATATGAGTGCAAAAATAGCACGAAAACGGCCACCGACGGTAAGTTTTATAAGTTCTATAACCCACAAAAAATGTCATTTTTCAAAATTTTGAACATTCCCCATTTTATACACTATTCAGTAGATAGGAAATTGACATTTGATATGAGTGAAAAAATAGCACAAAAATGGCCTCCGACTGAAGGTTTTTGAAATTTGCCGTTTCGGGCCAAAAACACGTGTGCTATAACCCACAAAAAATGTCTTTTTTCAAAAATTTTAACATTCCCCTTTTTTTACACCATTCAATAAATAGGACATCGCCAATTGATATAAGTGCAAAAATAGCACGAAAACTGCCGCCAACATTAGGTTTTTGAAATTAGCCAATTTGGGCCAAAATCACGTGTGCTATAACCCACAAATATGTCATTTTAAAAATTTTGTAACATTCCCCATTTTTTTACACCATTCAATAGATAGGACAACACCATTTGATATAAGTGCAAAAATAGCATGAAAACGGCCATCGACAGTAGGTTTTTTAATTTGCTTATTTCGGCCAAAAACATGTTTGCTATAACCCGTAAAAAATGCCACTTTTTAAAAATTTTAACTTTTCCATTTTTTTACAACATTCAATAGATAGGATATCTGATAAGGTGATGATTTTCACCTTATTGTATTCGTTTTACTTACCTCTTGTGCGTCCTTGTAACGTGTTTTTATGTCGTTTTTAGATGTTTTTAACGTATTTGTAGGACGTTATGGCATGGGAGGAGCAAAGGAGCAAAAGATTGATGAAAAAAGCACATTTTAAAGGTTTTTAATCATGGAGGCCAAAATGAGAAGAAAAAGATTGAGAAAGATCAAGAAAGATGTGATTTAGGTCAAAAAGACGATGAAGAACAAATGCTGAAAAACTCTGCCAGGGTTTAGTATTTCGATCATATCTCTCTCAATTTACGTCCAAATGGAATGATTCAGGTGCCATTGTAATTAAGAGAAAGAGCTACAACTTTCATGTTTTGGGTTTTTCCAAATTCGTCCTGGATCATATAGAAAAAAGGCTCACAAACGAACGGTGCGCCGGAGACAACTTCAGCGGCGCGCCGAAAATTCCGAATTTTGGAATTTCCAAAACTTCCAGACAGCTCCAGCGCGCAGGTGAGAACTTGAACGGTCGCCAGAGAGTTTTTCGGCGTGCCGCTGGTGATCGCGAAGGGCCAAACTTTGACTGTTTTGTCCTCCACACTTCGGGAACTCGGTCAACACACATTTTGCAGCCTTAATCTCCTCCATATATGAAGAAATTCTGCAGCCAAATGAAGAGAGTAGGAGGGGAGAGGAACAAGAAGGAGCTCAAGACAATAGAGAGTTAGCCATTTTTAGGTTAGATTAGTTAGATTAGATTAGTTGTTTTGTAAGCTTTCCTCCCTAGGAGCTCCACAAGAACACACAATTAGTGTGTGTTCTTGGTGTAAATAGCATCCATTGGAGAGGAGCTCATGAAAAGTCTTGACTTTGAGGACTTGATTTGTAAAGAAAACTTGGAGCTTTGGGCTTGAATCTTCAAAGGGGAGTACTACTCTTTGTATTTCTTTGATTAATTCCTTGCTTTAATTCATTGTTGTGATGTTCTTATTAGTTTTGATGTGCTAAATTGTTAGTGCCCTTGGAGAATGGTTATTGATTGTTGAATTCTTGTGTTTTATTGTGGATTTATGTTGTGGGTAATCAATAATTAGGAACTACAAGCTAGTCTAATATTCCATACTAGTAATGCTTAAGCTAGATTAGTATCTGGGTAGTAGATTAGTGGAGATGTGCTAGCCTTTTCTTGCCTCCGCCATAAAGGGGGAATTGGTTAGGACGTTGAGATACCGGTGTTAGGGTTGGTGAATTAGGGTAGCACGAACTAGTTTAGACCTTGCCTCCGCCATAAAGAAAGGAATAGATTATGGAGTGACATTCGAAAGAGTGACTAGGTTTGGCTATTTCCTTCGCCATAAAGAAGGAGCCGAATTAGAGTGAGGTAGGCTCGGGGGAACATAGGGATCTTGGTTGACCTAAAATGGCAAATCCTTGCCTCCGCCATAAGGGGAGGATTAGCTACGAAGTCAATTTCCCGTAGGTGTCAACGTTATTAGGTTCTAGCTTCCGCCATAAAAGTGGAACTTGATTGATGTTGTCACACTCTTAGTTCGTTAACTCACTCTTGTAAACCACATAAAACACTAATGTTTAGTAAAACCAATACTCCAAGGGTACACTTCATTACATGATTCCTCGTCCTTGATGTATTTATTTCTTATTTGTTCTTTTGTCTAGTTTGTAGTTTAGGTTATTTCATTACTTGTTTTAATTCTCACTACTTCACACACATTTACACTAATTCCATAAACTTATCCCCTCCCTGTGGGTTCGACCCCTACTTCCTCTAGCTACACAAACGTCAGTGTTTTGATGCACCTTAAATGTCGTGAGGATTAGGGTTATAAATTTATTTGATTCGGTTAAACCTTAGCTTTTGACCCTAGCTCCAAAATCGCTATCAATATCGCCATTTGACATGAGTAGAAAAATAGCATCAAAACGGCCACTGACAGTAAGTTTCTGAAATTTGTTGTTTTGTGCAAAAAACACGTGTGCTATAACCCCATAAAAAATGTCATATTTTAGAATTTTGAACATTCCCATTTTTTACACCATTCAATAAATAGGAAATCGCCATTTGATATGAGTGAAAAAATAGCACAAAAACGGCCTCCGACGGAAGGTTTTGAAATTTGCCGTTTCGGGCCAAAAACACGTGTGCTATAATCCACAAAAACATTTCATTTTTCAAAATTTATAACATTTCCTTTTTTTACACCATTCAATAAATAGGACATCGCCAATTGATATGAGTGCAAAATAGCTTGAAAATTGCCGCCGACGTTAGGTTTTTGAAATTAGCCAATTTGGGCCAAAAACACGTGTGCTATAACCCACCTAAAATGTTATTTTTAAAATTTTTTAACATTCCCTATTTTTTTGCACCATTCAATAGATAGGATAACTCCAATTGATATTAGTGCAAAAATAGCACGAAAACGGCCACCGACAGTAGGTTTTTGAAATTTACCGATTTAAGCCAAAAACACGTGTGCTATAACCCACAAAAAATGTCATTTTTCAAAAATTTTCACTCTTCTATTTTTTTACAACATTCAATAGATAGGACATCGCCATTTGATATGAGTGCAAAAATAGCACGAAAACGGCCTCCGAAGGTAAGTATTTTAAATTTGCCATTTCGGGCCAAAAACACGTGTGCTCTAACCCACAAAAAATGCCATTTTTCAAAATTTTGAAAATTCCCCATTATATACACCATTCAGTAGATAGGAAATTGCCATTTGATATGAGTGAAAAACTAGCACAAAAACGGCCTCCGACGGAAGGTTTTTGAAATTTGCCGTTTCGGACCAAAAACATGTGTGCTATAATCCACAAAAACATTTCATTTTTCAAAAATTTTTAACATTCCCCTTTTTTTTACACCATTCAATAAATAGGACATTGCCAATTGATATGAGTGCAAAATAGCTTGAAAATTGCCGCCAGTGTTAGGTTTTTGAAATTAGCCAATTTGGGCCAAAAACACGGTGCTATAACCCACCTAAAATGTCATTTTTAAAATTTTTTAACATTCCCTATTTTTTTGTACCATTCAATAGATAGGATAACTCCAATTGATATTAGTGCAAAAATAGCACGAAAACGGCCACAGACAGTAGGTTTTTGAAATTTGTCGATTTAGGCCAAAAACACGTGTGCTATAACCCACAAAAAATGTCATTTTTCAAAATTTGTCACTCTTCTATTTTTTTACAACATTCAATAGATAGGACATCGCCATTTGATATGAGTGCAAAAATAGCACGAAAACGGCCACCGACTGTAAGTTTTTAAAATTTTTCATTTCGGGACAAAAACACGTGTGCTCTAACCCACAAAAATGTCATTTTTCAAAATTTTGAACATTCCCCATTTTATACACCATTCAGTAGATAGGAAATTGCCATTTGATATGAGTGAAAAAATAGCACAAAAAGTGCCTCCAACGGAAGGTTTTTGAAATTTGCCGTTTCGGGCCAAAAACACGTGTGCTATAATCCATAAAAACATTTCATTTTTCAAAATTTTTAACATTCCCCTTTTTTTTTACACCATTCAATAAATAGGACATCGCCAATTGATATGAGTGCAAAATAGCTTGAAAATTGCTGCCGACATTAGGTTTTTGAAATTAGCCAATTTGGGCCAAAAACACGTGTGCTATAACCCACCTAAAATGTCATTTTTAAAATTTTTTAACATTCCCTATTTTTTTGCACCATTCAATATATAGGATAACTCCAATTGATATTAGTGCAAAAATAGCACGAAAACGGCCACCGACAGTAGGTTTTTGAAATTTGCCGATTTCGGCCAAAAACACGTGTGCTACACTCTTCTATTTTTTTACAACATTCAATAGATAGGACATCGCCATTTCATATGAGTGCAAACATAGCACGAAAACGGCCACCGACGGTAAGTTTTTTAAATTTGCCATTTCAGGCCAAAAACACGTGTGCTCTTACCACAAAAAATGTCATTTTTCAAAATTTTGAACATTCCCCATTTTATACACCATTCAGTAGATAGGAAATTGCCATATGATATGAGTGAAAAAATAGCACAAAAACCCTCTGACGGAAGGTTTTTAAAATTTGCCATTTAGGGCTAAAAACACGTGTGCTATAACCCACAAAAAATGTCATTTTTCAAAAATTTGCACTCTTCTATTTTTTTACAACATTCAATAGATAGGACATCGTCATTTGATATGAGTGCAAAAATATCACAAAAAGGCCACCGACGGTAAGTTTTTTAAATTTGCCATTTCGGGCCAAAAACACGTGTACTCTAACCCACAAAAAATATCCTTTTTCAAAATTTTGAACATTCCCCATTTTATACACCATTCAGTAGATAGGAAATTGCCATTTGATATGAGTGAAAAAATAGCATAAAAACGGCCTCCGACGGAAGGTTTTTGAAATTTGCCGTTTCGGGCCAAAAACACGTGTGTGCTATGACCCACAAAAAATGTCATTTTTCAAAAATTTGCACTCTTCCATTTTTTTACAACATTCATTAGATAGGACATCGCCATTTGATATGAGAGCAAAAATAGCACGAAAACGGCCACCAACGATATGTTTTTTAAATTTGCCATTTTGGGCCAAAAACACGCGTGCTATAACCCAAAAAATGTCATTTTTCAAAATTTTTAACATTCCTCATTTATACACTATTCAATAGATAGGAAATCGCAATTTGATATGAGTGAAAAAAATAGCACAAAAATGGCCTTGGACGGAAGGTTTTTGAAATTTGCCGTTTCGGGCCAAAAACACGTGTGCTATAACCCACAAAAAATGTCTTTTTTCAAAATTTATAACATTCCCTCTTTTTTTACACCATTCAATAAATAGGACATCGCCAATTAATAAGAGTGCAAAAATAGCACGAAAACTGCCGGTGACATTAGGTTTTTGAAATTAGCCAAGTTGGGCCAAAATCACCTGTGCTATAATCCAGAAAAATGTCATTTTAAATTTTTTTTAACATTCCCCATTTTTTTACACCATTCAATAGAAAGGACAACATCATTTGATATCAGTTCAAAAATAGCATGAAAACGGCCATCGACAGTAGGTTTTTTAAATTTGCTTATTTCGGCCAAAAACATGTTTGCTATAACCCGCAAAAAATGCCACTTTTTAAAAATTTTCACTTTTCCATTTTTTTACAACATTCAATAGATAGAATATCGCCATTTGATATGAGTAGAAAAATAGCATCAAAACGGCCACTGACAGTAAGTTTCTGAAATTTGTTGTTTTGTGCAAAAAACACTTGTCCGATAACCCATAAAAAATGTCATTTTTTAGAATTTTTAGCATTCCCATTTTTTACGCCATTCAACTAATAGAAAATCGCCTTTTGATATGTGTGAAAAAATAGCACAAAAACGGCCTCCGACGGAAGGTTTTTTAAATTTTTGCCATTTCTGGCCAAAAACACGTGTGCTATAACCTACAAAAAATGTCATTTTTAAATTTTTTTAACATTCCCCAATTTATACACCATTCAATAGATAGGAAATTGCTATTATATATGAGTGAAAAAATACCACAAAAATGGCCTCGGACGGAAGGTTTTTGAAATTTGCCGTTTCGGGCCAAAAACCCTTGTGCTATAATCCACAAAAACGTGTCATTTTTTAAACTTTTTAACATTCCCGTTTTCTTTCCACCATTCAATAAATAGGACATCGCCAACTAATATGAGTGCAAAATAGCTTGAAAATTGCCGCCGACGTTAGGTTTTTGAAATTAGCCAATTTGGGCCAAAAACACGTGTGCTCTAACCCACAAAAAATGTCATTTTTTAAAATTTTGAACATTCCCCATTTTATACACTATTCAGTAGATAGGAAATTGCCATTTGATATAAGTGAAAAAATAGCACAAAAATGGCCTCCGACGGAAGGTTTTTGAAATTTGCAGTTTCGGGCTTAAAAACACGTGTGCTATACCCACAAAAAAATGTCATTTTTCAAAAATTTGCACTCTTCTATTTTTTTACAACATTCAATAGATAGGACATTGCCATTTGATATGAGTGCAAAAATAGCACGAAAACGGCCACCGACTGTAAGCTTTTTAAATTTGCCATTTCGGGTAAAAAACACTTATGCTCTAACCCACAAAAAATGTCATTTTTCCAAAATTTGAACATTCCCCATTTTATACACCATTCAGTAGATTGGAAATTTCCATTTGATATGAGTGAAAAAATAGAACAAAAACGGCCTCCGACGGAAGGTTTTTGAAATTTGCCGATTCGGGCTAAAAACACGTGTGCTATAACCCACAAAAAATGTCATTTTTCAAAAATTTGCACTCTTCTATTTTTTACAACATTCAATAGATATGACATCACCATTTGATATCAGTGCATAAATAGCACGAAAACGGCCACCGACGGTAAGTTTTTTAAATTTGCCATTTCGGGCCAAAAACACGTGTGCTCTAACCCACAAAAAATGTCATTTTTCAAAATTTTGAACATTCCCCATTTTATACACCATTCAGTAGATAGGAAATTGTCATTTGATATGAGTGAAAAAATAGCACAAAAACGGCCTCTAACGGACGGTTTTTGAAATTTGCCGTTTCGGGCCAAAAACACTTGTGCTATAATCCACAAAAACATTTCATTTTTCAAAATTTTTAACATTCCCCTTTTTTTTACACCATTCAACAAATAGGACATCGCCAATTGATATGAGTGCAAAATAGCTTGAAAATTGCCGCAGACGTTAGGTTTTTTTTAAATTAGCCAATTTGGGCCAAAAACAAGTTTGTTATAACCCACATAAAATGTCATTTTTAAAATTTTTTAACATTCCCTATTTTTTTGCAACATTCAATAGATAGGATAACTCCAATTGATATTAGTGCAAAAATAGCACAAAAATGGCCACCGACAGTAGGTTTTTGAAATTTGCCGATTTCGGCCAAAAACACGTGTGCCATAACCCACAAAAATGTCATTTTTCAAAATTTTTCACTCTTCTATTTTTTTACAAATTCAATAGATAGGACATCGCCATTTGATATTAGTGCAAAAATAGCACGAAAATGGCCAACGACGGTAAGTTTTTTAAATTTGCCATTTCTGGCCAAAAACACGTATGCTCTATCCCACCAAAAATGTCATTTTTCATGATTTTGAACGTTCCCCATTTTATACACCATTCAGTAGATAGGAAATTGCCATTTGATATGAGTGAAAAAATAGCACAAAAACGGCCTACGACGGAAGGTTTTTGAAATTTGCCGTTTCGGGCCAAAAACACTTGTGCTATAATCCACAAAAACGTGTCATTTTTTAAACTTTTTAACATTCCCGTTTTCTATACACCATTCAATAAATAGGACATCACCAACTAATATGAGTGCAAAATAGCATGAAAATTGCCGCCGACGTTAGGTTTTTGAAATTAGCCAATTTGGGCCAAAAACACGTGTGCTCAAACCCACAAAAAATGTCATTTTTCAAAATTTTGAACATTCCCCATTTTATACACTATTCAGTAGATAGGAAATTGCCATTTGATATAAGTGAAAAAATAGCACAAAAACGGCCTCCGACGGAAGGTTTTTGAAATTTGCAATTTCGGGCTTAAAAACACGTGTGCTATAACCCACAAAAAAATGTCATTTTTCAAAAATTTGAACTCTTCTATTTTTTTACAACATTCAATAGATAGGACATTGCCATTTGATATAAGTGCAAAAATAGCACGAAAACGGCCACCGACGGTAAGGTTTTTAAATTTGCCATTTCGGGTAAAAAATACTTATGCTCTAACCCACAAAAAATGTCATTTTTCCAAAATTTGAACATTCCCCATTTTATACACCATTCAGTAGATTGGAAATTTCCATTTGATATGAGTGAAAAAATAGCATAAAAACGGCCTCCGACAGAAGGTTTTTGAAATTTGCCGATTCGGGCTAAAAACACGTGTGCTATAACCCACAAAAATGTCATTTTTCTAAAATTTGCACTCTTCTATTTTTTACAACATTCAATAGATATGACATCACAATTTGATATCAGTGCAAAAATAGCACGAAAACGGCCACCGACGGTAAGTTTTTTAAATTTGCCATTTCGGGCCAAAAACACTTGTGCTCTAACCCACAAAAAATGTCATTTTTCAAAATTTTGAACATTCCCCATTTTATACACCATTCAGTAGATAGAAAATTGCCATTTGATATGAGTGAAAAAATAGCACAAAAACGGCCTCCAACAGAAGGTTTTTGAAATTTGCCGTTTCGGGCCAAAAACACTTGTGCTATAATCCACAAAAACATTTCATTTTTCAAAATTTTTAACATTCCCCTTTTTTTACACCATTCAACAAATAGGACATCGCCAATTTATATGAGTGCAAAATAGTTTGAAAATTGCCGCCGACGTTAGGTTTTTTTGAAATTAGCCAATTTGGGCCAAAAACAAGTTTGTTATAACCCACCTAAAATGTCATTTTAAAAATTTTTTAACATTCCCTATTTTTTGGCACCATTCAATAGATAGGATAACTCCAATTGATATTAGTGCAAAAATAGCACAAAAATGGCCACCGACAGTAGGTTTTTTAAATTTGCTGATTTCGGCCAAAAACACGTGTGCTATAACCCACAAAAATGTCATTTTTCAAAATTTTTCACTCTTCTATTTTTTTACAACATTCAATAGATAGGACATCGCCATTTGATATGAGTGCAAAAATAGCACGAAAATGGCCACCGACGGTAAGTTTTTTAAATTTGCCATTTCTGGCCAAAAACACGTATGCTCTATCCCACAAAAAATGTCATTTTTCAAGATTTTGAACCTTCCCCATTTTATACACCATTCAGTAGATAGGAAATTGCCATTTGATATGAGTGAAAAAATAGCACAAAAACGGCCTACGACGGAAGGTTTTTGAAATTTGCCGTTTCGGGCCAAAAACATTTGTGTGCTATAATCCACAAAAACGTGTCATTTTTAAACTTTTAACATTCCCGTTTTCTTTACACCATTCAATAAATAGGACATCGCCAACTAATATGAGTGCAAAATAGCATGAAAATTGCCGCCGACGTTAGGTTTTTGAAATTAGCCAATTTGGGCCAAAAACACGTGTGCTCTAACCCACAAAAAATGTCATTTTTCAAAATTTTTAAAATTCCCCATTTTATACACCATTCAGTAGATAGGAAATTGCCATTTGATATAAGTGAAAAAATAGCACAAAAACGGCCTCCGACGGAAGGTTTTTGAAATTTGCCGTTTCGGGCTAAAAACACGTGTGCTATAACCCACAAAAAAATGTCATTTTTCAAAAATTCGCACTCTTCTATTTTTTTCAACATTCAATAGATAGGACATTGCCATTTGATATGATTGCAGAAATAGCACGAAAACGGCCACCGACGGTAAGTTTTTTAAATTTGCCATTTCGGGTAAAAAACACTTGTGCTCTAACCCACGAAAAATGTCATTTTTCCAAAATTTTTAACATTCCCCATTTTATACACCATTCAGTAGATTGGAAATTGCCATTTGATATAAGTGAAAAAATAGCACAAAAACGGCCTCCAACGGAAGGTTTTTGAAATTTGCCGTTTCGGGCCAAAAACACGTGTGCTATAATCCACAAAAACATTTCATTTTTCAAAATTTGTAACATTCCCCTTTTTTTTACACCATTCAACAAATAGGACATCACCAATTGATATGAGTGTAAAATAGCTTGAAAATTACCGCCGACGTTAGGTTTTTTTGAAATTAGCCAATTTGGGCCAAAAACACGTTTGTTATAACCCACCTAAAATGTCATTATTAAAATTTTTTAACATTCCCTATTTTTTTGCCCCATTCAATAGATGGGATAACTCCAATTGATATTAGTGCAAAAATAGCACAAAAATGGCCACCGACAGTAGGTTTTTTAAATTTGCCGATTTCGGCCAAGAACACGTATTCTATAACCCACAAAAATGTCATTTTTCAAAATATTTCACTCTTCTATTTTTTTACAACATTCAATAGATAGGACATCGCCATTTGATATGACTGCAAAAGTAGCACGAAAATGGCCACCGACGGTAAGTTTTTTAAATTTGCCATTTCTGGCCAAAAAACACGTGTGCTCTAACCCACAAAAAATGTCATTTTTCAAAATTTTGAACATTCCCCATTTTATACACCATTCAGTAGATAGGAAATTGCCATTTGATATGAGTGAAAAAATAGCACAAAAACGGCCTCCGACGGAAGGTTTTTGAAATTTGCCGTTTCGGGCCAAAAACCCTTGTGCTATAATCCACAAAAACGTGTCATTTTTTATACTTTTTAACATTCCCGTTTTCTTTACACCATTCAATAAATAGGACATCGCCAACTAATATGAGTGCAAAATAGCTTGAAAATTGCCGCCAACGTTAGGTTTTTGAAATTAGCCAATTTGGGCCAAAAACACGTGTGCTCTAACCCACAAAAATTGTCATTTTTCAAAATTTTGAACATTCCCCATTTTATACACCATTCAGTAGATAGGAAATTTCCATTTGATATAAGTGAAAAAATAGCACAAAAACGGCCTCTGACTGAAGGTTTTTGAAATTTGCCGTTTCAGGCTAAAAACACGTGTGCTAATAACCCACAAAAAAATGTCATTTTTTAAAAATTTGCACTCTTCTATTTTTTTACAACAATTAATAGATAGGGTATTTCCATTTGATATGAGTGCAAAAATAGCACGAAAACTGCCACCGACGGTAAGTTTTTTAAATTTGCCATTTCGTGTAAAAAATACATGTGCTCTAACCCACAAAAAATGTCATTTTTCCAAAATTTTGAACATTCCCCATTTTATACACCATTCAGTAGATTGGAAATTGTAAATTTCCATTTGACATGAGTGAAAAAATAGCACAAAAACGGCCTCCGACAGAAGGTTTTTAAAATTTGCCGTTTCGGGCTAAAAACACGTGTGCTATAACCCACAAAAAAATGTCATTTTTCAAAAATTTGCACTCTTCTATTTTTTATACAACATTCAATAGATAGGACATTGCCATTTGATATGAGTGCAAAAATAGCACGAAAACGGCCACCGACGGTAAGTTTTTTAAATTTGCCATTTCGGGTAAAAAATACTTGTGTTCTAACCCGCAAAAAATGTCATTTTTCCAAAATTTTGAACATTCCCCATTTTATACACCATTCAGTATTGGAAATTGCCATTTGATATGAGTGAAAAAATAGCACGAAAACGGCCTCCGACAGAAGGTTTTTGAAATTTGCCGTTTCGGGCTAAAAACACGTGTGTTATAACCCACAAAAAATGTCATTTTTCAAAAATTTGCACTCTTCTATTTTTTACAACATTCAATAGATATGATATCACCATTTGATATCAGTGCAAAAATAGCACGAAAACGGCCACCGACGGTAAGTTTTTTAAATTTGCCATTTTGGGCCAAAAACACGTGTGCTCTAACCCACAAAAAATGTCATTTTGAACATTCCCCATTTTATACACCATTCAGTAGATAGGAAATTGGCATATGATATGAGTGAAAAAATAGCACAAAAACGGCCTCCAACGGAAGGTTTTATAAATTTGCCGTTTCGGGCCAAAAACACGTGTGCTATAATCCACAAAAACATTTCATTTTTCAAAATTTTTAACATTCCCCTTTTTTTTACACCATTCAACAAATAGGACATCGCCAATTGATATGAGTGCAAAATAGCTTGAAAATTGCCGCCGACGTTAGGTTTTTGAAATTAGCCAATTTGGGCCAAAAACACGTTTGTTATAACCCACCTAAAATGTTATTTTTAAAATTTTTTAACATTCCCTATTTTTTTTGCACCATTCAATAGATAGGATAACTCCAATTGATATTAGTCGAAAAATAGCACAAAAATGGAACACGACAGTAGGTTTTTGAAATTTGCCGATTTCGGCCAAAAACACGTGTGCTATAACCCACAAAAATGTCATTTTTCAAAATTTTTCACTCTTCTATTTTTTTACAACATTCAATAGATAGGACATCGCCATTTGATATGAGTGCAAAAATAGCACGAAAACGGCCTCCGAAGGTAAGTATTTTAAATTTGCCATTTTGGGCCAAAAATATGTGTGCTCTAACCCACAAAAAATGCCATTTTTCAAAATTTTGAACATTCCCCATTTTATACACCATTCAGTAGATAGGAAATTGCCATTTGATATGAGTGAAAAAATAGCACAAAAACGGCCTCCGACGGAAGGTTTTTGATATTTGCCGTTTCGGGCTAAAAACACGTGTGCTATAACCCTCAAAAAATGTCATTTTTAAAAAATTTACACTCTTCTATTTTTTTAAAACATTCAATAGATAGGAAATTGCCACTTGATATGAGTTCAAAAATAGCACCAAAAAGGCCGCCGACTGTAAGTTTATTAAATTTGCCATTTCGGGCCAAAAACACGTGTGCTCTAACCCACAAAAAATGTCATTTTTCATAATTTTGAACATTCCCCATTTTATACACCATTCAGTAGATAGGAAATTGCCATTTTATATGAGTGAAAAAATAGCACAAAAACGGCCTCCGGCAGAAGGTTTTTGAAATTTACCATTTCGGGCCAAAAACACGTGTGTGCTATACCCACAAAAATGTCATTTTAAAATTTTTTTAACATTCCCCATTTTTTTACCCCATTCAATAGATAGGACAACACCAATTGATATATGTTGAAAAATAGCATGAAAACGGCCATCGACAGTAAGTTTTTTAAATTTGCTTATTTCGGCCAAAAACATGTTTGCTATAACCTGCAAAAAATGCCACTTTTTAAAATTTATAACTTTTCCATTTTTTTACAACATTAAATAGATAGGATATCGCCATTTGATATGAGTAGAAAAATAGCATCAAAACGGCCACTGACAGTAAGTTTCTGAAATTTGTTGTTTTGTGCAAAAAACAAGTATCCTATAACCCATAAAAAATGTCATATTTTAGAATTTTTAGCATTCCCATTTTTTACGCCATTCAATAAATAGAAAATCACCATTTGATATGAGTGAAAAAATAGCACAAAAACGGCCTCCGAGGGAAGGTTTTTTAAATTTTTGCCATTTCGGGCCAAAAATACGTGTGCTATAACCCACAAAAAATGTCATTTTTAAAAATTTTTAACATTCCCCAATTTATACACCATTCAATAGATAAAAAATTGATATTTTATATGATTGAAAAAATACCACAAAAATGGCCTCGGACGGAAGGTTTTTGAAATTTGCCGTATCGGGCCAAAAACACTTGTGTTATAATCCACAAAAACATGTCATTTTTCAAACTTTTTAACATTCTTGTTTTCTTTACACCATTCAATAAATAGAACATCGCCAATTGATATGAGTGCAAAATAACTTGAAAATTGCCGCCGACGTTAGGTTTTTGAAATTAGCCAATTTGGGCCAAAAACAAGTGTGCTATAACCCAGCTAAAATGTCATTTTTAAAATTTTTTAACATTCCCTGTTTTTTTTTGCACCATTCAATAGATAGAATAACTCCATTTGATATTTGTGCAAAAATAGCACTAAAACGGCCACCGACAGTAAATTTTTGAAATTTGCCGATTTAGGCCAAAAACACGTGTGCTTTAGCCCACAAAAAATGTCATTTTTCAAAATTTTTCAATCTTCTATTTTTTTACAACATTAATAGATAGGACATCGCTATTTGATATAAGTGCAAAAATAGCACAAAAAGGCCACCGACGGTAAATTTTTTAAATTTGCCATTTCGGGCTAAAAACACGTGTGCTCTAACCCACAAAAAATGGCATTTTTCAAAATTTTGAACATTCCCCATTTTATACACCATTCAGTAGATAGGAAATTGCCATTTGATAAGAGTGAAAAAAATAGCACAAAAACGGCCTCCGACGGAATGTTTTTCAAATTTGCCGTTTCGGGCCAATAACACGTGTGCTATAACCCACAAAAAATGTCATTTTTCAAAAATTTGCACTCTTACATTTTTTACAACATTCAACAGATAGGATATCGCCATTTGACATGAGTGCAAAAATAGCACAAAAACGGCCACCGAGGATAAGTTTTTTAAATTTGCCTTTTTGGGCCAAAAACACGCATGCTATAACCCAAAAAAATGTCATTTTTCAAAATTTTTAACATTCCTCATTTTATAAACCATTCAATAGATAGGAAATCGGAATTTGATATGAGTGAAAAAATAGCACAAAAATGTCCTTGGACGGAAGGTTTTTGAAATTTGCTGTTTCGGGCCAAAAACATGTGTGCTATAACCCAAAAAAAATGTCTTTTTTCAAAATTTTTAAAATTCCCCTTTTTTTACACCATTCAATAAATAGGACATCGCCAAATGATATGACTGCAAAAATAGCACGAAAACTGTCGTCGACATTAGGTTTTTGAAATTAGCCAATTTGGGCCAAAATCACGTGTGCTAAAACCCACAAAAATGTCATTTTAAAATTTTTTTAACATTCCCCATTTTTTTACACCATTCAATAGATAGGACAACACCAATTGATATAAGTTCAAAAATAGCATGAAAACGGCCATCGACAGTAGGTTTTTGAAATTTGCTTATTTCGGCCAAAAACATGTTTGCTATAACCCGCAAAAAATGCCACTTTTTAAAAAATTTAACTTTTCCATTTTTTTACAACATTCCATAGATAGGATATCGCCATTTGATATGGGTAGAAAAATAGCATCAAAACGGCCACTGGCAGTAAGTTTCTGAATTTTGTTGTTTTGTGCAAAAAACACGTGTGCTATAACCCATAAAAAATGTCATATTCTAGAATTTTTAACATTCCCATTTTTTACGTCATTCAATAAATAGGAAATCGCAATTTGATATAAGCGAAAAAATAGCACAAAAACGGCCTCCGACGGAAGGTTTTTGAAATTTGCCGTTTCGGGCGAAAAACACGTGTGCTATAACACACAAAAAATTTCATTTTTCAAAAATTTGCACTCTTCCATTTATTTTACAACATTCAATAGATAGGACATTGCCATTTGATATGAGTGCGAAAATGACGCGAAAACGGCCACCGACGATAAGTTTTTAAATTTGCCATTTTGGGCCAAAAACACGTGTGCTCTAACCCACAAAAAATGTCATTTTTCAAAATTTTTAACATTCCCATTTTATACACCATTCAGTAGATAGGAAATTCCCATTTGATATGAGTGAAAAAATAGCAAAAAAATGGCCTCCGACGGAAGGTTTTTGAAATTTGCCGTGTCGGTGCTAAAAACATGTGTGTGATATAACCCACAAAAAATGTCATTTTTTAAAAATTTGCACTCTTCTATTTTTTTACAACATTCGATAGATAGGACATCGCTGCCATTTGATATGAGTGCAAAAACAGCACAAAAAGGCCACCGAAGGTAAGTTTTTTAAATTTGCCATTTCGGGCTAAAAACACGTGTGCTCTAACCCACAAAAAATGGCATTTTTCAAAATTTTGAACATTCCCCATTTTATACACCATTCAATAGATAGGAAATTTGTATTTAATATGAGTGAAAAACTAGCACAAAAACGGCCTCCGGCGTAAGGTTTTTGAATTTTGCCGTTTCGGGCCAAAAACACGAGTGCTATAACCCACAAAAAATGTCATTTTTTAAAAATTTGCACTCTTCCATTTTTTTACAACATTCAATAGATAGGACATCGTCATTTGATATGAGTGCAAAAATAGCACGAAAACGGCCACCGACGATAAGTTTGCCATTTTGGGCCAAAAACAAGCGTGCTATAACCCAAAAAATTGTCATTTTTCAAAATTTTTAACATTTCTCAATTTATACACCATTCAATAGATAGGAAATCGCAATTTGATATGAGTGAAAAAATAGTACAAAAATGGCCTTGGACGAAAGGTTTTTGAAATTTGCTGTTTCGGGCCAAAAACACGTGTGTTATAACCTACAAAAAATGTCTTTTTTCAAAATTTTTAACATTCCCCTTTTTTACACCATTCAATAAATAGAACATCGCCAAATGATATGAGTGCAAAAATAGCACGAAAACTGCCGTCGACATTAGGTTTTTTGAAATTAGTCAATTTGGGCCAAAATCACGTGTGCTATAACCCACAAAAATGTCATTTTAAAATTTTTTTAACATTCCCCATTTTTTTACACCATTCAATAGATAGGACAACACCATTTGATATAAGTTCAAAAATAGCACAAAAACGGCCTACGACCGAAGGTTTTTGAAATTTGCCATTTCTGGCTAAAAACACGTGTGTTATAACCCACAAAAAATGTCATTTTTCAAAAATTTGCACTCTTCGAATTTTTACAACATTCAATAGATAGGACATTGCCATTTGATATGAGTGTGAAAATGACGCGAAAACTGCCACTGACAACAAATTTTTTAAATTTGCCATTTTGGGCCAAAAACACGTGTGTTCTAAGCCACAAAAAATGTCATTTTTTCAAAATTTTGAACATTCCCCATTTTATACACCATTCAGTAGATAGGAAATTGCTATTTGATATGAGTCAAAAAATAGCACAAAAACGGCCTCCGACGGAAGGTTTTTCAAATTTGCCGTTTCGGGCTAAAAACACGTTTGTTATAACCCACAAAAAATGTCATTTTTCAAAAATTTGCACTCTTCTATTTTTTTACAACATTCAATAGATAGGACATCGCCATTTAACATGAGTGCAAAAATAGCACGAAAACGGCCACCGACGGTAAATTTTTTAAATTTGCAATTTCGGGCCAAAAACACGTGTGCTCTAACCCACAAAAAATGTCATTTTTCAACATTTTGAACATTCCCCATTTTATACACCATTCAGTAGATAGTAAATTGTCATTTGATATGAGTGAAAAAATAGCACAAAAACGGCCTCCGACGGAAGGTTTTTGAAATTTGCCGTTTCGGGCTAAAAACAGGTGAGCTATAACCCACAAAAAATGTCATTTTTCTAAAATTTGCACCCTTCTTTTTTTTTTACAACATTCAATAGATAGGACATCGCCATTTGATATGAGTGCAAAAATAGCCCAAAAAGGCCACTGACGGTAAGTTTTTTAAATTTGCCATTTCGGGCCAAAAACACGTGTGCTCTAACCCACAAAAAATGTCATTTTTCCAAAATTTTGAACATTCCCCATTTTATACACCATTCAGTAGATAGGAAATTTCCATTTGATATGAGTGAAAAAATAGCACAAAAATGGCCTCCGACCGAAGGTTTTTGAAATTTGCCGTTTCGAGCTAAAAACACGTGTGCTATAACCACAAAAAAATGTCATTTTTCAAAAATTTGCACTCTTCTATTTTTTTACAACATTCAATAGATAGGACATCGCCATTTGATATGAGTTTAAAAATAGCACGAAAAGGCCACCGACGGTAAGTTTTTTAAATTTACCATTTCGGGCCAAAAACACGTGTGCTCTAACCCACAAAAAATGTCATTTTTCAAAATTTTGAACATTCCCCATTTTATACACATTCAATAGATAGGAAATTGCCATTTGATATGACTGAAAAAATAGCACAAAAATGGCCTCCGACGGAAGGTTTTTGAATTTTGCCGTTTCTGGCCAAAAACAGGTGTGCTATAACCCACAAAAAATGTCATTTTTAAAAAATTTGCACTCTTCCATTTCTTTACAACATTCAATAGATAGGAAATCGCCATTTGATATGAGTGCAAAAATAGCACGAAAACGGCGACCGACGATAAGTTTTTTAAATTTGCCATTTTGGGCCAAAAACAAGCGTGTGCTATAACCCAAAAAAATGTCATTATTCAAAAATTTTAAGATTCCTCATTTTATATAACCATTCAATAGATAGGAAATCGCAATTTGATATGAGTGAAAAAATAGCACAAAAATGGCCTTGGACGGAAGGTTTTTGAAATTTGCTGTTTCGGGCCAAAAACACGTGTGTTATAACCCACAAAAAATGTGTTTTTTCAAAAAATTTTAGATTCCCCTTTTTTTACACCATTCAATAAATAGGACATCGCCAAATGATATGAGTGCAAAAATAGCACAAAAACTGCCGTCGACATTAGGTTTTTCGAAATTAGTCAATTTCGGCCTAAATCACGTGTGCTATAACCCAAAAAAATGTCATTTTAAATTTTTTTTAACATTACCCATTTTTTTACACCATTCAATAGATAGGACAACACCATTTGATATAAGTTCAAAAATAGCACAAAAACGGCCTCCGACCGAAGGTTTTTGAAATTTGCCGTTTCTGGCTAAAAACATGTGTGTTATAACCCACAAAAAATGTCATTTTTCAAAAATTTGCACTCTTCCATTTTTTACAACATTCAATAGATAGGACATTGCAATTTGGTACGAGTGTGAAAATGACGCGAAAACGGGCACCGACGATAAGTTTTTTAAATTTGCCACTTTGGGCCAAAAACACGTGTGCTCTAACCGACAAAAAATGTCATTTTTCAACATTTTGAACATTCCCCATTTTATACACCATTCAGTAGATAGGAAATTTCCATTTGATATGAGTGAAAAAATAGCACAAAAACGGCCTCCGACAGAAGGTTTTTGAAATTTGCCGTTTCGGGCTAAAAACACGTGTGCTATAACCCACAAAAAATGTCTTTTTTCCAAAATTTGCACCCTTCTATTTTTTAACAACATTCAATAGATAGAACATCGTTATTTGAAATGAGTGTAAAAATAGCCGAAAAAGGCCACCGACGGTAAGTTTTTTAAATTTGCCATTTCGGGCCAAAAACACGTGTGCTCTAACCCACAAAAAATGTCATTTTTCCAAAATTTTGAACATTCCCCATTTTATACACCATTCAGTAGATAGGAAATTTCCATTTGATATGAGTGAAAAAATAGCACAAAAACGGCCTCCGACCGAAGGTTTTTGAAATTTGCCGTTTCGGGCTAAAAACACTTGTGCTATAACCCCACAAAAAATGTCATTTTTCAAAAATTTGCACCCTTCTATTTTTTTACAACATTCAATAGATAGGACATCGCCATTTGATATGAGTTTAAAAATAGCACGAAAAGGCCACCGAAGGTAAGTTTTTTAAATTTGCCATATCGGGCAAAAAACACATGTGCTCTAACCCACAAAAAATGTCATTTTTCAAAATTTTGAACATTCCCCATTTTATACGCCATTCAATAGATAGGAAATTGCCATTTGATGTGACTGAAAAAATAGCACAAAAACGGCCTCCGACTGAAGGTTTTTGAATTTTGCCGTTTCTGGCCAAAAACACGTGTGTGCTATAACCCACAAAAAATGTCATTTTTCAAAAATTTGCACTCTTCCATTTTTTTACAACATTCAATAGATAGGAAATCGCCATTTGATATGAGTGCAAAAATAGCACGAAAACGGCCACCGACGATAAGTTTTTTAAATTTGCCATTTTGGGCCAAAAACAAGCGTGTGCTATAACCCAAAAAAATTTCATTTTTCAAAATTTTTAACATTCCTCATTTTATACACCATTCAATAGATAGGAAATCGTAATTTGATATGAGTGTAAAAATAGCACAAAAATGGCCTTGGACGGAAGGTTTTTGAAATTTGCTGTTCGGGGCCAAAAACACGTGTGCTATAACCCACAAAAAATGTGTTTTTTCAAAAATTTTAACATTCCCCTTTTTTACACCATTCAATAAATAGGACATCGCCAAATGATATGAGTGCAAAAATAGCACAAAAACTGCCGTCGACATTAGGTTTTTTGAAATTAGTCAATTTGGGCCAAAATCACGTGTGCTATAACCCACAAAAATGTCATTTTAAAATTTTTTTAACATTCCCCATTTTTTTACACCATTCAATAGATAGGACAACACCATTTGATATAAGTTAAAAAATAGCACAAAAAGGGCCTCCGACCGAAGGTTTTTGAAATTTGCCGTTTCTGGCTAAAAACACATGTGTTATAACCCACAAAAAATGTCATTTTTCAAAAATTTGCACTCTTCCATTTTTTACAACATTCAATAGATAGGAAATTGTCATTTGATATGAGTGAAAAAATAGCACAAAAACGGCCTCCGACGGAAGGTTTTTGCACTCTTCCATTTTTTACAACATTCAATTTGATACGAGTGTGAAAATGACGTGAAAACGGCCACCGACGATAAGTTTTTTAAATTTGCCACTTTGGGCCAAAAACACGTGTGCTCTAACCCACAAAAAATGTCATTTTTCAACATTTTGAACATTTCTCATTTTATACACCATTCAGTAGATAGGAAATTGTCATTTGATATGAGTGAAAAAATAGCACAAAAACGGCCTCCGACGGAAGGTTTTTGAAATTGTCCGTTTCGGGCTAAAAACACGTGTGCTATAACCCACAAAAAATGTCATTTTTCCAAAATTTGCACCCTTCTATTTTTTTACAACATTCAATAGATAGGACATCGCCATTTGATATGAGTGTAAAAATAGCCAAAAAAGGCCACCGACGGTAAGTTTTTTAAATTTGCCATTTCGGGCCAAAAACACGTGTGCTCTAACCCACAAAAAATGTCATTTTTCCAAAATTTTGAACATTCCCCATTTTATACACCATTCAGTAGATAGGAAATTTCCATTTGATATGAGTGAAAAAATAGCACAAAAACGGCCTCCGACGGAAGGTTTTTGAAATTTGCCGTTTCGGGCTAAAAACACGTGTGCTTTAACCCACAAAAAATGTCATTTTTCAAAAATTTGCACTCTTCTATTTTTTTACAACATTCAATACATAGGACATCGCCATTTGATATGAGTTTAAAAATAGCACGAAAAGGCCACCGACGGTAAGTTTTTTAAATTTGCCATTTCAGGCCAAAAACACGTGTGTTCTAACCCACAAAAAATGTCATTTTTCAAAATTTTGAACATTCCCCATTTTATACACCATTCAATAGATAGGAAATTGCCATTTGATATGACTGAAAAAATAGCACAAACACGGCCTCCAACGGAAAGTTTTTGAATTTTGCCGTTTCTGGCCAAAAACACGTGTGTGCTATAACCCACAAAAAATGTCATTTTTAAAAAATTTGCACTTTTCAATTTTTTTACAACATTCAATAGATAGGAAATCGCCATTTGATATGAGTGCAAAAATAGCACGAAAATGGCCACCGACGATAAGTTTTTTAAATTTGCCATTTTGGGCCAAAAACAAGCGTGCTATAACCCAAAAAAAATGTCATTTTTCAAAATTTTTAACATTCCTCATTTAAACACCATTCAATAGATAGGAAATCGCAATTTGATATGAGTGAAAAAATAGCACAAAAATGGCCTTGGACGGAAGGTGATATGCTTAAAGTCGTATCAGCTCAATTTTACCCTAAACTACTAATGTAGTAGTAGTGAGAGGGATCGTATCCACAGGGAAGGGGATGGTTCAAGAACTCAGAATTTGCTCTCAGATTGTCACGAAAGAAACAAAACTAAACACTAACTAGTAAAGAATCAAATGCAACAAATAAAGTGTAAAAACAGGAAGAGAGTGGATGCTCTAGAGTATTTCCACCAGTTAAATGCACATTAGGCCATGATTGCAATGCTCTTGACACACAAGTAAAACAATGAGGAGATCTCTATTGCTCAGGAGGCTAGCTAACACTTAGCATGACGACCACAGTGTTTTCTATACTCCTTAACATTCCACTTTTCCCATGGCGAGGCCTAAGTGGAGCG
The DNA here is from genome assembly GCA_016586305.1 of Ophiorrhiza pumila. Lineage (NCBI taxonomy): Eukaryota > Viridiplantae > Streptophyta > Magnoliopsida > Gentianales > Rubiaceae > Ophiorrhiza > Ophiorrhiza pumila. The sequence continues at coordinate 3,049,891 of BLIW01000010.1, read as the reverse complement.
GATTCAACCCGCAATGCCTCAACTCTCCATAGTTAGCAAATCTAGCATGCAATTCCTACGGTATCCCATGGCGAGGCCTGACCTAGGACCTAGAGTGTTTGCTTACTTTAGAAAGTCTCTTCTCACTTTTTCCTAACAACTCAATGATTCTCCACAGGCATGGCGACCGCATCTCAAATCATGATTCAAGCAAAGCAAGTGGAAGACTCAATCATCATATGTTTAGTCTTCATTTCATGCAATTCTCACAGATATTGGTAAATCTCACTTCAACTCAGCATGGCGACCACAATCAAAGTTCAATTCATTCAATAAAAGTGTGAATTCATGAAACTCAACAAGATTTAATCATTAAAATCACATATGATTGCATCCTTAAGAAATTATGTCAATTGCATAGCTTTTCATAGTCTAATTATACATTTAACCGGTTGAAACTCTAGAACATGGGAGATCTAACCATAGAACTCCATTACCAATATTCACGATCAACAATTTGGAACTTGAAACAATTCATTTTTAATAAATGGAAAGAGTTTACCAATTGAATTCTTCCAAGAGCTTTCTTAATTGATATGAGAATTACAATGATCAGAGCAAATCTTTGATCGGAATAGAAAATGGAGCTCAAAAGCTAGAGAGAGAAACTAGAGAGAGAAAGTAGATCTTCAAATGAATTCCCCCTTTCCAGCTCTCAAAAGTTTGTTACAAAATGTAAAATCTAACTAATGGATGAAAAAAAATCTCCGGGATCTAAAGTCTCTCTTCCATATTAGCTACACCTCCTATATATAGAGTAGTAGAAATGTAGCTAATACGCTAACTAAAAATATCTAAAGATATTACAAAAGTGTCCTTGAAAGGGAGAACCAAAATCAGCCCAAAAATGTGAAAATTCGAAGCTTGAAGAAATGGTTCAGCATTCCAGCGCCTTCAGGCTTCCCTTCGCGCGCCTTCAGTCCACTTCTCGCGCCTTTGGGCCAGTGGGAATCACGCCTTCACTCCTCAAAAGCCAAGCGAAGGAATCAGAGATTTCCAGTGCCTTTGAGCCTGGACCATTCACGCCTTCAGCGTCTCTGCAAGTCTTCGCGCAATCCAGCTTTCAGGAGATCACGCCTTCCTGCCCCGCAACTTCACGCCTTCGTTCGTTTGCTAAAACCTGAAATTCAGAAATTCAAAGATTCAACACTTAGCCATTTTCTAGCAAACTCAACCACAAAACTTTTCATGGAAGCAACTTCCCACCAATAGTTGATCATAATACACTGGGAATTAAAAGAATCTTAAAACACGAAAGTTGTAACCCTTTGTCTTAGCTTTCCATAGCTATTTGAAACACCCAATTCGGACCTAAGACGAAAGAGTTATGACCCAACTAATAAAGTGTGACAAAGCTGAAATTTTCATGGAGCAAACCTTCCAACACTTTGCCATTTAAAACATCATAAAAAAAACAAGTTAAAGCAAGTAGCCTACGACATGTCGTAGGCAAAATGTTCTTGCTCGAAAATGTCGTAGGCCAAAAATCCTCCTTCCAAGAATTGCCCACGACATGTCGTGGGCAAAAAGTTTTTCCTTCAAGAATGGTTACGACATGTCGTAAGCCATTTTCTTTCCTTCCAAGTTTGGCCTACGACATGTCGTAGGCCAATTTCCTTTCCTATGCCAACTAAAGTCTGTTGAATGTGATAAGTTTGAATGTAACAAGTTGTGTACAAGTGGTGCAAATGTTGTGCCAAGAATGCTTGAGTAGTGTGCCAAGAGTTTGTGTTTGCTGATATGCCAAAAATGTGAAAATGGTTTGTGTGTGGTGGCTGCTTAAGTGATGTCCATGTCCTAGCTTGGTAGTATGAAAACAAGTGAAATGAATGTGAATTAGTTGTGAAGTGATGGTAGTGCCCAAAATGTGTATTGTGATGGTGTGCCAAGGTGTATGAATGGCGTGCCAAAAATGTGCATGAGTGTGGCAAAGTGTAGCAAATGCTTGGCATGGTTGTGTTAAAGTTTGTTGGCAAGACTTGGCAAAGTATGTTAGCAATGCTTGGCAAGGTCTTGGCAACGTTGGCTTGGCAAGTCTTGGCATGTTGGTTTGGCAAAGCTTGGCAAAGTGTGTCAAGGTTGGCAAGGTGTTGGCAAGGTTGGCAAGTTGGCAAGGTTGGCAAGGTTGGCAAGGTTAGCAAGTTGGCAAGGTTGGCAAGGTTGGCAAGGTCTTGGCAAGATATGGCACGGTTTGGCTTAATTGTGGCATGGTTATGGCAGGGTCATGGCAAGGTTTGGCATGGTTGTGGCAAAAGTGCACGTGTGTGGTGAGGTGAGGCACCGAGTGTGGCATGCCAAGGCACCAAGTATGGCATGCCAAGGCGTGCCAAGTGTGGCAAGGTTGAGGCGTGCCGAGTGTGGCAAGGTTGATGCATGTATGCAGTGCACAATTGGTGCAAGTGTTGTGCCCGTGAGCATGCCCGTGCACAAGTGGTGTGCCCATGAATGCAAAACAAGACCGTGTGCGACTAAGTGTACAGTCCAGCGCCAAGCTCTGCTTTCATGCCAAATAAATGTGTCTTAGCCCCTGAATTGGCCTTGGTGGTGAACATAGACTTTCTAGCTTATTCTCTTAGCTTTCCACCAGTTCCAGAATCAGCCTCATTGAATACCTGTAGCTTGAGTTATACACATTTTGTCAAACTGTGGCAATGAACCTAAACATGAAAATCCTGAACGTATCAATCTTAAAGAATCCCCCGTTTCTCATGCTTACACACAGAATTGGAAAACAGTTAAAACATAAGAAATGTAGTGCACCCAAAGGGCTTTCCAGAACATGCAAAATCTCATCATTCGGACAAGAATTGAAAGAGTTATACCCAAAACAAGTTGCACCAACATTCTGCCCAAACCCTAATTTGGCCAAATAAGCTCATTTCGGTTTTTCTTAAATTCCCACTCACCATTCTCATTGTTTCAAACTCTAAACCTTGTCATTTGACACCAAGCATATATTTTCCTCATTTTAACAACATTTTTGGTCTTTTTCACCATTTAAACACTATGAGTTGCAAACCACATAAACACACAATATAGCACATTGCACCACACATTTGCATGAAAATCAAAGCAAAAGCCAAGTGAAATACTACATTTAAGTTGGTATAAAACCAACTTATCAGAAGGTTTTTGAAATTTGCTGTTTCGGGCCAAAAACACGTGTGCTATAACCCACAAAAAATTTGTTTTTTCAAAATTTTTAAAATTCCCCTTTTTTTACACCATTCAATAAATAGGACATCGCCAAATGATATGAGTGCAAAAATAGCACGAAAACTGCCGTCGACATTAGGTTTTTTGAAATTAGTCAATTTGGGCCAAAATCACGTGTGCTATAACCACAAAAATGTCATTTTAAAATTTTTTTAACATTCCCCATTTTTTTACACGATTCAATAGATAGGACAACACCATTTGATATAAGTTCAAAAATAGCACAAAAACGGCCTCCGACCGAAGGTTTTTGAAATTTGCCGTTTCTGGCTAAAAACACGTGTGTTATAACCCACAAAAAATGTCATTTTTCAAAAATTTGCACTCTTCCATTTTTTACAACATTCAATAGATAGGACATTGTAATTTGATATGAGTGTGAAAATGACGCGAAAACAGCCACCGACGATAAGTTTTTTAAATTTGCCATTTTGGGCCAAAAACACGTGTGCTCTAACCCACAAAAAATGTCATTTTTCAACATTTTGAACATTCCCCATTTTATACATCATTCAGTAGATAGGAAATTGCCATTTGATATGAGTGAAAAAATAGCACAAAAACGGCCTCCGACGGGAGGTTTTTCAAATTTGCTGTTTCAGGCTAAAAACACGTGTGCTATAACCCACAAAAATGATATTTTTCAAAAATTTGCACTCTTCTATTTTTTTACAACATTCAATAGATAGGACATCGCCATTTGATATGAGTATAAAAATAGCCCAAAAAGGCCACCGACGGTAAGTTTTTTAAATTTGCCATTTCGGGCCAAAAACACGTGTACTCTAACCCACAAAAAATGTCATTTTTCCAAAATTTTGAACATTCCCCATTTTAAACACCATTCAGTAGATAGGAAATTGCCATTTGATATGAGTGAAAAAATAGCACAAAAACGGCCTCCGACGGAAGGTTTTTGAAATTTGCCGTTTCGGGCTAAAAACACGTGTGCTATAACCCACAAAAAATTGTCATTTTTCAGAAATTTGCACTCTTCTATTTTTTTACAACATTCAATAGATAGGACATCGCCATTTGATATGGGTTTACAAATAGCACGAAAAGGCCACCGACGGTAAGTTTTTTAAATTTGCCATTTCGGGCCAAAAACACGTGTGCTCTAACCCACAAAAAATGTCATTTTTCAAAATTTTGAACATTCCCCATTTTATACACCATTCAATAGATAGGAAATTGCCATTTGATATGACTGAAAAAATAGCACAAAAACGGCCTCCGACGGAAGGTTTTTGAATTTTGCCGTTTCTGGCCAAAAACACGTGTGTTCTTTAACCCACAAAAAATGTCATTTTTCAAAAATTTGCACTCTTCCGTTTTTTTAAAACATTCAATAGATAGGAAATCGTCATTTGACATGAGTGCAAAAATAGCACGAAAACTGCCACCGACGATAAGTTTTTTAAATTTGCCATTTTAGGCCAAAACCAAGCGTGCTATAACCCAAAAGAATGTCATTTTTCAAAATTTTTAACATTCCTCATTTTATACACCATTCAATAGATAGGAAATCGCAATTTGATATGAGTGAAAAAATAGCACAAAAATGGCGTTGGACGGAAGGTTTTTGAAATTTGCTGTTTCGGGCCAAAAACACGTGTAACCCACAAAAAATGTGTTTTTTCAAAATTTTTAAGATTCCCCTTTTTTTACACCATTAAATAAATAGGACATCGCCAAATGATATGAGTGAAAAAAAAGCACGAAAACTGCCGTCGACATTAGGTTTTTTGAAATTAGTCAATTTGGGCCAAAATCACGTGTGCTATAACCCACAAAAATGTCATTTTAAAATTTTTTTAACATTCCTCATTTCTTTACACCATTCAATAGATAGGACAACACCATTTGATATAAGTTCAAAAATAGCACAAAAACGGCCTCCGACCGAAGGTTTTTGAAATTTGCCGTTTCTGGCAAAAAACACGTGTGTTATAACCCACAAAAAATGTCATTTTTCAAAAATTTTCACTCTTCCATTTTTTACAACATTCAATAGATAGGACATTGCAATTTGATATGAGTGCGAAAATGACGCGAAAATGGCCACCGACGATAAGTTTTTTAAATTTGCCATTTTGGGCCAAAAACACGTGTGCTCTAACCCACAAAAAATGTCATATTTCAACATTTTGAACATTCCCCGTTTTATACACCATTCAGTAGATAGGAAATTGCCATTTGATATGAGTGAAAAAATAGCACAAAAACGGCCGCCGACGGAAGGTTTTTAAAATTCGCCGTTTCGGGCTAAAAACACGTGTGCTATAACCCACAAAAAATGTGATTTTTCCAAAATTTTGAACATTCCCCATTTTATACACCATTCAGTAGATAGGAAATTACCATTTGGTATGAGTGAAAAAATAGCACAAAAACGGCCTCCGACGGAAGGTTTTTGAAATTTGCCGTTTCGAGCTAAAAACACGAGTGCTATAAACCACAAAAAATGTCATTTTCCAAAAATTTGCACTCTTCTATTTTTTTACAACATTCAATAGATAGGAAATCGCCATTAGATATAAGTGTAAATATGGCACGAAAAGGCCACCGACGGTAAGTTTTTTAAATTTGCCATTTCGGGCCAAAAACACGTGTGCTCTAACCCACAAAAAATGTCATTTTCCAAAATTTTGAACATTCCCCATTTTATACACCATTTAGTAGATAGGAAATTGCCATTTGGTATGAGTGAAAAAATAGCACAAAAACGGCCTCCGACGGAAGGTTTTTGAAATTTGCCGTTTCGAGCTAAAAACACGAGTGCTATAACCCACAAAAAATGTCATTTTCCAAAAATTTGCACTCTTCTATTTTTTTACAACATTCAATAGATAGGAAATCGCCTTTTGATATGAGTGTAAAAGTAGCCCAAAAAGGCCACCGAGGGTAAGTTTTTTAAATTTGCCATTTCGGGCCAAAAACATGTGTGTTCTAACCCACAAAAAATGTCATTTTTCCAAAATTTTGAACATTCCCCATTTTATACACCATTCAGTAGATAGGAAATTGCCATTTGATATGAGTGAAAAAATAGCACAAAAACGGCCTCCGACGGAAGGTTTTTCAAATTTGCCGTTTCGGACTAAAAACACGTGTGCTATAACCCACAAAAATGTCATTTTTCAAAAATTTGCACTCTTCTATTTTTTTACAACATTCAATAGATAGGACATCGCCATTTTATATGAGTTTAAAAATAGCACGAAAAGGCCACCGACGGTAAGTTTTTTAAATTTGCAATTTAGGGCCAAAAACACGTGTGCTACTCACAAAAAATGTCATTTTTCAAAATTTTGAACATTCCCCATTTTATACACCATTCAATAGATAGGAAATTACCATTTGATATGACTGAAAAAATAGCACAAAAACGGCCTCCGACGGAAGGTTTTTGAATTTTGACGTTTCTGGCAAAAAACACGTATGCTATAACCCACAAAAAATGTCATTTTTCAAAAATTTGCACTCTTCCATTTTTTACAACATTCGATAGATAGGACATTGCAATTTGATATGAGTGCGAAAATGACGCAAAAACGGCCACCGACGATAACTTTTTTGAATTTGCCGTTTTGAGCCAAAAACACGTGTGCTCTAACCCACAAAAATGTCATTTTTCAACATTTTGAAGATTCCCCATTTTATACACCATTCAGTAGATAGGAAATTGCCATTTGATATGAGTGAAAAAATAGCACAAAAAATAGCACACGTGTGCCATTTGCCGTTTCGGGCTAAAAACACGTATGTTATAACCCACAAAAAATGTCATTTTTCAAAAATTTGCACTCTTCTATTTTTTTACAACATTCAATAGATAGGAAATCGCCATTTGATATGATTGCAAAAATAGCACGAAAATGTCCACCGACAGTAAGTTTTTTAAATTTGTCATTTCGGGCCAAAAACACTTGTGCTCTAACCCACAAAAAATGTCATTTTTCCAAAATTTTGAACATTCCCCATTTTATACACCATTCAGTTGATAGGAAATTGCCATTTTATATGAGTGAAAAAATAGCACAAAAAGGGCCTCTAACGGAAGGTTTTTGAAATTTGCCGTTTCGGACTAAAAACACGTGTGCTATAACCCACAAAAAATGTCATTTTTCAAAAATTTGCACTATTCTATTTTTTTTACAACATTCAATAGATAGGACATCGCCAATTGATATGAGTGTAAAAATAGCACTAAAAGGCCACCGACGGTAAGTTTTTTAAATTTGTCATTTCGGGCCAAAAACACTTGTGCTCTAACCCACAAAAAATGTCATTTTTCAAATTTTGAACATTCCCCATTTTATACACCATTCAGTAGATAGGAAATTGTCATTTGATATGAGTGAAAAAATAGCACAAAAACGGCCTCCGACGGAAGGTTTTTGAAATTTGCCGTTTCGGGCTAAAAACACTTGTGTCATAACCCACAAAAAATGTCATTTTTCCAAAATTTGCACCCTTCTATTTTTTTACAACATTCAATAGATAGGACATCGCCATTTGATTTGAGTGTAAAAATAGCCCAAAAAGGCCACCGACGGTAAGTTTTTTAAATCTGCCATTTCGGGCCAAAAACACGTGTGCTCTAACCCACAAAAAATGTCATTTTTCCAAAATTTTGAACATTCCCCATTTTATACACCATTCAGTAGATAGGAAATTGCCATTTGATATGAGTGAAAAAATAGCACAAAAACGGCCTCCGACGGAAGGTTTTTGAAATTTGCCGTTTCGGGCTAAAAACACGTGTGATATAACCCACAAAAAATGTCATTTTCCAAAAATTTGCACTCTTCTATTTTTTTTACAACATTCAATAGATAGGACATCGTCATTTGATATGAGTGTAAATATAGCACGAAAAGGCCACCGACGGAAAGTTTTTTAAATTTGCCATTTCGGGCCAAAAACACTTGTGCTCTAACCCACAAAAAATGTCATTTTTCAAAATTTTGAACATTCCCCATTTTATACACCATTCAATAGATAGGAAATTGCCATTTGATATGACTGAAAAAATAGCACAAAAACGGCCTCCGACGGAAGGTTTTTGAATTTTACCGTTTCTGGCCAAAAACACGTGTGTGCTATAACCCACAAAAAATGTCATTTTTCAAAAATTTGTACTCTTCCATTTTTTTTACAACATTCAATAGATAGGAAATCGCCATTTGATATGCGTGCAAAAATAGCACGAAAACGGCCACCGACGATAAGTTTTTTAAATTTGCCATTTTGGGCCAAAAACGCTGCTATAACCCAAAAAAATGTCATTTTTCAAAATTTTTAACATTCCTCATTTTATACACCATTCAATAGATAGGAAATCGCAATTTGATATGAGTGAAAAAATAGCACAAAAATGGCGATGGACGGAAGGTTTTTGAAATTTGCTGTTTCGGGCCAAAAACACGTGTGCTATAACCCACAAAAAATGTGTTTTTTCAAAGTTTTTAACATTCCCCTTTTCTTACACCATTCAATAAATAGCACATCGCCAAATGATATGAGTGCAAAAATAGCACGAAAACTGCCGTCGACATTAGGTTTTTTGAAATTAGTCAATTTGGGCCAAAATCACGTGTGCTATAACCCACAAAAATGTCATTTTAAAATTTTTTTAACATTCCCCATTTTTTTACACCATTCAATAGATAGGACAACACCATTTGATATAAGTTCAAAAATAGCACAAAAACAACCTCCGACCGAAGGTTTTTTAAATTTGCCGTTTCTGGCTAAAAACACGTGTGTTATAACCCCCAAAAAATGTCATTTTTCAAAAATTTGCACTCTTCCATTTTTTACAACATTCAATAGATAGGACATTGCAATTTGATACGAGTCTGAAAATGACGCGAAAACGGCCACCGACGATAAGTTTTTTAAATTTGCCATTTTGGGCTAAAATAACGTGTGCTCTGACACACACAAAATGTCATTTTTCAACATTTTGAACATTCCCCATTTTATACACCATTCAGTAGATAGGAAATTGCCATTTGATATACGTGAAAAAATAGCATAAAAACGGCCTCCGACGGGAGGTTTTTCAAATTTGCCGTTTCGGGCTAAAAACACGTGTGCTGTAACCCAGAAAAAATGTCATTTTTCAAAAATTTGCACTCTTCTAATTTTTTTACAACATTCAATAGATAGGACATCGCCATTTGATATGAGTGTAAAAATAGCACAAAAAGGCCACCGACGGTAAGTTTTTTAAATTTGCCAATTCGGGCCAAAAACACGTGTGCTCTAACCCACAAAAAATGTCATTTTTCAAAATTTTGAACATTCCCCATTTTATACACCATCCAGTAGATAGGAAATTTCCATTAGATATGAGTGAAAAAATAGCACAAAAACGGCCTCCGCCGGAAGGTTTTCGAAATTTGCCGTTTCGGGCTAAAAACACGTGTGCTATAACCCACAAAAAAATTCATTTTTCAAAAATTTGCACTCTTCTATTTTTTTACAACATTCAATAGATAGGACATCGCCATTTGATATGAGTGTAAAAGTAAGTTTTTTAAATTTGCCATTTCGGGCCAAAAACACGTGTGCTCTAACCCACAAAAATGTCATTTTTCAAAATTTTGAACATTCCCCATTTTATACATCATTCAATAAATAGGAAATTGCCATTTGATATGACTGAAAAACTAGCACAAAAACGGCCTCCGACGGAAGGTTTTTGAATTTTGCCGTTTCTGGCCAAAAACACGTGTGTGCTATAACCCACAAAAAATGTCATTTTTAAAAAATTTGCACTCTTCCATTTTTTTACAACATTCAATACATAGGAAATCGCCATTTGATATGAGTGCAAAAATAGCACGAAAACGGCCACAGACGATAAGTTTTTTAAATTTTCCATTTTGGGCCAAAAACAAGCGTGCTATAACCCAAAAAAATGTCATTTTTCAATATTTTTAATATTCCTCATTTTATACACCATTCAATAGATAGGAAATCGCAATTTGATATGAGTGAAAAAATAGCACAAAAATGGCCTTGGACGGAAGGTTTTTGAAATTTGCTGTTTCGGGCCAAAAACACGTGTGTTATAACACACAAATAATGTGTTTATTCAAAATTTTTAAAATTCCCCTTTTTTTACACCATTCAATAAATAGGACATCGCCAAATGATATGAGTGCAAAAATAGCCTGAAAACTACCGTCGACATTAGGTTTTTTGAAATTAGTCAATTTGGGCCAAAATCACGTGTGCTATAACCCACAAAAATGTCATTTTAAAATTTTTTTAACATTACCCATTTTTTTACACCATTCAATAGATAGGACAACACCATTTCATATAAGTTCAAAAATAGCACAAACACGGCCTCCGACCGAAGGTTTTTGAAATTTGCCGTTTCTGGCTAAAAACACGTGTGTTATAACCTACAGAAAATGTCATTTTTCAAAAATTTGCACTCTTCCATTTTTTACAACATTCAATATATAGGACATTGCAATTTGATATGAGTGTGAAAATGACGCGAAAACGGCCACCGACGATAAGTTTTTTAAATTTGCCATTTTGTGCCAAAAACACTTGTGCTCTAATGCACAAAAAATGTCATTTTTCAAAATTTGGAACATTCCCCATTTTATACACCATTCAGTAGATAGGAAATTGCCATTTGATATGTGTGAAAAAATAGCACAAAAGCGGCCTCTGACGGAAGGTTTTTCTAATTTGCCTTTTCGGGCTAAAAACACGTGTGCTATAACCCACAAAAAATGTCATTTTTCAAAAATTTGCACTCTTCTATTTTTTTACAACATTCAATAGATAGAACATCGCCAATTGATATGAGTGCAAAAATAGCACGAAAACGGCCACCGACGGTAAGTTTTTTAAATTTGCCATTTCGAGCCAAAAACACGTGTGCTATAACCCACAAAAAATGTCATTTTTCCAAAATTTTGAACATTCCCCATTTTATACACCATTCAGTAGATAGGAAATTGCCATTTGATATGAGTGAAAAAATAGCACAAAAACGGCCTCCGACGGAAGGTTTTTGAAATTTGCCGTTTCGGGGTAAAAACACGTGTGCTATAACCCACAAAAAATGTCAGTTTTCAAAAATTTGCACTCTTCTATTTTTTTACAACATTCAATAGATAGGACATCGCCATTTGATATGAGTGTAAAAATAGCACAAAAAGGCCACCGACGGTAAGTTTTTTAAATTTGCCATTTCGGGCCAAAAACACGTGTGCTCTAACCCCCAAAAAATGTCATTTTTCAAAATTTTGAACATTCCCCATTTTATACACCATTCAGTAGATAGGAAATTGCCATTTAATATGAGTGAATAAAATAGCAGAAAAACGGCCTCCGACGAAAGGTTTTTGAAATTTGTCGTTTCGGGCTAAAAACACGTGTTTGCTATAACCCACAAAAAATGTCATTTTTCAAAAATTTGCACTCTTCCATTTTTTTACAACATTCAATAGAAAGGATATCGCCGTTTGACATGAGTGCAAAAATAGCACAAAAACGGCCACCGACGATAAGTTTTTTAAATTTGCCTTTTTGGGCCAAAAACACGCATGCTATAACCCAAAAAAATGTCATTTTTCAAAATTTTTAACATTCCTCATTTTATAAACCATTCAATAGATAGGAAATCGCAGTTTGATATGAGTGAAAAAATAGCACAAAAATGTCCTTGGACGGAAGGTTTTTGAAATTTTCCGTTTCGGGCCAAAAACACGAGTGCTATAACCCACTAAAAATGTCTTTTTTCAAAATTTTTAAAATTCCCCTTCTTTTACACCATTCAATAAATAGGACATCGCCAAATGATATGAGTGCAAAAATAGCACGAAAACTGCCGTCGACATTAGGTTTTTTGAAATTAGTCAATTTGGGCCAAAATCACGTGTGCTATATACCCACAAAAATGTCATTTTAAAATTTTTTTAACATTTCCCATTTTTTTACACCATTCAATAGATAGGACAACACCATTTGATATAATTTCAAAAATAGCACAAAAACGGCCTCCGACCGAAGGTTTTTGAAATTTGCCGTTTCTGGCTAAAAACACGTGTGTTATAACCCACAAAAAATGTCATTTTTCAAAAAATTTCACTCTTTCATTTTTTACAACATTCAATAGATAGGAAATTGCCATTTGATATGAGTGTGAAAATGACGCGAAAATAGCCACCTACGATAAGTTTTTTAAATTTGCCATTTTGGGCCAAAAACACGTGTGCTCTAACCCATAAAAAATGTACTTTTTTAAAATTTTGAACATTCCCCATTTTATACACCATTCAGTAGATAGGAAATTGCCATTTGATATGAGTGAAAAAATAGCACAAAAACGGCCTACGACGGAAGGTTTTCCAAATTTGCCGTTTCAGGTTAAAAACACGTGTGCTATACCCACAAAAAATGTCATTTTTCAAAAATTTGCACTCTTCTATTTTTTTACAACATTCAATAGATAGGATATTGCCATTTGATATTAGTGCAAAAATAGCACGAAAACGGCCACCGACAGTAAATTTTTTAAATTTGCCATTTCGGGCCAAAAACACGTGTGCTCTAACCCATAAAAAAATGTCATTTTTCCAATATTTTGAACAGTCCCCATTTTATACACCATTCAGTAGATAGGAAATTTCCATTTGATATGAGTGAAAAAATAGCACAAAAACGGCCTCCGACGGAAGGTTTTTGAAATTTGCCGTTTCGGGCCAAAAACACGTGTTATAACCCACAAAAAATGTTATTTTTCAAAACTTTGCACTCTTCTTTTTTTTTACGACATTCAATAGATAGGACATTGCCATTTGATATGAGTGCAAAAATAGCACGAAAACGGCCACTGACGATAAGTTTTTTAAATTTGCCATTTCGAGCCAAAAACACTTGTGCTCTAACCCACAAAAAATGTCATTTTTCCAAAATTTTGAACATTCCCCATTTTATACACCATTCAGTAGATAGGAAATTGTCATTTGATATGAGTGAAAAAATAGCACAAAAACGGCTTCCGACGGAAGGTTTTTGAAATTTGCCGTTTCGGGCTAACAACACGTGTGTTATAACCCACAAAAAATGTCATTTTTCAAAAATTTGCACTCTTCTATTTTTTTACAACATTCAATAGATAGGATATCGCCATTTGATATGAGTATAAAAATAGCACAAAAAGGCCACCGACGGTAAGTTTTTTAAATTTGCCATTTCTGGCCAAAAACACGTGTGCTCTAACCCCAAAAAAATGTCATTTTTCAAAATTTTGAACATTCCCCATTTTATACACCATTCAGTAGATAGGAAATTGCCATTTAATATGAGTGAAAAAAATAGCACAAAAACGGCCTCCGACGGAAGGTTTTTGAAATTTGCCGTTTTGGGCCAAAAACACGTGTGTGCTATAATCCACAAAAAATGTCATTTTTCAAAAATTTGCACTCTTCCATTTTTTCACAACATTCAATAGATAGGATATCACCATTTGACATGAGTGCAAAAATAGCACGAAAACGGCCACCGACGATAAGTTTTTTAAATTTGCCTTTTTGGGCCAAAAACACGCATGCTATAACCCAAAAAAATGTCATTTTTCAAAATTTTTAACATTCCTCATTTTATAAACCATTCAATAGATAGGAAATCGCAATTTTATATGAGTGAAAAAATAGCACAAAAATGTCCTTGGACGGAAGGTTTTTGAAATTTGCCGTTTCGGGCCAAAAACACGTGTGCTATAACACACAAAAAATGTCTTTTTTCAAAATTTTTAAAATTCCCCTTTTTTTACACCATTCAATAAATAGGACATCGCCAAATGATATGAGTGCAAAAATAGCACGAAAACTGCCGTCGACATTAGGTTTTTTGAAATTAGTCAATTTGGGCCAAAATCACGTGTGCTATAACCCACAAAAATGTCATTTTAAAATTTTTTTAACATTCCCCATTTTTTTTACACCATTCAATAGATAGGACAACACCATTTCATATAAGTTCAAAAATAGCACAAAAACGGCCTCCGACCGAAGGTTTTTGAAATTTGCCGTTTCTGGCTAAAAACACGTGTGTTATAACCCACAAAAAATTTCATTTTTCAAAAATTTGCACTCTTCCATTTTTTACAACATTCAATAGATAGGACTTTGCAATTTGATATGAGTGTGAAAATGACGCGAAAACGGCCACCGACGATAAGTTTTTTAAATTTGCCATTTTGGGCCAAAAACACGTGTGAACCCACAAAAAATGTCATTTTTCAAAATTTTGAACATTCCCCATTTTATACACCATTCAGTAGATAGGAAATTGCCATTTGATATGTGTGAAAAAATAGCACAAAAACGGCCTCCGACGGAAGGTTTTTCAAATTTGCCGTTTCGGGCTAAAAACACGTGTGCTATAACCCACAAAAAATGTCATTTTTCAAAAATTTGCACTCTTCTATATTTTTTACAACATTCAATAGATAGGACATCGCCAATTGATATGAGTGCAAAAATAGCACGAAAACGGCCACCGATGGTAAGTTTTTTAAATTTGCCATTTCGGGCCAAAAACACGTGTGCTCTAACCCACAAAAAATGTCATTTTTCCAAAGTTTTGAACATTCACCATTTTATACACCATTCAGTTGATAGGAAATTGCCATTTGATATGAGTGAAAAAATAGCACAAAAACGGCCTCCGACGGAAGGTTTTTGAAATTTGCCGTTTCGGGCTAAAAACACGTGTGCTATAACCCAGAAAAAATGTCATTTTTCAAAAATTTGCACTCTTCCATTTTTTTACAACATTCAATTGATAGGACATCGCCATTTGATATGAGTGTAAAAATAGCACCAAAAGGCCACCGACGGTAAGTTTTTTAAATTTGCCATTTCAGGCCAAAAACACGTGTGCTCTAACCCACAAAAAATGTCATTTTTCAAAATTTTGAACATTCCCCATTTTATACACCATTCAGTAGATAGGAAATTGCCATTTGATATGAGTGAAAAAATAGCACAAAAACGGCCTCCGACGGAAGGTTTTTGAATTTTGCCGTTTCGGGCCAAAAACACGTGTGCTATAACCCACAAAAAATGTCATTTTTCAAAAATTTGCACTCTTCCATTTTTTTACAACATTCAATAGATAGGACATCGCCATTTGATTTGAGTGCAAAAATAGCACGAAAACGGCCACCAACGACAGTAGGTTTTTGAAATTTGCTTATTTTGGCCAAAAACATGTTTGCTAAAACCCGCAAAAAATGCCACTTTTTAAACATTTTAACTTTTCCATTTTTTTACAACATTCAATAGATAGGATATCGCCATTTGATATGAGTAGAAATATAGCGTAAAAACGGCCACTGGCAGTATGTTTCTGAATTTTGTTGTTTTGTGCAAAAAACACGTGTGCTATAACCCATAAAAAATTTCATATTTTAGAATTTTTAACATTCCTATTTTTTACGCCATTCAATAAATAGGAAATCGCCATTTAATATGAGTGAAAAAATAGCTCAAAAACGGCCTCCGACCGAAGGTTTTTGAAATTTGCCGTTTCGGGCTCAAAACACGTGTGCTATAACCCACAAAAAATGTCATTTTTCAAAAATTTGCACTCTTCCATTTTTTTACAACATTCAATAGATAGGACATTGCCATTTGATATGAGTGCAAAAATGACGCGAAAACGGCTACCGACGATAAGTTTTTTTTAAGTTTTTTAAAAAAAAATGTCATTTTTCAAAATTTTTAACTTTTCCATTTTTTTAACAACATTCAATAAATAGGATATTGCCATTTGGTATGAGTTAAAAAATAGCACAAAAACGGCTACCAACAGTAAGTTTCTGAAATTTGTTGTTTTGTGCAAAAAACACGTGTGCGATAACCCACAAAAATGTCATATTTTAGAATTTTAACTTTCCCCTTTTTTTACAACAATCAATGGATAGGATATCGCCATTTAATATGAGGGAAAAAATAGTACGAAAACGGCCACCGATGGTAATATTTTGAAAATTTTCTTTTTGGGCAAAACACACGTGAGGTATAATCCAGAAAAATGTCATTTTTAAAAAATTTTAACATTCCCCATTTTTTACACTATTCAACAGATAGGACAACGCCATTTGATATGAGGGCAAAAAAAGTACGAAAACGGCCACCGACGGTAGGTTTTTAAAATTTGCCGATTTTGACCAAAAACATGTGTGTTGTAACCCACAAAAAATGTCATTTTTCATCATTTTTAAATTTTCCCTTTTGTTACACCATTAAATAGATAGGATATCTCCATTTGATAAGAGTTCAAAAATAGTACGAAAACGGCCACCGACAATAAGTTTTTGAAATTTGCCGATTTGGGCCAAAAACTCGTGTTCTATAACCGAAAAAAAATGTCATTTTTAAAAATTTATAAAATTCCCCTTTTGTTCCACCATTCAATAGATAGGACAACGCCATTTGATATGAGTGCAAAAAAAGCAAGAAAACAGTCACCGCGGTAGGTTTTTGAAATTTACCGATTTATGCCAAAAACACGTGTGCTATAACCTACAAAAAAATGTCATGTTTGCATAATTTTTAACCTTCCCCATTTTTTACACCATTCAATAGATAGGATATAGTCATTTGATGAGAGTTCAAAAATAGCACAAAAGCGGCCACCGACATTAAGTTTTTGAAATTTTCTGTTTTGGGCCAAAAGCACGATGCACAAAAAATGTTTATTTTTCAAAATTTTTGACACTCCCCATTTTTTACACCATTCAATAGAGAGAACATCTGCCATTTGATATGAGTGCAAAAAAAGCAAGAAAACAGCCACCGACGGTAGGTTTTTGAAATTTGCCGTTTCGGGCCAAAAACACGTGTGCTATAACCAAAAAAAATGTCATTTTTCAAAATTTTTAACATTCCCCGTTTTTTAAAACCATTTAATATATAGGACATCGCCATTTGATATGAGTGCAAAAATAACACGAAAACTGTCACCGACGGTAGGTTTTTGAAATTAGCCGATTTGGGCCAATAACACGTCACGTGTGCTATAACCCACAAAAAATGACATTTAAAAAAAAATTTAACATTCCCCATTTTTTACACCATTCAACAGATAGGACAACGCAATTTGATATTAGTGCAAAAATAGCACGAAAACGGCCACCGACGGTAAGTTTTAGAAATTTGCCGATTTTTGCCAAAAACGCGTTTGCTATAACCCACAAAAATGTCATTCTTGAAAATTTTTTAATTTTTCCATTTTTTTTCACCATTCCATAGATAGCATATCACCATTTGATATGAGTTCAAAAATATCACGAAAAAGGCCACTGACGGTAGATTTTTGAAATTTACCGTTTCGGACCAAAAACACGTGTGCTATAACCTACAAAAAATGTCATTTTTAAAAAATTTTAACAGTACCCATTTTTTACACCATTCAGTAGATAGGAAAACGCCATTTGATATGTGTGCAAAAAAAGCACGAAAATGGCCACCGACGGTAAGTTTTTTAAATTATCCGATTTGAGCCAACAACTCGTGTTATATAACCCTAAAAAATGTCATTTTTCATAATTTTTAACTATTCCTTTTTTTTACACCATTCAATAGATAGGATATCGCCATTTGTTTAGAGTTCAAAAATATACGGAAAGGTCACCAACGGTAAGTTTTTGAAATTCGCCGTTTTGGGCCAAAAAAACGTGTGCCATAACCCACAAAAAATGTCATTTTTCAAAATTTTTGACATTCCCCTTTATTTACATCATTCAATTGATAGAACATCGTCATTTGATAAGAGTGAAAAAAAGAATGGAAACGGCCATCAAAGGTAGGTTTTTGTAATTTGTCGTTTCGGGTCAAAATTTGATAGGAGGCAAATATGTATATGAAAATGCGATCGTGGTTGCTATTCACCCCTTCTCAAAAATAATGCTAAACAACCCCCGTAAAGGTGATAGTAAAGCAAGTTCGTTCTCTCAGGGAAAGGACTATGTTGAAGTTTAAATAAAATCTTTTGATATTTTTATAATTAACAAACTGAAAGTAACAAAAGGAATAACAATTAACTAAAATAAAGATGGTGATATGATTTAAAACGCAATTCAAGCAAGTGTACTCCCGAGATTATATGATAGGGTTACATAAAGACATACACATTCATTCTATCTATGGTCATGCAAAATAAGGATAAACACACATACTCACACCCTCCTATATAGCGGTAGGAAAGGAGTGATTGATGTACTTAACTATTTAGATATTAAATAACTCATTGAACACTCCTATATTGCGGTAGGTACAGTTCACTTCCTTAATTAACCTAGAATCTATTGCATCTACCAACTCAACCAAACCCTCAAGTTCAACCGCTCCTTTATGGCCGAGGCAACGCCGGAACCAGTCACGCTAATGCCAAACTAACCCCCCAAATTCCTCCTATATAGCGGTAGGTGAGAATTAAGGTAAATCAATCTAACAAATTCACAACCAACCCACAATAGATTCCAAACAACTTACTCTAACCCTCCTATATGGCGGTAGGACAGATTAAAACAAGTTATCTCTAAGCAATTTACTGTTCCTTGAGAAGATATTCATCATACATAACTAAGGCCTTAAATCATGCATAATTAAGAATAACACAGTAAAACTCCTTTACAAAGACCATAGAGTAGAACTTAGAATGTAAATTAAGCACAAAAACCCTTATTCATAATCTCGGGAGCACAATAGATTTAGCCAAGCATGGCTAAATCAATCATCTTAATATTAACAATTAAGCACAATATTGAAAACATAATTATAAGGAAAGAAGACACCTTAGATGTGATCTCGACTTGTAAAAACATGAATCCAATAAGAGATGATGTTATTCTCCAAAGAATAGAAGAGGTAGAAAACCCTAGCTATTACAAAGGAAAACCCTTGCTTGAAATATCTCAATAATGTCACCCACAAAATCTGTAAACCCTAGCTATTACAAAGGAAAACCCTTGCTTGAAATCTCTCAATAATGTCACCCACAAAATCTGTAAACCCTAGCCCTATATATAGTAATTCTATGAAAGTATTTGCAACTAAGTCCTTTACAAAAGTCTTGTTGAAAAAGGCAACTCGAAGTGGGCCAAAATCGCAAGTTTCCAAAAATGAGACGAAAATCAGCGCCTTCTGTCGCTCCCCGACGTCGCGACGTGCACCGACGTCGCGACGGGGAAGAGATCCCCACGTCGCGACGTGCGTGGCTGTGACTTTCTCAAAAACTGCTGAATCTGGACGTCGCGACGTGGGCGGCTGTCTTGACGATTTTCTCAACTTTTCCTCCACTTTTGCATCCAATTCACCTTTTGCACGATTTCTTCCTTCCCAGAACACCATGGTTGACAAACCTACAAACGAACAACTCAAAAAGAACAAGAACGAGCAAGGAATTAAGTATAAAACCACAGATAAAAGGTGAATAAATTCACCTCATCAGTTATCTAGTGAACGGTGTTAAAAAATCAAAATCTAATTTTTTTTAAAAAAAATAATCATTTTTTGTGGGCTATAACCCACGTTTGAAGAAATTGCTAAAATAATTACTCACATTGTACAAAAAAAATTATTTTATCATACACATTAAAAATGATGTATTTTATTTACTAACATTTAAAAAATGAACCAAATTAGTGACCAACTAAACTCTATTAACTTTTTTTAACAGAAAAAACACACTCTGTTACCTTTCTTTAACAGAAAAAACTTATGTTCACATCATGTACCACTTAATAAAGGAATAAGAGTGAAAATTTGATTTATTTTTCAAACAAAATCTTTCATGATTTATTCACACTACACCATTAATAGAGGAAGAGTTCACCGGTAGAAGGTGGAGGATATCCATAAATCGATTGTAGTGAAGGTTTTGTGTGAAAAATAAATCGATTTTTCAATTTTACCATTTTATTAAGTAACCCATGATGTGAACATATATTTTCTCTGTTTAAAAAGCTGACAGAGTTTGGTTGAGTGACTAATTTGATAAGTTTTTTAAATGTTCGTGATTAAAATACATCATTTTTAATGCGGATGAAAAAATAATTTTTTTTTGCAATATGAGTGACTATTTTGGCAATTTTTTCCATCGTTTTTTGGTTGAAAATGGCAAGACTTAAAAATGGCTATTGTTGATTGTTTTTATGTCATTTTTTGAACCCCGCCTGTATTAGTAATGTGATATCTAGTGAACGGTATTAAAAAAATAATATATTTTTTTTTGAAAAATCATCATTTTTCATGGACTATAACCTACGTTTTTTGGGTGAAAATGGCAAGACTAAAAAATTGGCTATTTTGACTGTTTTCATGTCATTTTTTGCACCCCACCTATATTGGTATGTGTTATCTAGTGAATGGTGTTAAAAAAATAGAAATGTAAATTTTTTTCAAAAACCATCATTTTTTGTGGGTTATAACCTACGTTTTTTTTTATCAAAAACGACAAGAATAAAAAAAACTTGCTACAAGAGTCTGCTTTTGTGTAATTTTTTCCACTCCAACTATATTTATAATATGCTATCTAGAGAACGGTGTTAATAAAACGAAATATAAATTTTCTGAAAAATCATCATTTTTCTTGAGTTGTATAATGCACGTTTCTTGCTGAAAGTGGCAAGACTCAAAAACTTGATATTATGGACTGTTTTCTTGTCATTTTTTGCAACCACCTATATTGGTAACATATTATCTAGTGAGTAGTGTTAAAAAAAATATAAATTTTCTTAAAATTCATCATTTTACTTGGGCTATAATCCACGTTTTTTGGTCAAAAAATGACAAAACTCAAAAATTTGCTACAAGAGGTTATTTTGATGTTATTTTTTCACCCACCTACATTGGTAATATGTTATATAGTGAGCGGTATTAAAAAAATAGATATATAATTTTTTTCAAAAATCATCATTTTTTGTGGGCTATAACCCACGTTTTTTTGTCAAAAACAGCAATGATAAAAAAATCACTACAAGAGGCTAATTTCATGTAATTTTTTTCGCCCAACTGTATTGGTAATATGCTATCTAATGAACGATATTAAAAAATAAAATTGTAAATTTTTTGAAAAATCGTCATTTTTCTTGGGTTATAACCCAAGTTTTTTTTTGCTGAAAACGGCAAAACTCAAAAACTGGCTATTGTAGACTGGTTTCTGGTCATTTTTTTGCACCCCACCTATATTTTAAATGTGCTATCTAGTGAATTGTATTAAAAATGAAAATATAATTTTTTTTCAATAATCATCATTTTTCGTGTGTTATAAGCCACGTTTTTCAGTTGAAAACGGGAAGACTAAAAAACTAGCTGTTGTCGACTGTTTTCATGTCATTTTTTGCATCCACCTATATTGGTAATATCTTATATAGTGAACGGTATTAAAAAATAGAAATATAAAATTTTTGAAAACCCATCTTTTTTTGTGGGTTATTACCCGCGTTTTTTAGTTGAAAATGGCAAGACTCAAAAACTGACTATTGTAAACAATTTTCATATTATTTTTTGCACCCACCTATATTGGTAATGTGTTATATAGCGAATGGTGTTAAAAAAATATAAATATAAATTTTTTGGAAAATCATTATTTTTCGTGGGGTAACCCACGTTTTTTGGTTGAAAATAGCGAGATTCAAAAATAGCTATTATTGACTGTTTTCATGTCATTTTTTGCATCCACTGATATTGGTAATGTAATCTAGCGAACGATGTTAAAAAATGAAAATGTAATTTTTTTTTTTTGAAAAATCATCATTTTTCATGGGCTATAACCCACGTTTTTTTAGTGAAATCAGCAAAAGTCAAAAACTAGCTATTGTAGACTTTTTTCTTGTCATTTTTTGCACCCACCTATATTGGTAATGTGCTATCTAGTGAACGGTGTTAAAAAAATAAAAATGTAATTTTTTCAATAATCATCATTTTTGTGGGTTATTACCCACATTTTTGTTTTTTTGTTTTTTTTTTTTGTTTTTAATTTGGCAGAACCTCCTTTTGAGATGGGGCGCCACTCCCAATAAATTAGCAAGCTTTTTGGATGATGGATATACTCTAATATTATCCTTACAACAAAAGACCAAGATGAACAAGATCCCATTTACATGCCGAAGCCTAATGGGAACTTGTTCATATAGATTCAAAACCATAATCATATGAACAAGTTCCCATTGTGGGTTATTACCCACATTTTTTTGTTGAAAACGACAAGATTAAAAAACTGGCTATTGTGGATTGTTTTCTTGTCATTTTTTGCACCCACCTATATTGGGAATGTTCTATCTAGTGAACAGTGTTAAAAAATTAAAATGTAAATTTTTTCAATAACCATCATTTTTCGTAGGCTATATATCCCACGTTTTTTACCTGAAAACGAGAAGGCTAAAAAATTGGCTATTGTCGACTGTTTTCATCATATTTGCACCCCACCTATGTTGGTAATGTGTTATCTAGTGAACGGTGTTAAAAAATAGAAATATAAATTTTTTAAAAAATCATCATTTTTTCGTGGACTATAACCCACGTTTTTTGATTGAAAATGACAATACTTAAAAATTGGCTATTGTTGACTATTTTTATGTCATTTTTTGCATCCCACCTATATTAGTTATATGCTATGTAGTGAATTGTGTTAAAAAAATGAAAATCTAAATTTTTTGAAAAAACTATTATTTTTCGTGGGCTATAACCCACTTTTTTTTTTTTGTTAAACTCGACAAGACACAAAATTTAGCTATTGTGTAATTTTTCATATTATTTTTCACATCCACCTATATTGAAAACGTGTTGTGAACGGTGTTAAAAAAATAAAAATATAAATTTTCTAAAAAATCATTATTTTCGTGTGCTAAGCATCTCGTTTTTTTATGGCCAAAAAATGGCAAGACTCAAAAAAATGCTACAAAATGTTGTTTTCATGTAAAGGTTTTACCGTTTTGGGCCTTTTGACAACCAAAATCTGGAAAACCTGAACTCTTGATAAACTGACGAATAAAGAGATTTGGATCTTCAATTTCAGCACTTGGATTTTCAAAACTTTACCTTGTGCACACACACATATTCTGCTCATCTTTAGCCCACTAGAAAACGGACTTCAATAGTATATAACAGTGTCTTAATTCTAAACCATGAAATGGATAAAATTCACATTAAGCACAAAGCCCAAGATAACAGTGTGACAGCCTAAATCAATTTTTGGATTTTTTTATTGCACAATGGATTTGTCATTTTTGTCACATTATTTCTATTGAGTCACATCATCAAGTAAAATAAATAAATTATTATTGATATTAAATGGTTTAATGATGTAACACAATTTGAAAGAGTGTAACAAAAATGACAGAGCAATTGTGTAATACAAGATCCAAAACTATCAAAATCAGGAGTGAATCCCCTGTTTCATACTTTAAGTATCACTATGTTTTTCACTTATTAACGTTTTGAAAGGTGTTTATTTATTTATATCATTAAAATTCACACTCATTCTAGTTTATTTTAATAAAGAAATTATTTTTATTTTATTTTATACTTTAAAACTATTTATTGATTAATATTTTACATTTTACAATCCAAAAGAAAAGTAGAAAATCACCAAAAATAATTTTAAAATATAAAATCAAATAAAAAAATTGTATTAAGATGAACTATAATGGATATAGATTTTAATGGTATAAATATTGATATAAATAAATACAAAAAATTGAAGAAAAAAAATGTCCTCTCCCATTTGTTTGGAAAACTTTTTTCATCTAGGTCGTATTTAAAGTGAAACAATTTTGTCACTCATACAAAATGTACGTAATAGTTTGATATTTTATCTAATTCCATCTATTTCTTTAATGAAATTAATACATGCAAAGTCATTATCGACGTGCATACTTTTCGTTAAAAAATTAAATAGAATTTGCTATAATTTTTTTAATATGAATGATGATATTACATTATTTCAGATGTGAGCCATAACAAAAATTTCCAGAAATATGAAAAATAATTTTTACAATTTTTTCAAATAAATATGCACGTACCAAAATATTAATATGTGAAATAAGAACTAATACGATGAAATATGAAACAAAGAATCTGTACCGTCAAAACCTAGTTCCAATTCCAATCTTTGGATACTGTGAGTAGAGATACTGTTTGACCATATGATCACCATGCAAATGAGAGTAGGACACACACTGGATTCCAACCCCAATGCATGAGAATATGCTCCCATCAAAGATATCCAAAGTGATCATAACTTAGCTAGACTGCCATGTTAATGTGTAGTATATCTTGGCAGTTATATTACAACCTTTTGTTATCTTAAATCATTAATAAATCAATGCAAGAATGTATGCATACATCTGTCTTTTGCAATTGTTAATTAGCAAAAATTAATAATAATTTCACTTTTGTTCAGAAGATGGAAATATTAAAATTGTGCAGTCATATTCATTTGATCGCTTATGCTGGTTGTCTTCTAGTTCTAGACGGTCATCTTCTGTGTGCCACAACGGCCACAAACCACAACAAACAACTCTACAGTCTCTCTGCAAATTGGCAGTAAATAAATATTAATTGGAATATTGATTAAGTGATTTATTTGCATTCGTGTGTGCTGAAGATCATTAGTCATAAATCGTGTCCTCCAGCACCCACATGGAAATAGCCATGTAACAACTAGCAGCTTATTTGTTTATATAACTGAAATCGATTTATATATAACACGTGATTCATACATAAAACGGGTAATTATTGTCGTTAAAATTGTAATTCTAATTTTTTATCGTTTATCACGTGTTGAAATCAATATTAACTTGTTGTTGCATATATGAACCCAACTCACAGAAACAAACCGTTCATATAATTTAGTTTGTTATTATAGAAACAATTAAAAATGGAAGAAATTAGATACCGAATGAAAAGAAGTTTGGGTCACTGTTTTTGTCATTTCTAGTCAAAAAAAGAGAAACTATCTTTACATTCTTGCTGGCTGTTACGTGGTTAATGGCAATACTAATTCTGAAAATTGTGTATTTTGGCTTTTCCAGAAATATATATATATATATATATATATAGCCCTGGAATTGCACATCAAATTTGATTTTAGCTACCAAACTCTTTTTCAGGACCAGAGACAACGCATGCGATGAAATAGCCCAGATGAATAATGGCAGTTTCGGCTCTACCATGAACACGGAAGACACACCCAATATTGATAGAGAAGGAAAATGACACAAATCTTTATTATGCATCATAGCGCTCAGCCGGCTGTAACACCATCATCAGCAAGCTTCTTCTTTTGCTACAGATTTTAATGGCATTGCTGCATTGTTGCTGATGGTTTATGCTATTAGTAGTATTAGTATTTTATTTGCTTTACGTGGATCATGCACCACCACCATTGTTTTTAGGACATTCGATGGTCATCGTCCCAACATCATTTATATCATAGAGTTCCATCCACATGCATCACCATCTTTAATGGTTAATTAGATAATTATAAAATAAGTGTATATGATCACAAAATTAATTAAGCAATTTGAAACCAGCAAAGATATTATGTAGGCGACAACTGCACAAATGGGATTAATTTGAGCAAATCTTAGCTCAACCCTCAAGATATATAGGGTAAGAAAAGACAAGGACTAGCAGTAGCGTGATTGGTGAGTGATGATGCTACGATTAAGAAAGTGATTCTTTGAGCATCAATATTCGTTGCTCCAAATAACATTTTTAGGGCTGCTGCTAATTTGACATTTAAGGGGGAAAAAGGGAAAAAAGATTGTCCAACTTCATGTTAGTTTGCCTAATCAAATAGCAAACACGACCCGCACCTACAAATGTAAAAGATTATTTTAGAAAGGACAAATGTTTGGGGTTTGCATGTGTCAAATAGCTGGTCCAAACAATTAATGTCCTGTACGTAGAATTAATTTATTGCTTAACCTATCTCATTCATCTTTTATTTCAAGAAAAAAGAAAAGAATGAGTAAATAATTCAATTTTTTGCTAGTCTTCTTGAACTCTCTCTAGAAGCAGAAACTTTCTTTTTTTTTTTCTTTCCATAAATTGAATTGTTGGTGTGTAGAAAACATGCAACAAATTATCAAATTTCAAGCAGAGTACGTAGTACATGAGCTATTGAGCCGCTTTTTGACTAAGTTTTATATACACGAGTAGTGGTGGCCACGGTTCCGGAACCGGCGGTTCCGGTTCCGGTTCCGGTTCCGCCCCGGTTCCGGTTCCGGTTCCGGTTCCGGTTCCGGTTCCATCCCGGTTCCGGTTTTGTTCCATTTTCGTTTTTTTTTTTTGATTTTTAGTTTCGAATTTCGATTATAATCCCACTTTTAAATTTGATTTCTATTGAAATAATGATTAAACTATTAATTGAAACTCAAATAATACAACATAATAATATACTTAGAATAATAATAGTTACAATTGAACTAAATTAATATATAGTTTTTAGATAATAGAACTAGGAAGAATTAGATAAGTGAGATTCAAGGATATAAAAATAATAAGAATATTAAAAGAATATTTGAATTATTAATTAGAATTCAACTAGTATAATATAATAACATAATTAGAATAGTAGTTAAAATTAAACTAATATATGAATTTTTTAAATAATAGAATTATGAATATTAGATAAGTGAGAAAGAAAGATATAGAAAGAATAAGAGTATTGAGATAATGATCGAACTATTAATTGGAATTCAAATAGTATATTAGCATAATATAATAATAGAATTAGGATAATATAAATTAGAAAATTAAGTTGATACATAATATAATTGAATTAGGGTTTAGGGTTTAGATTAGAGTATAATATAATTGGATTAGGGATTAGGGTTTAGGGTTTAGGGTTTAGATTAGAAAATTAAGTTGATATATAATATAATATATAAATGATAAGACTCATAAGAGATTAAGAGTATTGAAAGAATGATTGAACAATATAATTAGAATAATTAATTAAAAAAATTGATACCCTAAACCGTAAACTATAAACGTTAAAACTTACAATATAAAGATTAGAAACTAAGAAATTATGTGATAAAAATGAAGTGGAAAACTAAGAAATTAAAGCATGGCCACGGTTTATAGAAATATTGAAAGAATAATATATTAAAAACAATAATAAATAATTTAACTAATAATTATAATAGAAATAATAAATAGAATTGAATTTTATAGAATTTTGATGCTTGAGAAAGTGAGATTAAGAGAATTAGAATATTGAAAAAGAGGAGTAGAAATTGTGTGGGAAAAATGAAAAATTAAGGGGTATTTATAGATTAGAAATTGTAAAAAAAAAAAAAAAAAAAAAAAAAAAAAAAAAATCACGGTTTGGAACCGGAACCGGAACCGCCGGTTCCGGTTACAAAACTCAAAAATAGGAACCGTAACCGAACCGCCCATAGGCGGTTCGGTTACGGTTCCGGTTTGGGGGGCCCACGGTTCCGGAACCGGAACCGGAACCGGCGGTTCCGAACCGGAACCGGGTTTGGCCATCTCTATACACGAGCTTATTTAGAAAAGATTCAGTATTATTTCATCTACCTAAAACTATGTAAATGATCAAAATCCAAAAGAAGAATAAAGAATTCTAGAATCCCAAACTATTTTATTGGCCATGCAGTGCATGCATGCCTATAAGTTATAACCAAACTAAGCTACATGTAATCAAAGGCATCCCACATGTATAGTTGGAATTACTCCTTGTTGTGATATTATGGTCACAATTGATGCTGATCAATCCCATACTTTTTATTCTTTGGTTCAAACAAGGCATCATTTGCAAACACTAGCGCTAGCTAGCACCATTTGTCACCAATACGGCCACCATTTCACTTTTGAATTAGTTTGTCTTGTTCTCTTTTACAGAAAGAAGATGGAACAGTGTAAATGTTCAGCAAAAAAGTCGTCATAATTGAAACAAGGAAGTTGCTTTTCACACACCAAACTTTGGGATTGAAAGATACTTATATCCAATCATACATGTTTTATTTTGACTTGAATTGCACTGTAAATGAATTAACCCCTCTTCTGCCGACTATTCTTGTTTCCCACGTTATACCTGGCTTAATTCGCTTTCGCCTCACAGTTCCTTCAATGTAATTGATTAGATTTGTTGCAGTTGCATGCACGGAGTTGGAATTTTTGACATTTTTAGTACACGATCTAAGGTCTAAACGTACAGTAGCACTATTTAAATATCTTATCACGCAAGTCCATTCTCATTAGATTTGGATGGTTAGCAAAAATAAATAATACAAACATCACAAAAATTACTATGAAATCGGTTCATATATAAAACAGTGGTTCATATGTGAAACGGATAATTGATTATCATTAAAATCGTGATTTTAATTATCTCTCATTTTTATCACTAGTTAAAATTGCGATTAACTCATGAAATCGAAATCGCTAGTAATTATTGGTCAATCATACGGTGGTGAATCCGTCCCGAGCCTTGTACACACCGCCTGTCGCACTATAGGAATTGGTCATGCCCAAAGTCGTTAATTTAACGCAAGTAAGTGCCACATAATGGCTGTAAACCTCCGAGAAAAAGACGTTGTATAGATGAATCCATCTCATAGGATCACTAATTAAACATTCATAATGAAACATTAACCAAATAGTATAAAACTTTGGATGATCACTTGCATACATAATTTTTACGGTTGATGAAATTCATTACGCATGCATTTCTTCTGTCCTAATTTTTGTGAGATACTGTCTTTTACTTCAAGGAAAATTCATACGTTGTGGGCCATTAATGTTTGTTTGTTCTGCAAAATTAAAAATCAAAGTGCAGATGCAATTAATATAAGAAGGTGAGGAGGAAAGGAAGCAGCAGAAAGTAATAGATGGCGGCTTATTCATAGACCTTAAACACTGGTCAATAATATTTGGCTGATCCTTCTCTCTCCCTTCCTACTTCTACTACTATTCCAACCAGCTGTTCTACTACTATTCTTGTTGTTAATTTAGTATCCACTTCGTTTCTTTTTATAGTTGTACCAAAGGCCTTATTAGGCATCTCTGTCTCTGCTATTTTTCAGCATACACTAAACTAGAGAGAGCCAAAGGATCAGTACAGAAAGAAGTTTGATGGAGATGGAAGTTATGATACCAATTCACACTAGTATGGATTTCGATTTCAACAGTGCTCGTTCATCTCCGTTGCATTTTAATGCTCCTACTACACCAAAGGGTTTTGGTGAATTCTATTCCAGTGCTCCAACAAGCCCAACTCGGCTCTCTCAGTTTTATCGTGCATTTGATGATTTCTTGATTGCTGCGAGTCAAAATGGCGATAACAGCAGTGTTGCCGCAGTGCCTTTTGATTGGGAAGAAAAGCCTGGTGTCCCGAAATCGTTCAGAATTGATGATGATTTCGCATTTGATGTCGGTGATGATTGGGAAACAGCTTCTCTATCAGCTGAAGAACTCTTTGATGGTGGAGTAATCAAGCCTCTTAAGCCTCCACCTCGCTTACAACTTCCTGCCAAAGCAAGGATTAAAGGCTCATCAAATTCAAGAACAGTTATTAAGCCAAATTCACCAAGATCACAGGGTAAAAAGGCCATCTTGGGAGCTTTCTCGCCTTCGCCCAGGCATAGAAAAGATTCCGAAACTTTTGGCAGCCCTTCATCACAAAGAACAACAAGAAGATCACCGGAGAGGGGAAGAGAAAGAGGTCCTGGTGGCACATCTTCATCAAGCAGAAGAGCAACGAGGTCACTCTCTCCCTTGAGAGTTTCTAAATATCCATGGGAAGAAGAGCAGAGTCAGCATCGAAATAGTACTACAACAGAGTCATCAATAATTGCAAAACCTGCAGCAAATTCTGCTATTTCAGCCTTGACTTCATTTTCAAAAGGGTACAAGAAATGGAGATTGAAAGACTTTTTCTTGTTCCGAAGTGCATCAGAGGGCAGGGCAGCTGATAAAGATCCATTGAAGAAATACTCAGCTGCGTTTAGGAGATATGAAGATGTGAAGTATGCAAGCACCAGTATGAGGATCATTGAAAGCCCTGGTTCTTCTGGATCAGTATCATCAAGGAGAAGGGGACATGTTTCTGCTCACGAGTTGCATTATACAGTAAACAAAGCAGTTTCAGAAGATCTAAAAAAGAAGACTTTCTTGCCATATAAACAGGGGATTTTGGGAAGACTTGCATTCAATCCTGCTGTTCATGCACTTGCTAATGGCTTTGGATTATCCCAGAAGTGAATTTTGATCACAGTTGCAGATTTCTATTAGTTTTCTTCTTCTGTGTATAGATATTGTTGAATTTTTTTTTCTTTTCTTTTTTTTTTGTTTGGATACTTCAAACATATGAAGCATACAACTGTTAATGTCTATGCAATGCTTTGATTCCGAACGAACAAGCAGAATATCATACCATAAATTTTCATGATCAAAATCTCAAAGTTATTGCATCAAATTAAAGAATTCATAAAACCATAGAAGTGAGGAAAATTCTTGCATATTCTGAAAATTCCAACTACACAACCATTCTTGGTTTCTTGCCACTCTTTTACTTATTTTTAATTGATTTGTGAATTGAATGAGATACTGTGCCATAAAAAGAAATTCAAATAAATGGAGTTCCAAAAATTATATAATTTGGGTCATTCTTCCGTGAGATTGTAGAATTGCGTATTAATTTCACTTTAATGTATAAAATATAAAAAATCAGTATCAAAGATTAACTTATAAAGTATTAAAAAAAATTAATGTATTAACATATAAATCTTCAAATATTAGTATAAAACATTAACATATAAAGTATAATTTATGTATCACTGCTAGAAGGTGTCACAAGAGTTTTGCGATATAATTTTGATTGCAATATATATGAATAAATACGTGACAAACATGAGCTCTACGAGTATAATCGTGTTATAAAAGGAAAGCTTTACGTAATACGTACGTACTAAGCACATAGATTGGAGTAGTTTATACTGTAAAACCAATGAAAGAATGAATTAAAAAGTGAGTTGTGTAAGGTTGACCATCTAGATTCATCACAACATTTTATTTTTTTCTTTTATATATTTCTACCATCCAACTAAAGAAACGCAATCAGAACTGCTAATATTTGTCAAAGAAAGAGAATCAAGAATCCAAAAGGCATTATGGATAGAGCTGAAGTTATAATATGCATAAATGCATTGTCATACACTTCTAACGCTCAAGAAAAAGTGGTCATGGAGTTCTAGATGGCCGATTTATTTCTTTCATTTTCTTCCATTCTGACTTTTTCTTGGACGTCCATTTTCTTCATAATTTATCTTTTTCATACCATATT
Organism: Ophiorrhiza pumila; assembly: GCA_016586305.1. Lineage (NCBI taxonomy): Eukaryota > Viridiplantae > Streptophyta > Magnoliopsida > Gentianales > Rubiaceae > Ophiorrhiza > Ophiorrhiza pumila. The sequence goes on along the minus strand of BLIW01000010.1, from coordinate 3,018,262 downwards.
TGTAGTAACCATCATTTGGCTTTAAAGAAAAATAATAATCTTGAAGTGAGTGAAAACAGTGCTACCATTGATGTCAAAACATTATCTTGATCTGGGGGTCTTGAATCTTGATCCCCCATAGTCAGCTTACTTATAAATCAAAGGCATAGATTATTTTTTCATGCTGTTTTGGCCGAAATACAATTAGATGTTAAAGCTATAGTAGATAAGCTTCAATAAAGAATATCTCTAAATGCTAGTGTACATACGATAGCTGAAGACATCTTCTTTTTAGAGCAATTGTTTGAAATGTGTAATTTCTCCTTTATTCATAAACAATACAACAGTGCCAGTTGTTTATTGGCAAAAGTAGCAAAGTAATGCTAGAATTTCTCAGGAATGGATAGACCATCTCCCTGATTGGCTACTACAAGCACTGTATGTAGACTCAAGGCTAGTTGGCTGATATGTATTCTTGATTCAGAAATGAAAAATATCGCTTTTGAAAAAAAAAAAAACTACAATGCTTCAGTCAAAGTTGTCGATTTCGATGGGATTGATCTCATCTGCAACGTTGAAATGACCCACCATACGTGCGAAGAACACCATTTGTTGTTCCAGTGTAAACTTGATGTTTTCAGCCTGCGAAAATTTAAGAATTTTATCAACTACAAATTTGTCCGTAATATAGAAAAGTTGCGGTAGCAATAACCCTGCTAGGATCCGTTGTTACCTTGCGAAATCCATGCTGTTCTTGTTCATACTCAACTAGTGCAACAGGCAACCCTTTCCCCTTCAATGCATAGTAGATTTTGCGTGCTTGTTCTGGGGGAACAACCTGCAACATGAAGACCTTTAACTCAGCCTTGTTGCTGCAATAATGAGCACAAGCTCAAATAAACTTAGTGGGCGGATGAAAAGAGAATGCATTTTGAAAAAGAAGAATAAATTCCTTTGATTTGACTAAAGCTCATTGGAGAGATATCAAAGTTCTAACTGAACAGTCAGAAGAACAAAAAGGAAATGTTACAACTAGTGAGTGCATACCTTGTCTTCCAATCCTTGGAACAGAATTACTGGGCAAGAATATTTATCAACGAAATTTATAGGTGACCGATCAAAGTATGCATTTTCACTTCCTGCAAGAATTCGAAACGTTTCCTTTATCTTGGAGGAAAACTTTATCATATCCAACCCAAAGAAACACAAAAAATTTTCCATAAACAAATAACAGATGCATGAAAATGTAATTGATTTCTGCCGAAGAACTGTTATTTAGTTGTTACCAACAAGATTGTCGATGTAATGAGATTCAAATTTGTGCATTTCTTCCCTCAACAACTTTAGATCGGCTATCTGCTTGTGAACATCAAAAGGGCAACCATTAAACATCAAAACTGATATGAATTAAATAGAAAGTAACAAAAGCTTTGAAATATGACAATGGGAAGAAGTTCTGTTTCAAACTACCATAGCTAACTAAAGTAGATTAAGCACTTACACCATACAAGGAAGCTCCAGCTTTAAATGTTTCCATGAATGCAAGCGCAGCTAATGCTGTGTATCCACCAGCAGAATCCCCAGTAATACAAAGCCGATCACCATCAACTTTTCCGCTATCAACCTAAAATATTAAATAAGGTCATCAAAAAATGAAGAAATAATAAGTGGGTACTTAGGGATCACTGAATTGGGAGAAAGAAGATCATATTTTACCAGAAACTTAGCACAACTGCAACAATCATCGACATCGACAATGCCCCACTTTCCTAACAACCTTTCTCGATATGCTCTTCCATAGCCTTCCAAATGCAGAAAACTTTTAGCTGAAGAAACTAAAGGGCTTCTAACTGATCTAGTTGGTTTACACATTACTGGATAATATGACTAGCAAGGATGGCTAGAAAAGGAAAAACTTATAAGGACAGATTATTTTCTGGAGATCAAAACAGAGGTATATATTAGCACATTGCTGCAACGAGTGGGGAACATGAACTCCACCCCAAGAACCAAAGCATGACCAGATGCAATGAAATGGGGCAAAACCGTGGGATCAGGGTCTCAAATTATAGTTTTCGGAAAAGCACTTGGTTTATGCATTCATTTGTTTACATGAAGCAAGGCTGGTTCCTTGTGCAGAACCAGCTTTTTTCAGACATAATGTAGTATCCTTACTGCAAACTAAAGACACTGAAGAATTTGATACATAATGTCAAAACATACCAGAACTTCCACCATAATTAACATCCACCACAGCCCAACCCCGACTAGTCCAGAATTGAACACCGAGGTTTAAGATTGCACGTGTCTCCAAAGTAGGTCCACCTGCAATGTTGGCAATCTATGGTATGTCGAATTAATGCATAACAAAATAACACACTTACAAAAAGAAGAAGGATCAAAACTCACCATGGCTTTTCAATAGCAACGGAGGCTTTTCTTCTGGATTAGCTTGATAAAACGGATTGGTTGGTTGATAGAAACATGCATATGCACTCAGATTAGGGACACTTGTTGGGAACTCTATCAATTCTGGCATGCTAAAATAGGTTTCGTACATTGAACAAGCACATGAAGAAGACCATGTAATCCTGAAATCCATTGCTTTTGATTTCTTATCATCCAAAATCACCTGCTAACCAGGGAAGGACTTCAAGAAAGAACAAAAGTAAAAGAGAAACTCACAAAACAATATCAGATTTAGAATTTAAAGCAATTCATATTGATTCTTTTAGTAGGAGGAGGAAAAGAAGCCAGCACCTTAACTATTGAAAATGGATGAACAGCAGAAGCTCCTTCCATATACAGACATTGTAACCCAGAAGTCTGTATAAGCAGCATATCTATCAAATCATTACCATTTTAGGAGAAAAGAGATTTTAAAGCAGTAGAGAAATGGTGTTGGTTTTTTACAATTGTATTTATGTCCGTGAATGGTTGATCAATAGGAGATAATGTGCTTTGAACAGCATCCGCAATAGCAAGATATGACTTCCCATTCTTCCTGCACACCATTATCTACATATCTATAGCAAAGAGTTTCTGCGAGAACTGGATGACAAAACATAATGAGATATTTATAAACACTATATTTCAGGCACCAACCTGTAACTGCAGGCAATTAAGTTTTTCTCGGAATCGTTGTGAATAAATTCATATGAGTTCATCCCAAAATTCCACATGGGTCTTGAAAACTCGGCATCCAATGGGCAAACTGTAAGCACCTCATTTGTAGATTCTACCTGTTGTCAGTAATGAGATAAACTTGCAATTAAGTCCGAGTCAGTGAAACTGCAATCTACCCACATAAATAAATCTACACAGTTATGGATGTTGCCCATTGGTGGAATACATACAAGGTCCCTCTTCCCCACCCTCTAGAAAGCAGAAGAAAAAGAAAAGGCCCTTCATGAAGTGCCATGAACATAGGCATTCCATCAAATTTTGCAGAGATTAGCATCTGCTTGTGAACAAGTAATTTTAATTGGTATGTCTTATAGTTATATGCGTCTTCAACAGACAAACCAGATATTGATAAAATTTATCAGGTAATTTGACTAAAACAGGAAAAAGAAGAGACAACATGACTATCAATCACAAGTATATATGAGATGATGAAAAAGCAACAGATGACAAGAAAATCTCAATAATGATAATTTCTTAGACAAGCTCACCCATTTATAGAGATTCCAGAACCCATTTTCTCTATCAGTAAGGAAGAACAGTTCTCCTGCAACAACAAGCACAGCAATCAACATCTAAAAGTCTATAGCGTTGGAGTTGTTACTCCAGATTAACATGTAATGCAATTTAACATGAATCACAAATTTTAGATTCAATGCGAATCATGAGAGAAAAAGGTGGCAATCCGTCGGGAAGGATTTGAATGCTCAGTGTTTCTCAAGGGAAATACCCAATTCTTATCTTTTAGTATATACAGCCAGTAACTAATTACCTTAAGTACAAATCAAACTACAACTGATAGATGTGAAGGACGCTATCACCCAAAGATGCTTACGAAGTTATTGGACAAATATGTTTTCTCATTCTCTTAATCCTTGGTCAACTGATTGTAGTCATATTCATGTAAAGAAACAAACTATCTATAATACCCTGCGGAGACCACTTGGGTTCAGTTGGAGATTCTACTACCATTTGATCACCACCAGCAACACAGATCCTTTTCTGCACTTCCCTGGAAAAAAGAAAGGAAGGATCATATCCGTGCAGAAGAGGTTATTATTGGACGTCAATGACAAAAGTGATTAGCATGTGCAAACCAGAAGAAACAAGAGAAAACTAACAGAACAAAAGAAGAATCACTGCACTGGAAAATGAAGATTTATTCCTACAGAAATCTTCCACTAATTAAAGAGAGAGAAACTAATTGAGAACGTCTCCAGCATCCCACCCCTAGAGAAAAAATAAGCTTGGTTTGTCCCTCAGATAACTCATTCAAAGCTCCAATCTGCCATCCTACCCCTCAGAGAGAGCAGTTATGATGCATACCCTTTATCACTTATATAGCCGACCCAAAGTTCTGATCTATCCCATGGCATGTTGGGATGGTTCCATTGAATCCATGCCATCCGTTCTCCTTTTGGATCCATACGAGGAAAAGCATAGAAGTCACTGCCAGCAACCAATTCTTTTGGTTCTGTTTACATTTCATACAAGTCAGAAACAACCTTTATAGCTCATCAGCAGAATAATGTAAAAGCACCTCAAAGAAGCAAAAAATTCACTCTTTCAACGAGTATATTTGCCAACTCATGCAAAGATGACAATTGAAGTAACAATTTAATAGAACAAGGTAGAAAGCCTACCTTGTATATCTTGATTGTTGAGATCAAATGATACTATGGTTGTAATAGAATTCATACTACTTTCTCTACAATCTGTCAGATGTAAGAAAATGAAATAGGTGAATCAACAATTTGAATATTAAACTCGCATAACTCCATAAGACGCCCATGAATCCATACACAAAAATAACTTACCTTCCTGAATTGAGACATAACGATTAAACCGGGAGTCAAAAACTCCATCTGCATAAGATACCAGTGGACTGCCATAATCTGGAGTGAGTGGCACAGGTGCGTAGTCTGCCAGCACAATAAATATGCAAGATTTACCAAAAAAGTGCAAAATAAAGTGAGTAGGATAGGCCTGCTGATTATATGCAATGTCTGAGATTACTGCATAGTACATCAAATTCAAAGATTAATCACACTCTAACATATGTAACTTAAAATTCTTTTCAACTGATAAGCAGCAAATTAACCTTCAGATAACAAAAAATTTAAAAACACACTAATTTTCAACAAGCATGATACTTAATTTTAGCTTATCAATGTTCGGAAATGTAATTATACAGGAGGAGAATAGCGATGGCCTGATACAAGGCAAAGCATTAAACGTTCAGGACTAAAACGAAATTAGTTTTACGTCATCCGAAGTATACGATGATGAATGCGCACAAACCAAAAAGAAAAAAGAAAAGAAAAGAAGCATACGATGAATGTACGAGAAATGAAAAGGGAAAAGAGGAAAGAATAAAATAGCTAACCTTTTGAAGCTAATGACTGCATGTACAGCCTTTGATCATTGTAATTCGAGAAAATTACTGTCTCCCCTGAAACCTTAAACGCTCCCCCTCCACATTGGTGAGTCACTGACCTTACAGAAAACCCCTTGGGTGTAATATCTATTGGTTCATCCCCTTCTTTTTCTCCTTGCTTGACAAGAACCAATCGTCTGAATCCACAAAAATGAAAGCTAAAGATTGAATCTTTATGATTTATAAGCTCGCACACACAATGCTACCATATAAAACTAAACTTCATTAACCTCAAAAAATGAAGTATTTATTCGTACCCTGATTCACTGGGGCGAGACTCAACCCAGAAGAGGTGGCCTTGGCAGTCGACGGCAATGCCATCGAGGCACTTATCGGAGCTGGAAACGAGCTCAGAGGTGACAGGTGACTTCCAGGAACCATAGGGTGCAATGACTCTATCATCGTTGTTGTTCTCGGGGTTTGCTGAAGACATTAGCCCGGAAGAGCAGTAGCCAAAGGTAAACTTTTTCTGGAAAATGTAGTTGAATGAGGGAGAGAGAACGTGGTAATAAATGGACATAAAGCGGTGGAAACGATGCGCCAGACATTGTCATGCTGCCACTGGGACACTATATTGTATTCTATTCGCTCAACCCAGATGGTATCGGATGCCAAAGAATACTGAAATGTATAGTATTTGTTATCCATGATTCGGGTTCTGGAAAAACTTGCATAAACTCAAAAGAAAATCTCTTAAAGATTATGGGGAAGAAACCAAGCGGGTCCTAGATGAAAAAAAAAAAGAAGATAATCGCTTTCATGGATCATGGTATGCGCTGAATGTAATGAACTCCTGCTCTCCTGCATGCGAGGAAACGATACCAATGACTATGAGGGAAGGGAACTTAAATGAGAAACTGGGCGTGCGTGTGAGCATGCTCAGATTATCCATGTTGCTTGACTTTCAGTAGATGTCAAAGATCCATCCCCGGAAGCATCGCCGCATCGGGCAGCATTCGGCAATGTAAGAAATGAAATATCACGGACGCTGATTTTCAGAATTTTCTTCTTCCTTTTTCTCCTGTGTTTCTTCTTGATTTGCTTTCTTCAGGCGAATAGAGCGGCTATCGCAGTTGATTGTTCTTTGAAATCGAAACTGTGATCACAATCATATACAAAATCCGAAGAAGAGTCATAGTTCAAGATTTTTTTTTTTTGTAATTAACTCTATTTTGAATTTATTTTCAAAACCTTCAAAGTTGGTTAAGAATAATAAAAAAAAATCTTAATTTTCTGGCATTCATGCTGATTCTTTCATGTACACAAACATCAATTATAAATTTCATTTCAATTCCCGATTCTTTTATCCTAAAAACTCAAACGCATAGTCAGTCTTTTAAAGGAAATGTACAAAACAACTTGGTGTACAAGATTAGATTTCAAGAAATCTTTAAAGATCTGTGTTCACTCTTTTACATGAAAAATTCCTAAAATGTCCAAAACACAAACTAATGCCTCAGTCAAAGTTGTCGATTTTGATAGGAGTGATCTCATCTGCTACGTTGAAGCGTCCCACCAAGCGTGCAAAAAACATCATTTGTTGTTCCAGTGTAAACTTGATGTTCTCAGCCTAACATAATATATAAACTTCAATCAGCAAGAGGTTATCTGCAGAACAAAATGCTATGGCAATTACTTTTAGTATGGTGCATACCTTTCGGAAACCATGTTGTTCTCCTTCGTACTCCACAAGAGCAACAGGCACCCCTTTCTCCTTCAGTGCACGATAGATTTTGTGTGCTTGATCAAGCGGGACAACCTGCAATAGGAAGGCCCAACTCCTTCATATGCATTTACTTGTTTATGGGGTTCATTTCTCCACCCAAAAAATGAAACAGGACTGCAATTCTATAATCTAGAAAACTAATAACACCCTCTATGGATATTCAAGCAACGAGATAAGAGAACCAAAAGGTTGGAAAACGGTGGAAATGATAACACAGGACATCTTAAAATGCATTTCCACGTCTCTTTTATCTTCTCGGGATTTTGAGTAAAGGGTCCTCGAACAAATATCTGGACTAATATCCTTTGATTTGATTAAAGCCCATTGGAGAGATATTAACAACGAAAAGGAGCTCTTCTGAAACAGGTTCATAATAAACAAGATAGAGAGAACAGTACAATTACTGTTTGTTCACACCTTATCTTCTAATCCTTGGAATAGAATTATTGGACAGGAAAATTTATCAACAAAGTTTATTGGTGACCTCTCAAAGTATGCTTTTTCACTTCCTGCAAGAAATCAAACAGTTAGATTAATTCATACCCGACCCAAGTTCATGGGACATGCACTCAAATAATTTAAGGTTTTTTTTTCCTTGAAGAAATGAGTAAGACATGCACATATGTAATGTCTTTCCCCAAAAGAGTGAAATTAAGAAATTACCAACAAGATTGTCGATATAGTGAGATTCAAATTTGTGAGTTTCTTCCCTCAACAACTTAAGATCAGCTATCTGTTTGTTTTTGAACAATGCAACGAAACTAATTAGTACTTCAGAGACCAATTTCAAACCATACTAAAAATTATAATTTTGCAAACTATCACAGAACACCACCAACTGCAAGATCGCCACAGAAGTATAGATAAACATAATCTAAAAATTAGACATAATTCTAGTACAAGTGATCTCCAGCTCTAAACATTGATAAAGCACTCACACCATACAAGGAAGCTCCAGCTTTAAACGTTTCTGTGAACGCAAGCGCAGCTAATGTTGTGTACCCACCCGCAGAACCCCCAGTTATGCATAGCCGTTCACCGTCAACTTTTCCACTTTCAACCTTAACATCAAAGAAAAGCCATGACATGCTCAACTTATTACTTAGTGGAACTTCGGCACTTTGCCATTAGCAAGTAAAAGTAAAGAATATATTATTTACCAAAAACTTTGCACAGCTGCAACAATCATTAACATCGATTATGCCCCACTGTCCTAACAGCCTTTCTCGATATCCTCTGCCATAGCCTTCAAATATCTCAAAAAGCAGAATCTTTAAGCGTGAGGAACTAAAGGAATCCAATGCAGAATCTTTAAGCATGATGAACTAACAGAATCCAATTAGTTGATAATATTGCTCTAAAAATTGCTAGAAATAGAAATTGCAAGAATCCATAATTTGCTAGCAATCAAAACAGAAACATATTAACAAGTTCATTTATGGCTTGGGGATCACATACTTGTCTACCAAATAGGTAAAAGAAAACCAGTCAAAACAAAACAGGGAAAACCATCTGCATCAATCTCCCAAAATAAAAGGTTTCGAAAACATCAAGGGTATCCATCGTCATGCCAAAATGAAACAAGAATTTCTATTACTACAGAAACCATTTTTCCCAAAGATAGAACATAGTAACTTGAAGAAAATCAAACATACTGAAATTTTGGACATATAAAGTTAATGCATACCAGCACTTCCACCATAATTAACATCCACAAATGCCCAACCACGACTTGTCCAATATTGAATACTAAGGTTTAAGATTCCACGTGTCTCCACAGTAGGCCCTCCTGTAATATTGAAAAACACGAGACAATGTGTGACAGTCAAAACATGCTTAAAATGATGAACACTCTTATCCTTAAAGCTAATGAGCAGTCCTGAATAGAAATTAAAATAATTCTTCAAGAGAAAGACACACTTTATAACAGATCCAAAAAGGACTCTGGAATAAAACCTAGACCAAATTAAAAAAATGCAAGTTTCTTTATTTCTCTATTTGCTGGAACTTCACAAAATGATGCCAGAAAACAAAGTACAGTTTCTTCATCTGTCTTCAGCAAATACAAGCAATACAGAGACCTACTTTGCAGCACTCATCTATTTTCAAGAGACAAAAATTGATATTTAAGGAAACATCTTTTGAAGATTTTAATGTTCAATATTGTACATTTGATGCATGTGAAACTTGATTCATTCTAACATTTGCAAGTCAATCATCTCAAAAGGAAAGAAAAAGGATCAAAAGGAATAGAAAGGCCAAAACTTCATGTTAAAAGAAATTAGCACAGTTCAAACATTTCTGATATATTGGCTATAGAGAAATCAATAAAAATGACAAACTTTGTGGGATTAACATTACCAAAAGAAAAGGAATTAACTCATACCATGGCTTTTTAACAATAGTGGAGGCTTTTCTTCTCCATTAGCTTGATAAGTGGGGTTGGTTGGTGGATAGAAGTATGCAAATGCAGTCAGACCAGGGACACTAGTTGGGAACTCTATCAGTTCTGGGTTACTAAAATATGGCTTGTACATCGGACTAATGGATGACGAACACCATATAATCTTGAAATCAATTGCTTTTGAGTTCTGACCATCTACAACCACCTGCTAACCAATATGGAATTCCAAGAGAAGAACAAATGTCAAAAGATAAAACTTTTAGAAAGTTAGTTAAATAAATTTGAAGCAGCACAACAGATTTTTTTTTTTTTTTACTAGAAAAGCAAAAAGAAACCAGCACCTTAGCTATTGACAATGGATGAACTGCGGAAGCTACCTCAACCCATAAGCAGTGACGCCAAGAAGTCTGTAAAGTGAAAAGGCAGCATATCATTAAAACCCACTATCCTTCTAGCCTCAAGAAGGTTTTCAAATAAGTAGAGCAGGGTTTAATGTTTTTACGATATTATTTATATCTGTGAAAGGTATATCAACGGGCAATAATGTGCTTTGAACAGCATCAAGAACACCAAGATATGACTTCCCATTCTTCCTGCATGTAGATTATCCACATTGATTATCTAGAGCACCAAAGTTATTAATGACTGATAATACATAGAAAAGGTATTTATAATAAAAATTCAAGAGGACCTGTAACTGCATGCAATTAAGTCCTTATGTTTGTTCTGAATAAACTCATATGAGTTCATACCAAAAACCCACAGAGGTCTAGCAAACTCAGCATCAAGTGTGCAGACTGGAAGCACATCATTAGTAGATTCAACCTATTGTCAATGAATGAGATAATGTTACAGTTAAATCTGACTCAGTCAAACTGCAAGCAGCCCTCACATACTTAGAAAAGTTATGTTATTGCAGATTGTTAACAGACTAATCAGGTCCCTCTCCCCCACCCTCCCCCAAATAAAAAATCTTTTATTGTAGTAGCACATGTTTGAACAAAGCTGATATTAGGCATCTCACATCCATGTTAAATCCAGTGTTAGCTGTAGGGTTGATAAGATACACTGCATTATTTGACTTGGGCTAAAAGTAAAAGGGATTCCCTCCCTAATCCCAACTTGCTAGGTCATCATCCATTTCAGACAAGTTAAAAAATTGAGACTTTAGGTGGATTAAAAGAGCATGAAGGCATGACTGTATGAAAAAGAAATTGTAGCAAGCAGAGACAACACGAGTATAAACACTCGGTTCAACACAAATCGCCAAAAAATAGCAGATGACATGAAAATCTCAAGAGCAATAAATTTCAGGTAACCTCACCCATCTGTAGAGATTCCAAAACCCAGTTTCTCTATCAGTGATGAAGAACAGTTCCCCTGCAATAGCAAGCACAGCAATCAACACCTAAATTCAAAGCACTGAAGTTACTAGTACAAGTTAAGAATGTGATGCGTTTCTACATAGAATCAAGATTCCAGAATAATGCTTTTTATAAATAAATCAATTATGAACTCAGGCCTTAATGGACAAAGTTCTTCAACTAAAAAGGAATAATGTTCTGGAGAAATAAAATATTCAAAATAGATGCAAGACGTTTTCAACGAGCAGTGGGGAATTCATGTATTGGTTGCAATATTATCCTTGTTTTCCACAGTCTAAGCAATCTTTTACCATCAGCTTACTGGCCAAAGTGTTCGGACGGGGACAAAGTTGTCTGCCTTTTCCATGGCTCACCAAATTTTTATGACCATTCGGAAAGGAATTGAAAGCTGTCTTTTTCTCATGGAAAAAGACCAAAAGTTTTCTTTTCATTTTTTTTGCCCTTTTACAGCTGGTATCTGAGTGACAGACACTCAATCCAACTAAAAATGAAGGAATTAAACTATCTTAAATACCTTGAGGAGACCATTTGGGTTCAGTTGGAGATTCAACAACTGCTCGATCACCACCTGCAACACAGATCCGGTTGTGCACTTCCCTAGGCAAAACAGAAAAAGTTACATTCAAGTTACCAACGGAAGATGGAAAAAAAGAGATACGTGAATAGGAGGTCACTTTATGCTTTGACAACAAAGAGGAAATGAGTGGAGAAGAAATTTTTTTTTTCTACGAATGAGTAAGGGTATGTCACAACATCAGAGAGCACAGAATACAATAAGAATGAAGATTCTTCCCTAGATAATCTTTCACTTCGTGAAAAAGAAAAGAGAAGGGAACTAAATGAGGAATTCTACAAGGTCCAACCTTAGAGGTAGTCAGTAAACTCTGTACTCATTATCAGTCAGCAAGTAACCAAATTGTACCCTGACACCCAACCCCTCAGAGAGAGCAATTACATGGCATACCCTTTATCATTGATATAACCAACCCAAAGTTCTGATCTGTCCCATGGCATGTTAGGATGGCTCCACTGAATCCATGCAATCCGTTCTCCTTTTGGATCCAGACGAGGGAAAGCATAGAAGTCACTTCCAGCAATCAATATCTTTGGTTCTGCATGGCATATTGCATATTCATATAAGTCAAAGGAAATGACTTTCAAGGTTCATCTGCAGAAATTAGAGTTCAGGCACCTCAAAGAAACAAAGATGCATTCTTTCAACAAGTTTACTTTCTTGTTAATGCAAAAAGAAAAGTAACTCCATAAAGAAATTGACAACAAAGGGCTACCTTGAATGTTTTCATCGTTAAACTGGAATGACACAATGGTTGTAATAGAATTCATACCACTTTCACGACAATCTGTCAAGCAAAAATTTGAAAGAACCAAATTTTTATACACTACTAAGATCATGTAACTAAAAAGCATAAACTTGAATGAAGAACAACATGGTGGTGTATACCTTCCTGTACAGTCACAAAACGATTAAACCGCGCATCAAAAACTCCATCAGCATAAGATACAAGCGAACAGCCATAATCTGGAGTAAGTGGCACAGGAGCAGAATCTGCCAGCACAAAAAGTATACATAAAGTAACCAAATGAGAAATAATAATTAAAAACAAAAAAAAAAAAAAAACAAAAAACAAAAGCGTAGAATTAAACATCCCCCAAATTACATTCGAAAACAACAATATTACAGCACTACAAATTCAGAAATGCTCTCTAATTGGAATACTAATATGCATAGCTTTTTTTTTATCAACTAGCCACGATTATACTACAAACTTCAACACGCATTCATTTACATTTAGCTTATAAGCAGCCAAATAAACTTATATAAGGAACCAAACTAAGCTAATTTGAAAAGTTCCTGATAAAGAACCAGGGCAGAAAAGTGGCTACGGAATTGAAAGAACCCATTTTTTAGTCCAACTGAAGCAGATATATAAATGCCTGAAAGGAAAAGAAAACAGTAAAAATTGAAACCTTTAGAGGATATTGACTGCTTATAGAGCCTTTGATCCTTGTAATTCGAGAAAATTACAGTGTCCCCAGCAATTGTAAAGGCTCCCCCTCCATATTCCTGAGTTACTGTCCTTACAGAAAACTCTTTTGGGGTAATGTCGATTGGCTCATCCCCTTCTTTTTCCCCTTCTTTCACCAGAACCAATCGTCTGAATCGAACCCACAAAAACAAATAAACAAAGGCTCAATCTTTTAAGTTCTTTTTTTTGTCTGGTAAAGTTCCAGCTCAATTCTGCTAAATAAAACTTAAACCCTGCATAAACCCTAAAGAGTGACATAAAAATATCTATACCCAGATTCAGTGGGGCGGGACTCGACCCAGAAGAGGCGGCCGAGGGAGTCGACGGCGGTGCCACCAAGGCGCTTCTCGGAGCCGGAGACGACGTCGGCTGTTATGGGGGATTTCCAAGAACCGTACGGCGCGGTAATTTTACTATCCGTAGCTCTGCTGTTATCATTGGTTGCAGAAGACATTCTCGCGGGAGAGTTAGTAGTGGTTATGAATTGAATTTTTGAAGAAATGCGGTTGAACGAGGAAGATACAGAAAACAAAGAAATGAAAGGAGTGAAAGGGCAGTGCCTTGTGTAGTGAATGAGCGTGGATATGGCCTTCACAGAAACTGTAAGTGCCATGCTACTGCCATTGCCCACTTGTAGCTCTTAAGGCGTATTATGGTTCATGGCTATTGGAATTGGAATTGCCATAATCAAAATGTGTACATATTTCTCATTGTCATGATAATACAAAACAGATAATTAAAAACATCCATACATATATTTTCTTAGAAAATTGCAATTTTCTCAAGAAAATTTAATATAATCTACCCATTGACATATTTTTCATTGAGTTAGAAACAAAAGAATTGCGATCTCTTTAACCCAATGATATAATCTACTATTTTACATTTTTTTTTATCAAGTTAGAAACAAAAAATGAAATATTAAAAGCATAGTACATAGTTTTTTTTTTAAAGTAAATTACGATTTTCTCTATAAAAAAATAAAATCTAGAGCTATATAGCACAAAAATTGAAATATTTTTTAAAATTGTTGTTTTTCCATGATCTCCTAATTTAGGCATTTCTTAATTCTTATATTAAATTGGAAACAAAATAAAACTATAAAGCATAAGCATATAAATTATGGAAACAGTGATGGTCCAAATTTTGGAAATTATTTCAAGTCCTTAACATGTTTCTGGAACTGGAAGTGAACAAAATAGTATTAATGTGATTAAAGATATGTACATCCCAGAAATCAAAATAATAAAATCAGGATCCCTAGCTGCCTCCCCCATTATCATCCTCTGACGGTCTGACCCTTCTCCCCAGTGATGCAATTGCTAGAACAAATTTTAGCCGAGAATGAAAGTTGTATGAAAGTATATATATGAAGGTAATCGCTGGCCAGGCCGGCTTAAGTGTTGCCTTCTGATTCTGTATCTCAGCATCCGTCTGTTTCTTCATGCGCGCGGCTCTTCTGATAATCAATTCCAACTTGTGTTGGAGTGGTTCCAATTAATCGATCTCCAACATTGAGCCCAGAGCTGCACATCCTGTTTGTGTGAAAAAATTTATATTTTGCTGCATGGGTTTTGTCAGCAAATGTTACAGCATTTTCCTACAAAATTCTTCAGCCTTTGTGGCCATAGCTAGGCAGTGTACCAGCGTACACATTTGACACAAGAAATCTCCGGGTTCATTATGCTCAGCTGAATCAGAGCTTGACAGGTTGATTTCCCAACCCTGAAGAAACTCATGACTTCACGAAAAGAAACTGCTTGGAAATTGAAAAATATTGGGATGGGTCTCCAGGAGAAACAAAGGATAAACAGTAACAGGTCAAATTTTCTAGCAAAACTATTTCTGTTCAAGGCCTCAACTCCTTTAGTAGAAGTATAAACTATGGAGCTGGGATCTTCTGTCCAAGATTATCTCTGTATTATCATGTTCAAGATCAAACTTTTGGACATTTATCAGAATATGATAAAAATAATTTTGGACAGATGGTCTGATCTCTAAACTATGACATTCATTAACTTATACATTTTACTTTCTTATATATATATATATAATATTCATGAGGCTATTGAATTTCTGTTATGAGTTCATTCTTCAACGATCGACCATTCTTTTCTGCACTGGTTTCCCCCTCGCATCAGAATGATCAGATAAACGGATGAGCATTTATGTTGTCAAGAGACACTGCTAACAACGTTAAATTCATTACAGATATTTTCTGGTTGTGTAACAAAAACTGTGTTGGACAGGTTTTGGCCAAAATTTGTTTCCAATCTTATTGCCAAAACGATGTATCTGTATGCAATTCTTGTAACTTTCAAAAGTATTTATGCGGTCGAAGAAATTGATGAGACGCTGATAGTGATAGAATCAAAGGATTCGAAGTGTTACAAGTAGCTTTGATTGGCAAAAGTGAACTGAACATTATCTAAATCGACAAAAAGGGAAATGATCGATGTTAAGGGTAAGATGAATTGCACCTATGAAACCTGATCAAGAATGGGATTAGAAAAGCAACAAATGATGTGGATGCGCCATGAAATTATCAGAGAGGCACATGCCAATACCAGCATAACCAACTCCCTTTTTCATCTTTTTTGAGTTTTTTCTTCCCCACTTTCTTCTTGTGGTCCACTTCCCCCATCTTATCAAGATCAAACCACTCCATGCTTTTCCTAATTAGACTTTTGTCACATCTTTAGCCATTAAACTGTCCTCCTTGACAAACATGGCCATGTTGAGGAAGAAAACGATCAAATAGCCTTGCTATTCATTCAACTTGAACGTCTCTTCCCTTCCCCACTTCAAAAAAGAAAAGATGCAATGAATAACCTTCCTAAACTTTCTATAAATTTTCAACCATATGCATAGTGATCACCGTGCCCATATAGTCTATTTTTTTCATAAATTAATCCCCCAATGCCAATACCACCAGTGCACTCTGGTCCATTCCACAAAATGGAAAATCCCATCTTACTATCGTTGTTGCAACGTAATACCAATCCAGATAGGAAATCATCAAAATCCGGTGGCAGCGGAGGAGGGATATTTCGCATGTTCAAGCTCCTTCCTATGTTAACCACGGGGTGCAAAATGGTAGCACTGTTGGGACGACCGCGGAAACATTTACTAACAGACAATGCAACGACAGTAACTCTCTTTGGCTACCGTAAAGGGAGAGTGATCATAGCTATTCAAGAAGATCCTCATCGTTTACCCATCTTTGTAATGGAGCTTCCAATGCTAACAACTGCATTTCATAAAGAAATGTCATCGGATGTTGTCAGGCTTGCTCTAGAATGCGACACGAAAACGCACAAAAGGAAGGTTTTGGAGGAGTTCGTGTGGGCAGTGTTTTGCAATGGTAGAAAAATTGGATTTTCTATTAGGAGAAAGAATATGACTGATGATGAGGTTCATGTTATGCAGCTCCTCAGGGGAGTTTCAGTGGGTGCTGGGGTTCTTCCTAGCCCAAATGAGAAAGAAACTGCCGATGGAGAATTAACATACATCAGAGCAAGATTTGAGAGGGCTGCTGGCTCAAAAGATTCAGAATCATTGTACATGATCAATCCAGACGGTGCATCAGGACAAGAACTGAGCATTTTCTTTGTCAGAGCGCGCTAGAACTGATGAACACTCCTACAATATTTCTCCGATTGCACACGTAAACAACATCCTTAATTTGGAAGTTTTTACTTCTGTATCAACAAAATTATTACCATTTTCTAAGTTTTCAAGTGAGGTTTACATCGAAGTAAGCTCATTTGGTCGTCTGTTATCCAGAATTAGAGATGTTTGGTATGGTGGGCTAAATATGAAGATAAATTCACTGTTTTTTTGGCTAATTAAGCAGTGATGTCAATGTTGTGGTAGGACAAATTGGAATTAAGGTTGTAATGATTTTCGGAATGGAATATGCATGATTGTATTTCATGACTAGCCATTAATGCCTGCTAATATTCCTCTATAACCCATGCAATTAATTGTTTTTGTTTGGTATTTCAAGAGAGAAAATCAATCAAAACAAGACAAGTAAAGAAATAAAATCTAATCAATGAAGCTAAAATGAACCGTTCTGTGGCCAATCCCCATAAGCATGCAGGAGAATTATGTTGAGCTGTTGCTGTTCTTGATGTTACGTGACAGGATTGAGGAAGGTGTAGAGTACTGGAGGAATCATCATCCTATTGTATTGCACTGAAATGCAACTCTTGCCCTTAACAAAAGATATCATCAATGGTACAAGTAACATGGCTAGAATTCTTGAATCTTGACGAGTGAGTGTGAAGTAACATTATAACCATGCAGTAAAATTTCTTTCCCTAACTTAATTTACAACATGGTCAACAATAAAATTAAACATTGTTGGTTTACCCTTACTATATTAATTGCATGTCTGGCGTGATAATGAATATTCTGTATCACTTTTGTGTATCAGCTTCTGTAACATTTTGATACATGTATTTAACACTTATATCTTAAGGTTCACAAACCAGTTGATAAGGTTTTAGTATTATCTAAAAATATGCGTATTACATTTATAAAGAATAATAAACAGAGTAATGCACTAAATGATACAAAAGATCCAAAACCATTTTTTTTGGTGTACACTCACAATAGTGATTTTATTTTCATCAAGAAAGCCATTAATGTTTGTTGGGTTCTGCAACAAAATTAAGCATAATCTCAAGCTGATCATACGTAAAGTTCAGCTTAATTTAAATAACAAAGGAGTCATGATTAGATTGTAATGAGTTTTGAAATGATTAATGAATACTCCCTCCGTTCTTTTTTAAATGTCGCTTGAGTCAATTTCACACTTATTAAGAAAATGGATAAATTATCTTATTTACCCTTATTTAATTACTTATGGAAAAATGGACAAGTCTCTAATTAATATCATCATATCATAAAGATAAATGGAACAAAGGGTAAACTTGGTACTATATAGATTTTTTATATTGAAATCTGTAAAATGACACTTATTTAAGAACAGAAAAAGTTAGTCCAAACGACATTTATAAAATAACGGAGGGGAGGGAAGGGGAGGGAGTAGTATAAAGGACTGAAAATCATGCACTGAATTAGTAATTGATGAATAATGAATGGACAATGGTGCGAATGAATGTATACGGAAATAGATCATAAAAGTCCAAAAGGAAGAGTACTAGTTCATAACTTTATTGAATGATCCCACCAGTTGCTTCAATTATCTCTTCGCCAAAAGTTGTAATTCGTTCCATGTCATATCCATGAACCACCACCCCTTCTTGCCTAATAATTCTATGTGGATCAATCATCAATGTGCCCAAATTATGCCCCCCACACTGGTTCATTATTATTATGGGTAAATTTATTATTAAAAAAAAAAAACTCTCTAGTGATTTTAAGCTATTTCACTTATAGACTATTTTCACAATTCCACCTGATTTTCTTCTAAAAAATACACAAATTTATAAGCTTAATTTACTTGCATTGAATTTATTTATTTTGGTTCAATCTATAAATTCTTTTAACTGAAATTCTCGATTTTTTTTAAAGTCAAAGTATAATATATATATATATATATATATAGTTTCAATTCATAGAAAAAAAAATTGAAACTGTATAAGGGATTTTTGTAATTTATCCTTATTATTATTTCAATTTGTTCTCTCAAAACAATAGTTATGTGACTTTTTTCGCAATTATAAATTTTTTCTTTCAAAAAGATTTGAATAAAATCATAATGTGCAAATAAGTTGGCCATTAGTAGGCAGATAAATTCTTTAGTGTTGATTTTAAATTTTGGAGTAACTACAAAATATTCAGGTTATTATTCTAAACAAAAGTTTACTTTGTCTTTCAGTCCAATCTGCAGTTTTGACTGGTTATTTGTTAAAGCCCAAAGGCTTCAAACTGATCATACAAAACTCTGGGCTTTTGATAGATGTTTCGGTGCCAGTTCATGGCCCGGAAAATTGTGTTCGTATTTCGGTCCATTTGAAAGTTAAATATACCATTTATTTACCAAAAATAAAATTACATTAGTAATTTCAGTTGGTATGATGTGAAGAGAATTCATATAAAACAGAAATTAATCACAATTTGAATGAGCATAAAGTCACAGAAAATTAAAATGATAATTTTAACGGTCATTAATTGTCCGTTACACATATGAAACATGTCCCATATATAAATCCGTTTCACAATTTTTTTTTTTAGTTTAATTTGGAATTCACACTGAAACTGAAATTCATAATTTGATTTCATTTAAAGTCTGAACTCTGAACCAAATAAAAATGGTTATTAATAATAGATATTTGTAAAGGGTAAAAAAAGTAAAACATATTGTACCGAAAAATTGATGGGCGAATTCCACTTTACCCCTATAATTTGAGCGAGTTCCTTTTCATCACCTTGTGGTTTCAAAATATTCACATAACCCCCTTGTTTTTTGAACTATTATGGAATGTCGACGAAATCATTTGAGCGAGTTCCTTTTCATCACCTTGTGGTTTCAAAATGTTCACATAACCTCCTTGTATTTTGAACTATTATGGAATGTCGACGAAATCTGTCTAAACTGACGGAATCATGCAAAATTATCACAAAGCCCTTAATTAAATAGTCAAACATTGCACTTTTCAGACATCATCATTTAAATTTTTGTTATACCCTTGCTTTTATTATTTCACATAAAAGGAGAAAAATTATCTTTAAACCATCCATTTTTTCAAATTATCCACCAAACATATTTTTCAAACAACCTAATATATCCATAATTTTGAACTTACTTATCTATAATTTTTCACAATTATCCGCCAAACAATCCAATTCTTCTATAATTTTTTACGATTATATATCAAACATAATTTTTAAACAACCCAATCTCTCTATAATTTTGAACAAACCAATTCTTACTTATTAATAATTTTCACAATTATCTGTCAAATAATCCAATTCTTCCATAATATTTCACAATTTTCCACCGAACATAATTTTCAAACAACCCAAACTATCCATAATTTTGAACAAACCAATCTTACAATAACTTTTTACAATTATCCACCAAACATAATTTTCAAACAACAAAATAATAACAACTTATTCTGAAAATTTGAGATATTCTACTTCAAGTGAAGTAACATGACTTGATTTCTTTGTAGATCAATTTCTTCACATATCATAACATGAAGACTTGTCGATCCATGAATTTTATGAAGTCTTTGTTGATGTGGATTTCTTCAGATGTTATCAAGACAATTTCGATTTCTTCAGCGTTTTTGTATCCTTGTCTTCTTATGAATATTAATTTGAAATTTTCAATATGAATTTCGTATGAAATTAGTGATGAATTTTGTGTGGAGGTAGAATTGCATATATAAATTTTCGGAGTTGGGGTTGCAAGGTTGTAAGTTTGAGTTGGGGTTGCAAGGTTGGATTACTATATCTAAATGAGGGTAATTTTGAAATAAAAGAATAACTTTAAGCATTATTTATTTTGCTACACGTACATTCTTGCGTGTGTAATACACATTCGTGAGGTTAGACGTTTCACAGTAGTTCATAACAGAAAGGGTTATGTAGATATTTTAAGATCACAAGGTGGTGAAAGGAATTCTCTCAAATTATAGGAGTAAATTGAAATTCGCCCTAAATTAATTAGTTCTAACTTTTTCTTCTCTCTTTTTTTTTTTTTGCTTGTATTCAATCTAATTAACATCGTAATGGGAAAAAACAAAAGCTTAAGGAGTGATAATTATCTAAAAAGTTAGAACAAAACAATCAAAATTTCCCCATTATAATTAATATATTAGGAAATTAGTACTAGGAAGTTTCTTTGCAAATTCTGGGAGAATATTTATATTGTTGGATGGAGCAGCGACAAAGAAAATATATTAGGGTTGTTTATGGTGCAGCATGGATGTCCCTAGTTGAAGCGACCAGATTGGCTGAATAAAGAGGTAAAACTGATTTCATGTTGATAAAATCATCCAAAAGAAGACTCTCAGATTTACTTTATTTATTTATTATCCATTTTGGATTCAGTGATATTCATTCAATGTATACAGACTTGAATTTCCTCATCCAGAAAAGAAAAATTGGATAGTGATTTCCATTTTTGGTGAAGTATTTAATTTTATTTATTTTTTTCACTTTTTTGGAGGATGAAATCATGAAATGAATGTTGCTGAGTGCAAAAGAGCATCATTATAATAATAGAAATTATGTCCAGATCCCCAAACATTCATGAGCTGGACTTTGCTCCATTAGAACCAACATGTTTGTAACCTGTGTTGTGAGCTGTTTGCCTTTGCATATAAAAACTTCCAATCTGGTGGATTGGAAGGAGCAGAGGAAACAACCTTAAGAATTAAGTAATGCTCAAAAAAAAAAAAAAAAATAGTAATGCTCAAAGTTCTGACATTAGTGCTATGGAATTGATTTCATACATGAATGTGAAAAGTTTTCAAAGATTTGTGCTCTTAAGGCCAAAACTACCATTATGACCTTCATTCTGTCAACGGTTAATTAGGTTATATTTTTTCTTTTTGAAAATTCTATAATATTACAAATCAATTCTGATAGTGCCAATTACAATTAAATAGATTCATGACTACATGAATTAAGTTACTTAATTCGTAATAACGTGGGAGTTTGAATTTGTTGTGTGATTCTATTCTTGGTCGAGTATGTGATTTTGTGATCAACGATCAGAAGCATTGTGAGTACCAAATGTTGTTGTTCGAATTTGCTCTTAGTTCAGTATATGATTTTGTGTTGAACGATCCGAAATATTGTGAGTACTAAACATGTGAAACATTAATACATTCCATACAACTCGTATCAAAGTTATATCAAAGTATAAATGGCGCTAATTGGGACTAGGGGTGGTTTGACCGAGTTCGAGTCGAGCTCGGAATACATATACTTGAGTAGCTCGCGAGCTAATCGAGTATATGTATATTTTTTTTATTTTTAATATTTATATTTATGTTTTAGTCCCTGTAGTTTAATAAATTATAATTTAATCTATTTATAATTATGTTTTAGTCCTTAATTTATAATAAATTATAATTTGACCTCATTAAATTTAAAAAAATTACAAATACATCCTATAATTTTTATAAAAAAAAAAAAAAAATACTCGAGCTCGATCGAGCTACTCGCGAGCTCGATTACCCTTTGTCGAGCTCGAGTCGAGCTCGAGTACCAATTTTTTCAAAATCGAGCTACTCGATTAGGGGTGTACTCGAGCTCGACTCGACTCGATTACACCCCTAATTGGGACTATTTCGAGTAAAATGAAACACTAGAGGCAGAGTACTCGCACCAAAATCGTATCAAAATGTCAATGGCGCTACTTAGGACCGTTATTGGTGAAATGAAATACTAAAAGCAGAGTTTCGAGTTAAAAAGGAAAATGTTGTAGAGGGATTCAAACCTTAACCTTTTAACCCTAAAGGGCCTATTTAGGTAGTCATTGAGCTAACCCCACCGTATACCTTATTTCTTCCAATTTCCAAATTAATTTCTTCAATTTCAAAAATATGAAATAGTTGATTCTAGATCTTGATTGTGTTATCTTCTATTAAATGTAAATCAAGAGAGATTGTAGATATACTGCCTGCATATGTTTAACATTGAAAAGGAAAATTAAGTTAGGGATTGTTGAAAAAAGTTGTGGGATTTGCATTTTCTTGGTGAAATTAAACTAACGAGTTGAAAATTTGGATTCACTTTTTTTCTCTAACTAAATAACTGAATGTACACAAGAAACTTTGTTAGCACTTTGCATTATTATGTTGTCTTAGACAAAATACAATTTTTTTTCCCTACAGCTAAGATATGATTGAGACTTGAACCCACTAAGTAATGAATGAATCACAGACTAGACCTTGAACAAAGAAAGAAATTATAACATCATCAACAACAACAACAACCATAACCAAATTTTGTTGACCATTTTGGGAAGAAGAGAAAAAAGGCTAAAAAAACAAAAAGTACAACACCCCACTGCGCAATTCCCACGCGGATTACACCGTTACCATACAATACAATCTTCTTGTTGTTGTTGTTGTATACGGCCACAGGAAATTTGAAAACCGGCAAATAGGTTGGAAGGGAGCAGTGTGGGGACAACATCTTTTGATTATTGATAATGTACACCTGCACAATCATAATCCATTTTCAATTCAGTGAAAAAAAAACCAACAGTGGATATTCAAGTTTACACGACAACACGACAACTTATGTGCAATATTTTGTATGTTTTATTCTGTTATAATTAAAATTATGTATTAGAGTTTACTAATATTTTAGTTAGGGTCTAATAATTGTAAATTAATTTTAATTATATTTATTCATTTAGTTACTAATTTTAATAAAACTAAGTATTTTTAAACGTTATACATAATATTAGTGTATAAATATTTTAGATAGAATATAGACTCATGCAAGTTTAAAAAGTTAAACCGTCATCGATGATCTAATTCGACTGCCACTGTCATTGCCAATCAATCAAATCAATCAGTGAAATTCAAAGGGTCTTGTCCACAAATTCACTGTACGGTAAAATAATTGATTGATACAGTTAAAAGTGAAACGATCAGGTGTTTTCGTCGTTTATCAATGATGGTACAACCAGTCGGTGAGTTGCCAACTGTACCGAACTGCCCAACCCCAACTGCTTTGGTTTGGTTCGGTTCGGGTCAACTTTCATCATCTTATTGTTTTGTGTGTGTGCGCAAATCATTTTGCACAAACGTCCAAAATACCCTTGAATTCTGCCACGTGGGCGGCTCCTAGTAATAATCATCTTAACATGAATTCAATAATTAGAGTCTCTCTTTTTTTTTTTTTGGTAAGAATAATAATTATTAACCATTCATCAATTAATTTTGAAAGGAAAAAAGGATTCAAGTTACAATTGATATCTTGGTGCTTACTTTTTCTTTTTCTAAACTTTCTTTAATGAATGTCACAACTTTTTCTAAATGGTACTAAAATCTTACCAAATTCTCAATAAACGTGTATCTAGTAGTCATTCACACATTTGTTGGCAACAATTGTTTTTTAACTTTCACGATGATGTTAAAAAATGCATATAAACTCGGTTAAATTGTAAAAAAAGCCATAGAATGTTTAACTCAAAAAACCAAAATTTGAGGCCAAACTAAGTTGAAAATCCATTTTCATTAATGTTGAGGAAAAGGAAAAAGGAAAGTTGCATCATATATAGTTGCTTGAATTGAGGATTCAAACTATCAATGAAGTTTTTTTTCGTAAAAAAATTTATGGGTGACTACCCTCTGGCCAATAACAATTCGAATGATATATTTCAACAACTATTTTTATTTTTTCAATTTGGTCATTAATTTATATATAAAAAAGAGAGTATACTAATGGTCATTTTGTTAAATTCAACTTTTATTTTTTAAATTTTTTATTACCTTTAAATATTTCTTTTATTCAAATTACGTTTTTAAGTATAAAATTTAAGTACAACTTTGTTATATGAACATATATTATTCTAAATCATAAACTCTATCAATTCAACCTTACTTACATATATAATATTATAATAAAAGAATTAAAAATTTTTAAAGACAAGGACTAAATTTGACGAAATGGCTAATAATATATCATTTTTAATATATATTCAAATTAAAAAAAAAATAACAGTGATTAAAAGTATATATATGAACAGTTTAGTATGCTTAAAGTAATTTTAGCAAAAACTAATTTACAATCTTTTCTGAATTTTGAAGTTTATTTTGGTGGTTATGAGCGCACGCTCCCTAACGGCGGGTGGGACAGAAAGCTATTCACGACTAGATTTGCGCTCAAAAGTCAAAGCGACTGAAGCTCAGCTCGTATCACGTGAGATTCTTCCAGGCTGTGAGTGGGGTCCATCATACGTGGAAGTCGTTGAAGTCATCCTCAAACTGGATATTTTTATAAGAATGCCTTTTTAAAGTTGTTAACAACGCTTGATCACGGCCGTTTGTTATATTCATTGAAACTATGGATTAGGAACTCCACAGCTGTAAGTCTGCAAACTAGTCAATAAAGTGTAGGGACACTGGGACAAAAAAAAAAAAAACACACACACACACACCTCCCTTTACCTTTTTAATACTAAAATGAATCACACAGGGTTTTTATTTATTTTTTTAAACTTTTTTGAGCTTTTCGTTAATAATAATTAATAGGAAAAATGGCGCCTTAGCCTTCTTAATCAACCATGATCATTTATTGGGCTGAAACTGAAATGAATGAATGACAAACAGCTGCTCCTTTACTGTCATATTTTAAACGCTTCTCAAGTTTCTGATAAGATTGAAAGCTAAGTACGAGAATGATGCCTTACTTTTCCCTTTTCTTTTGTTCTAAAATGGTAACTCTTTTCTTCACTTTACTCCTCCATTTCATGGTATCATACATTTTTATTATTTGTTGAAATCATTAGATTGCGTAAAACCATTATTGTTTGTTTAGCAATAGTGTTATATCAATTTTATGTATTTATTTTTGTATTAATTTATAAAATTTTAATCGAATACCTCTTAAATTTACTAACAATTTGACAGGGTTTATAGAAGATCCAAAACCAAAGATATTCCATCTTTCCTGTTTCTTTACTGCATTAAAATTGCAGAACATGATGATGTTTGTAGCTCAGAACATGAACAAGAAGTGATCATGGAACGATATTGTTGTGAGATTTAGATGTTTAAGGATCTAAAACAATACGCTAATTTAATAAAACTCCTTAATTTATGATAAACAATTAGCTGAGCAACGTAAGAAAACTTATTGTACATTTGTTGTACGGTAAATGTACATGGATTACAATTCATTTCGTCCAATGATTCAATTCTGTATCTAGACTAGAAGACAAAATCACAAAAAACCGTACTATAACCTTGTAATCTCAACTCAGTTCAATGAACCCAACATGAAAAGCTTTAAATTCTCAAAAGGATTTTTAAAAGTTTTTAGTTTTTATTTTAACAAAGGCCTAATCTTATCCCATGAAATGAATGATTCATTCATTCATTCCCAAATCCTTTCGTATCTTTCCGTAGCCTAATCTGTCATTTATAACCAATAACGACAAAACAGAACCAGCCGCGACAAATCTGCTCAAACAAACAAAATCAGCAAAAAAATTATATATGACCATGGTCGACCGCACTGCCATTGGGTGCGCATCTAAGCAACTTAATACCCCTACCAACTTTACACCAAGCAATTTCCAAGAACCTCCGGCCAACTCCCTTAAACTTTAGCCTAAAAAGCCATGCCAAAATGCATGCACCATATTTTCCTCAAGCTCTAAGCCACCTTAGGTCCTTAGCCTTAGCTTTGATGATGTTTTTCCTTTTTTTTTTTTTATTGAAAACATAAAATAATAGTTTCAAAAGTTTAGTAAGCAACCTCTATAAATATGTCCAAACCAAGCCACACTTTCACTGAGCTCACTCAATAATCCCATCCAAGCAAAGTCCTTTGCTCAACTTTGAAATTTTAACTTTTTGCCAACCGTTCATTAATAACTTCTTGAAATGGATAATTTTTATAGATGTTCATCGACAACTTCTTCTTCATCTGATTCTTCTTCTTCTGACTCTTCTTTATCCGGTAAAACACCGAGAAATGTTAGCCGGCCAGAGAGGATTAAAGGACCGTGGAGTGCGGAGGAGGACAAGATCCTAACTCGACTTGTGGAGAAATATGGTGCTCGAAACTGGTCCTTAATTAGCAAATACATTAAGGGAAGGTCTGGAAAATCTTGCAGGCTTCGGTGGTGCAATCAGCTGAGTCCTAGCGTTGAACACCGCCCGTTTTCACCGGAGGAAGATGAGACTATTTTGGCTGCTCATGCAAAATACGGGAATAGGTGGGCTACCATTGCTCGGTTACTCCCCGGTCGGACAGACAATGCTGTCAAGAATCATTGGAACTCCACGTTAAAAAGAAGAAATCAACAACAAAAGAACCACAACCGAGAAGAAAATCATCAAGAAGAAAAGCAACAAATGTTTGAGGCAATGGAAATTACGGAGGTAAAAAATGAAGTCTCGGGATCCGAGCTATTCATGGATAGTAGTAGTAATTCTGGAAATTTTACCGCGAGAGCAAACTCGAGGGTGTATCCTTTCAGTGATTACGACGAGTCTGACCCAATGACCATGTTATCTTTAGCTCCACCGGGGATGATGAACAGGGGTGGTCAAAACCATGAGCTGCCGGAAAAGCAAGGAGAGAACTTGCCAGCGGGTTTCTGGGATGCAATGAGGAATGTGATTGCAAGAGAAGTAAGGGATTACGTTACGACGTCGTTTTCTGCAACTTCGTCCGGATTTCATTAGCGTACGATAATGATGTTTGTTATTGTGATGGATTTGTTGCTAATTGTTTTTGTTCATATCATTATTAGTTTTAGTGTTAAAAGAAAAGTATTATTTCCTCAATGCCTGAGTTTGAGTTGGAACTTGGAAGGCACAGTGTTTTCAACTGTTTTAACTACATCTTCACGCGGAAAACTATTAATATTTTGGATAAACTCGGTTCCTTTATTTATTTTCTTGATTATGAATGGATGCCATAGCCATAGCCATGTCCATCAGTCCATAATCCATATCGATGAATACTTAACTCCGATTGTTCCTCAGATCCTTCCACACCATTCGTAAACATCAAACAAATAGTTATATAATTGCTTCTAGACAAAAAAAAAAAAAAAAAAAAAACAGTAAATGAACTTGTAAGTTTACTGAACTTTTGTAAAAATTACAGTGAAAAAAAAAATAAAAAAATCCCAGATTCTAACAAGCAATGTAACGAGAACAATAGTTTTTTACCATTTTTGGTGCATCTCGTCCTTTGGTTGAACCTGTACTAGTAATCAGCAGTTTAATTCACAGCTGGGATTCAATGAATTTTTTATTAGCATTTGCGAATTTCAAAGTCTTTAAGGAAAATTAATTAAACTTGCTTTTTATTAACTTCTTAATTTTAAAAGAGTTTTGTGTATCATTTGTCATCATCCATAAGGGCCATATGGTTTATATTTTAATTTACGTCATGTGTGCTCAAGTCAATTATAAAGGCAGACTTCAAATTAATAAAAGTAAAAAAGTAAGATGAGAAAATGAATTATGTCATTTACAATCTTACAACTAATTCCATAATTTTACACTACTACTATAATTAAGCCTACTTTAACATTAATCTTTCATTTTGCTAAATTGTTGTTTTTTCTAAAACATAATATTCAAGAATCATGTTTAATTCTAGAACACTATGAACAAATGGGCATTTCAGAAATATGTTAATGGTGGGATCATTTTTACTTTTACATGCTTAGCATTCATCTTTTAAGGATGGGAGATAGGGCATTTATGAGTTTGTCTGAGTCCCAACTCCCAGAAGTGATAAGGATGCTATTAATTGTAGATTTGGAAAAAAAAATGTTCTTGACTACTTGGTGTTTCTGACCAGAACAGAAAACTGGCAACTACAGCAAATTGACAAAACTGAAAAAGATGACAAATTACATGAGCTCTTCAATCCTTAGATTGCTGGACAAAGGAGGAGGTGGGACAATGGCCATACTACTTCAGAGGTTCTTGTCTTTATCAAGGCGAGGCCATGCATCGTCTCGAGGGAATGTTCCCATTTCCCACTTGGAGACTTGGAATAGTTGATGATGAAGAAGCTTAATTTGGATTTTTTTAACTTAGTTGATCAGTTGGGTATGTTGCATATTGTAAACGTGCTCGACATTCAAATCCGTGTGAAACCAACAGCGCTTCAATCGGCCACCGTTCTTTTTGTGCCAGGCTTTAACAGTTCTTGTCTACCGCATTTGGCGCTTATTGAATGGAAGGATCCTGCAACCATCATCAAGAATTCATAAATGCATTTTAATATTTCGTGTTTGCCTGCCACCAAGCTATACATCAATAGTTTAATTTGATGCACTTCAATTTCTTTCTTTCTTTTGATATTAAGCTTGGAGATAGTTGATTTCAATGTTGACAATGATTTGAACTTTGGAAATGATTTAAACTTTGAACACAACGAGTTGTAAGTCAAATGGTTTATATTTTCAATTATGAACTAATATGCTACAAGTTCGAATCACCTGTTGATTTTGAATTACCTGTCAAGTTCGATTCTCCAAAAAGTAGTAGTGTGTCACTGTTAATCATCTTTAAAAATAATGATTTGGACTTTGGAATAAACTAGTTTTGCAGATTTACTTCCACAATTTAATTGAGGAGTCAAAAACTGAAAATAGAGCCAACTTACATCCTATGGCTAGAAAAGATGCAGATGGAATCTTTGTTCCTTTGTGGATGGTGCATGGTTGATTGAATTCTAGAAAGTAGTTTGAAGTTTCCTTGTGCAAAATAATTTCATGGAACTATTATTGTCTAACTATTTTGGCTTTAAACGAAGACTGAAATCTTTGGTAGTTGGATCTTGTTTATCTCTTACAGACAATGACGTGCCTGTGTAATCAGTAGAGACACTGTAACTCCACAAGTAGCAACAGAACAAATGAGAGAATTAGGATTCTGTGTCTCTGTGTGAAATGGAATTCTATAGTTAATTTCAAGACATGAAAAGCAGAGTTGATATACTTTTATGTGCCGATGTTGGTATATAAAACGAAAGTTAATCGCACAATAAAAAAATAACATATATGAAATACGTGTCAAATATAAATTAATTTTACACGAGTTGCACTCTTAAAAGCAAGATTCCATGGCATGCAAGTTAAAACTTAAAAGAGATAGTGATGTAAACTAAATATTCGTAAACTTTTTATTCAGTCATCGCCTCATCGGTGCATGTAACAGATGCACGTAGTAAAACAGGCACAAGAATACATATTGCAATTCATAATTTCTAATTTATTACGGTACAAAGACAAAAACATGGATAAAAGAAAATAAAGAAAGTGTATCCATTCTTAATTTTCATCATATTCTGCCGTATTATTTGAGTGGTACGTATCCCTTTCACACACACATACACACACTAAAAAACAAACTGAATCTTTAGATGAAATTGCTGCTCAAGTATGCCATAATTCGTCGCTGAAGGGCAGGGCAGGGCAGGGCAGGGCCTCAAGGGAGTATTGGACGAGGCAGAGGAAAGGCAAAGAATTTCATCACTGCTTCCTTGCAATCGTTGCCATTTCCGCCTCCACTAGCAAAGTAGTAATTCCTGTATTTTTTAAGCTGATAAGCGAACCCATTACCCCTTCCTTGATTAGGACTTGCCAACAGAGTCGCTTTGCTAAAATCGCATCTCAAGAAGCTGTAAAGGTTGGGTAAAAGGTAGACGCTATGAGGCCTTGAAGCACGGCTTGGTGGAGCATATTTAAACACTGATGGATCAACACAACAACAAAAACAAAAAAGATTAACGTTAGACCCAAATTCATGCTTAGATCAAATTTTCCAACACAACTGAAAATTTGCAGTATACGAAAGCTTTAACGTAGGAAGAATACAATGGTAATTTACCTAGTACGTCGTCAATGAAGAAGGGACTATTCTCGAAGGACCAATCAGTGTAATTGTAGCCATAGCGCCAACCCTCGGACCCTCCAACTACAATGGTCTCAGCTTGGCTAAATGCTAAGGTGGAGACTATAGTTAGGAGGAGGATCAATATTCCTTTGCCAAAACTAATAGCCATTTTTGTTGTTTGTATGTTTGTATATGTATGTTGTTTGTATGAAGCTATAAAAGACAAGATGGAATATTAATGCGATGATATGAATTTGCAGAGGTTGAAGTTGGGTTTAAATAGATGTTCTGTGACAACATTATACCACAATTGTCAGAACGGTTCTGAAAATCATACATTAAATTCTAGATGCTGACAGACTAGAATGTAATATCATCATTTTGCCAGATTTCTTCGGCATTGTTGAAAATTTATAGCAGAGTTCTAGATTTTCATAGTCCTGACCGTAATATGGTTTGACTCAAGATTGTTTAATCTCATCAATGTCCCGAGGACTCCAAATTGTAGTCATGCATGTTCTTGAAGTAGCATAGATTTTGAAGACACATTGAGCATGGGCATGACCGTAATGTGTCCAGTTGACGATGAAAAATTCAGAGACAAAAGAATAGAAGTTTCTTCAAAAGCCATGACTATTGTGGCATTATGATTTATGAGGGGGGCTTCAAAAGTCAAGGACGATTGACAAACAACTGATTTTGGTATGGTAATGCATTTATACAAAGTTTGAAACGGTCCATCAATGGCATTCTCTTTCTCATTTGCAAGAAAATCGAATGAGGAAGTGGTTTGATTGAATAAATCAAAATGTTCTTCTAGATGTCTTTTCATTGGTTTGTTTTTCCTGCCATCCATTTGTTTGATAAGAGGAGAACAGGAGTTATTAAAACAAAGAACATAAAAGAAAATATAAAAACTCTTCTAGAATCAATTCATATATATAACACGTCACCATTAAAATCATGATTCTAATTTTCTACTTATTTTATAACACATTGAAATTTCAATTAACTACCATTACGTATATAATATATGAAACCGCTCCCCTAGGAGACAAATGTAAAAAAAATAAATTGAACCCATTTAGGTATATTAATCTTGTTGTTGCCTTACACATAATTTCAGCATAATATGAAATACTAATTAATAAAATAGTAAATGATTAATAAAGTTGAACAAGATTATGAATCTTTCTAGGACGAGTTTACAACTTTACATACATATTCTGTTTGTGATGGCTCATTGTTCATTTGCTAAGGCCCAAATTTTGAAAAGAAACAAAATATAAACGTGACAAGACATTTGTCTAGAATTCAAGTCTCAATAGTCAATAGTAAGGCTAAAATTCAATAGTATACGTATTTTGGGCTTCCTAGGTTTCGTTAAACTCAAACTGCCAACTCTAACTCGGATTTTTGTGAAAAGACGGTGTGGGATTCTGCCTGCCCGTATTGAAATCCAACCCCAAGTGCTATGCCATTTGCCACTCAAACTCCATATTAGTTCCTTTCTTCTCGGCCGGACGGTACCATCGATTTCACAGGATAGCCATAACATAAGCCACCCAAACTGAGAATCTCTCTCACACCCTGCCTGCCCCAGCATCGAGACAACCCTTTAGGTTAAAGTGCTTGTTTGTAGTTGCGGAAATTTGCAAGTTTAAAGTAGTTGCGGAAATTTGCAAGTTTAAAGCTCCATGAGGTAATTCATAAATTTACAATCTTTCTTGAAGTTGAAGTTTTTTTTACTGTTAAAAGAAGATTTATAGTGTGTGTGTGTATGTGTTTGCGCGCCAATGATTACTCCGATTGCGAAAAATGGGCTTACTATCTTTTCTGCAGATTTCTCGCTTCTTGCCATCTAAGTATACAGTTGAATTGTATCAAAGTTTTTGTTAGAATGAAAAAAACTAGAGGCTTGAATATTGGTTTAGCTCAATTTTCGATTGTTATTAGGACAAGGGTCTTGTTGTTTTCAACTTTGTTGTCAGTTGGATAATCATTTATCTGTATAATTGGGATTCAGGAACTGTTGAATGAAAGCTTAGATGAACAGAAAGAATACATTAATAGAGATGGGTTCTGTTCCAAAACAGCCTCTATTTTGCTTGAAATGGCCCTGGGATGGACCTGATCACAACCTCAAGAGTTCTAATGGCTGCCATTTTGAAGCCCCTTGGCTTTTCAGATCATTTAGGAATCTTGGGTTCATGGCATTTGATTTCGTCAACTATATATCACAATCACCGAATCACTTGCTTAAAAACTCATTCCAGTTGCATACTGGATTCAAGCAAAAGAATGCTGAAAAGAAGATTTTCACAGCGGAAGAGCAATGGGAGGCCGAGCAGAGAGCGCTAGCAGCTGCCCTGGCTAGTTCCAAGGATGCAACTGTGATTGAATTTTACTCGCCAAAGTGCAGGCTTTGCAGTTCCTTACTTAGTTTTGTCCAGGAAGTAGAGAATAGGAACTCAGATTGGCTCAACATTGTAATGGCCGATGCCGAGAATGATAAATGGTTACCTGAGGTAGTCACTACTTCTTTGTTATCAAGAATTAGTTTCTGATTCAAAACACATGTTGTGGCTAGCCTGAATTTTCTTTGTTGTTTTTACTAACAAGCCAACATTGACGATGTTCTAACTTTTCCTTTTTCCTGTTGGAGTTTTGATATGAATGTTCTCTGCAACTTTGAATTTACTTCAGTTTCTTTAGACACAACTTGAGTCAGCCCATGTTACTCCCACTCCCTGTCATGTGATTTTTTTACCTGTTTGTTCTTCATGATTAACTGTTTTCAGTGTTTTATTTAATGTTATAAAGCTGTGGTTGATTATGGCTTTTTACCTTCATCATGCAGCTCCTCTATTATGACATAAAGTACGTGCCTTGCTTTGTTCTACTAGACAGATATGGGGGGGCACTTGCAAAAACAGGTATTCCAAACAGTCGGCTACATGTTGTTGCAGGTGTTTCTCATCTTCTGAAAATGAAACGGCCAAAAAAGTAATTGTCCTTATCCTCGATTAGATCAACAGAGAAGAGGACTTCAGCCTTTGCTGCAATCTTGAGAGACATTTTCAGCTATAGTCTCTCGCTGGATTTCTATATGCGTCGTGCTTGTAAAAACCTTGAAAAGGGAAATTGTCCCCCCTTGTGTAGAACTGCTAGTAACATATGACCTACCATATGATGTAATTATCGTATTTTGTTGGCTAATATTGCATTTGAAATCTGTGAAATGGTCATTTTTGCATACATTGTGAACCAGCTTTATTCGTTGATCCTTGCTTTGATGCTATGTTGATAGTTTCCGCAGAACATAAAACAGGTAAAACGTTCCACAGTCTGGAATCTCTTTAAGGGCATTTATCTAGATGGTCTAATAGCATGGCTGAGCATTACACAGGCATGCTTGATAGTTATTAGTTGGGAGGAAAAAAGTTTTCTACTTCAGATTTTCAAGTTGAGGTTGGCATGATTTTTGAGGTTCTATAAAGCTTCATTGTTCCACAGGAGCCCTGGAAAAGAAAAAACGCATTGAAGAGCGCAATTAACTATTTTGAAACAACGTAATGCCTATTGCGTTTTATTGATGATTCAAGCTAAATAGACCGAGGCCTTTCACAAATGCCCGATTAACGCTTTGGTTCTTGACATGCAAAAATGTGTTTCTTGAACACAGAATGATATATTGCAACTCATCACCAAATGTGGTTTGTTCGAAAGATTACAAGCCATAATTTACAGTGAAGTAGTTTCAGTAATCAATATCAGCTACCTGTTGTAAGCTCTTGCATGATTACCCTAGATTGAGTGAGAGGATCACTATGATATACTTCAGTCGCCCATATATTTTGCAATGGAAGCAGTGCCATCTCCAGTTCATTTAATTGCTTTTTTAGCCTGTCCATGGCAGTCGAATCCATGAGACCACCAACAACTGTCTGCAGGACATAAGTAGATTGTAAAGGCAAACATAATTCATTCATTTAACTTGTTAAAATTAGACCCATGACATAATGAAGGTTCTGAGGCTGTAGCCTCAAAATGTAGAAACTTACCCATAAGGTGCTGAAGCAGGCATTCATAATCAAGCCTTGAAGGAGGTTTTCATGAAAGCTGCTCACAAGTTCCTTAGAATCAACAGAAAATGACCAACATGAAGAGTTCAATGTGGATCCATGGTTTCGTACTATAACTCTGCGATGCTGCCTTAAAATATTGTTTAAATGACCAACTGAGGAGCCATTGGCTTCCCCTCTCACTGGAATCCGAGATCTTGGAGAAATTCTCATGTGAGCTTCACTTGAAAATGCTTCAGTATGCAGTCTAAGAATATTTGCAGTTATCTCGTAATTAGCCCAGCAACAACACGGAGACGATCCATCATCTACACAGGCTTATGAAATTGCAGTTAAGATGGCTAAAACATGATTCAGAAGCGACGCTGAGGAAATATAGAAACATACCTAAGTAGTTACGAAGATAATAAGTACTACGGCAACAAAAAATTTAAGGGTCTATATCCAGTGAATAACAGCACCTTTTGTTCTCTTTGTCATCAGTGTGATACAAATATAAAAGATATTAATCCATAATTCCTAATGCTATGTGGGCTTCTGCTGACGTCACTCAAAGGAAACCTCTTACAATTTAATCTGTTAAGATGATTGTGTTAATGCAGTGACAATTCCATCAAAGAGAATACAAGAATTGGCAACAAAATAGGCTATTCAACGAGCAGAAAACTGTCAAGCAATTTGTATCCAGTTTCTCCTAAATTACGAACAAAAGTGCACATTCAGAAAAGTAAATGAGTGCATAAATAATTGTCATACCCACAATAAAACCAGCAAGTGGGATGTCAGCTATAGATGAACAGGATCGCACTTTTGTGCTTGAATGTCTAGCTTTCTTATTCTTCTGTAGAACCAGTACATAAATGCCAACCACCTGCCAAAACCTCTATGTTTAGGAGGACCAGACATTCAAGAGATTTGATACAGCTGAAACATGAAGTAAATGACAAGCATGTAAAGCATGACTTGAGCAAGAGTTACCCTGACATGGAGTTGCATCGGTTTAAAATACATGCTGTGTCTTATTTCAGAGATCAAAGTTGCAGGAAAGACAGCCATTGAAGTTGAACACTGTGCAACCAAAGTTTTGGATACAGAATCACTCTCCTCGATGTAGTGGTGGTCAACAACATTAGAAGGATCGAGTACGATGAAAGATGCAGAAATCAACATATACTGATTCTGTCCACTGGAAAAGAATGTATCAGATTAAAATATTATTAAAGTAAGAATTCCTAACACAATTAACAGATACAGTTCTCCATAAATGTAAGAATGATTGCATGCCGTGAGAACATCCATGAACATTGAGCAAAGAGTAAATATGAATACACATGAACAAAACATACCCAAGTACAAGAATTCGGTGAAAAATTGCTTCCACGCCTGGCCCAAAACCCGCAGGGTATGCATTTCTACCTAGACCACCAAAAATCACGGCCTACCAAAATGGTAGAATGAAATAAGCTACTAGATGTAACAACAAAGATGTGTATAAAAAAGGGGTAAAAGCGAAATATACCATGTGATGGTCCACAAGAACATGAATGCAAATTATACTTGCTCCTGGAGAAAATATAGCCCCATGAACATAAACAGAACTTTCATTCCTCAGATGTTCAACAAAAGAAGCACCATTAGAATCATGAATGGCCACTACATGTCCATGAAGAGAGAGAAGATCTCCTTCAGGCAAACGGAGATCAGAAGAAGTTCCAGAAGAGAGCAGAGGGTTAGTTATAATTGCCCCATTGCCATTATATATCTCAGTGTCTTCACCTGCAACAGATGACTTCATCAGACCACTTTCTGAAACATTGGTATCAATCTTTAAATAAGGTATGATATCAGATGGCACACACAAATTGACGTCTGAGCAAAACTCAGGACTAACAGAATTGAGCTTAAGCGGTAGAATTTCAGATTGCTGAGATGCATCGGGCGTAGTTTCATGATTGTTGACAACTGGAAATATAGAAGAGCAATCTGAATTTTTGAGAACCACATCAGCTGAGAATGAAAGGCTCCAGAGATGTGTTTCAGAAGTAACAAGCATTACACCACCAGCCATATCATTATTACCTTTCCCAATAGAAAGAACATCATTCCTGTTCTCTTTTACTAAGTAGTAAGCACCGATTCTTAATCCCTGCAAATTGGCAAACAGTTGTGAATGCATATTAGAAGAAAATTATCATCCTTTAAGCAAATAATAGGGTGAAAAAAAACAAGAAAAAGAAGCAAACCTGATACATGAACAAACTTTCAGAATCAAACTCCAGCAATATCCTTCTCCCATCCGGCTTAAACCCAGAACTGGTTACAACCTTCTTGTCTGTGCAATGCACAAATCCTTGGCAAGGACACTTAAAGATTCTACTAGAGACTACACATGGAAATTTAAAACTTGGATCTCTGTGATTCTTCTCTGGCTAGCAGTTGTTGCAATATAAGTTATACAAGCAACCACATTTGGAATTTCCAGCATCACATAATCCAGATTTCACGTCACTTGATGCTTTCTCAGTTTTACATCTCTTAAGACTAACACCTTTCTCATACTTCCTAACATTTCTGAGTTCATCTAAGGGAAGGCCCATCAAATCTGCAATTTCATCCTTCTCAGGCAAAATCAAATCCCAAGGAAGGATTACTGCCTCAGCGAAAGCACTTGATCTGTTTGAAATGACTTGATCTCCCATAGACTGCAAAAATATGAACTTCTCAAATTCAGGGATCAAGAGACAGAATCACTGGCATCAGAAGGATGAACTGCTTCCAACGAAAACAATACCTTACGAAGCAATGGAAATTTGTGCTTTAACCAATGTAAGTGAAAATTTCCAACCTCAAACTCCTGAAAGTTTACTTTATAGTTCTTGCTAGGAGGAGAAGAATAAATTTTTGATTTTTTATCTCTAAAATGGTGATAAAGGAAAATTGATAACTTTGTCTCTCTCTTTAATGGAGCCCCCTCAAAGATACTCCGGCATGTGAAGGTTCACATGGGAATAATTCTAAATTATCCAGCTTATCAGGTATCCCTTGCATAACTACCGTGAAGTCTTCCACCTGAAAAGATAGAAACTCTGTCACAAGACTCACAATTAACACTCTCTATATAAAGTTGAGAACATTTAAGAGATTCAGAAAAGGCTAAAGCAATTGTAATGAAGATTGTAGACTGTAGAGACACCATCACCTCATAGATTCTGTTGAAATCCCAAGTTGATGGAATCTCAGGTATAACAACATCAATGCTGCCAGTAGCATCAACAAGCTGCATCCTCCCTGAACATAGTGAAACCTATATGAACATCAAGTCAAGATAATTACATGGAGTAAATCTAGTTATGAGAGAGGAAAAAGAAAACATATATTG
Organism: Ophiorrhiza pumila; assembly: GCA_016586305.1. Classification (NCBI taxonomy): domain Eukaryota; kingdom Viridiplantae; phylum Streptophyta; class Magnoliopsida; order Gentianales; family Rubiaceae; genus Ophiorrhiza; species Ophiorrhiza pumila. The sequence goes on along the minus strand of BLIW01000010.1, from coordinate 2,980,096 downwards.
CAATAAACCTTTATTTTTCCAAGTAAACAAACAGCAGTATCTTCACTTTGAAAGATTTCTCTTATCAACTTTGCATAAGAACTTCCACAACAGGATACAAAGTTTTTTTTCTTGATGTTACCCATGATATCAAAATAATTTTCCCGGTCCAACAACATTTTCATCCATCTGTTCTCAACATAAATCCTAAAACAAGAAATTGGTGCTGCCTGATAATGGAACAAAGCAAAAAGTCACTTTACAATTCATAGTGATGAAACTGTGATAAACTATAACTTCAGCTTATACTTATCTAACAGAGACCAAAAATAGAACTGATGAACAAACACTAGTTCAGACTTACAAATTTACAAAAACTATAATCTTCTTCCCCAACATAAGCGCATGAAGAATGCCTGCAGTACTCCTTGAACACTCCATGCTGCTAAAAGTAAGGCGGAAACATGTAAAACCATTTCTACTCTTTGGCTTACTATAATCACTAAGAGAACTTACCCGCATTAGGTAGGCATATGCAGGTAGACATGAAGTGGCAAACTTTTGAGCCAGCCCAACCTTCTGGCAACACCTTGTGAGTGCACATGTCAGCATTTGCAATTCATTCAGAAAAAGAGGGGGAAAAAAGGAAACAACAAAATGTAAAGATTCAAACCACCATTTACGTGTTTTGATCCTAATATTAGATGAAATTCCAGCAAACTTTTTGCGGAAACAGGTAACTGTCAAAAGTACCCTGAAGAAAAATAGAAAATACATACTTCAAACCTGGAAAAAAGAAGAATCAGACAAAACCTATTCCTACCATAGTCTTGCAGAAAAGGCCAATGAGTCAACAAACTTATGGAGAAGATTTTGAGAATGTGATCGTTTGTGGCACCTGTGGCATGGAAAAATACTAAGGAGGTGAACACAAAATTATCACAGGTTTATGATTCTGAATACTTTTCCAAGTTGGGTACTAACCCAGCTTCCAATGGAGAAAATGACTCAACACAAATGCATGTTATGAAGCAAGCACCAAGTACAAGTGTCTTCGTCCAGGAAAACTTGGGATTCATGAAATGAACATTTCTCACAGACACCTGTCAAAGGTGCACAAATCAGAAACTTTCTACAGTCTCTGCTTTCAGAAAAATGACATCAACCAACAGAAAATTTTCAAGTAAATAACAGACAAGAACTTAAGTAATGCTACAGTCTCCTATAGGATCATTACATCAAGTAAAATAAATCTATAACAAATAAGAGTAAAATAAAATCAATAAAACTAGAAAAGCTGCTTCACTTAAAATAGCACCAACTCTCAAACTATGAGGCACCATAAGCTGGTGGTTCTTGGTCCAACTCCACAACCATGCCCTGCATGTAAACCCCTGTAACGGTTCCAGCATAGCAGCCAACCTCTGCCCAACCCTCTTAGCTCAGGCTTTTCACTGGAAATACATTTCCTGACCACCTCAGGAACCTGCAATAAAGCTTTCTCGGATGTTACATACATCAATTCTGAGTCGTCCTTCCGAATATAAGCCAATTTCTTCTTCAAGCCAGACAATGCAACTACACTCCCTATTAATCGCACAATGGCAGGGTGCCACGATGAAGCAGACCCACAGAAGTAGACTATCAAAGACTTCATAAAGCAATGATCTTTGTAATCCCCTTCACTAAAATCTCTCAAAGCAACTATAGCTTTTCTAGACCCACACAATTTGCAATCACAAACCAACATTTTTATAAGGAACCCAGAAAGATTTCTTGAACCACTTCCAGAACTGCTAACTTCAGTAGAACATGGAATCTCAGTGACGGGACTTATAGACTCCAATACACCGAATAGAGAATATTTAGCCTTAGAATTGTCTTCAGTATCACCAGCTGAACCCAAAGCCAAAGGAAATGAAGTCGAACTCGGGAAAGAAATCTAGAAACTCCCAACTAATAATTTTCAAAAATCCACTTAAATTGCATCCAACTTTTAAAGGAATAAAATTCCAGGCGACAACACGAATATTTGTTCCTATCACTTGGGGATGAAAGTTAAGAATGTCACAGCAGATTGTGCCAGAGTCATCGCTGAATTGAAAGCAGCTACAATCAATTGACGAACTAACACTTTCATTTTTGTGATGGATTGGAAGAGTTAGGATTCCAATGAGGACGGTTGGGCGATTAAAGGGTTTAAGGATTTTAGAATTTGGGTTTTGAGAGGCGGATTTAACGGGCACGGGAGGCTGATCATACCGTTTCCATTCAAAACCGGAGGTTGGATGCTTGGGAGTGATGGAGGAAACACCGGTGACTGGGAGAATTTTCGCGGTTTCTTCCTCCATATCCGGCAGTGAATTTTTTCCCTCGCGCGGTATTCGTGAAGTGGGAAGGAATCGTATTTTAAAAGCTTTCATGGTTTTGGAACACTTGGCTGACATTCTGCCAAAGCCCACTCAAATAATTGTGGAATATTCTGAACATTTTTTTGTACAACAATTCTACCATGGAAAATCAGTGGGCATATGTATATGCTTAAATATGCAGCATTTGGTTAGCCATTAGAATTCAAAGCTCCACATTGCTTCTGATAACAAAATTTCTAAAGCTTCAAATTCAAAGCCCTCTGTGAAATACTACTATTTGCATACATGACATGATTGACTGGCTCTGAAATTCCGCAAGTCCAAGGGAACAAGAATAGCAAATTTAACATGCAAATTAATTTTCGCCTGGATTCTAAATGGAATGAAGTTAGGCACACGGGGAGAAGAAAAAAAATAATAATAAACGAGCAAGATAGATCATTTTGGCTCTTGACTTTTGTCAAAAAAGATGGCACCAAAATCTACATATACTTATAAATATAAAAACTGAGGTATAAACAATGGAAGTATCCCGTATTCCCGTGTGGTGGATTAGATTATCAAAATATTCAATCCGAAATTTGAAGCCAGTCCTCGAGATCATAATAAGTTCCATCCAATACTTTGTAGCCCAGAAAGAAAGATCAACGTGCTGAACATCTAAGGAGACAAGAACAACAGTAGTGTAACAGATGAACTGGAACTAAAACTTACAAAACTTATAACATTAAACTTACAAAACTTATAACATTATTTGAATAAAACTTACAACACGAACAACTTTCTCATCCATGAGAAGACATACATTTTTTCACAAATACACACACAAGAGAATAGCAGCAGGTGTACTGAACCCAAAACGAGACCACCCCTATTCTATTATTATTGCCATGGAAATTCAACTTGAAGCTTCAACCACAAGTCTTAAACTTGTTGATAGGAAGCAGGTGGCATACTTTGGAGCAGCAGTCATTTGCAATTTTGCAAAAAGCCCCAGAAGAACTGCATGCTTTGAGTTGTCGTGGGAACAAAACAAAAAGCCAGAGGAAAACAAGGATGATAAGATATTTAGAAGCCATTTGCAGAAATGTATCAAATTCTGATAAAATAAGTCACGTTTACACAAGGATTTAAGAGATAGAAGAAAGGAAATAGAGGAAATAGATCGTTGAGAGTGGAAGAATTTAAGAATTACAGAGTAAGAAGTTCTATCAAATTCAGCTAACTTCCACCTATTTATCTTTACCAAGTGCTGCCTAATTTCTTTAGCTAACTTCCAACTTCCACCATGAACAACTTGAAATCGTTACAAAATGTTGTGGAATGAAAATCAACTAAGTCGTGAATACAAGTATTGGCAGTGATATTCAGTAAACAAGGCAACTCATAAGAAACAATACGGATGAGGTACACTCGGTCTCAGTGTGACATAAACACCTAATCTAATCAATGATAAACGCTATGAATTGAGTTATGTTGCTAAAAAACCTAGGAATAATTAATATACCTACATATGTTTCGATGATTCTATGAAAATGATGTATATTATATTATAAACTCAGAAATTTCTCAATACAAACTAAAATTCTTTTCTTGAATTGTACAAACTAGTACGCATTTGATTTCATAAAGAATTTGCTACATCAAGCACTAGTTTAATCGGTACAATTGCTTCAAAACATCATTCTTATGATTGATAATCTCCCGTGAAAATATTTGGGGCAAGCTTCATTCTTTCACTATACACTCATACACCATGAATAAAAAGAGAAAAAAAAAAAAGATCTTTCAACAAGTGATGCTGCACAGGCTGCACTACACTCATTTGCTGAGGATTTTTGTGATGGATTGGCGAAGGTGGAAGGAAGTAAATTCTACAATGAAAAATTAATGTGCAAGTACCAAATGTTTGGGATGATAAAGAGAGTCAAAAAATTATCAAGTAATATTGTTCTTTTATAAAAATAATTCTGCTCAAAATGTGAAATTTTTAATCACTAGTGTATATAATTGATTGAGATATCGTAGTGGAATTTTTTTAATTCATGGTTTATTTAGATGTCACATTTATGAGATTTCCTTTTCATAAGAATAGTTTGGCTGAATATAAATTTATGCATATTTGCCAATTTTCAAGCATATCTCCTGTCTTAATCACTGGTGTATATAATTTATTAAGATATATAGTACATGAGATTTTGATATAATTGATTGAGATATATATTGTACCATGATTCTTTTTAATTAGTTCTAATTGATTGAGAGATAGTGATATGTGGGATTTCCTTTTTCTAAGGTTGAATATCTTTTGATTGCAAACTCAAAAACTCGAGATTTATGTAAATTCTTATGTATATTTATGTATATTAATATTAGTCTGCTGTATGCAAAATCTTCTACACGGGCATGCAGGTTCAATGAATTTATACATGTTCTTTCATTAAAGATGAATATATTTCATTCAAGAAATAAGATAGGGAAAAAGATTGAGTAATAAGATATAAATACTCTAAGATTGAACTCCTAAATTTGCTGCGAGTTCTTGATTTAAAAATCATACATTTTTAAGTGCACAATTAAAACAAATACATCTCTATTCCCTAATGGCAAAAACTAGAACAATATGTAGTATTGATCTTGTATATACTTTACTACTTGCAACTCTTGTGTTGAATTGCCGATGTCAAGAGAGAAAGGTATGTATATATGAATGATACTAATATCAATTAAGCTTTCTTAATTTTATCAATTTTAAACAGAGGTTTAATTTTTATTTAACTTAATTTAATTAATTTATGCAGGTTCATATTGTCTACTTGGGAAATTTGCCTACTGATAATCAAGTTTCATCATTTGTTCCTTCTACACACTACTCAATTCTAACAAATATTATTGGAAGGTTGCCATGCATGCATGCAATGATTTTCTAGAGAACATAATTATTATTCGTGTCTCTAATACTAATCAACCCATTATTAATGAAAGTTGAAAGAGGATGATGCCATAGCAAAAATAAATTAACATAAATTGCGTTTTCTACATGGCTAAAATATTAGGACAGATTAAAGAACTCATTTCTTAGTTTTAACTTTTAAACTTTGAAATATATATGTTGATAACGCAGTTACCCTCCATTTCTTTGGCAAAATTTTTTTTGCAGTTTTACAATTTTGTTTTTCTGAAAAGGCCAATCATCATGCATATATGCACATCATTTCCATCTCAATCACTCTTCTCTTGTTAGTGTTACAATATATTTACTGTCTCTTGAAAATTATATTTATCGTCACTCTCCTCGTACTGTCTCATTTCTATCTCTTGAGAATATAGCTTTATCGTCACTTTTCTATCTCTGGAAAATATTGATTTATCATCACTCTCCTCATGGGCTATATTTAATGCATAACCTATGTTCATGTCCGCACAAATGAACCTCATCATCTTGGAATGTATAGAAATTAAACATGGATAGAAATTAATTTCTCATTGAATTTCGTTTTAAAAAAATGTATTAATTTGGATATACTTTGGATGTTTTTTGTACCATGGCAGTAATGACCATTAATATGGAAACAAGTCATGTTAAATTTTCCTAAAATTTATAAATCTTTGAAATTGGCTCAATTTTCAGTGCTTCATTAGCCCAAGAGTCACTAGTTCATAGTTACCATAGAAGTTTTAATGGATTTGCTGCAAAGTTAACCGCTGAAGAAGCTGCGAGAATTTCGAGTAAGATATCACATACTTGCTGCATATTACAATCAAGAAAACCGCTTAACGTACAAATTTATTAGAATGTGAATGATTGCAGAAATGGAAGGGGTGGTATCAGTATTTCCAAACCGTATACTTCATCCGCAAACTACAAGGTCTTGGGATTTCATAGGATTCACATTCACTGAGGAAAATTTTGGACCTTCCAAGTTCCAAGAAGGAGACGTAATTGTTGCACTAATTGATACAGGTACATGAACAAAATTATGATGAACATACCATTATTCTCTTAATGATTTTTTATTAGGGAACAAAATTGACTAAGTGTTCATTGCTTGTACGTAGAGTTTATTCTTAATATTAGATGGGTACGTAAATTAATTCTAGTTTTTTAACAATTTAATAAGAAAATTATTTTTTAATTAAATTTTGTAAATCTTTGGCACAACATCGAAATTGTCTATAACTAGTTCATTCCAAATTCAAAACAAACAAAAAAAAAAGGATTGCATTTAACGGGTATAAAGCTTTGTTACCCTATAATATGAACTGCATTAAATAAAAATATGAGTTCAAATCGAAGAAGGAATTTTGATTTATATAGCAAACCTCATTTAGTATTTAGTTGTTGGTGAGATGTTTTGTTGTGATAGTCTCTAATATTGTTAAGAGCTTAATGCCTTATTATATCTTTTAATAGCAAATTTCAAAATCCTTAGTTTATTAACAATTTTTATTGGCTTCCATTTACAGGCATCTGGCCAGAGCATGAGAGCTTTAGTGATGAAGGCTTTAGTTATCCAACCCCTAAATGGAAGGGGACATGCAAAGCTGAAAACTTCACATGCAATAAGTAATTAAATTGAATGCATGTTTATTAGATCACCATAAAAATTAATGCTGCAAAATTTAAATTGAATATTTCTATTTATTAATCATGTTAATTTTTTGAGGGTGTAGGAAGCTCATTGGAGCTCGTTTCTACAACTCCAACGACCTCTATCATTATCATGTTACTGACATCAAATCACCTAGAGATATTGAAGGCCATGGTACTCATACTGCTTCCACTGCTGTTGGTCGAAAAATTGCGGGAGCAAACTATTTTGGCTTTGCAAAGGGTGTTGCAAGGGTGGAGTTCCCAATGCTAGGATTGCAGCGTACAAAGTCTGCTGGAGACTTGGATGTGCTGCTGCAGATATCCTTAAAGCTTTTGACGATGCAATTGCTGATGGTGCTGATATTATTTCAGTTTCTTTGGGTTATCCAGAAATGTTCAATTACTTTGAAGATCCTATTGCTATTGGAACATTTCACGCTATGAAAAATGGCATTTTGACCTCAACTGGAGCAGGAAACTCTGGACCAAATCCGGCAACTCTATCCAACTATGCCCCGTGGACGTTAACGGTTGCTGCTAGTACAATTGACCGTAAATTTATCACTCAGGTGCTGTTGGGGAATGGGCAAGGTTTCAATGTAAGTAAAAATTAATTTGCATTTAGGATGTGGTTTTGGACAATATGACTGAGAGACTGTTTTCTTTTTTCTAAAATTAATGCCAAAATTCAAGGGATATTCCATCAATAACTTCAACATTAGTAGCAATGGGACTGCATACCCATTAATCTATGGAGGAGATATAGCAAACTATACTGCCGGCTCTAATTCAGATATGGCAAGATTTTGCGAGTCCGGTTTACTCAATACTAACAAAGTAGCAGGAAAGATTGTCTTGTGCGAAAAATACTTTAATGGTGGGTCTATTGTGCTTGGTAATGGTGTGGGTACCATAATAGCTGATGCTACAATTGATGTAGCCAATAATGGAGCCGACACTTTCCCATTGCCGGCAGCAGCCATCACTAAGGAAGACGGTTTTAAAATTTTGGAATACATAAGAAGTACAAAGTAAGCACCTTAATATATTAAAAAACTAATATACTAATTATACCATATAGTAATATTTGACTTTAATGTTTTCAGATGCCCTGTTGGGACTGTCCTGGTATCTAATGAACATAAGGACATTTTGGCTCCAACGGTGGTTTCTTTCTCTTCAAGAGGGCCAAATCCTATCTCTCCTGACATTCTTAAGGTGATCACTTTCTAACCAGTGTCTTGAATCTTAATTTAATGTCTTGAATATAGTACAATATAGTTAAAGTGTAAGTGTTTTTAATGTAAGGTCACAATTTGAACTTCATTCCTATTCTCTTTTTCCTCTATAGAGTATAAAATGTTTTTTTGTGCAATGTCACAATTTGATCCTTATTACATACCATCCCCTTTCCTCTGTACACTATACATTAAGGGATTAAGAGGTTGATGTTTGGCGGAAAGAACAAAAATTATTTTTAACCTCCATCTTATATGTATGTAAGCCTGATATCACCGCGCCCGGAGTAGATATCCTTGCTGCATGGTCTCCACTAGCATCGCCTTCTCTCTATTTCCATGATAAGAGAAGTGTCATGTACAATGTGATGTCCGGGACATCGGTGTCTACTCCTCATGCTAGTGGTGCAGCTGCTTATGTCAAGGCAACTCATCCCAATTGGTCTGCTGCTGCTATTAAATCTGCTCTCATGACGACATGTAAGAAAAATTATACCATTGTTTGAATGACTATATATTTCCTACTCTAATTAACAATATCCTTATAATCTCAGCTCATTATTTGGATCCAACAAAGCACGTTGACCGCGAATTTGCTTATGGAGCTGGACACATCAATCCTGTTGGTGCTGTAGACCCTGGGCTGATTTTTGATGCTAATGAGGTAGATTATGCCAACTTTCTCTGCAAATTGGGATACAATACCACTGCCCTCAAATTAATCACGGGTGACAATAGCACTTGTAAAGGTATAGTTTCAGGAAGAGGTTGGGATCTCAACTACCCTTCTTTCTCCTTGTACCTCGCAGATGGCCAGGAAATTAATGCTATATTCACTAGAACCGTGACAAATGTTGGCAAACCCTCAGCTTACCAAGCTACTCTAAACTTTGAGCCATCAACTATATTTAATGTTACCGTGGAGCCATCGACCCTTATATTTTCTTCCATTGGGGAAAAGAAATCGTTCACTGTTAAAGTTACAGGGCCAAAGATTTCGCAGCAACCAATCATGTCAGGTTTTATTGTGTGGCTAGATGGCGTTCATGAGGTGAAGACCCCTCTAGTAGTGTACAATTACATCCCCGGAGAGCCACCTCGATAGGATGCTTAGCATTACTGGCTCCTTCAATGGAGGAAAATCGAATGTATGAGATTCTTCCATTTAAGTTGCACCAATGGCTGAAAATTAGCAACATGCAACACCTGAAAAAACACAATACTATAGACTGCTAACAACAACTATATCATCCCTAGAGAAAAAGTGTGAATTAGTAATCCACTTTTCAATGTCAATGAAATGCACAATATTAAACAATGATTAAAGTTTCCAGTTGTTTTCAGAATTTATGCTTTTGAGTTTTTTAAGGAGCCAAATGTTTGACTTGGATTCATTGGCACAAGAAAAAAATTGTTCAAATGAGTATTGGTTTCTCAATGCGATGAATTTATGATATTGTTTTTATCCTTCCAGATGTATAATAGAGCCCTTCAACACACCTAAGATATATATGAATGTTTTTGCTGTTTTTTTTTTTGGAATTTTTATGCTATTATAATTGTAGTCAATTATATACTGATATTGAAGAGAAAAGTAGTCCAACTCTGTATTCTTTTAAGGCTGAGTGAATTATACTGCAAAGAAAATTTGAAGAAGGAAGAATTGAAAAGGAAATTTGAAGAATTAAGGAGAAGTCCCTCCTCCAAACTTGTCATCTTTGAGAGGCTTGTAATCTTAATTGGCAATGAAAATGAAATTTATTCCTTTTTATAGAAGCCATAATTAATTTCCAAAATAATATTCATTGACAATTTGACATATCATAAGGTCCAAGAGTTTTCAACTCTCAATGGACTAATTAATTAATGTTTTTATATACAAATTAAACTTGAAAATTAATAGAGGAATGGTGTTTGGATGAGAGACAAAGAAACAATGTTCTCAACACAACTGCATGCATGCCTGTAAGATCCTTTAGATTATTTTAGTAACAAAAACACTATGGCATCATCTTAATTTCCTCAAAAAGGAAGCATTTTTTTTTTAGAATTTCTTATTGCAGAAGAAAATCTTTATCCATATGCTGCACATGCTTAAACCTAACGCTACTGCAAAAAAAATCTGCAATTCTGCATCATCATGATATTTGCTTAAAAGGGCATAACAAATTCACAACTTAATTAAACACAGATCAAGAAAATTCATCAGAATCTTTCGAATTGTACAGAGCTTTTCATGAAAGATGAACAAAGAAATTAAAAAGGAGATAAAGTGGTCTTGACTGAACAACCGTGCATATAAGTTGGATCAACTCAAGACAAAGTTGTAACCGAGAAAAACAAAATGAAAATGGAGGACAAATAGGCATGAATCTATGCTCTCCTAATTCCTTAATTATCTAAATCATTAAACTTAATTAGAATTACACAGTGACACAGACAAGTCTAAGAGTAATGGTACTTGTGTGTTTTTCACTCTCCGTACTTTCATCAATCATTCTTTCTTTTTCTTTTAATGGGTGTGTATTTAACAAATAATTGAATTTGGTAGAAATAATGATAGAGAAAATAAGGAAACACATTATATATCTTTGATGGATTATTGTTTAAGGACAAACAAACCCCCAAGAAAACAAGGATTCACATGCAAAATCAATTCACGATATCATCAAAAACATTATTATTGGTTGTTGTGGTATGAAGAGGGACTTTTAACGACACAAATTCTGAAATATATGTGAGTTAATTAAAATGCATCTTTTAGTGAATGTTAATTGGCTACTTTCAAGTAATTTCATTCAGGGTTCTTCTCTTGCAAATATTTTTAAAACTAATCTAGAATTTGTTTGATCTTTTCTTCAACTGAAATGCCTTCCCATGTCATGATTAAGCAGTTATTAATATTTTCACATTTAACTCAGAGTTTGTGCTTGTAAATCAATATATCATCTGTCTAAATCAAGACATCAACTTAATTAAATTTAACGTAATATAAATTTTCTATCCAAAATTTTTCATGTCTTATTTTGTCTTAATTGGTTAAAGTATAATAATTGTAAAGTAATTTTAGTGACATTTATTCATTAGTTCCTAATTTTAATGAAATTACATTATCGATAGGTTAAATAAGACAAAATAAATATTAGATTTTTCTTTTGTGAAGATGGAAACAATCGTATTTTAAAAGCTTTTCTGGTTTTGGGACTTAGTTGACAGGCCAAAGCCCACTCAAGTGATTGTATATTAGCCCATCAGTAGTTTGGATTTCAAGAATCAAAACGGTCCAAATTGGAATATTTTGAAGGTAAAATTAATTTTGATGTGGAATTTTAGAAATTTCTGATTTAATTTATAGGAACTCACAAAACCATACCTAATTCCAAGATTTTTTTACAACAATTCTACAATGGAAAATCAGTGGGCAAGTATCAAATGATTGGGAGATAAGAAAAGGCAAAAATTTATCAAATAAAATCTTACTTTTTCAAAGAAGCTTTCAATAATTGATTGAATGCAAAACCTGCAGAAGAGCATTATTGACGTGATTGGTCATTGGGGGATGTGTGTGTGTGTCAGATTTACAGTGTTAACTCTTCATCAGTTAAGCTGAAAGTGCAAGCTCAGACCATGCAAAAGAAGATGCTCTGAGCTCTACAATCAAGGAGGTGTCAGTGCCACTTTCCAACCGTGCACACAAGTCTTGCATTGAAGTGCACCCAAGTCTTGCATTGAAGTGATGCTAATAGAAGTATAGAACTTGGCTGGACGCTGATATTCACAACTTCACATATCTTCACTTTGAAGTCTTCTGAGTCTGAAATGCTTCAATTCAGGATCACCAGTGGGCATTGATTCTGGAAATTCAAGATATTCCTTGCCCCGTGAAATCAAAGGACCGGACTTAAAGTTCTCTTAGTAATCTTTCCTTCTCCATTGATTAGTAATTGATCCACTGATCAAGATGGGAAAAAATCTGAGCTTTCAGATAATCCACCGAGTAGTAATCTTTGTCTTCGCAATATGGAGGTCTCCCACTGACTATTTCCAGCAGTAGTATCCCAAAAGAATAAATGTTACCCTGTATATCCAGATGTTGTGCCTCCATGGCATTTGGGATAATACAAAATTGTGCCCTTCATGGCTGATGCTGCCAGCCAGAATTCTTTTCTGGTCTAGAAAGGGTTGACTTCCAGCTATAGCAGGTATTCAGAAGAACCATTCAGAAACGCAAAAACTTTCTGTCATACAAGTTGTAGAATACTATCATCAGAGAGGGAAAAAAAAAAACATGTATGAATGTAAAAAGATTCAGAGAGAATGTGCCTGCAGTTGTGTACTACATCTTTTACAAGTCTCCAAATCTCCTAAGTTGTTCCTTACTGGAGCTGCAAGAGTTCGATAATCTCCAGGAAATCATGATCAAAGGGCAACTACAGCCTGATTCAAATCCCATCTTTCATCTGTCCAGGATATAGCTCTGTTCGGACGAGGTATTTTTGAATTTTATCATGAAATTTTTTTTCTTCAGATTTTTTATCAAAAAAGTATATTTTGGGATTGTTTGGAATGAATGATTTTGTTTTGTTATAATTTGTATTGAAGATTTTTTTATTAATAAAAGTTTAAAATTTAAATTAATATTTTATTAATTTATTTTTATGGGAATTATATTAAAAAGAATTGTTTTTTATTAAAATTTAAAATTAATATTTTATTTATAAAAAATATTGTAGCAAAAATAATTACTGTAGCATTATTTTTATTTTTAAAAATTTTGATAGAATAATTAAACAAAACAAACAACTCATTTTGCAATTGTTAAATAAAATCACTAATTTTGCAACGTACCAACTGAGCCTTAGCTACCCCTTCAAGTTCAAGCATATAATACACAAAAGGGTAGGGCCTAAGGACATTCTTTTGGTTGGCATGTGAAAAAAGCCTTGGGATAAATACCTTGGGGAGAAAAGTCATCTGTAAGATACACTGCACTAGAATTTAGTTCTGATATTGTAAACAGTGGATTAATCTCTGTATGAAGATATTGTAGCCCGTTAAAAAAAAGATTTTGCCTCTTTATCCCTGAATTTTATCAGTCATCTGTAAGATACACTGCACTATAGGAGATTATGTATTTTCAAAGAGATCAAGTATTTTTGTGCTTCCCTTAGATGAAATCGAGAATGTAAGTATGAGAAAAGTGTTGATCATAAAGAGATGTGAAATTGATAAAGCATCAAGTGTCATGAAATTTGGAAATTCCAAATGTGGCTGCTTGTATAATTAATATTGCAACAAGATCAGAGTCTTAAATTCCCATGTCTAGTATCTAATATAATCTTTTAAGGCTCCGTTTGAACAAGCTATTTTTGGATTATATCATGAATTTTTTTTTCTTGGAATTGGTTATGAGAAAAGAATATTTTGACAGTGTTTGGAATGAATGATTTTATTTTGTTGGGATTTGTATTGAAGATTTTTTTATTAATAAAAGTTTGAAATTTAAATTTGAATTAGTATTTTATTAGTTTATTTTGATGGGAAGTGTATTAGGAAGAATTGTTTATTATTAAAATTTAAAATTCAAATTCAAATTCAATATTTTATTTATAAAAATTACTATAGCAAAAATAATTACTGTAGCATTGTTTTGTGTTTTAAAAATTTTGATAAAAAAGTTGAACAAAACAAACACCTCATTTTAAAATTGTGAAATAAATCACAAATTTTGATGAAACCAAACAGACTAAGTGTCCTTGCCAAGGATTGTGCATTATATGGACAATAAGGTTGCCAGCCAATTTGCGAGTTACCACATATTAACAATTAGAGGAATCTTGTTCTTTTCATTACGTGGTATCTCATTAGATGAAGTGTGAATGAATGTTACATCTTATCAACATAAGTTTGTAGTTCTTGATAAGCTTTCATTAATTGGTTGAAAGCAAAATGTTAGGCAACACAACATAATTGACAAGATTATTGGAGCATCGTACTCTTTAACTTCTTATTCTTATCTTATTAGATAAGGTCCAATCCCATAAAAAATTATAGGAGTTAGGTTAGTTAAATAAGATAAGGTCCAATCCCATAAAAAATTATAGGAGTTAGGTTGGTTAAATAAGATAAGGTTCAATCCCATCAACTTGTTTTAGGAAAAACATGAGATAGGCTGGCTAAATAACAAATAAGTATTATATTGTACTTATTGCATTAGTGACTAACAAACTTCAATGTGATAAAATTCATGTATGAGAATTCATGTATTACGTTGAGACAATTTCACAAAAGTATTTCACAAAAGTTTTTGCAAAATATAATTCATACACGTTTCAATCATTTCATCCAAAAAATTCACATTATGCATTGTGGTATACCTAGACATGATAATCTAGCATGGTCCAATAATGTAAGAGAACAAAACTGACGATCAAAGTACTATGATATATTTAGGCAATATAACGTGCCCAATACAATAATTTAATGTGACAAAATTTATGGAGAAAGCACTTTGATATTGACATTCAAAAAGTTTTTGATTCGTGATTTGAATGAGCATGAGGCTAAGTTAGATTATAGAAACAATGTCCTGTGTTGGTGCAACCATGATAAAAGGTAAAAGCAAACACATGCTGAAAAGTCTATTTTTTTCAAACATAGGTTGAAGTTTAATACATCTTATCATCTTATGTTGGTGCACATGAACTTCATCGTACTAAGTGATAATGTCATGATCACTTGGTACATAATATTACCTTCCACAAAAAATTGGGATGGGGACAACGTCCAGTCCTAATGAATTGCATTGTCAACTCTGCACATGCCAACTGGGTCTACTCTTATTTTTTTCGATTTTTGTGTATAACTTTTGTTAATGATGAAATTAAATTGATGATATAGTGATATAACCAACTTTTTATTGTATTTCTATGATCAGACGTTAATTATTCTTTGAGTGTGTTTCTTTGATAATTGCAAATCAATTACACGGTAGAATGCAATCAAACTCATGATCAACCAGATTTACTGGTGCATCGTTTTATACCAAATTAAATTCTTACTCTTAAAGATTAAAAATAGTCTAATGGGAGTAAGATCGATCCCACGAGGAACAGCAAATTTTCCTTAATTAATCAATTTGCAATTGACACCATAATTAAAATTATCAAGAAATTAATACTTAGGAAAATAGATAAATTCACAATTTAATAACCCAACAATAAATATCATAAAAATACTGAATTAAATTACTTAAGATAAAATTCTGGCAAATAAGCAATCCACACTAATTTTTATAAGTTGATCATTGACGCAAAATTAATAATTCCCTTTTCAATTAGTCAGTTATAAGACACCGAGAATCAGCTCTGACGTGTCCAAATCCTTCCTTACTTATTCGACAGTGGACAAGTATCAGCTTAATCCACTATTTCCCTATTTCTAACATAATCAGGCCGGAATCAGCCGATCACCCAATTCAACATTAGAAAAGCATTAATTCTTAGAAAGACCCAACTTTAACAAATTAAGTTATGATCAGCATATAATAATTTGTTAACCAATTGTTTCCTTCTACCGAGATAGCAGCTTTGTTACTAATTAATTCTACTAATTCAATCCAGTGATTTAATTAGAGATTAATTGACTCTACCTAATTTTATTAAAGTCGATCAAGCTTTAATCTAATTAAGTAATGAACGCTAGTCACAAAAAACTCTTGGAATTGAATAGAAAATCATTGATTAACACAATTTGATATCACAATTTAATCATAATTAGTGTTTCTTACTTACTTACCAGATAAGAAATTACTCACTACTCATAATTAAAACAAAACAGAATAATAATTTAAAAGGAAATTAAATTAATACTGAAATAGAAAATCAAACCAGTCCGTCGTTTGGGCAAACGGCGGTACTGCTGTTCTTGCTACACAATGAAAACTGTAGAAAAGCTAAACTATCCCAGCAACCTTCGTCCCAAAAGTGTTCAGGAGATTCAAGATAAAGTCCCCCCTCACAGCTACTGTTTCCTTTTTTTTTATAAGAGAAATGCAACTTCCAAATCCTAACTAAAGAAAATAGAATATTCATTGTTCCCCACAAATCTGTCAACAACTTTTAGTTGTAACAACCCAATTCAAATTCAAAAATCCTTCCTTCATGGTATCGGTTAAAAATCCTTTAGCTGCCAAACTTTTTCCTCTTTAGCCTTTCCACAAAATTCTCTTGTTGTCCAATTCTTTTAATGCTGAATTTGCTGCTTCATATCTCCCCAAAAGTCTCTTAAAACCATCTTTATCTCCAAGTCATCCTCCAAGATGGAATTTCCAATTCTGCACAAATAATATCCAATAAACACATATTTCATCCCACAAAACACATTAAGTGTGCATAAAATTATAAAGTATTTTATGCTCATCAAATATCCCCACACTTAAAATATGCTGGCCCCTCAGTAATCAAATAAAATAACAAACAATTAAACACAACCTAACTAAATCAATTCACTAACACAAGCATCAACCCAGCCAAACTGAAAAGAATTTGATTCAGAAAAATGCATGCTCATTCAAAGTAATTTATTCTAACATAATCAAGTCATCCAGTTCAAAATCCCAATTTCTAAGTAACTCACGGGATCTCTCAAACACTTATTGATGATAGCATTCAGGTTCTTTCACTCAAACAAATTGTACATGAGAACTTACTACAAATTTGCACAAATAATATCCAATAAACACATATTTCATCCCACAAAACACATTAAGTGTGCATAAAATTATAAAGTATTTTATGCTTATCATTTACATTTGGCAAAGCAAAGCTTAGCTTTACAGAATTTATTTTAACGATCCATATAGTATGAAAAATATCTGAAAGAAAGATGCGATTGAAGTTTCCATATTGTAGTTTTATTAGGAGATGGGATATTTTGTCCAAAATTATCTCTATCTTATCATGTTAAAAATTAAACTGTGTCGTAAGGTTCACTCAGTCATTGGTTAGGGTCTAATAATAGTAAAATAATTTTAATGATATTTATACTTTTACTCCATAGTTTTAGGTAAACTAAGTCATTTTGAATATTGGATAAAATATAATAGAGATAATTTTGTACAGATAATCCAATCTCTTTTATTAGGCCATGTATATTAAAAACTCTTGTGTGCATTGATAATCCAAATGCAATGGCATGGATTTATGGTGGACACACAAATCAATTCTAATGTTACATCAGGCATGTGAAGTTTTTACCTTTAAAATAATGCATGTCCTTTTCCATTTAGTTTGTGGGGCAGTAAATCATTGATTGTTAAGTTCACATACATTGGTGGGAAAGGAACTTCTGCCTATAAATACAGGGGAAAATTTTTGATGGGAAAGTATTCAAAATTTCATTGCATAGATCAAATGGCTAATTCAATTTTGTTGGTTTTAATCATTCTAAATTTTATTATCATCATGACAATAGTTAATGTTGCTTCTGTTTCAGCTGCAAGCTGCAAATCTGCAAAACAAAATTGCAATTTATCAAATGAATGTCGCTCAAACTTTTGCAGACTCCTTCCAAACGCGAAATTGAAGACTTGCGTATGAAGATGATTTAAATTTATGATAAAATGGTTTGCACACAATGCAAACATTGTTGTAGTTTATATTCTATGTTGGTTTTCTTCTTGTGTACGACTATTTGTGAGTCTATTTACATTAAATGTTGCTTTTCTTCTTTTTTTGTACTAATGTTTTTGGGTCAATTTGAATAAATGTTGTTTTTTCATGTACTACAAGTTGTTTCAATGTTATGATATTTTATTATTTTACTTGTTAAAAAAAAATAGGTAACAAGTAAAATAATAAAATATCAAAACATTGAAACAAGTCGTAGTACATAGAAAACAACATTTATTCACATTGACCCAAAAACATTAGTACAAAAAAAGAAGAAGAGCAACATTTACTGTAAATAGACTCACAAATAGTCGTACACAAGAAGAAAACCAACATAGAATATAAACTACAACAATGTTTGCATTGTGTGCAAATCATTTTATCAGAAATTTAAATCATCTTCATGCGCAAGTCTTCGATTTCGCGTTTGGGAGAAGTTTGCAAAAGTTTGAGTGACATTCATTTGATAAATTGCAATTCTGTTTTGCAGATTGTAGGCTGCAGCTGAAACAGAAGCAACTTAACTATTGCCATGATGATAATAAAAGATAGAATGATTAAAACCAACAAAATTGAATTAGCCATTTGATCTATACAATGAAATTTTGAATGCTTTCCTATCTGTAATTTCCCCCTGTATTTATAGGCAGAAGTTCCCTTCCACCAATGTATGTGGACTTAACAATCAAAGCTTTACTGCCCCACAAACTAAATGGAAAGGGACATGCATTATTATAAAGGTGAAAACTTCACATGCCTGATGCAACATCAGAGTTGGTTTGTGTGTCCACCATAAATCCATGCCATTGCATTTGGATTATCAAAGCACACAATAGTTTTTAATATAATGGCCTAATAAAAGAGATTGGATTATCTATACCAAATTATCTCTATTATATTTTATCCAATATTCAAAATGACGTAGTTTACCTAAAATTAGGGAGTAAAAGTATAAATATCACTAAAATTACTTTACTATTATTAGACTCTACCCAATGACTGAGTGAATCCTACGACAGAGTTTAATTTTTAACATGATAAGATAGAGATAATTTTGGACAGAATATCCCATCTCCTCATAAAACTACAATATGGAAACTTCAATCGCATATTTCTTTCAGATATTTTTCATACTATATGGATCATTAAAATAAATTATGCAAAGCTAAGCTTTGCTTTGCCAAATGTAAATCTGGTTGATCATGAGTTTGATTGCATTCTACCGTGTAATTGATTTGCAATTATCAAAGAAACACACTCAAAGAATAATTAACGTCTGATCATAGAAATACAATAAAAAGTTGGTTATATCACTATATCATCAATTTAATTTCATCATTAAAAAAAGTTATACACAAAAGTCGAAAAAAATAAGAGTAGATGCAGTTAGCATGTGCAGAGTTGACAATGCAATTCATTAGGACTGGACGTTGTCCCCATCCCAATTTTTGTGGAGGTAATATGATGTACCAAGTGATCATGACATTATCACTTAGTACGATGAAGTTCATGTGCAACAACATAAGATGTACTAAACTTCAGCCTATGTTTGAAAAAAACAGACTTTTCAGCATGTGTTTGCTTTTACCTTTTATCATGGCTGCACCAACATAGGACATTGTTTCTGTAATCTAACTTCACCTCATGTTCAGGCAAAGTACGAATCAAAAACTTTTTGAATGTCAATATCAAAGTGCTCTCTCCCTAAATTTTGTCACATTAAATTATTGTATTAGGCACGTTATATTGTCTAAATATATCATAGTACTTTGATCGTCAGTTTTGTTCTCTTACATTATTGGACCATGCTAGATTATCATGTCTAGGTATACAACAATGCATAATGTGAATTTTTTTTTGGATGAAATGATTGAAATGTGTATGAATTATATTTTGCAAAAACTTTTGTGAAATTGTCTCAACGTAATACATGAATTCTCATACATGAATTTTATCACATTGAAGTTTGTTAGTCACTAATGCTATAAGTATAATATAATACTTATTTGTTATTTAGCTAGCCTATCTCATGTTGTTCCTAAAACATGTTGATGGAATTGAACCTTATCTTATTTAACCAACCTAACTCCTAAAATTTTTTATGAGATTAGACCTTATCGAATAAGATAAGAATAAGAAGTTAAAGAGTACGATACTAACATTTTGCTTTCAACCAATTAATGAAAGCTTATCAATTCTAATGTACTACATAATCTATTTTCCTAGTTTTACTGTGTACTCCTACAAACCTGCAAATTTAGAGGAAGAATTTGCTACATTGCACGTGAGTGTTGTTCTCACTTTTGCTGCAAATTGTCTTCAGCCATATTAATGACATGCGGTTAAAGTTGATTTACGTTTATGATAATAATAGTTTGCACAACACAACCTTGTGCAAACATTGGTCTTAGTTTGGGTTCAATATTAGTTTTCTTCTGTGCAAATTTTGTGCAAACTGTGTGCAAACATGGTGCAAATCTTGTGCAAACATGGTGCAAACATAGTGCAAACCTTGTGCAAACATGGTGCAAACATTAATGTCAGTAATGTTAGATGCAATTTTACTGGCACGTGTATGCCTCATGACATGCATGGCACAAGACTACCAACCAAATGATAGATTCATAAAAACCCATGACTCAAAAAAAAAAAAAAAAAAGCAGACTAGCTAGCATTATTTATCAAACCCAATCTTTTCAGGAAGATGTGATACATAAAAACTCCTAACAAAAGCACAAGACGGATTAAAACCCAAACTGAGACCATTGTTTTAAATGATTAACTTCATTCAAGCGCATGTTTTGAGTGGATGGCAATGAAGGTACCTTGCGGCAACTGCTGGAACAGCACTCTTTAGCAAGAGCGCACTTGCTTCCTGCTGATTTGCAGGACATTATCGCAAATGGAGGTTTTTCATTTGCCTCTCTGTCACGATCGATGAGAAGGCCAGTATTTATAGAGAAGGAAAATGGTTCAGCTTCAGCAGATATAACAGAGAGGTAATTTTTTTTTCCTTGTCACGGTGCCGTTATCAATTATCCCTTTTTTTTCCTTGTCACTGTGTCGTCATCAAAACACATTAAAGTTTAGTTAACTACCTAACTTCAATTAAAACTCCATTAACTTATATATAATCTTACTATTAAAACCTCAAGTCCAATTGGTTATAACTTTTAAGAAAGTCGAGTGGTCTCTCAGTAATGAATTGAGCTTTGATTGTTATTTTACATAATGAAAGATAGATTTTGGAAATAATTAATTATAAAATTAAAATAGAATTATAATGGTTTTGTGTGAATGTTTTTAAGCTTCAGTTTGGCATAGATATCCTTTGACAAATTGTCAGGATGCAAAAGTATAATAATGAGCCTGGAATTAAAAAAAGGGCCTCTTGCTAATCTTGCAGAATTTTATGGGACAGCATCTCCAAAATGCTACCCGCACTTTTACCTTAAGAAGCTCATACATCATGCATGTAGTAGCTCATTATTATACTTTTACCTTATATATAATAATAATAATAATAATAATAATAATAATAATAATCTTACATAAAGGGTGGGTTCGCTTCCAATATATATAATGTGGATATAGATATAAAAAACGAAAAGGCAAATGTGGATATAGATATGAAAAAAGAAAAGGCAAGTGTGGATATAGATATGAAAACAGAAAAGACAAATTACAAAATGTATACATCTTGCTTCACAAAAAATTGCACAGTTTGAGCATAATTACTTAAAGAAAAAAAGGGAAATTTTCACCACAAGAAAAGAAGTTTCAAGATTTTGACCACTCAAGACTAATTTACTAAAGATTTTTTTACCTTTTTTTCTTCTCAATTTTGAGCCAACTTAGTTAATCACTTAATTGTACAAATTATTAATGGATACCACTTGACATTTCATTGGAGAATTTTACTTGGATTTAACCCCTCAAAATTGATTTGAAGAAAAATAATAATTGATAAATTTTACCACTTTTATCATATGTTTCGTTTCTTGTTGTTTTCAACCTATTATTTGTAGTAAGAATGATAAATTTTACCTCTTTTATCACTTGACTTTTGCTTTCTTTTCTTATAATATGCATTCACAATCCCAATTTGCTAATTTGCAGAGATTAAGTTACTACATAGTAAAAGATTAGAGGAATTTTATTCTTTCCACCGAAAAGAATGATAATGACTTAGTGGTGTCATATTAGATGAAGTGTGAATGAATGTTATGTCTTGTCAAATTTAGAGTCAGACATAAGTTTGTAGTTCTTAATAAAGTTTCAATAATTGATTGAAAGCAAAATGTTAGGCAAGACAACATAATTGACAAGATTATTAGAGTAGTACAACTCTTTTAACTTTTATTCTTAATCTTATTCGATAAAGGTTCACATACATCACCAATCCAATCAATATTTTTCACGGAAAATCAAGAGGTAGACTCGCTACAAAACAAATAAGTTTTTACTAGTGGACTTTCACTTTCATTTTTTTTTACTTTGTGGTCCTAAAACACATTAAGTTTGTACTCTTTATTCCATGGACCTACGTTTACATTTGTTTTTCGTTGCTACTTTGTGATATTGAAGCACCTGAAGATGTCACCAACACCTTTCTTTCTCATGACATTTCTGAGTTTATCTAAGGCCCCTCGAAACTGCAATTTCATCATTTTAATCCCAAGACAACAAAAGCAATTGATCTATTTGAAATGACTTGAATTTCCTTTAGACTGCAAAAATATGAAAGAATTTCTCAAATTAAGAAATCAAGAGACAGAATCAATGACATCATAAGGCTAAACTGCTTGCAATAAAAGCAATATATTATGAAGCAATAAAAATTTGTGCTTTGGTTTATTTGTGATTTAACCAAAGCACGTGTGAAATTTTCCACCCTTAAACTCTTGAAAATTTACTTTAATTTTTCACATTTTATCTCTACACTAATGATAAAAGCATACGAATAACTTTGTGTCACGCCCCAATGCGACGTGGCACGGCCACACCCTTGGAATGATACTCTCAAGAGTGCGAAGCCTCTATGACTTTACAAATTTATTATACCAAAGATTCCATAATGATTGATAAAAAGAAAAATCTTCAATTGGTCAATTACAAAGTCGTCTAATTTAGGTCAATGTCTTTGTAACCTGATACGTCATTCATCAATGGATCATAATCTAGTTGTACAAATATTTTGAAGAACGAAAATTGAAAACAAGCTGACAGAAATAGGATCGGACGACCTGCTGGACTTTCGGACGTCCGAAAGATAGTTTCAGACGACCTGGTCGTCCGAAACTGTCGTCCGAAAGTCTTGTGAAAATACACCCATTCTGACGAATAGGTTCGGACAACCCCCTTAACTTTCGGCCGACCGAAACTTAGGATCGGACGACCCCTCCGAGTTTCGGCCGTCCGAAAATGTCGCGAACTATTTTGGTTCCCCTGCAGTTGTTTAGGTTCGGACGACCTCAAGGAGTTTCGGCCGTCCGAAACTCTCTTCTCCAACAACACACATTTTTTTTCTTTTCTCAAATCCTTATGAAATCTATACACCAAAACCCAATGCAACATCATTTCGATAACTTGAAACATTCATTCTATACAATTTCATATCCACAGATATCAATACTCTACAATTCGACATTATAACCATAAAAATGGATACAAACGCTCCAATGTTCATCATTCCAATAAAATTCAACATCAACTATACATAACTACAAGATTCACACTTCACTTCTATCATAACTACAAAATATACAAAATGGTTATACTCCTCCTCCAATCATTAACACCAAAAGGCATCCAAGCCATTCAAATCTGCAAAAATGACAACACTTGTGGTATGAGCAAAACAATTGCTCAGTAAGTGATATTGACATTCCTTTATTGGATTGAGCCTGTTATATGTATAATATACTTTCACGAAAACACTTCATCACATGAAATTCATATTTTGAAAACATTTCCAAACCACACACATATATACAAATAACGAGTGGCACGATCAATTGTCAAATCACATTCACAAATACACTTAACACTTGTCATTTAGCTCATGAATATATCACGTTACTCTCGGTACACTGGATCCAGTCCTGACTATTAATCCCGTCAGGTAGGCCACATAACACGTGAATTTCTAGCTATTAATCCCGCTAGATAGGCCACATAACACATGATTTGGAACATGTTCCTACCAATAGTCCCATGAACATTCAAGAGCTCATAACACATCAAATTCATTTAAACATTTCATCAAGAACTTGTTTTCACAAAAGCCACTTCATATATTTTCACATAGTCATCAAAATCATAAACTAGCACATACTCAATCCATTTTTCATCTATCACAACATACAATTTCTCAAAATAAGATTTCATCAAAAACATATTAAAATATAAAGGAATATCAAACCACTTACTTGAAATCACCCTCTAACCTTGCCCTTGATTTATAGCCTCCACCACTTAATCAACCACTTTCCTATCATGACAAGAATTTCCATAAATTCATATCCTATTACAACCACAATTCAACCTTATACTAATATAAAGTACTACACAAAGACATCACTATAAATAACTAAACTTAATAGCTCCCTTACCTCAAAAGATTGGAATTGTAGAGGAGACTTGTTTCCTTTCCTTCTTCAATCAACTCTTCCTCCTTCTTGCCCTAATTGATGATAGGAAGAAAGGGAGTGAATTTGGGGAAGAAAGAAATAAACTTAAGTCTAACAAAAATGGGTCTTTAAGACTTAAGTTTGACAAAATTGCTAATAAGTCCCTCAAGTTTTTCTCATTTATTAATTGACCCTTAAATTGGGTTATGGGTATTATACTTTGTGTCTCTATCTTTAATGAGCCCCTAAAAGATATTTTGGCATGGGAAAAATTGGCTGTGCCTCCTCCTGGGATGTGGACAATGTAAGGTTCTTCCTCTTCAAGGTCTTGGTCACAATCTGATGAATCCAATAATTTAAACGTGTGTGTGTGTGTGTGTGTGATGGCTAAATTGATCAATTTTGTGAAGATTATGACGGAAGTACTCTTGATCTACTAACCTTTTTCTCTGAATCATTTATTCTTGCATTACCCGATATGGATTGACGTGTAGAAGAGTTCCATTCAATGGTAGAAAATTTTGGTCATCTCATCATCGAAGAAACCATATCTTTGATTTTGGAATCACATCTTCATGATTACTAATGCTAAATTTTCCTTATCAAGAATTCATCATCATGGATATTGCTGCTTGCCCTTAATTGCTCATTCTGGAATCTGCTATTTGAAATGTAGCAATCGGGATTACAGTTGAAACAGTACAAACAAAACCCATATTGTAAGACAGATTAAATATCCTCTTTGAATGATTCTCCAGCTGGATGCTAGCTAGCTCCTTGATTAGTCACGTACGTACGTACCCTAAAAAACTGAAAATTCTCTCATTCAGTTTGTGGTTTAATTTACCCTTGTTTTTTATTTCAAAGATTTTCATGATATCTGAATGAACATGAGGTACATTGTAGCTTTGTGGACCTTCAATAATCCATCATCCCATCATTTGGTTGATAGTCTTGTTCCATGTCATGAGGCATGTATCTTGTGCCATGCATGCATATACGTGCGAGTAGAATTGCATCTAACGTTACTGACATTAATTATGTTTGCATCATTGACAATGTAGTGATAACCTGCGAAAGGCTGATAATGGAGGTTTGGATGCTTGGGGAGTGATGGAGGAAACAGCGGTGATTTTGAGTTCAGAAAGTTTGAAGATTTTCACGGTTTCTTCCTCCATCGACAGCCTTGTTCGCGGAATCCGCGAAGCTATAACTGGAAGGAATGGCACTGGTCTAGGAGTTCACTGAAAGGCCTAAGCCCACTTAAATTTTTGCATATTAGCCATGAGTAGTTTGGATTTCAATTATCAATTGGCCCAAGGTGAACTCTGTTGAAGGCAAATTTATTTTTGATATGCAATTAATATCATAAGCTTCTGATATAATTTATAGGACATTAATTCTACAATGAAAAATAATCAAATAATTTATAGGGTATATAATTGATTGAGATATTGTAGTGGAATTCTTTTTAATTCCTAATTGATTGTATAGTGATCCTTTTTAATTAGTCCCAATTGATTGTGAAATGTGAGATTTTCTTTTCAATATCGTCTTTTGATTGCATGTAACTCAGAAATTGGAGATAAATGCATGCAAATTCTTATGTATCTTTATGTATTAGTATTAGTCCACATTTGGCATTAATTAGTCCGTATTCAAATTATTATACATGGGTATTTTCAATGAATTTGTACATGTTAGTTCATTGAAGATGAATATATTTTAATAAAAAGAAACAAGATTCGGATAAAAATAGAATAAGAGTATAAATGGTCTAAGATTCAACACCTAAACTTTAGGCCTGTTGGCTTAAAAATCATATATTTTTAAGTGCACAAATGAAACAAATACATCCCTATTCCTAATGGCAAAAACAAAAATACAAAAAAAAAATTGAAGTTTCACTTCTAAGAAACATGTTAATATTACATTCTTCGAGATTATTCACGTAATTTAATCATTGGAAAACTCCACATATACAGCATCCTATAAACATAGTACTCTTTTTCCAGATAAGAACAAATAAAAAATTAACTACTACTTTCGATTTTTTAAGATAGAGTTGTGATTTTCTAACGACCTATCGATGCATGTGTTTTTATAAGTTGTTCACTTTTTATTCCCAACTCAATAGGCCATCTAACAGATTGTTTCACGCCTTCAATTAAGTGGAAATCACGCTTTCATTATTTCTCCTTCTAATCCTCCTATAAATCTGTTTCCTCTATATTCCCTAATTGAATTCTTGTCCAAATTGTTAACAACATTGAAGTTCTTGACAGAATGTATGTGTTAGAAGATAGAGTTTGCATGGGACTTGGAAGGATTGGATAAATAGATCAGTAGTGATAAGGATGAAGAAGTAGAAGGTTAAACAACAATGGATTGATCGATGGAGCAATTTCAGCGATGAGAAGATACAAAGAATTAACAATCCAAATTTATTTTAGTCTCTTTGAAATCAAAAATCAAAACCTTCCAAATTAGTAGCGAGGATTTCCTTTTCCTTTTCCTTTTCCAATCTAGTCTTTAATTAGTCTTAACAAAATATCCCTCGTTTCCTATTTATTCTAGCATCGATCGTTTATGCAGTACTTCTTTTATATATATTAAAAGAACCACCAAAGAAAAACAAAAACCTAATTTAAACAAAAAAAAAAAACAAAAAGAGATGGACTTCTGTGCAAGGATGGCCGCAAATCTTGTAGTGAAAGAAATCGAGAAGAAGGGTGGTGATGAAAAGAATCTTGTTGTATCACCATTATCGTTCAATGCTATTCTAAACATGATTGCTGCTGGATCAACCGGGCGTACTTTAAAGCAGATGAACAAGTTTCTCAAGTACAGGAAACCTGATGATATCGTTACAAAGTTTGTGGAATTGTTGAGCATTACATCGAGCGGTAGTAGTAGTACTGATGGTGGTCCAACTATATGTCTTGCGAATGCACTCTGGGTTGATAAAGAATTCCCTCTTAAAAGTTAAAGCTTCTTATCAGGAGCTCGTTCAGGAAGTCTTTAAAGCCCAAGTCAAGAATGTGGATTTTGTTAATGAGGTACCTACCTACGTTCTCTTATTCTGCCAAGATTAAAAAAAAAAAATTACGTTATCCATGATTGCAATTAATTTTTGCACAATTATGATGTTATGTTGTAAATATTATAAGGTAATCTGAATCACAGATTAAGGCATAGAGGCATAATAGATTGAATATTTGAGTGTATATTCCTGGAAAACGTTGAAGCTTATGAAAAAAAAAGAGAGAAAAACTCCTATGAAATCGATTCATGTATGAGGTGCGTTTTATATATGAAACAAGTGATTAATTTATATAAAACAAGTGATTAATGGTCAGTAAAATCTGTCTAATATATAAATCCGTTTAAGATGACGTTGTTATGTTAATTTTACATATCTGTCTAATATATTAATCCGTTTAAGAGCGAAAAACTCCTATGAAATGAATTCATATATAATAGACATCTATATTATGAACCCGTCTCTGTGTCTCAATTTGCAAATTTTGGATAGGATTAAGGAAACAGAAAATCAAGTAGTCGGCCCATTTAGTGGATTGAGTTGTAGTTGTATATTACAATCTTGTTCCCTCCTTGAAATTCTAAAAGTCATTACTACTAAGTTAAATTTTTTTGCTTACTGATTTTGTTGAAGGATTGTTTTGGATTAATGTTATTGTTTTGAATAAAAAAGCTGTGCTTGTGCTCATGTATTATTATTAATTGTTTGTAGAAAAGTAAAGTAGTAAAAGAAGCCAATGAATGGGCTAAGTCATCAACAAAGGGGCTCGTGACAAAGGTTCTAACACCTCAGGATATCACTATAGGGACCAAACTCATTCATGGAAATGCACTTTATTTCAAAGGTGTTTGGGATGATTACTTTATTGCAGAGCGTACTAAGGACAAAGACTTTTACCTTCTGAATGGAGACAAAGTCTCCGCACCCTTCATGACTGGTTGCCATAAATATTATCATCAAAAATATGATGGTTATGAATTGGTCCAAATCCCATATCGAAGAGGAAAGGATGAGAATATTGTATTCTCTATGTTTATCTTTCTTCCAGATGAAAGAGATGGATTGATAAAACTAATGCATAAGGCCACTTCTGTTCCTGGATTCTTTAGGAAGAATTCTTTAGGAAGAGTTACGATTATTTATGGATTCCCAAGTTCAAATTTACGTACGACACCTACCAGGCACCCGAACTGATGATCGAAATGGGGCTAAAACTTCCATTCAAGGATGATTGCATGGAGTTAACTGAGATGGTACACACAAAGGGTGATCCATTCTGTGTGTCAATGATAGTCCAGAAAGCTTATGTAGAAATAAATGAAGTGGGCGTGAAGGCTGCAGCAATAACTTATGAATCTGATGAAGACATGGGATTTTCAATATATTATGAAGAACCCGAGATACGTGAATTTGTGGCTGACCATCCTTTTCTCTTCATGATAGGAGAAGAGACAACTAAGTCGGTGTTATTCACTGGAGCTGTGCTGAATCCTCTTCTCCAGGAGTGATTTTTGTCAATTTCCTAAATGGATTTTATAATAGTGATTTTGTCATTCAAAATTTGATCAGTCCATTAAACTTTTAAACTTTTGCTAATAATGAAGCAAACTGTAAATAGAGGCTGCATCCATCTCAAGCACTTGAGGGTGAGGTATAAAACAGCAATTCTTGGATGCATTCTAGTTGTAGCTTCTGCAGTAGTATGTGGCTGTGGAAGTGCAGATTATATTTGAGTAGTACTCTTATATATGATGTCATTTCTTTCTCTTTATTTCTCATTCTTTGCAATTTTTTAGACATGGTTAAATTGGTGTTTAGTTTTGATTCAACTTATAAAACTAATTTAGACTTTAATTTTGGATGTCAAAATCTAGTTTACCAAATGAATTTACTTCAATTAATCAGGGTTTTGATGCTGCTATTATTTTGGAATTTAGATATACTACTACTATATCAATCTTTCTAGGTATAATATTTTGCAAGAAAATTTCCAATTTCTATACATCGTTCATATTGAAAATGAGTTAATGGATTAAGTTGTAAGTCGTTGTCATTTTCTTGTGAAATAAATTAACAGTTGTATGTATTCAAAGACACAATAAGATATGAAAACATTGACCATATATTAATGGAGAATAAAAAACACATACAACTCATGGTACATGAGAAGATCAACATTTAACCCAAATTAATGTTAATTTACACAAAGACATTTGTAATGTTGCACTTTGCGCACAAGAATATCAACGTTGAACACCATTTGAGAGACCAATATTTGCACAAGGTTGTGTGCAAACTATTATTATTAGAAACGGAAATCAACTTCAGAGGCATAGTCCCAATGAGCAAACATTAGAACAACATAAAAAATTAACTGCAACTTTCTAGAAAAGGTCTGCATGATTGTAGTAATCGTCGTCCTTCCATCTGTGGAAGTGGAACAAACGTCCCAACTGCACATATAGACATAAAAGTGGGAAAAAATAAAAAAGTCAGTAACAAAAGAGTAGAAATAAATCAACAAATGGACATATTGATGATGAAGATGAACAAAGACATACAAATGGACAGCATGAGTACAAACAGGAACACATATTTAGCCATATTCTCTGCAGTTGGTGCTCACTAGGTTTCTGAAATTTCTGAATGCAAGCTTTGTGATCATGATTTATATACTGATTTTTGTACAAGTTCAACATGAAACTTATAGTTAAGAAATGAAATATATTGAGTGAAATTTCAATGTTCCTGGGAAGGACAAAATATGTTTTAAGGACATATCCCATAGTGTTAACTTTTAAGGATGGCATGGCAGCAAGTTTGTGCTCAAATTTGCTAATGTAAAGCCGTTACATACCATAGCAGCTTTTATTATTTTATTTTTTACTGTGTTATCATGATGGTGGTTCATGGCAGCAAGGATGGAGGAGAACACCGTCAATGGTGAAAATCTGAATGACGTTAGAACCTCCGGAAATACAGGAGGAGGAGAGATGGGTCATGTGTGGCGTGCAGTATAAAAATATATTAAATATTCATTATAATCTCTTTGAATCAAATAAACAGAACCGAATCCAAATTGTCGGGTAATGGAAAAGTCTAATTTTTTTTAAAAATATTTTTCTGTCAATTTGTTTATACAGAAGCATGCATGATTTGCTGCTGGATCAACTGAACAAGTTTCTCAAGTGTACTGTACAAGAACCCTGATGATATATCGTTACAAAGTTTGCAGAATTGATCGATGAGCATTGCATCAAGCGGTACTACTGATGAAATGATTATGAGAACAACAATGGATTTTAAGCACTGCAGGGTGTGCAGTATAAATTAAACAGCAATCCTTCAGTGCATTCTACTTGTAGCTTCTGCAGTATTGGCCTGTGGAAGTGTGGCAATAAAGAAATTAGTCACACATCTACAAACTACCATTGATTGTTAAACTACAAAGAGCGATCATTCAGTCCATTCTGACCTGAAAGGCTTTCCCTATCTTTGAAGTAATGATTTCAGGGCCTGTAGTGGTTACCAAGCTTCCGCTGTCCGACATGTAAAAATAGTTGTAATTAATTCTAGTAACTAAATCAGCTAAATGAGGAAAGTGCCCGACGTTCAGCTTGAAAGATAAAATCTGCAACACAAAGATAAGAAAATCAAATTATTCAGCTCATAAATCCATACAAATACGCGCTTATTTTAATTATGCAGCTAACATGTATAGTGTACTTCATATTCTCTTTAGCTTAAGCATCAAAGCTAACAGAACGATAAACAGAAGAGTACCCGGAGAAGGAAAGCTATGCAGTCATCAAACTGTCTCTCTATCCGATCCACTTCCATCTCACATCTTGCTTTTACGGCAGACATTGCTCCGCCACTGCTTAGAGTTTGCTGTATTGAGTAGAAGTCCAGAGCAAGTCCAAGGATACTGTTGAGTCGGTTAGCAATCAGTGCCCACTGGTAATGTAAACAATGGCCATCAAAAAAATGTAAATTAACAAAAGGTTCAATTGAAAACAAAAATAGAGAAGGTAACTAAAAGGGGCTGGTAAAAGTAAAGGAATTGGAAGTAGTAGTAAACCAGCTTATCAGGAACAACAAAGCATTGTCTCTGAATTGACAACAGATAGGATTCATGCACTTCAATCACTTCATCCAAAGACATAGCTGCTGCCACACCTTCACAGAGTTCACGCCATGCACTGTGATATACCTGGACATGGTATTCTGGTAAGATGATGTAAGAGAAAAAAGTTTATCGATGGAAAAGTAATATTGACATTCTCAATATCAGAGGTGCATATTGCTAAATAAACCTGAATGGATTTAAAGTTTATGTCTTTGTTTCAAAATCTTACAAAATTCAATGTTGCTTCTCAGAAAAAGTTATACACAAAACAAATCTAAGCAAAGTTAATGTTACATTCTTCCAAATTATTCACGCACTTGCAGCATTAGAAGACTCCACACACACCATCCTATAAACATACTACTACTTTCCAGCTACGAACAAATAATAAAAAATACTACTACCTAAAAATCAATAACATGCTTGAAAATGTGGTATAAGACATTACTCTGTCCATGACATACTGGTGAAAGGCGTCAACGAACTGCAGTAATTTTTGTTCCAGTAACCAGTGCCGTTTGCGAATATTTGTAGCAGTGGTTCGATCCTGAAATAGGCAGAGTATAAATCAAAATCCCAACAGTATCTTTCAGGGAACAATGAAGTATTCATTTGGCAAAATTCTGCAGACTGATATTTAAATTTGTAACTTCCATTGCATTTCATTGCTGCAACATGATAACAGAACAAGAGAGTGAAGAATGATGAACCTTCCACATCCACCTTCGAGCCTTATCAAGAACAAATTTTGCTCGTTTAACCTTCAACAGGAAAACCATTACCTGTAAAATATGCTCAGAAAAATTACCATGGGGGTTTCAGCATTTACATAAAAGAAGCCAAATAGCTACCTGGTTATACTTCTTTAGGGCCTCAACATTAGCTAGAAGTTCAAGTGGCCACGACACCTGTACATCCAAAAAACATGTGCAATTAGGCTGTATAGCAACAAGGTACACATGAATGCCAAATGCCATGACAAGGCTTGACCATGTGCCATTAGCCGGCATTAAAAGATAGAAGCAAGCAGCAAGCACATAAATCATAATGCCAACCTTGTATGTAAACCTCAGTGACTGAAGAACATCAATTCCCATGCTCTGCAGTCGATTTCTGCGAGGAGTTGAGATAAGAACAGTTGCACCATGTTGTTCACCCTCACCAAAGTCAGGAGGTTTCGTGATTGACACAAGCAAAGAATCCGGTGAGCTCAATAACGAGCCATCAGCTGAGTTTCGGATTGATTCCTGAAGTAACATAAGTTTTGTCATTAGTATGTCGGTAAACATAATTACCTTCAGTATAGAAAGATGGTTTCTTACCAGTAAGATGAAGGGTTAACTAAAACGTCAATAATTGCAGACATTTATTAGAAAATAGACTAACACAAAAAGAGACAATTACAGCAGTTTCTATTGGTGACAGGTTGCATATATAGACAATAGCTATCCAATGAATCTAAACTAGCATGACAACTATGAGATCATTCATAAGGAACAAGCAGAAGAGACTGGTGGATCTGCCAAAAAATTGTGAATCTGGTAGACAAGGTCGAAGACATGCTGACCACCTGACAAATAGTGTGTACACTCAAATTCATCAATCCAAAGGACTTCTCCATGTCTATCTACAACTTGATTAAAAATCACTACCAGAAAGTGCTGCATGCAGATCCCCTGGAAAATTCAAAAGTTTGTCAAACTTTCCATCACATTAACAGTATCTACAGATATTAAACCAAACACAATGTAAACTATCTTGTTTGACTGGAAGTCATGAAAATACCTGGAACCTAACAAATATATAGCAACGCAACACTCTAGCTCAGCCAGTATCTCCATCCATTAAGTAAACTTTGCACAAGTATAGATTCCTGCCAATGTAATCAGCCTGCAGAGAGGATAAAAAGAACTTCTAAAGATGCTGTGATACTAAGTATGTAGGAAATATACAGTGCAAAAGCTTTGAAAACTATTGTTTACAACCACCTGCTTTCTTGATGTAAAGCAACAGGCATTCCTGCAGAATAACAAACAGGAGTTGGAAGTAACCTTGGGTTCAACACTTTGTATCCAACTAAGTCACTCTGGACATGGCAGAAGTACTATTTATCTCAAATGGCAGAAACTCTGACATGGTACAGTTTCCTACCTGTCCCACAACAAGAGGATTTTTTTCAGACTCGAAAAGCTCAAAACAAACCTAATAATTCCATTAACTTGGTCGAAACACTGAGAAACGCGTACCTGGAAAGGTGGAAAAGCTAAGAGTTGGAAAAGGAAATAACATCCTATAGACATGTTGTTTCTTCTGCCGGCGATGAAATTCAGATTCATACAAACCCAAAGCACAAAACAAAATTAGTGCTTGTTCTCAAAAGAAGATCCAATATTTCTACCAAATACAGCTTTTCTTGTTTTCCCTCATCATCTAACAGATGGAATGCCATATTTTGAGACAAACTTAAAGCACTCCAAGCATCTTATACTATACCTAGAAAACTCTGACAAACAGTCATAGCTGGATTTCCAGGAACAATATGTTCGAACGGAGGGAATGACATCAGTTACAGTTGAAACAAGGTTCTCTTTCTCAAATAGAGACAGCTTCTTTTATATGAGTAGATTCAAAATCATCCGTCTTTCTTCTCCAATGTATGGCCAAAGAACTTAGCACCAGATCTTATCTGAGAATATAGATGGCAAAGATCTCAACATTCCCCTTGTTCCCTTATGATTTCCCAGGAATTCAAATGAAGTAAAAATCAAGTTATGATTGCCAACATATTCAAGCTATGTGATACCATGGCCAATAAGGAGTGCCAATGATACAAAACACTATCTGATAACGTCACTCCAGCTTAACACGCACTCCCAATCTCATGGTTATAAGTAGGAAATCTGAAAAAGATGCCAAGGGAGCATGTCTTATAAGCTGCAATGACTTCCCAGCAGAAACAATTGCCTTCCCCATGTCCTTGATGAACAAAGGGCATACATGATAGTCACTCTCCATACCCTCTATTTCCTGCGAAGAAGTGGACTCCTCTCCAGTTGTATCTTTTTTCCCTTTAAAGTGAAAAAGCCATCAGAAGAAGAATCCCCGATCAAAATTTTTCATATGTGTTGACCTTAGCAATAGCTCTCTCCCAGAATTCAGTCTCATCAATCGCAATGTGCTTTTTTAGCATAAAAAGACATCTAAAAAGCACAAAGATTCCAAAAGAGACTTGCTGGCTCAGCATAGTGAAAGAATACACTAGTATGCGTCAAGATTGGGTACGAAAACTTAATGAAAACCATGTAACATGATTGCAAGCCCAAACTTTTCTATCTGAATCTTTAAATCCAACAAAAGCCTTAGCGATGATAAGTCAAATTCATTCCCAAGAAAGGTCAAGTTATAATAACAAACAAGTACTGTTTACCATCAATTAGGTACTAAACAATTAAGTTGCCAAAACACCATGCCCTGAAGAGATGTTTGATAATACTTTCCACAAAGAATTACCTCCCCAATGGGTCATCAAGATCCTCAAAAGCCAAGGAATCAAGAGCTTCATATACGGCAACAGAACTCCCAGTGAATATTAAATAACATCTTGTACATCCTCTGAAAAGAGCCTTTATTTCATACAAGACACAACTAAAAACAAAAAACACAGAATGGGGAGAAAGGGCTTCAAATGACCAAAAAAGCTTCCCAACCTCACCCCCTTGCACAAGACAAGCTTCATTGAGCTTTCTGTACAGCTGATTAAGAATGTGAGCAGCAACATCTGCGGCTGCAATAGAACAATTGAGTTCAAAATACGTTCCTGGAACAGCTTCCCGCACAATTTGCAACAAATATTCAGCTCCTGAGCATACACTGTATTGAAAAAAACACCATCAGGAGCTTCAACATAGCATAACTCCAGAAAGAGGGTCAAGATTGCTTAAAAAAGCTATAACTCCAGAAAGAGTATAGACTTTGTAAACATGAACTGCACTAAATACTAGAGGATGCAAAATGAACAGTAATATGTCCAACAAAACGCTGCCTAGACAAAAGTCTCTTTAAGCATAAAGAACCAGGATTGTTTTTAGTGCAGAGAGAGAGAGTCACTTCCCACCCCCTTCCCGGAGTCATCAACTAAAGAGGATGAAAAGTACAACATCAGCACATTATCAGAACTCCATAGACCAAACCTAAAGCTTATCAAGTTTCCAAAGAACATAAATTCGAGATCTTTTCCTTCAAAATAAATTACTCGCAATGCAAGAAGTTTATTTCCTGACTAGACAACAAATTTGAGAAATTATTAGTTTCTGAAATCCAACAAAACCTCACAGTAGTAACAGACCTCGATAAGGAACTCGACAATCCCAAGAGGGTTGGAACCGTTCTGCCATCAGAGCTATTTATCTTTTCCTCCTCTCTCAAAGCAACATCTCGCAATTTCTACACCCAAAATAATACAGGAAGTAAAGAATCAGTAATGCTGAAACTGACAATCAGAAAATGGATAAATAGTAAACGAACAAATAGTCAGGAATACACATACTCTAAGCCAGACCGAAACAGAGCATGCAAATGCTCTCAACGTAGGTGGAGGTGATTCCGCAGACTTCTCAATCATTTTCACAAGAATTTCAACCCATTGTAAACATGTAGCAGCATAAATGAATGGATCAAGAATGCCGAGAAGACTCGTCTGTGTAAGATGGGATACAAAAATCCCACTTTTAGCTCGAAAACACTGCCCATTATGGTCCCAATAAAAGAAAAAACTTGAAAAACCTTGGCATATATGCAAAACTCCTTTCACCTAAACCAAAGAAGAAAAAGATGAAAATTAAATATAAAATTTCTGGGTTGATCATAAAGATCAAGTTTTGGTGACAAAATGTGAAAGAAAGACATGAAAACTTACCAGCTCAATTTCATTAGTCCTTAGAGAAGACAGCGGTGTTGCAAAATGTAGGCCATTAGTAGATAATGAACTACAAAATTTACTAATTAAGCTTCCAGAAACTTCCATTCTTTATTCCCTCAACTGAATCTATCAATGCATTGTTCCCTACTCACATAATGGATTACAATTTGACCCCTAATCCTGACTACACGAGATCGTTTTCAGGAAAAAACAAAAAGGCCGATTCTTGGACTGGCTAATTATCTTTCGTTTGATGAACTATAAAAAGAAAAAAAAAAAGAAAGAAAGAAAAAAGCGGCCGACCTTTGTACGCAGCTCCGATGATGGGGCTAATGTGTTGGGGGTATGAATTCTGGGTTGTCCACAAAACAAGGGAAGAAAAGAAATGATGGGTTTTTTGTGGGGTTTGGTTTGGAAGATGAAGAGGTGTGGAGACTCCGGAATCCGGTTAAAAAGACAGAGGAGTAGTGATGGCGGCAGAGGGGTGGCGCCGGGAGGAGTGAAGTGATGGAAACGGAGAAGAGAAAGTTTCAAATTTCAATAATAAAATGCCGGGCAAATTATATTATATTATGGGTTGGGAGTAGAAGAAAAAAAATAAGAAATAAAAAGTTATCCAAATAAAATTTTGCTTCTTTACCTTTTGATTTTTTTTTTCTTTTATTATTTTGAACTTTTTAATAGTTTACAAAGTTAATGACACGGAATCTTCTGTCTAAAATTTTGTGTGTCTTATTCTGTCCTAATTAAAAATTTACGCACTAGAGTTCACTAATCTCTTGGTTAGGATATAATAATTGTAACGTAATTTTAATGATATTTATGCATTTAGCACTACTTCTTTAGACAGAATAAAACTAGATAAATATTTGATAGATGATCTGAACTCCAAGTTAATAGCACTATTGATATTCCACTCATATATTCATGCTTCTGCTTTATTTTTTTTTTTATCATCATCTTTTATTGTTATTTCTTAAAATTAGTTTGTAATATTTTCCATTGCAGTTATAAGACCATTTCTCTTTTATTGTTATTTCTTAAAATTAGTTTGTAATATTTCCATTGCAGTTATAAGACCATTTCTCTTTTATTGTTATTTCTTAAAATTAATTTGTAATATTTTCCATTGCAGTTATAAGACCATTTCTTGAGGATAAATCTATTGGAACTGACTTCATTCTTCAGCCTCTTTTTTTATTTTTTGGATTAAATTTATTAGAATTGAATTTTTTGACCGCCAAACTTCAAACTACTTAATGATATTTAGCCAAATTACAAAATTCTTCAGAAGTTTGTATAAGGATTAGCTTTTCCTTTGTTCTGTTAACATTAGTTACTGATACGGTGAATTATGGTTGAAAAACGAGAAAGTATTTGATGATTAATAACTCATCGGTGGTTAAGTCACAACACTTTTAATGGTTAATAACCATTAAGTCATCTGGTGGTTAAGTAGCAATGCTGGAATACTTTTTCAGCATGTGGACGTAGGACAACTAAAGGATGGGATATTGACCGCACTAAGAACACAATAATTAACTTAAAAGAGAATATTATTATGAATTTCCTCAATCAAAGAGTGAGAAAAAAAAGTAAGAAATAATTTCCACAAGTACTTTTCTAAGCTATATACAGCACTTTGTACTTGCTTTGAGCAATGTTCTGCTGCTGGTTAGATTACATGTTTGTTAAGGCTGTGTCTTTGATGGATAATGTTGACTGACATAGTTCCCCTATAGAAAAGCCCTCCTCAACTTTTTCGAAAAACAGCATCCCTGGTTGAAGTATTATATGCTGCAATTCTGCTAAATAAAATCTGGCCAGCAACTTGGCAGTTTGACTGAGCTACTCAATAATTCTCATGCAAAGAATAGCTATCCTGAGGCAAAACTTGAAACTAATGTTGTTCTCCTCGATCAACACTTCTAAACGAAGTTAAAGGTGTAGGATTTCACTACCTTAAACCACTGAAAAAACCGTTTGGTTCCGTTTATGTCATAATCGGAGCATCTGAAAGTATAGATGTGGTCAAACGGCTACTTCTTGCTCACTACTCCCACGGTTAAGCTGTTGAAAACATTAGGAGGTATTGCATTATTTGAACTGCAGTTCAGCTTGGGTGAAGAGATGGAAGGAGGACCTTCAAGCGTAGAACGAGGAGAATGACGGGAAGTGGATCCAGAATCTGAGACTTTAGAACAAGTTTGCTGGAATTCACTGGAGCAATAGATAAGCTCTAGTGTTACTAACAAATATTGTCAAGAAGACTATCTTCAAATTGGATACTTTTGTGAACTATCTTCAGGCTTTTCAGCATTTACCCAGTCAAAAGAAGGTGAAGCAAAAGGAAAATAACTAACCTGTTGTACGGTGTTTCCCTCTTCTTAGTATTTATGTTTGGCAGAAATGACAGCAAATCCTTCTTACGCTTCGTGCAGTCTCTTGGACTTTGTTGTTTATCCTGGCAAAACCATCAATTAGAAAGTAGCCAAGTATAGAACTGCTGAAGAAAACGTGTCCACATACAAAAAGCATGAAAGCTTTATTACTTGCAAATTAGAATGATGACTCTACATCCTAACTATATGAAATGTTGAGAGATCGTGTCAAAATTTCTACAAGTATCAGAAGAGGTCAAGACATACAGATAATGTCACAGCAGATAAATCCTGCGAGCAACTTGCAACATCGTTATTGCACGAATTTCTTAAGAAAGGATGCTCAAGTAGCATAGCAGCTGATGGCCGATCTGCAGGTCTTCGACGAAAACACCGTTGAAGGAAATCCTTCCCTTCTGGAGACAACGTATCTGGTATAGGCGGTGATCTGTTCAAAACATTGAACATAGCTTGCACCTAGTGTCAAGCAAAACAATATGAGCAGTCAGAAATGCCATTTTGGAACAATCAGATGCTGAAAGGAGATCAATGCTAAATTATTTTATCAATTTTCCTAAATTAATTAGTATTTAGGTTTAAGCCTACTTTTTTTCTCATATAAATTATTTTAACTACAATGGCTAAGAATCGGGTGACTTTCGTCTATGAATTGCATATAGCAACTAAAGTTAAAAACATATTTCCATATCTCACAAACATTGTTATCTAAGTCATTACCTAATTGTAAAAATCCAAGAAGTACACAGTTTTCTCCCTGGATTCAATTCAGTATATGAAGAAAGAAAATTTCTCCAGCTACATGAAAGGAATAGACATAGCAAATTCATAAGCCTACCCCAGTAAAATCATTCCAGGGAGGTTTTCCTGTTAGCATCTCAATTACAGTACATCCCAAGCTCCAAATATCAACTCCAAAGGCAAGCTCTGAAGTTGTATCTTTTCGCATAGCAGCCTGCAAGACCTACAATACAGAAGAAGAAATTGAGTTTAAGAAGTTACAATCAGCTCACAAGGTGTTGATCACTAATTAGCAACTGTTGCACCGAAATAATACCTCTGGAGCCATCCAATGTGGACTGCCTTTCAGAGAAAGATCAGTGGCATGCCCTGTAAGCTGAAAAGGCAATAATCTGCTATTAGAGCAAAAAGAGAAAAATGCGAGCAGAAAAAAAGGATTCTTGACAGTAAAATACACAGAGGGAAAGATAAGCACTAAAAATCCAGCAAACAAGAATCAAATCATAACCTAGATCTTCACCTAAAATGCGAAACCATACATGGAGTTCAAAACTATTAAATAACATCAAGGTGATATTAAAAATTGAGGAGCTCACATGTTTGGCCAACCCAAAGTCTGCAAGCTTGACAACACCATTTGCATCTACAAGCAGATTCGCCCCTTTAATGTCCCTATGTAGGACAACAAAAAACCATCAACACTAAAGTAAAATATTAATCAATACCCAATTAGGCCATTCTAAAACTATGTTATTTCTCCTAACAATTCAAGGATTAAAATTCCCAGTAATTGCACAATATAGTTGGCTTGTCGAGATGTAAAAACTAAAGTGCACATCTTTTCAAAGACATCATACAGTCAACAGCAAAAACACAACCCGGCATCAAACTCAACCATTCTTATCAAGCATCAAGTTACCTATGGATTGTCTTCTTGCTGTGCAAAAAAGCCAACCCTGAGACAATATGCCGAGTAAAACTGCGAACTACACTCTCTGTCATAGCTCCAAAATGCTCACGAACAAACTTATTAATTGATCCTGGATGAACATACTCCAAATATATGCAAAAGCGATCTTCAATCTACTCAGAAATAGGATTTCACAAGTCAATATGCTTCTTGTTCTACAAGGCAAAACATGACTAAGTAAATTAGCATAGAACAATGAGTTACTTACAGTTTCACTGCCATAGTATTGTACGATATTTGGATGCTTTAACTGACGAAGAACTTTGATTTCCTGAATGAGAGAAAGAAGGTGGAAAATTTAGTTTTTGCTGATAAAGGATTCTAAACTAAAAGCAAGCCATAAATATATGCCTAAGTTAAACATATCTTTTTCTTCTACTGTCCGTTACAGCACTTTACGTTCCATTCAATTAACTAAGAGGATGTCAGTCATTAGCTATGCAGGACTAATTATGCAGCTTAGGAAAATTCTATATCTTGAAAACCTTATGTTACTGCCGAGAAGCTTAAGTTTATGCAAACACCACACTGGTTGGCATTCTTCTAAATTTATTGCAACTGAACAAAGGGAATTAAAAGACAGAAAAATAGAAAACAGAATGTGGAAAAACAGAAAGAAAGGAAACACAGAGAATATGATCGATAGCTTGAAATATTACATCAAAAATCTACATAAATGCCTAGAAATAAAAAAGAATTAAAAATTCTAACATTGATACAAAATATTTTGGTTAACTGCCCAATTGGAAAATAGAGTCAAACAATCTCAACGAGAGACACCCTTAGATGTCCTGTTCCTCATCAAATGCATGTAAAGTGATTATGAAAAAGTTGATAATATCACATATATAACAGCCTAAAACATTAACCACCTGCTCCAACTGCAATATGCATTCCATAGCTTTAGAATCATCTGGAATAAGATCAACCTCTTTCACTGCACACAGAGCTCCAGTTTTACTGCAAGAAGGAAAATCATAAGCAACTTTCCTATATCAGCAAAAGTGGAAAAAAAATATCAGAATGCCAACATACCGGTTTGTTGCAACATAAACACTTCCATAAGTACCACGTCCTATGAGTTTTCCTTTTGTCCATTGGCCCTTAACTGGTGATACATCTGATTTATCCATATGCTGATGGGTGATTGATGACTGTACTGGCCATGAAACTACTGGTGGAAGAGGCAACGGGTGCACATTGGCACTATTACCTTCAAGCCATGCCTCTTGGTGAGATTTCTGATAAGAATGCAATGTAGCACCTGTATGTTTCCTAGTGTTCATGCATGAATTTTGTGCTTTTGGGCTTTGAAGTGGTGAGTGATCAGGGCTACATATAATTCTTGTGGATAACCCATCCTGAGGTGAACCATCTAAACCCAATGAAGCTTGAATGGAGTAATGAAAAGGATCCACTGTACTGAATCTTCGTGGGCTAAGAGCAGGACTTGAAAAACCACTGCTTGGAGCACTCCTTGCAGGGCCACTAATCCTAAAGTTAAATCCAATTCCTTCAACAAGAAGCTCGTTAGAAAATCCCCGGCGACGATAAGTTGGGGATTTAGATGATCTCCGGGCAACATCATCGCTGCTACTCCTTCGATTTCTTTGAAAGGTACTGCTGCAATTTTAACATGGAAAATAAATTTACAATTAGATTCAAAGTTTTATGTATAAAAGGAGGTTAGCACATGTTTTGCTTGCATATATCGAATACACGGACAAACGGACAACTACAAAGTAAACTTTGCACATATTTAGCCATATAACAACAAACGCCAAATTATATACCCTTGCCACAATTGCAAGAACTTAGAGAAAGATCCAAGTTTTGGAACTTGAAAGCCTGAAGAACATATGCAGAGATGACAAATTGAGGGGATTTTTAAGTTGTCACTTTCTATTTTCCCAATTCCAAATTAGCAAAATTAACTCGTGTTTGCAAAAGCCAATATCAGAGACCAACACCATCGCAGAAAGCAATCAGTTCCCCAAAAAGATTCACACTACACAATTTCTTGATCAATCAAAATGCTAAAAGATATTAACTTGATAAAAAAAAAAAGTAATAGGGATTTGTACCTTGCAATTGCAGAGCTAGAGGGATGATCCGTTTCCCCTTTGCTTGACCCTTCTTTTGGCAATGGCAAATTATCACTACAGTTGTTATTTTTCTGAAGAGGAGACGATTCTGGAAGCGGAAATGGCTGCGGAAGTGGCTGTGGAACGGCTGATTTTGACCAGTGATGGGGCGACCTGGACCCAGAACCCTCGTCAGGGGAGGCCGGCAAGGACTTAACTGGCCGCAAACCAAGATCATCATCTCCAGCATGCCTTAACTTACGCTGCCTAATCAGCTTTTTTTTTGAATTTAGAGGAGAATCACAAGGGGAAGTTGCAGGCGATGATGCAGGAGAGGAAGGTGAAAATGCAGACCGTAAAGGAGGCATCTCATTTGGGTTATTAAGAAAAGGAATAGTTGTTATATTTATTGCTTAAATTATTGGAAAAATAACACAGTCTTCATTGGATGAAACAAACTCGTACTAGTACCAGAACTAAAGACTCAAGAGAGCTAGACTAGTATAGCAGTGAAGATGGACAAAATTTTGGGAGTGATGCTGAATTGCAGCGCTGAGCTTCCAAGAAATCTCAAATGGTCATGGCTATGAGCATTTTGATTCAGCACGCACTCCACGACACCCGGCCTAGTATATCGTTTGTCAATTCTCCGAGTTGAATATTATTCATTTCTACATTTGTTTCGAGAATCCCATTTCCATGCAATCAAAGATTGATATGTGGCCTGTGGCCATCGGAATTGGAGTTAAAAACACGTTTTTAAAGTAAAAATCTCTCAATAGTTTGTCCGTTTCAAATTGTCTACAACTTTTTAGAGTCAGACAAAGACATCAAAGTCTAATAATAATATGCGTTTACAAACACAGTTTAAAGGGATTAAAGTGTGTGTATAGAAATGAAAAATTTAGTGGAGTTTTCTTAATATTATTATGCATGGCTAATTGTAATTCTAAATTTTTCTAACATGGTATGCAAAAAGTCTTACGAAAGATTAACAAATTCCACAGTCTCCCTCTTACGTTTGTACAAAGTCAATCCTCAAAAACGGAAGAAACACATTTAGATATAGTAGTAGTACGAGTATATGTATATCGTGTTACTCCGATTCTGAAATTGGATAGTTATGTAGACGGGGTCAAGAGTTGACAAATTCGCCGAGTGTGAACTGGAATGCTCTAAAAACGTACTTAGGAAATTACTTAATTTGATGTGCTGTGGCTGTGCTATTGTGCTGTGCTGGTGTTGCTAATGTTTGTTGTCTTGAAGGGAAACTGAAGACTGAAGAGGACAGTTGACACAGCCACAGCCCACAGGCATATTTGTCTTGGTCTTTTGGATTCATACCAAACTATATTAAGCACTGACGTTTATCATGGGTTGGGACAGCAACTTTTTGGTCCTTTATGTATCATCATTCATCCATAAGCACTGATGCGATGGCTTATGTTTGCTTAAAGCTGGGCTGGGTGTGGGTGGGGGTGGGGGTGTTGGTGAATACCGCGTCCTTTTGCACTTTCATTTTTCATCGTTTTCTTGGTTACTTTTTTTACGTCTTTGTCTGACTCTCTTGCAAGATTTCATCTATACGAACGTTAGAAATTGTTTCATCAAAATATTCGAAGTTATCTTATTTATCGATGCTATTACAAATCAAATTTTATGTTGTTATACTAATCCTATCTATACTGTAAGTCGAGAATTTTGTTAGTCTTTCCGGACAAATTGTTTGAACACTAAGGAAAACCTTTATAATCGAGGAGATTTTTTCGTTAGAGTTTCTGTTCAACCCTCATGTGTCATTCTTTTATATTTTATAAGATTTTTAGATGTTTACTATCACATATCTCTTAAAATTTATTGATCATTTAAAAAAAATATTTAACTAACTAAAACTATAAATGTCAA
Organism: Ophiorrhiza pumila; assembly: GCA_016586305.1. NCBI lineage: Eukaryota > Viridiplantae > Streptophyta > Magnoliopsida > Gentianales > Rubiaceae > Ophiorrhiza > Ophiorrhiza pumila. Next base: position 2,935,421 of record BLIW01000010.1, on the reverse strand, counting down.
TCTGTTATAAAATGTTACCGAAAATGGTACAAGAAAGGTGGAACAAGAGATATGATGCCGGGAGTATTTAACTTTGAGCTGTTCCAAAATGTTATTCTCTATTTTGATCCAATTTCAACGAATTGGAAAGAGAATTTACTTTGAGCAATCCCCCACTCTTATTCTCTTGAATTTCAACGAATTGGAAAGAAATGCCACATTAGTTTTACATGTATTCTAGATTATTGATGCATGGAAGGAGCTTCATCAAGTGTACCAATACAATCCATTTAAATTAATTTATTTTTAATTAATGATCCAATCCAAATTATCCAATAAAAAAAAGTATAATACAATTGATTGTAAAATAGGGGATCAAGAACTGCTTAAAATCCAACCAGACTAACCCACCAATAGTCCTTCTAAAACCAGTTTGTACTGTAGCCCATGAGAACTTTAAGCCTGCCTTCGTGGGTTTATTTATTGGGTTTTGGCCCTTATATTAACCCAATTTCAACTTGAGAATAGTGCCATAAAACTAGCCCACTACTTGACCATTAAACGCATCTGCATCACTACATTTAACAAGTTCAGGGCTAGCAGTTTTGGATGAAGATTAGTAATGAATAATGATGAATGCATAATCGAACAACTCACTAAGGACACAATCAAATAACTTGGCCCCAGCTTGATTTCAGATTAAATTGTTGTACTTTTTTTTTCTTAATCAAAAGCGATATTTTTAATATAAACACTCAATTATACCGCCAATTAGACGAAATTCATTGCATTGTTTATAAGAATAATCCGTTACAAGTAATAAATGGCTTAAAGTCATAAACCACAACGAGGCATAAACTACACTCACGCAACGGAAATATAACTAATAACAAAATAGGTATTCTATTAAGCTAGTTTTATCCTCCACTAAAATTAAAATAGATTTTCTTGCCTAAATTGTTGTAATTGAATCTTCAGCAAAGGGTTTTATTTTTTTATAATTAAAATTTTATTAACTTATCCTATTATATTAATCTCTTCTAAGAGATGGGACCAATTGCATTAATAAATTGGGAAAAAAGAATTGCATGATCAAATTTGATATTTATTTAAATTTAATTCAGATAATCATTTAATATATTTTACAAAAAAAAAAAATATTCAGAGTTTTTAACCCAAAATCTACGCCAAAGTTATACAAACAAAAATCATAAGTGATAAGAGTAATCTCGGCATTTACTAGATTGAAACGTTTGCCAAACTTTTTTCTCCATTTTAGCTTTATGGGATAGCAATAATTGATGGGTTTTGTTTCCTTCAATTCCGCAATTGGATGGTTGCACACTTTTTGTCTTCTCGCAATTTTGCAAGATTGAAAGACAATAAAGATAGACATTGACAAAAGGAAAGAAGAATAAGTAAGCAAAATGATTTTGGTGTGGTGGTCATTTACCGGGTCAATGTTGCTGGTTTTGATATTTGGTTAAAACAAATTAATAATGTTGCATTCATTTGGTGATAAACCATCCTCTAAGCCATCTATTACCATCAACATCATAGATGGCTAAAGGCCTAAAACAAACTACATCAAAGTTTTGTGATATCCATTTCAACAATTCTTCTAATCTTTTGCACTTTTTAGTTTGGGTACTATCATTTTATTAAAACTAACTAGTCTTTGGTTCGTATTCCAAAATCGAAATGAACAAGTAACCACTAGATCGTAATTTAAAGTCAAAATGGTAATGGAAATAAAATGATAAACCTCAATGTCACTATAGGTTTATATCATTAATTCCTATCCTCTTTAGTTGAGATTGAGAAGTTTAGATTGATTAATTGAGTAATCAAATTTGATAGTTAAATTAATGGATAATAATAAATAAGTAATTTAAAATTTATCAAAGTAATGGAATAATATTCATAGTGTTTAACCAAGCAATGTTTATAATTTTGAAATTAATAAAACTTATAATATGGAATTGTTTATCTTTTATCAAATAGCTAGTAATTATTGTAATAGAGGCATACAAAAATGTCTCTCTTTCAACAATGACGGTTATAGAAAGTAGAGTTTCCACGAAGGAAGGAGAAGGTAACATTATATAGTTTAATATCAGAAATTATATTTTAATTACAAGGTGAGGAATAAAATAATAAGAATAATTTACAAGTGTACATACAAAATTACAAATTTCAACCAGAATTATGTAATTGAATTGAAAAATGTTTGTTGAAATCCTTAAGCAACATTCGATGCATGCATTACAAGCCCTCATTATTACGTAAATGACTTGTTTGTTATAATGTTGCCAATGACAAGTACCCAACTAATTAAAATTTTATCAAACACATTGCAAAACGTGATTTTATTTATATATGTTAGATGGGATTTCGTAAGATTTTTAATTTAGATCACTAGAATGATCATATGGGCACTTGTCAAGTGAAGTCTTGACAAACATCATTTTCCAGATTTCTTGTTTACTTTGGAGTCTGGACTATGGGAGGTTGTTCTGTAAAAAGAGACAAAAATTCTATCTTAACTAGACTTTTACAGCAGGGAACTTAAACATAACTTTTCAAAAGAGAAACGATGATGCAAAGTTTGGACTTGTTCTTCTTCAGCTTGGAGTTTTTGCCTTTTGGGGGGGCGTTTATTACTATATTTACTGCCACCATTTATGGGGGGAGACAAGAATAAAATGAATTAACAAAACAGAAAGGAGTAAATGAGTAACTTGTGGAAGACCTGAATTTAATCATACATGCAAAAAGATATTCTTGGACTTGGACTTGGACTGTATTTAATTCTTTGGAATTAAAAGCTTTATATATAATTGGTAAACACTTTGCATCTTCTCCATTCCCCGTTTCGTTTTATAGATACGTGTAATGTGTAACTTGATTATATCGTATTGAGTGATTAATAAAATATAAAATATAAGTATTAAAAAAACATTACATATATTCATAGGATTAGATATTGGATGACTAGCATTGAATATAATATAAGATATTGGATTAGATTAAACTCTTTTATATTATTTTGCTATTCCATATTTAGTAATAAGTATGCTCGAAACTTGTGGATTATTCCGATCTGGCTTATCAAAAAGTTATTAGATCAAACATGTGAATTAAACTTGTGGGATATGAACTCTTAGACCAAAGAATTTTAAACATTAAGATCCAAAGACAAGATTAAGTAACTCAAGAATGATTTGTGTAGTCTAATACCAAATCTTGGATACCTCATGAGGATGTCACTAGTAGAACCTGGATTTTAAATACGAAACGTATATGTTTACATAGTCACAGCTTCTAGCGGTAGGGGGCCTAGGGGGCACCATCACAAGTGTTGAAACTTGAAACCAAATCACAAGTGTTGAAACTTGAAACCAAATCACCATTTAGTATTTACAAACACAAGATGCCAACACATGTTGTTTTTTTGTTCAATTAATAAGGCGAAATTAAGGTTGTATTATTAATTTGCTTCTTCAATCCTCGATCCATTTGTAGAAATTGTTTGAACTGATTAATCTTCCATGGAACATCCATCACTTTTGTCAAGTGTACTAATATTAAATTAATAATATCTTAAGCAAAAGTCTAAGAGCCTTTTTCACCAACTCGGCTAAATTAAATTCCCTTATTCATATGGTAAAAAACTATCACAACTTAATCACGTGTGAAGCCTTAATTAAGAAGTGAGAATTTAGGGCTGTATGGAAAACGACATTTAAATTAAAACTATTTTTTGCAAACGCTTTGTGACTTGTGAGTATCACTTTTTTACCATATTAATAAATCAATATCCATCATTTTTCTGATTATATTTTCTCCATTTCAACTGTTTTTTTAATATATTATTATAATTATTATTATGTTAAGTTGATTTGTTGCAGCCATTGAGAATATTTAACACCTTCCTATGGCTAGGCACCAGCTATGAAACTATGCACTTTCATTAGGTATTTCTTTTTCATTTAATATCATTAACAACATATTTAAATTAATTTGTTTTATTTAATAATGTGATTCAATTAAAACAATACAATAAGAATCAACACACAAATTTTAAAAATAGAAAATTTAAAACCCTCAAAATAAATGTCCAAACTAATTAACAACCATAACTAAATCTTTAGTCACCATGCAAAATTGGCTATATGTTTTATAATTTATCATATTGTTCCATTTTCAACACTAATTAACCCAAGTTAATAGATATTTACAAAAACTCTTGCAAGACAGTCTCATATGAGACGTGATATGTAGATTATAATTTATACGGTAATATGTTAATTTTTTTTTATACATTATACGTTAATATTTGATACTTTATATGCTAATACGCTAATTTTTTTATACTTTATAGTTAATGTAAACTTTATACACAAGTTTCGTATATGAGACGATCTCACTCTAGAATAACCCATAGATATTTTAGAAATTTTCCTTAATTAAAAACTTATTATTATTATTATTATTTAAAATTCCTTTTGGTTCTCAAAGATGATAAAAGTAATAGATAGTGGGGCATTTATTTTTTCCCCAACTCTTTTCAAACTTCGGTTGAATTTCTGTATGGCCATTTACCACTGGCCCACAGGCCACTTTCAGTTTCAGCCTCCCTATTTAAACTCCATCAATAGGTTGCTTCATTTTCAGCTGTCCACTACTCATTTCAGCCCAAAATCGGGCTCAACATGGCCGTGACGGACTTCTTCGCCGGCGAGATAGCCACCGAGCTCCTCAAACAACTCATAGCCATATGCAACAAATGCGCCCTTTGCAAGTCCAGCGCCCAAGAACTCATTTACTCCGTTCAAGAACTCCTCCCCATCATTCAAGAAATCAAATACTCCGGCGTCGAACTCCCTCCCACGCGTCAGCGCCAGCTGGATGTTATCTCAGAGAAACTCCGGGACGGACTTGAACTTGCCGGAAAAGTTCTCAAGTCCCCACGTTGGAATGTGTATAAGAATTTACAGTTTGCGAGGAAACTGGAGAAGATTGAGAAGATTATATCGAGGTTTGTGAATGGTCCCATGCAAGCGCACGTGCTTGCTGACGTGCATCGCGTGAGGTTTGATATGGCCGAGAGGTTTGATCGGATTGATGGGTCTACCAGGAAGTTGGAGCAGAGGCTTGGAGCAATAAAGATTGGGGTGGTTGGTGATGAGAAAGGTTGGATTGGGGAGGCTGTGAAGAGAGTTGAGGAGGATGAGGAGAGGTGGGCTGATGGTGGGCTGATGAATTTGAGTGCTGGGATGGAGTTGGGGAAGAGGAAAGTTAAGGAGATGCTGCTGATGGGGAAGGAGAGTTCGAGTGTGGTGGGGATTTTTGGGATTGGTGGGAGTGGAAAGACAACCTTGGCTCGAGAGATTTGCAGAGATGATCAAGTTAGAAGTAAGTTCTTATACAAATGCTTTCATTATTTTTTATGTCTGTGTAGTTCTGAAAATGAAAGTTTCAAGCTTTTTGTTTTGAGGAGTCTGTCTTCATTGTTTTCCTTGATCCCTTTTAGTGCGTGTGTGTGTGTGTTCGTGTTTATAAAACAGAAAGTTTCATGCTTTATGTTTTAAGGAGTCTGTCTTAATAACTTTCTTTGGTCCCTTCTATTTGGGGAATCAGATTAGCTTCCTAGTATACAGTGAAATGTCTTTAGTCTTTACAATGGACAAGTGAGCATAAAACTTTGTGCAATGCTTTATGCTCGAGTTCAAGTTAGCTCGTAAAGGGAAGCTATTAATAAAGTTGCTTTCTTTTTTCTTCCAAGAAAATGCCTAAATAAAAAAACTAGAAAAGGTTCATGACATTGAGCGTGTATTGTTCTGCCAGGCTACTTCAGAGACAGAGTTATCTTCGTCACCGTATCTCAATCTCCAAATGTGGAGCAATTGAGATCGAAAATTTGGGAAATGATATCAGGGAATGTTATTGATGGTTCTGGTGGTGTGATTCCTCAGTGGAATCTAAAACATGACGGACTATTGGCTGCGCAAACGCTAATAGTCCTGGATGATGTTTGGTCACTGTTTGTGCTTGAGCAGCTGATATTTAGAGTTCCTGGCTGCAAAATCCTTGTAGTTTCAAGATTCAAGTTCTCCTCATCAGTTATCAACTGCACATATGAGCTAGAGCTATTAAGGGAAGATGAAGCCATGTACCTATTCTGCCACTATGCTTTCGGACAGAACTCCATTCCTCTTGGAATCAATAAGAATCTGGTCAAACAGGTGAGATTTCAGTTACTGTCACTTGTTTTGTGTTGGCTATTGCTAATGCTGATGGATTGATATAAAAATGTTAGGTTGTTGATGAATGTAGAGGGCTCCCGCTGGCTCTTAAGGTGATTGGAGCTTCTCTGAGAGATCAGCCAGAAATGTTTTGGACTTGTGCCAAAAATAGATTGACGCGATGTCAACCTATTTGTGAGTCCCACGAAGTCCAGTTACTAAAGAGGATGAAAATGAGTATTGATTGCTTGCCAGAGAAAGTCAGAGAGTGTTTCCTGGATTTGGGGTCATTTCCTGAGGATAAGAAAATCCCTCTTGATATTCTTATTAACATGTGGGTGGAACTACATGATATTGATGAGGAGGAGGCCTTTGCTATTCTTGTTGAGCTTTCAAACAAAAATCTCTTGACTCTCGTCAAAGATGCTCGGTATGTGGATCTTTAAATGTCGTACAAATATACAATTTGTTTGTCAGAAGCGGTATTTGTTTGTTGTTTGTTAATCATTCAGTCATACGATGTGATGTTTTCTTTTCGTAAAATACTTATGGAAATGCTTCAACCTTGTTCATCTCTCAGATCAGGAGACATGTATAGCACTAACTATGAAATTTCTGTATCTCAACATGATGTGCTGAGGGACCTAGCCATCCATTTGAGTAATATTGAGGACATCAATAAAAGAAGGCGCTTGGTCATGCCAAGGAGAGAAAAAGGGCTCCCAAAAGAGTGGGAGAGGAATGCAGATAACCCATTCAATGCACAACTCATCTCTGTGTGTACAGGTATATTGAGTTTTCTTATTCATAGCTTGATTTAACTATAGCTACATTGCTGTATAATTTTTTTGGTGGCCTATTGCCATTAGCTGCTACTTCTTTCTTATATGATGGAGTCACCTCTGGTTGGCTCTGAAAAGGCTCAATAGTCTTTTTCCCCCTGAAAGTCTTAAGAGACTTCAGTTGTTGTTGTTGTTCTCCTGAAATTTTCTAGAGACTTAAATTGCCTTTATTTATGGGAAAATGTCACAATGGGGTGCTTTCCTTTTGTGTGTGAAAGAATGATGTTGACCTAATTGCTAATAATCCAATTCCTCAATTCAGGAAAATTGGAAGAGATTGACTGGTTCAACATGGATTTTCCAAAAGCTGAAGTACTCATTTTGAATTTTTCATCAAGCGAATACTTCTTGCCTCCTTTTATTAATAACATGCCAAAGCTTCGAGCACTGATACTCATCAACTATGGAACCTCCAATGCAGTCCTACAGAATCTATCAGTGTTCAGCAATTTGAACAACTTGAGAAGCCTATGGATGGAAAAAGTATCGGTTCCTCACTTGCCCAACAAGATGATACCTCTAGAGAATTTGCGGAAGTTATCTATAGTCCTTTCTGATATCAATAATAACCTGGATGAATCACTTACGGACATGCCCCATCTCTTCCCACGGCTCTCGGAGTTCACAATGGATCATTGTATCAATTTTTCTAAGCTACCTTCATCCATATGCAGGATGGAGTCACTCCTAAGCCTGAGTATCACTAACTGTGATACCTTACAGGAACTCCCACAAGATTTGGGAAAACTAAGCTCTCTACAGATTTTAAGGATCTATGCTTGTCCAAATCTAAAAATACTTCCCTTTGGAATTGGTCATCTTATTAACTTAAAGTACCTAGACATTTCTCAGTGTGTTAATTTGGGATGCCTTCCAGAGGAAATTATAAACTGCAAAAGTTTGGAGAAGATTGATATGCGAGAATGCCCGCTGATTAGAACTTTGCCAGTGTCAGTTGCATCACTGCAATCTTTGCAGCGTGTGATTTGCGATGAAGAGGTGTCATGGGTGTGGAAGGATTTGGAGAAGATTGTCTCAGGTCTGTGTGTTCAAGTTGCCGAGGAATGCTTTAATCTGGACTTTCTAGCTGAATGACCGCACTATGAGTAAATCACTTACTCACTCACTCCTCTTAGTGGTCAAAATTGGGATGGGAAAGATAAAAAGAGCTAAAGGGAGTCAAGTCTTTGTGCACTTGACCTCCTGCATTTTGTAGTTGGGAATCCATACAATGTTTAAGGATACGATGATTATGTCTCGTAGATTCAGGTAATAAGCCTCATGAGAATGAATGTATGACAATGTAAATACGATATTAGGAACTTAATACAAGGTCAGTTCAATCCTTCCTATATAGTGATATATGGTCATTGATGGAGATCTTTGAAGTTGACTCATAAAAAAAAAACATGGACAATATTCGAGTCTTTGTATTGCATTTTACTTCCTTGATTTGTACGGATTAGTCCAAAAATATCTACCAAATCCGACGGAAGGAAACAGGCGAAAGTGATATTTATGGTTCCAAATTCTTGCTCATTAAATCTCTAATGCCTGGAAAAGAAAACTACTCTTTGAAGTGATGGTCTTTGATATACCGACCCCAGACACTGATTGTTTTGTTGAACAATTCAGAGAATCAGCACGGAAAGATAGAAACGCGTGGACCCTTTGCTGTGCGGTTGCTACCATACCATTATTTTCAGCCGACTCACAATCGTTCATAATTCCCATTTAATTGATCACGAATGGTGAGATAGTTGACCCTATTTAGTGAAATAAACGCACACCTTAATAGTTGTCCCCGTATATATCACAAGGACAGCTATCTCACTGGCTGCTAAGAGCACAACACTCAGTTTTTGGATCATATGTTGATGATGATAAATGAACCAATGTTTAGAAATCACTTTCAAGTTTCAAGCCAGTGGTGTACATGAAATGATGAAATAAACAAAACCAAGAAAGCTATGGTTCACTTAAATATCCTAGTCAAATATGTCGAATCATGCATGTTTTGACTCAGTGAAAAATAATGGGGTCTAAACATGCCAAATCCCTTCTATGTGCAAGGAGGATTTTTGGTTTGCTATATTCAACACTGACTGCTAACCAATTTCCTTTCACATAAACCTAAAAATTGAAAAGAAAGCTGCCTAAATCTACATTTGAAGGATTAGCAAGTACTAATGTACAAAGCATAGTACAAAGCATCTTCAGAGAAATCTGGTTGGGATATACTCATTTATTCGAAGAGGATAATTGTAGAACTCCTCATTTCTGCTATCGCCATTTCTCTTGTGGAAAGGTACAAACCAAGGTATGCCTCTTTCGTCGCCTGAATGCCTCGCTTCGAGAGTGTTATCTAGGAGCGTTGCAACTATCATCGCCACAGTAGGAGGCGAAGAGAATATCGTATTTAGTATGTTGTTGAACTGCATATACCAGAAATAAATGCAAACTAGTCACTCTAACAAGCAATGATCATCAGCAGTATCTATTATGTATGGAAAAAATATGGCAGATAAACTAGTCACTCCAACAAAAGGAAGATTAACCAATGAAGTAAACCAAAGAGCCAAGATCATTCTTACCCATCCACCACCAGTTTTAACAGGTCCATGGCCAGCTATATCAGTGTTTGTGACAAAGTACTGCGGTATCGATATTCCCAGGAACAATGAGATGCCTATTATGTAGATGTTGCGCAAGGAGTTTGGGTTTGCAAATTGAATGAATGATATGCCAGTGGCAGCTGTTGAAAATAAGTGCAATCATAAAATTCACTCCAGAAAAGGACATTCAAGAAGTAAAAAAGTTTGCGACAGTGCTACTCACCAACAACAGCATAAAGCACACAATATATTGCAGCGAAAATTGGCAAAGGAATTGATGCAAAAAAAGCCCCAAACTTTCCTGAGATAGGATTTTTTACATCACAAAAATGCTGCAAACATAAAGCACAGCTTTGTCCTAAAAGAATGATAAAGCAGAAGCTCATGAGGGTAAATCAAACCAAATATTGAGAAGAATATCATGAACGCAGTTGATATCTCCACAACTCTTCTGCTCCCAACACGAGTAAGCCCCAGAAGACCAACATTTTCTCTGCATTTATTCAAGATAAAAGATCAATCCAATTGTAGAGAGATTTGAGAGAAATCTACTACTCTAGAGTCCACCACCCCAGATGGAAACTTTGCAGCAAAACTCCTTTAACCCCACAACCACCCAGGTAAGCTTATCTAACTTGGAAAAAATAAAGGGAACTTAAACCATACATCTCTGCTACATGATTAAATGACACCAGCATAGGCTAAAAAGAACCCAACATACCCTGCATCTGAAGCTTCAACGATGCCTATTGAACATTAGAAGAGTACTAATGATGCGTAAAGCATACATACTGACTCTCATAGAAAATGAAACGGATATGCCAACTCATACACTAGAAACTGAAATAGAACAAGGTTTAAAAAGCAGAATACATTAAAAAAGAAGGAATTCCTTACACAGATGCAGTAGAGCCAACCAAAGAACCAAAGATGCCATCAAGTAGTTGGCCTATGCCCTGCAAAGAGGAAAACAACACAATGCAAGTGCTATTTTATTAAAATTACCAACTTGGACACCAAAAGTTTAAGAGAAGATAATAAGAGGAGGACACGAGCAAAGATCAACTTAAACATTTCTTTTTGTGAGATTTTGACCTGCAAACCGATGCTTCGGCTCACAACATGTGCAGGAGGGGGTGTAGCACCTGCAAGTCTGGCTGCTGCATAAAATGCTCCAGTTGACTGCACTACAAAGTTCAACTTCAATCCGAAAGGCAATAATTAAAGAAACACATTCTTCATTTAACCAATTGTGTCAAATACCTCTGCGGAAGAAACAATTGCAGCCCCGATCATTCCAAAGACATGGCTTGCTCTGAATATAGGGGTACCCCAATGAAAAGGGTATGGAATCTTGATCCTATTTTGAAAATACACCACAATCAAATCAAATGAAACCATGACTGGAACAAAGAACCGTGCATTTAATAGCATACCATGGAGCAGATGACATCAGGAAAGATCGGTCTGTACGGCAACTCGTCTTCGTCTGCTGCCGAACATTGTTGTAGGCACCAGCTGCAGTAAGAATAGCAGCAAAAGCCCAAACAAACCCAACACACATGAGCAAAGCAAACCTCTCAAGTATCGGACGGGTGACTGAATGGATGCGTTGCAGGTACTGGAGTAAAAACGGTAAAATTAGAGATCCTTCCAGCTTATGATATGTCATTTTAACAAGTCCAATCAATAATACTTACTTGTTGGCTGATAATCAGCAAAATTAACGTGGGCAACCCTATCTCCACACAGTTGCCAAGCTATAAAAAACACAAAAGCACATAAGAGAGAACCCAACAGGAAGTGAATAGAATGAAGAGTATTGGAAGGACAAATACCTGTGGGAAGCCCCTTGCAAACAAACCTAGACCGACCACACAGATTATGGGCACCAAAGCAACAGGACTGAAATGCCTACAACATAGAAGAGTGTATTAAGTTTTTCCCCATGCATGCCTACAGTTGGAAGAGAGAAGAGAAGCAGAAGAACGAGCAAATACAAACAAGCAAGAAAAGAGAGAATAACTTGATAGAGAAGTCTGGGTTTATTCACCTTGTAAGACTTCCCCATGCCTTGCCATATCCAGTAATAATATTCACAAATGATGACACAATCAGTGATCCTTGCACAGCTCTAATAGTGTGGGTAAATCTCTACAAGCAACAAATTTAGAGAAGTGAAAAAGGATGCTGAGTCTAACCTTAATGAACATATGCAGTAACAACGACTCATTGACCCTATACCTAGTAATACAAAACTTCGGTACCAGAGATTAAATTGGCAACTAAAGTAAATCAAGGAGATTGAGAAAGCACCAACTCATTTCCACAAAACAAAATAAATATAAAACTTGCCAAACAGATTACCAATTTTAAGAACGTTAAGCATAGTTTTATCAACAAAATCACAAGCATTTGATTACTATTTTCCAAGCCAGAATTTTCTTTGGTCATGATTACACTTGGTTCACCGATTAATTAAGCCATCGATCATGCATCAAATATAGGAAACCTAGGTCAGATACAAGCTAAACCTATTATTTTTTCCCGAATGTACCAGTATATACACTTGAAAATGAAATAGCATACCTCGTGCTCATTGTTAAAGTCACTGTCATTGAAATCATTGATGGCCAACAGTACAGATATTACATAGGCAAAAGATGGACCGATTACAGTAGGAAGTCTTGTACCAAACAAAGTTTGCAAAAGTGTATTGATCCCGGACATGAAAAGCATAGACTGAATGACCCGCGCTTTGTCACCCTGTTCACACGATCAATGGAATTCAGGACAGTTCTTATTCAAGTTATGAACTTTATACATGCATTCTAAGTTAACAAGAGTGAGAAGATGAGCAAGCTTACAGGGCCTCCACCCATTCGAGGCACCAGCACGGTAGCAATCATAACTGTAGTTCCAAGCATAACAATGTAGTGCTGAAAAGCCAATAGGACAGTTTGGGCTGCAAGATATGAATACTAGTGTGTTAAAAAGAAATCCCCACAACTAAAATGCACATGAACTAGGGAAAACGAAGTAGTTCTAATCAGAGTGCAGAAACCAGGAACAGAAAAAGGAATTAGAGAATCCAAATGTAATTCTTCCCTGAGAATTGAAAAACATGGGAACCAAAGCCACGATTTTTATTCACTATGTTCCTCAGAGTATCTCAAAACCAAGACAAAGGGCAAAAATTTTCACTTTGTTACTAAAAGCTCCATATTCTAGTCTGAGGCTCTCAACACCAATTCTCAAATCAAAATAGCACCGCAAAAATCTTTACGCCGAAAGAGTTGCATGTTCGAAATGAAGCAAAATCACAAAGTTTAAATCTTTTTCTTCCACTTTTAACTAACCCTTTTCATATATAGTAATATGTACTATAACAGTTAGTACTAACAAAATGAGTCATGGGAAAGACTAAAAAACAGAGAAGCAAAACAACTTACGCCAAGAAGGGTTGGAATGGATGCAGTAGTGAAGCTGAAGAAGTTGTTCTGCAGGAGGAAAAGCAGGGCCTCTGGCAGCACCAAGAGGTGGTGCTGGTCCCGGAGGTGGCGGTGGCTGGTGGTTGTGGTTGTGGTTTCCCGTTTCCACCATCTTTTTTCTTTTTTCTTTCCTTTACTGAGCTTCTACTCTATCAAGACTGAAACTTTTACACTTCAAAACTACTCAAAGTCGTTCAAACTCTCCCCTTTTAGTTTAACACACTTCTTCTCTTCTTTTTTTCCAACAATCACAAACGGCACCGACACCACCACGGTTCAGAAGTAAACTCTTCAACACAAAATGATAACAACAGTATTGTACTAGTAAATTCAGCAGTGTGAAATGAATTGGAGTACTTCACAATTACAAGGAGGACTTTAATCCCACTTTACCATGTTAGTGTCAGCGGGATTCTTTCTTTTTATTACTAGTACTACCACTAGTATAGTATTTCAAATTTGGAACTTTCTTGTTGAAAATTTAAGAAGGGGCTTTAAATATTTAGATCAGATCAGCACAGTAGTAATAGAATTAAGTAAATTTCTGACACACCATGAATGAGACTCTGAGAGAGAGTTAAGAACAGAATGGAGAATGGGATGAGGAAATCGGTGTTTGAGTTTTGTGGAGTACTCCAATGTCCTACTTGGGATTACGCTAAGGTTTGTCCATTTCGAGGAACATAGTGCATGGGCAGTAAGAAGTAAGGGACGCGTGGGTCCACGAACTTCGAGATTGAATTTTCACAAACACCATTCTAAATCATTTGTATAACGTTTTTGCCATAGGTTCCTTTTTTTCTCTCTTTTTCCCCATTTTGCCGTTGAGATTTTCTTTTTCTTGGAACGTTTCTGGAAAGTGTCTCGATATTCCAGATTAACTTCTCAGCTTCACTATTAGTGTGTGTTTTATTTTATGGAAGTTAGTTAATTCAGGAGTTGAAGAAGTCAAGTAGACTGATTTGAGCTGAGAAATCAAATGGACTAACAAAAAGATTAACATTCATAACTTTCAATGAATTTTCACAGTAATGTCTGCCATTAATATAAACAACGACATCAATCCTGTCAAATTCATAATCTTATCCATAGCCCACCTTTGAATAAGGCCTCCATTCATCTCTAACTAAAGTTTCTCCAGCCCCCACCACCAAGGTCACCTCACACCGCCATTCCACAGAAAAAGCAAGAAAAATAAAAACAAAAAGTCGTCCAGGCTTTGAGTCTGAGCTTTCATTCTTATATACTGTTGTGTTGATTCTTTAATTTATGGCAATGGCATCGAATGGTAATTCTGCAATGAATAGAGTTGCAACGTTGGCAATACAGAATCCAAGAAGAAAGCCAGAGCCAGAGTCGATGCATTTTGCTTACCGTTTAAAGATTTAAAACTTCGCGCCAGCACGTGAAGGCAGCGTGGCATGTGGGCTTATCATGCTGCCATTGACACGATGGGCTTCCTTCCGCAATGACACTGCACTTTCCTTTCTACCAACAATGACTGAAGGCTGCCGCTAGTGGTGAAGTTCTACTAATTTCCAGACTCTGACGGACAGATTTGAATCACCAATAACAATTTCTCTGCTTTCATCTTAATTTTCTTCTTCAACAAGATGATTAAAAGACGTGTATGGTTAATAATGCCATCGGAATGTTGCTTTGACAACATTGGAAAACCGTTGATACAATATCAATGACAAATAAACAGAGGGCCGAAAGGACGCATACTAAGGATACCATAATCTCTATCCAATATTGTCTAATATTTTAAATTGCCTAATTTACTAAAAAGATTAAAAATATAAATATTATTAAAATTAATTAACCAAGAAATGAGACATAATTTTAATTTAAAATAGAATAATACATAATAATTTTGAAAATAATATTCCATCTCCATATGAAGAGGGGGTGCCAATGATTTGAAGTGGTCTCAAGTATTAAGGAATCATAGAATGATTGCGGCTTTCACAAAGCTAATTACACTCTTTATGATCAAAACAGAGATTCATTCGATAGAGAACAGGAATGAAGATATCACCAGCTTATGCAAATCAAACATATAGTGGTTAGTGTATTGTAAGATACAACATGCAATGAACAAACAAGGCAGTGAGCGTCAGCCTTCATCAAGAAGCAACAGGATTAACCACACTACCTATAAACTGCACCACCCCAGTCATGTCTTCTCTTATGATGAAAAGGAATGGGTGATCAGCAACGAAGTCTACTTTATCAAAAACTTGCAGAGACCGGAACATTACCACGGCAGCAGTTGCAGCAGCGGCTTCTGTACCTTCTTCATTAACCTCAATAAAAGATTTGTGGAAAATATTGGAAACATAAAGGTTCTGACCAACAGGGGAGTCTACCATTTCAGTGAGCCCTCCATCAGTAAAAGGTAACAACAGCCCCATATCCTTTAGAGTCTTAGAAGCTTCAAATCCAAACGAAATCTTAAATTTAGGGATGAGAAACTCAGTTACTTGTAATTTCGTATGTGGTAAATGACGCTCTAAGAATCCAGGTTGAGAACTGACTTTATCTACCAAAGCTGGTAGCCCATTCTTGGCCTCTGGGAGAAAGAAGTACATGGAGAAGCGACGCTTATCCTCACCTTGTTTATAGGGAAGGCACAACACTTTGAAGTCATCATAGACACTTATGTATTGTTTCTTGTTGCTGGTCATGAAGGGAGCTTTAATTGTGCTGCCATTTAGGAGGTGGAAGTCGTGATCCTCTGTCTTTGATGCATCAAACTTCTCATCCCAGGCTCCTTTAAAATATATAGCATTTGCAAAAACCAGCCTTGCTGTACTATCGATGGCACCGGGAGGAAGAATCTCTTTGATGAGGCCATTTGTTCCTTTTTCAGCCCATGCATTCACTTCGTTGGTAACCTCAACAGGCTTCAACAAAAACCAACAGCAAATACCAGAGTTATTAGCATATGCCTTAAAATGATAACTTGAACATCAACTGCTATGACCATCAAATCTCAGGTTCCATGAGCAGCGAGCATGGAAACCACTCAAGTCCCAACGAAAGATTGACACAACAAAATAACTTCTAGTTCAGTAAATGATTACAGCAATTCATAAAGAAGTTTATACATGTAGCTAGACTGCAACTACCCTAATCCTATTAGGAATACAATTACCAAATTCAATCCTGCTAAAAATATAATTCTTAATTCAGATTACTTTAATAAGACAGCAAGCTAGGAACTTTCAAAGATCCACACATAAAAAACGCTGATTAGAATTGAAAAGCAATTTCAGATCCGCAAAAGAGGATCTGAACGGTTGGAGGAAAATTTGATAATAACACAGACACATTCGCATTGCAATAACCGGTCAGATAATATCAAAGTAGTATCCCGAAGAGCAGACCTATTGATCATATACAAATATTGAAATAATATAATGACGTGAAAATCATCGTTCAGAAGCAGCAGTATAGTAACCAACTTACTATACTCGTTCCTTAACCATTAATAATTCGGACAAAATGTTAGACATCAAAACAAAATGTGTGCTTCATTTCACAGAACTTAAGCAAAATGAATGGCTAAGCAATGGACTAAAGGATTGCAGAGCATGGAACTCATAAAGGTGTAGTCTTTTTGCAATTCCAACTCAATGGCACTTTCAATATCAGAAAACTTCTCAAAGCAAAATGGAATCTTTTTTTTCCCCTTTTAACTCTCACATCCACAAACCGAATCTTGTAATGGTCCTAAAATCTCTAGCTTCTCACAATCAATCCCACACGGAATTCGGAATCCTACTCCCTACTAGTGAGTAGTTTCAGTTAAAACTAAGGGGAAAAAAATTATACAAAAGCTCATCGTAACTCGGGAAAAAGATCAGAAAACATAAATAAACTCGAAAAAACCCAAGACAGCATTTGATCAGATTACTTAAAAGACGAAAAAGCTCAAAACTATTGAGTACCTTGTTCTGAAAATCAACTTGACTGGAAGCGGCCTTATAAGCATCATCCACAACCTTCTTGAAAGAGGGCTTGAAAGACAGAGACTGATCAACCCAGACGCCGTTAGCAAAGGACAAGAGTGGCCCACCGGAGGGGCTGCCGTCGGTAAATATAAGGGCGATGAGCTGAGAAGACAGAGAGTTGAGGTCATCAGTAGACTTAGAGTTGAGGAAAGAGAGAAGCTGGTCTTGGGTTGGGCCTTTGGAACCGGCAGCAATCAGGGCCAATACAACGTGAAGCGACAGCGGCGAGAACACGGAATTGGCTTCCTTGGCCTCCGCTGAGATAACTTGCTTTGCCAGCGTCAATGAGACGTCGTTTTGGTTGCTGATTGATTCTCGGAGATCCATTTTCTTCTTGGGCTGCCGCAATAGAGAGAGACGACGGAATGAGTAGAGACGAAGTAAGCTGTGAAGGAGTGTGAAATGCTTTGCTAAAAATGGTAGGGATCGCCAATCGCGGCGCGACGCGGCACAGTTAATTAATTATAAAGGTCAATGAAGTGGCCTCTTTATAGCGATTGTATTGTAAATTAGTAACTACGTCGGCGGTGGGCTAAGGCCTAAGGGGCTTTCATTTAGAATCACAAAAAGTCAAATTGATATGGGAAAGGAGTCTTATTGGGTTCTCAGTTGTGGGCTTCCAAAATTTTTCCCAAGATTATTTTTTCAATTGCATCAAATTTGTGGAGGTATGCAAAGATACATCTTCGGTAACGTTTTTGTATAACACTTCCAGTAATATTTTTTACATTATGCAATCATTTATTTTTTAGAATTTTTGTAACACTTTTCATAACTTCTCAAAAGAGATTGGGATTGCACAATTAGTCAATGTTAGAGGGAAAGAAATTCTTGTGTTAATACGTTGGTAAGAAAAGTTTAAATATGAAGTTTGAAATAACGTTACTATTATGAGAAGAAGCCTTTCTTTTATGTGGATGTGATAGGAATTGTAAAAATGTGGAATTGTACTAATATAATAGTGATTTCGCCCTCCAACTTACCAAAAAAGAGTTTTGTCTCATATGAATCAAATTCATATATGAAATAGAAGTTAATCACGATTTCAACGCACAATAAAAGCGATTTCAATGGTAAATAATTGCCCGTTTTATATATGAACAGAATTCATAGGTGAATTTGTCCAAAAAAAAATAGCAATTGTTTGACAAATTTAATAATTACAATAATAAAAAGTAGTTAAAATAAGTAAATTGGGCCTATTCTTTTGGATCAACTTCAATATCAAACATCATGTCATTTTTCCAGTTAGGTTCAGCTTCGAATTGTTTTTCAGGGCAAAGAATAAAATGCTTTTCTGGGCCGTCCTACGTTGTTATGTCCAATATGAGGAATCCAGAATCTATGGAGAATCTACGTTGTTACTCTGGGTGGCTGCAGCCTGCAGGTCCAATAAAGCTTCGTTCCACTCTTGTACAATCGAAGACGAGCAACTGTAAATGCACAGTATTTTAACTGTTTATCTACAAAACGAATAGTCATTACCAGTACATTGACAATGGCAGTTAATATAAAAACTTGTGTAACATCTGCGCATTTTGTTGACTTACAAAGTGCGAGTACGTAAGGCCTGGCTTTAAATTCTTTGGTAAAACGAAATGCAATGCATGCATTCAAGCATACATATGCAAACATCACAGTTTTGTTTTGCCTCCTAACCATTTGTCCAATCATGAATCATGCATATTAAACAAAGTTCTCATGCCCAACAACAGCAACCGTGACTTAACCTGCAGGTTATTTTGTGCTGTTAAAAATTTCTCTCTTGAAGTTGAAATTTATGCAAAGTTGCAAACTTGACTATTTCTGGATGCCTACTCCTACATCATGATACAATAACAACAAGAAGTTAAATTTCTTGTCTTGTTGTTTTAGTCTTTTTATGTATTCAAAACTTGTAATAATCTGATCTAGCCCACTTTTTTGAAGTGGTATTTACCGAGATCAGATCCTCAATTCAAGATTATCTATGTCATCTTCTGTTCAATGTCCAAAATGACATAGTTTAACTAAAATTATAGATTAAAAGTATAAATATTACTACAATCAATTTACAATTATTAGACACTAACAAAAAATATATGTGAAACCTATCTACCGCAATGAGAACTTGTACCTCATTGATTTATTCATTATTTTGAATAGAGTAATGATATATAGAGTGAAAAATTAGAGTGAAAACGTAAAGTAATTGACGGCAGTTATAAAAATACAAACTTATCCATTATCCATTAGGGTTCACTCATCATTTGGTTAGGGTATTAATTTTTAGTCACTTTACGTTTTCATTCTAATTTTTCACAAGATGAATGTATAAGGTTTATTCTCACAAGAAACAAAAAGGGACAAAAAATTTACACACCCTCTTATTGTATCCAAAGTATGACTAGCTAAACGGCCTGATTTTTCTCATTAATGTTCTGAATCAAGAATTTTTCTGCTTATCTTAGGGAGTTAACTTTAGCCCTTTCCTTTGCACTTCTAATCATTGCTGTACTTGTGTGTCTTATTACTCGTCTAGTTTTGATTATCCTCGTCTCGTCTGCAGTTTCTGCTCATACACTCAATCTAACAAACCACTGTGTTATTGGGCATTAATGGTTATTTGATGCTTTGGATTCACATGTCAACTAAGACAAAATCAAAGAAAATGGCTGAGCTAATCAGTGGTAATAAATAAGTATAATGTGACAAAATCAAAGAAAATGGTTGAGCTAATCAGTGGTAATAAATAAGTATAATGTGACCATGAGAACCTTGACCAAGAAAAGAAAACCCAAAGGAAATTTGAAGTACAAGAAGAATAATCAGTTTTAAATTTCAATGAATATTTAGTATTTCAGCATGATCCAAGTGCAACATGCCAAGACGATGTTTTCAACCTTGATTTATATCTTTCAACAACCAACCCTTCCTGATGTTTTATTTTGTGTAGTACTTTTGGCTGTTTCAGTCTTCAGGTTAAGGAAATTAAACAGCGCCTGCAACTGCAAGCATTCCCTTTTCGTGTTTCATTCTTGTTTTAGTCAGAGAAGGGAAGATTAACAGAAGCATTCGTCTATGGACTACTGTCTGGAAAGCTCATAAAATATGCACCAGTCCCAGTGGCATGTTATGATTAAGATTTGGTTGACTCTAAGCAACTGCAGGGTACATAGCAAAAATGAAAAAGAATCCATGGTTGAAGATGAAAATAGTATATTTCAATTAGCAAAAACAAGTATCTTTGCACTATAATATTGTCTCAAACGGCTCTTAGACGGCCAAGGTTTGATCATCTTGAACATTTCTGATTGGCAGACAATTAATATTTGCATGTCATACTTCTATCCTATTCTGTTTCGTACACTGTTGTGTCACCTTTGGATTACTTGATTGCTTTTCAAAGAGTGGAATGCTATCAAAATATCAAGAATCCATGTTCGACAACTGTTTTGAACATGAATCAACAACAACAATTAGTCTTTATTCAGTGTCTAGAATCGGATACGTACATAGATCATATTTCGTTATCGTATCCTACTTATTATATATTATAGCTTTTATACGATTTTTAATATAACTCATATTATTTGATTGACAAAATTTTTATCTCAGATTGCACGCTAGTCTCATTCTTTTCAGAGTTTGGACAAGTTGCTATGAGTAGGTGGAGTTAATATGTCCATGAACAATTATTCGAAAAAGTTATAAAAACACCAACTGTTTAAAGTTTAAACCTCTTCTAAAAAAGGTTTCTCTATCGCCTTTTTCTAGTGATAGTGATGAGAGTATCTTAAAGAATTCTGTCATCTAATAAATGGAGTTTTCAGCTCAATGCTTTTCCAAATTAGTTCACATGAAACTCCAAAAAAGTGTAAGATTTAAATTTAAGTTGAAATATTCATTTTAGCAAAACAACTTTAAAAGAGTGAGCCTCGTCTATGCCTTATAGAGAAGGTATCTGATTCTGTATTTCTGTGTATATGTTTTAGAAGTACTTTCCAAAGATAAGAACAGAATAGTACAATTGTTTTTTAATGTTTAATCTTTTGGCATGCAGGACGTTAAAACAAAAGCTTCGGGCGAGTACTCATGCCAGTAAAAGATCAATATAATAAGCTTCCAAACGTCACGACAGCACGCCTTAAAATGGAACTGTAATAATATTAATTGTTGTAATTCATCGTCCGCCTGCCTATGAGTCTATGACTGACCATTGTTGGGACTAACATTACTCTTAGATGATGCATAACAAGCGGCCCAGTAATTGAATCTTTGAATACCGATTCAAAGTCGACATTGTGTGCGCAACTCAACAGTACTGATCAATTTAATTTATACAAGCCAGTGGCAGCAAAACTCCAGGCCATAATCTCTCGCCAAAGGCTGAAAATCAGATGGTTGTCGTGGTTGTCACAAAAGAAATCTCTCCATATTTAGCTGCCAAGAAAAAGGATGCATGCGTAGAACTAGTTATTGATGAAAATATCATCTCCATCACCGTTTGTTTTCTTGTGAGCCATGCATATGAGGAGGGATTGCAAGAAAACAGCATCAACAATTATTTCTTGGAACAAAAAAACCAAATTTGTCACCAGGGTCTAAATCAATTGGCCTCATCAATTGTTGTGATGGGAATAAAAAAATATCATCTTTATCTATCAATGAAGTCAGCAATAGACTGTCCATCCCCCCGCCTCAATGAAGTTTGATATCAGATTATCTTTTCAATATGATCCTGTTCAAATCAATATGATTTAATTAAAACTATGAATTAAAAGTATAAATATCACTAAAATCACTTTATAATTATTAGATTCTATCCAAAAAAAAGTGAATCTAGAACGTAAGTTTAATCTAATACAGAATAAAACATGATAATTTTGGATAGAAGAACACATCTTAAAGTTTTAGTCGGAAAACCCCATCATTTTTGTTTACCTTATGTGCTAGTACTACAATACATCCTCATATGGATTTTTGTCTTGGAGTATGAATGAATTTTTATTGCATAACTTATCAATCCATTAAGTGATGATAAAAGTTCATGAATACACAATTATTAGTCTTAAAAAAATAAAATTGAACCCCTTATAATTGTTGATCTACTTGACCTTAATAATCATGGGCAATATTCAGTTTTTCGTGCAACCAACTCGGTCTATGGGCATATGTGAATAGGCTAATGTCAACTAATAAAGTCAAAAGAAGCACGACAGTTTTGTTTAATAAAACGTCATAATGTACAATTCATCGAGATACAGTCAGAAGAAACAAAAACGAACCCACTACTTCACTAAAGTTTTTTTCAAATGCATAGATGCCGATTGATTCCTTTTTCGTTTTCTTGTCATATGTTTGAAGTTCATGGACTCGTATAACTGCATGCCGCTATATAAATAAACCCACCAAATGTTCATTCCTTCAACCTTCAATTGACTTTTCAGAAGCCGGCCATTTCCAATAACTACTTGCATGCCCTGAGCCTGAGGCTTCTTCTTCTGTCAAAGAAACTCTCATCAAAATGGTACGCTTGCTCTTGTTTAATTAAGGCTGAGATCAATTTTCCTATGCATTACAATTAGCTGACAATATTAGAGTCATGATATATTATCATGCATGTTGTGATATATAAGAAGCATCAAAATGTCTAATGTGCAAGTTATTTTCAGGGGATTTTCATGGATGGCAAAAGTACGCAACCGAAAAAAGGAGCAAAACTTGGAGGAAGAAGAGCTTCGTTATTTGTTTACGGTAAATTCCCAGCTTCTATATACGTATTTCTTGGATTCATGATGTCTTTTCTAGGATGTTTGACATTTCTAAGACGATTATATTAATTATAATCCATGCAGCCATGGCGGCACTGGAGAATATGGCATTTATTTCTAATGCTGTGAGCTTAATCACTTACTTCTATGGTTACATGAACTTCAACTTGGCAAAAGCAGCTACTACACTCACAAACTTCATGGGGTTTGTCTTTTTATTGTCATTATTTGGAGGATTTATTTCTGACACTTACTTATCAAGATTCAAGACTTCCATTCTCTTTGGATGCTTAGAAGCTGTGGTATGCAAAGACTCCTTCTTTTGCACCAATTTTATACATGATTTATCATAAGTCTAATGTCTATGGAAATTTTCGTTCCTTGCATCTCTTTTATGGTTTTCCTTTTTGCATAAAAAGATTAAAACTACTGGTAAATTCCTCCAATGCTATTGTGAAGAGTATCATATATATATATATATATATATAAATAATAAACGAATGATAACACAGAGTGAATAATGTGGATCAATTGTTTATAAATACATGTCAGTAATTGGTCCATTAAGAAACATATATTTACCACTAATTGGTATACATCATTCACTCTATGATTTCACTAAATTTTTTCACTCTGCATATTATTACTCATAATAAACTGCGACTTGCCACTTCAACCATAAGCAGATCCCTTAGAACTCATTTCAGAAAATTAATTATTGTCACTAACAAGAACTCATTTTATAACTAAAGAATAGCATTGTTTTGTCATGCGAGTTGGATTAGTTATAATTTAAACAATAACGTGAAGAAGGTTAATTAATCCCATTGACTTGCAATAAATAATTGTTCCACATGATCCTTTAATCATGTAGCACAACTACCTCCTCCCTAGTCCACTCTCTCTCCCACCAAACACAAAATGAAGATCATCTGTGAAAAAGAAAAAAAGTGTAGAAGAAGAATTGATGTTGCAATAAAAGAATCATCACAGGCTAGCTAACTGGCTAAGAATCAGCTGTTGCCGGCCATTTTGGACTGCATACTTAAAAACTTCTCCATTTTTCCCAGCAAGAAGACAATTTCAAACTTGTATTATAATCTACTTTTCATAGCTTTTATGGAGCATGGATGGACTACTTCTAAAATCAAGAAACTCTTGCCTCCATATATAAACGACATTCGTAAAATGTTATACTGGCCTCTTTATGAGGCAAGAGTTAATTTTTCGGGTTTAAATTTATGGCATGATGAGGTTTCACTGAGCATTTATAGTTTTCCATTTTCAGGGTTTTGCTGTCTTAACAGTGCAAGCTCATTTCCCACAAATGAGGCCTGTTCCCTGCAAGGACATAGCCACACTTGAACCGAATCAATGTCAAGAAGCAAATGGCAACCAAGTGGCATTATTATTTGCAGGTCTTTATCTTGTAGCATTTGGCAACAGTGGTGTGAAAGCAGCCTTGCCATCTTTGGGAGCTGATCAATTTGATGAAAGGGATCCCAGGGAAGCGCCTAAACTTGCAAGTTACTTCAACTGGTTGTTATTTGCCATAACTATTGGAGCTATGATTGGGGTCACATTCTTAGTCTGGATCAGTTCAAATCAGGGATGGGATTGGTCCTTCGGTGTTTGTACTATTGCTGTCATTATGGGACTACTATTCCTATGCATGGGAAGATCAATCTACCGGAATAACGTCCCAAAAGGAAGCGCATTTGTTCGTATTGCACAGGTAATGCAATGTAATGTGTAAAAAGAACTGCATATCAATAGCATTCGCAAGAATAGTTGACATAATGTTAAGACTACTTTTCCATTCAGGTTTTCGTTGCTGCTATTAGAAATCGAAATCTTGCACTACCGGAATTGACAGATGAGTTGCATGAAATCCGTGACAGAGAAACTAGAAAAGACATCGAGATTCTGCAGAGAACCGATCAGTTCAAGTATGTAAACAACTTTCAAAGTCCCATGTTCTTGTATTTAAAGCTTTTCATTTCTGTATTACTAACCAAAATCCACAAAACCCTACAGATGTTTGGATAAGGCAGCAATTGTTAGGAGTACAGAAGATTCAACTACGTCCATTGTTGCTGATGGACTCTGGAGAATGTGTACAGTCACACAAGTTGAAGAAACAAAGATTCTACTTCGGATGCTCCCCATTATATTAAGCACTGTCTTCATGAACACATGTTTGGCTCAGCTTCAAACTTTCTCTATCCAGCAAGGGACAACAATGGACAGAAACATCAGAGGCTTTGAAGTGCCAGCAGCCTCAATTCCTTTCATTCCCCTGTTTTGCATGTGCATACTGATCCCAATATACGAGCACATATTTATCCCAATAGCTCGGAAGTTCACAGGAATCCCAACTGGGATACGCCAACTGCAACGAGTTGGGATCGGACTCGTGCTATCTGCAATATCAATGGCAATAGCTGGAACCGTCGAAACCCGCAGGAAATCTGTTGCTATTAAGCACAACATGGTCGACTCAATCGCCCCTTTGCCTATGAGTGTGTTCTGGCTGGGCATCCATTATGCTATATTCGGAATGGCTGACATGTTTACATTGGTGGGACTGCTGGATTTCTTCTATGCAGAGAGCTCATCAGGCATGAAGTCCCTGGGCACAGCCATTTCGTGGTGTTCACTCGCATTTGGGTACTTCACAAGTTCAGTCGTAGTGAATGTGGTGAACAAGGTGAGCGGTGGGTGGCTGGGCAGTAACAATCTGAACAGAGACAAGTTGAACTACTTCTATTGGTTACTATCAGGTTTAAGTGTAATCAACTTTGGAGTTTATTTGATGTGTGCATCATGGTACAAGTACAAAAATGTAGAAATGAAGCAAGTAGATGCTGATTCTAAGGGAGATATTGAGGAAAAAGTGTAAGTAGGCAGTGGTTAATTGGAACTCTACAGTCTAGAGATGTAGTCTTATGGTTTGTCATAATTGTAACCGTGCGTACACACTATACATCCTTTAGTCAATAAGTTCTGGAATAATTACCAGAAAATAATTAGTTCATAAGTATCTTGGACTAGGAAGATGCCAGAAATAAAACTGCATTCAGAGGGAACCAAAGAATGAGTAGAGAATTTAGTCTCAACTAAATAAATGGCAGGAAAAGAACAACCCTCTTCGTTTCAAGATGCTCAGTAGAGAAAATTGGGACAATTGGACCGAAATACGAGTGCATGATATTCAATGTTAAAGATAATAACCCATCAGTCTAATGAAATCCAATAAAACGAAAGGAAAAATTAAACATGTCCCGGCAAATGATGTAATAAATTATAATTCATGTAATAGTTGTTTCAAATGAATTCTTAAAAAAAATAATACAAGAGAAGCAACCTACCTGCTTTGTTACTCTTGGGATCACTGTACTATGCAAATTGTTGAGGCGAAATTGTACATTGTTACTAGTTGAAGTTATAAAGGGCGTATACATATATGTCTAAATGGTAGGGATGAATATATATGTGCCAAATAGAGGTTATTCACTATTTTTGAACTCAAAAGAATTCCGGAATGCCATTTACATATATGCCAATTACATATGTAGACACGCCTTTCATATTGACTGCTACTACTTTTAAGATCTAATATACAACACAATGCCTAATGCTAGAGCGTTCTTCCACCAAGAAAAAAAAAATTCTGCATTTTCAGCAAGCCTTTTTTTTAGTATCACTTTACAAAAATACATTTAAGTCCATTTCTACAGATCCCATATAGAGATTGAACTGAATATATATCGGAAGAGAGACCCTTGTGAAGTCAAATTGTGATTGTTGAATGCCAAAGTTAAAAAAGAGCAGAAATCCATTTTCCCTACCATTTCACATCCAAGGTGAGAGCCTCTTGAGGTACAAGGATGGATGAGAATTTCGTGAAGGAAACATTTGACAACAGATTACTCCAAGCCTGCGAGTCTACTTCAATAAACGGTCTGATCTTCTTAATAGTTAAGGGCTTCAAAACCTCTCCCTCAAGTCTGCCCACGACTTCAAACCATACACGTACAACAGTAGGCTTAGTTCGCCAGTCAGCTACCGTACTCCAATAAGTATCGTTACCACGAATATCTCTTTCCAACTCCAGTTGGAAGCGAAATACGGACGATGCTGTAATTTTTACTTTCACAGAACCTGAGCTTCCATTTTGATTGGTTTTGTGACCAAGAAAAGCCTGCAGAACCCTTTCTAGCAAAGCTATCCTTGTGCTGAGGAAGCTGATAGGAGAACCACGGTCCCACATTTGATACATACGCCTGTTGTAACACTTGTCAGGCATCAACTCAACTGTTTTATTTGACGAGAAAACAGTTTCAATGACTGCCTGAGGGCTTCTAGTTCTGTAAGCAGTCACTGTAGCAGAACCTACAACCCGTATCGGAGGCCATGCCATGCATAATGTAGGCCAGAAATAACCAAGGTCACTTCTCTCCAATCTACTAAAAGCACTTCCATTCACCTTTTCTCTAAAATCTGTGGAATGAAAGAGTGAAACTTCTTCGGCACCTTTGACTTCTAAAGTGATGCCTTCACCGACAAGAATATGTTTCAAATCAGGAAATGACTGGTTGAACTGATGAATACACAAAAGAGATACAAACTGTAAGAAGGGTGTTTAAAGTAACAAAATATTTGGGTACAAATTGTTTAGAATTACATCATGGACAAATGTACTTTATCTACAGGAATAGGAAGAGTACCCAGAACATGGCTCTAGTCACAATAAACACACTTAACCTTTAACTCCAAAAAGGAATATGTGAATTGGCATGACTCCTTTACGTTATGTTCTAAACAAACAGATACAATGACTAGTGTACCACAGAAAGGGAGCCATGAAATTCAAACAGACAATTTATATGAAGCATCAACTATGCAACCAAGTATCAAAGTTCAAAGTGAATAAACACTAACCAAGAATTTTAAAACAAAGGAAAAAAATAATTGGCATCAATCAAAAATCAAGTCTTTTTCTTAGCCACATTTTAGTAACAGCTACAACAACACACACAGACACGAAGTGAGAAAGGCATCAAAAAAGCAGAAAGAACTCACGAGAAATACAGAAATAAAATAAAATATTATACCGGCAAATGGAGTGTGAGCTGATGGTCTCCTACAACACGCAAGTGAAAAGGGCCCTGAATTTTCCAGGAATCAAGCACAGCCTTGGAGCTAAATTCACTAAGCAAAGCTTGAAAATGGGATTCATTTTGGACGCTTTCGAATCTCTCCCACGAGGAAACTTGATCCAACAGCTTGAAAACAAAATCACTTTTACCAAATGGAACCCGGAACTCATACCTCTGTAAATCCCCAAACTTCACTTTGTTGAAATCCCATTTGGAAACGCTGATGTCCTTCAAATCCCACTTCTCCCTCTCTGCTATCTCCTTCAATACGTCCTATTTTTCAAACCACCAGAAAAAACCAAGTTTATTTAGTGAATATAATTTAATCAATTAAGAAAAAAAAGTAAAAGAAATTAAAAAACTATACCTTTAAGAAGGGGGAAGAATCGGGTTGAGAATCGGAAACAACGTCGTCGGAGATGGGGTGGAGGAAGTGAGAGATGTTCAGGGGTCGTAAAGGCAGCCGGGAAGCAGTAGCGAATTGAGTTAATATTGAAGTGAGCAACAATAATGATAGTAATAATGAGAGAGAGTGAGATTGAATTATGGACATTATTAAGGTTTTACGCATGAGATTTGGGGAGGTTGAGGAATATTTAAGAGATAAAGAAACTGGGGTGGGAGGGAAAGGGCCGAGTGGGTGGAGATTGAGTTCGCTTGACACAACGATACTTTGTCCGGGAAGATCTCAGTGAACATTACATTTTTGTACTTTCCAGCAATTAAATTAAAATATTGGCCACTTCACTTTTTTTATTTATATATATATATATTATTATATATATATTGAGGGAAGTTCTGAATTTCTACGGATGAATTAAAATGGGGTAAAGGCGTTTTTTTTTCGTTTTTTTACAAATAAAAAGAATAATCTTTATACTCTGTCCAATATTTATCCGATCCTATTCTGTCTAACGTATAAAATTAAGTACTTTCGTTAAAAGTATTGACTAAATGCATAAATATCATTAAAATTACTTTATAATTATTAGATTAAAATTACTTTATAATTATTAGATCCTAATCAAGGAGATCAGATCCTCTGTCCAATATTTATCATGTCTTATACTTCAAAAGAACGTAATTTCATTAAAATTAGGGACTAAATGCATAAATATCAGTAAAATTACTTTACAGTTATTAAACCCTAACTAGGAGATTAGTGAACGTAATTTTAATTAGGATAGAATAAGATTATAATACAGACAAAATATTACAGAATATCTCATGTCCTAACAAAGAAATTAATAAACCCTACCAAGTATTTTTAATTAGAAGATTAATAAACCCTACCAAGTAATATAAAATATTAGACAGAAGATCCCGTGTCCTTGGTCACGGTGAATACAACTGTGTCCCTAGTGGCGGTGAATACAACTGAAATAGCACTGTTTCGTTTTGTTAGCATCCTTTTTTTTTTTTGTCAAATTTTATCGATGCAGGTGTTCTAGTTCAGTTATAGAATGGATCTCTGTACAATTTATTTCGTTCAATATTCAAAACGAACACTAAAATCAAATAATTTATTCAATGTTCAGCGATAATTCAGCGATAATTACGATATCGAATAAACATAAAACAGGATAATTTTTGATATTGTATAGGGTAAGATCTCAACTATAAGATCTCATCACGTTAGTTGGTACTCGAAGCCCACAAATAATTCAAATTTCCATTTATCCAATTGTAATCTTCAACAGTTTTGTTCTTTGTTATTAAGCACAAAACTTTCAATCATCAACAAGATTTGAACATTTTTTATAAGCAAACTGGTAAGAGTATAAATACTATAAGAAAATTGAATAGTCAAAGAGTTGAATCCAAGAAAGGGTACAACTGAGTTCAACATCATAGCACTCTTGGTTTAACAAAGAGCTATATTTGAACCCCACCAAAAAGAAAATAAAAGAAAAAAAACAGCCACTAATTAGGCAGTCAGAAATATCTAAGGGAAACAAACTGATGGATGAGAATATCCATCTACAAAACATTTTCACAGGTTCAAAACACAGGCATTTGAGCTGATTAAATATTCACAATAGCTCAAACAAAACCCCGTAGGAGAATGAATGATTGACAAAAGATTCAAACGAAGGAACAAGTATCGACATTCAGGCTATGAATGGAATTGCTGGAGGCTGAGAATCTGCAACATCAAGCTTCCAAGTTCCATGCAGGCGAGTCATACAGCAAGTTCTTTTGAACAGATAGATCACGAAAATGCAACAGCATTATTAGTCGAATACGAGTCGTACAGAGTGTCGGATACTTTGGAGGGAGGCCAGTATCGAAAGACTGATCTACCCACAATGTTTTGAATTGGAAGGGGACCCCTGAAAATAATCAAATAAAGATACAAGTCAGGAAATAAGAAGGCTACATACATACATGTAAAATATGGACGATAACAGGAATAATATTCAGAGAAGATAGGTTGTAATGCAACTAGAGATTCATACTTTGAAAGTATTTCACAGAATTTATACAGGGTACGGGCTGAACACGGAGGGAGAGAACAAAAATTTTCCACATCCTAGAAACGGTTCTCTTAGCGAACAATGGCAGAGTTGGACAATTACCAGTTGTGCGAGTCGAAACTGTTGTTGCGATTATCCCCCATGACAAAGACAAACCCCTCCGGAACAAGCTACAGACAACCAAAGCAAAGAACAACATATTACATGACAATGCAACAAAAATCTCAAAGTTGTAAAAATATAACAGTCCTGAAGGCCTGATTAAAGGGCAAAGTTGAGCTTACCACCGGATCCATCTCATAAGCAAGACAAAAATCTCAAAGTTGTAAAAATATAACAGTCCTGAAGGCCTGATTAAAGGGCAAAGTTGAGCTTACCACCGGATCCATCTCATAAGCAAGTGGTTCTAAGATAAATTCCTCATCTTGAACAACACCATTGACCAACAATTTGCCATCATGAACCTATAGTTAGGTGAGCAGTGACAGCAGAATCAGTAAATCAATACCAAACTTCTATGAGGATTACAGAAAGAACCTAAGCGAGAAAAAGAAACCATTACTTCAACATAGTCCCCGGCTTTAGCTACAATTCTCTTTATGAAAACATCACCAGCATTATAACCAAATTCCTGCAAGGCATCATTAAATACACAATTTTAGCCCCTGAATGAACAAAAATTAAATGTCTATTAACACAAAAAAAAAAATGCATCTCATACTTGAAGAATTGGAGGTGCTTTAAATATTACTATATCTGAAACTTCAGGCTTCCTGAAAACATATGACACCTGCAATACACAATTGTACAACAAAAAGAGGATCAGAATTTGAGAAGCATTCCAAAATATAAAGAAAGAAGCAAGCTCTAAACAAACTAACTGCAAAAAAAGGTTGTAGCTAGCCTGCACTACATAGAAGCAGACATAGGACGATAATCTAGTAAACAACCAAACAGAAGCAATCTCAAATAAATATCCGAGTACCAGGAATAGGCGCGCAACTCAGAATTTAGAAAAAGATTTTAAACTTCAATTTCACCTTTTTATGAAATGAACACTTGAATGAAGAAAAACCATAACTTGACTGATTCAGAAAATATAACAAGTCACTCGACAATTACCAATATAACTGTCAAGATTTCATTCCCAATAGAAAAGAAAACTACAAGCTGAGCATTCCTAGAAAGAGAATAACAAAATTAACCAAAAAAGAAATCTTTATCATTGTACTGTAACTTCTCAGCTAAAATGCGGTCGCCCACATCAAAGACAATCACCAATATAACATTCAAGATTTCATTCCAAATAGAAAAGAAAACTACAAACTGAGCATTCCTAGGGAAAGAATACTATAATTAACCAAAAAAATGAAATCTTTATCATTGTATTGTACCTTCTCAGCTAAAATGCGGTCGCCCACATCAAGAGTAGGGTACATAGAGGTGGAGGGAATCGATCTTGGCTCAGCCAAAGATGATCTGAACAATATACTGACGCTCAATGCAGTAAACGCAGCCTTAGCATCATCAGAACACACATTCAACAGTTTTGACAGCCACCCACTTCTGGAAAGCTTCAAATTCTCGGCCATGGCCGCCGATGAAGCCCCAGCGACAGCAGCAACACTACTCCTCTCCACAACAGCCCCCTTTTTCCTACCAAGATTACTATTACTACCCTTATCAGCTCCAGCAGCAGTAGTAGTTCCTCCTTTATCCACTAAAGTAGTCGTCTGCCCAATACTGGGCTGGTTACACGGCAGCCACTTCGACGCTTGTAAGAAGGGGATGATCGTCCCAGGCTTAAGCGGCGAAATCCCAAAAGCACCCGTCAAAGAACAAGATGAGGACGCCGCAGATGAGGAGGAGGTGGCTGCTTTCACTAGGGAAATTAAGCCGACGACCAAAGGGCTCTGAGTTTGTCCTCCGAAGATCTCACCGGCAAGGGTCGAGTACATCGACGACGAAGAAACGCGGCAGGAAGGAGTCTTGGGCTTGGTGGGTTTGGGGCGGGGCAGGAACTCGGAGGAGTAATTGGGGTCGATTTTGAATCGTGAACGGGCGGCCGCGCATTCATGTAAGAAGCGGCAGTTCACGGCTCCCGTAGCGGCCTTAGAGGCCGCTACGGCAGCCAAATTTTGGGCAACATAGCCGGAGTAGGTGACGGTGAATCGGATCGCCATAAATACGAATTGTAAAAGGCTGATTAAGATGTGGAAAATTGCGGGTTCGGTTAGGAACGGTGAGGGCAGCAAGAGCTCTAAAACAATGCAAGAAATGCCATTAAAATCGAAAAGATCAGTAATCAATAGCAAAACGAACAGTTGAATTGGAAAGTTTTTAAGTTACGATTGGGAAAAAGAAAAAAATCCAAGGTTAGTGTTCCAAAACACGATGAATTTGAAGTCAAAATTGGATAGAGTCGGAGTTGACCGGCGGAGAAGAGGCGGGGGAATTTTGGGCTGAGCAATTCCCCTGAGAGAGGGAAGCTCAGGTGAAGCGTGAAGGCGAACAAAACAAAGGGAAAAAAATTGGCAAGACTGCTGCAGGGTTTGAGGTTTATTAATGGGCTGCTTACAGTGGATCACGAAAAATACCCATGTTGTTTGATTTAATTACAACGGTGGGATTTTTATTTATTTTTTTCTTCTCACCTTAATTATGGATTCTTGATTGGTCGTAAGTCGTAACCATTTTATCTTATTTGTTGAGTGCGAAAAGCAAACATGAAATCATTATAAAAGCAATTTATTGTTTTTCCTTCTAATACCTAGTATGATTCCTTTTCAATTGAGATCAAATTTTCTCTAATTCCACTCATCACCTCCGGTTCATTCAATGTTTCAAATTATGTTTTAATTTATAAATAGAAGCCGTATATATTTAATTATAATCCTATTAATAGAATTAGTGAATAATAAAATATAAGTATTCAGAAAATAATCTATTATAATCTTGTTAATAGAATTAGTGAATCATAAAAGACAAGTATTTATGAAATAATCTATTTTTATAAATTGAAACAGATACAATTTATTGGACTCTAATTGGTGTGTCAACTTTGCAATTCTTGTTTAATCACAGGATTCAATTTTATCTACAACTATAATAACCCAATGGATATTTTATTTCATTATATGCATACACTTGTATTTAATACTTATTCTCTAAGGTCACTAATCACTTGATAAAATTTTAGATAAATATGATATCTATTTATAAAATACTTTGGATCTTATATACCATTTAGTGTATTACCCTATATAAATGTGGCACGTGTACTTTTAGATAATACTAAAACTCTATTAAGTAGTTAGTGAACCTTAAGAGATGAGTGTTAAATATAAGTGTCAAAATTTTATAGAGTGATACACAAAAGTGATACAGATGATACATTGTCATTTATAAAACGGAACTGATGATGAAACAGAAGACATTAAGTGTTATAATAATAATAATAATAATAATAATTTTAATCGTTAACTCCATCGTGTTTCAATTTTATTTCCTTCAATGGATATTTTGAAGAAATTGGATTGCATCATTAAAAAATTTCTAGTTCAAAAAACCATTTTGAATTTTTCTTGAAATGCATCATTGATAAGATCGGATGCTCCTTAGATTGAGATTGAGTAGATTTTATCCATAAAACAAAAAAGAAGAAATAAAACCATCCAAAGTCTATTAGTGTAAATAAATGACCATAACGAGGGTACAAGTTTCCCATTAGATTCCAAACCCTTTTTTGACTTTGACTCAGAGTGTGTATGAAGTAATTTGGGTTGCTTCCTGGCAAGTGAGCAAATTTCTGTCTTCCAACTTTTGGAATATTCAAGATCATCTATCATTTTCCTTTTCATTTTCATAGTTTTTTTTTTTTGGGTAAAACTGTAAAAGCAAATGGTCTTTTCAGTTTTAACTCTTTGTTCATAACTGTTATTGTTTACTGTGGCCGGCAGCTGAGGTTGGACTCAAAAACTGTCCCAACCCCCACATCTCCATTCTCTGTCAATTAGTTGGATCAATTTTTTTGGTGGTCAAAAGTAGTTGGGTCAACGTTAGTTTATGTCAAGTTTTATGTCGTTAAATATATTATGGTACATTTACTTTTGTTTTATAAGTAAAGCAAACATTAATTTTGAATATGCATATCACCCGGTCATGTCTGTTTTTATGTGCTGCTTTTGTGAAAATAATTGGTCAAAGATCTCGTTGATGATGCAAAAAAGTTTGAAATCTGGGCACATTGTCCCCCTACTCAATTGTTTGGTTAGTTTTCCTTTATTTTTCTCTCTCTTTTTTTTAATCTTAATATTCATGTTATCCATAGCTTAAAAGTCCAACGTCAAGGGTAGATTCTCGAAATTTGTTTATTGATTATCGATTTTTGAGTACCATTTGGCAAATCACTTCATATAACACATTTTATAAAACGTAACAATTGTTATTCTACATAAAATTAAAATCGTATTGAGTGATTAGTGAATTTTAAGTAATAAATAATTATACGCGTATCAAAATCTCATAAAGTGTCACAAGAATGATGCACTCTTATGCTATCATAATTAAAACTACGTCGTAGGGTTTACTAATCTCTTGGTTAGGGTCTAATAATTGTAAAGTAATTCTAATGATATTTATGCATTTAGTCCATATTTTTAATGAAACTACGTAGTTTAAATGTTAGACATAATAGGACTAGATAAATATTGGACAGAGGATCTGGACTCGCAAGAATGTGAGTTACATATCTTCAATTCTCTTTGCTTAATCGAGTTATTTTTCTTAAAATATAGGTTGAATATAGATATGATTGTGAATGAAAATATATCAGATTGAATTTTTAAAGATCACGATGATGTGAGAAGTCCAATAGGAGTTGAGGAGGAAAAGAAATTTTATTTTGTCAAAAGAAAATAAATTGATAAAAATAATGAAGATGCATAATTTCCACGAATCAGGGGGCTTCTGTTGGGATCATATACGTGACGCAAGCGCATACATCAACCAACGTTGTGTCATTGCTTAAGTCAACGAGTGGACTGGAGGTTTCTTTAAAACATTTTTAATATCGTTTGCTCTTTGCTGGACAAAGCTCAGAAGGCTAGCAGAATCAAACGTGAGACGATGTTGGGCCTAAACTAAACATTGAACTTCATGGGCTACAACAATAACATGAAAAAGAGAACCTGTACTTCTTTAACAATGGTAAAATTGGACCTTAATGTGATTAGAACAAAGTATGAGGCTCAGCCTGCTTCCTCATAAAAACAACACATTCTTTAGCCCAGTTTTAATTTGGTGATTCTAATTAATACAGCATGTAATCATCTGTTGGTTTTGTTGTCGGGAATTGTGAGTTAAATCTTAGGACAAAATGGTATGGTACCTTAAACACTTAACAACCTAAAAAGATTCCAAATTAGTGGGGTACAAAATAGATAATACTATAAATTTTGGTATAAAAGAGAAGTCTTGTTCTTTTCTATTTTAGGAGCATTCCAAGTTAAATCTAATGACTGCTTTCGGCGCCAATTATTTCACTTGTGATTTTATTATTAATTTCATCCATAACAAAAATAGTTTAGTAGTAGAGTGGCATAATAAGTTGAAACACACAGCCAACTTAGTGCCCAGCCATTTTTTATTACATTCCCTATTTTAATTCGTTTCAATTTATAAATATATGCTAAGTGTATGTAACGGTAATGGATATTTTATATCACTATCGTTGTATTTCTTATATTACTTTATAAAATTTTTTAAATCGTTTAGCATATACCTATTTAACATTTATCCATTACGTACAAAATATCTAAAGTTGCCGAAATAGGTCTACTAATTCTTTTATTCTAGTTAGGAAGAAGGATCTTGAACTTAGAAATAGACCCTAGAAGCTAAAAAAGAGTATCATGAGCATTTGCAATAATCGAGTTCATTGATATTCTTGGTATAGTAGATGCTATTACACATACAACCATACTCAATTCAATGGAATTGTTTGATCTTAAAGTGGATCTTCCATAATTTCGCATGTAAAGGGTTATTTCTTAATTTTGTTCTGTCATTAATAACTTAAATTATTTTTAGATAATAGTAGATATATTTAACATTTATCACTAAAAGTTAACAAATCAAAGATATAACAAAAGATCTCGCGTGTACCTAAGTGTATCTATGCCTATCCAACAAACTTCAATCCAATTGGTGACTGTTAACCCAAGTAAAATAGCATTAAAAATTGAAGTCCACAGGTGGAGTGTGGAAATTTGTGTAGGGAGTGGGAGTTTTTAAGGATGATGTTCATGTTCACGCTGGTTGGGTGCCCCTGCCCCCACTCCAATGGCGTGAAGAGGAACTTTGAATTGTTTTTTAGCTTTTGTTGTTTAGAAGGAAAGACACAGCAAAGTCATCGTGATACGAATCAGGCAAACAAAGTTTGAGCCCGGTAATTAATAATTATCGCAATGGTTGAAGAGTACATATGATTAAAGAAAGGCACGCCTCAGAGGCCTCAGTTTTCTCTGACTATTTTTTGCTGCAATTCCACATGTGGGTTCTGTCGGTGTAATCCCCACCCATTTTCAAAATTGCAGTCATTGTTTGCATCGATTCTTAAGAAATAAGAATCATTCCTGGACTCGAGTTGGTCGAGACGAGATACCATATTCAAAATTATCATTTTTTATCATATTTAAAATTAAATTACGTCATACCTTTTGCTCATTTATTAGTTAATATCTAATAATTATAAAGTAAGTTTAGTGTTATTTATACTTTTAATCTCTAATTTTAATTAAACTATATTGTTTTGAACATTGGATATAATAGAATAGAATAATTTTGGAAAGCGAATCCAATTTCAAGTGAGTAGATCCTTTGTCCTATGTCCAAGTTTCAAAACGATATAATTTAATTAAAATTATGGATTAAAAGCATAAATATAACTAAAATTACTTTACAATTATTAGATTCTAACCGATGAATTAGTTTAATTTTGAATTTGATAAGACAGAGATATTCTTGATTATAATATCTCACTCCTTCTTCGTACAACTTTATAAAAAAAAAAATTGATACGTTTACAATCAATTATCTATTTCGTTGAGTAATCATTTTATTAAAAATTTAATTTAATTTTTAAAAAATTATATTCATACAATACATGGAACTGATGGAAGTGGAATACAAGAAGCAAAGCGGTCCCATCCCGTGCAATAATCGTCTCTCCAAATATCTTTGACCGCAAGGATGCTCAAACAGATTCGAAATGGGACCCGGAACCGGAAGGTCCCACTCCCGTATCTCTCTACAGTCAACTCCACCACAAGCTACTCTGTGTACTCCTCGTACACAATCAAAGCTACCACCGCCAATCAAAACTTAAAAACTCAAAAAAAAAAAACCTTCGGTGTTATTGTTTTTCCTTTCCACGCTTTCCATTTAAGGTAACGATCCCTGATGATGATCCATCGAGGTTTGTGCAATGACGACAGACCAACGGTCAAGATCAAACCTTTCCAAACTCTCACAATACTCGCATCTCTTTAAATATCACTCCACTGACCACACTCACTTCAGTGCTTCACTGCATGCTCAGTCTTTGCACAGTCTATATATTCCTCTTCATTTCTCACTCATTTTCACACTAACAAAAGAAAAAAAAATCCAAGCATTCAATGGAGGAACGGCCGGAGACTGAGCTTATATCGATTCCGGCGACCCCACGAGCTTCCACTCCTGAAATACTAACGCCTTCAGGACAGAGGTCTCCTAGGGGACTGACTTCAACAGGGCCAGCTTCAAAGGATGCAAAGTCATGGACTCCTACTTCATTTATATCTCCAAGATTTTTAAGCCCAATTGGGACGCCTATGAAGAGGGTGTTGGTTAATATGAAGGGGTATTTAGAGGAGGTGGGACACTTGACAAAGCTCAACCCACAAGATGCTTGGCTTCCTATTACTGAATCTCGCAATGGGAATTCTCATTATGCTGCTTTTCATAACCTCAATGCTGGTTTTGGATTTCAAGCTTTGGTCTTGCCTGTTGCATTCTCTTTTCTTGGATGGTATGTACTATGTATGAAATATGAAATATGATAAAAACAGTAGCTTTTCTTCCATCTTCACTTATATCTACTTCTTATTTCTTTTAACTTCCATTCCGTGCGCTTGATTCATGCTTATTTTGGGGTTCATTTAACAATTTTTAAAGTTTTGAACTGTTTCTGGAAGTGTATATGCAGTGTAGATGATCAATGGGGGTCAAAGTCCGTTCTTGCTACCTAAAGTTAGCTTCTTTGCATCTTCTGCTATTTGCATTAGTGGCTTTCTAAGTTGGGTTGAAGAAATAATGTTCTTTGTGTTGCTCTAAATTTTTACCCTTTGAAAATCAGGCATGTGTGACAAACTTCTACTATTTTAGGAAAAATTATTGACACATATTTCAACTTTGAATATGAACGGTAGAAATTAATTAGCTTAATACTCCTCTTTGATTAATTTCCACAGTAATAGTGCAGTATTAATTCCTGTTTCCTGCTGTTAACATCCTTGGGATATTTTTACCACCCTTGATTTTTATGTTTTGTCAGGTTATAAGTAATTGCTTTTACTACTTTGGGAATACTTGTGAAATGTAAGATTGCAGTTTATACCTGAGACTTCTCTGTGATGGTTTTGTTTCTTTGTTTTTATTTTCCCGAATTTGGTTGAGTGTGAATATCTTATGGGCTTGTGGGTCTATCAGGTGATCATCTCTTTTTCGTCCTTTGATTTCTTCTGTTACTTTTTCTAATGTTATCATTTGATTTGATTTGAATGGAAGCAAGAGAGATCCTTGAACCGAGTCATATTTTGTTTTTTTTTTAAGGATCTTTCGCTTTTTCATAGAAATGCTGCATTGTCTGGGTCCTCTCATAATTCCTTTTTCACCTTTTTAGAAGGAAAGACAGTTGTCTATGCTTTGTGCTTGATTGGTATGCTTGCTTCCTGGTGCTTTATCTGGCAATTGTATCTTTTTGACACTGGTTTAAGATAACTTTCTCTATTAAATTCATTGCCCAATATTCAAACGTCAATAATACACTTGTATTATGCCAATTACTCATTAGTTAACCTCGACTAATCTCCTTAGTGATCTGTGGATGCTGGTTCCTAGTTCATATTAAAGAATAGAAATGGTTTAGTTGAAGTTTGGGCTCGAATTCAAGAAATAAACATTGCATTGGTTTGAGAATAGATCAGACAGGTTTCTTAATGAACTTCTTAGGATGGTTCTTCAATTCAATTTGTCTTTATTGCAATTTAGTGTTCTCAAATTTACTGAGGATGGATTCCATTTTACAGTTGCTTTGACAATGATTCATGGTAAAAGTTCAGTGACTACTTCTTTTCTTTCTCTGGAAAACATTTAAACCTAAACATACCCCTGAATTCAAATGTACTGGTTTGCACATTCATGGTGGAATCGTAGTGATAAATGGCCAAGATAAATCTTAGAGGTCCCTCTTGTGCTTTTGGTTATTGGTTTAGCATCCACACATTGCACTAAAGGAAAAGGGTTGCATGGTACTTGTTAAGGCTTAATTTAGATTTACTTGATTTTTCTTGGCTCCATAAAGTCAGTAAAACTTCATATCGTTGAGGTAGAAAATGGAAAACAAAGGGGTCATAAACAGAATATTTGAATAGCGTTAATAAACATTTTAGATAAAGGAGATCAATAAATATCGAAAGAGGGGATAAAAGGAAAAGAGAAGGTAAAAAAGAATCAAAGTTGTCATATTTTCTTTTCATGTATAGCCTGTGTTGCTACAAAAGGACACTATCCTTATTCAAAAATTCTTTGGATAATTTGTGATTTCTATTTTTTAATTCTTGCAACCCTCTGCAGGAGTTGGGGCATTATTTCCTTGACAGTAGCATTCTTCTGGCAACTGTACACTCTGTGGATTCTGGTTCAGCTACATGAAGCAGTTCCTGGAAAGAGATACAACAGATACGTGGAACTTGCACAAGCAGCATTTGGTGAGATTACTTCTGATACGTAAAATTATGGCAGTCAAGCATCTCATGGTCACTTCTACTATACCACAAAAGCACAATAATATTCTGACTTGTTCTCAAGAATTGCTCTTACTTGTTCAATGTTGCACATTCAAGGAAACTGGGATTTGATCAAATTCAAGAATTTCGGAACAGTTTGATTCACTGTCAAAATCAAGTGAATGAATAAAACTAAGATAGTGTAGCAACTATTTACACATGTCATGCACAGTGATTTCTTTTAACTCCAGTTTTATGTACTGATGATGCATTTTACTACTTGAGTTTTCAGGGGAAAGATTAGGTGTCTGGCTTGCTCTTTTCCCTACGGTCTATCTATCAGCAGGAACTGGAACAGCTTTGATACTTATCGGAGGGGAGACCATGAAACTGTTCTTTCAAATTGTCTGTGGCCCCCTCTGTTCTTCAAATCCTCTGACAACTGTTGAGTGGTACCTGGTGTTCACAACCCTATGCATTGTGTTATCTCAGCTCCCAAACCTCAACTCAATTGCTGGACTATCATTGGTAGGAGCAGTTACGGCCATTATCTACTCAACCATGGCTTGGGTACTCTCCGTAAGCCAACAGAGGCCGCCCTCCATCTCTTATCAGCCAATCCCACTACCTTCCTTTTCAGCTTCTCTCTTTTCTTTCCTAAATGCTCTTGGTATCGTTGCATTTGCATTTAGAGGCCACAATTTGGTCCTGGAAATTCAGGCATGCTCTCTCTTCTATCTCTACATAGATGATTGTATATACATAGTTTTAAAACGCTATCCTGATAAACATTGTTGTGTCTTTGCATTGACCTAGTGATATTAATTTCAATGGCTCTTGGCAGGCAACAATGCCATCAACCTTCAAGCACCCAGCACATGTACCAATGTGGAAGGGAGCCAAGGTTGCCTACATATTTATTGCCATGTGCTTGTTCCCTGTCGCCATTGGAGGTTTCTGGGCTTATGGAAACCTTGTAAGCTTTCTCACTTTACAGTCTTCAATAGTTTCCACTTTCCAATTTTCACATTTTTATGTATACAGGATAGAGCAGGGATTATTGTGAATACAATAATTACACTTAATTTGATCACTCACATCTAAAGTTAACACCATTCTTTTCAAGATTACAAGCATTTACTACCTCCTTTCGCTCAAGTCCTTTGGGCACAATTTCTTACCTTCCCTGTTCTTCATATTCTGTCCTTGGGGATCGAAAAGGCAGATGTCAGTTCTGTGATATCTTGTATCTATTTTTTTAACTGCATCACTCAAACAGTGGAATTTTGTTTTTTGCAGATGCCCTCAGGAGGAATGCTTAATGCATTGTTTGCATTTCACAGCCATGACATTCCAAGAGGACTACTAGCAATGACGTTTCTCCTAGTTGTTTTCAACTGCTTGAGTAGTTTTCAGATATATTCAATGCCCGCTTTCGATAGTTTTGAAGCTGGCTATACCAGCCGTACAAATAGGCCATGCTCAATTTGGGTTCGGTCTGGTTTTCGAGTGTTTTATGGATTTGTATCGTTTTTCATAGGAGTGGCACTTCCCTTCCTGTCTAGCCTTGCTGGTTTGCTCGGAGGACTCACTCTTCCAGTCACATTTGCTTATCCTTGCTTTATGTGGGTTCTGATAAAAAAACCAACAAAGTATAGCTTCAGTTGGTATTTCAACTGGATACTCGGTTGGTTGGGTGTTGCATTTAGTCTTGCCTTCTCAATTGGAGGCATTTGGAGTATGGTCAACAGTGGCCTCAAGTTGAAGTTCTTTAAGCCTCCCAGCTGAGATTAGGACTATAGTAATCCTTGTGTTTGTAGAGTGTTTTCCTACCTTGCCTTTTCTTTTCTTGTTAATTTCTTCATCCCACGTGGAACTCGTATCAGCAGATTGATATAATATCATTATGGTTTGTCTGAGCTAATCTGTTTTGTTAGACTTATAATTGTAAGTTGATAATATCCGGACAAACAGAAAAGGAATGTATAAATCTTTGTTCCTGATTTTGAAGCTTTGTTTGTTCACTAACAACCAAAACTTATTTCCTTGAAAATTGGGAACTGCAATTGGAATCATAACAATACTTTTGACCAAAAACGCTCATATCCCCTCTATAGATCAATGCAAGTTTGAGGGATGAGTTTGTTTATTCCATTGCTAGAGATGTCAACATTCACTTGCTCCATGTAAAAGTGAGAGGGAAAGGAATGAACCATTTTAGCATTTTTCTTAAACCTACGGTCAATTGGGCTCAGACTTAAATGCCAAACACAATGTCACAAGCGCCAGAGATCAAGAATCTACAAGTGAGAAAAACTAAATACGCAGAAGTAAACTTTTTAGGACGATCAATACGTTTCAGTCAGCCCAGAATGCTACGGTTTAATATTTTGTGGACTTGTGTATCCTGAATCACTTTGAACTTGGCTAATTATCTCAAATAACAATAGTTTTTCAAGGGCCATTCTCCTGAGACTGAGACTGTCTCAAAACTTGCGAATAAATTTCACTTTTAGCTTATAAAGTATAAAAAATTGGCGTACAAAGTATCCACCAAAATTATAAAACATTAACGTATAAAGCATAATTCACATATCACTTCTCAATAGAGTTTCTGCGGTTTTTCAATGTTTGCTTTATACAAAGATGTTGTTATAGTTTCAGTCCTCCAACAAGTTGCATGAGCAGTATTCGAAAACTTGGAATAAAAAGCTTCTTTCTTTAACCAGCCTCTGCATGCATGACTACATCTTCTATTTCACTGAAATTTGCCAGAGTAATTGCATCGTCAAATTGGAGATTTAACAACTTGTAACTACTGCTACAGTAGTTAAGGGATGCTGAATATGCAAATATGCAATGCAATGCGGCAAATGCCAATGCCCCTCTTGGTCTTGGATTGGTTTTGGTAATGGGAAATGAAAGTAGAAAAAGGACAAATATGCAGAATCATCATATAAGGAAGAATCAAATAAAATAGTTAACAATGAACAGGGTTAATCATCCTCCATTCAGCCATTCTCATGTTCCACCAGATGGGGCCCCAAAGTCGGTGGCTTGTCATTCATTAATTGAAGTTTATTCTTCACTGTTTGTTGAAGACAACACACGTAGTTCTACATAGTATATCAACCTCGATCGACATCTTCATTAACTTTCAATTCTGCTTTTTTTAAAGCCGAGGAATGGATCGCATCATTTTGAGCTTTGGACAGATTATATATGCAAACTGCAAACTTTCCTGTTCTTGAGCCAAAACAGTCACATCTTACTATGCAGTCTTATTAGGATTATTATTCCAACTGGGCAAAACCAATGAATACAACCAACCTAACATATTAAGGACGTATTTGGCTTTAACTATTCAATTCCCCCATTCAAAATATTAAATCGCATTTCAAAAACGTGATTTGTTTCTTATTCAATGTTCCAATAGTTAAACGTGCCCACCAACAAGACAGATTATTCCCCCCCTCCCCCTCCACTGAATTAATCAAAACTGTAATGCCATCATCATGAACCCCAACAAAGGATATTAAAGCGTGCCAAGATTATGTAAGGTTGTGGATCCCCAGAAAAGCAGTCAAGGTTCAAAGACACAATCTTTATCTCTTGCAGGAGTAGTTTTATCTATGGAATCCTATAAAAATGCAAACTTTTTTTAAATATAACTGAAAGGGCTGCTAATGGAACTATTCAAATTGAAAAACAAGAAAAATATTGTTCATTTCTTACATTTTGCTTGAATCCATGTCCAAAAAGAACGAAAACAACACAGCCCCCAAATCGTTTTACATGAAACCCTGTTGTGTTAAACATCAAAGAAAGCAAGCTTGAAACACGCAAATATACAGCTTGCCAAAATGCTAAAACAGCCAAAAGCTCTCCTTTTCAAGA
This sequence comes from Ophiorrhiza pumila, assembly GCA_016586305.1. Lineage (NCBI taxonomy): Eukaryota > Viridiplantae > Streptophyta > Magnoliopsida > Gentianales > Rubiaceae > Ophiorrhiza > Ophiorrhiza pumila. The sequence goes on along the minus strand of BLIW01000010.1, from coordinate 2,890,889 downwards.
ATCCAATATGTTGGCATATACCAGTAGTAGTGGCGATTAGTATAGTCTATTAGTCTAATAATGCTACCGCAAAATACCATACCTAAACACTATAGAGAACCGACCATTCAACTAACAACAAAAGTTAATAAGAGCCCACTCTAAGACAAAACAAAACAGAAACAAAAAGCCTATCCATCTTTTGTCCATTTTCTTGTTGAAACACTAAAAAAGTAAGGAGGATTTTACTTCACTTGAGACCTTTGCCTGGCATTGATATAGCAAGCTCCGGCCAACCAAAGCAATCACCATCGCCTAAACCGCCTTCAACCCCACCATTTATCTGCCACGTGTTGTTACATCCTCCTGATGATGAACCTGAACCATTATTACCACCTCCGCCGCCCACAACACCAGCACCACCAGCTCCCCCGATACCAATGTTAATATTAGCACCGCCACCGTGATGACCCACTGTCTCCATGGGCCAATCCAGCGGTCCAAGCCCAAAACCTAGCCCATGGAGGCCCGGCCCGAGCCCGAACCCTCCTCCGAATGGCAACAAACCAGCAGCACCTACATGCGTTGTCAAGAAAGAACTGAAACTTGAAGCCTCTGGGACAGCTTCATTCAAGTTCACTTCGCAACCAGTGAAAGAACCCCCCATGGGAACAGACCCGGAGCCCATTTGATGAGCCATGGATGACACCTGGTTTGCATGCAAGGTCTCCTGATGAGCTATATTTTCAGAAGAAGATGACCCTGTTGTTGTTGCAGTTGTGGTGGGGCTAATACTACCAGTCGTGGTACGTGGACGTTTGTGAGAAGAAGAGGAAGCTGAGGAGGAGCACTTCCGCGAGCCACCGCCCACAGGGACGTTGCGAAGAGTGCCACCCCTTGTCCAGTAACGACGGCAAGATTTGCAAAAATGACGAGGCTGAGAGAGGTTGTAGTTGTTGTAGTAACAGAACTTGGTGTTTGTAGAGTCGCAGCGTGGGCAAGGAAGATGTTCAGGTTCTGATGGACGCGTTGCCATGGTGGACAGCCTGACCGGCCGTTGATCACCGGTTTCCGATGACATTTTAGTTTTCTTTGTTTTGTCTTTTAGTTAAGGTGGAATATTTGGATTTTGGTTTGAGCAGGTAACTGAGGAATAAGGATACTTCTTATGCGATTATGAAAGAGACAAAAATATACTGTACTTTAGTATGGAGAGAGAGAGAGAGTCTCTCTAGAGATGAAAAGAGAAGAGAGAATTGGATAGTGAAAAGGGCCTTGTTCTGGAAGTGAGAAGTCAATTTTATATTGGGAGAGTGGGAGAATTAATACAGTAGCCGTACTCAGCTGAGCTCTGTAGTCTGTAGAAGTAGCAGTCTAGTGTGTGTGTATGTGTGTTTTTTGTTGTTTTTATTAAGTGCAGTCTACATTTAATAACTCTGTGTAGGTTTCGTTTTCATTGTTATCAAGTCTCAAGACTCTCAAACAGATTATACAAACTTGATGAAGAGTAGTAATGTTGGTTTTTGTAGTGATCGAAATTGGAAATTATCTTTTGATTCATTGCCTGTCAATCTTAAATTAGGCTATGAAGTGAAGTGAAGTGAAGTGAATCAGTCATTGTTGCACCTGAAAAAGTGGATTTTTCTTTAACTTTGATAAACTTTATTGAAACAAATTTGGTGAAAAAATGTGGAGTTTTAAAGCAGTTTGAGAGAATCCAAGACCTACTTTACTTTTTATACTTGTACAAGAATACTACAAGGTTGAAACTTGACTACCAAGGAAGGAAGAAGAAAATGGCAATTTAAAGCATTAAAAATGAGAATAATGGATCATCAAGAAAGTAGGACAATGACAATTTCAAGGATTATTGTTCCATGAAACATGGGATGGGTTCCACAATTCCACTGTTCCAAACTTCCCAGCGAGCGGCCACCTCCACAGTAGTGCTATTTATCAACTAGACTGATCAAGAAAGAGTTTGATGGTTCAGGTTAAAAAAAAAAAAAAAAAAAAAAAGAAAAGAGTTTGATGGTTCAGGTTAAAAAGTAGTTGAAATAGTGTTTTCAGGAAGGAATGGTTGAAAAGAAATCATTCATGGCCATTGAGGCAAACTGGCAAAGGGCAACCCACGCATTATTTTTGCAAATTAACAGCACCTGATCAATCTAATCATGAAAAGTCGAATGAATCTTCATATTCTTGGATTCACGGTTGAGACCAAAATTAACGGATTGGGAGAAATCATTACACTTTTAAATCTTAATTGACTTTATCAGTTGGCAATTTGACTCTCCTTCAAGATTAATAATGAATGCAGACTATGCAGTTTTTCCTCCTCCCATTGTCCTTGTTACTGCTACTAGTGGTGATCTTGAATCTTGATGGCTCGTGAATATTATGGCTTTTATTTGACAAGTATTTAGACGTTCTAATCATAATTGGGTCTGCCAAACTTTGTCCCGGGATGTTTCACAAATTATTATATACATAATCAAATGTATACTTATTTTGTTCTTTAATTAAAACTAAGGAAATTGTAAGCTTTAAAGGATGGTCTCTATGGCATCAAACTTTGATTTTAGTTGTGTTTTTGGCCAAACATTAAACACAATGACCATCCTAATTAAACATCGCATGCTCCTTTTTTTTCTAAATCCCCAAGTCAATTTTATCATAAATTGTTAAAAACAATGAAGAAACAGAAAATAAAAATGGCCCAGGCTGCAGAGCAATGCAGAGAGAAGATATAGACAAGGTTTAGAGTTGGAGTTCGTGTCCTTTGAGAGTGGAGAAAAACATAATGTTACTACTGTACTGATAGAAGAAATTTGAAACACAAACAAAATGGAGAGAGAAGACGAAGAATCGGGGTTGGGGAAATTTTGGGATTAGACAGCCGACATCATGATTACTGTCGGAGAGCGTGGGGAGCAATTATTGGGTCTTCCCTTCCTCTCTCCCCCAACCCACCATGATCATCGTCCGTCCCCCCACCACCCCATTTCCATTCCCATTCGTATGCTTCCGAAGCTCCCACCTGATCATCATCACTTGCAGCCGGATTTTTCGGTCACTGGGATTTCTTGATTCTTCCCTCTTCGTTTTACTACAATATCACGCTATACACTAGCACGTACTGCATGCAAATACTGCAATTCATATTCTGTTTCTCATTCTAATTTACTTCTTCTTAATCACACTCATCAATGTTAAACTAACAATGCTACCCCATAATGGTTCATTCTTTGACTTTGAGATAAAAAACTGTTGATATTTTGAACACCGAAGAAAAACTAATATGATTTCATATATGATATAAGAGTTAATTACAATTTTAACGTACAGTAAACAATTAAAACTATAATTCTAATAATTATTAATTGCGAAACCATCTCCTATAAGTTTTTCTCCTCGACACTCATGTATATGCTGGTTATTAATTATTTCAAACACCTTGTAAATCATTATGTTTCCTGCTTGTTATTAAATTTCATAACTTTTTTTTCCCAGATTGACTACTACTTGAGCGAACTCATTGGGTAAACGGGAAGATATTGACATAGTTAGTGTAAATTAATGTGGATTTTGACAGCTTTAGTACTATAACATTTTGTTTTTTGTTTGCATCAAATTAAGAAAACATGAGATTAATTAATTCTATCGTTGAGGAAAAATGATGTTGCCATGGTTGAAATAAATTTGTGTTTATGTGATCACTTTACGAATTCATTTTAGTGTACAAAAGTAAAAAAATAAAACATAAATAGTAATATTATAAATTCCAAGCAAAATTCATTTGACTAAAAAAGTTATATATAGTTAAACTCTACCAATAACAACCTAAATAAAAGACATGCAAAGTAGCAGAATATATAATTATTCCTTTATCTTGGAATCTTGGACCGGTCCAATTTTGTGGATAGGATTTGGTTTACTCGTGCATAAAAAAAAAAGAAGAGATATGTGAATGCTGCTGCGCCAATGGCAGCACAATTGTCATCACTAAACTTTAAGTGTCTAGGGGAGTCGTAGGTCAACAGTTCAATTTCTGACTCCAACAAAAATCCCCTCATATTTATGGATAAATAGTATGTAATATTTGTATTTCAAATCTCCCCGTCCACAAAGGCTTATGGTACTTACCAGGAGTGATGGATAAATAGGATGGAGGAATATTTATATTTCAAATCTCCCCGTCCACAAAGGCTTATGGTACTTACAGGAGTGAGGCTGGGCTGCCGGTATTCGTTGGACGAGCATCCTTTAACACTTTTTGGGGTGAAGACTAGCCCTGATATCCAACTTGGACCGGTACTATGAGAGTAGTATCCATGTGCGTATATGAGTTGGGATCTGGGTCCTTTAACACTCTTTGGGGTTGAAGACTAACCCTAATATCCAACTTGAGGCGGTACTATGAGAGTAGTATACATATGAGTATATGAATTAGAATATGGGTCATAAAAAAAAAAAAAAAAAAAAACGAATAGCAGGCCCTGCAGTGCAGGGGAAGCAGAGCATGCAGAGGAAATGACTAGAGAAGCAACTATGTAGTGCAGTACCGGGGTTGGGTTGGTTTGTGTACTTTTGTAGCTATAGCTTACAGAGATTTGACGAGGCACGCGGGAGGCTTCTGGCCTGGGTTGGTTTTTTTCTTTGCATGCAGCCTGTCGGCATCTCTCAATATAAGTATAGCAGCACTTGTACACTTCCAAGTTCCAGCAGAATCTCGATCAGGTCCAAGTAATGCTGCACTGAACTGTCTCCAGTACTGCAAGATATAAATGAAGTCAATCCTGGGCCTCATTCGGCTTCTGTATCCATCAGATTCTCTGTTCCTCTTTTTATTATGTTGTGTCATTTTCAAACAATACAATGTTGTCACACTCGTTCAAACCAAACCCTTCAGTCTTTTCTTCACCTCCTGCTGCTGATTCACACGTTAGTGGGCTTCATCAATCGAACCCAATATGTCTTTTTCATTATTTTGCTCGAAATCATCAGCTGTTTTTCAGGCTTTATTATTTTCTTGATAAACTTAAAATTTTAATTTTGTTGAATGCCTACATGCAATTTTCGAACTAAAATGAGAACAAGTTGATGCAAATTACAACGTGTTCAAGCATGCATGATTTTCTTAGTCTACAATCTAATGTAATACGTGGGTCAAAGGTACACAATTTTGAACGTTTAAACTCAAAGTATCTTATGATATTCATGTTTCACTCATACAAATTCACGTCACGTATTTAATATTTATTCTTTAAGGTTCACTAATTACTTGATATGATTTTAGTTAAATATACGTGGCATGTATTTATAAATTGCAATAGAGAATGGAATAGAATAATCTGGAATGTCATTTGAGGTGTGTTGCATGCAGGCAGGACTCTGTTTTGAAATGCTCTAGCAAAGAACTGAACAATACTTTCGTCTTTCGTGTGTCCAATTGAATGAATAATGAATAGATATACAAAGATAAGTATAGTTAGTTCCTGAATTCATTTTCTCTTCCACTGTGTTTGGTAATGAATCGTGATTGATTTCCAATAAAAACAACAAGAATCTAAGAAAACTTGCGTTTGCGTATGCATGCATCCAAATGGGGCGGCTTGACTGCTACAGCATCCTTTTTTCATTACAAACGCAAGATCCACGCATTTGAGTCAGACGACCTCACCTTGCTAAAGAAGAAAATTAAACAAAGACATTGAACGATCATAAGCGACATGACTTCTGAATGAAACGCATCAAACATAGGCAAATGGAATATCTAATACCATGTGTTTGCTCCATGCACAGTTGCACACCCTCAAAGCTCAAGTAAATATTGCTTCATTATTTCATAATCCAGGGCACTGAAATAGTTGAAGATTGCTAAAACCTTAGTTTAATTTCCATACACATGTAAAAAGCACAACAAGTTGTTACAAAGTGACTCGTAGATGATGAGAAAGAGAAACAGAAACAGAACGTATATATAATCACTAACTCCTGCCCAATCAAGATAATAGTTGGGATTTTCCAAATCAAGTTCTTGGCTTAATGATTGCTTGCAGGGGATGGAGCTTTTGGTTGGTAAGCCCAAGAGTATCAACATTGTCTTTCTCTCCATCCACCAGTCCCCATTCAAACTCCTGAACTAACCTAGCAATTGTCACGCAGGAGATTAACATAGCCTGAAGAGCACCTGCACATACCCTCTTTCCCCCTCCAAAAGCAGCTGTCTTGTGCAATTCCATATGATCATGTTTGCTATCAAGAAATCTCTCAGGCTTCCACTCTTCAGGGTTCTCCCAAACGGTTTGGTCCATGTTACACCCGTAAATGTTTATAGCAATCTGGAAAACATAATAGACAGGAAAGCTTTATTTATGGCAGAAATGTCCAGAAGCTAATAAATGTGAAAAATGCAAGATATCCTAGCAAAGTAATACCTCAGTTCCAGCAGGAACGTAATACCCTCCTAATTCTGTGTCTTCGTGCACGTATCTTAGAGGAACTACGGGCACAGGACTGTGGTATCTCAGAGTTTCATGAAATATAGCAGACAAATATGGAAGTTGACAAATGTTCTCCTCAGTAATCTTGTTTCCTCCGGAAACATTTTGAATGTCGCTATACAAACGATCCTGTGGGAATATGGTGAAATCGATAACTGAGAAACTAATAACGAGACAATGAATGGAGGAATATCAGAACAGTGGGAGTGTAACCTGTTTATCTGGATTTTTAGCAAGCTCATACATGGCCCATTCTGTTGTTACCATAGTAGTGTCTGATGTTTCAATGATTGTTTCCCAGGTTAACATCAATATTTGTTTCTCTGTGAATGTCTTTGCTTCTGTCAACAAGCAGTCGAGATAACAATTTAATTCCTGCAAGAAAATCAGATTAATTTATTTTTGTAACTTAGCCATGAGGAAACTTTTGAAATCAATGAGGCAAGGATGAGTAAGAGTGTACATGTCCTGATTCAAAGCGTTTCTTCTGCTCCTTAATAAGGGTCTTCATCACTGCTGACCTTCGGTGATCCAATAGCTGGATTTTATTTTCAAAGGTTTTATTAGGAATCCATTTTAGATACGGGAAGAAATCCCTCCAGTCCACCTCAATTGCACCCTCCATTTCGTCGTGCACTAAGACCTTAAATAGTTCCTCCTTTGAAAATGTGGTTCCAAGTTCCTCCACATAAATGGACTCCACATCAGTTCCTAGAGCCTGCAGTTTGGATACAAGTATTTCAGACACTTAAATACCAATAGACAGTCCAAATATGAAGATTTACGCCTTCCATTCGGTTAACAGGAATAGAAACTCACTTGTTTTAGTGATAGGCTAAAAAGTTCAGACTGGAATATTTTCCTGAGATTTACAGCTTCAAGGGGATTCTTACTCAGAGAACCATGCAGTTGGTTGTAAGTATTCTCTACTAGTATGTCTCTGTAGATGCGATGTCGTTTCTGAAACAAAAGAAATTTGTGTGAGAATCTAATCTGCATGCAAAACCAATTACCAACAAATGATTCTGTGGAAAACTTTATACAACCTACAACTGAAGACCTTCTTGGCATACAAACCTGTGCATTTGTTCCTAAAGTACTCGTAAGCAAAATTCGCTTTGCCATCTTGTAGAAATCATCATAATCACTCATTGCAACAATACTTTTATTGGCAGTGAGGATTTTTAGTGCATTTGACAGCTTCCGTGTTGAGATGGATGAGTATTTGGTCACCATGGCCTAAAATAACCAAGAAAGTTCAGACACAACCTGCATCATGTAGTTCAATATGCTAAAATGAAGAAAAAGATTGTCTACAAGAAGTAACGCGTCTCCAATTGTATTATTGGTTGGTGCATGTATTGAAGATGTCAGTTCAAAATCCATAGCCACATAACAGCATAGCAATGAAAACATAATCATTTGGCCCTCCATGATATCAGTAGGCTTTTAGTGCAGTATGGGAAGTAATCTGTGAAATAGAACTTCCAAGGACCTACTAGAAGTTTGAAAAAAAAAATAACATAGGCTACAAGAGGAACTCTTGAGCTACTTTGTGGTGTGGCAAATTTTCTTCTCTGCTTGAGAATTGAGAGTCCATACAAGTAGTGTGGTAAATGGAAGAGAAGATAAAAAATGACGAATCACAAGCTACAAAGTACAATGCCATCCATTTGAAAAGATAACATAGCCTCTAATAACACCATAATTTAATAAAAACCCAAGAAATATGATATACATGTTGAATAAGCATCAAATTCCATACTTCCTAGTTGCTTGGCATTTCACAAGGGGAGCCAAACTGCATAATGGAGCCTACAACATTTACATTTCTTGAACATAAGATAGCTGGCTCAGAGAGCACCAGTATTGCTTTCAATACTACTCTTAAGAATGTTATCAATCCAATAAAGTTCAACATCTAATTATTCAAACCTAAAAAATGACTTGAAAAACAGTATCGACCTTACATAAGAACCATGAATGCAAAAACTGTTGATCATAATTCCCCTAAATTGGGAGGATCCCTGATCCACCTTCCATGAAAATTGCAAATATTTCCCTTTCATGTAATGCATTATGAAGAACTCTATAAACACACATGCAGGTCAATATCTCATACTATTCAATATTTCCTAAGCTGCAGTCTGCAGATGGTTGTGTCTTCCAGATTTTCATTATTAAACCAATTTATCAGTATAGATAAAGATCCAGCAGTGGTATTTTCATTCTTCATTACTAATATATAGAGATAAATTGACATAGACATGCGTACCTCCTTGGCAACATCATTAGAGTTGAGAACAACCATTTTATTGGCACCAGTTTTGATTGAATAAATGGGTCCATAAGTCTCAGCCCATTTACTGAAAGTCTTGTGAGGTTTCTTCTCTTTAAGCTGCAGCAAATTCCCGATCACTGGCAGCCCTCTTACCTCTGCACCGAATTAGACATCTTAGTTGTTTTCATCAGTAATTTTCGATACAAAAGTTAGCAACTTTTACAGAAAACTCGATACAAGCGAATTACTATTCTGGGATCAGTTTAGGGAAAGTATTCACCATGAAAGATTACAATTAATTTAGCAATGGAATTACCAGGTAATGGTGGAAGGTTGGAAGATTTCCTTCTCTGATCATTGACATATGCTTTGATGAACCACAACGAAAGGCCACCGAGAGCAACCGCAGGACCATATACAGCAATCGCAGCTCCCAAAGGAAGTGCTTGAACGTCAGCCATTTTTCAGTTGTATCAAAATAAACTCCAGATGGGCTCTTAATTCGGTACTAGATACTGAGCATTGTAATTGTCAATTCTGCTGCGAATGAATATATATATATAGAAAGAATTTAGTATCTTTAATAGGGAATCCCCGGATGAGGATAGGGACGCGAGGTTATACATGAAACAGTACAAAAGAGAAATTTCCAATGCAAAAGGCCTGTACTTTATGGTTTCTGATACCCAAGTAATTGTTGATAAAGAGGACGAGTTCTCGTCCTTTGCTAAACTTAAAGCTTTGTCGAATATTCCACCACTACCACTACTTTTACAGTTCTACTACAGGACTAATTCACTGTGCCAGAGTGTTTCGTCATTTTTGCACTTAAAAAACATGGAATGGTTAGACTGACATGGAGTTTGATGGACCATTTGGATGATGTTTTCATCAAAAATATAAAATTGGTTTCACTAACTTCTTTGTCGCTTTATTTGTTTTGAGTTCATCTATTCAATTATCTTGTTCCTGTTATAGGATATAATAAAACCTGGACATGTATACGATATTATTGTTGTAAAGGGACGTTGGAGCATTTCTTATTTAGCTCAATTCAAGATTCTGAAAATATTTACGTAAACATCATGAAGATGCTCTTTGCATGGTTGCCAATGTCGACAGTTGTTAATAACATTTGTCTTCTTGAATTTGATAGTATAATGGGTCTACCATAAAAGCGCGACAACATTGGTAATGGGAATGACAGTATCTATGGTTGCATTTGTTTGTCCTGTAGGTATAGATAAACAAAGATAGTGCTTGAATTCCAGTCTGTAAATTAGTCTAGTCTAGTGGGTTGCCATTAATACCGCATTCTGTTAATCAGCCGTTATTATGAATATTGTGTTTGAATGATGATGTGCTGTTATCAATTCAATATCAAGTTCAGCTGGAACATCAGCTAATTATTCAACAGAGTCTATTCAATATAGGTATCCAATTTTTTTAATGTAATAAAGTTTGAAGCTCTCGAGTCTGGACAAAGTTAGCATAGAGTTGTGAATGAGTTTTTTAACTAGTTATTCATGATCGTAAAAGAATTTTAACGCATGCATTCATTTATTAATCAAATTTAAAATTCTGTTTATTTTTGTCATGTTTGTGTTAGTAAATAAACGAGTTCAAGCCGAACTTCAATTAAATCAATTTCGTTCGTGTTCATTGTCACACTTACTAGAACCTGCTATGGTTCAGCACTAATAGCGTTTCTCAATGTTTCCACATACTCGTGGAAAAGGATTTGCAATTGTCAAACGCGAAATCCTGGTACTTGTAGGAACTAGGGGACTTAGGATCAATGATATTATTAGAATACACATCTGTTTGGTCGCAGGTCAAATTACGAGGACTCCAACTAACTGATGTAAGAAATTGGCTAAATAAAAGTATATTCCGAACACTGCGAATGTTGGAGCAGCACCAAATATTTGAAATGAAAATGAAAAGTAGACAATTGTAAACTCTAAAGAAGACAATTGTGGGTTGGTTGCAGAATAGCTCCCGTGATTAGTAGACTTTTTTTTTTTTTTTTTTTCCTTTTTCTTTTTGAATCACAGACCTTACAAAGGTACAATATAAACAACTTTAAATATGACAAGAAATTCCATAAAAGATGCTCAAGACAGGAATCAATGGATGATTATCAGCAATCTACTTTCAAAATCAGTGTCATTGTTACTTGTAACAGGAGTGTACTGGAGAGGACAGGATAATGTGGTGACCCATCATCATAATTGAGCAAAGCATTTCTATTGATCACGACAGGAATTTGTCACGAGCTTGGTTGTGGGTAGGCTGATTCCAATGTCTATAAAACCAGGGCAGACAACCCTGGCCATGCAGGAGCAGGATTAAATAACGTTTCTATTTACAATGTAGCAGTACGTGATTCCCTGTTTTGTTAACAAGTTTACATTTTGCATCCGTTTGAAGCCTTTTCATGCTGCTTTATGAAGTAGGAGCAATGGAGAATCACATGATCAATGTATTTTTATATATGCGGTAATTTCTTTTAATAAAAGAATTGTTTCTAATCACTATGAGCTAGCAAAAATGGAGAAAAAGTGGTGGTAACTTTAAAAAAACCGACCCACTACTTTAGTTAATATCCTTTGAAGATTGGTGGAGGAGGTGATGCATAGATTGCTCCAATCGTGGGTGGAAGAATTACATCTTCAAATGATGGCGGTGGTGGAGATTGGACTGGAGGAGAAAGAGTTGGAGGAGGTGGTGGTGATTGGATGGTTGGTGGAGGAGACTGTACTAGAGGTGGTGGTGGTGATTGGATGGGTGGTGGAGGAGATTGTACTAGAGGTGGTGGTGGAGGGAAAGTTGGTGGAGGAGGAGAGAGAACTGGTGGAGGTGGAGAGTAGACTGGTGGTGGTGGAGGCGAATAAATTGGAGGTGGTGGAGAGAGGACTGGTGGAGGAGGAGAATGTACTACTGGTGGTGGGGAGGAGACTGGTGGTGGAGGAGAATTGAGGACAGGGGATGGTGGGAAATGCTCTGGTAGAGGAGATGGATTGGTTGATGGTGCTGATGGGACGGGTGGTGGTGGGGAGGATACTGGTGGTGGAGGAGAATGGAGGGCAGGGGGTGGTGGGAAATACTCTGGTAAAGGAGATGGGTTGGTCGATGGTGGTGATGGGACAGGCGGTAGTGGAGAATAAGCTGGAGGTGGCGGGAAATGGAGTGATGGTGGTGGAGAAGATTGAAAGACAGGTGATGAGGGAGTTGGTAGCTTTGCCTCTGGTGGAGGATTAGGCTCTGATGTTGGAGGTTGTATTTTTGGAGAGGAAGTTGGTGGAGGGGGAGAGCGAACTGGTGGCGGTGGAGAGTAGACTGGTGGTGGAGGTGAATAAATTGGAGGGGGTGGGGAGAGTTCTGGTGGAGGAGGAGAATGTACTATTGGTGGTGGTGGTGGGGAGGAGACTGGTGGTGGAAGAGAATGGACGACAGGGGGTGGTGAGGAATGCATTGGTAGAGGAGATGGATTGGTTGATGGTGGTGATGGGACGGGTGGTGGTGGAGAGTAAGCTGGAGGTGGCGGGAAATGGATTGATGGTGGTGATTGGACAGGTGGTGGTGAAGAGTAAGCTGGAGGTGTCGGGAAATGGATTGATGGTAATGGAGAAGAAGGACGGACAGGTGATGATGGAGTTGGTGGCTTTGTCACCGGTGGAGGATTAGGCTCTGGTTTTGGAGATGGAGTCGGTGGTTTTGTCACTGGTGGAGGATTAGGCTCTGGTTTTGGGGATGGAGTTGGTGGCTTTCTCATTGGTGGAGGATTAGGCTCTGGTTTTGGCGATGGAGTTGGTGGCTTTGTCACTGGTGGAGGATTAGGCTCTGGTTTTGGTGTAGGTGGTGGCTTTGCAAATTGCCCTGGACTAGGCTTTGGTATGGGATTATGCCATGATTTTGGAGGCTGTGGCTTTGGCGCTGATGGTTGAGGTTGGGGCTGTGGTTTTGGCGAGGAAGGTGATGGTTTTGGCGTCTTAGACCTTCTAACAGGACTTTCTCTATGAGGGGGCCTTGAAGAACCACATTTGGCTTTGCTGCAATCGACTGGTTTGCTCAACACAGGACTGCATTGCTTTTGTGATTTTTGCTTTGGTCTGTCTGGCAAACAATTGCTTGTGTCATCCAATGTAATGTCTTTTCTGGAAGTTGGCTCGCAAGACTGATCTTCTCCATTGAAGAAGTTGTATGCGAATGAAAAATTCGACAAACTTGGCAATTTGCAAATGCTTTCATAAACGAACCCTGTTAACATATTATTGGAAACATCCAAAGACTCAACCTTTTGAAGGCCACTGAATGTTTTTGGCAAGATCCCAGACAATGAATTGGACGAGGCATCAATCACTGTTGTTTTGTCAAGCAGCCCAATTTCAGATGGTAAACAACCTGAAAGATTATTGTTCAAGAAGATGATTTCGTCCAGTGTGTTTGTCATGTTGCCAATGCTGCTTGGAATGCAGCCTTTGAATTTGTTATTTGCAAATACCAAAACAGAAACTGGAGAATTCCCAAGATTTTCAGGAATGTACGAGTCGAACCAATTGTTATTCAGGAACAATCCATCAAGATCTTTGTCAAAAACTTCAGGAGGCAACTCTCCTTCAAAGTTGTTGAACCTGATGTCAAGAAACTTTAGATTAGGCATGGACAGGACAACTTTTGGGAATGGCCCAACAAATCTATTGTTGCTTATATCAAATTCATGCAATAATTTGAGCTTGGACAAACTCTTGGGAACAATCCCGCAAAAGCGATTTGAATTGAGATGGAGAAGAGCAACATCTGTCAATAGTCCCAATTCAACAGGAAGATAGCCAGCAATATCAACATGGTTAAAATCAATGCCAGAGACAACTGTTAAATTGGGATCATCAAGAGCTGCTGAACAGAATACGCCATTGTATTTGCACACATCAGGGCCTTCCCAATTGCTTGTGAACTTGGATGGGTCAGAATAGATGGCATGTTTCCAGGCCTGGAGAGCAACATAGGCACGTCGAAGCCTAGGATTGGGAAACTTAAGTTTAACATCTACCTCAGGTTCAAAGTTATCGGGCAAGTCACCATTTTCAGGAAGGGAAGAGAGTTGGCGCCGTGTAATGAGTGAAGCTTCTTCATCGGAAATTGCAAAAGAAAAGGAGAAGAACAAGGAAGAGAAAAGGAGAAGAGAAAGGAAAAAGCAGCAGGACCCCTGCATTTTGGAAGAGAATGCAATGGCAAGCTGCCTGGGAGAAGCCCCCAAGGCTGGACTATGGTAAAAGATGAATGGAGGGAACAATGTGAGGTTAGATTTTAGAATATGAATTTGAGGGAGCATTCTGAGAGGCTGTGCAAGATTTTCTAGGATATATAGAGCTGACCACACAAACTCACAAAGTTGTTCTTGGGATTTAGGACCCTCAACTTAAGACATTGGTTCCGACAATCTTGGAGTTTGCTAAATTTGGAAAATTTATCAAATTTGAGGCAATTGTGTGATGTAAAGTTGGCAGATGATTTTATCAACTTTGACTAAAACAGCTTTAACGTTTGTGTAAATCGCATAAACCTTTGGCTTCACAAACTAGAGAACTGGTTTTCGTTTCTCCAATGTTCTTGGATTGGATGAATTATGGAGGAATAAAACTGTGGCCATTTGTTACTACTACATTTGAATTATTGGGCTCTCCAATTAATCTTTTGCAAGTCAAATCGTTTTTTTTTTTTTTGAAACAGCCCAATCCAAGGTCCATTCTATAGTCCTCTAGTTTACTACATTTTATGATTTTAAACAAAGCCTATACATTTTCAATTAATATTGTGAATTTGACTCTTCTAACTTTTCTTCTAAGAGATTTTGTAAGAGTTTATGCCAACAAGTTTAGTACATTTTAAGCAAACTTATACATTTTCAACAAATATGGTTGATTTGATATTTTTCATTTCCTTAATATTTTATATTTACCGAAACGTTTATTAATTTAGTTGATATTCAATGAAAATGGTTCATATATATGCAATAACGAGTTAATCGTGACACATAAAAATGACAGAAAATTATAATAATAATTTCAATAAACGATTAATTGCTCGTTTCATATATCAACAGGTACTTATATATGAATTCAATTTCAAAAGAAGTTTTTATATTCTTTCGTTAGAATCAGGCAATGCGTGGCCCAAATTATACAGTTATTAACTAACATTAAAATATTACTTTATCAGAGTGATGTTATTATAGATAAACATATTTAGGAATAACACAACTTGCAGAGTTAGATTGAATTTCTAAAACTTGCATCAATCCACAGATTAAAGATAGGATCTAATGATGGTGTCAAGATAAAAAAGAATACTGTTAACTCAATCCAAATCATTACAAAATTTTACCTTTTTTTCCCCCTTTTCTCATTTGTGAATTTGACTGGAAACAATGAACAAAAAAAAGCAAACCTTAAATGAAGATTGCATATGATTTATTGGTGATGCATGAACTCTATCAGGTTCCTTTTGTACTTAAAAAAATCACTTAAAATTGAAAACCATAATTAGAAAATCAACAGTTAGATATCAACATTTGCTTACAAAGTTATGAAGAAAGTGCATTCAATTGTTAAAGTGTCCCTCCACTACTGCATGAAAAGAAGCTCAAGATAAGACACCATCCACGAATGCCTTGCGTTACTCTACTCAGGCTTTTTTCCTTTAATCTGGGCTCATGATATTGGTGAACTTTTTGGTAAGGGAATTGATACTGAATTGACATGATTAAGAAAGGCGTTTGAACAAAAGCAGAATCGCAGCAAATCCGCACTCTAATCATTTACTCAGTTACTCTTCTTCAGTCGAATTTTAAAATTACAATATCATAGCAAATTGAGTGCATCATTGATAAATATACCAAGGTAAAGTTCAATGAATAATCTTAATTTTTATGAGCACTTATAATGGCAAATGGATATTGTGAATTACTTTCTGTATCACTCTATAAATGTATCATTGATTAGATAATCTTAATTTTTATGAAGACTTATAATGGCAATGGATATTGTGTATCACTTTTCGTGTCACTCTATAAATTTTTGACACTTAGGATTTTTAAATCATTTAATATATCACTTTATATAAACGTGATATCTTATACTAAATCCCTATTAATTAATGAATTATAAGTGATAAGTTTTAAATATACATATAAAAAATTTGATACAGAAAATTTGATACAGAAATTGATACACGAAAGTGATAAAAAGAAGAATAGAAGCATTGAGGAGGGATATGATTTGATATACGAAGACATTCATCGAATCTTTTCGGATGTAGCCCAGAAAGGATTCCGCAATAGGAGCCCAAATGGTGCAAATCTGATTGTTTAAAAAAGCCAAATTAACAACAAAAAAACAATGCAGTACTTCTAAAGTCTAAACCCACTAAAATAGTAGTAAAATAGACAGCTTAAAAAGAAAAATTGCTTTCGAAATTTGAAGTACTGGAACGTGGAGTCAAGCTGACATCTGTTGTAAGCATTAAATGTAGACACGTAAGAATTGACATTGACCATGGAAGTAGATGAGAATTTTTAATGCAGAGACGGGTTGCATTTATTTTGGATTCTCTTTCACGATCACGAGCCGTCTTACAATTTTTTCGTTTTCTACTGCTACTGCTACTAGTCCATTATTGCAACTATAGGTAATTCTGTGTCACTGTGTGTGTGTGTGCGCGCCCGCGAGGGAGAAACGAGCAGAAGAAGGAAGAAGTTGGCGGCACTTAAGAGTGGTTGTTGCAACTGTTTATTTAGCTTCCTCCTGGAGATTTTACCAGCTGTAACTTTTTTCTGTTTCTTGTTTGAACTTTGAAGTCCGTTTTTAGTGTCTGGACGGCACTTCACATTATGCTGATTCTTCATGTTTTGGCCACCGCTATTCTTGTGAAACCTTTCATTGTCAATTAGTGTTATTAATATTTTTCCCCCCTTAGCCCGGATAGCTTGTTGTCTAGTGAAGAATCGTCATTTGTGAAAACGATCAACCCTTCGACCTACGAAGTGGGAGTAGTGTAGTACATTTGTTATATTCTTTTTAATTTTTAAGGGGCTTAATGCATCAATTTTGTTCGGTGATTTGGATGGCTTTGAATCAGGGGCTGGAATCTTTGGTGGGGTTGGCATCGCCTGGATTCTGTTGAACAACTGAGGCTTAAAACTTGGTTGGTGTTGAATTCTTGGAAAAAAATGGAACTTTCTCTTGGACTTGGAGGATGGTAAAGCTGGGGTTTTTACTTTCTTTAATGCAATTAAAGGTTTTGATCCAAAGGAGACTTTTCTTTATGCTCATCTGCTTCTTTAGACCAAGTCTTTATCTGATATTTCTCTATTTTATTTATTGTTGTTCTTTGAATTTTTCAGGTTTCAAAGCAAAAAGGGTCAGCTTAAGTTCAGCCCAGGAATTGAAGTGTCTTTCAGTTTGTGATTGAATTCTTGGGCTGTTATGATGATGCAGATAGAATACAGACCGTTTTAAGTTCTGCCCTGCCCTGATTCTGGAGATAATAACAAGAATTGGGATTACTTAAGAAAAAAAAAAAAACAAGAATTGGATTAATGCATCTTTCACTATGGAATCCTATGTCACAGTGTGCTGCCTTGATCATGGACAAGAAGAGCAAGAAAGGAGAGCTTTCTGGTTTGGATGAGGAGGGTATGACAAAGCCCTCAATTCTCAAGAACTCGAAAGAGAACAAACTCAGGGAGGCTCTTGAGGAGGCTTCGGAAAATGGATCACTATCAAAATCACATGGCATTGATGCCGATTCTTTTAATGAAGATGGCAACTTGGGGAGATCAAGATCTCACGCAAGGCTCAATACTCAAAAGGAATTCTTGAGGGCAACTGCCCTTTTGGCTGACCGAACTTTTTGCACTGAAGAATCCATTCCTGACTTCGGTGATACTTTCAATAAGTTCCTGACTGTGTACCCAAAGTTCCAAACTTCAGAGAGGATTGATCAATTGAGATCAGAGGAGTACAGTCATTTGACTGATTCTGGTGCCAAGGTATGCCTTGATTACTGTGGCTATGGATTGTTTTCTTATTTTCAAACACTGCAGTATTGGGATTCATCTGCATTTAGCTTAAAAGAAATTACTTCAAATTTGAGCAATCATGCACTCCATGGTGGTGCGGAGGAAGGTACTATAGAACATGATATCAAATCCACAATAATGGATTTCTTGAACATTCCTGAGAATGAGTATGGACTTGTGTTCACTGTTAGTCGAGGATCTGCATTCAAATTGCTGGCTGAATCTTATCCTTTTCATACGAATAAGAGGCTGTTGACTATGTTTGATCATGAGAGCCAATCTGTAAATTGGATGGCTCAATGTGCAAGAGAAAAGGGTGCAAAAGTTTATAGTGCAGGGTATAAATGGCCATCGTTGAAGCTCTGTTCTAGAGAGTTGAGAAAGCAAATTTCAAAAAAGAAGAAAAGGAAGAAGAATTCTGCAGTGGGACTTTTTGTGTTCCCTGTTCAATCAAGGGTTACAGGATCTAAGTATTCATACCAATGGATGTCATTGGCTCAGCAAAATAACTGGCACATATTGCTGGATGCTGGTTCACTAGGTCCCAAGGATATGGATTCACTAGGCTTGTCCCTTTTCCGACCAGATTTTATTATTACTTCATTTTACAAGGTATTTGGTTATGATCCGACAGGATTTGGATGTCTTTTGATAAAAAAATCTGTGATGGAAACCCTGCAAAATCGGTCTGGGCGGACTGGCTCTGGGATTGTTAGAATCATCCCAGACTTTCCTCAATATCTGGGTGATTCTCTGGATGGTTTGGATAGACTGATAGGAATGGAAGATAAGGCAGTCAATGAAAATGAAGATGTGGACTCAAACAAGCCTGAAGACTTACAGCTACCTGCATTCTCTGGTGTTTTCACAGCATCACAGGTCAGGGATGTGATTGACACAGAGATTGAGCAAGATAACAGTTCAGACAGGGATGGAACAAGCACAGCATTTGAGGAAGCTGATAACATATCAGTTGGAGAAGTTATGAGGAGCCCAATTTTCAGTGAAGACGAGTCATCTGAGAACTCATATTGGATTGATTTAGGTCAAAGTCCATTTGGATCTGATAAATCCTGTCGTCAAGTAACTAAACAGAAATCAGTGTCACCCTTTCAGCTCGACAGGAGCAACAGTGATCAACTCTCTCTGAAGATTACACCTAAATATTACCAAGGCCCCTTGTATGATGACAAGAAAGTAAACTTTAGAAAGCATGAAGATCATGTCATATCTTTCGATGCAGCTGTGAAGTCAGTATCAAAGGACTTTGACCATGAGAAGGGAATCCCTGAAGAAGAATCCCCTTCAGGAACAGAATCAAATTTGAAAAATCTTGGGAGCTATGAGAACGGCAGGAATATCAGAGAGATTGAGGAAGAGAGCTGTAATGCAAATGCGCTAGGGGTGAAGAACCTGACTTCAGGTTTGCAGCATGCAAGATTTGATAGTTCCTCGAAGTCTGGACTTTGCACAGAAAGAAAAGAAAGTGCCATAAGGAGAGAGACAGAAGGTGACTTCAGACTTTTGGGAAGGAGAGATGGGAATAGATACACTGATTGCAGACTTTTTGGTTTGGAAGATGGTGATAGAGTAGCTAAAACTGGTTGTAGGGTATCTTTTAGCTTGGATGATACGCAGGCTGAAAATTCTGGACACTCTTTTGAACCGGGGGAAGCTTCTGTGGGTGGTCTTGTTGATGGTGAATCTGTTGATTACGGTGATGAGCAAGAATTGAGCAGAAGGGAGCCTGAGATCTTTTGCCGTCACCTTGACCATGTTAATATGCTAGGTCTTAATAGAACAACCCTCAGACTTAGGTATCTTGTCAATTGGCTGGTCACTTCATTACTTCAGCTTCAGTTTCCCAGTCCTGACAAAGACGTCGGAACACCACTTGTGCAAATATATGGCCCCAAGATAAAATATGAAAGAGGTGCAAGTGTAGCATTTAACGTCAGAGCCAACAGCGAAGGAGATATTGTTCATCCTGAAATTGTTCAAAAATTGGCGGATAGATGTGGGGTATCTCTTGGCATTGGTATCCTTAGTCATATACAGGCAGTGGACAGTGCAAAACAGCCTCCCGGGACATTGGGGATGGGAGATTCAGCCTTGTGTAAGCCCATGACCAACAGTCACCGCCACAGTAAAAATGAGCTCTTTCGAATTGAGGTTGTTACAGTATCACTTGGTTTCTTGACCAACTTCGAAGATGTTTACAGAATGTGGGCGTTTGTGGCTAAGTTTTTGGATCCTTCTTTTGTTGAAGACAGCAAATTATTTCCTGTACGCGAGGATCCTGAAGAGACATTAAACTGAGGCTTGCCTTTTGTTTTCAGTTCTCTTGCAATAGAAATCAAAGTTTGGTGGTGATAAGCCCTTTGAGCCTTTCTTTGTGCTACTTCATGCCCAAGCTGATTCTTTTTCCCCTTGGGTTTTGGAAGATGCCTAACTGAACTTGAAGTGCAAGGGAGGTATGGTTTTTGGAGTCTGTATCATACCCTCTTGCCACAAGTCATCCTCCTACAACTAAATGGATTTGTTGATTCTTGTCATTAATTCGTTGATGTATTCTTTAAATTCTATATTTAGCTTAGTGAGTATAGATTTTAGTTTACAAACATACAAATTGAGGAAACTTTTGACCCTAAAAGTAGAACTGAAATTTGCAGGATGAGGATAGTACTTGGTTGAGATCAATGAAAAAATTGTTGGCTTTTTTGGTTGGGTTCCTGACTTAACTATGATCATTCATGCCATGCATATG
Organism: Ophiorrhiza pumila; assembly: GCA_016586305.1. Classification (NCBI taxonomy): domain Eukaryota; kingdom Viridiplantae; phylum Streptophyta; class Magnoliopsida; order Gentianales; family Rubiaceae; genus Ophiorrhiza; species Ophiorrhiza pumila. Next base: position 2,870,271 of record BLIW01000010.1, on the reverse strand, counting down.
TCACCAGGAAATGGTCTTTTTCAGATGCTTACTTCAATAGATGCAGCCTTTTGTAAGCCAATGAAGTTTGAATGGTTTTTTTTTTTCGTTCCACAGAAGTAAACTCCCCATATGCTCTTATCAGGGAATGCTCTTTTGCATCTTTCCTTGTTATTTGTGGTGGTATTATTGTGAAGCAGGGATGTGAAAGTGGTGATAATGCAAGAAAACTCTTTGAAAGTTGGGAGCTTGCTTTTCCTTTCACTAGATTATTTGCTTATGTTTAAAAGTAACTGTGATGGAATATCTTCTTTCCAGTGGATGGATAATAATTGAGTCCTAATGTTGAGGCTCTTGATGGGGCTGCATTTTTGGCCTGCATTCTTTGTACATACACCACTAGTTTCAAGTTTTCATTGCTGCTGCTTAGTCTCACTACTGCTCTTCTGGGGATATTTCGTTCAGTTTGGGATGGATGACATTATTGACAAGTCCTGCATTTAACGCATTGAAGACAAAGATCATCTCTAGATGCCTTCTTCTTTGAATCTGATACAGCTTTTCATTTTCAAGAATTAGCAAATAATGGAAGACTGGAAGTGCCTCTTTCTGCAGTGATGAGAAAAGGGAAATGTGCATAGTCAAACTCAAATGTATAGAATAAAAAAAAAAACCTATAAAAAAAATTAAAAAATATAACATATAAAAAATGAGCATATTAATAAATAAAATATTAATTGTATAACGCTATAAAAAATTACATTATCAAGTATATTAGCGTATCATATATATAAAAAATTTGCGCAACAAATGTAATAAATTATATGTATCAACGTATACATCAGTCGTGCAAGAGTTTTTATATATTTTATTCTTCGAATTTTTCTCCTAAGTTAAAAAAAAAACCTTTAATATTGGAGCCTTCATTTTTATTTTCTTTAACTGCCTGTCTTCATTTTCACGCCCAAATCCAAATCAACATCTCTTCAGTAATAAAATAAAATTATATAAAAATGACACAGTTATAATTCTCATTCTCTCACACTCACATTCACACGCGGAGTTTGATCTTTGCACTTATAACACTGCTGCTGCTGCTGTTCGAGGACTGCAGATTGTGATTCAGATACCTAAATCTCAAAGATGAGATTTTGAAGCAGAGATTACGGAGGAAATGGAAAAAAATTTATTGGGTTTCTTTTGGGGGCTTTATTTTTATCGAAAATCATTTTAGGGTGAGAGAGAATTTTGTAGAGAATATGTGGGATGAGAAAAAGCCTCAGTTTCTCGTGGGTTTCGACCCCTCTTCGAGTTCCGATGCGCTGGTAATAATTTCAGTCTTATCTCTATGCTTATTTTCTAAGTTCTGAATTTTTTTTTATATAGCCGTATGCAAATTATGGGAATCTGCATGTAATTTTTCTTTTCTTGCACACACACACACACAAAACCCAGAAATGTTTGGTTGGAATAAACGATGTAATTGGTAGCTTTTAAGAGTGCTTGAAAGAATGGTGGTGGCATAGAGATTTTTTCACTGGTAGATGTGTGTGTATTTAGGTGATGTCATTTGTAACTTGGTATTTGTTTACTGAGGTTTGAGTTGATACTTTTTGTCGGAACAAATGTGAAAAAAACTGATTGTAGTTGAATTTAAAGGAGATTGGTGTTTGGCATTTGGTGCTTAGTTGGGAGAGAACTAACTGGCGAATGAAAAGTATTAGTTCATGAATTTCTTGTGTTAAATTTTAAATGAATGTTTTTTTGCTATGGTTATGCATGTATGCATTTGATAAGTTGCTGTCAAGGAAGGGTGAAATGAAGAATAACTGTTTGGTTTCTGTCTTTAAATGCTGTAATGTTATTGTTTGAAAATATTCAACGATGGTGCCTGATGGCATGTTCTAAGGCTATTAATGGATAATAGAGTTCTGGGAATGGCCATATGCCATGAAAACTCTTCTCTTGTTGATCCAAGCATTGCCAAGCCTTTGCAATAGGCTTTATCAGTATGTGATAAATAGAGGTTGCTGAAGCTCAATTGATTAGAACAATGCTGTATTACTTTTATTAAGATTTCTGGGTTAACGGTTAAAAGATTTGCTTATTGCACACCCACATGTACACCCACATGTCTGGAGAGAAAATGTTCTTCACAGGAGATCAGTGCTACATGTGAAGTGATGCAGTGCTTATCACGTTACTTTATCTATATGCAATCCTTTTTTCTGTAGATTTGATGTAGTTGAATGTAGTGTGTGAGTGAAAATCTCTGATTAATGTCTGTCACAGAAAATTCCATTTAAATTCACAAAACACATCGATGGAACAACACCGGGGACAGCATTCTTATTAGGTCCTAGTGGGAATACCTGGCATGCGAACTTAATTCAGCAAAATGATGATTTATTCCTCAAAGATGGATGGGCAGCCTTTGTTCGGGATCACTCCCTGGAATGTGGTGATTCTTTGGTGTTCAGATATGATGGCCATTTGCACTTTACTGTGCAAATTTTTGATGGAAGTTCATGCCAAAAAGAAGCCACATTCAGTTCCAAATGCAGTCAAAGTCCATGCAACTATAATTGCCATTTAACGAAGAAAAGAGAAAGGGAGCATTCAGCTTTATTAGATAGCATTATTGAAGCGATTCCAAAGAGAGTGAGAAGTTCTCCAGTTCATTCTGAGTGTATGACTAAGAATCAGGAATTGAGTATAGTTGTAGCTGACAAGTATGGACAATCAGAAGATGAGGTTGGTTGCTCGAATGAAAGGTATCAAGAGCCAAACTTTACCAGTCAAATGGAGAGTGGTGGTTTAAACAATTATGTTACCGTTGCTGTGACATCCACAGGCAATATAGGTAGGCTGATTCTTTTCACATGGCTTTTTCTCTTATTAGCTGCTTTCTAACCCAAGAAAACAATTATTTGCATTCAATTGTAATGATCATTTCTATTGACCCATCTGCAATTATTTGCATTCAATTAGAACTCTATTTTTCTGGAAGTGAGGGTTGAAATAAAACAGAAAGAAAACACTTTTGAGTCTGAGACACTGTCTGCAAAAAAGAAAGGGGTTCATAGTTATCTTTCACTTTTCTTTCCATAACTAAGAATCATTTTAAGTACCTTAATCCCTGACTCTTTTTTCATGTTGAGTAAGCAGAGGCAACATTAGGTGGCAGGAACTGCAAGGAAGATTTGCTGTTGTCAGCACCAGAAGCTGAAAGAGTGGCCCGATCATTTACTTCGTCCTTTCCTAACTTCACAAAAATCATGAAAAGATTCAACGTTTGTGGGTCATATACTCTGGTCTCTCTCTCTCTCTCTCTCTCTATTTCTCTCTCTCAATATATATATATATATGTACTAAAGTGTATGTGTGTGTGCATGTGGCTGTAAAACTGAGTTTGTGGGGTTCCTTCTTTATGATAATCTTATATACAGCATATGTGTTGCTTTGTCACTTAAGGATGATTATTTTCAAATTATTAGTTTGTAAAAGTTATAATTATGTGTATCATTTGACTAGAGTTGGTTGATTTGTCTATTTTCTCTTTGCTATGTAATGGATAAGGCTGTATAGGTAACAGTGACCATCTTCTTTGGTTTGGCAATATTTGAAATTGAGGACATACAACTTTCTTACAGTTTCTTGTTTGCATGTGGGAAAATAATATGCTTGTATGTCTTCATTGACCTTTCGAGCCTTTAGTATGGGAGTCAACATTAGAAGAAACTGAGTCGTTAAGCCTTGTTTTTCAACTTGCAGATTCATTCAGTTTTAAGGTAATCTATTTTATGGTCAAGTGTGTTAGTTTATTCTTCAGTTGGAGAAGTAATGCAGCTTACTTAAGAAGCATGTTTCATACTTGTTGAGGATCAACTACCAATCGCTGATTGATCTCTGTCTTGTAGAATCTTCCATATCAGTTTGCAATGGCACACCTTCCGAAATGCAAAGTGAAGATTGTGCTTCATAATCTAAAAGGAGAAAGTTGGACTGTTAACTCAATCCCGACAACAAGAGTGCGAACATCACATACTTTCTGTGGAGGGTGGTTGGGTTTTGTTCGTGATAACAATATAAATGTTGGAGATTTTTGCGTCTTTGAACTTGTGAACAAGTGTGAGCTGCTGGTACACATTATAAGGGTCAGAAGGGAGGGAATGGGGAATTGCAGTGAAAAGGAAGTTCATAAAGCGACGGTTGACAAATCTTCTGCTAAAGTGAACAAAATTTCACGCCGCAAAGCAAAGAAAATTAGTCAAAACTCTCACAACACGTCTTTACAGTGGATAACAAAAGTTGATCAGAAAGGACAAGATCCAAACGAAGTGAAATGTCTAAACAGTCCTCAATCAAAAAGTCAGGAGTCAGGTAACTGATTATTATCCTTAATTAATGAAACCATGTTTACATGCCTTTTGCTTTTCTTATTAAGTGGACTGAATTCCTTTTCATTAAAGTTTTTAATTGGAAATTGGACAGTGGCTGCTGAAATGAGCTCACTAGGAAGATTGAGTTCTCACACAAAAGGTTGCATATCCATGAAATCTGCTCCTGAAGAGAAATTAGCAGCAGCATCATTCCTTTCTAGTTTTCCTCATTTTGTGAAGATCATGAAAAAGTTCAATGTCAGCGGTTCATACACTCTGGTGAGTGCATTGTAGGACGCTTCTGCCCCGAGGGGTGTGCTGACATTTCTTATTGGATGTTTAAAATTACAATGGCACTTATGAATACGTGTCCTTTCCAGATGCGACGTAACGACTGCCACTGATGCTGGACATTAGCAGCATCCACTTATAGATAGATGCAAGAAAGAACATAATGCAGCATAACTTTAATATGCTATGTCTGCAATTTAAGATTTCAATTCAATCTAAGAAATCTTTTTTTTTTTCCTAACTTTCGAAGATTATTTCATTCACTTTCTTTTTTATTTCAGTGAGAATGTGAGATAATATATTAAAATGATTTTTTTTTTTAAATTTTAATCATGAGCTGATTATTCATTTCTGTTTTTGTGTTGTGCTTGTGGGAAGTTCTTTTTTTTAGGATTCTTGGTTTGGAAAAAGAAGGGCTTTTATTTGAGTGAGTACTTTTTTCACATGCCGGGTAATTTGGAATGCCACAGCATTTTTCTTTTTGTTGTACCATCTGCTTCATAGGACATTTTATGGGTTTGGTAAACCATTTTCTTGCTTGCCCCTTAGTTGACATTCTGCTGCAAATTGCTTAATTATCAATTTTCACTAATCAAGATTTTTTTTCATGCAGAAAATCCCTTATCAGTTCTCGACGGATCACCTCCCAAGCTGCAGAACGGAGATTGTTCTACGTAATCTAAAAGGCAAATGCTGGACTGTAAATTCAATCCCTACTATAAAGGTGCAAACTTTGCATACTTTTTGTGGTGGTTGGATGGCCTTTGTTCGTGACAATGACATTCAAATGGGTGATATCTGCATCTTTGAGCTAATAGGCAAGAATGAAATGCGTGTGCATATATCTGGAATTGGTAAAAAGGGGTTAGACTATCAAAATGGGAAATTATCTTTGAATTCTGTTGGCTCCTTGTCAAGCAACCATCCTTGGCTTGAGGAATGAGAAACTTTTCGACCAAAATATTCAGGTATGCACCGTTTAGCAGCCTTTTAATTTTACATGTGGCATATGTGTCATGCTGACCTATGTTTTATTGGAAAGAACTGGTTTGCTGAATTTTGCCAAACAAAAGCACTGAACTCTTTTCAGTACACAATGAAAATGGATTGAATTCTTGTATGAGTTTTGCAAGGGAATTGAAGAAGCTCTTTTATTGGGTCTGGGAGTAACTACCTATCCGTTTCGTCATTTTTTACTGTCATCATTTTCCTATCCTTACGCACTAGCATTTTCATCGTATTGCTTTTTGATTTTCTCTGATGGTGTAGTCCATAATTATTGTCTACAGTGGGGATAATTGGTAGTCCTACAGAATGCTCTGTGATGTGCCAGAAGTTTCTGTGCATAAATTTTGTGGAACAAGTAGTTGAGTGAAATTTGCCGAAACTTCAAATCAGGTTGTACGTGTTCTTGTATCCTTTGCTTTTATCTCGTGCATGTTGTACCTAATGCGAATTTGCACATCGTTCTTGGTTCAATATCAGGCTGAAGAAACTTCAATCGAGTTGTACGTGTTCTTGTATCCTTTGCTTTTATCTCATGCACGTTGTACCTATTGCGAATTTGCACATCTTTCTTGGTTCAATATCAGGTACTGGTGGGATATTTTGTTGCTATTGTAAATTAAAATAAGCAACAATCTCTTTAATTGCATCAAAATTTTCTTGGCCTGCATGCACGTATATATACCAGTCAGATTGGTTAAACAAGTTTGGTGGGAGATTAGAAAATCTAGATATGGATTATTTAGATGTTTGTACAAATTAGAGAGGTCACTTTGTGGCTCAGTTGGAATGAAGACTTGCATATTTCATGTTATGCATCGGTAGTCTGAGATGCTTATGTAACGAGCATGGCAAACTAGCATTGTGGAACAAGGTATGAGTCCCTTTCTTTGTTTTGTGTTTTATTTTTAAGGTGACAATTTTCGGTGATGGCCTGAGACGATTGCAAATTTGCAATACTTTCTATAGTATTTTGCTAATTGAAGTTGCAAAATAGATGAATCAAACTGCCTGAAAGTGGACCAGTCAAAAAGGGGACAAGGATGTCCATTGTCCATGGTTTCAATGTACATTTGGAAAATCCAAAAGATAAAAAAGTGCATTTAATGGAAAATCATTTCTTGATTTCTGAAGATGTTACGACAATGTGAACTTTTTGCTTGTATTTCTAATGGTGCCACTCACTACTTTTTAAGGTAAAATTTATGATTATTCCAAGGTCCAACGCCTTACCAAAACAAAACATGTTGCATGAAGCATCTGCAATCCCAGACCCAAAACACATAAATAATTTACAGGGAAGCAATTTGCTTATGATCAAAGAACAAACAATACTCCATTTGTACCAAGAAAAGGCTCAAATTCACACTCGACGGGAAGTAAAATCAACAAAACGTAAGGAAATTAAAGAAGACGAAATCGTCCGGACTCGCAGCATGATTGAAAATGAATGGATAATAAATATACTAACCAAAATAAACGTGTAGCCGTGGGTTTAGGCCCGTTATGCAAAACAGTTAAGGCAGCAAGACTGCTAAAGAGCATCGCCATTTATTGGAACCATCCAGTCTTTCAACTGCCCCCCTGCTTTAACTTTTACGAGCTCTACGCTGAAAATGCTGCCATTTATTGGAACCATTGAAGTAGGACTGTAGGAGTCCTCCATTATCAAAGCAGTGTAAGCTTCTTCTTTTCTCCATAGTTTGTTATAATTATCATATCCCTTTTCTTTTTTATTCAACTAACACGACTTTCTTATTTTCTTTTTCTATTTGTGTTTTTCACTGGTTTTCTTTCAGGATGAGCGCAAGCAAAATGGGAGATGACTGCGGTGACTTGAGGACATGGGAAGAAAATATATACTGGTCTTATTTCCAGCCAGTTCAGTTTTTACAAACTTTGACTGGCCGCTATCATCAGCAACTTGTAAGCCTAGATCTTGCCATGCATGTCTGAATTTCTTCTCGATCTTGCCATGCATGTCTGAATTTCTTCTCGATCTTGCCATGCATGTCTGATTTTGCTCGATCTAATGATGTTTTAGTATTGAAGTGTTGAGAAAAGATGTTTACTTGCTATGAATGTGTCTTGCGTTTTTCTTTTGCTATAACTGTATTAGTATGAGTGTGCTTCTGGACAAAAATTAACTTCGATGAATTTTTAATTTTACTTTTCTGGGTTTGCTTTTTCTAATTCATTAGTTTATCCTCTCCTGGTATCATAAAGATTTGACACCCTGTTTGGCCGTTTGTAGAATTGCACGAAGAAAGCAAGAAAGAAAAGAAATTCTCTTATAATGGTTAATTAACTTTTAGTGCAACATTATAAAACATATATATATGTCCTACATTGTGGATATTGAAAACTGCTTTTGAGTTTTTTGATTTTTCCTGTTGTTTGGTCTTAATTTCCTTGTCATCTCAAGAAAATTGTTCTTCAAAGAAATTTGGAAAAGAAAGAAAGAGAAAAAAAGAAACAGCTAGCTTTGTTTTTGGATTTCTTATGATTACATGATTACTTTAATTAAAGAAATAAGAAACAATATATGCACATAAAAGTTGACATGAACTATATGGATACATGTTGATATGAAAAATGAGAGAGAGGAAAACAAGATCGAAGAAGGAAGAGTGAATTTCCTTGTAGAAAAGAATCAATTATGCTCAACAGCTCAAGAAAGTATGATTTTGCAACCTTTTCTTTTAGGAAGAGAGAGGACATGAGACTTGGTCATACAGTTTTGTTTTCGTTTGCCTCGCTTTCTCTTTGTAACTTGAACAAAATTTGCAGGCTATTCCCCAAAAGTTTGTGAACAACTTGAGAGAAAAGCTTGCAGGAGAGGTTGTGCTCAAAGGCCCTAGTGGGATTCTATGGAATGTTGGAATAACAGCAAGTAACAGCACTTTATATTTCAAGAATGGATGGAAAGAATTTGTGGACGACCATTCTCTGGAAGAAAATGATGCATTAATATTTAAATACATTGGAAACTCACGCTTTGATGTTTTGATGTTTGATCAAGAAAACTTGTGTGAGAAAGAAGGTTCATACTTCATAAGAAGATGCGAGAATGTAGAGGTTGACAGCAATCGCAAAAGAAAGGACAACTCCCCAGAGACTGTTGAAGCTACGAGTGGATCTTCACATGATCTTTATGAGTGTACTCCGACTAGAAGGCCTAGAAAGAATGATGCAGGGACATCAAGATCTATAGGACGGCCGAGAAAGAATGATGCAGGGACATCAAGATCTGTAGGACGGCCTCTTGGAGCCAAAAGGGGATATAAGGGTAGGTTTCTTAACAATCCATGTTTCTTTAACTTATTGCTGATTTATCGAAGCTTATATTGCTGCTAGGAAGAAGATTTTGAATATGTCGTTTGACTTATTGCAATATTAACAAAAGGTTTGGGACAATCAAGCGTTGCTTATGGTCAGGGCTCATCCAATAAGAAGCCAGCCACCGAGGAAGAAAAAGGAAAGGTCCTAAAAGAGGCATGTGCAGCAGCATCCGAAGACTCCTTTGTAATGGTGATGCGAAGGTCACATGTATACACAGGATTTTATATGGTAAAATGTTACTAATCACTTTTCATTTAATGGTTTGAATTTTCTGCCCGATATTTACCTTTGGAAACAAATGTGCATGCATGTTTTAAGTGTATCAGTGTACATATATGTATTTTATATCTTGTTTTGAACTATGCAATTTTTGAGGATTTTAGTTTGTTTTGGTAATGACAGTCTATTCCTTCTGAATGGGCAACGAAGCACCTTCCTGGCAAAAAAAGCCAATATTTGACACTGCAAGTTAAAGAGAAAACATGGCTGGTCAGGTTTCATATAAGGGAGTCAGGTTGTGGACTGGCAGGCGGTTGGAAAAGGTTTGTAGTTGAAAATTGTCTCGAAGAATCTGATGTGTGTCTATTTAACCTTACCACTAATACAACTGATGCCATAGTCATGGATGTTGGCATCTTCCGGGTGGGAGAGGACAATCAAGATAGGATTCCATCAGCTTCTCGAGTGGTTGTAGGAGGGTTAGGCCACCGGGGTAGGCCGCCGGCAAAATAGTCGAAGGGGATCATTGACCAACAAGAGTTTGATGTTTGCCATGTTTAGATGTGTTTAATGGGCTTCTGAATTGATGCAAATGTTTGAGAAGTATCTTCCAACTCTCTAGTTCAACTGTGCTTTTGTTGATCTTACTTTTGTGCACAACCCTACCAGCATCTGTTATGCATTTTGGAATTGTGTATTATATATATATAAGAAGAAAATATTATGGATGTTTCTGTGGACTTCATTTTGGTTGTCTTTTTACTCATCCTATATATTTATATATTTCTTGTTGAATATGGTTTTGATCCCTCTCAGTATAATGTTGGATATAAGGAGAATTTGGCTGGCTAGTTAAGACTGTTTCCATTTGGTTTTGAGCCACTGATAAGATTCACATGTAAAAATGGCTTCTTGTATCTTTTCACCTTCAGAATTGGCATTCTTGATTTTCTAGGTGTAAAGTACCAGAAAATGTTCTTAAGAAAGAAAAATAATTATAGATAATAGTTGTGGAACTTGCAAGAAAATGTGCAAAGAACATCCACTGGCCTCGGCTACTTTTTATTTTTTATTTTTTATCTTTAATATTATTAACAAGAAACTTGGACCCTTTGACATTTTTTGACTTCTAATTCTGAATAAACCTCTAGTTTTAAACGTCTAATTTTAGAAAGGCACGAGATCTAAAATCTTATAAAGTAATTAGTAAACGATAAGGAGGGATAAATATAAAATACGTAGTGTATATTTATTAAAATTCTAAAATCTTATCAAGTAATACGTAGCGTATATTTATAAAAGTGAAAAACGATTGAAACAGTAAAAACATTTTGAGTCCAAAGAAAATTTCCTTCAATTAATCACAAGTAAAAACGCTCCAACACAATTATTTTCTCGCATCTTCTCGGTAATGAATAAAGAAAAACGACAAAACGCTCCCTCGAATTTGATTACATGCAGTTGAATTAACGGAACAAAACAAATTGTCCTCACTTGTACTATTCTATATTGTACGACTGGAAATTAAAAACCGACGAATTTAAGGATTTAACGAGAGACAATCCGATTACATGTTTGTCGTGTACGTGCATGCCAAATTGTACGTATAATCGAATTCGACATATGTAATCGAATTCTACTAAATAATACAATTTTGTTTACATTTGACGACGCAATTCGATTTATGAAATCTCTTTGTTCCTCGCCTATATAAACCCATCAACCACGCCGTCTCCAACCACAACAATCCTCCTAGTAAAACATTTCTGAGTTCTTCATCAAGTTTATTGAGATCGATAAGAGTCGATAGAGCTAGGCAGGCAGCTGATCCAGCTGAAGAAGTTTATTTATCGAGTTAGGCAGCTGAGCTTATGAAGAGTTTTGGCCGTCGTTGATCGAGCAAACGGAATTTCATTCAGCAACGAAGAGTTTAGGCTGCTGATCAGAACACCGAACGGAATTTCGATTTCATTCAACAACAAACACACAGAGCCCCGCCGGGAATTTCAATTTCGTTCAACAACTTGTAACTAATACACTCTCACAAACTGCCACTCCTCGGGCTCCTTTATATCCGTAAGCCGATCCAGTTTGAAGAAAAAGAATAATTAGATAATATTTTATTTTATTTTATTTTGTTTTAATAATTGAAACCCTAATATTGTTTTTCAATTGCAAAAAAAGAAAAAAAAGGACTAGAAAAATGTTTATATATTGTGGTAGTTTTTATTCTTTCTAATCTTTAAAAACTCTTTGCTCTCTTTTTTTTTTCAATTTTCATTTTATTCGAATATAAATGAATTTTGGTGATAATTTATATATAGTGTAAGTTTTTCTCAGGTGTTTTATTTTAGTTTCTTTTTTATTCAAAATGAACAAAAATAGGTTAATTTGGATCCAACTTTTTTACATTATATATATAAATATATATATCCAACATTCATCCCTAAATCCCTACCTTGGTTTTTATTCATCACTATTATTAAATATAATTCAATATAATTCTTGGAAAATATATTGATAATTCATCAACGTCAATTCAATCCTCATCGGTTTCATATTCTTTTCATATACATTTATTTTCTTCAATATTTGAGAATTTTTAACAGTAATTGTTTTTATCGATTACAAAATTTAACATAATGAATTTGTTGGATTAAATGACAGGCTATCCCGACAAAGTTTGCGAGTAAGATCGATACATGAAAAGTTGGAAGGAACAACAACAATTACAGGGAAAATTAAAGCAATGTTATGTCTAAGTCATGGAAGGAATTTATTCTTCAAATGTGGATGGAAAGAATTTCTTGAATTTTTTTAATAGAACATGATCACTTCCTCTTTCATATTTAAGCTGGGCAACTCATCTTTTGATGTTCAAATGTTTGACAAGTTTCAAATATTTGAGAACCCAAACTTGTGTGAGAAAGAATCTTCATACTTCGCAAGAAAATGTGAGTATACAAAACTCAACACATAAAATTTTATTTAATATTTAATTTAATAACTTATTACTTTCAAATTTTATACTTTAAATTATCTCATTAAAAGCTTTTTTAATTTTAATTTTGTTTGATGAATTTTTAATAACAGTCGAAGAAAAAGATGTCCTACGCAGACCGAATATTGGGGTTTATAAATGGTGGTTTTACCAGGTAATTATTTATTTATTTATTTTTCAATCATAAGTATTATTAATTTCACTATCATTTATTTTTATATTTTTGATTAATTATTACTGCAATTGTCTCTTAAAATAAGAAACAACAAGACATGTCAACGTTATTTGGTTTAGAAAATTAATTTTGGCATTATTAGTCAAATATAATATTTCTAGCCAAAAAAAAACATTTTTCCAAAATAACTAAAAAAATTAATTTTAACATTATTAGTGACACAGAATATTTCTTGAGAAATGACCATCTTTCCAATGTAAATTAATAGTGAGATATAATATTTCTGCAGTGTGGAACATTAAACTCACATGTCATAATTTTTTCAATAACAAAACGGATGAAAAATTTGCAAGAATCGTCATAGATATATGACAAAAAATAATAATAGTTGATAAAAAAAAAGGGGAATACCCAAAATCCTTAATTAGCCTGGAGGTGAAGTTGTTTTTTTTTTTTTTCTTTTTTTTTTCTAAGAGGTTAGAACTTCAGAGGATAGATCGAGTTACAACTTGTGTGAACACTAATTGGTATGTAACTTACAGGTTTCATCTCTTTATATATTGATGTTCTCAAGAACATTAACATGCAAAGTGTAAACCAAGCAATAATGGCTATTGATATTTGGTTAGAAATCAGATTTAGTGTTTTATGGATTTCTTCTACAACCCTTTTGTTATTTTGTCAAATCTTATTTCTTTAATTTTCAAAAGATCAATTCTATCATTACAAGAACCGTGTAATTTGTTTGAACATGATTGTGCCAACACCTGAAGAAAAGAATTGTAAGAATTGTATTTCTATGAATTGTAAGAAATGTATTTCTATTATATTATGATAATATGATACTTAGATATACGATGAATTTTGGTAGCTATTTAGTATATATAGAATACAATTACACACAACAAAAATCATATTACAGATTGTTTTAGACTTATATAAAATTCAATTAATTGTAGTTGAACACATTCTATTTAGAGTGTATAAATAGTGAAAAAAAAGTAATAGTTTACCTTCTCAAGATTTATTTCCTTTTTTCATAGACTAATCTTTAATTACTATGGCTTCAGTCAAAGCAAGTTGTTTTGACTGAACTGTATTTATAATTCAAGTGCTATAGCGTTGATTATATTTACAATTAAATATTAGTATATGAAAAGGGAAATAAATCTTTAGAAGTTAAACTATTACTTTTTTTCACTACTTATGCACTCTAAATAGAATGTGTTCAACTAGAATAATGGTAGAATTAATTGCTTAAGCCATTATTTGAATTTTATATAAATCGAAAGCAATCTGTAATATGATTTTTGTTGTCTGTAATTGTATTATGTATATACTAAATAGCTTAAACAAGATTCACCATATATTTAAGAATCAGATTATCATAATAGATATACAATTCTTATAATATTCATAGAAATACAATTCTTTTATTTTCTTTCTTCATGTATTAACACAATCTTGTTCGAACATATTACAAGATTTATGCAATGATAGAGTTATCTTCTGAGATTAAAGAAATAAGATTCGCAAAATAACAAAAGGGTTTGCAGAAGAAATTCATAAAACGTAGAATCTGATTTCAAGCTGAATATTATTACATATTTCATGGTTTACACTTTTGCGTGTTAATGCCTTTCAAAAATCAGTACATAAAGAGATGAAACCTGTAAGTTACATACAAAGTGTTCACAAAAGTTGTAAATCAATCTATTCTCTCAAGTCCTAACCTCTCAAAGAAAAAGAGAAAAGATAAACCTTCACTCCAGGCTAATTAAGGTTCTTCAGCATTCTCCACCCCCCCCTTTTTTTTCTTATATCAATTATTATATTTTTTTTGTTATAACTAACGATGATTTTTAATTTGCAGATTTTTCATTCGTTTTGTTATTGGAAAGATTATGACATCTGAGTTTAATCTTCTTTTTTTCTTTTCAGGAGAAAGTTTTCGAATCAAAAATGGACAAAGTATTTGTTAGTAATACTTCCAAATCAATAGACTTTTTCCAAATTTTCTCTAGATTCTACCTTCAGCTGCTTGTAAGTGTGAATTTGATTATGAATTTTTGTGTTTAGTACTATATTTTAGTCTTAAAATATACTGGAAATATGCTCACTTGTACTATGTTTGCATGTAGCCTATTCCCCCAAAGTTTGCTAGTACTATCAAGGGAAAAGTTGGGGAAACCTTTTCATTAACAATATCAACTGGCGCTAGATGGGATGTAAGATTGACTGCGCATGGAGATAACTTGTTCTTTGAACACGGATGGGGAAACTTCATCGCAGACAATTCCTTAACAGAAAATGATGTGGTGCTATTTCGATACGACGGGCAATCGCAATTTGATGTAACGTTGCTTGATGCAAGATATTTGTATGAAAAAGAAGTCATCTCTTCCACTAGAAGATGTGATGAGCACACAGAGTCCGAGTCTAACATCGGAAGCAAAAGAAAGGCCAACTCTCCAGACAAATTTGAGTCTTCTAATGCTAGGGAACCTTCCCCACATTTTGCCGAGAGTTTTCATCCCAAAAAGCCCAGAAAACAATATGCACGGACACCACCAAGTGTTGTAGGACAGCAAGCTAATCAAGGGAATATCAATAATATTCCAAGGAAACCTAGAAGTAAGACTCTTCATCATTTCTTTTTTCGTTACAATATATGTTATAGTTTCAAGAATGGTTATAATGTTAAACATGGTATGAAATCTCGAATAATTAATTTAGATTTTTAGTTAATGATGTTGTTGGATTTATCTTGACAAGGTTGTATCAAACCAAGACCAGCAGACACACTAGTCGATTCATCTAATAGGAGGACAGTGAGTGAAGAAGAAAAAGAAGCTGCTCTTAGAAGGGCACACGAGGCTGCATCGGAAAATTCCTTTGTATTGGTGATGCGACCAACACATGTATACAAGGGATTTTATTTGGTAAACATTCGTTGATCCCATTTGCATGTTATACTTAATTAGTTGAAAATTTCATGGCAGTAATTAAGATAATTTTTTTTTTTTTTTTTTAATAATTGAATTCTTTTTCTTGTGCAATGACAGACAATTCCTTTAAAATGGTTGAAGACTCATCTTCCTCACACAAGCCAAGATATTCTGCTCAAAGTTGGAGAAAATTCTTGGCAGGTTAGATTTCATCGGAAGGAGAGTTGTGCTGCATTAACAGGGGGTTGGAAGAATTTCGTTGTTGACAATGTATTGCAAGAATTTGATGTTTGCCTTTTCAAACTTGTCAACAACAGTCCAGATTGTATAGTTATGGATGTCAGCATCTTTCGAGTTGTAAAGAATATGATCGGACCTTCACGTTTGAATCCAAAATCTTCAAGGGGTAGGAAGAGCAAGTATTTGAGAGGAAGATACAACACCATCCCTGCTGCTGCTTTAGATTAGTCTTTTGACTTTGATGTAAATAAAAGAGTAACCAAAAGTTCTGAATGATACTTCAACCAATCCCATTGTAATGTGTAAAATTTTGAAGTGAAATACATTGATATCACCAAAAAAAAAAAAATTTAGTTTTATTATCCATCTTTATCCTCTGGATTATTAAAACTTTGGTGTTAAGTGGATACATTGATAAAATTAGCTCAATAATCAACAGTCAAGGCTCAAATATGCCATTACAGAATCATACAAATATTAAAGAGTTAATGGCAAAAAACACCCTTGAAACTGGCTTGGTTACAAAATACTTCCTAAACTTCTAATTTTAATACTTTACTATCCTCAAAATTTAAGTTTTTGTAATGTGAAGAAATTTTACCCTTGTTAAATATGTTTGTACTTCTCTATATAAAAATATACAGAAGTTTTTAGAGCAAAAAAAAAAAAAAAAGAGAAAAATAATTTCAGCATTAAGAAAAAATTATATGATTAAGTGACAATTAAATAAAAGTACTTTAGACAACAACTAACATTGATAAGTGGTTATCTTTTCACAATACAATTTTTATTAAAATGTATTATATAGCAAAAACTTAAATATTGACAGTGGTCAAGTGTTAAAATTAAAAGTTTTAGGGAGTATATAGCGATCAACCCATAATTCAAAGGTGTTTTATGCAATTAACTCAATATTAAATTATCAACCAGATTCAGGAGACAGCCCAGACAATTAGACGTTACTTTTATATGAACATCATCCTAACATCAAGACGATGAAACTGCTGCAAAATGATTAATGAAGAATTTGGAGAAGTGATCATCCAAAATTCCTTAAAAATGAAATTACACCATAGAGATAAAAACCGGATAATAAAGGGTAAGACCTCTATATCCTTACACAAGTCTTGCAAAGAACACAAGTATTGTAGACTGTTTCATGTTATTTTTTTGCAGACATCTATATTAGTAATGTACTATCTTGTGACGATGTTAAAAAAATAAAAATATAAATTTTTTGAAAAATTATCATTTCTCATGGACTATAACTCACGTTTTTTGGCTGAAAACGACAATATATAAGAACTAGCTATATTGAACTATTTTCATGTCATCTTTTTAACACACTTATATTGTTAATGTGCTATCTAGTGAATAGTGTTTAAAAAATAAAAATGTAATTTTTTTAAAAAAAAAATCATCATTTTTCGTGAACTATAACCCACGAGTTTTGGATCAAAACGGCTAGGTAAAACTAGCTATTGTGGACTATTTTCATGTCATTCTTTGCACTCACCTATATTGGTAATGTGTTTTCTAGTGGACGATGTTAAAATTTGAAATTTATTTTTTTTTGAAAAATTATCATTTTTCGTTGGCTATAACTCATGTTTTTAGCTGAAAACAGTAAGGATAAAAAAACTAGCTATCGTAGTCTGTTTTCATGTCATTTTTTTCACGCATCTATATTGATAATGTGCTATATAGTGAATGGTGTTAAAAAAATGAAATGTAAATTTTTTAAAAAATCATCATTTTTCATTGGATATAATACACGTTATTTGACCAGAAACGGCAAGGATAAAAAACTGACTATTGTGAACTGTTTTCATGTCAATTTTTTTACCCATTTATATTGATAATGTGCTATCAATTGTTATTAAAAAAATGAAAATGTAAATTTTGAAAAATCATCATTTTTGGTGGGTTATAACCCATGATTTTTTTGGTTGAAAACGACAATATTCAAAAACTAGCTATTGTATATTATTTTTTATATCCACCTATGTTGGTAATGTGCTATCTAAAGAACGGTGTTAAAAAAAATAGAAAAATAAATTTTTTGAAAAATCATCATTTTTTGTGGGTTATAATCCATATTTTTTTTGGGTTAAAAACGACAAGAATCAAAATCTGACTATTGGGGATAGTTTTCATGTCGTTTTTTGTACCCACCTATATTGGTAATGTGCAATCTAGTGAACGGTGTTGAAAAAATAGAAATATAATTTTTTTGAAAAATCATCATTTTTTGTAGGCATATTTGTTGCTAAAAACGACAAGACTAAAAAAATGGCTATTGTGGACTTTTTCGTGTCATTTTTTTCACCCACCAAAACACGATGATTCTGACTTTTTTTGTATCGCTTTTTGCACCCACCGTGATTGTGGACGTGCATTTTAGTGAATATTATCAGAAAAAGTGAAATATAAATTTTCATAAAATTGCCATTTTCGTGGTTTACAAAACACGCTTTTTTACCAAAAATGACAAAAATCCAAAAACACGATGATTCTGACTTTTTTTGTAACGCCTTTTGCACCCACCATGATTGTGGATGTGCATTTTAGTGAATATTATCAGAAAAAGTGAAATATAAAATTTTCAAGAAATCGGCCATTTTTCATGGGTTATAACACACATTTTTTTACCAAAAATGACAAAAATCCAAAAACGTGTTGATTTTGACTTTGTTGTACATTTTTTTTGCACCCACTACAATTGTGAATGTGTATTTTAAGGAATATTACAAAAAAGTGAAATATAAAATTTTCACAAAATCACCATTTTTCATAGGTTATAACACTTTTTTTTTCCAAAAATGAGAAAATTCCAAAAACACGATGATTCTGACTTTTTTTTTGTACCGCTTTTTGCACCAAACGCGATTGGAGACGTGTATTCAGTGAATATTATCAGGAAAAGTGAAATATAAAATTTTCACAAAATCGCCATTTTTCAAGTGTTATAATACACATTTTTTACCAAAAAGTGTGAGAGTGTTGGTGCAGTGGTGTGCGAGGTGGGCTGTGTATGCGAGAGGGGCTGGAGCCTTGTGTGTGCAATTGTGGTGCGGGCGAGTATGAATGCTAGGGCCGGGGCACTAGGCTCCCGCCTGTGCATGTGTGTGTGTGTGGTGTGGGCGCATAGTGCACCCGCACCCTATGTGTGAGTGCAAGAGCGGGGGCACTAGGCTCCCGCTCGTGTGTGTGTGTGTTGGTTGTGCAGGCGCCTAGTGCGCCCGCACAACTTGTGTGTGCGATGGTGGGCAGACGCATAACGCGTCCGCCTATGTGTGTGTTTTGTGTGTGCTTGGTGTGTGTAGTGTGTGTGCGTTAAATGTTTGATGTGTTTAAGTGCTTGATGTGTGCATTGTAGTGTGCTGGGACTTGTGTGTGTGCTTGAGAGTTGTGAGAACAACTATGTCAAATGTGCATTCAACCAAATACATCTATGCTTCACATCATTTATGCAACAATTTTAACATTCCTTCATAATCTCCACCAATATTATTGCTTACTCATTGAGCACAGAAACCACAAAAATCATATAAGAATTTACACTATATCCACACATAAGATAAGGATTCATAACATATAAGTCAGTCTGTAACTAACTTATCAGTTCACAATCGTAGTGGGTGCAAAAAAAGGTAGAAAAAAAGTCAAAATCAACGTGTTTTTAGGATTTTTGTCATTTTTGCTAAAACAACGTGTGTTATAACCCATGAAAAATGGAGATTTTTTGAAAATTTTACATTTCACATTTTCTAATAATATTCACTAAAATTCACGTCCGCAATCGCGGTGGGTGCAAAAAGCGGTACAAAAAAAGTCAGAATCATCGTGTTTTTGGATTTTTCTAATTTTTGGTAAAAAAACGTGTGTTATAACCCATGAAAAATGGCGATTTTGTGAAAATTTTATATTTCAATTTTTCTGATATTATTTACTAAAATTCACGTCCACAATCGCGGTGGGTGCAAAAAGCGGTACAAAAAAAGTCAGAATCATTGCGTTTTTGGATTTTTGTCATTTTTAGTAAAAAAACGTGTGTTATAACCCATGAAAAATAGAGATTTTGTGAAAATTTTATATTTCACTTTTTTATAATATTCATTAAAATACACATTTTCAATCGTAGTGGGTGCAAAAAAGGTACAAAAAAGTCAAAATCAACGCGTTTTTGGATATTTGTTATTTTTGGTAAAAAAAACGTGTGTTACAACCCATGAAAAATGAAGATTTTGTGAAAATTTTATATTTTACTTTTTCTGATAATATTCACTAAAATGCACGTCCACAAACGCGGTCGGTGCAAAAAGTGGCACAAAAAAAGTCAGAATCATTACACTTTTGGATTTTTCTCATTTTTGGTAAAAAAACGTGTGCTATAACCCATGAAAAATGGCAATTTTGTGAGAATTTAATATTTCAATTTTTCTGATAATATTCACTAAAATGCACGTCCACGATCCCGGTGGATGCAAAAAGCCGTACAAAAAGTCAGAATCATCGCGTTTTTTGATTTTTGTCATTTTTGGTAAAAATGTGTGTTATAACCGATGAAAAAGGGCGATTTTGTGAAAAATTTATATTTCAATTTTTATGATAATATTTACTAAAATGAACGTCCACAATCGCGAGTTGTGCAAAAAGCGGTACAAAAAAATTCAGAATCATCACGTTTTTTTTTATTTTTGTCATTTTTGGGAAAAAACGTGTTATAACCCGTGCAAAATGGCGATTTTGTGAAAATTTTATATTTCACTTTTTCTGATAATATTCACTAAAATGCACGTCCACAATTGCGGTAGGTGCAAAAAGCGGTACAAAAAAAAGTCAGAATCATCGTATTTTTTTATTTTTCCCATTTTTGGTAAAAAAACTTGTGTTATAACCCATGAAAAATGGCGATTTTGTGAAAATTTTATATTTCAATTTTTCTAATATTATTCACTAATACTCACGTCCACAATCGCGGTGGGTGCAAAAAGCGGTACAAAAAAAGTCAGAATCATCGCGTTTTTGGATTTTTGTCATTTTTCGTAAAAAAGAAACCTGTGTAATAACCCATGTAAAATGGTGATTTTGTGAAAATTTTATATTTCAAAATTTATGATGATATTCACTAAAATGCATGTTCAAAATCGGGATGTGTGCAAAAATGGTACAAAAGAAGTCAAAAAAATTGTTTCGATTTTGTCATTTCTTGTAAAAAAAGTGTGTTATAACCCATGAAAAATTGAGGTTTTGTGAGAATTTTATATTTCACTTTTTTGTATAATATTTATTAAATTACATGTTCACAATCGCGGTGAGTAAAAAAAAGGTACAAAAAAAGTCAAAATCAGCGCGTTTTTGGATTTTTGGTAAAAAACTTGTGTAATAACCCATGAAAATTGGCGATTTTGTAAAAATTTTATATTTCACTTTTTCTGATAATATTCACTCAAATGCACGTCCAAAATCGCGGTGGGTGCAAAAATCGGTACAAAAAAAGTCAGAATCATCGCGTTTTTGGATTATTGTAATTTTTGGTAAAAAAATGTGTGTTATAACCCATGAAAAATAGAGATTTTCTAAAAATTTTATATATCACTTTTTTTGATAATATTTATAAAATACATGTCCACAATCGCGGTGGGTGTAAAAAGGGGCACAAAAAAGTAAGAATCATCGCGTTTATGGATTTTTCTCATTTTTGGTAAAAAAACGTGTGTTATATAACCTATGAAAAAAGGCGATTTTATTAAAATTTTATATTTCAATTTTTCCGATATTATTCACTAAAATGCATGTCCACAATCGCGTTGGGTGAAAACACGGTACAAAATAGTCAGAATCATTGCGTTTTTGGATTTTTGCTATTTTTGGTAAAAACAAAACGTATGTTATAATCCATGAAAAATGGAGATTTTGTGAAAATTTGATTTTCAATTTTTCTGATAATATTCTCTAAAATGCACGTCCATAATCGTGGTAGGTGCAAAATGCGAGACAAAAAAAGTCAAAATTATCGCATTTTTGGATTTTTGTCATTTTTGTTAAAAACAAAACGTGTGTTATAGCCCATGAAAAATGGATATTTTATGAAAATTTTATATTTCAAAATTTATAATGATATTCACTAAAATGCATGTTCAAAATAGGGATTGGTGCAAACAAAGGTACAAAAGAAGTCAAAATCAACGCGTTTTGCGATTTTTTTCATTTTATGTAAAAAAGGAGTGTTATAGCCCATGAAAAATGAAGATTTTGTAAAAATTTTATATTTCACCTTTTCTGGTAATATTCAATAAAATGCACGTTCACAATCACGGTGGGTGTAAAAAGTGGTACAAAATAAAGTTAGAATCATCGCGTTTTTGGATTTTTCTCATTTTTGGTAAAAAAACGTGTGGTATAACCCATGAAAAATGGCGATTTATAACACACGTTTTTTGGTAAAAAAAAGGGAAAGTCAAAAAACTCGTTGATTTTTACTTTTTTTGTACCGTTTTTTGCACTCACCCTGATTATGAACATACATTCTAGCCACTTTTTGAGTTTTGCAATTTTCAGCCAAAAAAATGTGGGTTATATCCCACAAAAAATGATGATTTTTCAAAATATTTACATTTTCATTTTTTAAATATCATTCACTAGATAGCATATTACGAGTATAGGTGGTTACAAAAATTGAGATGAAAGACACTCCACAATAAAAGTTTTTGAATCTTGCCGTTTCCGAGCGAACAACGTGGGTTATAGCCACGAAAATTGATGATTTTTCAAAAAAAAAACGTTTTTATTTTTTTAACACCGTTCACTAGATAGTAGCACATTACCAATATATGAATCGCGATTTATAAACCGATATCAGAGGAGGTTTTGTGTTTGTAGTAATTCCATTGTATCCATATCCATAAACCAACATTAAATATGAAATTCATTTCAATTCTGATTTCCATTGAAATTTCTTTTGAAATAGAGGCCCAATAAATAGTAGTGTAAAGCGAACAATGGACAGGCTTCGTTTGGGCTAATCGCGGCCCATCTCGGCCCATCCTTCACTTTTCTTTCCTCGTTTTATAAATTCATTTTTTGGGGGGAAATGACAGATCCAGCGAGTGAGAGACGGAGAAGGACACAGAGGCATGAATGGTAAAGCAGCGGCGATGGAGCCGAAAGCGGAGCTGAGGGCGAAACTGCAGTCGAAATCATACCGTAGATACTTCTCCGCCGTGTGAGAATCTCTGTTGCGTCGATGGAGCCGAAAGCGGAACAGAGGGCGAGATCGCCGTCGAAATCATACCGTAGTATGAGAATCTCTGTTGCGTCACTACCGAGTCCCAAATTTCCGCCGCCTTTCTCTACGGGGTATCTCTTCTGGAAAATTAAGTCAAAATACTCCCTCAAATCTATATATATATACGTATACATAGTATAATAAGCTGTAGATTATGCGAAAACACGCAAGACTTTACACTTTCAGTTAACCTAGCCTCTCTCTACCACCGCCACAGCTTTTCTATTTCACGCGCCGGTAATGTTTTTGTGTATGTTGCTTATTGTTATTTAGATTAATGATTTTTTTTTTTATGAATTATGATTCCTTATTTAGAGTATTTCATCATCTGTTTTCGATTACTTGGAAATCACTACACCAGTATGTTGTCCTTCATAATTGGTGAATTTATATCCTTTATTTATTGGTTATCTCTTGCACAAATTGTGATAATTTGGAATATTATGATATTTAATTTCTGTTTGTGTTTTATATTTGAAATTATAGCCTTGTTTGATGTGGCGCGACTGTCTTTTCCAGCTGAATTGTATGTTAGGTTTTTTTTGTATCTTTGCAAGTAGCAGGATATGCTCTTATGACACTTTCTGTGGAAATTTTTAGTAACTCTGTAATTTTATAACTTAACATTATTCTCAAATCGAGTGGCTGTAAGCGGAAGTCAGAGAAAAGTATTTGATCATAAATTTAGTGGTGAACTCGAGTAAAAGGGTGCTAGTGAGAGAACTGTAATACACGATTCCATATACAAATGTATCAGTGGTTTTATGTCTGTGTACTCTTGAGCCTTCTATCTACTTGTCATTGTTGGTATTTTATTTTATTATCTTCAGAACTATGTGCTAAAAGGATGTTTGACCTCCTGGTTTCTTGTATATTACACAATAAGTTTACAAGATACAGCACTCTTCCTAGGAATGAATGAGGATGATGCACAAACTGTTAGCTTGTCTTCGCTGTTTCATTTAGCATACCTGTTCTTGGTATCATATATTTGAGATGTACCCTGTTAGGCCAGATGCATTATGATGCCACAAGTAGTGATAGCAAATGCCACTTTTTTATAGCAGCACATGGATACAATTTCTTGAGGAACTCCAGTTACATTTCAGATTGTGCTATTCAATCAATAGGTGGCAATCTGCCTTGATAGCTTTTGGTTGTTTGATTATTCAACAGGTTCAAGTAGTTGCATGTTTCCCCTACTATTTTCTGGTTTTGAGATGGATTGTGGTAGAATTTTGCAACAAAGCTTTTGATTAGTACACGAAAGGTGGAAATCTCATACTTAGTTTTTTATTTTCATGGTGTATGCTTAAATCTTCTATTTTGTTTAAAAAATTAGGTAATTATGTTTGACAGTGTGGTAGCTCTAGATGTTTTCGTAATGCAATTTCCTGGCACATTTTGTTGAGATGGGTCCTCAGCTTGTCTCAGATATTCTACTGCCGAACTCAGAGTGGACTGGTTTTCTTGATATATCTACTATGCACCCTTTCTGTGTTGAGGATTTGCTGGAAATGGCATATCACTTTGTAGGTTTGCTCTGCATATGTGTGTGCTGGAGAGAGAATCCCTAAAGTACAATTTACCTTAGTTAAAAATCAATTTCCCCCAGTTTGTTTATGTTCAAATGTTAACTTGAAAATGCTGCTAGATGAGATGTTTGCCACAATTGCTGGTATGTGTAACCATTTCTACGTTTTAGTAAATGTTTAGTGGTATCTGTGACTTTTATGTTTGTTTGTCTGCACACACTTCTGTTTATACTTCAGTGTTTTATATTATAGATCCTTTTCTCTCACCGAAGAAGGATCTCCTCCTTTGTCTGAGTGGATATTTGATATTGGTTGTTGAGCAGGAAAGAACTAATTAAGTAGTTTGTGCAGCAAAGAGGAAGTTCTTGGGTCTGCTGTAATTGTAATAACAAATGCGAATTTATATCAATTAGAAAAGTTATGGATACCTGAAGAAGTGTGGGCGGGGGGGTTTCGGGAGGAGAGGTGGAGGAGGAATGGGGAACATAATGCATAAGGTGGTTGCAGTTTAAGTGACCTGTTCAGTTAGTCTTTCCTTCTTTCTTCCTGCTTTATCATTTTCTCTTTGATCTCGTGGTTAGGGCAGTTGATTTTCAGATCTTTATCAGTTTTTAGGGAAATCCTCTGAACTGAATTCTCATTCTTTTGCTGGGTTATTTGCTAAAGCAAGACCTTGAAGCATATGACTACTGATAAAATGTGCATTGCCAAGTAATATTTGTTATTCGTCAAAGGTGTCAAACAATTCTACATGTACCTTATATTGTGGATTTAATATCTCATGTTGCTTATTTTATCTATGGAAATTATCTTAGAAATTTCTTTTTTTTCCTTTTCTTTGGAATTGATAATGCTTAAATTGGACTTTCTTGAAATTTGATGTGTTGATTAAACAAATGTGATTTTGGGGGAAAATCAAATACTTCATCAAATATGAAATTATTATTGCACATAGTATGAAACTTTATTTGTACATATTATAGTAACAGATGAAATATGAAACTTTATTGCACAAAGTATGAAACTTTTGAGATTCAATTCTGAGAATGGTTGAACTTTTTGTACATATTATAGTAACAGAAATGGCATAATAAAGCGTTTGAATATTGTAATACAAAAAAAAACTCTTTTCTTTTGATACTCTAGAAAACAAAACCCTCAGCAATATATTTCATCTACTTTTCAGCTCATTGGAATATATTTGATACCTTGTATGACATTCTCTGCATCATCTTCTTCTGCCTGTGACCTTTAGTTCCTGTAACTTCTTTTCTGTGCACCAATGAGAAACATTGTGACATGTTTACAACAACAACTAATACTTTATCCCACTATAAGAGGTCACCTATATGGATGATATTTCCATCATGTTCTGTCCACACACGTACTCACTTATATTTAAGTTTTTCATGTCTTTTTTTTGTAGTTTCTTTCCAATTCATTTTAGTTCTTGCCCTTTCCCCTTTAATTTGGATCATATTCTGGCATGTTTGTTTGGGATAATTCCTGTGCTTCAACTTTTGATTATTCTGGCATCTCAACTCACTTACATGGCCGGTACCATGAAGGATACAAATGTCACATTGCCTGAACAACCAGTTAAATCGCAGGAATGTTGAAGGTTTGCAGCCCATTTTTAATTCTTGCTATTTTGAGTGTGGTAAGAACTGCTGGACCGTACTATTCGCAATTACATTGGACTCTTAAAGCTTATCAATTTGTGTATCCTTTTGGTGGTGAATGCATATTTGTTGCTCTTTATTAAAGGTGATGCACAAGTTACAAAAAGTGTCATAGGTTTTCGCTCTTGATCCATTGGTGATTGCCTATGATATGTTGAATATAGGTGTCATTCAGAATTCTTCAAAGTGGGGGCCTTGTCTGACACTTAAGAATTAAATAATGTGTGATTAGATGTAGAGATCATAGTCAGGGACTCAGGATATAGGCTTTGAATCTTAAACATATCTTTTCTGTTTGTTGAGTTAGCTTGTTTTGTCACTCTTTGCACTTCTCATTCCAGTCCCCGTTCTTCAACAGTCGAGTTTGTCATATTTGTCCCTCATTGATGGGAGCTAACTACATAAGTCATATACTGGAAGCACTCAGAATTCTTAAGCCTAGGTATCATGTAACTCTAATCTGTGTCTTTCAAGTTTTGAGGTATCCTTTTGATTTCGGTAATTGAAGAGCAGGTTTGATCCTAACACTGGAGTAGCAGATCAAAACAAGTTTGCATATGCCAACCTAGCTCACCTCCATGTCCAAGGTTTGTTTAGTCTAGTTTTGGACAAACCAATCTCTGGTATCCATGTTACGTGATATTTGCTATTCCGTAGGACTACTGTAAAATTTTTACACTGCTTCACTTCAAGAAAAAAAGGTATAATATAGTTAAAGATTGTTTGTGTTACATCCTAACTTTCTCTACTATCTCTCTATGTATCTTCTTGTCAGTCTTGATTTTCTCTCTTTATAACAATATGCATCGATTAGTTGTCTTGTTTCCCATTTATTTTACTGCAGGCAAAAGGAAAAGCAAAATGGGGAAGAAATTGAATGGTTTGAACCGAAGTGATGCTTGTATAATAGATGATGAACTTGATGCTCACCGTTTGTCTTGTAGTATGTAGATCCTTGGGTGTGCAAGGTTAATATTTTATGCATAATATATGCTCGAGTGGGTTAAAATATGATTTTTAGGTCCCAATTGGCTTTGTGATATTTTTTTCTTAGGCAACAGGTAGGAGTTTTGTATTATCAGCTTTGGTGTAAATGTGATCATCACAATTGTATTAGTGTATACCCGACTAGAAATAATTTTTGTTTGTATCGAGCTGATCTTCTCTCGGCGGTAACTTGTAGCGGTTATGTTTGGGCCTGAATTCTTGGGCCAAGGTAAGACTTTGGTGATGATTTTACATATGCTCATTGATACTAGCTGAGGTAAGTTGGTCTGGTTTAAATTATGCGCAGTTAAAGTTAAGAAAAAGACTCAATTTTAGCTTGTTTTCACAAGCTTTAATTGGCCGTTAGTATGCATTTTCCGTTTAAAACTTCTTTGAAATCCTTCTAAAGCTTATGTTGAGCTTTTTAGGCTGTATAAAATTGCTAAAGCCCAATTCATGTTATTAGATCAGAATTGGGCACAATGCAAGGTAATCGAAGGCCAGTTTATCCTTTAAAAGCCACACATTCATCTTTTAAAACATTAAAATTCTCAAAGGCCACTAAACTAGTAGCTAGGCTTTTATCGGGCCTAGCTGACGCGAATAATATAATTAAAAGACTAAGCATATTATCAAGGCCCAATAAAATATAAATATGGGCTTCAATAGGCCTTGATTTGGACTAACGAACAATATCAGAACCCAATTAAATATCTATTGAGCCTGAATTGGGCTTTTCCTTGCGCCTCACATATACATTAAAGCAAAACACTATGTATATTGGGCCACAATTACAATTATTTGGGACAAACTTACATCATCGAAGCCCAATTGATTTGTGTTAGGCCTGAATTGGGCTTTTTCTTGGACCACATCAATCTCATTAAAGCCCAACACAACGTTTATTGGGTTTGGGCCAAGCTTACATGAATAAAGCCCAACTCAATGCATTTGGGACACCAATTGCACGTTTTTGGGCCACACATATAATCGAAGCCCAATAAAATATGTATTAGGCCTGAATTGGGCTTTTATTGGGCCAAGTAATTTAATCGAAGCCCAATTACGTGCATATTGGGCCTCTATTGGGCTTTTCTTGGGCCAGATAATTTTATTGAAGCCCAATTATTCGTTTATTGGGCCGCCATGGGCCTTTTTTGGGCCAGTAATATTTGTAGACCAATTAAATGCATTCGGCCTTAATTGGGCTATTTATTGGGCCGATGATGTAAGCGAAGCTCAATTAAATAAATATTGGGCCTTTGTGTTGAATTACATATAACTGAAGCCCAATTCAATGAATAATGGACCTCAATTGAACTTTATGGGCCAAACTTACATCATCGAAGCCCAATTAATTTGTCTAAGGCCTGAATTGGGCTTTTTCTTGGACCACATCAATCTCAATAAAGCCCAACACAACGTTTATTGGGCCTTAGATGGATGTATTTGGGCCAAGCTTACATGAATAAAGCCCAACTCAATGCATATAGGACCCCAATTGCACTTATTTGGGCCAAACATATAATCGAAGCCCAATTGAATATGTATTAGGCCTGAATTGGGCTTTTATTGGGCTAAGTAATTTCTTCGAAACCCAATATTAGGCATATTGGGCCTCAATTGGGCTTTTCTTGGGCCAGATAATTTTATTGAAGCCCAATTATGTGTTTATTGGGCCTCCATGGGCCTTGTATTGGGCCATGTAATATTATTATAGCCCAATTAAATGCATATTGGGCCTCAATTGGGCTACTTATGGGCCGATGGTGTAAGTGAAACCCAATTAAATAAATATTGGGCCTTTTCGTTGAATTACATAAAACTGAAGCCCAATTCAATGAATAATGGACCTCAATTGGACTTTAAGGGCCACACTTAAATCATCGAAGCCCAATTAACATGTATGTAGCTTTAGTTGGGTTACTTATTTGGCAAATTTATATAATTAAACTCCAATTCAATGTATGCTGGGCATCAATTGTACCCTTTTGGGTCACACTTATATAATCGCCTAATTGCATATACATTCGGCCTTAATTGAGCTTTTTCTTGGGCTAATCAATAACATTGAGCCCAAATTCAGTGTACATTGGGCTTCAATTGGACTTTTATGGGCCAAAGTTATATATACGAAACCCAATTATTATGCTTTCAACATCAACTAGGATTAATCTTGGGCAAAACTTACCATACGGATGACCAAATTAACTTTCGTTAGACCTGTGTTGTGTTTTCTTGTGGCTCAGAGCCTCAGATGTTTCCTCTTTGGGGCAGAATTAAAATAGTAAAGCACAAAATATAGCTTGTTGGACGGCCATTTTGTTAAGCCCAAGCTTAAACATTCCAATTTTAATTTAGCCATTGTTGGTTATCCTGGCGGAATAGAAAAATTTTCCGCTGTTGGTATGAAGTAAAGTACAATACTTATTGGGCCAGATTTAAATATATCAAGTCCAAACATTTGGGTGTTGGAAGTTTCGGATCTTTATTAGGCCACATGCAAGTGTGCAATTTTGCAATTACTGAACCATAATTGGCAAATCAACCCTATTCCGTCATAGTAAAAGAGTAGAATTTGGGGTTTATTCCGTGAAATAATGGTCTTATTGAACCTAAACCGGGTATTACATTTATAACTAAGTTGGAGTCATCAAAGGCCATCTCAAAAAGCCACTTAGGATAACTTACCGTGGCAACGAGAATAAAGCTTGACAAAGCTGGGATAAGAGCTGGAAAGACATCATCACTTCTGCATTGGAAAAGGTCTTCAAGTGAAGCTGTACACAAAATATAATCTTTTTTGTGGTAGACAAAAATGTGAGTGAGCATGAAGTGTGAAGGGTAACATAATTTTCAACAGCAAAAGAAAGCAAGTTAGGTCAAAGCAGATGTGCACAAGACAAGACACCAAGACTCGGGTGAAAGAACCTAATTCAATTTCTAGAAATACAATTAAGTACCATAATATAACAGCTTACATAGCAAGGTTCAGGGAGTATGTGCCAAGACCAAGGACAGGCAACTTATGAATGAAATTGTCAAACAATTTTTACTAAATTCAGATATTAGAGTTGTCTTTTGCAAGTCGAATGCCCCAAAGTTCCTAATCACCTGGTTAATAGCCATTTATCTTGTAGATAGACCATCTCCTATGATCCAGAAATAGTGAAAGAGTGAATATAAATTATATTTTTTAGTGTAGGATCATTTTCTCTGAAACCCAAAGAAACTTCAAGACCAAAACATACAGTTAGAAAAATATGCATCTAAGTGTGAATGGCAACCAAAACCTAAACAATGGAAGAAGATGTCAATATCTAAAAGGATAATGTGATTTCTCATAAGAGCTGCTAACTAATTTGAACATAAAAAGGAACTAGCAAATATAAAGGATGTTAAGTTTTGCAATCCCAGCCATTTTAACAATGGCAGGGATATCCATACAAAGACTAAAAATTTGGCATCAAGGAAATATACCATAGGAAACAATAATCCCTTCACATGATTGAGCATCTTCCTCCAATGAAAAGCTCGTTTCAATCTTCTTACCATGGTGCAAGAGCATTAGCATTTGTCATAAGCAAGCTCAGTAAATATGAAGATCAAAGCAATAACAATAGTTCCTAACTGCGCAGTATTAACATCCTAAATTGTTGTGATGAGTTACACATATTCTGATAAAGAAATGGCAAAAAAAAAAAAGTGTTGATTTTGGCTTTTCCCTACTGTTTTTTACACACACGTCAATTGTGAACATGCATCAAAATAAACCGTGTAAAAAAAGTGAAATTTAGATTTTTAACAATATTATCATTTTTCATGGGCACGTATTTTAGCGAGAAATATCAAAATCCAAAAACTCGTTGATCTTAACCCTTTTTGCACCGTTACTTGCACAAACCCCGATTGCAAACAAACATTCTAGTGAATATTGTCAAAAAAAAGTGAGAATTAAAATTTTCACAAAAACTCCATTTTTCATGGGTTATAACACACCTATTTTGATAAAAAAAATGACTGAAGTTAAAAATCGTGTTGATTTTGAATTAAACTTTGACTTATACATGTATCGCACATTCATAAGCATACCAGGAACATGATGGTGTTTGTGCAATGGAATATATTCTTTTGACAAACCTTTGGGAGCTTACTGATCAAGCATTAGTTTCAAGGTATATCAGCACAAGAAGACAGTGTTGAAAGCTTCCAAACATCAATGAGCAAACTAACAAGTAACACTTTCCTTTGGAAAGAAACTGAAACTTACTAGGTTTTGGACTCAAATGTTGATGAACTAGTCAATATAGCCGATGGCATAACACTAAAAATTTCCTTAGATCTAGAAGCTACTTAAAATCTCGAGAAAGTGACATTACTGTATCAAAGCTATTTGCTCCTTGATGTCAAAACATTCAACTTTCACCTAAAAGTTGGATGAGTTAGATGCGTTGTGTTGTGATAAAAAAATTTTAAAAACACACACACACACACATTATCCACATAGTATCACATAAGAGCTTTGTTTACAAATAAAGCCATTCAAATCTTAAAGTTATATTGACAAAGTAATATTAGAATAATATTACATTTACTCAACATACACTCTTGAAGAATCAGAAGCAATAAATCGTAATAAAGGAACCAAAGAAACTTGAAAAATCTCAGTAATTGAAGGCTTTACCCACAAGACTGACACAGAAGAAACAATCTCCCCATCTAATCTCTGTACAAACGAGATTCAGGACAGAAGAGTTTCATATATAAGACAAAACAGAATACTCCACAATTTAGAAGCAGTAATGAATTGAACTGCCTAATTATAAAGCATTTTTAACCTATTATTCTCTATAGCAGCCAAATTAAAGAACGTCGCATGCTTAAGCTACTTACCACCTCAAAAAATAGAGTATACTAACATCTCGCAAGAAAAACCTAGGTTTAAGATAGCTCTTTAATGGCGTTGTCTGCATTTTAGGAAGATGCAAACGAGATGAAAGTAAAATTTGACTTACAAGCGATTTTCAATCGGCGGAATCGGGAACGACTGGAGCTCGCGATGCAATTTACCGGAAGAGTGAATTAGAAATGATTTTGCGCAGGTGAAGAAGTCTGGAAGAAGATCGATGAAAGCAATGTACGGAAGAACTCGAAGGCACCAGAATTTCGCGTTGGAGTGTGAGGTTTCATCTCCGTAAATCGAAATGCTACTCGAAGTGTCGGTGACGGGAAGGAAACGCCGACCTGAAACCCTAGGCTCGGCGGAATCGCGGAGGACTAGAACTCGCGATACAATTTACCGGAAGAATGAATTAGAAATGATTTTGCGCCGGTGAAGAAGTCTAGAAGAAGATCTATGAAAGCGGTGTACGAAGAACTCGAAGGCTACATGAGAATTTGGCGATGGAGTGTGAGGTTTCATCTCCGGAAATCAAAATCGCAATGCTACTTCAAAAGTGTCGGTGACGGGAAGGCAAAGCGGATCTGAAACCCTTGGACCCAGAATAATTCTCTTTTTAACTTATAGAGCTCAGTGTGAGCCAACTGGGCCAATAATGTTCTATTTCCAATTGTTTGGGCCTACTCAATGAAATGGGTGATCCTTTTGTGGCCCACTGGATCCTGTCAAACGAATGAAAACCGAGACTTTCCCAACCATAGTTAAAGAGGTTTTAACTATTTTAATTTAGACTTTGGACCATATTTCACTAATCTTCATGATTAAAAAGTAATTATACCAATTTCCGTCCCAAGGAAAAATCTAATAGTGACACAATTTGTGTAATACGGAGGAGCAAGCATTGGAAAGTTCAATGCCAAGATAAAAAGTACTGGTATTAATGCATTATATCTAAGTTCCTCCACCTAACTCTAGTACCGAATCATCTCTTTGCTAGAGCAGGCATATGTTTGCAAAAAAGACAAAAGAAAATATCCATCATTATCCATCATTCATCTACCTTTTTGGCAACATTCACTTAAATCCATGTTCATAATTGAGGTGGGTGCAAAAAACTTTACACAAAATCAAAATCAACGTGTTTTTAGATGTTGTCATTTTTGGCTAAAATACATGTGTTATAACCCATGAAAAATGGAGGTTTGGTGAATAATCTAAATTTCACTGTTATGTACACCATTCATTAGAATGCATGTTCACAATTGAGGTATGTGTAAAAAATAGTAGAAAAAGAACATAAATCAACACGTTTTTTATTTTGGCATTTTTTACCAAAATACGTATGTTATAACCCATGAAAAATGGAGATTTTGTGAAACTTTTAATTTTCACTTTTTTTTACAATATTCCCTATAATACATTATTCACAATCGTGGTGGGTGCAAAAAATAGTACCAAAAAGTCAAAATCAACGCATTTTAGGATTTCTCAATTTTTGGCTTAATTACGTGAGTTATAACCAATGAAAAATGGAGGTTTAGTAAAAAGAAATATAAATTTTACTTTCTTTGACACCTTCACAAGGATGCATGTTCACAATTGAGCTGGGTGAAAAACAGCAGGGAAAAAGTTAAAATAAACACGTTTTTTAACTTTGCCAAATTGTACCAAAATACGTGTGTTATAACACGTTGACAATTGAGGTTTTGTGAAAATTTTAAATTTCATTTTTTTTGGCAACATTCATTGAAAGGCATGTTGACGATTGAGTTTGGTGCAAAAAATGATACAAAAAAAAGTCAAAATCAACGTGTTTTTATATTTTGCCATTTTTAGTTAAAATACCTATATAACCTATGAAAAATGAAGATTTGGTGAAAATTTTAAATTTAAATTTTTTTGACACCGTTCACAAGTGTGCATATTCACAATTGAATTTGGTGAAAAAAAGCCAAAATAAACACATATTTTAAATTTACTAATTTTGACCAAAATACGTGTGTTATAACTCATGAAAAATGGAGATTTGGTGAAATTTTAAATTTTCATTTTTTTGACAATATTCACAAGAATGCATGTTCACAATCAAGGTGGATACAAAAAACGGTACAAAAAAAACAAAATCAACACGTTTTAGAATTTCTCAATTTTTGGCTAAAATACGTTGTTAAAACCCTTGAAAAATAGAGGCTTGGAAAAAAATATAAATTTTACTTTTTTTGACACCGTAAACAAGGATGCATGTTTACAATTGAGGTGGGTGAAAAAATAATAGGTAAAAAACCAAAATAAATACGTTTTTTAACTTTGCCCATTTTGACCAAAATATGTGTTATAACCCATGTAAAATGAAGATTTGGTGAAATTTTTATTTTTCACTTTTTTTTGACAATATTCATTAGAATGCATGTTAACAATCGAGGTTAGTGCAAAAATTAGTACAAAAAAAATCAAATCAACACATTTTTAGATTTTATCATTTTTTTGCTAAAATACGTGTGTTTATAACCCATGGTAAATAGAGGTTTGTTGAAAAATTTAAATTTCTCTTTTTTGTACACCGTTATTTAGAATGCATATTCACAATTGCGGTGTGTGTAAAGAATAGTAGGGAAAAACCAAAATAAACACGTTTTTTAACTTTGTCAATTTTGACAGAAATACGTGTGTCATAACCCATGAAAAATTAGGACTTGGTTTATTTTTAATTTTTATTTTTTTGACAATATTCACTAGAATGCATGTTCAAAAATTGATGTGGGTGCAAAAAATGGTACAAAAAATCAAAACATTTTTAGATTTTGCCATTTTTTTACCAAAATACGTGTGTTATAACCCATGAAATATGGAGATTTTGTGAAAATTTTAATTTTTAATTTTTTTTGACAATATTCACTAGAATACATGTTCACAATCAAGGTGGGTGCCAAAAAATGATACAATAAAAATCAAAATCAACGCGTTTTAGCATTTCTCAATTTTTAGTTAAAATACGTGTGTTATAGCCATGACAAATGGAGATTTGGTAAAAAAAATCTAAATTTCACTTTTTTTACATCGTTTACAAATATGCTTGTTCATAATTGAGGTTGGTGAAAAACCAGTAGAAAAAAAGCCAAAATAAACATGTTCTATAACTTTGCTAGTTTTGACTAAAATACGTGTGTAACCTATGAAAAATGGAAATTTGGTGAAATTTTTATTTTTCATTTTTTTTTGACAATATTCACTAAAATGCATGTTCACAATCGAGGTGAGGTGCAAAAAACAGTACAAAAAAACTCAAAATCTACGCGTTTTAGGATTTCTCAATTTTTGGCTAAATTACATGTGTTATATAACCCATGAAAAATGGAGGTTTGGTAAAAAAAATCTAAAATTTCACTTTCTTTTACACCGTTCACAACATCGCGTCTTTGGATTTTTCTCATTTTTGGTAAAAAACGTGTGTTATAACCCATGAAAAAAGGCGATTTTGTGAAAATTTTATATTTTAATTTTTTTGATAATATTCACTAAAATGCACGTCCACAATCATGGTGGTGCAAAAAACGACACAAAAAAGTCAGAATCATCCTGTTTTTGGATTTTTCTAATTTTCAGTAAAAAACGTGTGTTATAACCCAAGAAAAATGATGATTTTGTGAAAATTTTATATTTCAATTTTTCTGATAATATTCACTAAAATGCACGTCCACAATCGCGGTGGCACAAAAAATGACGCAAAAAAGTCAGAATCATCGTGTTTTTGGATTTTTCTAATTTTCGATAAAAAACGTGTGTTATTTTTTTTTCAATGAAAACCGCTACTATATACATAATGGGCAAAACACGATGCCGGACGTACCCAAAGGCATCGTTACAAAGAAAGAACAAAAGAAAGCAGTAAATGTGGAGTACTACTCCAGTACATGATTTGCGACTCGATGTAAACAAGAAAGAAGAAAGGGTTTACTCTAAACCAAGTAGAGTAAGGCTTTTTATTTTCCTCTACAAGAATCCCTATACCATTTACAAAAGGAATATATATGGGACTATACACAATCAAAATATAGTCAGCATAGCCATATCCATAAGCATTAGAGTTGAAAAATGATCAACGAATCCACATGCATAATCTGAAGGCACCATCAAGGCTGTACAACAGCTCTAACATTAACAAAATGAATTCAGGAGCAATCATCATGCTTGAGTAGCTACCAGCCCAATCTGTCTATCTAAACTATCTACTCCTGGACTGGAACAATGCCTATGCTCTCGTTATCCATGTTCAATATCACTTCTTACCCTCCAATCAAGACATCCAAAATATCTGTATGCTAGGTCAAACTTCGGAATAATAAATGTCAATGATCCACCCAAAGGGCCCTCAAAGGATTACTTCCTGGTCAGATTTCCAATATCACCAGAAGTATCCAACAAGCAAAATTTTACACTTCCTCTTATCGCCGGTTTCAAAATGTTCCAGTCAAAACAAACCATCCAACAAGCAAAACATCAACTAAAAACAAACCATTTACTGAAAACAAATTTCATCACTCAGAACAGCTATCATCAACTTCTGCATAACAAATTGAAGGGTTCTTTTTTTTTTCTACCTGATTTGCGAGGGGCTTTAGGGCTAGGTTCTGGATCACTTCTTAGCTTGAAGGATCGTTGCTTTTTCTCCATTTTTGGATGAGTGTATGTTAGCTGGTCTGAATCAGTGTAGTAGCTTTGTTCATTGAATAGATCTTCATCCTGCTCCTCTACCTCAGATTCTGTGGGTTGATCTTGGAGGCGCGTGAGGCCAGATAAGGAGTTGATTCTGCACAGGCCGTCTCCAACATTCCTCTTATTATCCATGTGTGTGCCACCTTCTAAACACAATGCCTCAACTAAATTTAATTCACCTTCTTCATGTGAATCTTTATTTAGCTTTGAAGCTGTGTTATTTTTGCGAATTGCAGCTTGTATACAGAGCTCGGCTACTGTGACATGATTATCAGGATCCGTCGAGCTCTGATTAGCATCATCTTTATTAGCTACATCCTTCAAAGGTCCTTGAGGTAAAGAGGCCAAAGCTCCCATTGGCACCGAGCATGAGGTATCCTTTGAGCATTCAGCGTCGTTGACCGCCTGGTGAACTGATAGTTGGCCATAGGGATTTGCTTCTTCTCCAGCCATAAGCACCGGAAGCTGATCACCATTAGGCTCGTTAGTGTGCTCGGCCATTCCAGGGGTGAACTCGACAGGTGAGCTCGGCAGACAGCTCGGGATCATGTTGGTGCCCTCGTCTGGATCTTGGGAGGTTTCTGAGATCTGAAACTCGATGCCTGAAATCTGAACCACGTTGCCCGGGGGATGGCCTGTAGAAGGATCTTAGAGGAGCTCCATCACACCCCTTGTTACAGTAGCACTGTGAGACTTTGAGCTATAGGCTAGGTTACTGTTTATGTCCTCCACTCTTGGCTGTTCCTCTATAGTACCGGGGCTGTTCTCTGGTGGAAGCTCCAATATTGGAGGCTCAATTTGACCCACCAGCACAACATTTTGACTCAGCTCCTTACTTAGTTC
This sequence comes from Ophiorrhiza pumila, assembly GCA_016586305.1. Classification (NCBI taxonomy): domain Eukaryota; kingdom Viridiplantae; phylum Streptophyta; class Magnoliopsida; order Gentianales; family Rubiaceae; genus Ophiorrhiza; species Ophiorrhiza pumila. The sequence goes on along the minus strand of BLIW01000010.1, from coordinate 2,832,738 downwards.
TTTGATGCCGTCCAGATTGCTATTCCCAACCCCCACCACTGGCTGGATCTTCAAGATCGGGACCCATTTCTGCTGCTCTTTCCTTTGTTCCTCAGGACACCGATCTTGTGTTCGAGGAGGGGGCTTGCACATGTCATTTGGATGACCTATTTTCCGGCATCTTGTGCAGTAGGGAGGAAGCTCCTCCACCTCAAGCTTCTGCCATCGGCCCTTTTCTCTCGATCCTAGCCATACCCTCTTGGGTATCTCTTTTAGAACATCAAGCTCTACACAGATCCTAGCTTCACTAGGTCTGAGGAGCTTTGTAGCTGCTGTTGTGGCGAGATCGGTCTTGAGTGGAGTACCAGCAGCAGATGCAATGGTGAAAAGCATTCTTTTTTGAAGAAATGGAGAGGAAGCTGGGGCAATTTCACCCACACGGAAGCTATGGAAGATTCAACATCGGGGCTGAATTCCTTCAACCATTTAAAGATCCTTGCCGTAAAACCATTAAAAACCCACTTCCGACGCATCAACATTCGGTGAAAATCAGCCTCCAATTCAAATTTGAATAAAATATGTTTTTGGTCTAGGAGGCCAAGGAAACATTCACCAGCAAAAGAGGCAGCCAATATTTCCTTTCTGAGAGCCACCATAGGTGGCCTCCCTTTGGTGAATTTGCCAATAAGAGTAAACTGGAATGGCAACGCAAGCTTTCTTCCTCATCTTCAGTCAAGATGAGAGCCGGCTCTCCCTTGAAGGAAGAGAGATTACTTTGGCAGTTGGATGGAAATGAAAGCTCAAACTTGTCTACCCAACTTTTAGAAACAGCTACCCTATATGATTTAGGGTCAGGAGGCTTAGGGTTAATGGTCGCCATTAATGCTTAAGGTACCATTTGTAGAGAGTGGAGGGAAAATTTCTAGAGAGAAAAATTATAACACACGCTTTTGTGAAAATGACGATTTTGCGAAAATTTTATATTTTAATTTTTTTAATAATATTCACTAAAATACATTTTCTTATAATATTCACTAAAATGCACGTCCACAATCGCGGTGCGTGCAAAATGCAGTACAAAAAAATTAAGAATAATCGCGTTTTTCAATTTTTCTCATTTTTCGTAAAAAACGTATGTCATAAACCCTAAAAAATGGCGATTTTGTGAATATTTTATATTTCAATTTTTCTGATAATATTCACTAAAATGCACGTTCACAATCGCGGTGGGTGCAAAAAGCGGTACAAAAAAATTCAGAAGAATTGCGTTTTCTGAATTTTCTCAATGTTGGTAAAAAAAAGTGTGTGACTACCCATGAAAAGCGGCAATTTTGTGAAAATTTTTTATTTCAATTTTTTTGATAATATTCACTAAAATACAAGGTCCTAATCGCGGTGGGAGCAAAAAGAGGTACAAAAAAATTAAAAGTCATCACGTTTTTTTTATTTTTCTCATTTTTGGTAAAAAAAACGTTAGTTATAACCCATGAAAAATGGCAATTTTTTTAAAATTTTATATTTCAATTTTTCTGATAATATTCACTAAAATGCACGTCCACAATCGCGGTGGGTGCAAATATGGTGCAAAAAAATTAAGAATAATTGCGTTTTTCGATTTTTCTCATTTTTGGTAAAAAACGTGTGTTATAAACTCATGAAAAATGACGATTTTGTGAAAAGTTTATATTTCAATTTTTCTGATAATATTCATTAAAATGCACGCCCACAATCGCGGTGGGTGTAAAAAATGACACAAAAAATCAGAATCATCACTGATGAGTGAGTTTGTCGTGCAACCCAAACAAACAAATACCCTAACTCTAAATATGTAGCACTTGGAAGCAAGGGGTTGAATTCCACGAAGAGGGGGGTCTTGTTAAGAGTTCGTGTCTAGTATGTAGAGTAATGAAAAATGCAACTAAGGAAAGAAAACAAGAAAAAATGTAACAAGACTAAACATACACTAAAGTCAACCTAATTGATCTAGGACTTTAGCTTCAAAATTATGGAGTAGAAATCAAGTATATAAGTGTATCATTGGAATTTAGGACTAGGTTTCTCAATCATTTGTAGTATTGGTGGTTCATGTGATAGCTTGAAGAATGTGGTTTAATGTTGTCTAGTGGAAATTTGGTGGTTAAGACTATAACCGGACCAAACTCAACCACAATTAATAGATCAATCAAAGCAAATTGATTCTATGTCATTTCAAATCCACAACTTCCAAGCCAAGTCCCCAACTAGGTTGTCATGCTAGTGTTGACTTGGTTTCCATATGCTTAGGGCTAATTCATGGAATAGATTCAATCAACATTATCATGGACAAAGAGGTCTCTTCATCATAACATGTAATGGATTAATATTCTACTCACAACATGACCCAATTCTCACTTTCAAGTTAAGGATATTGCACATGAAATGTGACCTTAAAATCAAGCATATGAAACATATAATCAAGCCCATAACATTTCATCACCATACAAACAAATTATCAAAAGCCCATAGCCTAATTCCAAAGACACCACACAATTTAGCCCATCATGGCTAATTAGAGCAAACCCAAATGGTAGATTAAGCAATGAATTAGCAAGAAAGTGCAAGGAAAGAGACAACCCAATATATGTGGTCTTCCCAAATGTTGATTCCAAGCTAAAGGTCCAAGCTTCCTTTTGATTTCCACTCCAATTAGCCAAAAGTTCATAGAATTCTATCCCAAGAAATGAAACACCAAAAACACACACTAAAAGGTGTGTTCTTATGAGCTATTGCTAATTGTCCTAGATACCTATCTTAGTCTTTAAAAAATCTTAAATAGTTAGTGAAATGACTAAAAATCAATAATTACACAAAGTACACCGCTTATTCTAAAATAGGGGCCGAAATGCAATTTCCGAAAGTGTTGGTCCCGCAGCCCCTATTTTTCAGGATTTCAGACAGCACAGTTAGATGCTATTCGGGCGCAATTTTGAATGTCTTCCGTGCAGAACTAGGCGTTTTCGTCTTCATAAGAATTGTAGCCCTGCCTCGTGGCTTTCTAAGGCATTAAAAATCATTGAATTTGGAGTTCTAGAACGAAAGTTATGAACATTCTCCCAAATTGTGACATAGGCTTCTGATTTTCCGAATTCTTTGGTGTATGTTGACTTGTGCCTCAATTTCAACCATCTTTCTAGCAGATTTGGGAGTAATTCCAAACATAAGAGATTTAGTACTCTCATATATCTTTCCAAAACATCCAATAACTCTTCTTTTTGTTAAGTAGAAGCCGAGATACGCTCGTTTGAAATTTGCTTTGTGTTCTGCCCAGTTTTGCCTTGCATTCCCCTCTTTGTTCCTTTGTGCCATCTTGTCTTTGGTAATCCGAATTGAGTGATTTTTTGTTCTTTTTCCCACTTTTTCACATCAAATCTGGATTTTGTTTCTTTTAGCTCCATTGAACTTCAAATCTTGCATTCATTACAAAAACAACACATAAACAACAATAAAATCCTCAAAGACAAGCATAAACTTAAGTAAATGAGAGGGTAAAAATAGGTATTTTTAGCCCCGATCAATCGCGTTTTTTTATTTCTCTCATTTTTGGTAAAAAACGTTTGTTATAACCCCTAAAAAATGACGATTTTGTGAAAAATTTATATTTTAATTTTTCTGATAATATTCACTAAAATGCACGTCCACAATCAGGGTGGGTGCAAAAAACGATACGAAAAAATTCATAAGCATCGCGTTTTTCGATTCTTCTCATTTTTGGTAAAAAAACGTGTGTGATAACCCATGAAAAATGACGATTTTGAGAAAATTTTATTTTTCATTTTTTCAGATAATATTTACTAAAATGCACGTCCGCAACCACGGTGGGTGTAAAAAGCGGTACAAAAAAATTCAGAATAATTGCGTTTTTCGATTTTTCTCATTTTTGGTTAAAAAACGTGAGTTATAACCCATGAAAAATGGCGATTTTGTGAAAATTTTACATTTCAATTTTTCTGATAATATTCATTAAAATGCACGTCCACAATCGCAATGGGTGCAAAAAGCGAAACAAAAAAAGTCAGAATCATTACATTTTTGGCAAAAAAAACGTGTGTTATAACCCATGAAAAATGGAAATTTTTTGAAAATTTTACATTTAACATTTTCTAATAATATTAACTAAAATTCACGTCCGCAATCACGGTGGGTGGAAAAAGCGCTACAAAAAAATTCAGAACAATCGCGTTTTTCGATTTTTCTCATTTTTGGTAAAAAACGTGTATTATAACCCATAAAAAATGGTGATTTTGTGAAAATTTTATATTTCAATTTTTCTGATAATATTCACTAAAAAGCACATCCACAATCGCGGTGGGTGCAAAAAGAGGTACAAAAAAAAAGTCAGAATCATCGCGTTTTTGGATTTTTCTCATTTTTGGTAAAAAAAATTGTGTTATAACCCATAAAAATGGCGATTTTGTGAAAATTTTATATTTCAAATTTTCTGATAATATTCACTATAATGCATGTCGACAATCAAGGTGGGATGCAAAAAACGACACAAAAAAGTCATAATCATCGCGTTATTTTTATTTTTCCTTTTTTGGTAAAAAACATGTGTGATAACCAATGAAAAGTGGCAATTTTGTGAAAATTTTATATTTCAATTTTTCTGATAGTATTTGCTAAAATGCACTTCCACAATCGCGGTGGATGCAAAAAGCGATATGGAAAAAGTCAGAATCATCGCGTTTTGGATTTTTTTTCATTTTTGGTAAAAAAACGTTTGTTATAACCCATGAAAAATGGCGATTTTGTGAAAATTTTATCTTTCAATTTTTTGTGATAGTATTCACTAAAATACCCGGTCCTAATCGGTGTGGGTGCAAAAAGTGCTACAAAAAAATTCAGAAAAATCACGTTTTTCGATTTTTCTCATTTTTGGTAAAAAAAAAGTGTATTATAACTAATGAAAAATGGCGATTTTGTGAAAATTTTATTTTTCATTTTTTCTGATAATGTTGACTAAAATGCATGTCCACAATCGCAGTGGGTGCATAAAACGAAACAAAAAAGTCAGAATCATCGCGTTTTTGGATTTTTCTTATTTTTAGTAAACAAACGTGTGTTATAACCAATGAAAAATGACGATTTTGTGAAAATTTTATATTTCAATTTTTCTGATAATATTCACTAAAATGCACGTCCACAATCACAGTGGTGCAAAAAACGACACAAAAAAGTCAGAATCATTGCTTTTTGGATTTTTCTAATTTTCGGCAAAAAAAACGTGTGTTATAACCCATGAAAAATGACGATTTTGTGAAAATTATATATTTCAATTTTTGTTATAATATTTACTAAAATGCACGTCCACAATCGCGGTGGACGCAAAAAAAGTCAGAATCATCACTTTTTGGATTTTTCTCATTTTTGGTAAAAAAAACGTGTGTAATAACTCATGAAAAATGGCGATTTTGTGAAAATTTTATATTTCTATTTTTCTGATAATATTCACTAAAATGCACGTCCAGAATCGCGGTGGACGTAAAAAGCGACACAAAAAAAATCAGAATCATCGAGTTTTTGGATTTTTCTCATTTTTGGTAAAAAAACATGTGTTACAACCCATGAAAAATGACGATTTTGTGAAAATTTTATATTTAAATTATTATGATAATATTCACTAAAATACACGTCCCTAATCGAGGTGGGTGCAAAAAGAGGTACAAAAAAATTCAAAATCATCGCGTTTTTGGATTTTTCTCATTTTTGGTAAAAAATGAGAATGATTTTTGGTAAAAATTCAGAATCATGGCGATTTTGTGAAAATTTTATATTTCAATTTTTATGATAATGATCACTTAAATGCACGTCCACAATCGCAGTTGGTGCAAAAAGCGGTACAAAAAAATTCAAAAGAATCGCGGTTCTGGATTTTTCTCAATTTTGGTAAAAAAACGTGTGTGATAACCCATGAAAAATGGCGATTTTGTGAAAAAAAATTTATTTCAATTTTTTTGATAATATTCACTAAAATGCAGCAACATCCCCAAACTCGCTAATCTTCCTGCCAAATGGATTGCACAAAACAAGGATCCTCCAGCTGAGAATGCACAGCTAAGGAAACTCCTCCAATCAAACATGGTAGGTTTGCCACAAGTGGGTAGGAAAAGAACCAAAACCTACACCCTATAAACTATTCAGATCTCATTCAAAGATACAAAATGGAATTGGTAAGGGTCAGGTGCGAATTCAAACAGACATCCATATATGCCTGATCTGGAAGGTTACTTGATTAGACACGTAGCTATTTGCATTTGGGCATTGGCTGCTGAAGTTAGGCCAATTTCCCTTGGGATATATAGGGCTGACCTGATATATTATTGACTAAAATGGGCAGAGGCTGCTGATGTTAGGCCCCTTTCCCCTAACTCTTAGTCTCTTGTTTACAATATTTGAAGTTCCCCCTCCTTTCAAAGGAATTTTGTTACAGGGATTCTAGTTTGTACTCTAATCATTCTAAGTCTTGGCTCAGGTTAGAATAGATCCATTTAACTTTATGAAACTATCCTTGAACAATGAGAATCCAATGCATGTAATGGATTCCCAATGTTGACTAAAATGCACGTCCACAATCTTGGTGGATGCATAAAACGAAACAAAAAAGTCAGAATCATCGCATCTTTGGATTTTTCTCATTTTTAGTAAAAAAACGTGTGTTACCCATGAAAAATGCGATTTTGTGAAAATTTTATATTTCAATTTTTCTGATAATATTCACTAAAATGCACGTACACAATCGCGGTGGTGCAAAAAACGAAGCAAAAAAGTCAGAATCATCCTGTTTTTGGATTTTTCTAATTTTCAGTAAAAAAACGTGTGTTATAACCCAAGAAAAATGACGATTTTGTGAAAATTTTATATTTCCATTTTTCTGATAATATTCACTAAAATGCACGTCCACAATCGCGGTGGCGCAAAAAACGACGCAAAAAAGTCAGAATCATCGTGTTTTTGAATTTTTCTAATTTTAGGTAAAAAACGTGTGTTATTACCAATGAAAAATGGCGATTTTGTGAAAATTTTATATTTCAATTTTTTTAATAATATTGTACTATTCTATATTGTACGACTGGAAATTAAAAACCGACAAATTTAAGGATTTAACAAAGAGACAATCCGATTACATGTTTGTCGTGTACGTGCATGCCAAATTGTACGTATAATCGAATTCGACATATGTAATCGAATTATACTAAATAATACAATTTTGTTTACCTTTGACGACACAATTCAATTTATGAAATCTCTTTGTTCCTCGCCTATATAAACCCATCAACCACGCCGTCTCCAACCACAACCATCCTCCTAGTAAAACATTTCTGAGTTCTTCATCAAGTTTATTGTGGCAGCTGAGCTTATGAAGTTTACTCATCGAGTTTAGGCAGCTGAGCTTATGAAGAGTTTAGGCCGTCGTTGATCAGAATAGAGCCAACGGAATTTCGATTTCCTCACCCAAGCCAAGATATTCTGCTCAAAGTTCGAGAAAATTCTTGGCGGGTTAGATTTCATCGGAAGGAGGGTTGTGCTGCATTAACAGGGGGTTGGAAGAATTTCGTTGTTGACAATGTATTGCAAGAATTTGATGTTTGCCTTTTCAAACTTGTCAACAACAGTCCAGATTGTATAGTTATGGATGTCAGCATCTTTCGAGTTGTAAAGAATATGATCGGACCTTCACGTTTGAATCCAAAATCTTCAAGGGGTAGGAAGAGCAAGTATTTGAGAGGAAGATACAACACCATCCCTGCTGCTGCTTTAGATTAGTCTTTTGACTTTGATGTAAATAAAAGAGTAACCAAAAGTTCTGAATGATACTTCAACCAATCCCATTGTAATGTGTAAAATTTTGAAATGAAATACAATGATATAGCTTTTCAACAAAAAAAAAAAATTAAAATAAAAGTTTAGTTTTATCATCCATCTTTATCCTCTGGATTATTAAGATTTTGGTGTTAAGTGGATACTTTGATAAAATTAGTTCAATAATCAAAATTCAAGGCTCAAATATGCCATTACAGAATCATACAAATATTAAAGAGTTAATTGCAAAAAACATCCTTGAAACTGGCTTGGTTACAAAATACTTCCTAAACTTCTAATTTTAATACTTTACTATCCTCAAAATTTAAGTTTTTGTAATGTGAAGACAATTTTATCCTTGTTAAATATGTTTGTACTTCTCTATATAAAAATATACAGAAGTTTTTAGAGCAAAAAAAGAGAAAAATAGTTTTAGCATTAAGAAAAAATTATATGATTAAGTGACAATTAAATAAAAGTACTTCAGACAACAACTAACATCCCTAAGTGGTTATCTTTTCACAATACAATTTTAATTAAAATGTAGTATATAGAAAAAATTTAAATATTGAAAGTGGTCAAGTGTTAAAATTAAAAATTTTAGGGACTATTTTGCAATCAACCGATAATTCAAAGGTGTTTTATGCAATTAACTGAATATTAAATTATCAACCAAATTCAGGAGACAGCCCAGATAGACAATTAAACGTTACTTTTATGTGAACATCATCCTAACATCCAGAGTCCAGACGTTGAAACTGCTGCAAAATGATTGAAGAATTTGGAGAAGTGATCATCCAAAATCCCTTAAAAATGAAATTACACCAAAGAGATAAAAACCGCCGGATAATAAAGGGTAAGACGTCTATATCCCTCCCTACACAAGCCTTGCAAAGAACAAGAGTATTGTCAAAAAAACTTGGGGGCTTCTGAGAACTAGCCCTAACAGAAGCATTCCCTTCAATCTTCTCTATTAAAAAATGATCTTTGTTTTCTTAGCTTGATGGTCTCTGGCATGCAGCAAACAGCTGCCAGCTAATAAAAGCCATCACCAAAGAGGTGAAAAGTTCAAAGCCTACTACTTTGGGAAGCTGCCATCCCAACCCTCGCTTCAAATAGCTGCACAAAATCATAGATTCGTAAGGCCAACTTAGCACACAAACATAGATTCGTAAGGCCAACTTCTAGTATCTCGATGGTCTCAGGCAAGCAACAGATGCTGCACAAGACCTGCTAACTTGAACCAAAAATGACCCTCTGTCTCTTCCCTACAAAGATATTCTTTAAAAAATAAAAATAAGGCAGTTTGGGGAATCTCAGATTATCCCGGATCTAGCTGCCTCCCCCTACTTTCCCCTTAAGGCTGCCAACCCCAATAAAGTAAGAAAAACCCAAACGAGAAAAGGGGAAAAAGAATTTTGAGTAGGAACTGTAAACTTCCAAATTGCAAAAATAAGTAAAATTTCGATTTCTCGTGTTTTCAGTGTCTTTTAATGGATGTGGAACTCAATTTTAATCTTTGTAATTTAGAACTACATCAACCTGTGTATCAATCACCACAATCGAAATAAAGTGATGCAGAGTGCAGGAAAAATTCAAAGCAAGGAGATAAAAGAACCTTATTATTGATGGCATTGTTGCGACAATCCCTGCACAAGCGTATATGATAGGAATCAAAGTCTTGGGTTTGTTCTTCCGAAGCCACATCAAAGATCCCAAAGCAGCAAGTGATACACTCAATACCTGAAGTAACAGCAAGCAATAAGGCAAGAAAAGAATTTATTTCAAGGACCACCAAAATCTTGCAATATCTACATCATATCTAAGTAATGCGCAGACACTCAAATATCAACATTTAAATAAATTTCTAAACATATGAATAACTAGACATGGAAAAAGCTAATTCTACCAAATTTGCATTTGCTTCCAGGCCTTGCAAAATGTAGTCCCAAGTGAACTCTAAGCCTCTAGCACCGACCCAAAGGGGTGCCAATCTATGCAGAACAGAATCAGCAAAAGCCCACCCTGTCAACAGAAAAATAAGTACAACTTTAAGAACAAGAAGATATATTGCTGTAAATGGAACACAAATACATTGTCTCGAAAACTTATTTAGTAAATAGGACGACACAGCAAAGACATCAGATTCCATGTGAGAGTAGAATAATAGCTTAATTTCCATAGCTAAATAGAAAATAAATTTTCATAAAAAGGGAGTAGACATGACTTACCAAGTCCAACAGCCTGAAACTTGTGATTTTGAGAAATATTCCTGTGAGTCAGTTGTGTCAAGGCAAAATAAAGCCCTGCAACATCTATAAACCCAATCAAAGCCTTCAATAATTCCTGAGAGAAAGAAAAATATGTTCCTCAGAACTGGAGTTCAAACAAAAGTTTATCAGGGAGAGAATAAACACAGTCCTGGATTCTACTGTTTCCTTCTAATGAAGTATGTCATTTACTTCAGTATACTGTAAGATGTACTCTAGAGCCATACATACGAAGTGAGCCTTTTTATACTTGACTAGAAAGTCTCTGCTATATTCTGAATCAGCTCAAAGCAAACTTGCAACCTTAATGGGCTTTCACTTTTCAAAGACACAAAAAACTAGCCATATGCAATTAGAACACCAAACCAACATACAATTTATGACCCTCGTTGAGGCTCAATGGCATTAAATTTGAGTTATACAAGACATAACCAAAAAAGGTTCCTGCATAAACAAGCTTATATCTGTATAAGGACACAATGCGTTATGCGTAAACATAAGAGACGAAGAAATCGAAACAAGGGGAAAACTACCTGATATGGGTCAAAATTGTCACTCTCCGACACTTTTAGAAATGTAGCCAAACAAACAAGCTGCAAAGGAAAGAATTTGAATAGAAAGATACATTAGTAGGAGACATGAGATGTAATCAACAACTAAAGAAATTTTCATTCAGATAACTACTGACCTTTACTAGCGCAGTTCCAAGATAAACAACAGCGGCTTTTATGGAAGTCCCCAGAGTATCATATTCAGACCTATAGGTTATACAGATTAGTAACAGCTAAAATATGATATCATAATCTAGAGCATTCCTTTAATTTGCAACATAATACTTAGCAAAAATAGATCACTGTAGGTAAAAAAGTAAAAAAGAGAAGAAAAGTGACAAAGGGGTCTGCATGGCTCTCTAAATCAGATAGTCCTTAACCAAAAATTTAAGAATAAACATGAGTCTTTACATCTCAATAAGGAAACACCCCTTTTTGGTTTTTCCAATCAAAATGCATGTTCTTCAGAGCAATGATTTGGCCTAGTTTTCTTGTTTTCCTAAAGCCGAAAAGCATCTGAAATCACCAAAGAACTGCTCCTAACATTTTATAACTCTTCACATTCTTCCTTAACATATTAAACATATATAAATCCAGCAAAAATTTCTCTGGTCCAAAGACTTCAACAAAAGCCGTTAAGTTCTAAATGGTTTGATTAATCAATGTGAAATAGCTTGCTTAACGAAAACAACTAGCTCATAAAGCAACAAATTTTCGTAGCTTAAGAATCAAATATTAAAAAAAATTATAATACCAACCATTTAATTTCACTTAAATTTTTCCTCACCTATTATTGTTCTCCTATCCAATAATCAAATATACACAAGCATTCAAGTTCATATTACCAATTGAAAAGATTACAAATTCAAATTAATCAATATAATTTTGTACTGTCATATATATATACAAAAAAAAAAAGTAACCCAGATTCGTAAAAAGAATTTCAGCTAATAATCAACACCAGAACATTACCACAACCCTTAAATTTAGAAAACAAAATATTCATTAAAAGAGATGGAAAAATAAAAACGAGGATTGTTACATAAAAGAAATCAATTACTAGATTACTTTTTTCCTGAAAAACACGCGCACACACACACACACAAAATAACAGTATACTCACAAGGGAGTAGCAGAGTAGTAAACGGCGTGAGGGCCAAAAGTTAAAATCGCACAATTGAAGAAGTGAAACACCGTCATTGTTCTTCCAACTCTAAAGCTCAAAGCAATCTCAGATGGATAATGGAGAGGGATCCAAACATAGCTTCGTGACTTCCCCGGTTATTTGTAGATCGGAGGATGCTGACGACTACTCAGACTTCATTCTGCGTGTCTTGGGCTGGTCTTGGTTTGAATATTGGGCTTTTTCTGTGGCTGAGTTTTTACTTAATTTTGAATGCCACTACTGCCATGAATTAGTGGACGTACAGATATGGTCTTACTCTAAATGGACCTAAATTGGAACTTTGGATTCCAGAATAAATCCTCAATTAGCCCGTGAATCGTGATATAGCTAATTAGATTGACTCCAAAATTAAGTGTTAATCTCAAAAAATTCCCCCATGGTTTTGAAGATTTTGAATAAGTTATTATCTTATAATTTAACAACCTAAAAAGTTACCCTGTCGTAATTTAGTCAAAATTAACGCGTTTTTAGATTTTGTAATTTTTGACTAAAAACCGTGTGTTATAACCCATGAAAAATATAAATTTAGTAAAAAAATCTAAATTTCACTTATTTTGACATTGTTCACAATGATGTATGTTCGTAATTGAGATTAGGGTGTGTAAAAAAACAATATGAAAAAACCAAAATTAACACATTTTTTACTAAAATACGTGTGTTATAACTCATGAAGAATGGAGGTTTGGTCAAAATTTAAATTTTCACTTTTTTTAGACAATATTCACCGAAAATCATGTTCACAATCAGGGTGGATGCAAAAAATGTTACAAAAAAAAGTCAAAAATCAACGCATTTTTGCTTTTGCCATTTTTGGCTAAACAAACGTGTAGCCCATGAAAAATGGAAATTTAGTAAAAAAAATCTAAATTTCACTTTTTTTGACACCATTCAAAATTATGCATGTTCACAATTGATGTGGGTGAAAAAATAGTAGAAAAAAAATCAAAATCAACAAGTTTTGTTTTTTACCAAAACATGTGTTTATAACCCATGAAAAATTGATTGAAAATTTTAATTTTTCACTTTTTTTAATAATATTCACTAGAATGTATGTTCACAATCGGGGTTAGATACAAAAAACGGTACAAAAAAAGTTAAAATCAACGCATTTTTGAATTTCAGCATTTTTGGCTAAAAAATGTGTGTTATAGACCATGAAAAATAAAATTTTTTGTAACAAATCTAAATTTTCCTTTTTTTGATACCGTTTACAATGATGCATGTTCAAATTTGAGGTGGGTGAAAAAATAGTAAGGAAAAAACTAAAATCAACACGTTTTTTTACTTTGCACTTTTTTACCCAAAAAACATGTGTTATAGTCCATGAAATATAAAAAATTAGTAAAAAAATTTAAATTGTACCTTTTTATACCGTTCACGATGATGCATGTTCGCGATTGAAGTAGGTGAAAAAATAGTTGGAAAAAACCCAAAATCAATATATTTTTTTACTTTTTCCATTTTTGACCAAAATACGTGTTGTAACCCATGAAAAATGGAAGCTTGGTGAAAAATTTTAATTTTCACTTTTTTTTTGACAATATTCACTAGAATGCATGTTCACAATAGGGGTAGGTGAAAAAAATGTACAACAAAGTCAAAATCAACGTGTTTTTAGATTTTGTCATTTTTTGCTAAAGAAACGTGTGTTACAGCCCATGAAAAATAGAAATTTGGTAAAAAAAAATCTAAAGTTCACTTTTTTTATACCGTTCACAATAATGTATGCTCACAATTAAGGTGGATGTAAAAAATAGTAGTTAAAAACCCAAATTTAACACGTTTTTTTTTTACTTTTTCCATTTTTGACCAAAATACGTGTTGTAACCCATGAAAAATGGAAGCTTGGTGAAAAATTTTAATTTTCACTTTTTTTTTGACAATATTCACTAGAAAGCATGTTCACAAGCATGGTAGGTCTAAGAAAGGTACCAAAAAAGTCAAAATCGGTGTGTTTTTAAATTTTGCCATTTTTGGCTAAAAAACGTGTGTTATAGCTTATAAAAAATGGAAATTTAGTAAAAAATCTAAATTTTTCTTTTTTTTACATTGTTCATAATGATACGTATTCACAATTGAGGTAGATGAAAAAATAATAAGGAAAAAGGTAAAATCAACACGTTTTTTTACTTTGTCATTTTTGACAAAAATATGTGTGTTATAACTCATGGAAAATGGAGGTTTTGTGAAATTAAAATTTTCACTTTTTTTGACAATATTCACTAGAATACATGTTCACAATCGGAGTGGGTGCAAAAAATGGTACAAAAAAAGTCAATATCAACGTGTTTTTAGATTTGCTATTTTTGGCTAAAAAATGTGTGTTATAGCCCATGAAAATGGAAATTTGATAAAATAAAATAAAATTTTCCTTTTTTTGACACCGTTTGCACTAATGCATGTTCATAATTGAGGTGAGTGAATAAACAATAGGAAAAAAGCCAAAATCAACAAGTTTTTTGAATTTGTCATTTTTTACCAAAATACGTGTGTTATAACCCATGAAAATGAAGGTTTGGAGAAAATTTTAATTTTTACTTTTTCTGACAATATTCACTATATCGCAGGTTCACAATTGGGGTGGATGCAAAAATGGTCCAAAAAAGTCAAAATCAACGAGTTTTTAAATTTTGCCATTTTTGGCTAAAAAATGTGTGTTATAGCCAATGAAAAATGGAAATTTGGTAAAAAAAAATATTTTTTATTTTTTTACACCGTCTACAATTATGCATATTCACAATTGAGGTGAGTGAAAAAATAGTATAAAAAATGCCAAAATCAACACATTTTTTGACTTTGCAATTTTTGACTAAAATACGTGTGTTATAACCCATGAAAAATGGTGGTTTGGTGAAAATTTTAATTTTAATTTTTTTTATAATATTCGCTAGAATGCATGTTCTCAATCAGGGTGGATGCAAAAAATGGTACAAAAAAAGTCAAAATAAGCACGTTTTTGAATTTTGTCTTTTTTTTTGCTAAAAAATATGTATTATATCCCATGAAAATTTGGTTAAAAAACTCTAAATTTCACATTTTTTTTACATTGTTCACAATGATGCATCTTCATGTTTTTTACATTGTTCACATTAAGGTGGGTGAAAAAACATTAGGAAAAAAGTCAAAATCAACATATTTTTTTACTTTGCCATTTTTTACCAACATACAGTGTTATAACCCATTAAAAATGTAGGTTTTGTGAAAATTTTAATTTTAAATTATAGGGATTAATTTGAAAATCTCTCAAACTATAGGGAACTTTTTGTTATTTACCCTAAAATAAAACACTTTTAAGTAAAAAAAAAGAATATTATATTGTAATTTATTCTCCCTCTATCCTAAAATTTGATTTGGTTTTTAGAAATAGTTTATGAAAGAAACATCAAATATGTAATAATTGTATTTAGGTCATGAGATGATTCAGGAATTTATAATATAACTCTTAAATTCAAAATCGGTTTATAAGTGCATAAGTATTGGTGAAAAGTTATTTTTAAAATTTATTTTTATTTTGGAATTATTAAAAAATAAAAATTGAAACTAATAATGAGACAAAGGAGTATGACAAAGACAAAAAATAGAGAAAGTGGAGAGGCACTAGCTTGAGAATCTTAGTGGCCGAATTGTAGTGCAAGAGGTTAGGGATTTATATCCAGATTTTTTTTCCATTCTCTTAAGCTTAAGAATTAAAAGAAAGAGAGAAGGATTTGTTCTAATTTTATTTGTCATATAGTAAACGACACTCTGATTTTTATCTTAATTAATTAATTTCACATTTTATATTTTGCAGTTGAAGTGGCAAGTTTAACTTGTAGTTGAAGAGATATAACTATTTGTTTTATATTTTTACATTTGGCAAGGTTTTTGGAGTAAAAAGTTTCAAATTTAATTTATATGAGACCTCTGCAAGTTAATTAGTACAATCTAATAGTGTTATTTGATAACTTCTATTTACTTTGAAATTATATGAGACCTTTGGGTTGCCGTTTAAAGTTTTTCTAAAAAGACAAAAAAATATATTATTCTAATTGTGAGATTGCTTTACTATCATACTTAGACAAAAACTGCCGAACTAACTCAACTAGGGAAAACAATTTGGATTATGAGTTTCCTAAACAATTTATTAAAAGAGAAACTTCTAAAAGACAAGCTAACAACACAATAATAAGATAACTATTGATGGCATAGTTTCTGAAATGTGTGTGTGTATAGATATATGTGTGTGTATCACCTTATCAAAAGAGAAAAAAAACTCTATTAATGATAGAGAAGAGGGATTTTTTTTCTTAATTACACTTATGTAAAATCTATTAATTAGATAAATGTTAAATAGACAATCATACATCCAAATAAGATTCCATATTCAATTAATTAAAAGGCCACCTTATAAATATATATATATATTCTAATCTATGTAAAGATTCCTGGGATCTTCTGTCCAATATTTTGTCTGTCTTATTCTGTCCTAATTAAAACTACGTCCTAGGGTTCACTAATCTCTTGGTTAGGGTCTAATAATTTTAAAGTAATTTTAATAATATTTATGCATTTAGTCCCTACTTTTAATAAAACTACGTAGTTTTAAACATTAGACAGAATATCACTGGATAAATATTGGACAGAGTATCTGAACTCAAGATTCCTGGGCTAATTATACTATCCAAAACATACAATATTTTTATCTAGAACGGTATCTCTTCCTCGTAGTTTTACATGTTTTAGTTACAATTTCATTCTCATGCAGCAACATTTGGATGCGATAGCTTAGTCCAGTTTATCCATTGTCTTCATTTTCTTGAAAGGGACAACAGTAATGTCTACAATATATTCCTTTTTTGTAAAGAAAAATAATTATTATGGTTGGTAAATAAACGCCATATATGCCACTTGAATTTTGATTGAAACTTGAAAGGATAACCTAAAACTCTGGTCTTCCTTAGCCTTGTCTTATGATTTGTACGCTAATGCATCATTTCAATGATCAATATATCAGTAACAAACAATAAACATCTTTTGGCCAGTTTGAATACTCATTATTCATTCATACAATCAAAATCCGTCATGACATTGCCATTAGCTGCAAGATAGCCGCAGCCAAATGCATACTCCAATTCCCTCAGCATATTTTTATTTTAATTTCAAAACCGACTCATTGCCAGATTGACGATGATGTTGAAAACAAACCCTTTTAAAATAAGGTTAAGAATTAAACAAGCTAATCAGTTCAAAGTTTAACTTTCCTGACATTGATCATGAACATTATTAATTATACTGTTAAATTAATCCATTATTAACAACTCAATGATTATCATAAATCATATATAGAGACGTACGTAGACATTTATCTAGTTTAAGGCCAGATTAATATAGGGGTTTTGTTTAATTAATGATGACAAAACATAGTGAGACTGAGAAAAGGTAAAAGGAATTTTGTTGGGTGCGGCAGAATGGTTTAAGAATGTCTATGTTATGATATTGATGTGGAAAATGACTTGACTTGAGTAATAGCGAACATGGGACGACATTCTGCTGGACAAGATTCTCTTTTATTGTATGATCAATCTGTGTTTTAATTCTTTTTCTCCAGTTCTTTTTCTTTCTTGCCTACTGCATTTGCATGTTTTGGCTTAAATCTTCACAATTCATTCAGTGTTCAAATTCAACAAAATTTGAAAAACAAAAATTTCTTTCTTTTGCAGTAGGAAAGAGAAAATAAAAGACACTGATCATCGATGCAGTAATTGTTTAGCTGATCAAGATGTCGTCAACTCGAATGCACGTACTTGTAGCTCCAGACTAACCAATCAATTCTCGTCACTGAAGTTTTCTGTTTCTTGTTTACTAATTAGGTCAAATTTCCAATTCCATGGAAACTGAACCAGAGCACATGACGTGCAGGAAATGTGCAGATATATTGGTCCCATACTTTTGGTATAAGGTCAGTAGTGAATGTCAATCTAATTGAACTACTCCATATTCACCTCATATATACATGTAGGAAGTAACACAGAAAAAATAGGAAGCTAATTACAGGCCTCTTTATCAATCTATAGTACAGGATTCCACTTTTAGTAATTGAAAAAAGAGAAAAAAAGAAGAGCCTTTCCACGTTTGATAACTCTCAAGAAGATTTCATTTCACACAATTGATGATGATGATGCCAGGGATCGATGAATCGATCGATAAATAGTTACTCCATCTCCATGCAACAAAATTGTTAGTTCACCGATATTATTCTTACGACTCCATGCAAAGCTTTATAATTAGTATCAATATTTTGTGTATATAGATAAAGTACAAATATGATCCGTTAATTATTATTGTTGTTAATAATTAAGGTTGACATATATTGTATCAAAAGAATATGTTTAGTATACATCAAAAGTTTCTAGGCCTAGCTAGATAATCATGTTGGAGATGGAGGGTCCTCAAGTTTATAGACAGGAGAGATGCTCAGCACCCTCCACCTTGATTTATGCTCAACACCCTCCACCTTGATTTATGGATTCATAGGTGGAAGACAGGCAAAATCGATCATACTGCTGCCTGCGTCAACTTTTATGCTTACCCCCAACTTTCCACTTTCTACATGAACATCATTGTTTCCGAATCAATTTCAGATGCTAATTCCATAATTTTTTTTTTTTGTGGATATATATATATATATATGGGGTATCACTGGAAAATATGTCTTTAAATAATTAGTTGTTTTCTGAATTAGAAAAGGAAGAAAGAACAAAATATCTTTGCTCTAAAAGGAAAAGACTAGTAATTTCTGGCTATACCATGCATATCTAATTCTTTTGTCATTGGCGCAGGCAGAAAGATGCCCATCGCAGTTGCAACAAATTAATACGAGCATATAGATGTGTGTAGTAAACAAGACATTTTTCTTCTCTTGTCTCTGAGAACAAATTTGGTTAGTCCAATCTGTTTTTTTTTTTAAGGAAATCGGTTAGTCCAATCAAAATCAAAGCAAATCTAATCTTTTGTACGTCTAATCTTCTTCTTTTCTTTTCTTTTTTTCCCTTTTTGTCTTTACGAGACTCCTATTATTTTGAATGAAATGAAACCATCCATGTCTTCCTGATGATTATAGGTGAATTTTGTCGATTTTACAGAAAAAAAAAACACATCTCTAATTGCGATGCATAAATATAAAGATTTACTCTTAGCTGATGAAATTTAATGATGTACAATTTTTACTTTTGCTGATGAATTTTTTTTCCTTTTTTTTTTTACACTGACCCACATGTATTACTAAAAAATTGAATTTTAAACTTTAAAATCGAAATGCAAACTCTCTAATTACTGGAATAGTCTCAATATATGGCTACTGGCTACTTTACCTGATGAATTTGAATAAAACTTTTGGAGGTTTTACTGGGAAAATGTTGCCAGCTATGACGATGTCTCCCATCGATAGTAATGAAGCAGTCCCCCAATTTTAGGTTATCATCAATTATTGAAAATCTTTAATGTTGTGTTTTGAGTCATTTGACCACCAAAGACTCATTATTTTTCATAGATCCCTCACGCTCACAGTGGCAGAGGATTTTCACTAGTCCAAGTTGTATTCATAGAAATACGTGAGATCAAGACAAAACGGAATTAAATTGTTTGGGTTGAATTGAATTGAATTGAATTGAATAATAATAAGAGAAAGATAAGAAGATCAAAACAACGCAAAAATGTTAATTTAATTAGTGTAAGTAAAGAATTAATTGTGATGTAATGTTCGTGGGTAGCTCATGGCTCTCGTCAGTCGAAACGGCGTTGATTCCGGTGATTCCTTTCTTTCTGTTTTTTGTCTTTCTCTCTCAAGCAGTCTCGTGTACTCAAAAAGATTTTACAGAACATACATGCAAGTGAAGATGCTTAATTTGCATTCAAAATTTCAAAGCAACACACAAATGCATGTCTGTATCCTCATCACTATTTACCAATTCCTAAGCACAAACTAATATTCTTCTGAGCATTATAGCTGTAATGTTAACTTGTTTAAGTATTAAATCAGGAAATCATCGATCGATCCAGTCATGCACGACCGTCCTGGATAGGGATAGATCATTCCCCTCCCCCTAATTCAGTGTGAAGCCCGCAGTTTATTTACTGGCTGCAAAGTCATTAATGGTTCATCATGCTTAGCTAGCGTGCAAAATTATTTTTCGTTTGTAATTTTGCATGCAGGTTATAAAACTATATATATAGGACCTAAGACTCATTCTTCTCAACTTAAATATACTATGAAATAGGAGTTCTGTGCTGGCAGAATATGGTAGTATGTGCATAAGGCCAGAGATCTCAAACATTCCTCATAAACTTTCAATATAAAAACTCATTTGAAAATAGTTCATATATATATATATATATATATATAACACGTTATTCATATATAAAATATGGATAATTTTTCTCCGTTGAAATTGTGATGATTTTAATTTCTTATAATGTTTTATCATATGTTAAAATCGCGATTAAGTCAATATTACACATATGAACTCGTTTCACACGAGAACAATAAAAAAAAAAATTTGCCCTTGCCCCACAAAAAAAATGTATATATTCCTATCAGGATTTTAACAAATTTATATGGCGATTGTTAAACTCCACTTTATGTTTTTCAATCAATAGAATTCCAAGTATGGTACGTACAACCGTATATGTCGAATCTCCTCAAAATTATAAAGGTTTTAAGCTTCTCTATTTTTGTAGGTAAATTACAAATTTCAAACATAAAAGAGTTTAAAAAATGAATCCCTCGTAAAATCTAACTTTTAAATTGAAGTCAACTTAATTAGCAAATAAACAAATTCTATAGCAACTAAACAAATTCTGCTAGTAATATATTAATTATTATAGTTCTAATTAATTAAATTTAACTTAATACACCAACAAACTAATTAAAGATTGTTACATGTTAATCCATGGTAGGTTACTTTCTATTTAGTTGTTTCCCTATTTAATATATTTTTTCACAAAAAAAAAAAAAAGAATAACAAGAACAAGAACAAAAATCGACCATCCATTGGTTTAATTAATCAAACTCTTAATTTTGAATTTATATTGGTTACTTAACTGGAAATTAATGAATGTTCAAACAGTATTCTTAGCTGGAAGTGGAGCTTTAGTAACCATCCCGCGGAGAGCTTGAATTGAACTTGAACCCCTTGTCTTTTGCATCCGAAAGCGGATGATCACCGTGCAGCAACACGAACAATTGTCACCTTTGAGTTGAATTCGTTGAAAAATTATCCCAAGTAGATTTTGGCATGTTTTATACTGTTTCAGCAAGAAATGTCAAGTAATAAAACAAGAAACTCTTCCTCAAAAAGGATTTCACCAACAAGAAGACATGTTATCTTGGAGCCACAATATTATTCGTTTCAACTTCCAATGGATGCGTCAAAACCAGACAAACAACACTAAATTCAGTCAATGACTGCAAATATATATCATCCTGTTTAGGTAAAGTTGTTATTTCGTCTGCAATGCCGACATATACTAGCATGCATTTTCGTCGGTAAAAAAGTTAAAAAAATCTTCTTTTTCACATGAACTACAACAGTCAATTTCTTTATGTAACCAGGATAACTGTCAGTGGTCACTTTCAAGTTTCAAGTATGGGTAAATAGTTGAAATGGGGTCATGCATGGATCACAACAACAAAGTTTGGAATTTGTACCCACATTAACTATATATATACTATACAATGGATCATGATGAAATTAATTTTGACGATTTCACTTTCATTTTACTTCTTTAATTTGATCCTTCCTCCCCTTGCACGTACACAGCAACGTGAAGGCCAGCAGTGTTCATGATCACCCTACGTGATTAGCAAATTCCTTGAGAAGTCTGCATGTTTGGTTTGGTTTGGCTTAATTAGTTGAATGGTATAATTAGGAAACAGTGTAAAATTAAAGTATTTTGTTACTTTTAAAAGTACAAAAAGTTTAGTTAGAGTTACTTCAAATTTTTCAAGAAATTAACGCTTCAATAACATGTATATCACTTGTATAATAAATATGATAATAGGACAACTCAAACTAGGATATTGAATTTACCATCGCATTACATGAATTAATTAAACTATCCTTTCAATAAAAAAAATTTTTTTAAACAAATCTAAGTTAACATATATCTAAAATTAAACAAAAAAAAAAAAAACCCTATAGGAGACCAATTCCTCTAAAATTTAAAAACTTAAAAACTTGTCCTTGTTTAATTTACTTTGGCAGATTGACTTGAGAAGTAGAGAACTTATACTATGACTGTCATGCAAAGCCAAAAGTAAAACAAAATGGTAAAGAAACAAGAATTATAAAATAAAGAAAATGGGGGGACGGTACGTAAAGGGGAAGAAGAATTGATGGGATGGGAACGATGATAAGACAAACACAAGGAATATAAAGAGGATGATATATATCATATTTGGCATAGCATTAACATTATTAGTTGCATACCAAAAGCAATATTTGATTTTGAAAACATTGAATGAAAGTGAACCATATATATGATATCATGATGAAGAAACATGCACGTTTGTCCCAGATTATAATCAATATTATTATAATAATCAGCCGATTGAGATCTTAATATTCCACAATCCAACACACACGATCGCAAGAGAAGAAAACAGAAAAATTGAATATTTTATTTCAACGCAAACAAAACCCCATTAATAAATTAAGCAGTAGTAGTGGAATTGAGAGGTTGAATACTCTAATAGTTTTTTTGCATTTCCCGGAGAATCTAGAGCGGATCAGGCGCTGACCATGGCGCTGGAAAAAGTATATATTAACAAAATGATTACCGTTTTCTACACAACTTCTTGATATCAATGACATAGGGAATGAAGCATTATATGCATTGTTAAATATATATACAACATTTGATGTGATCAGAACAAAGAGAGAAGAGAACAAAGAATGAGGCTATATATAACCCGCCTAGACAAAGTCATGTCCACAACTCACGTGATGAAGCCGAGGAATGTGCAGTTCAGGCTTCTGAATTAATTTGTACATTAAGTAGAGATATATATTAGTATATTCATGCGACTCCTCCGGGAGGGGAGGGGCTCGATCTACAGGGGTGGTGGTGGCCCTGAATCCCGATGGAGCTAGGAGTATTGAGGCCAAGACCCGGGAATATTTGGACATGGAGAGGGAATATTGGTGTTGAGATAAACTTTGTTTGATTAATAGACAAATGCTACGAGTCAAGTCAAGTGTTTTGGAGTTTGGACTTCTTTCACAACCACTCCCACTCTATTGTCTTCATCCATCAACCTCTCTTCATAGGACTGCAAATTAACAATGAAATTTTTTTTACTTTGATTATTTAAAGGGAACAAGCTCTTTTAATTAATTAACAAACCAGGGCATATATAATGTTGAATAAAGTAAAATGTCTATGAGTTGCAATATTATAAAATATGAATTTCAAGAGTTACATAAATTACATAAGTAATAGTATTTTATTAGGACAAAGTTAGCAATCAGAATTTGGTGCATATATATAAAACTATCAAAAACATATAAAAGAATTGGCTGCATAACCAGAAAAGGTTTGCAATAATTATGCAAATTAAGTGAAGCGCATAAAATAATGTTCCGGGGCTTGAATTCTTGAAGGAAATGATCAGTAACAGGCCGAAACATGGTGGGGTTGAGGCTCTGTTTCGCCGAAGCTCTCAAGCCATGCTCTGACATCCATTCTCATGCTTCATTCATATCTCTCCTTCTTAATTTCGTACATGCAATATAGTCCTAATTTCTTACCAGTCCTTACACATCTTGGAGAGGGTCAAAAGATGATTAGGGTCATTTTCTTTTTCCTTTCTTAATTTGATGGACAAAAGTTTTATTAATTCCAGGGAGGTTATTATATTTTCTTTCTTTTAATTCAAACGGCTTAATTACATAAGTTTTAATCCAACTTCATCTCATTTCATAGGCTCATAGTTAAGTTCAAGGTTTGATCCAATTCATAATCATATACGATACGACCCATTCAATTTCTTAAGAAATGAAAAACATAATCATATTAAAAACCTTTGTTAACAAATAAAACAAATTGTTTATAGCATGCCTAAGGAAAATCTTGGTTGTATTTAATTAGCTATGATCACCTCGATCTTATTAATTTTTAGGTGAAATTACTTTTTTTATAAAAAAAATTATAAGTCATACATTAATT
Organism: Ophiorrhiza pumila; assembly: GCA_016586305.1. Lineage (NCBI taxonomy): Eukaryota > Viridiplantae > Streptophyta > Magnoliopsida > Gentianales > Rubiaceae > Ophiorrhiza > Ophiorrhiza pumila. Next base: position 2,808,709 of record BLIW01000010.1, on the reverse strand, counting down.
GTCATACATTGTCTCCTACTCCATTTAACTACATTGTAATTCCAAAACAAAGATTCCATCATTATTTGCAAATACCTTTTGTCTCACAAAATTTGAACACTAGCGATTGTAAAAAGAATTTCAATAAGTAAAGAAGAATCATACATAGGTAGGGAGAAAAACCCAAAAGCGTGGTCCACAAAATAGCTAGGCTGTCAACACTGTTTGGAATTTGTACTCATAATAATGAAAATGTACAAGTAGAGAAGAAGAGAACACCATCTTTGACGCAGCAAAATACAAAGTGAAGCTGACAGGGGTGGAAGATACAAATGCATGGCGATGGTGGAGTAGTGAAGTGGGGACTGATGGATCATGGATGAATATATGGGAGTAGTAGAATGTTTTAGTAAAACAACAGTTTTAAATATACAAATAGAAATTTCGGCCTGCCTTTTTGGTGTAAAAATCATCAGAGAGTTTTAGGAATATTCTAATGATCAGGAGGAAGACATAGAAAACTAGAACAAAAGGGTATAATAATCCCACATAAGAAAACAAAAAGAGAATGGAATTAAATGGGCCAAGATTCATCATCAGAGAGACACTGAGACAGAACAGTTTAGTGCAGGCAGGCAGAGGGGACTCGATCAATTCCGTTTCCAATATTCCATTGGGACAGTAGTCACAGTACAGTACCCCAACCCCAATCCCTCTATCTCTCTCTCCTTTTCGTTTCTCGAATTCCAAGTTTTTCTTTTCAATTTTTCAATGCAATTCCTTTTCAATTCACTATTGCAAAGAAGATAAGGGTAAATAAACACTAAGCACAAGGGCACAACACAACCCCACCTTTTCAATAAGCCATCAAACTCGATCCCCCTCTCTCACACAGTCACACAGTCTCACAGTCTCACTGGGGAAAGTTTTTTTAACTTTCTGATGCATCGACCTCTGCATGTTTAAATGCTGCCTTTACTCTTTTTACTAACTTTTCTTCCGTAGCTTCCTTAAATTCCTTTTCAGTTTCCCCCCCACCACCCCCAAAACGATAAATAAAGGAAAAGAAAAATCCCTGCCTACCCTTCTCTTTTTTGCATTATTTTTCTGATTTGTATTGCTATCCTCTGCAAGCCCTTCAATTCTCTTTACATTTTCTTTGATTCTTTATAGCCTATACTAAGAGCCACCTACTAAAAAGCCTAGTTTGAGGAGTTTTCCCTTTTCTCCTTCGTCAGTCAAGAAAATGATAAGGCACTCATGATGTTATAATCACTACCTCTCTTCTCCTCTTTTTCAGCTTTGCATTTTACACTTCTCTTCCTCCCAAGATACCGTCGACTTTCCCCATTTGTCCTACTTCAGTATATCTTCTTGGCCTGAAGGAAATGATGAGAAATATAGCTTCAAATTTCCCTGATCTTTCTTTGCAGATCAGTCCACCATCCTTCAAAGATTCTGATTTTAAAGAAATGGGATACGATGGATTAACGAAAATCTCTCACAATATCAGTGATCGCAGCTCCACCACGGATTCCGGGAGCTGCGGAAGCGATTTAAGCCATGAAAATGGACATTTTGATCCAGGGAGGAACTTAAGTTGTGGCTCTGTTGATCCCACTTTGAGTCTAGGGTTGGACATGTCAGTCTCGAATAGTCTACCACTACAACCGCCCAGAAATTTTCAAGCTTTCCACAATTATCAACCACAAATATTTGGACGTGATTTCAAGAGAAACTCAAGAATGATCAATGGGCTTAAAAGAAGTGTTAGAGCTCCAAGAATGAGATGGACTTCTACTCTTCACGCTCATTTTGTTCACGCTGTTCAGCTCCTCGGTGGCCATGAAAGTATGTGAAACCTTTTAGTCATGGATTACAGTATCTTAATTTGTTAAGATTTTTAGGGGGTTAAGGAATGGGTGATGAACTGATGATGAAAATCGAACTCTCGTTGCTAAGAAGAAAAATAAGCATAATCATTTTGAACTTGCATGTTATTCATAGATCTTCATCGATGCATTTGTATTTAGCAAGCAAATACGTTTTTTTGGTTCTACTTAATGCACTGATATTGAGCATTCTCTTCCAAAATATTTCACAGGAGCGACACCAAAATCCGTGCTGGAATTGATGAACGTCAAGGATCTAACCCTAGCTCATGTGAAGAGTCATTTGCAGGTGGGATTACTGTCCACAATCAACACCCCTTTGAAAACAAGAACCATCTATTTAAGCTTTTGATTTTCATGTGTTACTTGTGTACTTCTTTTATATATATATGTATGTGTGTGTGTGTGTGTGTGTCTTATATGTATCATTACTGATATGAATCGTATGTAGTGGGTGATGGTAGTACAAAAGATTAGGACAAAAAGGCATCTTGATAGTTGAGAGAGTAATCTTACCAATGTGGACTTTTTGTTGATCTTTTTATGTGGGCGTTCATGCAGATGTATAGAACAGTAAAGAGCACTGACAAAGGAACAGCAATACCAATAGGTACTTGGATTTTTCTCATTTTAAGGACCCCCAAATTATTTTCATTCGATTCCCATCTTTGATCTTACTTCCTAGCTTGTTTGTGAACATGGAGATCAAAGCTTTTCAACAAAATGATAAAGGGATTCTTTTTTCTTTTCCAAACCAAAATATAATTCTAGTTTGTAATGGACCAAACTTGTAGACTTGTAGTCCATGTGAATATTTTGGCATTTGTCTGATAAAGCTACCACCATTGCTTTATAATTGTGTATTTTGCAGGTCAAGAGCAGACAGATATGGTTTTGAGCCAAACGACAGGGATTCTTGAACTTGAGGCAGGAGGAATAGGAATAGGAATATTTCATGACAAGGCTGACTCAAGTCCTTGTAATTCAATCAACCCACTACAACCATCATCATCATCATCACCACTACAAAATGCTCAGCCACAGAGGTGAGTGAGTGAGTGAGTGAATTAGTGAATTAGTGCATCTGCAAACTCTGCAGTTTCTCTTAGATCATTTCTTGTTTTTTTTATTTATTGCTTTTTTGTTTGACAAGCTGCATAAAGCATATTCGTAGATTGAATGATTAAATGCTGGGAAGAAATATTACTGGCACACATCACACATAAGGAAGGAATCTAATCAATGCTGGAACGCAGGCACCCTTATAAACAGTCACACACTTAAAATAGATGCCTAGAGCTATAGCCTGTGGACTTCTTTTTGTTCAAACATGTTTGTTGTCTTTCAACGCTGGACATAATAAAAGTAATGAATTAACTGCTCCAATAATTCAGTTCAGTTTATAGCTCTACATTGGTGAGTTTTGCTGTAGATTTCTCATATATATGGTCCATTTACGAATTTCAAGGTAATCTAAAAAGTCAACAAGTTCGATACAAACCTCGGTGTTTTACATAAAAAAAAAAAACCAAAAAAAATGATCTGTTTCAACCTCATACATTCGTACCTAACTGGAACTTTATTTACAATTGTTAAATGTTGGAACTTGGAACGTGAAAAATACCTGACTCTCTTCAAGAATCCATAAAATTCACCATATGTTTTATGTTTTTGAACAAATCTTCGTTTCTAAGTTCTAACTCTCCATTTCTTGACATATGGCTGAACAGATCTTCGTGTGCAGTAGGAGTATCTCCCCAGACAAATATATGGCGCCACCCAAGTCAAGAAAATCCATTAAATTGTTACCAACTCGGACCTAACGTTACCAAGGTATGCACCGTTAATCAATTATTATTATTATGCCCATTCTCTTTAAGACCGTCTCGAAAGTTGGAGAAGAAAGTGTCCAACATTAACGTATAAAGTATAATTTAATTATCATAACTTGTATCATATCTGATAACAGTATGTCTCACAAGAGTTTTTGCTTTATTATTATTATTAAAGAAATAAAATGGGATATAATCTGTCATCATAGTATATAAGAATAGTTTTCAACCCTTTTTGGAATTGATTGTGGTAGGGTGCCGGAATGGAGAAATTCCAAGAAATGTATGAAAACAAGTATATAAGAATAGTTTTCAACCCTTTTTGGAATTGATTGTGGTAGGGTGCCGGAATGGAGAAATTCCAAGAAATGTATGAAAACAAGGAGAAGAAGCTGGAGAAGTGTACCAATAGTACAACTAGGTCAGCAGGCTCGGCATCTTCTGATATGTTGTTGAATCTTGAGTTCACTCTGGGGCGATCAAGCTGGCAAATGGACCACGCTGGAAACAATAATGATTTGACTATTAATCTCAAATGTTGAAACCCTCATCAGTACTAGTCCTATATACTCATGGAACAACATTAATTCTATAACCTAGTATAATCCTCTGCAAGGACCGAAATTTTTTTGCAATATGTTGTGGATTAATTATTCCATTTTGTCTGGAAAGCAAAAAAAAAAAAAAAGTACTTGAGAAAACAAAGAAAGTACATACATTAATTTGTGTGGGAGAAAATGAAAAGCTGGATCCTAGATCATGAAGTTGATCAAGCAAAGATTGATCAGATAGATAGTCAAGGGTTCCCTAATGGATTGCGTAGCTCTTTACGTTTGAAAAGATTAATTTTTGTTGTATTTAATTAGCATCATCATCTCCAATTCACTAAATAAAAATGTAGAGGATTTTCCATTAATCCATTTCCATGCCTATATATATGTATATGGGATATATTGGTTATCTAATTAAATTTGTTTATGTTGTGGAATTTGTGTGACCTTTAAATGAGTTTTTAATATTCATAAATACTATTCCCATTGTATAATATGTTGTTGGTTGTGTTTGTTGATTAGAAATAGTAATTTGTTAATGAGTTGATATTTAGATATGAGATGTATAGAAGGAATTTTAAATATAAACAATAATGAATATTAATGTAAACATCAAATATAAAGAGTAATATTGATTTTAATATAGAGAGGATAGTTTGATATTAGACGCATATTTAAAATAAAACTACTACTACTATCCATTTCCACTTTCTACTTACGTTAATAATTTGTTAATATTTAAAATCAAACAAGTGTGAAAGAAGAGAAGAAAAAAATAAAATTTATAGAATAAGAAAGGTTTTTGGAGATCAAGAGATTTTTACCTTGATTTTTTTATTTAAAATTATTCTTTTTCACATATAAATTTTAGAATACCATTGTCACAATTCAATACCATTGTCACAATTCTAATAACAGCGGATTTCATTATTAAGTGAACCAATGTCTATTATTTCATAAAAAATTCTTGTAAAACTGATTCGTATATGAAATCGTAGTTCATACATGAAATCGACACGGTAACATATATGAATCCGCTCCAAAAAAACCAGCTGCTATTATTTGAAGGATTTAAAATAAACTAATGAAATATGTTAATGAGGAGAATATGATGCCTATTTATTTAGTGAGGTGCATGTTCAACTGGTATTATTATCAGAGCCCATAAAAAGCAGTGGAATCACTTTGTCTTCTGGATTTTACTCATTATTGAACATGGGGAGACGGAACTGCAAAGATTGACAAAGGCTTTCTTAAAATGACTCCAGAATTATAGATCTGCAAGTGGGCAATGATAGATGGATATTCCAGACAGATGCATACAATTGAAGATCCATTCCATACGGTATTTCGCCCAGTTGACAGGGCTTTTCTATTGGGTGATGCATATATTTTGGTACCCTAAAAGCCCATTATCACGATTGAATGCTTTATAGCCCAACTTAAACCATTTGCTTGAATAAGCCTTGCTATATCATGTTAAAAACTAGAAGTAAGTTTGGCAAACAAACATAATTAACATATGGTCGAAGTGGACACAGGATCTTATGTCCAAGATTTTGTCTGTCTTATTATGTCTTAATTAAAATTACATCGTAGGGTTCACTAATATCTTAGTTAGGGTCTAATAATTGTAAAGTAATTTTAATGATATTTATGCATTTAGTCCCCTACTTTTAATGAAACTACGTAATTTTGAACGTTAGATAGAATAAGACCCAATAAATATTAGACATAGGATCTGGTCTCGTTGAAGTGGGGTTCATAAATACATTCTAACTCGCGATAAAAGCGGTAAGAAACTATGTGAAGTGAAGTTCATATATATGATTATAACTCTTTCGATAAAAGCAACAAGAATATGATTAATTATCGTTTCATATATATGAATAAGTGTTATAGCGGTTTTGTGCATAACTAATGAAGTAGGAATCAGATATAGGCAATAGATTTTCTTTATAGCTCATAAACCTCACCATTTTCCAAAGGAATCAAACAAGAGTGTTTAGAAAGAGTTCTCTAATAGAAATGACACGAAAAGGAAGCACAATTTGCCTAAACAAAAAAGGCCCACTTTGGTTAAATAATTGGCATAATGTCCGAACAAACCAAATATATTCCACAATAATGAACCCAATAATTTGATTGCATTAATTTCATCATAACTGTAATCACATGATATGGTTCGAATTTGTGTGTGACCAGCCAGCCTGACCTGTCATCGACAACAACATCCCCATTAGGCCATTGATTATTCAGCCATCCTAAGCTCAATTTCATCCAAAACTATCCGTCTTTTCTCTGTATCATTATGAATTTACATCAGTCACAAGTCATCATCCAACAATCACAACCGTCCACTCATCCCCTCAAATCATTTTCACAGCCTCGTATTGCATGACTTTATGTGGATGGCAGCTTATGATGATGATGATCCATCATCATTGCCGCTGACCCATCTTGGACCTCAACCCATTCTAAATACTGTACTCAGTAATTCTTTCTTTACACTCCTCAAATTTGAAAGAATTTGCATTCAATTGTGCCCATCCCAATAAGTTCTTGAAACGTTTTGAACAGGTTAGGCAAATAGTAAACTGTTGGGATGTCAAAAGAAACACCAAAAAGTTAAACCAACAATACATTCCTCTATTTCTTGAACCTAAATAATGTGCCCAGGTTGAAGATGTAGTGTACATATGGAAATGAACATGATTGTTGTGGAATAGGGTCCCAACTCAAAGCCTAAATTTAATGAACCCAGACAATTAATGATAGATGTTTGACACTAAATTCATCAGATTTTCATGATTTGACGCTAAATTCATCAAGATATTTTTGTCTTTCATCATCATTTGCTAGCCTGTTATTAAGGTAAAATGGATCCAGACAGACATAAGCAATAGTGCATGACATCAATTTCTACATATAAATGTGGTCATTTTACCATTCTCATGCATGCATTAAAACTTGGGTTTCATTTGGTTGATGGGAATGGAGGAATCTGACTAGCCCTTTATTTATTTAGATCAGTTATAGACGCATTTTTTATATAAAGAGAGAAATTTTGCCATCAAATTAATTCTTTTGTACAGTAAACTCAGATTTACAATGCCTAAACCAAAACACCAATACTGTTAATATGCAAAACTTAGCAAATTAACACAGGTAGAGCACGGAATTTCACGATCAAAACAGCTATATTTAAATAATGTTTCTTCAAGAAATGGAAAATACGAGCAATATGGTCCAAAGGATGTCGTCGGACAAAGTCATCGTGGCTGTAAAAGCAAAGAAAGTGATCACAAAGACAGCACTGGCCTGGGCATTGACTCATGTTGTCCGTCCAGGCGACTGCATTACCTTGCTCGCCGTCTTCCCGGAGGAGAAAACCGGTAAAACTCAAGCTCTTTTGCACAAAATTCAGTTTTTTTCTTTTTTGAGTTTTGATTTTCTTCAAATGATAGAAAACGTTGTTTGATCGAAAGGGGTGTGATTGTGAATGAACTATTATACAGGGAGGAAGAGATTTTGGGGATTTCCGAGAATGAAAGGAGACTGTCGGGCGGGTGACATGACGAAGTTGCCGGATCGGATTGGTCAGATCTCGGAGTCGTGTTCTCAAATGGTTCTTCAGTTCAACGATCAAATCGATGTAAGTACCAAATTGCCTATGTTTGCATAATTCTTGCAAAATGCTCTCACTGAGAATGACACTAAAGACGACAGAAGTGTTTGAATATTTTCAACATATGTGAAAATTCATGTGAAAATGGTTAGTAATTCTCATTCATTTTGTGAATTGAAGAGTTGTAAATTCCATCCACATGAATACGGACAGAAGGATAGAAGTAGTAATAGTACGTGCATTGGCATGACTGTACGAGGACGGAAATTCCACTTTACTACTTTTAAAGTTTTAACTGCACATTGTTGACGTAGCTTGACAAGTTTTAGACTTGGGATAATTTTAACTTGAGTTTTGAATATAGTACTGATACTACTATGTTTGACGTTAAAATTGATGAACAAAGAAATTGAATGTTGTTTGTAGGTGAGAGTGCGTATCAAAGTAGTTTCAGCTACGCCTGCTGGAATTGTGGCAGCTGAAGCTAAGAATTGTGCAGCCAAATGGGTCATATTGGACAAGTAATTAAACATCAATGTATTGTTTCTTATTTTTCTAATTTTCTGAATCTCTCTGTTTTTTCTCTTCTTTTCTTGCACCACTATATATTGCTTTCTCAATCTTTATATTTTCCTTTTTTTTTATCAACTTTTCATCCAATCTTCCTCCAACCCTGCATCCCAGAAGGAAAAAACATTGATTTGGCTTTTGCAAACCATGTTTGTTTTCAATTAGAATATGAAGATATTTCTAGTCCAGGATCTCGTTTGTGTTGATGATCATGAGTCAACTGCCGGTCTGCTTAGTGATGAAGTTGATGTCTTTTCATTTAATTTGTGTAGCAGTTTAATTTATCATGCCAAGATTTTTTTGTGTCTGATTAGAATTCAGAAATCCAACATTGGCTCATACTTGTGTTCTCGTTAGCCAGAAAATTGAAGCTAGAGCACAAGCGTTGCATGGAAGAGCTTCACTGCAACATTGTTGTTATGAAGGGTTCTCAACCAAAAGTCCTTAGGCTCAATCTTGAATGGTCTGACGAAACTCAAACCCCTTTCTATTCTGCTGCTTCTTCCCCTGTTAAAGTGAAGTTGCCAGGGGCAGGACAAAGAATGAGGCATTCCACTCCTGTAAGCAGTCCTGAGTATCCAAGCACTTCCTATACAAGAACTTCTGGAGAAATTAACTTATCCAGTCCTGACACAGGGACGCCTAGTTTCCTTGTGTATCAGCAAAATCCCCTCTTTGAAAAACTAAATATAGAGAAACATACTCCTCCTCCTATCCATAAGCAAAATGGCGTCGATGATTCGCTTCAATCACCAGATTCAGTCAAGGAAAGGATTATAACTCTCACATTGTCCTCAGAAATTTTGGGTTCTGATGATAAACGAATCTTTTGGATTCCTCAGAACCATAATGTTGATGAGAATTCTCAGGAAACTGAAGATTGCCAAAATCCATTGAAGAATACATATTTGACTGCAAAAAACAAACTTCATAATCAATCTATGATGACACAAGGGCTTAATCATAACCAAAACTCTCCTAGAGGATTTGAATTGAACTCAAGCATAAGAGAGGCAGTTTCTTTGCACAGAACATCCTCAACTCCTCCTCCCTTATGTTCGCAATGTCAAGAGAAGGCACCAGCTTTTGGAAAACCCCCCAGGCAATTCCTCTATGAAGAGCTAAAGGAGGCTACGGATGGATTTTCAGATAAGAATTTCCTGGCTGAAGGAGGGTTTGGTTTGGTTTACAGAGGGGTTTTGAGGGATGGACTGGTTGTGGCAGTTAAACAGCTGAAGAATTTTCGATCACAAGGGGATACTGATTTCTGTAGGGAAGTGCGAGTATTAAGCTGTGCACAGCATAGGAATGTTGTGCTGTTGATTGGCTTTTGTGTTGACCAGATGAAGAGATTATTAGTGTATGAGTACATATGCAATGGCTCCTTGGACCTACACTTGCATGGTATTTTCTGTTCCTTTCATGTTTATAGATAAAGGGTGCAGTCTCGTCTGCTGATAAATTTAGCTAAAACACTCTGACTTGTTGGACTGTATTTTGAAATTTGACAGCAAACAAGGATAGAACTATAGAGTGGGATATACGCTTGAAAATTGCTATTGGAACAGCAAGAGGCTTACGGTATCTCCATGAAGATTGCAGAGTAGGACGAATAATTCATAGAGATTTGAGGCCACACAACATCCTCTTGACTCATGATTTTGAACCTCTGGTAAATGATTGTTCGAAACATTTAGTTATCGTAGCTTAACATTTCATCGTTGTTGAATTTGAACAAACTGAAACTGAGCTGCAAATACATTTTGAATTGAAAACATTATTGTGCTTTACATTCTTGAAATCATATGACATCCACATCATTATTCCTGTGTACTCATTTTGGTTGCTTTTAACTGTTTGTTTGTTTCTTTTGCAAACAAATTTCTTCCCATTAATTCATCGGCTGGCTTTCTTTTAGGTTGCGGATTTTGGGCTTGCTAGGTTGCATAATGAATGGGAACCGTGTGATCAGGAGCAAGTGGTTGGAACATTTGGGTACTTCCATACTTGCTAGCTTTTGAGCATTGTTTGTGATAATATATGCTATCATTCCAGTTAATGTTTTTCTTTTCATTTTACTTGAAAGAACACCAGGAAATGTGCATGAAATTGTCTTGCCAAGGGAAGTTAATTCGACTTTATCCCTTATGTGTAGGTATCTTGCACCAGAGTACTTCAATGGTGCCAAAGTTACAGAGAAAGTTGACATTTATGCTTTCGGTCTCATTCTATTAGAACTAATAACTGGTCAAAAAACCAGTGCCTTGCAATACTACAATGGACAGCATTTTCTATTAGAGAACTTCTACCTTTTGGCAGCAATGGAACAAAGTCATCTTTTATCAGATATGCACAAGTTTCTGGATCCCCGTTTGCCTGATTCCGAACTTCACAACTTACCATATAAAGTACAGACAATGTGCCATGCTGCATCCTTGTGTCTTCAGAATGATCCTGATCTACGGCCTCCTATGTCAAAGGTTTGCCATCTATCTGTTTTCCAATATGGTTATTCTATTCTAAGTTTCATCTCTGCCCTCCCATTGGCAGCACTGGTTTATGCTTCTCTCTTTATATCTTTTTAATGCTAAGGTATTGTAAATTCAAGCATTGATAAATAATCTTTGAACTACTATATAGATACTTAGAATACTAGAAGGATGGGGTACTACAGTTGTTCCTGTGGCAATGGATGCAACCTCATTTGGTAGTAGAAGTGGGCACATCAAAGTATCAAATTCAGCCACAACTACTGTATCAAGAAGTAAGCATTCTAGGAGGCTCTCTCACTAAAATGGCCATTTTAAGTGGGATCCTATCTTGACTGGTGAGTGTGCAGTTGCTTCATCATGGTTTAAACTGCACTTCTACATACACATTATTGGAAGGATAAGTGTGCACTCAAAGTGCAAGAACTGTATATCACAGCTTGGAAATCAATGACTTCAAATGTAATCTCAATTGAAAAAATGGAATTGGATTTTCATGCATCTAAAGTGAGGTCCATAGCACTGCATTTGAATGCTTCAAAACTATTGTAGTACTGATCAATAATACTTAATTCGTCCTCAATTTCATTATTAAGTTTTAACTTTTTTCCTACAATATCTAACATTGAACCAGGGGAACATACAGAGAATTCCATGCCTTTACAATTTGATCAATCTATAGCTTAGAACAGGCTGATCGAACAGCCACTTTATTTTTTAAAAAAATGTTTCCAAATTGAGAATAGCCCTCTGAACGTATGCTGATTTGGTGATTGTAAGTTGCAAAGCATCACGTTCGTAATTATCCAAAACGAATACTTGTGGGCTGTAGATTTGTTAATTTGCTGCTGCTTTTAAGGATTTGTCTTGTCAAATATACTGTCGTAGTTAGCAATAACATCTTGGAATATTTGGACTTGGCTGTTGAAGAACGATATTGTTGGAAAACCATATGAAAAGTGCCATTAATGGTTTACAGATAATTAATACTCCATCCCAAAAACTCAATTTCAAAGGAGAATAATTAAGATGATCAATTTCTAATTGGAGAAAACAAACCAAAATGACAAGACAAGTACTGGTGGAGAATTCAAGAAACATTCTTGCGGGAACAAATCGAATAATATATATACATTAATTAGTAGGATTCATGCTCTTACCAAATGCTTTCCTTCATAGTTATAGGGTAATTTTCTTGTGATACCATTTTATATATATATATATATATATATATGAGACTTTCATATAATTTTATTTTAGCATATAAATTATAAAAAATTAGTGTAATAGCGTATAGAATATATAATATTAGCTTATAACTTATAAACAAATTATCGTATTAATAATAAAATATAATTTACATATCACGTCTAGTGTATAAAACCATTCATGAGATTGTATCATAAGAATTTTTGCTACACTTATATATATATATATATATATATATATATATATTTGGATTCGTCAAACTTATATATTGTGAGCTGAATAATATTAAAGTATAGAGTGGCTCCACAATCATCATCTTTCTATTGCGTTCCAGCTTCGTGACAAAGAGAGTAGAAAGAAAGCCGAATTGTAAAACTCAAAAAAATCTTGTTATTTATTCTATGTTATGAGAACCACCAAGAAAATACTTAAAAATGGAGGTTGCTTAATATTAAAAGAAGAAAATTTATCTTAAGAACTTTCTTATAATTAATTAAAGGTTCTACGTACTAAAATAAAAAAGAAAAATTTATTCATGAATTCCAAACCCCTTCATTACAACATTTCAGTTGATCATCTTCCAAGAATCATGCATTCTCCAGGCAATCAAGATCACATTAGTAATAAAGTTATAAAGTTCAGATAGCATCGATCCCAGCTCCAAGTTCTTCTCTCCGGCCGCCTGTCTCGTGAAACAAGAAACTATCAGAAACTATGGATTAGCAGCAATTACCGATCGAGATGATGGTTCAAATAAGGAATTAATCACCATCTTTCCAGGCCCGTAAATCCGTAATGATCAGTACTTCACCGAGGGAATTGAATCCCACGAAGATTCCCCTTGTCCTCCCTGCATGTTGCCCATATAACGCAAATCTGGTGCCATCTCAGAAACACTCCAAACTTTAACTGATTTATCGAGACTTCCACTATACACCACCCAACGCTGATCGCCACTGGACGAGTTTTTGTCTTCCTCCACCGCCAGGCACTTCACCGGTCCGGTATGGCCTGTCAAAACGGAGAGACAAGTATGAACATTTCCATCTCTCCTCCAAACGCAGATGGTTTTATCAGCTGATCCGCTGAACACTACGCTCCCTGCAGTTGTAAGGCAGAGAACTGCCAGTTTGTGACCTTTGAGCACACCGCCGTGGGCCAATTCCTTCTCATATTCCCAAAAATTTACAAGCCCATCCGATGAACCGCAATAAATAACAGATCCTGATTTGCTTACTGCCAAAGCAGTCACTGCACATTCTTGATTCAAGAGTGTTTGTACAAAAACATGTCGAACAGTTTTGCCACTGGATTCTCTCTTCCAAACCTTTACACTCCCATCAGCGGATCCTGTATAGACCAATCCTTCAACACTGGCCACGACAGAATTAACCGCATCATCGTGGGCTTTTACGGATTCCAAGCATTTCGAATTCTCGACCCTCCAAACCTTAAAAGTCCTGTCCCACGAGGCTGAGTACAGAAGGCCTTGTTCTTGGCTCATGCTCAGACAAGAAATGGCGTCACAATGCTTGATCCATAGAGCAGTCTTATTACGTTTGACCTCCACATAATTACTTGGTTTCATTGATGCTTTGAATATGTCAAAAAATGCGGGTAATGTCCCAGAACGTTTATGGATGCTAGGGTTTTTAGGATTAATCTTCCATACACGGACTTTACCGTCTTGATGGCCTGTAAAGATCTTGTCCCCTGATATTATAATGGCCTTAACTAGGCCACTATTGGATTTAAATGCTGTAAATTCCTTCATATTCTTCCAAACACGAATGTTCTTGCTGTCCGAACCCGTGTAAAGAATGTCCCCTTTAGCTGCCAATGAATATATATGGCCTTCTTCGCGAACAAGCGAACCGATCAGACCATTTTGGGGCACATTCGTGGAAGTATTTTCGTCAGTATTGGACCAAGGGGATTTTGTAAATGGCGAATTTTGGTTCCATGGAGACATCATCATCGGAGACCCATCGCCGCTTAACCGGTTACCTTCGTATCCGGAGTAACTACTGTGTCGAGGGGGAACGAATTCTTCATCCGTATCGGCGGCAGATAGGTTGGGATCGGAATGGATCATGTTGCCAATTTTTGGTGGCAAACTTGCACGCCTTTCGTTTACTATCATTGATCAAATTCCACAATTAAAATAATAATAATAATAATAAAAATGAAGAATAATTTAGCTGAATGAAGGGAAGCCCAGATAAGAAAAAAAATGTCGATATTAATCAGGAAATGATGAGAGACAAAGAAGGAAAGATTGAGAAAAAGAGAGAAGGAGGATGAAGAGGAGGAAGGAACGGGTTAAGAGATTTTGTAGGGAAAATTATAAAATAAAAGGAATTCAAGGCGGGAGCGTTTACCAATAACGTTTTGACACGTGTGAGAAGGAAACATTGTGTTCGGATCCTGAGAATCGGGTCGGAATTTTTTTATTTTTTCTTTGTAAAGGTTGGGAATGTGGTTGGACATGCATGTTCATAGCTATTAAAAAAGAATGTTTTTCTTTTCTTTCTTGAGAAAATTTTTATTTTTGAACTCCATCAACATAGGATAGTGCATGGTAAATCAACTTAATTTGTTCAAATTGGACACAAGTAGGGAGTCCGTGATCTTTGAAGTAGAGGTTTTTAACGTACTTGAGTGGATTGAGTCTTTTCTTAGAATATTATAGATAAGATAAGATTAAATTAAAATATATCGCTAATGAAAGAAAAAAAAAAGTTGAGAAAGAGGGAAAAGGAAAATGGGAAATGGTTAAAATTCACTTTCAATCTTTTGAGAAGAAAAATGTTGAAGGTGAAAGTAAAAAAAAAGTTGAGAAAGAGGGAAAAGGAAAATGGGAAATGGTTAAAATTCAATTTCAATCTTTTGAGAAGAAAAATGTTGAAGGTGAAAGTGTGCATGCACGACATGTAGTTAGAATGAAACATGTCGACCTTGTACTCGGAGAAACAAGAGTGAATAGTGATAGTTTTTCTCCACTTCATGTCTAGAGGAAATAATTACAAGTAAGAAAGCATATATGCATGCATGCATGCTCATAACTACACTTTTTGTTCTTCTTTTTTTTCGCATGCATGTTGAGCAAACATACAGCCTATTTTGTTTCTTGATGAATTAAACCTCTGGCATAAGTTTCTTCCATTAACGCATGCAGATAAGAGGGCATGAAGTTTAACAATATATTAATATATACATTCAAAAATGTTTTTCATTAATTGGAGCAGCTTGTGCATGTTGGGTAATGGTGATATATATATATATATAAAAGAGGGGAAAAGGAATGAGCGATGGAAATGAATGGATATAAGCTTTGTTTTAATTTTGAGAATTATAAATAGGTGTATGGATAGATGGATATATTGCACCGGCCATTTGCAAAACTACAAGACTATGATTGTCGTCTTTAATTAAATTTCTTGTCATTATTGATGGATGCAACTTGGTTTGATACCCGGCCATATATGGAAACTCATAATAATATCCATCTTCCCCATCTTCCACGGAAACATCAACAGCCCTACAATTTTATCTGTTAATAATTAAATCTGTGAAAGTGATCATGAACATAATAATTAACCAGCAAATATACACTAGTACCCATGCATTGAAGTACATATTCTTGAACAACGAATATTAATACGGGATAACCAACGGCAACGAGGCAACTATATATATATATATATATTTTACTGAAAAAATATAGCCCTACTTAATTTACAATTTAAATCAACATTAGAGAATTGTGGCATTTTGCTCATTAAATTTCTTAATAATTTCCACTTAGCGTGTTCATCAAAATGCACTCTTTTGACAGCCTGACAGGCATAGAAGCGTATAAGAAATAATAAAAGAAAAGGCAATTGGCACATTAATTCTATGGCCAATAATTTTGTTTCTTTTTAATAAATCTTTATTGGAAACAAAATGAAAAAAGTATACAAATGTATCTATAATGTGGATCATTTGAATAGATAGTAATGTTTATCTTTTTCTGTTTAAATGGTTCATTTACATTTTTTTTAATGTATTAAACAAAACGAAAGAGGGATCGATGGACACTGGACAGCCATTTCAATTGATCCTAACGAATTTGCGTCACAAGTCAAAACCATGCATTCAATCCATCAAGACAGATTATGAAAGCTGCGTATGGATGTTTTGTTTTTTTCAAATTTTTTTTTTTTTTGAGAAAATACAAAATTTACTATGAAATCTGGTCATATATAATCGCTATTAGAATTGTAATTTTAATTTTTTACAACTTTTATTAAATTTTGACATTGCAATTAAATCAAGTGTGCATATATGAATCCGATTACATGAGAAAATTTTAATTAAACTCATGAGATTAATTATGCTTGTATTTGACTTTGCGTAAATCACAAATATTGAAGAGGACAAGGAAGGATTTCCCGTCGATCCCATGTACAATCCCGTCACTTTCTCAACGGTTGGAGCAACTACCACATGGCAGGCCGACACGCAAACATACGACAAGTTCGAAACAAGTCCCGAGGGAGCTTAAACAGCTGCCACGAAAACCAGCATCAACCGTCAGTTTGCTTTGGCAACTGCAACACTGAATTTTATATTGCACCTTATTATGGCTACTACAAAGAGGTCATCACGAAGCTCTACTTGTACGTTTCTTGCACTGACACGAAAAAATCTTCAATCCCATTTTTGCATCCAAGGTAAATTTCATCATATGGCTTCCATAATTCCATTAGGGCTATATGAAGAAAATTTTCACCGCCTTGTTCAAAGTTTTGTCCTCGCTGCTTTGTTCTTTCTAGCAATTGGCCTTTCTGACGGTGAATGTGAAATCTTTATACTTTCTATAGTTTCTACCACACTTACTCCAAAATTTCCCAAATCTGGCAAGTAAATCATGCATGCTCATCCTCCATCAATATGGTCCGTCAAGAAACAATACAAGTGTATATATACATGGCTTAGAGATAATATTATGTTTCCAGACGAGTAATATGGATCGATCCCTGATTTTTTTTCCTTGGAAGATCTAACTTTACAGATTTGATCATATTATTGTTCAACAACATACCACTAAATGAAGTTATGATAAACAAAGGTCAAGCGCACATGCAGGGCATGTCGTACACTGAGAAATGGCCAATCGAGACTTCATTACCCTGCTGGGAAATTTCTATAATTATCTACAAGATTAACGGACAGAAGTTCACGTAAAGCAATCATATGGATAAAGGGGCTAAGAACCTTACCATTTTGTGGTTGATAAGATCCATAAAACTGTTTTGGTTTCATTCCAATCCCATCATATTACCATATAAGTTCAAGAAAAGAATTCCCACCAGTGCTTTATAATGGTCTTTTTAAGGTAATGATGGTTTTTCCCAGCAAAATAATAATACGACAAGACATCGTTATGATATTATCTCCTTAGATCAATAAAAGGGAGAATGTTCATTGTTTCAAAGCTTTCGTTTTTTTTTTTTTTATAGTTTTCATCAATAATCCATTCAAGATTTTCTAACATAATTAAAACTTATAAAGGATCTAAATAAGCAAATCACAATAAGCAAAATATATTTGGGAGAAGAGGAATTACAATCATAAAAACACGAGTATGGCACAACTACCATACAACACCACAATTCGTTAGTCCACGAAATTTCTCAAAGTCGTCGTATGGCTTTTTCTCACAACAACTCTTTGAGTTTTCTCACTTTCCAACTCCTCCAATTATAAAGATCCCTAACACCCTCTATTTATAATGCAAAAGACTTCTTAATTCCACACAAAACTATTAGAAAACAACTTTAAAGTCAAGAAACAAAACATATTAGGAAACTACTAATTAATAAAAGTTTAGTTTATTTTTCCAACAACTTCCAAGTCTAGTCCATGCATGAAGACATTATCACTGTGAAACTGGCAGTCACATACAGTGTGAATTAGCAAGTGATATTCGTTTTGGAACTGAAAATGTATAGTTGAAATCGAAAGGTGTAAGATGAAGAATAAATTTGCAGGATAAACAATTAATTAGGCAGACAGATTCTTTGTACTAATTGCTTGGTTTAGTGAACACATCTGATATTGGTTCTTTGCGTTTTTTCATGAATTTCAACCAAGTTTGGCAAAAAAAAAAAGATACTCCTACAACAGTCCTTACAACACGATAAGGGCTTCATTCCAACACGGGTGTCAGGTGCTGCTGATAACTACATTTTTAAGGAAAATTTCCAAGTATTAATGAATATGTTCTTATCGACATTGGACAGGGGGATGAACTTGAAAAATTAACGTTAGTAGTAGTTCTGACAACTGTGATCATCACATCAGTATGATTGATAATGAATAGAATCCAATATTATCACATATGGGCACATATTTTTACTTACTAGGGTTAACATTTCTGGCAGATGCATGTGACGTTGGCACTTGGCAATGGCATCCTCTTGCTTGCCATTGAAGGATATGCTTGGTCGTGACTCGTGAGCTCCATTTTCTGTAATAATACAAGTTAAGAATGGCTTGAGATCATCCAAAAATCTTTACCCTAAAAAGTGATGTGCCAGCTAAAAGATTTCTGTGTGCCTTCATGATCATATATATGCACAACCCAAATTTTAATTTGGTCGAAACTATTTTAAAATCTACAACCTTAATTTGCAGGATATATTAATTTACTCAAGAAACAAATTAAAGAAGCTTATTCGAGAGTTTAACGTCGGGAACTTTCGCATGCAAAATTTACAGTGTTTTTTTTGTTGTTGTGGTTCCATACAAGGAAATGCCCTTTTGCCTTGTCATAAAGCCCAATCAATCCGAATCAATTAATGGATATATATACAGCCCGCAGGACTATATACTCATGGCAAGAAAAATCGATGAACCAACAACGGCAGAATAAACCAAAACACAAGAACGGTTTAAAAGCAGTTTAATATATGTAGCAGTGAGTAAATGCGTTTTTAACCCTAGAAGATTATAATCATCCATTTTATTTATAGAAGATTTTATAAATTTGTTGAAATGAAATATTGGTATATATACCTTGTCAACAAAATCATAAATTTATGTAAAACTCAGGCTGCAAAACATGACAGCTAAGTCTATGTTTAGAAAGCTTTTTTCTTCTCGTAATATATATGATGCTTATTTTTTACCAACTTAAAATCGAAATTTGACAAAAATATCTATTCATAATTGTTTTTTTTTAAAACAAGACTATAACGTAAGAATCATATCATAAATAATGTTCATACGACTATGTATCCATGTTTTAGTCTCAAACTCCACTTATATCCTCTCTTAAAAGTTACCAACACCTGCATCGAACGAAGAAATCAATCCACCGACACTGCAGTGACTAGTATAAATTAATTGAAACTCAGACAAAGTAAAAAATTCTCTTCAATGGAAAGAAAGTAAAAAAAAAAAAAAAAAAAGATTCCAGTGTATTAATTAGTTTTGATGATTTCCTTCGTGCATGAAACTAGAATATTTCCCTATTTAAGCATTTAGTATAACTGAAAAACATCTCACACTCTCGATCTCTTCATCTTTCTGCATATATACAATAACTAATAAGTAATCAATGATGAATAACATGAAATCCATAGTCTCAGAGAAGCATCCGGCCACTTCCTCAGAGCCTGGAGAGAGAAATATCAATGAATCGGATCATCATCAAGAAGCAGATATTGGCCACGACAACTCAAATCGTGTCACAAGTCATCTGTACTTGAAGCCCGGTACTCATTCCGCCGGAACACTGGACAGAGAAGTGGTGCTGAGGCGTATCCGCCACCGCAAGAGGGTTCATAATGTCAAGAAAGCCCTCCAAGCTCTGATCAGCTCTCCCTTTTCTTCCAAGAATGTTGACAGTAAGGCGTCGTCAGTTCCTCAGATCATCAAATGGGCTGATGATGCTTTTGCTGCCCCTTAAATATTGCTACTTATAAGTGTTGCAGTACTGCATTTGCTAGTAGTACGTAGTTCATGATTATGGTTTGCATGGTCGATCAATGTGACAATTTGTACAGGATTTAGCCAGTACTTCTCATTTCATTCCACGAAATTTCTCATGTTTTCGTGCATATTGTCCCTCTCGTTCAGTGTTCATCGAAATTAGTTCGTTCTATGGATGCATGAAAAAGTAAGATCTCGTACCAAGAAAAGCAAATCTAAAGGAAAGACATCAAGGAACTATATGCAAAGCAGAAAGTAAATGCTTAGTTAAAGTTACTTTGGAAATTAAAGTTATCCATTCAAACTTCAAAGATGTGATATGCATAAAATTACTTATACATTTCATCCATTGGCATATCTTCTTAGTGGCCTCTCTCTATGCTTTTGTAAAAGTTGGAGAAAGGAATCTTCAGACAATTACTATTAATGTTCAAGTGTAGGCTTATCTTTGATTTGTTCATATGTTAAATTAATAATAACAGACAAAGTGAAGTTAATTAACAACATTATCTATACATCCGAAATGGAAACATGTCGGTGTCACTTTGTACTAGTGCAACTTTTTCCATTAGATAAATATCATAAAGGAAAACAATAAAAATTCTTTGTGAAGATTTCATATGAATTCTCAAAGCAGCATAAGCTTAATTAAGTGAATATCAACTTTTGGACTTTCCCCCTTCCCACCCCTCATTCATACTGGTCCAGATTCTGGAAATTTGGTCTTTACTTTTGGGTTATATTGCTAGCAACAGCCCACTTTGAACTCCAAATAACGTGAAAAGTTGTTGTTGTTGTTGACATTGTAATCAGTTGGATAAGAAAGCTTTTCACCGTATCTCTATTTTTCATGATATTTTCGTAAAAAATGACAAAATAAAAAAATTATTGATTTTGGTTTTTTTTTGCTATTTTTTTCACCCAAATTAATTGTGAATGGTATAAAAAAAAGTAAAATTTAGAATTTTTTTTTACCAATTTTCTACTTTTCATGGATTATATCATACGTATTTTAGCTCAAAATGACAAAATTCAAAAACACATTGATTTTGACTTTTTTTTGTACCGTTTTCTACACCCAACCTGATTGTGAACATGGATTCTAGTGAATATTATCAAAAAAAATGAAAATTAAAATTTTCACAAAACCTCTATTTTTCATTGGTTATAACACACGTATTTTAGACCAAAATGGCAAAATCCAAAAACGTATTGATTTTGACTTTGTTTGTATTATTTTTTGCACCCACCCCGATTGTGAATATGCATTCTAGTGAATACAGTAAAAAAAAGTGGCAAGTTTAATTTTCACAAAACCTTTATTTTTCATAGGTTATAACACACGTATTTTAGCTCAAAATGACAAAATCAAAAAATGCGTTGATTTTGACTTATTTTTGCACCGTTTTTTGCACCCACCACAATTGTGAACATGTATTCTATTGAATATCGTAAAAAAAAAGTGAAAATTAAAATTTTTACAAAACCTCCATTTTTCATGGGTTATACACGTATTTTATCCCAAATTGGCAAAAACCAAAAATACTTTGATTTTGATTTTTTTTGTACTATTTTTTACACCCACCCTGATTGTGAACATGTATTTTAGGGAATACTGTAAAAAAAAGTGAAAATTAAAATTTTCACAAAATCTCCATTTTTCATGGGTTATAACACATGTATTTTAGCCCAAAATTGCAAAATTCAAAAAAGAATTGATTTTGACTTTTTTAAAACTGTTTTTTGCATCCACCTCGATTGTGAACATACATTCTAGTAAATATTGTCAAAAAAGTGAAAATTAAAATGTTTACAAAACCTCCATTTTTCACGCGTTATGCACAAAATGGCAAAATCCAAAAATGCGTTGATTTTGAGTTTTTTGGTACTGTATTTTGCACCCACTTCGATTATGAACATGCATTCTAGTGAATATTGTCAAAAAATGTGAAAATTAAAATTTTCAAAAAACCTCCATTTTTCATGGGTTATAATACACGTATTTTTAACCCTAAAAACGCGTTTATTTTGACTTTTTTATATCTTTTTTGCACCCACCTCGATTGTGAACATGTATTCTAGTGAATATTGTAAAGAAGTGAAAATTAAAATTTTCCCAAAACCTCCATTTTTCATATGTTATAACACATGTATTTTAGTTCAAAATGGCAAAAATCTAAAAATTCATTAATTTTGACTTTTTTATACCGTTTTTTTCATCGACCCTGATTGTGAACATGCATTCTGGTGAATATTGTCAAAAAAGTGAAAATTAAAATTTTCACAAAACCTCTATTTTTCATGGGTTATAACACACGTAATTTGGTCAAAAATGGCAAAGTCCAACAATGCATTGATTTTAACTTTTTTGTACCATTTTTGGCACCCACCCCGATTGTGAACATGCATTTTAGTGAATATTGTCAAAAAATTAAAAATTAAATTTTTCACAAAACCTGTATTTTTCATGGGTTGCAACACACGTATTTTAGCCCAAATTGGCAAAATCAAAAAACGAGTTAATTTTGACTTTTTTTGTACAATTTTTTGTATCCACCCCAATTATGAATATGCATTCTAGTGAATATTATCAAAAAAAGTGAAA
Organism: Ophiorrhiza pumila; assembly: GCA_016586305.1. Classification (NCBI taxonomy): domain Eukaryota; kingdom Viridiplantae; phylum Streptophyta; class Magnoliopsida; order Gentianales; family Rubiaceae; genus Ophiorrhiza; species Ophiorrhiza pumila. The sequence goes on along the minus strand of BLIW01000010.1, from coordinate 2,785,971 downwards.
ATTAAAATTTTCACAAAATCTCTATTTTTCATGTGTTATACACAAAATGGCAAAATAAAAAAATGCGTTGATTTTGAGTTATTTTGTACTGTTTTTTACACTACCCCGATTATGAACATGCATTCAAGTAAATATTGTCAAAAAATGTGAAAATTATAATTTTCACAAAACCTCCATTTTTCATGGATTATAATACACGTATTTTAACCCAAAATGGCAAAATCTAAAAATGCGTTTATTTTGACCTTTTTTATACCGTTTTTTGCATCCACCCCGATTATGAACATGAATTCTAGTGAATATTGTCAAAAAAGTGAAAATTAAAATTTTCACTAAACCACCATTTTTCATAGGTTATACCACATGTATTTTAGTTCAAAATGGCAAAATCCAAAAAATGCTTTGATTTTGATTTTTTTTTAAACCATTTTTTCACCCCGCCCCAATTGTGAACATGTATTTTAGTGAATATTGTCAAAAAAAATTAAAATTAAAATTTTCACAAAACCTCCATTTTTCATGGGTTATAAAAACGTAATTTGATAAAAAAAATGGCAAAATCCAAAAACACGTTACTTTTGACTTTTTTGTACCATTTTTTGTACTCACCCCGATTTTGAACATGCATTCTACTAAATATTGTCAAAAAAAATTAAAATTAAAATTTTCACAAATCTTGCATTTTTCATGAGTTACAACACACGTATTTTAGCCAAAAATAGCAAAATCTAAAAACGCGTTGATTTTGACTTTTTTTATATGGTTTTTTGCACTCGCCCTTATTGTAAACATGCATTCTAGTTAATATTGTCAAAAAAAAAAATTAAAATTTTCATAAAACCTCTATTTTTCATGAGTCATAACACACGTATTTTAGCCCAAAATGGCAAAATTCAAAAACGCGTTGATTTTGATTTTTTTAAACTTTTTTTGCACCCGCATCGATTGTGAATATGCATTCTAGTGAATATTGTCAAAAAAAGTGAAAATTAAAATTTTCATAAAATTTCTATTTTTCATAGGTTATAACACACGTAATTTGGTCAAAAATGACTAAGTCAAAACACGTGTTGATTTATGCTTTTCTCCTACTATTTTTTACACACATCTCAATTGTGATTATGCATTCTAATGAATGGTGTACAAAAAAGTATTTTTCACCAAATTTCTATTTTTCATGGGTTATAACACAAGTATTTTAGTAAAAAATGGTAAAATTCAAAAGAGAAATGATAGGGGGAGTGAAATTTTGGAGTGAAATTGTGGAGTGATTGACGTGGCATGTATAAAAAGATAAATTAATACCTTATCCAGTAGGGTTCACTCATCATTTGGTTAGGGTATTAGTTTGTCTTCACATGCCACGTCATTCACTCCACAATTTCACTCCAGAATTTCACTCCCCCTATCATTGCTCAATTCAAAAACACGTTGATTTTTATTTTTTTTTGTAATGTTTTTTTACACCCCATCTCATTGTGAACGTGCATTTGAATGAATGTTGCAAAAAAAAAAGTGAAATTTAAAACTTTATAAGTTAGACATAATAAAATAAAATAAAATAATTCAGTGTGGAACGTTTTTTTCTTTTACGAGTGCCGACAGGAATTAATATGAGTATATTTTAGTTTCTTAATCACTGTTGCCAGCTGCTTTAAACTAAAATTAAAGACTTTGTAATCAAGCAAATGTTGCTTTCAAGTGGCTAATTTAGCCACTCCTTACATCATCCCTAGCAAGCTTCACCTGGGCTTTTGCTCTCTTGTTCTTCGTCTGTTTGTTAAAGATTGAGAATTTTTCCAATTGTTTTACTCAATTAATCTTCCTTTTCCCAACTAAAAGTTTGAAGTTTGAACACACTCGATCTCTCTAAAATGCTTGACGAATTTGGTCCATTTAGTATAGCTTTTGACTTAGTTAAAGAACTCTAAATGATGTCATGTACCAACAGGAACCATCACCGAAGCAATAAAATAAGCTTGAAAATTGAAATATATTGTCCAAGACCGAAAAAACAAAGTGATGCATGCAAATGCGAATGCCGCCATTGTTTTATTATTCTTTTGTATTGCAATGAAAGACGTCTCTCTGAAGCATTGTGGACCGCCATACTTGCGAACGCAACAAGTTTCTTTGTCATAATTAAAAGTTTTCACGTATAACTATCATTCTAATTAAGATGAACATGCACATCCCTTTGTGTTGAATGTCTGAAAATCGCTTTTGCTGAGTTCTAGCTAATTCCCCGTATATATAGGATTTTTAACAAAAACATGACCCATAGAGTTGCGAGAATTGCAATCGGACACCATGATCAAATATAATCCATGTATAAGAATCATGTGCCATTTGCAAGTCGAATTCAACATCCGAAGTACCACATTTCGTACATGAATTCATTAGATACACTATAGCGTTTTAATTGGTTATATAGTTATTCGATATAGCAAGAGTGAGACTGTCTCGCATATAATTTTTATACGCTAATTTTTGATATTTTATACGTTAGAGCGAAATTTATATATAAATATTATATACAAGACAATTTCAAAAGAGAACGACACATTCGATATCATCATATCCAACACTTTGGTTATATTTTGATTTTTCAATTTTAGTCATTTATCATTTTCAATGAGTTGAATGAATTGTATAATATTTCTTCTTTCATATTAATGAAGTTATTATCGCGTTGAAAAAACCCAAAAAAACACTTGCCCTTAATCTATGAACCAATGGCGGAACCAGAACCAAAATTGATGGGGTGCTATATATAATTAGCATAAAATAATTTTTTTCTTTAAATAAATATGTATAACTAATAAAGTATCAATTAATTGATAATAATAATAATAATAATAATAATAATAATAATAATAATAATATATATATCACCTACTAATGAAATACTTATTTATTAACATTTAAACATAAAACAAATGTATCATATAAATTTACAACTGTTATAAATATTGAAAAAACTATTTATTTTATTCTTATCCTCCATGTATACTAAAATTGTTCAAAAATAAAGTATCATGGCTTATAGTTTGACTTATTATAAATTAAAGTATCCTCCATGTATACTAATAAAGTATCATAGAATACCTTTAATTCATTATTTCAATATGTTTAAAATTTTCAATTTTGACGAAATAGACAAAAACAATTTAAATTTAGCTCATGGCTTATAGATTTCTCAACTTGAACATTTTATTTGATTGTCTATTTTTCTAAATTTAGTGGACAATTTTAACTTTTTTTTATAATAAGTCAAACTATCAAAATCAAATTAAATTTTAATTTCCTTATTTTATGATAAGCATAGTCGATCAAATTTCACTTGTACTTTTAGTTACTACCTATTAAAAGATAAAAAAGAAGGCTCACATTCTCTCTTTTAAAAGTCATCATTTCAATCAATTATAAACTAATCCCTAAAACTGAATTCTCTTTTATCTCTACCACCTCTAGTTACTTACCACCATCAAATTTTTATCGTATTTCAAATTTTTATCGTATTAAATATCTTAGACTTTTAGTTACTACCTATATGATTCAAATGTATAATATCTTATATTTTTATCGTATTTTTCACCATATTAAATGGCCAAGTTGACAAGATTACCAGTGCTAAAACAGTGAGAATAAGAATATTAACCCTTACTTCTAGGAGCAACGGAGTCGGACACACCTACTCGCCCCTCTTTAGATCCGCCAATGTCTAGGACTAAACAATTGTTACCTTCCTGCATTGGTTTTATATGTATGTACCAGTGTACCAATGTAGTACTACTCTGAACTCCTTCCAACAGTATTACTGTACAGTTTATACAGTATATGATTGCTTATATGTCCTACCTTAATATCATATTGTTGTGTTTGCCTTCAATGATTGTTTCCAAACCAAACCGTATATAAAAAGCTAACATCCTTTTGGCCCGTGAGCGATGATGACCCACAGGCTCCCCGAATTTTATGTGTCTCGTTGAAAATTGAACAAATAATCACGAGGATTAAGGTTCATCTGCATATTCTCATGGTCAAATGTTTGTAAATTTTACAATTATTATATTCAATAGTGAGACAAACAGGTGGATTAATTAAAGATTAAGAGAGGATGATTTTAATAGTAATTCAAACCAAATTATTGTTGAAGATGAGGCCATAAGAAAAGTCCAAACCGAATCAGCGCCATTGTTACAACAAAACACGGAACAATATATTCATCATCAGCAAACAAAGGTCTCGTCATTGTGGGATCTTCTTGTATATTTGGCTTAGTACTACGTGTTAAACACGTAAGGCTTGAAGTTAACCACAGTATACGATGATGGCCAGTTTGGCATTAGTAACATGCAAATTATAGTGATCTTAAAAATGATAATCCTATCCATTATTTAAGTAACTCCTAAAATTATAGTGATCTTTAGTATGCACCTCGCCTACACAGGTTCTAGTCAGCGCTATCCCCGAGTAGAAAGTTTAAACAAGATTCACAAGTGTATAGCATAGAATTGAAACCATCCGTCAGCAGAAAGTCCGAACAAAATTCACAAGTGTATTGCATAAAATTGATATAATAAAATAGAATTATGTAATAGTTGCTTTAAAAGAAACCTAATTTAAAAAAAAAAAAATGAAATGAAAGCAGTCCTTTTCCTGTATGAGTCAAAAAGAAAAAATAACGTTGATGACAAACTTCGTACAATAGCAGTTTATCTGAGTTGTCTCATTTATTAGCCTTAGCATGACTATATCCTCAAAAGTCTTGGAAGGAGAGGATGCCAATTTGCGTTTGCACAATGCAATTAAGAGATGATATCAATATGCCACAACCGGCTTGACTGCATGCGTTGATAATTTTCAACATTCATTTTGAGCTGAGGTGTGGTGACTGGTGTGGTGTTGTGTTGCCGTGTTGACGATCAGATCCTGGGAAATTTGTGGCAGGTTCATGTTAAAACTTAAAAGAGGAGAAGGACCCACGTTTACACCCACCACGACGACTTCAAATTCTTGATAAATGCTGAAGAAAACTGTGGGGGATTGTGGGATTACGGAGCTTGAGTTTTTGACTTGTTTCTTATTTCAAAGTTAAGAAAGAATAACCAAATATTAAGAGGCATTTATACATTGTTAAAAAACAAAGGATTTTCATTTCCTTAATAAATGTACAAATTTCAACAGGGAGGATGAAAAATCCAGGAATTCTCTCCACATTTTCTACCATTCACGTTATGAAAATTACAATGGTCAGGCATTCATTTCAAACACAGAGAAATCCAAAATCACTTCTCTCTTTTGCTAGGTGTAATGATGTAATCTGTAGTAAACACAGAAGAAGGGATTTTTCTATTATATAAACTCTTGTGAAACCGTTTCATATATGAGATGTGATAATATATGCTAATATGTTAATTTATTATATATTATACACTAGTATTTGATACTTTATACGTTAATTTTTTTATACTTTATATGCTAATTTTTAATACTTTATACGATAGTGAAATTTATATGCAAATCTCGTTTATCATGAAAATGACCCTTTTATCTATAGGGTTCTCTTCCAATCAATAATGAGAAACTATGCGACAATTGCCTTTGTTTTTCTTACCAAGATCACTTCTCTTTTGAACCTACATTTATAGTTTGTTAAAAATTTAAAAGCCATTTTAGTCAAACAATCAAACCATTAGTATTCGTTGCAATATGCTCTGTATTCTAAACTAGGAAGAATACACAAAGGTGTAGACAGAAAAAAAGTCGCCCTCAAATTTGACAAATTAATGGCATCATCATGTTAATGTACTTTAATTAACTTGCCCCATCAAAATCAAAATGCACATTATAGTTGCAAGTACTCACTAAACTTCTTCCTCTATCTTTGAATTCATCATCCTCCCTCCCCTTCATTCTTCATCCAAAATCTGCACTCAGAACCACAGAAAAGGCCAAGTTTTTAAACTCTTTGTACTGATACTTTCCTGATTTTCCAAGAATTCTTGTTTTCCCTCCTACGATGACACACAAAAATCCATCCCTGTGAGGCAAGCAGTTTTTCATCACTTCCCCACAAAACATGGTATTACAAGTCCTAGGAATCATCTTATTCATCATATCTTATCTTCCATCATCAGAGGCTGCATCAGGACTCTGCGAGAAGTCATGCGGGACAGTTTCACATAACCATATTCCATTCGCCTTCGGGTTCTCATCAGGCTGCGAAATCCAGCTAAACTGCTCCTCAAATGGTACCATGATCATTTATGATTTTCCAATTCAAGACATAACACAAGAAAGCATATTGGTCAATGTTCAAGCACAATGTGGCCGGTCCATTGAAACCATTCGCACTTTGTTCAGTCCAAATTATGCACCTACATCCCACAACGGAATTCTCATGGAAAACTGTAGCTCTCCACTTACAAATTGTGTGTTGCCAAAAACTACTGTCCAAACTCATTTTGAACTTCTTGACTGTGGTTTTAAAAACATTAGTAATATGAGCTGTTACTCAGAGGAGGACAAACAGAATCTTTTCATGAACTACACTAATCTTTTTGCAAAATCTCGTTGTGATTCACTGTTCTCGGCAATCTCAATTGATCCTTATGGCGGTAATTCATCTTCTGTCTCACTTACTGTACAGTTGGTTCGGTTGGGCTGGTGGCTTCAGGGGCATTGCCAGTGCTCTAAGCATGCCAATTGCACACATATAAAGTCCCCTACAGATGGAAAACCGGGATACAGATGCCAATGTTTAGAAGGGTATGTTGGCGACGGATACATATCTGGCTCGGGCTGCCGGAAAGGTATGTGGATCGATCGCCAATCCTGTGCATACTTTGTTTTTCATAGTCAAGTTCCAGCTCTTCAGGCGAAAATTTTCTAACCAGAATCCCTGAAAGAAGAATAATCAAATTTGCTTTTCTCACTTCATGATTGCCTATTGTATGATCATAACTTAAATCCATGATATTAATTTTCAGTCTTTTAAAGCGTTAATTATAGCTAATAATGAACTCCAATTAGATTATTAGCTTAAGAACTTTTTCTTTTCTTGAATTTAGGCTGTAAATATATTTCACTGTAGACCAATTATTTTACTACGCGGTATGAATTTTTTAAGCAAGATGAACAAGAAATAATTAGTCAACATAATTTGTGGAAAAATTCAATGCAATGGGAGGTGAGTCACGATATAATCATCTAGTTGCCATTGAAAATCACTAATGGGTCCAAGTCCAACCAACATCTTGAGAAAAGTAGCATTCTCAAATGAAACGAAAGAAGAAAAGTTCAAAGGTTGATTTATTGCTCGTTGAATTTAGAAAAAATGCAAATGCTGGTTTGAGTGGATCTCTCCTTAATGGACGGTGAGGGAACATACTTCAAATTGTTATCATTGCAATCAATATGTTAAGATCTAAAAAATAATGCTTTGAAGATGTCTGCCTGTTCAATTTGTGTAAATGCACTATGGTTAGAGTAGTTTGTACGTGATTCAAAAACAGAATTAGTCTTAGGTTGTGGGGGAAAATTGAAGTGTCTCTGTTCTACACTTCAAGAAATCATTGTGAATCATAGCTTTCATTATTTTTTCCATAGTAGTAGTAGTAGTACTAATCAAGTGTTGTTCAAGACACCATCATAATTATGTTCAATTCAAAGGGTTTGTAGGACCGAAGAACGATTATTACGGTAGGCAAAATCTTTCTTCGTATCTTAAGACAGGTCAACTTATTCCAAATTCTTCAATCATTTGTGATCAATCATTAACCTTCAACTGAAATGGATGGCTCACCGACTGCTCCACTGAGGATTCTTCATCATCCAGCAGAATTTCATATTTACCAGATATTTGGAACTTCAAGCTTACTAAAACATTGAGAAACAGTGCAATATAGAGGAATCAAAAATTGACAAATAGCTAAACAGTTGTTTTTTTGCCCCAAATTCCCTCTACAAATTATAAGATTTGTGACCTTATTTGTTGAGTATTTTTTTCTATTCATTTTAGTAAGAAATAATGTTAATGTTGTTTCTTGAATAAACAGACTCCGAAAAATGCAACCCGGCAAAGTATCTTTCAGGCCAATGTGGAGGAACAACAAGAATTGGAGTTCTCATTGGAGGTAATTAATCAAGATTTCTATGTAATTCTCTGCGTGATTAATAATTAATGTGCTAACTAAGCCTTACTTTTCAGGTATTATTGCTGGCGCTGCTTTAATGGTTAGCATTGGCCTAATATGCTGCTTTCTTCGAAGACGTTCCAAATCGAAAAGCAGGAAGAGAACAAAGCGTGAATTATGTAAAGCTACGGGAATGAACATTCCTGTGTATCATTACAAAGAAGTAGAGAAAGCTACAGATTCATTCTCAGAGAAACGAAGACTAGGAACGGGTGCATACGGGACAGTGTATTCTGGAAAGTTGCACAATGATGAATGGGTGGCAATCAAGAGGATCAGGCATAGGGATACTGAGAGCATTGAACAAGTCATGAATGAGATCAAACTTATTTCCTCAGTGAGCCATCCGAATCTTGTTAGACTTTTAGGATGCTCCATTGAAAAAGGTGAACAGATTTTGGTTTACGAATTCATGCCCAATGGAACACTAGCTCAGCATTTACAAAGAGAAAAGGGCAATGGGCTGCCATGGCCAGTTCGGATCACCATTGCTGCTGAAACTGCTCAAGCTATAGCTTATCTCCACAACTCCGTTCACCCTCCGATTTATCACAGGGATATCAAATCGAGTAACATTCTCCTGGACTACAACTACAAGTCAAAAGTTGCAGATTTCGGTCTTTCTAGACTTGGTTTGGTTGAATCATCACACATTTCAACTGCACCCCAAGGAACTCCAGGATATCTTGATCCTCAATATCATCAGCATTTCCATTTATCCGATAAAAGCGATGTTTACAGTTTCGGTGTGGTTCTTCTCGAGATTATAACAGCGTTAAAAGCAGTGGACTTTAATCGGCCACAACATGAAATAAACTTGGCTAATCTTGCAGTTGATAGGATTGGGACTGGATGTTTGGACGAAATAATTGATCCATTTCTTGAGGCAAATAAAGATCCTTGGACCCTTTCATCAATACATAAAGTTGCGGAATTGGCATTTAGGTGTCTTGCATTTCACAGGGATATGAGACCGTCTATGATGGAAGTGGCAATTGAATTAGAACAGAATAGGCTTAGTAAATGGGCAAATTCAGAAGAAAACTTTACTGGCTTTAGACTTTCAACAGAGGTATCATCTTGTTCTTCATCATCGTCAGTTTGTGAAAAACCGCTGAATGTGACGGTTAACAATCCAGAATTCAAGAAAGTTCTAGCTGGAAGTAGCTGTTTGGATTCAATGGATCGGGAGAGGGATTATTCTCCTGTTTCTGTACAGCATCCATGGCCAAGTGAACAAAGTTCACCATCGTCAAATAGTTTGCTAAGTCACGTAGCTCCCTAGCACGACTTGTAAAGATATTTCCTTGTTGGATGATTAATGAATATCTTTATATTTGAGACTAAAAAATGTTGTCCTTTGGAAATAATTTTTTTCAATTTTTTTCCCCATTAATTTATTTGGATAGTATACTTTTGATCACTATAAAAAGTTGTATACTAGTAGTCATTCTGTTAGATTCAGCCGTTATCTATAAAAATTTTCATTAATTTCAATATTTTTCTTAATTTTTTAAATTAATATTATATTTAAAAATTAGGTAAAATGATAAGATTTACAATTTAGAATAATGGGTGTTCATCTAACAATGTTGTATTTAAATTTTATACTTAAAAATATTATTTAGGGTAAAATACACTAAATTCCCTTAAACTATTGTTTCATTCCACAATCACCCCTTATAGTTTTAATTGAAATATTTAAGCCCTTTAATTTTCTAATTTTAGAATAATTAGTTTAATACGTTAATTGTTTTTAAGTAATTAAACGGAATTGAGCATATGACTTTATTATAAAATAATAAATGACAAGATAAACCTTAAAATAAATAATTATTTAATAAAAGTAATCAATAACTAAAAATTGAAAATCCTGACAAAATAATAAGAATCATTTTATACATTTCTAAGGAAGAAATCGTGACAAAAATCGTAGCATATATCTAATAAAATCTCTTTCATTGTTGGTGAGTTTCATATCAATTATCATGTTAATTAATTCTATTTTATATTTTTTAGAGTTTGATTAGGTGTTGCAAATATTGAACAATTTTAATGGGAATAAAATTAGTGTTGTAAGTATTGAACAATTCTAACATAGTTAAAATTTGTATGGTGGGTATTGAGCAATTCTGATAAGGTTAAAATTATATTTATATTAGCTCTATTTATTTTTTTCATAAATTAATTGATTGTGGTAAGTATCCAAGAGTTTTATAGGGTTAAAATTATCTTTTTGCTAACTATATTTAACGTTATTATTGATTTTATTTCATTTGAAAAGTTAAGGGGATTAATTGTTATAATTAAAACTATAAGGGATAAAAGTGGAACAAAGCAATGGTATAGGGGGGTTTAATGTATTTTACCCTATTATTTAATAAAATGAAATATTTGAACTTAAGGAAAAATTTAAAGATAATAGTTAAAATTAACGGAATAACTACAAGAATACCAATTGTATAGATGAGTAGTCAAATTAAAAAAAAAAAAAAAAAAAAAAGATTAGCCCTTAAGGTAGTTTACATATAACCATCAAGAACAACAAATACAAGAAGTCTTGTCCATGATGAGAAAATGTTGCTGTGCAAGTTGTAAATATGGTAGGGCTCAAGAAAACATTTGCAGGCAGTCCAGCGTTTTGTGAAAGTTATATGAATGGCTATCATGTAATGTACACATTTCCTTTTATTGGGGCAAGAATACGGAAATGACAGCCATGTCTTTTTGTTACATGAAGAATCAAAGTATGCTTGGGATTAGAATTTTCTTGATTAGGAAATTGGAATTTGGAAGGATCACAATGGGGGGAATTATGACAATTGCATTCTTTCACACTGATAAGAACTGAATATTCGCTATAATTTGTATTTGGAGAAGTTCGTTCTGTTTCACAAACAAGACAGGCAGTAGCAGCCGAAGAAGAAGATTTTAAAAGGGACAATAAAGGCAAAAGAAGAGGAACAGCAAAACGTATGGAGACATTTCCAAAAGTAAAGACTAAATGTATAAATATTACTAAAATTACTGTATAATTATTAAACTATAATCAAGAGATTTATTAACAATACACGTAATTTTAATTAAGAAATACAAAATATTGAATATAAAATTTGGTTTACATTTCTTTGCCTTTAAGAATGCTTAAATGTCTGGGCTATACACCACCAGCCGCGCCCCCACACCGCCCCCTCCAGAACTCTAAATGAGTCATAGAAAAGGACCAAAAGTGCATACAGATATTTTAACACTTCATTTGCTTTATTGTTTATGTTTTTATGACCCAACCTGCTTTGCTACTGCATCTGCATGTGCTCAAATAAATACTAGTACTAGGAGTATATTAACGCCCTGATGCCTGATGGCTCACAAACATTAAATTTGATCTAATAAACATATTGCCACAAAACCTTTTGTTGTTGTTGTTGTTTTTTTTGGCCACTAGACATGAAAGTGTAAAAATTTCACCATATACAGACATTGGGAATAGTGACATGTCATTGTATAAGCATTTTTATAGGTGGCACTACTAAAGTCGTGTGAGAAATGAATATTTATTTATAGGAAAAAAAAACACACTCACACACACACTTTGAAAAGTATTGGCACTCTCTAAAAGTATATATATTTTATTTTATTTAACTGAAATTTGTTCATATTCAATCACTAAATGTTTAGATTAAACATGATTTAGAATTGCAACATCTCTCAAATTTGGACTTCACATTCAATTCAATGCATTTTGTTTAGATTAAATCTTGTAACAAAATAGTAGGTCAACTTAACCCTCATCCTCGTGAAACTAATTAATACATCCCTCAATAACCCTCTCTTGGCCAATCCATTTTGGGATGGGTTGGTCATGATTTTTTGCTTTCACGTCTAGAATTCGAAACTTATTCGACTAATTACAAGTTACATATGCACGTAACAAAAATTTAATTATTGTCATTGTGACATTAAATTCGAATAGATTAATATAATAACATGCACTAACTCAAAAGAACCATTATAAGCAATTTTCAATTCCATAGCCATAAATTTAATAGTATTATTGAAAATCAAAATTTACTAATTTGAGAGTGGATTAGCTATACTAGTAATTATTTAGACATGGGTACGATAGAATACTTACATTGGCGAAAGATGGAGTGAAAATTAACATTGAATAGAGGAACCCAACCACTGCTAGACTACTAGTTTAATACTACTACTACTATTTTTTTCATCAATCCGTCGTCGTTTAGAAGCTAGCTCTCTTCAACGACGTGATCGTAACAGCATCACCCAACGCCGACTTTCCAACCTCGATCTCAAAAGAATCGTAACGCCGGAAAAACTCCACCACCAACAACCTCGCTACCAACACCACGAAGTCCTTCCCAGCACACTGCTTGTTGTTCACGGTTGGACTTTCCGTTTCCGGTCCGTTTGACCACAAAACATGCTTCAACAGCTTCTCCCCTTCTTCACCCACGAACCTGTCCGGTACAAACTCCTCCGCCCTGTAAAAAATCTTCGGATCCATCGTCGCAAGCGGTTGGTAACCGAATAGCGTCTCCCCTTCTTTAATCTCAAATGCCGCGTCGTGGGATTCCAGGATAAAGTTCTTTTTAGCCTTCCCGTACTGAGAAGCCACGGGTGGGTTAATCCTAAGAGCCTCGTAAACGACCGACTTTGTCAACGGCATACTTTCGATGGCTTTCATGGTAACATTTCCGCCGTTTGATTTTATAGCGGATCGAATTTCCTTGGCTAGTTGGGTATGTAGCTTGACCCCAGCTCGCCCGATATTTTTGAACATGGCAGGGAACAAGATTTTCATCCCGCCAAAGGTGTTGAAGCACGTCGCGAACAAGAAGTTATGGGCAGCCTCATCACGCGCGATTCCAACCTTCTCGGCTTCGTCCAGGACGGGTGTGGAATTGGCGTAAATGAAGTCGTAGAGTTTTTGGTAATCTTTTTTTATCAAAAATGGTGGCAAAGGGAAAGTGTGGATCAAAAGGGTTTCGATGGCGCTAGGCAAGCCCAAGGTGAGAAGTCCATGAAGTTGGAAAAGCACCCATTTGGTAATTATGGAAGGACCGTCGGTGCCCAGCTTCGTTTCAACCGGGTTGGTGCCGTAGAGTGCCCGGCCGAGGAAATTGAAGGCGGCCTGATCATTGGCCTCTCCGAATGAGGCTTTGCCTTTTGAGCCAAGATCTTTATCTAGACTGTCAAATAGTTCGGTGTAGCTTACTTTGAACTGCGGGATGATTTTGTCACGGTTGGATGAGAGCTGGAAGAATATAAGGTCTTTGAGTTTCGAATGTTTTGGTTCAGATGGATCGAGGTAGGACAGGATGCGGTGGCCGCCAGTGAGTTCTACGGAAGGCATAAAAGTACCGGTGAAGATGTCTTTCTTCTCGACTTTAGTGAGGTCGAAGAGGACTGGGAAGCTCTTGCCGTCGGCCAAGACGATGACTTTTGGGTTGGAAGAAATGAAAGGTCCAGGTGGCATGTTTGACCTGAACACTGTGGATTGATATTTTTGAACCCGGGACTTGAAGAATTCTTCTTTACCTTGGTTGTAAAAGTAATCGTTTCTGTCATTAATTGGGCCAAAGAAAGGAAGTCCATAGTCACCTGGGATTCGTCGAATGGGCAATTTGGCCGTAGGTGGTACGAGGATCGAGTCTGATGAAGGCGGTGGTGTGATTGACGGTCTCTCTGACACGGAAGCTGTAATTGGTTGTACAATGAGCTTACCGGTAGTTATGGGTTTTGAGAAGGAGGATGATCTGTGGGTGTGCGATCCAATTTGGAGCTGAAGAGGAGGAGTTGAAGATGGGAAAGATAACAACGCCATATTTTGGTGTACAAAATTGACTGTTGGTGAGTGTGGGAAGTGGGAAGTGGGAAGTGGGAAGTGAATTGAATTTTAGTAGAGGAATAAACTAAACTTATTATAAGAGTAGTGGGATTGTTTTCGCATAAGGGTTCATCTTATTTTATACCAGTAGACCATATTTTTTGACATCCTCATGGATGAATGGGTTGATTATCGATATTGGTGGGGTTCAGAACTTCAGATCAAGAAAGCTAAAAAGAATGGTGGCCCCTGGAAGGGAAGGAGTGATAGACCTCATGATGCTAAATGCTAATGGTTGGATATCTATTAATTTGGGGGGCGATTCATTGGTATATTGTTGCTATCGCATTTCAGAGTGTGTCTGTGTTAGTCGTGAAATGTGTGCAACACATTGGAATTTAGAATTGCTGTAAATTAGTGTAAAATACGGCACTGTCCTTTGCCCCGCTGCATGTGTCGTTTCCATCCATTGCTTTTTTGACTGTCAATTCACTTTCTTATTGTTGGTGCTTTCAGCAAGGATGATCTCTTTGCAGTTGTATAGATTATGCAGTTAAGCACTAGGAAAACCATTGCCGAACAAAAGAAATATTATTCGATGAGATTTTCAATAGCATCATTGAAAAGTTTTACTGCTACCATCATCAGCAATTTAATTAACAGCAGAAACATTTGCATTTGCATTGCACATATCTTTTTCATTATTTACCATTTCCAAATCCCCGGTTCTTTTTTTGTTTTTATTTTTTGTCATTAGCAATATATTTTAATTTGCTCGTGTTGCTGATCTCATACACCAAAAGAGTAGCTTGAATTAGTGGCGACTGGGACAACCCTAATTGTTTTCCGATCTCCCTGTTCCGACAAGTGAAATTTTGGAGCAAAACATACAGCACAACATCGTCGACATGTTGAGATAGTCCAAAATCCAGTCGTTATTGCATGTTTCGTGATGGCTTAGGCCACCAAAGAAGAATGATAATTAAAGTAAGAATCTGGTAATACATAATTTTCTACCTTGTATTAGAAATATAAAACCAATTTTCTTTTCTTGCTCCTTTAAATGTTGGACGGAGTAAGAGTTGAAGGAATATGGAATTGAAGAAGTTAGGATTATGATTTAAGAATGGTCATTACATTGCAGCCTTCAAAGGTCAAACTTTTCCATGAGATTTAAAAAGTCAAAAGAATAAACAAAGGTCAAACTACACAGGCACTGTTCCTTCCCAGTCCACAACCCAAAAAGGAAAAATGAAAGACCCTGCTCCTCCGGCTCCGAGTCAGTCTCCGACCACGCTAGAATTGTTTATAATTGATAATACTACCGGCCAAGATTACAAATGTACAACTCGCATTAACACGTCGTTAGTCTCATTCTCATTGCACGTGGGTTCTTGTTCTTCTTTCTAAATTTATATTTCCTGCGATCAACTGATGTTCTATTATTCTATATTCATTTGGCCGCATTGCTCTGATTGTAACTCCACTATGTAAATTTCTCAGAAAAATATATGTATCCGTTACTTTGATTGTAACTTTGTTTCATATAGAAGATTACAATTTACAAGGCCTGGAGATGCAGTTTAGTGTATTCTTATTTGATTTCTGACCAACAACAATGGTGTCATCACGTTCTCTTTTGTACAAATCCAATTATTGAATACATCTTATTGTTAAAGCAATTGTTTTGTGAACGTACGTTTCTCTTTTGTAAATAGGCATTTCAATAAAACTAGCTTAGCACTAACAAAAATTGCTTGTAATGCACTAGATTCTCAGGCTCGGGAAGAGCTTTTCCCAACTTGGTTAAAAACTATTGTGCAATCTGATATGCAATTATTTAGCTGAATTTGTAATCTCATTTCTTTATAGAATGAAAATACCGCTTTAAAAGAAAAAAAAAAGAATGGTGTCATCTTACAATCAAGGAAATGGGTGTTTGTGTCACTCAATTCCTTGAACTAAAGTCAGTTTCTAAACGGATCTACAAACATTTAAGACGTGTTTGTGAAGAAAGGATCAAGAATCAGAAACTAAAAATTAAAAGTTAAAACCAATTAATCTTTTAATGAAATTTCGTGTAACATCACTGGGACTTAGCACAAAATATTCTGGGCCATTTAGCATCTGTCTGGCTTTTATGAATAAAAAAGGCCCCAGAGATCCAAACAAATCTTTCACAAAAATTAAGTTAAAAAGAACGCAAGTACTCATGATTTTGCCCCCAATTCATTGTTAAATCGAACATAATCAGTTGATCTCCTTTAAAGCGAGATGATATAGAAAACACGAGTATTAATTACAATTTTAATGCACAATAAAAATAATATAAAATTAAAATTACTATTTCGACGATCGTTAACTAAGTGTTTCATATATAAACAGGTTTCATAACAGTGTTTTTCTAAACTTCAATAAATTCCATAGGATAACCTCCCAAATTAAGCAGTTAAAATCAATTGAATATCATGATGTTTTTAATAGATACTCATTCAATTCTTTAATAAGCGTTGTTTTACCTCACATTTTTTATTTTCCAATAAATGTTATTTTACAAATATCAATGTACAATTCTTTAATAAGTGTTGTTTTACCTCACATTTTTTATTTTCAAATAAATGTTATTTTACAAATATCAATGCAAAAAGTCTAAAGTTCTAATTTTACCATATGTTCTATTCATCTATGTAATATTATTTAAAATAAGGGAGGAAAAGTTATAATTATAAATATGAATAAATAAGAGAATTTATCCCTTTTTTTAATTAGTGTGAACATTTTTAAAACAAGTCAACTTATTAGAATTGGGGGAGATATAATAAGGAATAAAAATTGGACAATCTATTGTTACACGTGGCGAGTAGTTCTAAACTGAATTGGAATTCGTCGTTCAAAAGAACATTTTCATTTTGGTAGTCGTAGGGTTTAAGGACGGAGACTTAAGTAAAAGGCTTAAACCCATAGAATGAGCGGTTTATCCACTCCGCAATCACACCTGAACATGGAGTTGCAGTCAGCTTGTGCTTGCCTTCATCTTCGAAAACTTCCGCGCTCTACAATTTCTCTATTTCAATCTCCTCAACCTCAAGTGAGTCATTTCTTCGTTTAACCAATTTCAGTTTTTATTATTCACATCAAGATTACGCCTTGCCTTCTTATTTTTCTTATTATAAAGTTTCGATTTTTAGGCTTTCCTTTTAAAGAAGCAGCACAACCTCCATGTTGGATCATCAAAACCAACTCTTTGGATACAAAATAATCTCAAACGTATGCTTTCTTAGTCTCTTCCCATCCCCATCCGAACCCCAAAATCTTTCTTTTTGCTTGTGAATTATTCTTTTCTATTAGTTAACTCTGAGCATAATTTTTTTTTTTTTGGCTCTATTGCAAGATGACATTTTGATTCTTTTCTGGGGTTCTCCTTGGTTCAGTAAAATCAAGGTTGAGGAGCAGGGTTGTATTGTGCGCTCTAAACTGTGAGCAATCTGGAAAGTTTAAATCTTCAAGAAGGGAAAGTAGAGATGTACGGGTGAATGCAATTGATGGGTCGGAGCCGTTACGTGGTAAACCCGGGACCGTTTCGTATGCGGGTCTGACCCATCAATCGGTGGATGAAAGCAAATTGGTGTCAGCCCCTGTGGAGGAAAGTGCAGGGTCGTTTGTGTGGGTATTAGCCCCTATTGCATTAGTCTCTTCATTGGTTCTGCCACGATTTTTTCTTTCCAGTGCTATTGAAGACCTCTTCAGGAACGAGATTCTCTCTGGTACTATCATCAGAACTTTCTGTTGTTTGCTTGATGCAATTTTGTATTTTGTGCCAAATTTTATTGCCAAACCAAATGCTCAATGGATAGATGCTTATTTGTGCATTCATGATTTCTTGATGTATAATAGTCCGTTGTCTATTAGTGAATCTCAATCCAAAAGGGATCTTTATCACTAAGCACTAACTTTTTCACGTTCTTGCAAATTCACGTTTGTGAGAAAATTTCTTCAGCTGAGTTAATCACAGTAATTGTTTTCTATAGCCCAATATTGTTTATCAAACTCTTGATGCAATCAACTTTGTGGGAGTTTTCTATTACCCTTACAATATTTTTGTCTGACCTCTGGTGGCACACTATAGGAAGTGAGAAGAATTGCAGAAATAATATTCATAAATACTATATTATCTTTGCAGCTTCATTTTGAAGCTAATCAACCAAGTTACGCCTAGCTTGTTTCATCAAACTATGACGAAGTTCTTAAGCTGTGGTAGTAGTTTTACATTTTTGAGAGAAGTTGGACCTTTGAATTAACACAAGGAAGAAGACAAACTTAAGAGCATGCTGGTCTCTTGTACATGACTAGGAAGCTAACTGAGTTGGTCCAACTTTAGAACCAAATGC
The DNA here is from genome assembly GCA_016586305.1 of Ophiorrhiza pumila. Lineage (NCBI taxonomy): Eukaryota > Viridiplantae > Streptophyta > Magnoliopsida > Gentianales > Rubiaceae > Ophiorrhiza > Ophiorrhiza pumila. The sequence continues at coordinate 2,767,531 of BLIW01000010.1, read as the reverse complement.
AACATAGATCTTGTTAAAGTGTGAGCCACTCTTTTGCAGTTCTCTTGTCATGTTTTGTGAACTTAACTTCTTTTTAAAACTCATAATGCTATTTTATTGGTTAGGAATTAGGATATCTCGCTGCACTTGAGCATTTGCATCTCCATGAGGTTGTTCTTGCTTTGGCTATTCTCTCATTTTCTGCAGCAAACTTATATTGGGTTCCTTTTGAATGATTATGCAGAAATTATTGCTTCATTCATGTCCGAGGTCATGTTTTATATTGGACTTGGAACATTTTTGCGCTTAGCTGACCATGTCCAAAAGCCATACTTGCAATTTAGCGCAAAGAGGTGGAGTCTTATAACAGGGCTTAGAGGATACTTATCCTCCACGTTCTTTATTATGGGTTTTAAGATTTTAGCTCCTCTCTTTGTGGTTTATGTTACCTGGCCAGTGCTTGGTTTACCTGCACTAGTTGCAGTGGCTCCCTTCTTAGCCGGCTGTTTGGTTCAATTTGCATTTGAGAAAAGTCTTGAAAACCGCGAGTCATCATCTTGGCCGTTAGTTCCTATTATTTTCGAGGTATGTCAAGCCTGTTGTTATTGCTTTTAAAAAATTTGCTTTAAAAGATGAGGATGGGCTTTTAGGTCTTCGAAAACGTCTTTGCAGGTTTACAGGATATATCAACTTACCAGAGGAGTTCATTTCATTGAGACATTAATGTTCGGGATGAAGGACGCCACTGTTACCCAACAATTGATAGAAAAAAATGGGGCATTGGTTTCTATGGTTGTGACTTTTCAAGTCTTGGGTGTGTTTTCCTTATGGTCATTGTTAACATTTCTCCTGAGACTGTTTCCTTCCAGACCAGTTGCAGAGAACTACTGAATTTTGTATAGAGTTTCTTGAAACCATTTAAAGTGTCTTTTGTGCTTATAAGAGAGCTAGTTTATGGCAGTTCCTGAAATCTGTTTTTGGCAGTGTTAGCCCTTGTTCCCTCAATCTGCAACAGGTTATTACGGCGTAGTTAACTCGGCCATTTTTGCAGTTGTTAACGTCTGGATTCAGTCTTCTCCCAATGTAGCCAAGAGAAAACAACATACAAGGATTTGCATGAGTGAGTTTGAAATTTCACCAGGGGAAAGTTCAACATATTTTCCTGTCCATAAGAGAAGAGAATATGCTTTTTGAACGATCGGTAAAACAAGTGAATGGGAGATTGGAAGCAGGCAACTAGTTCCATCATTCTGTGTAATATTACCATTGAAGTTGTCCCTTTCTTTGGAGAAAAGTATTTCATTCTTAAGCGTAAAATAAATACGGTAAACAAGATTTGTCTGTCCTGAAGGATTATTCTCTCCATTTCTTCTCCGTTAATAAATATCTGCATGTTCATAATGATTTAATTTTAAAAAAAAAAAGAATAAAAATAGAAATATTGTTATGCATGCATGCAAGATAATTTTTTAGAAAATTGTTATTTTCCACCAGAATCCAAGGTTATAAACTATCAAAATTGAAAATTTTGAAAACTTGTTATTTTCTTCTTTTCCATCAAAATCCAAGGTTATGCAGCGAAATTGCATCTGGGGAAAGTTCAGGATAGTTTCATGTCCGAAAGAGAGAAGAGAATATGCTTTTTGGACGTACTGTAAAATAAGTCATGAAATGGCATTATTCTGCGAAATAACCAACGAAGCTGTCCCTTTCCGATAGAGAGAAGTATTTCTGGGTGTCGGTCAAAATGATGCAATATGCCAAAACAAATGAACAAGATTCATCCTCGGTCTTGAAGGATTGTCCTCCCAATTAAATATCTTCAAGTAGTGCACAAATTTTACAAGCTCTTACAAATTCTCCATAATGAATTGTGATTTCATTAAGAAAACAAGAACATATATGGGATCATTAGATTAAAGACTTTATTTATATACGTTGTAATCATTGAAGAGCAACCAATAAAAATGACCGGTATAACGTTGTAATCATTAACATTAACATTAACATTAACCAAATCAAAGTGTGAAAGAAAGCTTAATTGTCAATCTGACAGCAGCCATGACAGAATACAAACCGTTTAATTTGTAATCTTTGTTTTTGTGTTGTTGGGGTGTAAATATATTTGCACGTGGTGGGCTGACTACGGCTAAGGTTGCTTTCATGAAAAGAAGAACATATTGCCGTTCAATTTACTTGGATTAATTTCTACCAAGGAATTGGATACACGAATAGTAAATTAACCAAGTCCAAAACGAAAGCCACCAAAATCCCCAAGACTTGAGCTTCATCTCAGCACACCTTCTCTTCTCCTAGACGTCTAAGCCAACGATCCTCAAGATTGCAGCTCGCGGCACACCAGTAAAAGTCCGCGTACATATACGGATTGCCAATTGTTCGGCTCACAATCTCAGAGGACCCGCAACTATTTGACCAAACAATGAAATTCCACGTTCAGAATGGTTAAAAACAACCTATGCAAGAAAAGTGAAGAGAAAGAGCAAAAGCTCATCCCCATGTTGAGACAATTTTAGCTAAATATCCCACGAATCTTCTTCCTTTTTCGTGTCTACATCATATAGCTGTACATATATATATAATTGCATGCCTTCCCCTAATATGATGGAAATAACTTCATAGCCGGCCGCCTTGTGTTCCAAGTTATAACATACATACACTACAATGGCAGCCACTAGATTCTTGAGAATAATATCTAGACCTTCGGGTCAAGATTTACTTTGTTATTCTTCTTCTGCTTCAAAGAACTGCAGTTTTCCATCAATGGTGTCTGCTAAAGTACCGAGGCTTGTTAACAACGGCAGTGGGTTTATTACAGAGAATTGGCAGCCTTGTATTAGGCACGGTGAAAGGACTACTGCACCTATTGAAGTAAAGGCTGCTGTTTCAACTTCAGGGTGCGTTATCACTTCAAATCCAAAAACAGACAAGTTAGTTGATTTAACTTTGCTACTTGCTCGTGTTGCTGATCTTCTAGTTAAATTTATTCGGAGAATAAAACTTGTCATAGAATCAATACCCCGGAAGTTGTATTTGCAGATGTTCATCGAAAAGGTATTTCAAACATACTTCTTTTTATGTTAAAATTATTTCTCTAACATTACAATCAATACATAGGATCGGTAGACGTACAATTCATGATTGTTGTTGTTCAGGTGATTATGGATTGCCGATTCTTTACATTGTTTGCAGTGGGAGGATCTTTACTCGGTTCAGCATTATGCTTTGTCGAGGTAATACACATGAGACAAAATTCTATACAAATTAAGTTGGAACCATGTTATATATATGTGTGTGTGTGTGCACTTATTATTACAATATGAACGTATTATTAACGTTTGATTGTTGCAGGGCTGTGTTTTGATAATGGAGTCCTATTTGCAGTATTTCAGTTCCCTTTCTCAAGGGTCAGAGCAACATCTTGTGCACTTACTCATTGAAGCAATCGGTATATAATTTCTGGATCACTACAAGAACTAATTATTTTGTTACATAGATCACTCCAGATCGATGAGATGATCATCACTGATTTAACAATATTTGATAAATATTAAAACTCTACATATATGCAGACATGTATCTTGTAGCAACCGCAATGCTTGTGTTTGGAACGAGGTTACATGTTATGTTTGTGGGATCATCTTGCCTTCGTAGCAAAGGGTCACAGTTTCTCCAACAACCAAACTATATAAAGGTAAACCCCCCGCCCCCCCCGCCCCCCCCCCCCCCCCCCCCCCCCCCCCCCCCAAAAAAAAGGAAAATCCAATTATATGATATGACTGTGTCTGTTAAGTTTGTAGATATTCTGATGTGTTAACGATAAATTTTGGTTGATCAGACACACCCTTCAAGGATTGGAATGCACACAATAATGCAAGCAAAGTCAAAAATTGGGCATGCAATGATAATGATACTTCAAGTGGGAGTGTTGGAGAAGTTCAAGACTATACCTTTGGTTACTAGTTTTGATCTTGCTTGTTTCGCTGGAGCTGTTTTCACTTCTTCCGCTTGTATATTCCTTCTTTCAAAACTCGCTGTGGCAAGATCATAGTTAAGCTGATCGAGTTGAGGAATCATTTGCCGTCCGAATCCGAAATGCCAAATATTTAGTCAGTACTAGAGCAACAGAGAAGGTTGATCTATAGTTTTTGTTCTTCAGTTTTCCTGTTAAATATTGATTTGATTAGATTAAATAGCAGTACAGATGAAAGAAACAATGTCTAGTATTCTTTATGATCGATAACATTGGCCTTTTTTTAAAAACCTATATATAGTTTTGTAACGAATTAGTTTCTAATTATGTCCAATCTAACATTGAAACCTTCCATAGTTTTGCTGTTCGAAATGTAATGCTCAGGAACAGTTGCTTAAACAACTTTGCAGCTCATCGCCTAAAAATGGGCATACAATTTTAAAGTTTGTTGGTGTCATATGCCTTGAAATGAGTAAAAGCAGGAAGCAGTGTTTCATCTACCAAAATGCATGTTTACAATTGGTTGATTGCCAAAAGGTATAAAACGAGCCAAAATCAACGTGTTTTCAAATTTTGATATTTTTGGCTAAAAAATAAAACTTTAGTAAAAAAATCTAAATTTCACTTTTTTTACACCGTTCATCAGAATGTATGCTCACAATTGAGATGTGTGTAAAAAATAGTAGAGAAAAAGGATAAATCAACACATTTTATTTACTTTGCCATTTTTGACAAAAATACGTGTGTTATAAACCATGAAAATGGAAGTTTGGTGAAATTTTTAATTTTCACTTTTTTTACAATATTCACTAGAATGCATGTTCACAATTAGGTTGGATGCAAAAAACGGTACAAAAAGAGTCAAAATCAACGCCTTTTTAGATTTTGCCATTTTTTGATAAAATACGTTTGTTATAGCCAATGAAAAATTAAAATTTTGTAAAAAAAAACTAAATTTCATTTTTTTGTACACTGTTAATCAGAATGCATGTTCACAATTGAGATGCGTGTAAAATATAATAGGAAAAAAGTATAAATCAACACGTTTTTTGACTTTGTCATTTTTGACAACAATATGTGTGTTATAACCCATGACAAATGGAAGTTTGATAAAAATTTTAATTTTCACTTTTTTTTGACAATATCAAGAATTTTGACTTGTTCAAACCTTAACTACATTAAACCTAGTTGACATTTTAAGATAATCTAAAAATTTTACTCTGTTTTCTCTCGGTGCCAATCATATTACTTCCAAAAACTAGAAAACCAACCCTCTTTTGTAAAGGAGGTAGTTCTACTCATTTACTTTATCGACAAAGTTTTTTGTATGAGCGGTGATGGGTATGTCCGTCATTCTAGTTACTTTTATCTTATATAGTTCGGGTTTAAAAAAAAGAAGACAATATTCACTAGAATGCATTTTCATAATTGAGTTTGGTGCAAAAAACAGTATAAAAAAGAGTTAAAATCAATGCGTTTTAGATTTTGGCATTTTTTGTTAAAATGCGCGTGTTATTTATAACCCATGAAAAATGGAAGTTTGGTGAAAATTTTAATTTTCACCTTTTTTACTATATTCACTAAAATGCATGTTCACAATTGGGTTCGGTGCAAAAAATGGTACAAAAAAGTCAAATTTAACGTATTTTCGCATTTTGATTTTTTTTGCTAAAATACGTATGTTAGAGACCATGAAAAATTGAAATTTATTAAAAAAAAAATTTAAATTTCACTTTTTTGTACACTATTCATCAGAATGCATGCTCACAATTGAGATGTGTGTAAAAAATAGTAGGGAAAAAGGATAAATCAACATATATTTTTACTTTGCCATATTTGACCAAAATATGTGTGTTATAACCCATCAAAAATAGAAGTTTGGCGAATTTTTTAATTTTTATTTTTTTTGACAATATTCACTAGCATGCATGTTTACAATTAGGTTGAGTGCAAAAAATGGTACAAAAAGAGACAAAATCAACACATTTTTAGATTTTGTCATTTTTTGCTAAAATACGTGTGTTATAACCCATGAAAAATTAAAATTTTGTAAAAAAAAATTTAAATTTCACTTTTTTGTACACTGCTCATCGGTATGCATGCTCACAATTGAGATATGTGTAAAAAATAATATGAAAAAAGTATAAATCAACACATTTTTTGACTTTACCATTTTTGATAAAAATATGTGTGTTATAACCCATGAAAAATGAAAGTTTGGTGAAAATTTTCATTTTCACTTTTTTTTCACAATATTCACTAGAATTCATATTCACAAGTGAGTTAAGTGCAAAAAACAGTAAAAAAAATTCAAAATCTATGAGTTTTTTTTTCAGATTTTGGCATTTTTTGTTGAAATACATGAGTCATACCTCATGAAAAAATGGAAGTTTGGTGAACATTTTAATTTTCACTTTTTTGACAATATTCACTAAAATGCATGTTCACAAGTGAGTTGGGTGCCAAAAACAATAAAAAACAGTCAAAATCTACGCGTTTTTGAATTTTGACATTTTTTTGTTAAAATGCGTGTGTTATAGCCCATGAAAAATGGAAGTTTGGTAAAAGTTTTAATTTTTACTTTTTTGACTATATTCACTAAAATGCATGTTCACAATTGGGTTAGGTGCAAAAAACAATACAAGAACAGTCAAAATCAACACGTTTTTGGATTTGTTTTTTCATTTTTTTGCTAAAATACGTGTGTTATAAATCATGAAAAATTGAAATTTAATAAAAAAATTGAAATTTTACTTTTTTGTACACCGTTCATCAGAATGCATACTCACAATTGAGATGTGTGTAAAAAATAGTAAGGAAAAATGACAAATCAACACATTTTTTTACTTTGACATTTTTTACCAAAAATATGTGTTATAACCCATGAAAAATGGGAATTTGATGAAAATTTTAATTTTCTTTTTTTTAACAATATTCATTAGAATGCATGTTCACATTTGAGTTAGGTGCAAAAAAAAGTCAAAATAAACATGTTTTTGAATTTTTCCATTTTTGTTAAAATACGTCTGTTATATCCCACGAAAAATGGAAGTTTTATGAAAATTTTAATTTTCATTTTTTTCACTATATTCACTAAAATGCATGTTCAAAATTGGGTTACGTGCAAAAAACAGTACAAAAAAACTCAAATCAACGCGTTTTCAAATTTTGCATTTTTTCTTGCTAAAATGCGTATGTTATAGCCCATGGAAAATAGAAATTTTGTAAAAAAAAAATAAAATTTCACTTTTTTGTTCACCATTCATCAGAATGCATGATCATAATTGAGATGTGTGTAAAAAATAGTAGGGAAAAAGATTAAATCCACACATTTTTTTACTTTTCCATTTTTGACTAAAATACGTGTGTTATAACCCATAAAAAATAGAAGTTTAGTTAAATTTAATTTTCACTTTTTTTACAATATTATTAGAATGCATGTTTACATTGGGTGCAAAAAAGGTACAAAATGAGTCAAAATCAACTTGTTTTTAGATTTTACCATTTTTTACTAAAATACGTATGTTATAGCCCATGAAAAATGGAAATTTTCTGAAAATTTTAGTTTTCACTTTTTGACTATATTCACTAAATTGTATGTTCACAGTTGGGTTAGGTGCAAAAAACAGTACAAAAAAGTTATAATCAAAGCATTTTTTGAATTTTGTCATCCCATGAAAAATACAAATTTAGTAAAAAAAAATTAATTTCACTTTTTGTACGCCGTTAATCAAAATGCATGCTCTTAATTGAGATGTGTGTAAAAATAGTAGGGAAAAAGGATAAATCAACACATTTTTTGACTTTGTCATTTGTTTGCCAAAATACGTGTATTATAACCCATGAAAAATAGAAGTTTAGTTAAATTTTTAATTTTTACTTTGTTTTGACAATATTCATATTTTCTATTTATATGAAAGCATTGTTTGTTGCTAGCTTTTGGCAAAGTTTGATCTTCAGTGGACAAAATTTTGCTGGATAATGTTATGGGTATTTTACTTGGTGATGATGCGATTCATTACATTATATTTTGGATGAAAGTTTGCTCACAGGATTAAGTGATTCGGAAGTTTGGCAACTCGCTTTGAAGGCTGTTTTGATGGGAGTGATGATATGTGAACTTTATCTGCTTCTGAAATTCATGTGTACTGTAGTATACATATGCAACATTAAGAGGTTTCATTGATTTCAAGGTTTCGTTTGTTTGGCATAATATAGACGTGCTTTGGCTCCATCTATATTATTTTACAAACACTTGGAAACTCTACTCTTGTAAAGGAGGTAGTCCTTCTTATTTACTTTATCGTCAATGACTTTTGTATGACAGGTGTTTGCGTAAAAAAAAAAAGAAGACAATTCACTATAATGCATGTTGACAATTAGGTTGGGCGCAAAAAACAGTACAAAAATAGTAAAAATCAACGCGTTTTTAAATTTTTCCATTTTTGCTAAAATACATGCGTTATAGCCCATGAAAAATTGAAATTTTGTAAAAAAATCTAAATTTAACTTTTTATATACTGTTTATCAGAATGCATGCTCACAATTGAGATGTTATAAAAAATAACAGGAAAAAAGTATAAATCAACACGTTTTTTAACTTTGTAATTTTTGACAAAAATACGTGTATTACAACCCATGAAAAATGGAACTTTGGTGAAAATTTTAATTTTTAATTTTTTGACAATATTCACTAGAATGCATGTTTATAATTGAGTTGGGTGCAAAAAACAGTACAAAAAAAGTCAAAATCAACGTGTTTTCGAATTTTGCCATTTTTTGCTAAAATACGTATGTTATAGCCCATGAGAAATTGAAATTTAGTAAAAAATTTAAATTTCACTTTTTTGTACACCGTTTATCAGAATGCATGCGCACAATTGAGATATGTTTAAAAAATAGTGGGGGAAAATGATAAATCAACACATTTTTTGACTTAAAACATTTTTTTACCAAAATACGTGTGTTATAACCCATGAAAAATGAAAGTTTGGTGAAATTTTTAATTTTCACTTTTTTAACAATATTCGCTAGAATGCATGTTCACAATTAAGTTGAGTACAAAAAATGGTACAAAATAGTCAAAATCAACGTGTTTTTAAATTTTGTCATTTTTTGCTAAAATACGTGTTTATAACCCATGAAAAATTGAAATTTTGTAAAAAAAAAATCTAAATTTCACTTTTTTATACACCATTTATGAAAATGCATACCCACAATTGAGATGTTAATTTTCATTTTTTTTATAATATTCACTTCAATGCATATTCACAGTTGAGTTGGATGCAAAAATCAGTCAAATTCAATGCGTTTTTTAATTTTACCATTTTTTGTTAAAATAAATATCATAAAACATGAAAAATGAAAATTCGGTGAAAATTTTAGTTTTCATTTTTTTTTACTATATTCACAATTGAGTTCGGTGAAAAAAGGTATAAAAAAGTCAAAAATTCCATTTCAATACAGTACAACTCCACTTTACAAATTACAACCAAATCAGAATTGAATGATGAATCACGTATGTGAAGAACCTAGCTTTACATAAGAACGCGAAACTAAACAAGCTGTAACAAATGATACACGAGCTCTAACCAATCTGTATTTATGTAACTACTATTCTACATCGATGCATTAATTTAGGGCCAAAAAGCAGAAAGTGACTATGATAAACAAATGTCTATACACCAAAAAGATGAGCTCAACTTTACAAGAGCAACTGCTCCTTCACATGGATGCCAAAAGGTCCCTCATCTCTGCAACCGATGGGATATTCTCAGAAGAGTAAACTTTAGCTACAAGTTGTACAAAACTTTCGTATTTGTCCAGGAACTCCTTCTGACGAGTGCAAAAAACAATATATTAGATTTTCTGTAACCAATATTTATCTTCAAATTAAAATTCCCAGAATTAGTGACATCGAGGCATAGCTTTCACAAAATTTGCACTCAAGAAGCAAAATTTAAAATGCTATGTAATTCATGGCCAGTGTACAAAGGAAAAGTTAAATCTTCAGATGTGTCAAGAAGAAAATGAGGTGGTAGGACAGAAAGCTTAGACCTTCCTTCAGAGCAAGCAACATCAAGAGCAAACCAAATGTTCCACAAATTATCGCCAGATGCATTAAAAATGTCATCTCCAAATATTCATAATTTAGGAAGCACAATGTAAGCTCAATTCCCTACCTTGCATTTATCCCACAATGAAGGCAACAACTCCTCTGAAGTTAGGTTCTTTTGTAACTTTTTATACATCATACTAATAGACTTGTCAACCTGTAAAAATGAATTTGCTGTCAGCAAAAAAATCTGAAAAAAGGGGAAAACACAATTTGGAAAGATTATTCCACCGACTTACCCCAGATAAGCTGGTTTTTACCACCTTTCGGAGATCTGACTTCGATAATCCAAGCTGGAATGGGATCTGACATTTTAAAAGATTATAAGCCTTGGTTTTTAAGAATACTTGATTAATATCCCAAAGCATCAATCAATGATAACCTCGAGGCTTAAAGAAAATCTCTACCATGACAGCTACGTCAATCAAACATACGCGTGCTTTAAAGACTGCATACAGAAAACACAGGATAAAGCTTTTTCCCTCAGTTTTAATTAACAACAGTGGCTTAGGTCCGCAGGTAGTCTGCCAGGATATCTTGATGGTTACATAAATATTATTTGGCAAACTACTCATTTAGTTACATGGATTGAAGCTACTTTTGAAGAACATAGCATTGCAAATGTATCCATAAATTCACCACGAACCACAATAAATCAAAAGGACCCTTACCCTATTTGACTACTAAAGGAGATAGCACAAAGAAAGAAAGATGCCAATGCATTTCATCATATCAAATAAGAGAGTCGACAGGAAATCCCAAGGATATGACCAGTGCGACTGTCTTCTTGAGATTTTACTGCATAATTTCCAAGACACCCCAAATAGACACAGTTTTAAGTTTTGAATGGAGAGCCTCAAGAGAATTTCAAGCATCAAATTGACTATTTATAAATCAAGACCTTCCCATAATCTGCAGCACATCATGAATACGTACATGCCTTCCAAGCTAAGAGTTCAAACCATTTTTTTCCGGTCTCCATCTGGCTTGTACTAACCACAAAAGGACAGTATCAAAGATTATGACCACAGGGAGGAAAATATGACACCAGTCAGCACTCAAAGTAGTTGTTCAACCACATGATAAGTTCAAGGAAAGAGAACATTCTTTCATAACAGCACTTTTTAATGACATAAGTTATAGAGCATAAAAACAACCTGATTGCAAATGAAAAAAGAGATGGCAAAATGGATTGTATGCATTACACGGAAACTAACCTCTTCTGGCGAGATTGTGTACATTAAGTCCTCAATTCTTCGAGCAAACTGGAACAACCGTTCGAATTGCTGCAATGAAAAAAGTTTCAAATGAAAAGAAAAACATATACACAAAGCAAATGCACAAGCAAAAAGTAAATACATAACAAGAAAATGCATGCTAAAATCTTAAAACATATAACCAGAAGCAATAGAAAGAAACAGATATTACGATCAAACAAAAGAGTTCCACTACTTACATAATAAATGATTGTGCTAATAAAGCGTGTACAAGCTTGTTCATAAGCTTCACTGGCTTGGTGATAAAATTTCGCTAAAGTGGGCACAACATTTGCAAGGTCATAAAGACTGCAAACAAGAAGTTTCAGTCAGAGTGCTTAATTACCATATCACAAACTCACAGTAGAAATATGATTTATATCTCTATACATCAGTGGCAAAGTTACCTATTCTGAAATGCAGCATAGTTCTCTAAAAGTAAAATATCTGAATACTTTGGGTCAGTTTGACCAATTTTGTCCAATGTGACGAACATTATAGTTACCTGTCAAAATAATTATAGCACCATGAATAAGGAAAAACCAATAATTGCATAAATGGAAAAGAACTTAAAAGAAAAAAAGAAATCAAGAAGAAAACAAACAACATGAGGACTGCCAAGTGGAATATTTGTTTTATTGGTAAATGTTAATTATATAATGTTAGATTTGACAGGCCAAATTGCTTGATTGTTTACGTTCATCCAAAATTTACGTAGTGATTTTGCCTACTTATCATTAGGCATCTAAAAATACAAATCAATTGTGACCACAATGAAATCGCTTGAACCGAAAACTTACAAATTTTGTGTATGCCTGGTCAACCAAATCCCTGGATTGTCCTTGGATGTACTGTTCCATACGAGTTGCAAGAGTAGCAAATCTGCAGAAAGGATATAAACGCAATGTTAATTAAACATATTTAACAATAATACAAGTCAAAGAGAAATTAGAATAACAACAAAAAGCTTTATTTTAGTACAGAAAGCAGGAATTCTTATTTGGATTACTCCCTGAATCATTTTAAGTATAAACATGCCATTTCTAACTAGAGCATTTATATAAAAGATATTGATGGTCAAAGAAATTTATATGAATCAGAAGTCCGGTAATATTACACGGAAACAGCCCACGTGAACTTTCAAATCCAGAAAAAATTCTGAACCAAAATAAAAAACAAACAAAAATAGACACTGTTGAAATTATAGAGGCAAACTTCATCCAAATATTCATCATGCAGACTTTAAAAAATCATAAATGAAATTATGAGAAATTAGTTCACCAGAAAACGGTACAACTTTGAAGAGTTGTACTTTTTGTTACAAAAGATAGCAAATTATCGTCAACCACAACTTGAGCAAGGGAGTCCACATATTGGTTTTCAATCAAGGAGAACTAAACATCCAAGATTCAAAAAACATCATTGGATTACATAAAAAGCATGAAGATTATTATTTCATATAGAAGTTCATCTGAATATCAAGAATACTAAATCTAAGTATAAAGAAACAGAAGTACGATCCATGTAGCCGACCCCACATAGTGGGACAAAGGCTTAGTTGTGTTTGTTGTAAAGAAACAGAAGTATCTCGAAATCTTACTGTGCATGAAACTCATTCAGTTTACCTGGGTATGTATGACAAGACCCCAACCTGCTTAACATTTCGCTCATTCCTTTCAATTTGGTGACAAGCCTCCTCCACAAACTGCAGTTGTGTTTATACAAAAACACATAAGAAAGAATAGTTGAAACATAAGTAGTGTACAATATGTAAGTAAGGAGTCCACAACTCACGCGGCTGAACTGCATAGAAATTCTAGATTCCAGATCATCTAGCAGTAGGCGCACAAAGCCTGCCGCATCAGCTTTCTGACCAGAAATATAACGTTCTGTTATACCGTGCATTGATATGCAGCGCAAAGGATCAATCTTATATGCCCAATCCACCACAGCATAGAAGTCTTCCTAAATATTCAATACAAAGCAAATAAATATATACATCTCTTATAAAAAATACAAAAAATGTAAACAATTGTACGAGAACTCAATCTATAAATCATACAAATGGGCATTAAATATTTATCCAGAACAAACACAAAGTTCCCTCCTAAGGCTTGACAATTTTCTTTTCCTAACCGTAACCACATGCTCTGGTCTAAAGTTCTCACCAAAACAGTTGGAATTTGAAACTCCTTAAATTAACAAGTAATTTGATGGAATGAAATTAAATCACCTCTTTCAAGACGGTGATCTAAAATCTTTGCTTTACTATATCACATGAATGACGTCAAACATCCCTGATATAAGATGCATTTAACTCTAAGCAATCTCAAATAAGATTTGGCTAATCATTACTATTTTTAACCTTTCATCTTGTTGATCCATGACAAGTTCAGCCATTCCACTAATGGAAATACCTGTATTCCATCAAGCAAATCGCGAAGTGATTCATTTAGTGCTTCCAGCTCTGCAGTATTTTTACCTGCAGAATGTCAAAAGTGGCATTAAACAACCTACCAGTAAATGTCTGTGAAGGACATCGATTGCTAGAAGAAGACTTACCAGCTTTGCTGTCATTCTCATCAATGTCCATAATGCCTAAATCATCATCATTTCCATCTTCGTCATTGTTGGGCCCACCTTTGTTTCCATTGGCAACGCCTCCAGGTGGAACCAGTGCAGGAACTTCAAAGCACATGAAGTGTGCAAAAAATGAGCTCTGCAGTTTAGGCAATAAACAAGTTTATTCAGGAAGAAGAGGTGTCACACAAACACACACACACACACACACTACTACAAACCTCATCCACGAGAAGCGGAATGAATATGGTCAGCATCTTGGCATATGCTTCTGAAACTGTAGAAGTGTCTGTATTGTTCACATTTTGACTGGAACCGGTGGAACCTTCAAGCCATACAGTAGGATTTCGTGATGCCTTGGTACTAGCCCGAAGTTCATTGGCAAATTCACGAGCCTGTAAGGGAATGGATGAAGAGAACACTTAAAGCTAAATAAAAACGAACTCGTAATTGTCTTTTAACTTCAATACTACCAACTCCGTTACTCCATTTCGGAACTTGAATTTGGCCAAAGACTAAGATGGAATATCAAATTAAAAACACAACTTCAAATGTTTCCTGTGTAAACATTTGAAAGAGCAGCAGATTCAAGATAAACACCTGCAGGCAGTTTCATCCATTGACAACAGATACCACTATAATAGATAAACTAATGCCGACTTTTCAATTTTCCCGAAATGAAACGGTCATGGTTCAGGTAACTTGCAAAGGAATTCAAGTCAAACTGCTCTAACACCACTCAAAAATATAAATTTAAATTAAGTAGGTGAATTCAAAATTCTGAAAACTCACTTGTTTTCTCTGATATTAGTTCTTGTATCCATTAATAGCCATTACCGCAATCCATAAAGATTTACTTTAACTGGTGAGACCAAGATCATAATTTCAAACACAAATATACAGATTCTGAAAGTTGACTTGTTTTCTCTGATATTTAAGTTCTTCTCTTGATTAATAGCCATCATTGCGGTTCATAAAAATTTACTTTGGCTGGTGAGACCAAGACCTAAAACCAAGTTGTTCATAACATTCACGGAAAAAAAAAATCATAAATGAACTAAGACATTTGCCCAAAGATGAATTATCTTCATACCTCACGGCGCAATAGCAAGTTAAGGGAGCTACAATAAGCTTTCCTTAATGGACTGAGGCAATTTTTATCAAGACTCTGCAAATTCAAAGAACAAAGAGTAGTAAATTCAAATAAGTAAAAGAATGGAAATTTGTTATGAGAACTATTCATCTGACCTTCAAGTGTTGCAGAAGACGAGCATATGTCCTACACTTGTACCGCAGATCAGCATGATCAGGCCTCTTTAACTGCCCACGCTGTTTAAATCAGAGCAGCAAATTTAGGATTCTTCTTCTGAAAATTGATTATCACTAGACACAATGAAAATTTTCTGTAACAATAAATACCTGAGAAAAATAACTCTTGTCACTTATCATGAAGTCCACCAAACTAGCAAAATAGTTTCTCAAAAACTCAGATGCTCTCCGAACAAAAGTAGCTTTCAACTTGTCCAATTCTGCTCGTTTTTCTCTCACCTGTTAAGAGTTCAAAACATGGTTCTTAAAAAGTAAAAAACATCAAACATCTTGTATACTACTTCACACTGCTTAAAGTAGGTTAAGAGCAGATCACATACTGCACGCATGTTTGCATAGCTAGGATGCAAGCTAGGAACTTCAAGGCTGTGTAAAGCATTAGTTAGCCATTCACATGCTTCAATACTTTGAAGCATCCTTGACTCATCAAATGAACCACCAGTTAGACATGCTGCATGCTGCAGCAATAAGAACCATGATCACTACCAACGATGAAACTTGATTGAAAAGAGTTAAAATATATGTTAACAAGAATTATAAATATTTAAAAAAAAATAGTAATCAAGCATAAAACATAGTGAAATTATGGGAATACCTCTGAAGGAATACGCAATCTTTCAATAAGCTTATCAAGTTCCTCGACCAATGATTTATTGTTCACAGAATGCATTTCCAGCTTGTTATTACGAGTTTCTATCTGCACGAGAAGAGAAAATGCATGTTGGTACCATTTGAATATAATCCACAGCAAGACTACAATGCGCTATTATCTTCCAAGATGATCAATCACAAATCTGAAATGAAGTGAAAAATGGTATCCTTGAAAATGGCAACTAAATAGACACTCCTATGATACAGTGAAGCCTTCCAACCTTTGATTTTTTTTTTTTTTTTGGTGTGTGCGTGTGTATGTGGGAGGGTCGAAGGCACTTTGGATTTGTTCCTATAAATCCAAAAAGTTCAACTACATACAGAATAGTATATTCAAGGAAAAGACAGCCAGTGATTAACCAAAAACCCTACTCAAAATTGAAAAACTCATAACAGACTTTTGCTATGAAAAAATGAAAGTGGGATCAGGTTATTTAAAGAAAATGAGAATATGCTCATGCACTAAAACTGATTTCCAAAGCAGAATGAAAAAATATATGCATAGTCAACTAACTTATGTACGTTTTGACACTAAACAGGAGCAAATATAATAAGAGCCTACAAGCATTAAATATAAATGTTTCAAAATCCAACACAACGACCAGGAGATACCAACCGATTCAATATCCTCTCTCATGTGTCTGAGTTTTACATTGAAAATGCCCAACCATTCATCCATGTCCTCAACACAATTAGTGGCTGACTCTAGCCCCTGCAAAACCTGCAGGACCAGAAACAATTGTATATATGCTATAATAAGCACTTTGAATTTTTTGTAGAAATTTACATGGACCCTCACCTCGTCTACTAAAGGCTCATTTTCCAAGATAGCATGAACGTTTGCTGCTTCTAAAGCTTGAAGCTCTCGTTTTAATCGCTCAGAAAATGCCTCAGCTTCTCCAATACCCATAACAAAACTGCAAATAATGTGCCAGTTATTGAAGATTACAGTCATCAAATTAAAATGGTAAAAAACAATGCTGACAAGAGGCAGTGCAGATTGGATTGTAAGATTACTTGTGTAATGATAACTAAGTCTAAAACATATACCCAGAAACATTAAAAAAAAAAAAGAGGAAGAAAAAAAGAGCAAGCCAAAGACAAGCCACAAAAAGATTACATGGAAGAATAATTGCAATAGTAAAAACTATGTAGGTACAAAAGGTTAAACAAGAAAAAGTTCGTGAGTTTTTGTAGTCTGGTATATATATTGAATAAGTAAGTCCTATCTCTTTTGTTTATCATTCTCTCTCTGCCGAAAACAAGACATACGTATCTAAAAGCGCCTCCATATCATCTTCCTCTGCTTGTGAAACAAGTTCTCTTTCAACTGTCACCTTCATGTCACCTTCAGCCACTGCTGCGGCCTCTGCAGGTCCATCTTGGAGATTCGCTCTTTGCTGAGTAATAGTAGGTGTATTTTCCTGTTTAAGTCGAAATATATGAAGTCATTTCAAGACAGCAGGTTGAAAATCCCATGAAAGTTAATCAGTAAACTACTGACCTGAAGGATAAACACATAATCCTTTAAACTGAATGCTCGAAAAGAAGAGATCTTTTATTTAAAATGAGTAGTTCACAAAGAAACCAAACTTTACAGACAAAATCTTTGGTGTTTGCCAAAAATGCCAACCAGAAAAACTCATACCTTCATATACTTAAAAAACACAAACAAAGTGAAAACAGTTCCATGATTATTTTTGCAAATAACACAAACAATTGGAATATCATAATTGTATAAGAAAATTCATTCAGCTTTAAAAGCTAGCAGCATTTTACAGGAAAAGTGAAAACATCAATCAACAATAGTTGCCATTTAATAAATGGATTAACATTGATAAAGGTTCAGTGACAGCCCACATGTTGGTATGAGAGAACAAAAATAAGAGATAAATTTCGGAAAGGATGCCTTTTTTTGTTAATTCCTTTGGGAATTCGGAATAGTTGGACTTCTATACTACCTCTAACTCGTTAGATCAAAAACTTGAAATGTATACTTGTAATTTGTGCCTGCATTTGCCGCAAGACTGGATATTTTAATGTGTTTGAAAACCCTTTTTTTGAGTATTGATGGATGTCATATTCAACTTGAGAAATATGCTATTTCTCCAGCAGGATTTATCACCAAAAACTTGGTGACTCTAGCAGTTTGTATGGTTACTCAAGATTAAATTGACAAACAGTCAAAAAAAAAAAAAACAAACATTCAGTGGAATGCATGTTCACAATCGAGGTAGGTGAAAAATATATCACAAAAAAATTCAAAATCAACGCATTTTTGTATTTTTCCATTTTTGGCTGAAACACGTGCGTTATAACCCATGAAAAATGTAAATTTGGTGAAAAATCTAAATTTCATTTTTTTACACCGTTCATTAGAATGCATGTTCACAATTGAAATACATGTAAAAAATAGTAGGAAAAAAGCCAAAATCAACACTTTTTTTTACTTTGCCAATTTTGACCAAAATACATGTGTTATAAACCATGAGTGAAAATTTTAATTTTCACATTTTTTGACAATTTTCTCTAGAATGCATGTTCACAATCAAGGTGTGTGCAAAAAACGGTACAAAAAAAGTCAAAATCAACACGCTTTTGAATTTTGCCACTTTTGGCTAAAATTCGTGTGCTATAGTCCATGAAAAATGAAAATTTGGTAAAGAATGTAAATTTCACAGTTTTTGACACCGTTCACAATAATGCATGTTCAAAATTGAGGTGGGTGAAAAAACGGTAGGGAAAAAGCCAAATTCAACAAGTTTTTGTGCTTTGCCATTTTTGACCGAAATACGTGTTATAACCCGTGAAAAATGGAGGATTGGTAAAAGTTTTAAGTTTCTTCTAAGCTAATAGGAGAATTTTCAAACAAACCTTAGCCCAAAGAGCCATCTCCACCACATCTATGCCGACAACTTTAGGGAGACGACCCAATACATCTTTGCATACGTTTAAGACACACATCAGGAGGCGGTTCCTACAACATATGAATATGTCAAAGATTTAAGAAAGAATTACAAAATGAGTCATACTACTACAAAATTTAGGATCTATTCACAGAGGATCCATCCATAAAGTACCTATCATCAACATTGCGCATGGTCCACTGAGGTGGAGCAACACTCTGACTCCTAAGGTTATCAAAACCCTGTAGCAAGAAGATCAATCTAGAATAAATTCTAAACACCACAGAAGCCACCACTATATTTTCAGCTGATAAATCTAAAAAACAATGAAGCGTTGTCCCCATAGTTGGGTTTTATGGAATACCAGCATAAATGTGCATCCACTAGGATCATTAGTTACAACCTCCACCTTGGAAAGATGCTTCAGCTTGTATAATTTTGCAGGCTACAGATGCAAAGAATAAATTTATTATCAGCTTAAAGGTTAAAAAAAATAGACTTCAGGAAAACATGCTTTCAAGAAATTTACAAACAACAAACTGAATTTGGACTAACGCTACATACACATATATTCTCCAAAAAGATCAGCAAGAAGCTACTTTTTGAAAGTACATTCATAAATTACTATGTAACCTTCCTTCCACTCCTGTTATTGAGTCACCAATTTCTCTTCAAGAAAATATGAGAACCCATCTATTTATTGCTTTATAAGTTCCAGAAAAATGTATCCCTCCCCTTACCAAACTTCATAATTTAGCGAACCATAGATTCACACCAACAAACAAGCAAAAGATGCTAGCATAGGCAACAAGAATATCAGCGAAATGTCCGATGAAGTCATAAAATAAGGTCATAGCTTCTTTTTGAAAAGTTACATACTAAGATACTAGGTAAACTACTATTTTCAATCAACTGTTACCAAAATGACATGAATACAGAATTAGAAACACACAGTTGTACAAACTTGTTAATGGTGCCATTTAAGAAAGAAACAGTTAAATTTTCATCTCCCTTTTTCCAGTTCGCTAAATCACGAGGGAGAAACAAAAAAGTTACTGCAGCTTTTTCACTTGGATATCCTTAATCACGAAGACTGCGGCCTCTTCCTGTTCAGCTAGTTATCTGAGAGGGTCAGGTACAGAAAAACTGTATGTATATTAAATATTCCACCAAATGTGATGGGGGCTCGGTCTATTCACCACAATGAGTTTGAAAGAGCCACTTCCCTATTCAAACCAACAACCACAACAACCAAGTCTTTATCTCACTATGTGTGGTCGACTTTATGGATCATATTTCGCCATCATGCTCTATCTACACACATGTTCTTATTTATATTTCAGCATATTGTCTTTTTTAATACTTTCTTTAGATCTTCTCCTTCCCCTTTTAATTTGAGTTAATGATTCTCTATTTTCTACACTCCTACTAAGACATCTAAAGGTCTCAACACACATGTCCAAACCATTTTAAACGCGCTTTTCTCATTTTCTCATCTATTGTAGCTAAAAATCTAGTTACAAAGCTACAAAGCAAAAGAAGAATAAAAGAATAGTATGAGAGATCACCTCAAGAACTCCTCCATTGGAATATTTTAGGACACGCAGAAATGCTTTGGTTCGCTGACCTTTCGATTTTGCTGCAAAAAAAAAAATCACCAAGTATGCATCAAGCTAAGGCAGTCAAACAGTTGATAACAGGAACAGTAACTGAATGGGAAAGTTAAATTTTCATACGTATATATTAACCGAAGTAGCTTATCCCATTCCATTTCTTCAGGAAAAAAGTTTTCCAGGTCACAAGCACTACACAATCTAAAGGAAAATAAGCTGAATGACATTTTTCTTTGGTAGAAAACTACAAAAAGTCGGATGAATAGAAGCTAACTCAACAGAAATTAGTGGCCGGTATTTGGTGTGTTTCCGCTCATTTTTTCTGGTAATAGTACTATAATTATGTACCACTTGGACTTTCCTATTCCGGCGGGGTTCGTCCATGGAGTGAATTGTGACACACTTATCATTGAGCTTTAATTCCTATAATCTATTTTTGCATCAACAATTAAAACGCAAAATTAAACCACAGAGCAGCTTGAAAATGGAAATGTTTAAACAGAGATGGGAGAAACGGGGACGTACTGGAGATGGCAAGAACCCTAGGTTTAGCCATCTGACCGCGGCCTAATTTGGCAGTTTTGCCCCAGATCCCGGCGCTCTTGGCGACGCGGATCGACATTACTACCTTCTGTTTGGTGCCTTCGATTGCGGCTTCGCAAGCTCTCCGAAGCTCCTCATCGTCGGCGCTCGATTTGGCCATATTTCGATTCCGACGAACTGTTCTTCTTCCGTTTCTCTAAATTCCCCAAAAGGTGAAAAATGAAAGAAATAGATGGGAGAAGAAATCGATAAAATGTTAACCGGGAACGGTGTCGTTTTCTTAGCCAAATAGAAATGGTTGCTAGACAAGTCGTTATTCCATTGCTGCGTACCACTGTAACCATGCATCCGGGTCGGATCACAGATTTATTTTTAGATTATGGGTAATCTTGTAAATTTGTCTGATAATATTTTGGAATTTTTTTCTGTTTTTTTCTTTTTCCCCTTGCAAAGAATCCAATAAGCAACAGATTTATATTTTTCCTTTTATATATATATATATATATATATATATTCTCCTAAAGGTGTAAATTCCGGACACCCTAAAGGTGTAAATTCCGGACACCCAAACCGGGCCACGCTAGCTCTGCTCTGGGCCTGCACGTGACAGGTAAATCGCAGGATGTGCCCTAACTGGCAGCCTATAAGGATATCCAACGGGACCTGAGCTCCAGGTGCGCCCCCAGAAATATTTCACCTAGGCAACGCACCCACACGGAATCGACACGGAATCGAACCCGCATGGAAGGCAATTTCTCCACACCTTATCTTCTTGCCACTTACCAGCTAGGCTATGCCCCGGGGCTATATATATATATTCAGACTCATACTACGTTAGTCCATATAAAAGTTTGTCAACATTTTCCTTTACCTTTTTCTTATTTATTAAACTAATGTTCTCAAATTCTATGAAAATCCCATGTTTCTTCCTTGATAATTAATATATGTATATATATATAAATTTATAAAAAAAAAACACACACACACACACAATAGAGGCAGTAAGTTAAATTGGTGAAAAAAAAAATTAGAGTCACTTTTAAGATTTATCAAGACTGTTACATGGGATCCTTTTCCCCTAAATCATTGTGATTTTGTATGGTAAATGTGCAGTAAGCAGCATAATCAGCATTTCTGACTAATCCATGAAGCTTGAGAAAAATATATCCCTCCTTGAAGGAATACTCTTATACTCATCTGTTGAGCAAAAAGGGCCGTTTGGAGCCAAGAGAAAAGTTATCACAAGAAAACTTCAAACTTGTTCTTGTTATTGTCAGCAGCACATTGTGGAATTTGACATCCTTCATGTATGAGATGCATTTTCCAGAAGCAATGACCAATGAGTTTGAGAATGGTCCTAGAAAAATGACTACAAAATGACTAGTGTTTTATGGCATTATCCAGGAATGATCTGGGATCGATTTGGGAATTTCAAGTGCAGTCTAATATGATAAGTTGCATCTAAACTAGATGATGATGATGATGATGATGACTGTCTGTCGGTCTGTGCAAAAACTGCAAAGCCACGAACAAAAGCAAAAGAACCTGTTCCACCAACTACAGTTAGTTCTTTTTTCTCCTTCTGTGCTAAATCTTTGGCCTGAATGCTAAGACTGCCAGAATGTTTTCGAGTGTTGAACGTCAGGTATAGTATATTGAATGCTGAATGTGCGAAATGATCAATGGGAATTATGAAACCTTGAGCTTTTCCTACCACCATAGAAGTGTTCTCAGGTCCCTCTGTGAGTGTGCGGTGAAAGATCAAGGCTCCGGCGTCTGATGATGCCACTGGGTGCAAATTTGAGCCACCAATTTTGGGTTGTTGAATGTAAAAAGACAAGGCTAAGGATGGCCGCCCTGCGTTTTCTTTTGAATGTCTATCCGGCAGGGGAGAGAACAAGGCTAGGAGCATGACTGCAATTACAGCTAAAGAAACTGCAGCACAGTAAATAATTCTTGCAACCATAATTATCAAGGAGGAATTATGGAAGTTTCTGTTCCTTTGCCTTTGATTTGCTTCAGGTAAAGTTCCTTATATACATTTATTCTCAGTGTTTTTGCTGTGTTTTGGCCACCTAATCCACCTTCAGTTTCTATATACCTAATCCTATAGAAGTAAGTGGATTATAGAAAAACGCAAAACCAAACAAGGACAACTGCCAAAACCAATTCTTTGCAGCATCTAGATCTAGTTCTTCGCAAAATCTTTCAATTAATTGAGAAATTGTATTGTTTCTTTACATGAAAAACTTTTCTCTGGCATCCTATCACATCATAAATATATTCGATTCTGATCACAAAGGCAATGTCATCCCAGTCAGAAACAAATGCACAAGGAAAAAGGAAAGATGCACCACCAAAAACTACCACAGCTAAATATAAAAGTTGGAACCAAAATTTTTAGATTACCAGCAACATTGCCACACCAACTTTTTAGACTACAGAATGACAGGATCCCAAAGAAATTGAAAGCTTTCTATTGCACTTGAACAGGATACAATAAGAATAAATTACATGGTGGTTTCACAAAGTGGCAAATAAAATTTCTTACAAATGGAATTGCAGCGAGTACAATATACAGAAACCTATTTATCTTCTTTTGTGAGCTAAAAAGAATAAATTATAACCATGATCCTACCCCTAAAATATCCTCTTAAAGTTAGTGGAACCCAAATAAAACCACCAAAAAATGGAAAAAGAACTAAAGAATAATGGAAGATGATAAATTAACTCAAAGGCTTAGGTTTGCGTATGTGACCCATGCTATTAACAAGATCTTTGCGCTTGCAGACAGGGAACATATTGATGTCCCTTAACACTTTGAACCGCCAGAGAACATATGGAAAGCTTAGCTGATCACGAGAAGTGAACCTAACCACCTCGTTAAACCAAAGACACATGAAGATGTTAGTTGATGGCGTGTGCTCCCTCACAATTATTGAAGCCTCAGCTAGAGCTGTACAGATGTAGCAGAGGTTTGTGTGAGCAATTTTGCATTGTACATCATGTATTTGGTCAATGCAATAACACAGACATCAAACAAGGATGCAGTTTCACGAAGGAAAAGCACCTCTATGAGAGCAGGGAAACAAAAAAAAAAAAAAGCACCACTATACAATATCAATAGACATCATCATTTAACAGGACACAAAGAATATGAAGTGCGGCAGCAAGCATACCTTTCTTCCCATTAAACCTCTTATCCTCCGGCAGGCCATCCTTGCGGTACTGAGTTAATTGGATTTCCACCTCTTCTGGTGTTGCTTTATTTTTCTTGACAACAGCCTTTGCCTCATCATACACACTGCTCCGGGCACCATGTTCTGAAATTGCAAGTACAGAATTTGTTCGCCAAAGAAGGGCTTCCAATACTCCAAAAGGGTCCCTCCTAAACTGGGACTTTGAGTCTACCCAGATGGAGTACCTAGAATTTGGGAAGAGACGGTGGGGTAGCATCTGAAAATGTAAAAGAATAATATTTTCATCAAGTTATACAAACACCTACTATGTTAGACCACAAATTTAAGCAGATAAGGCAATGTATAGTTAAAGAATACTCAATAGAAATGCATCACATCAGCAATCCAGATTTATAGACCACCAGATTGCAAATCTTTTCTAGGCAAGATGACCGGGTTTTTTTCCATTATCGTACTCTTATGGAAAAGAAAAAGTTAAGTCAAGCTAGGCAAGCAATTTATAGCAAACATTCAATAAGGATGAAATAGCAGACAACAAACTGCAATGGAATCAACCAGTTCCATACCTTTGGGATTTTGCCATTTAACCTCTGGTCTCGAAAAGGTAAATCCCTAACTATTATAATCCGCCACTTCCCAATAAAATGGTTGTCACCAACTTTAACTCCCTGTGTCTCCTGTGCGGCAAGAGTAATTTCATCCCAAAATGCAACATAGCACACCTGCATCCACTAAAGACCATAAGCATATTACAAGAAAGTATGGAGAATCGTTCAGGAGATCACCACATCCGACAAGCTAACCTTCTGAAGTGATTGCTCTGACATCCCAATAGGTTGGTATAGATCATCCCCACCACCAAATGCACAAGTAGACACAACAGCTTTACAATTATTCATATACAACTTGTCTTCCGCAGAAATCTTAAATCCCCCTTTTTCACTATAGAAACCACAGTGGACTACTGAAGTCTCATTCACCTGCAATAGACAATGTAGCACATTTATGCACGTTAAATTAGCAAAAATTAATAATTCATAGTCTAGTACCATAGACCCAAGTAATGCATAGATTACAGAAACTAGTTTCTCTCAAAACCTCCACTATGATAACTAAGCAACCAATAATGTGAAATTCAGTAAATTACCTTAAAACTCAAATCTCTCTGCTCTAGAGTTTGGTAACCTGTGAATAGATTAAATCTTGTGGCCTGCAAATGTTCCTGAGACATTGTAACATTCCCTTCCTCGTAATGTTTATCAGAGTCTGCTGCATATACTACTTTTTTAATAGGATAATTAGATACTCTCTCCTCTGGAATAACCAGATGCTCAAGTTCTTCAGGAGGCAGAAGCTTCAAACAAGCTGATACAAGGAGAAAAAAATCATCAATAACCACTCTATTTCTAAACTGTGCAACCATAACTTAAAAAGTTTTATCCAACATATCCATCACATTCATAGAACAATGTAAAGCAAATTAAGCTGCCAAAATCATTCTACATTGATAAAATTTATTCAAACATGATTAATTGAACCCTTCATTCATCCTTGGCGGCCCTCATACAATCTTCTTTCAGAGAAGCCCTTTTGAAGAAACATTTCAAAAATAATAATAATAATAATAATAATAGCAAAAACTTTGTGAGACAAGCTTGCAGTCATGATAGAAATTAGAAAGAAAACCACGCAGAGAATTAGCCAAAACAATCATGTTTTGCAAGAAAGAGAGCAACTTTAAGCTAATATTGAGCAATACAACAAATCCAAAATCTAAAGAGAGCAACAAATCCACATTGTGGGTGAACTAATTAATTTGCTAACATTATAAAAAATAAAATAAAATAAAGATTGAAAAAATCACAACTTTATCCAAATTAGTCTGTAAGCATATAGTAAAATTCGGTAAAAAATAAACGAGAGTTACGTTCTCTAACGCCATGAACAACTCTAGTTATAGGATCGGTTTTATTCAAGTTTCCTGGCGGCTTCTTCTGAGTTACGAGTTTCGAGTGTTTGCCGGGTGAACTCGTTTTCTCACTTAATCGGAAGACTTCAAAAAAAAGTAATACCGCCACGATAAGGAAGAGCAGGAACGGCCACCACTTGAGAAGTTGCTTTACAACTTTCCGACTTAACTCGGTCTTGCCTCGGTATTCAAATTTCTTTCGCTTCCTCCGCACACGAGCTCTTAATTTCCCGGAGAGCTCGTCGGAGGAATCGTCGGACATAGGAATTGAAACGCTATTACTGTACATTGAATCTGAATTTCGTTATGTCGGTGACAATGCCGCCGATGAGAAAGAGTTTTTAAAGCGCGCCGTTCGTTGTCGATAGAGAAAACTCCACAGCAGAAGACGCGCGGGGGAATGAAAGCGATACGCTGTCGTATGATTCTTTATAAAGACTTTATTTGTCATTGTATCATCATCATATTTTTCAAATTAGGTTCACGTCCTTATTATCTTTTTTAT
The DNA here is from genome assembly GCA_016586305.1 of Ophiorrhiza pumila. NCBI lineage: Eukaryota > Viridiplantae > Streptophyta > Magnoliopsida > Gentianales > Rubiaceae > Ophiorrhiza > Ophiorrhiza pumila. The sequence continues at coordinate 2,740,894 of BLIW01000010.1, read as the reverse complement.
TTATATATTTGGTTGTCCTAAAAATAATTGTGTAAATATGTTTTCAACTCTTGCAATTTTGTTCTTCAACGACTTTAGAACTTATGCCTCATTCAGTCTATCACTTTGTGTAACACTCTTCATATAAATAAAACACATGTATTTTTAAATAAAATTAAAACTTTATCGAGTGATTAGTGTGTCTTTTTAAATAAAATTGAAACTTTATCCAAAACTTTATCGAGTGATTAGTGTAAGCATAAGTGATTATACACATATCAAAATCTTAAATCTTATATAGTGATACAGTAATTATACATTATACATTATACAAGTGATAAACATTATATAGTAATTAAGGAAGTGATATACAAGTAATTATACATTATATAGTAATTCAAGAAGTCATACTCAAGTGATTATACATTTATATAGTAATCCAGAAAGTAATACATAAAATGATTATACACAAGTCAAACTCTTAAATCTTATATAACATTATAACATTATATAATATTCAATACGTTTACTTAACTCAATTGTCATTTATCTATTTAACAACTGAACAGTTACAAGTGATTTGTTGAACATAATGATGGGTAGCAGCAAATATTGTAAGACATTAACCTTTCAAAACCTCAAATGGTATTCGTAATTTTCTAATGTTTTAGCACTTAGGCAACTGAGCTAAGGTTTCTAACAAGAAATACGTAGAGACATAAACAGAGAACTGAATCCAGCATGAAAGGCTTAATAATGTACATCATCTCCAAAAGGGGAAAAAGGAAAGAACCCTGAGGAACAAAACTATATATAGGCAAGGGAAAAGCCGATGAAGCAATGCTTCTGATGATTATCCCTTTAGTGACATTCACTTGGCATAATAAACTTACTGCCATTATGTCATTTAAATAGACAACCATATGCACGAATTCATCATCTATTTTAAACTGTATATCAGCTGTCCTTCAAAAGGATGATCCCATGAAGCAGTTCGTCAAGTTTACTCAGCTCTATATTTGTACATCTCAGCAAACTATTGCATGAATGATTGTCCGATCACTTGTAAATCTTGAATCAACTTAATGCTGTGAAAAAAGAAGCAAATCAATCTCGCATTAATAACAAAGCACGAGGTCATGAAACAATTGCATGGAACTAGTAGGTTGAACAGTATAGTACACTACTCTATGTTGCAGACTACCTCTAGTCGAATTCTGAAGCTTTCTCCACACCCATCGACCTATACGGAGCTATAATCTGAGTTATTTGCTGAAGTGGACCCAATAAATCATTTTCGATGCAATCATACCTAAAAAAGAAATCTCCAGCTTTAGCCATTTAAAAACATCAAACAAATTATTATCAGTCAACTGTGCATAAAATAATTCCAATTACTATACTCACAATCTTCTGCACAAGCTATCAGCCACACGAGAGAGATCAAGGATCTTTATTTTTGTCTCCAAAACTTCAACTTTAGAATATTCAGAAAAGGGCTTTTCCAAAAACAATGAAATCCTTTCAGTAATTGCCTCAAGCTGCTGCTGTTGCTCCTCGAAAAGGTGCTGCTTTAGTTCCCTTTCTTTTATTGTCATTCCATCCTTAAATAGCTCATCACCGAACATGTAATAGGCAAATGGATAGGAATAGGAGATAATCCTCCTTGATCTGAAAAGTCTGTTAAACCCGTTCGTCACCCAACTGAAATCTCTTAAATCTTTCTCCTTCTCTTCCAGGATAAAAATTTTTTCTTGTAATCTGACCTTCAAATTAGTTTCAAGCTTCAAAGAGTCTTTGTGGGCTTTGTACCGATTATAGTAGTGAGAATAGCGAAAGAGTTGCTTTTTTGCACGCTCAGTGTTTTCCACTTCATTTTCTTCAAATCGGCCACAGGTATGACCATCAATACTTGTCATTGTGTGATTTGTGCCAGTTGCTCCGCCACAAAGCCAGCTTCAAAATTGAGAACAAAAAGGTAATTCATGTCATATATCTTTTGCCTAATGGTGCCTCCAAGAAGACTTATTAATAACAACATACAGTATAGGAATATAGACTATGCTCCAACTTATGCACATGCATTGAAATATCAAGCAAGCAACACAGATCAGATTACAGAATTCCTTATGGTAAACTCTGATCTCTGATGACTAAGAATTGTATGAATATGTATAAATTTACAAAAGGACATAAGAATCAAGAACCAACCAGAAATAAAAAACAACCAAATGCAGGAAATTGTACCAAAGGACGAAACAGTAGGCTCAGTGCCACATAGTGGCTATAAGCACTAAATACAATCAAGATTGGAACGATGCAACAATTCTATATCAATGAATACAGCCAAAAGAAATACTGCTATAGCTGGACAAACCCAACAGCATGAGTAGAGTCAGAATAAACAAACAAAGAGTAGGAACGCTCACCAAAATGGTTGTCCACAAATACAATGTACTAGGTTGCATCCTCCATTCTTCTCTGCAGGTCTATGACACTTGGGGCAAAACTTTGCATTTGCTGTAATCCAATTAATTGTCTCAGATTCGTCTTGACACTTCTTTAACCAACTCTCCCACATCAGACATGAACAAGGCGAGTGAGCTTCAGATGAGCAGCTAAAACAAAACTGTTTACCACAAGCGCATTCAACCTCACAATATTCATCCTCGTCAATGCGAATTGCATTTCCACAATGAGGAACACTAGGGCACCATTTTACCCTCTTATTATCCTCAATATATGATTCAAGAAGAAACCGATCAAACTTTTCGGTTAAATCAGGATCTCTTACACTGACTAGATTTCTAACATTTTCTTCGTCACAAATTGCAGTGCACTTGTGGGCCATGCAAGTAATGCGTCTACTCTGACCCTCATTTATCTTCACGATGAAATGCTCCGTCCAACCTTAAGAAAGAGAAGAGTAACTCGTCAGATTCTGCAAGTACGACATAGAGGAAGCATTATATAAATGTTCTTTTAAACAATCAAAAAGAGTATCTACTCAAGGAGAGCAGGCATTGAGGTAGACACTCATCTAATCACCCTTCAAGATTTGTTCTTTTTGTGAGTTGTGATGAAAAAACTAGTCTGATTAAAAAGAGATCTTGTAGAGACAATGCTGAAATTGTCTAATTGCATGCAACTTAAATGTATTGCCCGAATGCCAGACATATGCCACATGGAAACAGCATGAACATTTTGTTTAATCAAGCACAATTCTCATGAGTACCATGTAGCTCAAAAACTTTTTCATCCATAAAGAATGTTGAAATTACGTTCAACCTCATTTTTGTTTATTCTCATCTCTAATTTCAACAATACCTGGTCAACCTGATGAGAAGGAACTGATACTTCGATGTATTCTCATATATGTCACGGTACCAATGACTCTCAACAAATTGAAGTTGTAAAACCTGTTCAGGCTTTCTTTGGGTACCTCAGGAACTAATATTCAATGTGGTCCCTGAGGTGTCCAACTCAATTTGAGTTTTGATTAGTTTCTTACTCGTAAATCCCTTGTTTTAACCACATGCCCAGGTTAAAATATCATGGTATAAGAGCAGTGCAAATACCATGGCCTCCTACAAGCTCTAAATTTTCTTTGAAAACATGAAATATCCATTTGAAAATCAGACACCAGCGTATAATTTAACAAGATCGCAATTTCAGATCCCACAAATGACAAATTAGAAGTAAAAAAACCACAAATTAGAAGGTAAAAAAACCACAGCATGTATTTAGCACATTTCTTAGAAGGACCATGCAACGGTTTACAAGTTATTCATCTCCATGTAGATTCATATGGATTCATCGCATATGAGGGTCAGGGTCCTGACATCATGAGAAATAAAAGCAGAAAACAAAAAGGACAAAAGGGAGTAAATAACCGAGCAAGAAACTCACAGTTGTTGCAAAAACAATGGCCACATTCCATTACTGTGGAATCTTTGGCAGGGACTTCCTCAAAGCAGATTTCACAAATTACTCCAGAGGAAAACTTTGACAAGGAAAGATCCTCTCTGCTCCCGACTGATAATCCTGCTTCTTTATACAACCATTCTTTACCCCTCTCAGCAAACACCGTAAAAACTCTCTCAACACTCCAACGATAATGAATAAGCAATGTGCGGGCCTTATGCTCCTTCAAGGACATCAAATCCATTACTCTCAGCAAGTCTTCTTTCTGTATAAATCAACATATATCAATAAACCAACCTGGGTTGTTTGTGCTATTTAGATAATTCAAAAAAAAAAAAAAAACAGATACCTAGAGGAAAGTGTCTCACCTGTGCATCTAAAAGGGATTCTTTTCTGATCACCTGCATAAGCCACAGGAAATAAACATAATCAGTGCATCCCTACTCTGTTAACAGTAGAATGTCCAATCATATAAGTTCCCATTTATTTGATCACCAATCTACAAAAATGTTCCCCATTCAGCTCAACCTTCTATTCATCAAACAGACATACAAAATTCGTAACTTGAGGCGAGGGCGATCGAACAACTGGACCACCAAACCGTAATTCTACATAAAATACTCAAAATGTTTTTTTTTCTTACACAACCGAAACCTTAACCTATAAAGCAGAGGGGAAAAGACAAGAAGGTAAAGGTTTAACAACTACCAGAAAAGCAAAAACCTTTCTCGAGAGAGGAGAGATATAAAACAAAAAGAAAAAGAAAAAGAAAAGCCATGAACATCATGACTTAAACCATATTATTATAAACAATACCTGACAAGAGGGTCCTTTGCAAAACAATGAAAAGTCCACATCTTCTTCAGGAGAGTCGTCCCCATCACTACCTACGGCTACGGGTTCTTGCACATCGCCAACATAGTTGTTCCCATCGTCCTCGTCATAAACACTATCATAGTACTCATCGTCACTGCTACAATTATAAAAATCCTCCATTCCACACTATACAGATATATATGCTTATTATTATAACATATAAAACTTTTGATGATAACGTGTGAGGTGGGATGATCAGAACCCTCAACCCTCCTCCCTCCCTAGTCCCTACTCCCTCCCCTGATGAAATTAAAAATAAGTTTTTGTGTGCAGAAAACAAAATTTCGTCAAGAAAAGAACAAAACCAGTCAATAAAGACGGGGAAGTTGAGAAGGGTTTTGTGAGATTTGAGGTTGGTTGGGTCGTTGCTCTGTTGTTTTTGTTTTTCAACGGGGGAGAAATCAGAAAGGCAGCGCAGGAATGTGCGTCTCAGGACCAAATTAGTATGGCATTGGACTATATAGGTTACCTCTACAGTCTGAACTCTTCTATTGTTTGGTCATTCATTCATTGGATTATTAATTAATGAGAGAATTAATTTTTTGTTTTTTAATCTGTGGTTAGATTGGTTAAAGTAATTCTTTATAACGCTTTTTATGTTTTCTTTTATTGAGGGTATTTATATTTACCACATGTTAGGTTTAGCTAAATTACCGAAAGGAAGAAATTATGGTCACTTTTTTTTTACCCAAACGGACCTACCTCTGAAATTCTGAAAAAAATATAAAGAAATCAAAGCTTATCCCACAATTGTGATTGCGAACCATCATCAATCAATGGCGGAGATTAGTATGAGGATTTAGGCAAAACACAAAGACTTTATGTATAATTTGATTTATCATTGTACGTAGACGTGACATCGTATTTTTTTTTTTGGATAAAATTAAAATTCTATCAAATGATTAGTGAACTATAAACGATAATTCATTATAGAGGTATCAAAATCTTGACACGGGATCTTCTGTCCAATATTTTGTCTATCTTATTCTGTCTTAATTAAAATTACAAGTTCAATAATCTCTTAATTAAGGTCTAATAATTGTAAAGTAGTATTAATGCATTTAGTCCCTAACTACGTGGTTTTGAACATTAGACAGGATAAATATGACACTGGATCTTCTGTCCAATACTTTATCTGTCTTATTCTGTCTTAATTAAAACTGCGTCTTATGGTTCACTAATGTCTTGATTAGGTTCTAATAATTGTTAAAGTAATTTTAGTTATATTTATGCATTTAGTCCCTAGTTTTAATAAAACTACGTCGTTTTAAACGTTAGACAGAATAAGTCAGGATAAATATTAGACATAAAATCTGCTCTCGATAAATATTAGACAAAGAATCTGGTATCTAAAATCTTATAAAGTGTTACAATAAGTGATACATTGTCAAATAAAATCACCATTCCAATTTTTTTTTTAAGAAGAAGAATTGCAAATAATTAATTAAAAACAAAATTTTAATCATCATCTCATCTCAATCGAACCTATGCAAGCATAATAAATAGCATCAACATCAAGACAGCATATATTTTGCAGAAATATTGAGACTTAGAAGCTGGAAATTCTACAATGAGAAGTCAATCGATACTTTTGGCAAATTCAATCAAACCATGTAAACACAATAAATTCCCTCAAAATATCAAGAAAGGGATTACCTTAGATTTGAAGAATATGCTTAATTAATTTTCTTGATAAATGATTCAACAGGAAGCTTTTGCTCCAATCCAAGTATGATGAAGAGATGGGTCTTGTATAACTTACAAGGCAATTTCATTTCATTTTATTTCATGTGTGTTTTCCTTTTCATTTCCTCTTTATTTTATGATTCAGACTTTGGGGGCATTCTTAATTATGGTACCTAACATAACAAGCATTTGGTCTAGGGTCATTTGGTCCAAATACCATAAGAAGTTTTAGGCATTTTTTATTTTGAAAAAAGTAGAAAAAAAATTATTTGAAAAAATCATTGCTAAGGAAGTTATGTTATTTTCATAAGAAAATTGTAGTTAAAAATGCTAAACCATACGACACGGGATTTTCTGTCGAAAATTTTGTCTGTCTTATTTTGTCTTAATTAAAACTACGTTGTAAGTTTCACTAATCTCTTAACTAAGGTCTAATAGTTGTAAAGTAATTTTAACGATATTTATGCATTTAGTCCCTACTTTTAATGAAACTACGTTATTTTTTTAAACATTAAACAAATTAAAATAGGACAAATATTGGACAGTGATATGGTGTCAAAGCATACATGAGTTTTCATAGAATTTCTCCCAGTACACTATAGTAACACTATAGACGAGCGTTCGGCTTTCCTCGTGTTCCCATATGTAAACAAGTCTTCATTTTGTCTCAAATATTTGTGCCTGCCTTCTGGATGTCCAAACATGAGACAGCTCTTTGGCTAGCCCATTCTGATTTTCGACCAACCAAACCCTGATCAAGAAGTGAGGCGAGAGGAACAAAACAAGGGAAGCTTGTACGGTTTGTGCCTGCTACAAAAAGATATGACAGCATGCAGTAAAGATAATTATAATCTACATCACACGCTGCGAAAATAAGAAGTTTGCTCGAGTCAAAAATACAATGTTGCACAAGTACATGTTGATTGTATTGATCGATCATTAATCGAAGATCACAAAAACTTGTACAAGGGTAATGCCAACAATTGATGATTAGTAAATTCCAGCAGGATGTACTCATCCTCTTCAGGTGGATGTCCTAAGGGTCAAAACTCTTTTCCAGAAGTTACAGTTACAGAACTAAGAAAAACACATGACCAAAGATTTACACATATGTTACTAAACAAATTTCAACTTCATCGTGTCATCCACTGCGACCACAACTTCACACAGCAAACCCGTAAAACTGTATAACAGCAAAAGGTTGAGTCATCAAAACGGTGATTAGAAAAGATCAATTCTAAGAAGCCAAATAATGGTACCCGCGCATTCATAAACCGCATGTCAATATGCTGGAACAAATATAGATATCTCTTTGCACTTTCAGGCTGTCTCAATTATTCCTAATTCAGTGCAATTTCAATTTTATATATTGGATAGATTAAGCAGACATATTCATGTGCTTTCATAATTTAGTCCACCAGACAGAGGCATTGACATCCATTATAGGCCTTGCAATACTCATAGAGATGCAAAAAAGTAAAATGAAGGTCCACTCTAATGTTAGAATTACACACAATTACACATCCCACCATATTGTAGTAGGAATAACAATACTGTACAGAGAACCTTGTCCTAGATATAGGAGAGAATATACTTAAATCTTCTGTTTCCTAGAAATGCAGACACTTAGAATTAGACAAACATCCAGCGAGCTTTCGGTAACAACTTTGAGGAAAAACTAACCTCAACGCTTGGAGTATTGTGGTGCTTTTCGGGCTTTCCTGAGACCGGGTTTTTTCCTTTCAACAGTTCTGGCATCCCTGGTCAGCAAGCCCTCTACCCGCAGAGGTGCTCTATGGTTCTCACTCACTTTCAGCAGCGCACGAGCAATGCCTAGAGATATTGCTTGAGCCTGCCCAGATAGCCCGCCACCATGTGCTTTCACAAATACATCGTAACTGGCCTCGTATCCTAAAGTCGCCAATGGAGTTTTCACATACTGAAGCCACAGTGGATTCCCTTGAAGATATTCCTAAGTGCCAGAAACAAGTCCATTTAGCAATTAGAGTCAACATAGGAATAAACAATCAAAGAGGCTACTAGTGGAACACTCTGATTCAAAGAAAATAAAGATAAAACACATCTAGAAAGAAAACCAAAATTCTGTAAAGAGTTACACAAGCATAATCCAGTTCCAGCTAAAGAAACTATCCACACAAAGCCAACAAGCATAAAAACCCGTGCACATTGAACTTGCAAATAGTACTAGAAAGATAGTCGCTTCCATAGCGTAGTAATAAAAACCAAATCTTGATAATGGAAACTCAGATTCCAGTTAATAATTACATAAGCCTAATTCAGTCAGAGACTTACAGCTAAAGCAATCATCAACACATATCCAACATTAACAAGCATAAAAGTCCATGCACTTTGCACTTGCGCATAGCGCAAGAATAATGAACCCTTCATTGTAAAGCAATAAAAATCACGTCTTGATAGCGAAAAGCACAATGGCATTGCAGAATTACACGAGCAAGTTAAAGTTGAAGCTACGGAAACCATCAGCATTTGAGCCAACAAGCAAACAAACCGTGTAGTCTTCACTTGTACATAGAGATAGAAAAATGGTACCCTCCATTATATTAAAATTTCATCCTAAGAATAATCAATCAGAAGCATGAAATGGGTTACCTTAGCATCACGGTAGTTAATGATGATTTTGCCGGAACCCTCTTGAAGGACAACCCTGGCAATAGCGGATTTCCGGCGGCCGGTGCCGAAGATTGTCTGGGCTGCGAAACCTCCGGGAAGTCTGGATTTCACGTACTGCTTAATGTCGGCTGTCTCCAAATCCACAGTGGACGGGGCGGCTGCGACAGCTGAAATGATGGGCACTGGGGATTTAGAGGAGAAAGAGAGGGGTTTTGAAGGAGTAAAGGAGAGAGCGGAGGCATGGGCTTTATGGGAAATTTGAGAAGAGAAAGAGAGAGAAGCCAAGGATGAGGTAAGAGCAGCCATAGAAGTCGCCATGGCTTCAGCCTTCAAGCTTCTGTGTGGCAATGTTGGAGATGAATTTGAGTGGAGGATCATATTTAGATAATGTAAATTACGTTGTCAAAAATGCCCATGCCTCCGAGTGCATATTTTGTTTTTATTTTTCTCGTTTTCTTGTATAATTTGTTTTCTCAATGAAGACCATTGATGTGGACTTATTTCTAATGTTTTTTTATAATTATTATTATTATTTTGCTAATAAGTGCAATATTCTAACCACAGAGTTTGTATACTAAAAATAGAGGATTCGAATGAGCTCGTATATTTGAGGTAGAGTATCCGAATGAGTTGATTCAAATCGTTAAAACTGTGAATTTATATTCTAAAAAGTTTTGTGTTTGAATGAGTTCGTAGATTTCATATCCTTTGTACGATATTTATTTAGTCATATTTTGTATGTTAGTTTCATTAAAGTAGAGATTAAATGCATAAATATCATTAAAATTACTTTACAATTATTAGACCCTAACTAAGATATTAGTGAACCCTACAACGTAGTTTTAATTATGACAGAATAAGATAGACAAAATCTTTCACAAAAGATCCCGTATCGTATCGTACGTTGAGGTAGAGGAGAAATGTTGTTGAGGATTTGAATGCAATTTTGGTGAAATTTTCTAGTCTTTTAGGCTTTAGCGTTCCAGCTTAAAAAAAATGTATGGTGAATATCAAGTTTACTTCTTTTATTCTTTCAACTAACATTATTTGGAATGTCTCGTGAAAATCTAACAAGAAAATTCAAAAAAGTGGGCACAACATGATTAATAGACTATTTGAAAACTCTCATCAGGATCCAAATATGGCAATAAATTTGCTAAATGGTACAGCATTTTACTACAAAAAGCGCATCCATGAACTAGTAGTACTGAGCATCTCTTAATGGATGGAGTGCTCTTACTGCTGTGGCCCGGGAGTCAAATCAAGTCCTCCTAACAGACCTTATAGACTTGAATCTTATTCTTCTGAGATTATACTCTGGGAAACTCTTATTTTGGGTTAATGACATTGATCATTGATGGGGCCATCATGCATGTTTGCCAGACCTTTTTCTTATAGATGAATAAAGCATTCATGGTGCTTAAGAGGAGGCATCAACCATCTGAATTTGCTGTTCCTCCCCATCTTTTAATGCGATTTTCAGCTAGACTGGCCTGAAATTTGGAAATTGGACAATGCATTCTTCACTTTTAGAAGTTTTTGACAGAAAGTAGTATGTTTCGTAAGGAGTAAAATTATTTCAACTATTGATAGAAAAAGGTAACATCAACAAAGATGACAAGTAGTAGAAAGCTCACTTCTTTATCCCAGTTTCTAACAGAAGCAATGATAATTAAGATGACAGTCTGCAGACAAATGCCTCCGATCATTCCACCCCATACTCCCTGCAAATGAGTTGAATGTACATGATCATTCAGAAAAAAAGCTTAGCATAATAGCATCAAATTATATGTTCAATTCAATGTTAGCATATGTTTCTGCACAAGATACACTGAAATTTTCTCTCAAGGCATTTGAAGGAATACCATTTTTGTTTCAGAAATGGACACATAACAAGTCTTGACAGGATATGATGATCAAGAAAACGCATTCTATACATCGTAGTCAGTTGACACCATATTCGCTGAAGGGAGGGATATGTTGAAATTACCATGTCTCCTAAATGAAATATGAAGCCCATCAGTATGCCTGCAGGCAGTCCAACAATGTAATAGCAAGCAATGTTGACATATGCTATAAGAGATTGCCATCCAGCACCTATAGCTACTCCTGCAAGAGGAAAGAAAATTTTAAACCAAATATGTATCGAACATTGATTCCACATTTGTTGGTCTAATGGTCCAAAAAGTTGGATTTGGAAGATCATACACAGATTGAATAAATTGAGGCATTTATATTGTCACCATTCATGTTCTTGTGTCAAAATTAGTGAGATTATAAGTACATCTGAAGTTAAGTTTGCTTACCAGATAAGACTGGTTGAACACTGTTCAAAAGAACAGTCACTGCAAGTAAGGATGCTAGTTTGGTTGTCTCTCTAGCAACTGCTTCACTACCAGTAAAAAGACTTGGGAAATAGTCTCGTGTTGTGAGCACCACCACCATTGCAAGAATGCCTGTAGACAGTGATGCGATGGTTACAACTATCATCGCAAATTTCGCAGCCTTGGCATTACCAGCTCCAAGCTCATTTGATACTCTTACACTGCAATAGCAGTATCAGCAAACTCTTTGGTTATTTATCAAGATATGATTTTCAGAAACAACCCTTTTATTGCACAAGAATGCAGATAATATCACCTTATAGCAGCATTAAACCCCAGCGCAATCATCATGTCCCATCCTTGTATACTCATGCTGCAAAGGATTTGCTTAGATGATAAGCTATGAATTTGGAACATTTTAAGTTGTTTGAACTGAACTGGCTGTAACCAAAACGATTAAAGGAATGAAATACTAAAATGCTAAGAAATCACCAGATTGAAATGGCATCTATTGGTACTATAGGATTTTTCAAACGACCAACGAGCGCCACCAATATCATCAGATACCAGAACTCCAAGCTTCATAAAATTCCCAATTGTTTAAAATTAGAATTAGTAAATTTCATTAATTGTGAGTGTCAAACGTTAGACATATACCACAACATAACGGCAGATGCCAGAGAAAGCTTGACAAAACCAAACAAATCTCGAAAAGCAAGCCATGAGAATCCAGTCCAAGCTCCATTTGATTTTCCAAGGACAATGTATAAGAATTGACATATTACGCAAAGCCACTGAGATGTATCGGAAGAAATTGCAGCTCCAACAATGCCCAAACGTAGCTTGAAAATGAGAAACCAGCAATATGTACAGTGAAGCAGCACCAGCACAACTGATATACAAAGCATAAAAAGGACGTCCCTTTGTGCTTGCAAGAATTTCATCATCGGAAATGTCAAAGCAAATGCATATAGCTGGGGTATCAGATATAAACAATATTTTCCTGCACAAGAAAATGAAATCAGGTTGGCTTCATTGAGTACAAAAAGAATAGAAACAGAGGAAAAAAAATGGCTGCTTCAAAAACCGAAGAACTGGAAGAGCCAGTTAAATCCAGTTTCAACCAATGTGATAGGCGAAAATCACTGGATGGACAAGTTCATCTGTCGTTTATTTAGCAATGCTTAGTCGCAAAATTTCTAAAACCTAAACTCAGTTGAAACAGATCCAAAGTAATATAAGAAAAATGAAGGAACACTATTGTTCACTTCAAAGTCCAGTGTAAAGCTTCATAACCACAAGTCCCATCTACGTACAAAAGTTGATGGGATTAATGTGGATCAGTGGATGCATCCTAGCAAAAGTTTCTGCATTCGAACAAATTTTTTTTTGTATGAAATTGTCGTAAATTCTCACCAACCAAAGTAATTCAGTTGCCAATTCTTTTAAGCCAGTTGCATTGTTGTTAATTATGCCAAGCACAAGTATTACTTTATTAACATGACAACGACAAAAGATTAACATATCAGTACTAACCAGCAGCCTTAGAGATTGCAGGGGTCTCTCCAAAAAACTCTAGAATAGGAGGAGCGAATATATAAAAAGGAAGCAAAATGGTGGCCGTGGCAAGCAAAATAAGCCATGATCTTTGCATGTATATCCCCAGCATCCGATTTTGTCCCGCTCCGAATGCTTGTCCACATAAAGTCTCCAATGCACTTCCCATTCCCAACTGCGTAGATTAATTAAAAAAAGTAAAAGTTGCAAGCTTTTTCCTCCAAAATAGCAGAAAAAGGAAAAACAAGTAAAAAAGACAACAAGAAACCAAAGAATATATCTAACAATAGAAACAAGAGTGACACACGAGACATGGTCCAACAAATTTCCAATGATATATCTTCGTTTGCTTTGTTTTAGGCAATGCACTGCTGAATCTTAAGTTGCTATTTGACCTTTCCCTTATCATTCTCATTTTGAATATTTACCAATGCTGATCTTTTTTCAGGATGAAAAGTTGTCTAAACCCAGGAACTCAGGAAGTTCACTACCTTAATAATAAGGGTGAAATACGATGTAATCACAGGGGATTGCAATTAAAATTATACAGAGTAATCAAGAACGGATCAATGTGTTAAAAGGGTTCAATATATTTTACCATAATAATAATTACAATGAATGAGTAATTAATCAATTAGTGTTATCTTAAAATCATTGGGAGTCTGAAGTGCAAATGTGTATGTACCATGATCCCAAATGCAAGACCAGAAATAACAGAGTTGCCAATGCAGACAACGGCGAGATCAAGCTCCCCAACATGGCCTGTGAACATTAGCGTGATGGCAGCCGTTGAGTACTGACAAATTGCAGTAAGAACAATAGGACCAGCTATCTTCCACACCTTCTTGGATTCTACACAAAATTCTTTAAGAAGAAAGCCAACATTTTTTTGGTGTTCTTCTTCATGTTGATTACCATCAAGAAGTGGTTCCTCCCAGTTGCTTCCCATGGCTCTTCCTTTGGTAAGATAATAGCGGTGTATAGCTTTGCTTTATATGTGGAACAAAGTGGAGAGATGCACAAACTAGCTAGAATTCTGAAACGGGTTGTACAATTAATTGTAATGGCCCTCCAGCCTCCGGGGGAATTGAATGCTCAGCAGGTTTGAATGGTTGTTAAGATTACCACTACTTCACTAATGGTAATGAAATCACAGCAACAAAGTTCAAAAACTGTTAATAATATGTTCACAAATGGTTTTGAAGTGTGCTTCACGTAACACTGCCTACACCATGCATTGGTATTGGATACACCTAAAATTAATTCGACCAGGACTAGGATCATCATCCATGAACACTTTTGTTGCTTCGCATAATACTACTTCATAGACATGCATTGATTTAACCTACGTACCCAGATCGATCAAAGAGGATCATCGAGCACTTCTTTCAGTTCAATGACTGCAGCAAGAACCCACTTCATTGACCTGTTTAATTAATTAATTGCGCCGGCCGCTGCGATCCCTCCCATTTATATATAGCATTTCACACTGAAGTCTTTCATACTTTGCTAACTTCGTCTCTACTCATTCGGTCGTCTCTCTCTATTGCAGCAGCCAAAGAAGAAATTAAATGGATCTTCGAGAATCAATCAGCAACCAAAACGATGTCTCACTGACACTGGCAAAGCAAGTTATTTCAGCGGTGGCCAAGGACGCAAATTCCGTGTTCTCGCCGCTGTCGCTTCACGTGGTATTGGCCCTGATTGCTGCCGGTTCCAAAGGTCCAACCCAAGACCAGCTTCTCTCTTTCCTCAAGTCTAAGTCCACTGATGACCTCAACTCTCTGTCTTCTCAGCATATCACCCTTATATTTGCCGACGGCAGCCCCTCCGGTGGGCCACTCTTGTCCTTTGCTAACGGCGTCTGGGTTGATCAGTCTCTGCCTTTGAAGCCCTCTTTCAAGAAGGTTGTGGATGATGCTTATAAGGCCGCTTCCAGTCAAGTTGATTTTCAGAACAAGGTACTCAATACTTTTGAGGTTTTTCTTCTTTTAGGTCATCGGATCAAGCGCTGACATGGGTTGAGATTATTATGTACTAATACATGATTTCTTCGAGTTCATTTATGTTTTCTGGGTTGTTATCTTTTTGCCGAGTTACGATTAGTTTTTGTATCATTTGTTTTCTTGGTTTTAACTGAAACTACTCAGCAGTAGCAGCAGGGAGTAGAGTTCCGAATTCCGAATTCCGTGTGGGATTGATTGTAGGAAGCTAGAGATTTTAGTCCATTTCTTGGATATGAGAGTTGAATAAGAAAAGATATCATGAGGAGTTTTCTGATATTGAAAGTGCCATTGATTTGGAATTGCTAAAAGACTACACCTTTATGCCTGCTCTGCAATTCTTTAGTCCATTTCACTTTGCTTGTGTTCTGTGAAATGAAGCACACATTTTGTTTTGACGTCCAAAACTTGGTCCGAATTATTAATGGTTAAGGAATGAGTACAGGTAAATTGCTTCTAAACGATGATTTTCACGTCATTATATTATTTCAATACATTTATATGATCAATCTCTTCAGGATGCTACTTTGGTATTATCTCCAACTGTTTAGATCCTCTTTTGCAACTCTGAAATTGCATTTCAATCCTAATAAGCATTTTTATGTGTGGATCTTTTCAAATTCCTAGCTTGGTGTCTTATTAAAGTGAGCTGAATTGGTATTTGTTGTTGGTTTTTGTTGAAGCCTGTTGAGGTTACCAACGAAGTGAATGCATGGGCTGAAAAAGGAACAAATGGCCTCATCAAAGAGATTCTTCCTCCTCGTGCCATCGATAGTACAGCAAGGCTGGTTTTTGCAAATGCTATATATTTTAAAGGAGGCTGGAATGAGAAGTTTGATGCATCAAAGACAAAGGATCACGATTTCCACCTCCTAAATGGCAGCACAATTAAAGCTCCCTTCATGACCAGCAAGAATATACAATACATAAGTGTCTATGATGATTTCAAAGTGTTGTGCCTTCCCTATAAACAAGGTGAGGATAAGCGTCGTTTCTCCATGTACTTCTTTCTCCCAGAGGCTAAGAATGGGCTAACAGCTTTGGTAGATAAAGTCAGTTCTCAACCTGGATTCTTAGAGCATCATTTACCACATAGGAAAGTAGTAGTAGCTGAATTTCTCATCCCAAAATTTAAGATTTCGTTTGGATTTGAAGCTTCTAAAACTCTAAAGGATATGGGGTTGTTGTTACCTTTTACTCATGGAGGGCTCACTGAAATTGTAGACTCTGTTAGTCAGAACCTTTATGTTTCCAAGATTTTCCACAAATCCCTTATTGAGGTTAATGAAGAAGGTACAGAAGCCGCTGCTGCAACTGCTGCTGTGGTACTGTTGCGGTCTAGGCAATCTTTTGATAAAGTAGACTTCGTTGCTGATCACCCATTCCTTTTCATCATAAGAGAAGACATGACTGGGGTGGTGCAGTTTATAGGTAGTGTGGTTAATCCTGTTGCCTCTTGATGAAGGCTGCCGCTCACTGCCTTGTTTGTTCGTTGCATGTTGTATCTTGCAATATACTAACCACTATATGTTTGATTTGCATAAGCTCGTGATGTCTTCATTCCTGTTCTTTATCGAATGAATCTCTGTTTGGATCTTAAAGATTGTATTGTCATTGATATCACTTGCTTGCCTAAAGTTTTGAATCCAATAATACTTTTGACTACAGAATGTTGTTTATTGTCATTGATATTGTATCAACGGTTTTCCAATGCTGTCAAAGTAACATTCGGATGGCATTATCAACCATGCATTTAATTCTCTTGTTGAAGAAGAAAAGTTGAAGGCAGAGATATTGCTATGAGTGTAATTCATAACTGCCAGTCAGAGTCTATAAATTGGTAAAACTTCACCACTATTGGCAGTCTACAGCTCTGGTCTGGTTAGCCATTAGTGGTAGAAAAAGAAGTCAAAGTATGCGAGGTGCTTTCCCATTTTGGAAAGTGTACAACTGTGGTAATTAATAAGAACGTAGTCTAAAAAGGCTAAATAGATAAGTGACTAAAGTTAACTTGCTCAACTTTGCTAAAACTGATAATGCCAATTCTATGAATACATATTGCAAGCAAGAATAGCAAGTAGGCTACTAGCACAATTGAACTTGCTTTTGATCCATGATGAAAAATGAACAATTGAAATAGTACCGACTGATTTAGCTCCCTCTGAAAAGTTAAAGGGAATAATAAAGTGGAAGAGGGGGGTGGCCTAAATGCCAATACGCCTTTTATGCCAAATATGCATCTTCTTCACATAATAGCATTGTACAAACTGGAATAAATGCATTAGAAGCCCAGAAGAGGTCAACAATTCATATGGCTTTCAAATGTTCTTAAGGGTCTAGGTAAATGATTTGGGCTTGAACTGAAGCTCTTCGGAAACGGAGTAACTCTTTCATCAGCTCTTTTATAAACTCCCACCCTCCATCAGCTAATGTTGGTTTAACACTCATTTTCTCCAGAACAGGTGAATTTGCAAGTAGAAATTTGATGAAATTGAGTTCTTGTCTGAGGCCAGAGATGCCAGCAATCTTCACAACTCGTAGTTGATTAAATGGACAGTTTTCATAATCTTCATCCAATACATTTGCAGAAACTCTAACAGCACTCTGCTCTTCTGGGCGAGCCTGGAATAAAGGTCAAACGAAAAGTTGGTAAGTGCCAAACACCAACTGCCAGCTGATCTTTTTTAAATGCTTATTAAGGCAAACCGTAAGAGGCCTTAGGTATCAGCAGCACATTCAAAGTTCTTCAAGATAAGATCTAAAACGTATCATACTTGCAGTGATCAGACTCGTGAAGCAGAAAAACTCACCAACATCTCAAGCTCCTGTAGGTTAGGGGAACTTCTCAGAAGGCAGAGAGCAGCCAGACCTTCCTCTATGTCATTGAAATTAATCCGCAAAGAAAGAAAACTGAGCTCAATGCAAGGTGTAGGCAGTCTACCAGGAACCTTACCAGCTGTCAAATACTAAAGCCGAGTAGGAAATATGGAACCATCATTAGATGCAGAGATGAATATAAGATTGGAAATGTACAAAATATTGAATCAGTCCGTGGAGTTCCTTTTTCATGCACTCAGGTCAGTTGGACTATGAGGAAACAAAGACAATTGTTAATCAGTTCAACAATGACATATTTAGAACACTACCAAGTGAGCTTAATTGTGCGAACTAGAAACTAGAAACTACATCTCCTAACAAGAATACGGTGGCTTTGTTTAAAAATAGTCCTAATTTTCCTTTTATTGATGACAATGACCGCTTACCTTCAAGAAATAACTCTGTACCTCAAGCCTTTGTATTCGAGGTAGGTGAGCAAAAAACTTGATCAAATTGCCAGCACTTCCGAAAGTCAGATTACGATCATACCCGGTGTTTGCATACAACCCGATGGACACTACAGCTAAATGGATGGTATCCTGGAAATTAACACTTTCAAAGACACCTCCAATGTCAAAGAACAGGAGATTTGGAGCATGAATGTTAAGGTTTGTAAAACCATCAAAGTTCATCAATGTAAGTCTCTCAAGCAAAGGACAGGTGGTTATCAGATACTCGAAAGCATCTTGGTCCATGGTGATGTGCTGAAGATCAATGCTCTTCAAATTTTTAAATCCATTAAACGTAGTCGGAGGTTTTAAAAGACAGTTAAACAATTCAAGGTGAACTAAGTTTTGGCAAAAGTATATAGAGGATGGGAGCTTGTAGCGATGGCCTTTCCATATCTCAAGAACAAATTCCTTAAACGAGCTCCTTGACAGAAACAGAATCCACCGATCAATGTCACTGACACCTTGAAGATCACGGTGAGAAAGCTTGAATTTTTGTATTGGCCCAGAGTGGAGTAAAAGAACATGGTCAACAATGTTAACAAGCTTATTCTTTATGAGGGATTGATCTTGAGATGAAACCAAGACAGTTTGATTGTCAAACACAAGGTGTGGAAGTGTAATCCATTTGTATCTCCATTTGCTTGATAACACACTTGTCCTTACTGCATCCCTCAGTGACAAATGAGACAAAATTTTGTCTATTATATGTCCTGGTAAATTGCTAATCTTATCCACCTCCATCTCACAAGGGACCTTGGGTGGTTCTCTTAGCTTCTGCATGACCAAGCCATGACAAAGAATTAATAAGATGAATATCTCAAGAATCCAATATTCTGGTTTGCATAAGACACAATGAGACAAAAACATTGACGATAACACAATCAAATGTTGATGACCAGAAAAAAGGACGGAGACCCTGGAGGGGAGGAGGAAGTGGGGAGATAGGGGATGGCTATGAAATTCCCTTTTTCTCATGTAACTGTTTTCACCTATCCAATCTTCAAATCAACTGAACTTGTAACTTCAACCCCTAAATTTATTACATCAGAAAGAAAAATGAAATGCCTATTATGCCACCTTTAAATTGACAGTAAAGAAGCCAAAATGATCCTGAATAGCAGCAAATGCGACCTTGAGTGGTTCCCCTGTGAAATTTATAGGTGAAAACCAGTCATTGCTGATTGCACTAGTTTTTCTGCTTGTTTTTTGACCATTAAATCTAGATACTGATGGTTGATCAAATTGACTTTTACACGGTAGAGAATCAGAAAATAAGACAAATATTCTTCTGTAAAACGGAGCTCAAATTTCCTCTAGATTCCTAAATGTTTCCAAACTTCTTAAATTGAATGTGGCCTCATTATTTAAAACCAAATCCATCTAAGTATCTATATTTGAAGCCTTTTCCAGGAGAGAACACTTCAGCTACAGCATGCACTACTTTTTGTTTAGTAGTCCAGTGTTATAATGGCGAGGCAAGTGAAATAAAATCGTGCGAAAGAACTCTATAGAGAAAGTTATGACACCAAAATATGTAGCATAAAACTTAGAAAAATTTAATCCGCGAGGAGACAAAATATGCACATAGGTACACCAAAAAGATGGCTTACCATACTCATCTACAGCAATGAAATTGACCAGAGCACCTCAATGCCCGAAAAAGATCGCAATGTTGTTGCAGCTTGTTGCAGTGATTTGATTTGAATCTTTGGTTTATTTACAAACTTGATTCATGCAATCAGTAGTCAATCAATCAGCATCTCAGGGGAGAAAATAGAGTAATCTGCAAAGTTTCATGCTGAAAAGTTACCGGATGTTAAGAGTGAGCAATGGCTTATCATATTTAACCAAAAGAGCAGGTTTTTCATACAATCCTACAACTTTGAGTCATCAGGTTTCCATTTCCAATGGCACCCCCAAGCCCAAGAGACAATTTTCTCCCATGTTTTGTTTCTCAGCCTTCGAAAGTATAACTTGCATACTAATTCATTTCATGATCAACAATGGAGATGAAGAATCCAGTTTCTCCATTGAGATCTATGAAGTCATAAATCAACCTCAGAGAGTTGCTTGCCTACATGCTTATGGTAGAATCTACTTGCCCATCTTCAACAGTGAACAATCCCTGAAAAGACCATTTATTTCATGAATATAAATTCAAAGGGGAAATTCAAAATCAATTCTGTTCCAGCTCACTAAAGTCTAAACATATACGTCATGCCTTGAAAATCCAAATTCTTTCACCCAAACAAAAGAATATCTTCTGAGGAATCAATTTTGACATAGAGTAGAGTGCATAAATCTTTCCAAAATATAAACTTTAAGAGGATAAACAGAGGAGTATGAAGCATCCCACTACAGCATACACACAAATCACAATCTTTATCAGAAATTCACAGCAGCTGGGCACAGACAATAACTCCAGCAAAACCACAACCCATCTCCAGTCAAAACAAGCAAGAATCCAGAGGCTAAAGTTAGGTAATTCGTGAATAGTAACCTAAGCATTTGCAATCCAAAATCCCCAACAAATTCAGTATCTGAGTAATGGGTGTTATGATCCCAACTCAATTTTAATCAATTTCTGTTATCTTTTTATCAAATTAGTCAGCAAACTGAAAATTATCAATAATTTCTCGAGTGGGATTCTCACCACGGCCTCAAAGGACTACAGATAACTTGTTCAAAGACAATGTAAAAACAAAAAACAATTGAAAATCAAGAAAAAAGAAAACTGGGAAAACAAAAACCAATCAATCTCTTCGGCTCAAGATTAACATTAACATTACAAAGGGAACAAATCGAAATAGCCAATTAAGAACTAGTTGAATGAATTAAAAGAAGCATAACAAATTGAGTGAACACTTACAGTTAGGGAAACTTTAGTTTGGGGAGCTGACGGGACTTTTTTTTTCTTTTGACAAATAAGTCCACTCACACCGCGAGTGCTGTCACCCGAGGTCTTTAATGTTTTTAAGAGAAAATTGAGATTTATTAGGAATTGAGGGAGCGAACCCAAATATTAAAAAAGTTGATGATCCATCCCGTCTCTCTAGACCATATCCTGTGTCCAATATTTATACAATATTTATACAGTCATATTCTGTCTAACGTTTAAAACTACGTAGTTTCATTAAAAGTAGGGATTAAATGTATAAATATCATTAAAATTACTTAAAAATTATTAAACCCTAACCAAGATATTAGTGAGTCCAGATCCTTTCAATCCTATTCTGTCTAATGTTTAAAACTACGTAGTTTCATTAAAAATAGGGACTAAATGCATAAATATCATTAAAATTACTTTACAATTATTAGACCCTAACTAAGATATTAGTGAACCCTACAACGTAATTTTAATTAAGACAGAATAAGACAGACAAAATCTTGGACAGAAAATCCTGTATCCTCTCTTTAGTGGTCCCAAAAAAATGGCTCGATCAACTTATGAAGATATAATTGCACTTCAACCAATTAAATTAAATTTGTTTGATAAGCATAAAAACATTTCAAAACATAGCCAAAATAATGATAGAATTATAAGTGGCTTCAAGTCGAATGTTTTGTTTCATTTCCCATTTCAATTTATAAATGGACGTGGTTTATATTTGACTAAAACCTTATAAATAGATGTTATGTATATTTTATTAAAACCTTATCAAGTGATGAATGAACTCTAAATGATAAATGTTAAATACATATAGCATATATTCATAGATTAAAACAGTGATTGAAGTAAGGAATGTAAGAGAAGATGCATTGAGGTTATAATAAAATCGATTAAATTTTTTTCTTTTCATGCACAATTATATTTTTACACAAATAGATAATACATATTAACAACACATTTTCACACACATTGCATACATTATCGCACACAAATTTTTACATATTATACATATTCACATTCTTGCACACATATTTTTATGTATTACACATATTCAGACACTAGATTTTCACATACTACGTATATTACATACATTCTTGCACATCATATATTTATACATATTCTATAAATTTTTCTACGTGTCATATTTTCAAATGTGAAGGTTGGTTAGATTATCAAACAAATCTAATTAGTGAATTCATCGGCTTTAATAAATTCAAGTTCAATCAATTTTCACTATTATAAAAAAAAAAAACACTAATCTCTAAAACTTACTAGAGAGAGACTATTTATTAAAATTTCACTAACACTTGGATAATTCTAAATCGTAATTTAAAAAAAAAATTGGGATCCCAAGCTGTTGAAATTTACATGTGAAATAACAAAATAATTCGAAACACGTTTCCAATACCGAGAATTGAAGTTAAAGAATCATCCATGCATGCATGCATGAACCTATGAAAGTCCCCAACAGTTGGAGATTGCTTGCTTAACCTAAAAAGCTTAACCTACAAAAGTTGACCAGAAGCTCTACAACTACAACTTCAATGGCCGGTGAACAAAACCATCAAGAGTTCCCACACTAATGACTAATCCCATAAGTAAGAGCCACAAATTTTCAAATAGGATTGTCCAAACCTCTCCATTCGTCGACACGTTTTGTACAATGATTGACTGTCTCATCAATATTCACAAATATTTTGTGTATCTCAATAGTCCTTACAAAATTTTCATTTACAACTGCAAATTACTCTCAAGAATTACACAACTCTCTAGACTCTACTATATAAATTCATCAAAATCTTCATTAATTTGTATGATCTTAGTGAATGTGTGAATCTAACTTACGTACGTACGTACGTGAAGCAGTATCAATTATATATGATCCAAGCCGAGCCATTGGGCTAGCCCAGTGGTTAGGGAGTTAGCTTCTCGACCTACAGGTCTAGAGTTCGATTCCTGTAAGATGCATGTGAGGGTGTGTGTTATAAAAAAAAAAAAAATTATATATGATCCAAGCTAGTTTAGATTGTACTAATATCAAACTTAAAACTGATTTCAATATCATAGATAGAAAGTGTTTATTTATAGATTAAAAAAATATATATGAACCAAAAAATTAACTCCGTTTGGATGAAGTATTTTTTTTGTTTTATTATGACATTTTTTTCTTGCGATTTGTTATAAGAAAGAAATATTTTGAAAGTGTTTGGATTAATGATTTTGTTTTGTTGGGATTTGTTTAAGAGATTATTTTATTAATAAAAGTTTAAAATTTAGATTTGAATTAATATTTTATTAGTTTGTTTTGGTGGGAATTGCTTTAAAAATTGTTATTTATTATTTAAATTTAAAATTTTATTTATAAAAAAATACTGTAACAAAAATAATTATTGTATCATTATTTTTTGTTTTAAAAATTTTAATAAAAAAAATGAGCAAAACAAATATGACATTATGATTTTGTGAAATAAACATTAAAATTCACTGAACCAAACATAGCCAAGAGATGTTCCAGGGGGACCCCGGCCGATTGAGAGTAGTAGTATTCAAATGAAATTGACATTTATGAACTATGACTTTTCTTTACTTCATATTTTTCAGACCTCCATTAATTAATGATTAATCCACCTTCTCCTTATTATTACTATAAATTAAGAGTACCAAAGCTCTCCAAGTTATTTTTGTGTATTTCTTAATTGTTGGCATTATAATTCGCAGTGTTAATATATTTCCTCTTGAATTGAATTGAATTGAATTGAAAGAGCAAGTTAGTTTTAATGGAATTGAAGGGTTATATATGCGCCATACTCCCAACCATACTTTGCAGAAGAAGAAAAGAGAAGATGAAGCCGAAACTGTGGAGCATAATTGACGATGATGGAACTCATGATGGAATAAAGACGGTCGATGCTGTTGAACGGAATTGCTGCGAATTCTCCGGCAGTTCAGACGTTTGCCTTTGCATTATCACTTGGAATATGAACGGTCAGGTGACTGACTACGTACAAAAACTATATATATTCTTCGAAATATTATCATTCATTAATTTCTCCTTCAAGAAACAATTTATTTGCATGTTTTTTTTTTTAAGTTTTTCAGTTTATAGCTAATCATGTATTATGTTTGGTCTTTAATTATTAATTCTTCCAAAGGTAACTTACGAAGATATAGAAAAATTGGTTGGAAGAAATCGCAAGTTTGATCTTCTTGTGGTTGGTTTGCAAGAAGTTCCTCGGGTGAACGTTGCAGAATTATTGAACAAGGTTTTATTCGATACTCATATGTAAGAAAATTATTCTTTTGATTTTATGGGGAATTTCAAAGAGTAAAATTTATGTTTATGTTTTCAAAAGAGTAAATTCTAATAAATTGTATTCAATTTGATTGGAATTCATCAAGGCTTTTGGGGGAAGCAATAATGCAATCTTTGCAGCTATTCGTATTTGGACCTAAAAATTCAGAGCGGTTTGTAAGAGGTGAGCTTTTATTTAATTTGCATTATACACTTCCATGATCACTTCAACATTTTAGTTCTAAATATTACATATTTCTTAATTTCTTTTTATAAAAAAAAAATCATGGATCATATTTTTGAATTATATAATCATTGAGAATTAATTAATTAAAATGGTCGTTGGATTTGCAGAAGTAAAAGTGGATAAGCAGCCAGTTGGTGGTCTTGGAGGTCTAATTAGGAGAAAGAAAGGAGCTGTAGCCATTAGAATTCATTACAAAGGCATACAAATGGTGTTCATTTCTTGCCATCTTGCTGGTATACTGTAAATCTTCTTTTGCCATTAGAAAGTTATTTCTTAATTACAAATCGGAAAAAAAAACACAAAGAGAAAAATTATTGTGAGACGGTCTCATATATAAAATGGGATTTAATCACAATTTCAACGCACTATTATAAACACAATTTCAACATCCTCGGAAGAGTTTTTCTCAAAAAAACAAAACTTTTTTTTACTAGTCTAGAATCCTTCGAGTCAAAATCAAAAATTAATTATGTTGCATGCAACTTTTTTTTACGAGTTTAGCCCAATCTCAGGATCCGATATTATATAACCGGTCCAGATAGCATGTGTGGGATTATCTTGGGGAGTCCAAAATAAAACCTTACATAAATGACAAGCAAGAAATTGGATATTTGCCAAGTTGTTGACGGACTTATTGGGCGGTGGTGGTGAATTGGTGATGGATCATGATTGAGATTTTTCATTAAACTCACAGACAACTATTGAGCTTTTGAGCAGGCTGTTCTTGAAGCCATCATCCACATTCTGGATTAATCTGGCCTGCATTGCATTATTTTGCTTTGTTACTTAATTTTAGAGATGATGAATAATTAAAGTTGTAGTACTATAATCTCTCCAATTAATTAATAAAACTACATAATAATTAAGGTTGTACCATAATGATTTAGAGATTGCTCCAAAAGAAGCTTTGGGCATATATATATATGTGTGTGTGTGTAATGGTGCAAGGCATATTCTTGATTATTTATGGGAACATATATATATATATAGAAAATTAAAGTTCATGAGTGACGTGAGTCTTAAACAAATAATTGGCTAGCACAAAGAAGCTAGAATTAATTGATTTATATATATAAATGCATGCAGCTCATGCTGGGAATGTGGAAGAGAGAAATGATCAGAGCAGGCTGATATCCCAATCACTTTTCACCCAGAATTGGAACCCTTATGCTAAAACTCCTCAACTCACTGTTTGGTTGGGAGATCTCAACTATAGACTACAAGGGATCAATACTTTTCCAGCTAGAGATTTGATACAGGAAAATCTTCATCAAGTCAGTCATGAAAAAAAAAAAATCAATCATCATTTTTTTCCTTAATTAATTAGCATTTGCTAAATTATATATTATGCATAATATATATGTGTGTGTAGGTGCTGAGGAGCAAGGATCAACTATTGCAAGAAGCTGAAAGAGGGGAGATATTTAATGGATATTATGAAGGAACATTAGCATTTAAACCAACCTATAAATACAACGTTGGAAGCAGCAATTATGATACTAGTTACAAGGTTCGTTGCATGCATCTTTAATATTAATTTGCTCTTTCTTTCTTTGTTTTTACTGCATTCATATATACACTGTGCACTTATTTGGGGGGGTCATCCATCCATGTTGATTGTTTTTTTTGATGAATTCACACATGCATGCATGCAGGTAAGGGTCCCATCATGGACAGATCGAATATTGTTCAAGATAGACGACCATGACCACATAAACACAACCTTGCATTGTTATCATTCCATGGATAATATTCGCAGTTCTGATCATAAGCCAGTCAAAGCCCATCTCTGCTTAAATATTGTCAACAAGCACCGCTCATCCCACTCCCAGTAAATTAAGGATGCATGAGAGACAGTGACCAACTCCTCATGAGTAATATATATATATATATATATATCCAAAATCTTACCTGAATTGCTATTTCTTCAAGTTCAGGAATCAGGATTTACTTTTGTAGCTGGAACATGCTTAATTATATATCCAGCCTAGCTAATTCTTTTACAACCCCATTGTTAATTATACATGCATGGCTTGAACAACATTTGTCGTCAGTAAATTTTCATACTTATTGTTCCTGGCTTTGGTTACTCATAATGGCAGCAAATAATTGAAAATTCGAACGGTTGAGAAATGAAAGCAACACATCAAGAACATCAATTTTCCCATATATAGGGGACCAGAGAAGCCATTAAGAATGTACATCCATGCTTTCATTATTAATTACTCTAATTAATTAAAAGAGCCTATGTATGCAAGAGACAAGTACGAAAACAAACAGTTTTCCAGATAAAGTGGCATGGGTTTAATTTCTTTATTTGCAAATACTGCCTTTACATAGATTCCTATGTAGAGAGCTCATTTTCTGACTTCATGTGTTCTTTTGATATAAAGCTTCATGATGATAAAAGCAACTCATATTTCAGAAAAGCTTCCGATTTGTATGCCTAGGAAACTCAAATTGGAAGTTATTGGAACAGACACAAGTGTCGATCGAGTATTCGAGTGTAAGAACTCAATGCATTGGGACATTATTGCCGTTAATTCATGGTTCCACACTGCACACATATATATATATACTACTGTAAAGTTTGTTTTTATGTTACATAATATGATGATATGTTGCTTATTTCATTCAACACCATTTTACTATGAGACGTATAAAATGTAAAAAATTAACGTATAAAATATTAAATATTAGCGTATGACATATAAAAACTTAGTATATTAAACTATAAAATTAATATAATTCAGGATATCATAAAAGTTTATGCGTTCATTTTTATCATGGAATTTCCACGCTCAGCCAACCTATAATGAATAAGCTTGTATCGATTAAATTCTGTCCCTTGATGAATTGCTCTAGTAGTAAGTTTCTTTCAACAAATCTGATGATTAATTATTTGGAAACAACGTTCACAAGCTAAATCCCCACGATTTATAGTATGATGAAAATTATCCAAAACAAATTAAATGAAAAAAAAAACACTAGTATACCACTCCTTTATACAATTGCAAGTTTGCAACAAATTGTTTTCAAACAGCACCAAACAAAAGCTATATGCACTGATTTCTTTCACTCCATGATCTACACTCTTTTGTCTCTTCTTTTTTTTTTAATAAAAAAAGGAAAATTCTATATGCATGTGTTCATGACTACTCAAAATGCTCCAAAGTCTCTTATAGAGAATTCAGTACTCTTTCTTGGTAAATTTGTTGAGTGTCGAAGTCCCAAAGTTAGGGAAACATCCCCAGCTGCCTGAGTCCCTATCCCAACAAGAGAGGATGTAATATTATTATTATTATTATTATTACTGTTACCAAACTCGGGTAGACTTAATCCTCTACCACCATGCATGCCTACAGCAGCCCGCTCAGGAGGAGTAGTACTACTAATATTGGTCATAAAACAAGCGTATGTAGGCAGTGTTTGATCATCATCATCATCATCATGAGCAGCAGAAGTGGTGGAGATCATGGAGGGTGTGGTTGTAGTACTAGTAGTGGTAGTAGGGGTACCTTGTAGAATTGCTTGGTTTCCCAAGGCGTAGTACTGTCCATAATTGATGGTGTTCCTCGAAGGGTCTTTTTCTGCAGCATTGATTTCGGATCTTCTTAACCCTTCTCCCAGTGTTACAGTTGTTGATGATGATATTGTTGCCTTTGATGTAGAAATGATCTTATTATGCATTGGAGTTTGTGCAGAGCCGATGATGTTTATGTTTTGGTTTTGGTTTTGGCTTTGGCTCTGGCTCTGGTGGTCCTCTGAATCATCTGATTTGGCTAATTCATTAGCTGTTGTCTGTTCTTGCTCATCCTCGTCTTTGGTTTCTTCTTTGTATATATCTTCCACCATTGGCTTCCACAATCTTACCCTTGCATTTATGAACCAATTTGAGACCTGCAAAAATAATTATTATTTTTTTTTTTTTGAATTTATAGCATTAGATATGATACAGATAGTTAAGTAGATGAGTTATTAAGAGGGCTGCATTCATTTCATCATTCATTGATTGCTTAGAGACGAGGCATACTGAAAGTCACAGACTTTTGTCTACTGGCAGTGGGAATGTCTTTTGCTAAAGGGAAAGTTTTCCTTCCTTTTTTTTTTTATATATGTATGCATAGGCATAATAGCATAGTGGTCCTTTTTTGAAGTAAAAGAATGAAGATATGGCACCAAAAGTACCACCATCTTCATGCATCAAGAAGACCTTCATTCCAGCATTAGGACAAAATCTTGTGCACAACATGCATATATATATATGCATCATTTTTTGATCAAGAAATGTAAATTTTTACATCCATCTCTATTGCAAACTTTATCATTATAGCACTAAAATCTGTAAACAATGAATGGAGAATGGAGGGATTAACAGATATTAACCCTGTGCATGGTGTGAAGTTTCATTCTTTGCATGGCATATCCAATTAATCATTTCAACTAATTCAGTGCATGAAGTTGGTTGGTAAATTCAGAGGTGAAAATATTTAATTTGTGGATAGGTAGGTTATGTAATGAATATCTTGAAATTAGTCATTATAGATGTTTAACTTCTAACAGGGTTAGTATAAATTACATTGTAGACAAAACGATAGGAACACACAAGTGTTAAATTTCTTGCACAAATGAGAACAAAAAATGGCCAATTTCCAGATAAGTGGGGACAAATTAATGCAAAGCTACAAGCAGAACTAAAATGTTACATCAAGTTGATGATGAATCTTTATTTAAATTCTAAAGAATCATAAATGTACAATTAATGATTGCATTAGTGTCACAAATAATTTGTGTATAATTTCATCAATTTCAGGGTAAAATAGAAAAGGTGCATGGAGGCCTGTTTTCAAGTTATTAGAGCTTTCATTAATCTATAATAATTCCAAAATGACCAAAAACATGCATAATTCATTCTGCCAAGAAACAACGTCCTCATATAATTAATGTTGATGATTAGATTAGTTTAATTAATGCTAGGAGCAATTCGATCCAATTTGCGGGTTACATTTAAAATTCTAAATTAAGTGTGATGGCTTAAGATAATAAGATATTGAGTATATTTACATCACGTGGAATTTAAATCAATTCCACTTCAGAAATATTTCAACTTGCAGTTTTTGATTTTTTTTTTTCTTATTTCGTGTACTTATAGGTATTTCTTTGGAAGTTAATTCAGAAAAATTTAATGTGTTAAGTACCAAAAAAAAAAAAAAAGGGTCTAGTTTAGATTTCATTTGTTGTTTTAAAGGGGAAGGAAAAAAAGTGGGATTCATATATGTCCTTATAATAGAACTCAACATTTTATAATTTCAGACAAGACAGCTACACACATCATTGCAAGAAATAGGTTTGATAAGAAGGCTGTGTACAACTATTCTTAATTTTTTTTAAAAATTTTAAAAGTCAATATATACTCTTATCTTTTTTTTTTTTTTTATATTGAGAAAAATAGCACTCATTTAAAATTGAAAATCACAAACGTCCCCTATTTTTCCTCTTGAGATCGAATGATGGTTTTATTTATTTTTATTATATTAAAAAACTATTGTTTTAAAAGAAAATAGTAATAATTTGACCACTAGCAGCATGTGTTAATCATGTGATAACTTATGTCAATCAACAAAAAAATTCCTCATTTTTCTTATATTGATTATATATTAAAATATGGGAATCAAATTAAATCATCTGAAATTATTAAAAAACAAAAGGGACATTACTTAAAACTTTTCCAATCAAAATTATAATTTTTTCCCTTTCTTTTTTATTATTCAAGTTTGAAACACAAATGAAAACCACATATATAATAATTTTTTACTAGCTAGCTTGTTTTGTTATGCAAAAACATTTGGAATCCAAAAATGGGCTATATTGAAATGATTAACCTTTCAAAAAACACACATGACAATTGACACATCAATTTTCATCGAGAAAGGTGTAAGTGAGAATACCTGATTTTTTGATAAACCAGTCTGTCGAGATAACAAATGTTTGTCTGCATCACTTGGGTACCTGAGAAAAATTCCAGAATCTCGATTCAGGACTTATCATTCAAAATCCCAAAACAATTCTTGCTCATTAGCAGCAGCTTTTCATCATCAGTTTGATCATAATAAGATTCCATGTTAATTTGTATAAAAGTTTCAATGCCAAATTAAGATCTCCCTGCAGCAGTTAAATTTCTCATTTCAAGAAAACAAGCTAGAAAGATACTATACGTACAACGTACTATATATATAAATTAATGATGATGCTAACTTGCTTTTTTTTTTACTACAGTAACTTCCTTCTTTACCCTACAAAGTCCTGATTTTTGATGCATGTACGTGTGTGTGTGTGAGAGAGAGAGAGATGTACGGATGAAGAAAATGTTCAAAAAGCCATGCTCTCAGTATGTTAACAGATCGTTCGGGCAAGCCTCTCTGTGGCCTCCATGTTTCGGGATCGAGCATTCCTAATTGATGAAGGGCTTTTTGCTGCCTAAACTTTTGTTCAAGCAACTTAAGTCTTGGTGTCTCTCCTTTTGTCAAGCCAATTGTGCCTGCCACTTCTTTATCCCCAAGAACTTCACATGTGACCTTCACTTGAGCCACTATTGCATCCTTTATGCTCCGAAAATGCCGAGACATGGCCTTCTGAGCTAGGTTTGTATATGGGGCTGCCGCTCCATATCCAATCACTGAATCAAACGATCCTACTATTGCCTGCATTTGTTCACAATAGTGTGTATACCTTGCATCCACCTGTTAAAAAGAGCTGCCATAGGTTAAATTTGGTACGTATACCATGGTCATGAACTGACACATTAGTGAAAATAACTTTTGATATGAAAGGTATTGGGCTATGATTAGAACACGTGAAGCATAAAGTGTCAAGTGATTAACAGACAACTGAGCCACAATTACCGCTCTTTTCCAGCCAAAAACATTTTCTTTGTTTGCAGAAGAAAGTGGAGACACTTAGTTGTTGAGCATCATACTATATGAATTTCCCAGAAGAAACTTACTCAGTTCAGTACTATTCGTTAATAAATGAATTCAATAATTATATGTTGATCATGGGTATATACTATATATGAATAGAATACATTTGTGAAGAATATTATGCGGAGTTGGAAGGTCCATTTTCTTTCAAAGTTTCAGCGTAACACTAGGCTTTATAAGGAACTTTTGAGTATTTGTTTAAGCAAAGATGGATTAAAGGTAATTTGATGGCTAGCTTGTGTCAATGATAGACAACTTATATAATTGTTTAAAAATTTAAACAGTAAGATGGAAAAAGATCATGGTCCCGAAGTGGTTGAAAAATTAATACATTTTCATAAGCAAGAATATTTTTGGTTAGTACGGATGATGAATCTTTTGCTTAATTAATCATCAACCTTCATATGAATCATGATAGATCCTGTATGTAGTAGTGAACCTCTATAATGGAGGCATGTCGGTCCTTCCTCGACATGTACCCCCAATGGTATCCTGTCCGGCTAAGGAAGGAATACACAGAACAGCGTTCACACTTGGATGGTAATGTAAATCATAGCCTAATAAAGGAATTATATATGTAGTTTAGGTTGATTGGTTTAGGTAGGAATCTCAATCTCAATCCATCGACCGGATTTCTCACTGCATGCCAGAGGAAATGGGGCCAAAAGTAGGGGACAAAAAATTACTATCCCTACCAAGAATGTCACAATGCAAACATTAAGAAGTGGAAATTAAGAGAGAAAAGGATACTTATACATGCCTCATCAAGCATGGACAGTAGCTTGATCTTCTTCCTTTGGTATTCATTCTTTTCAGCAGCTGATAAAGGTGCACGGTCCTTGGAGCTGGATGATGACAGTACTGCTGAGCCACCGACACCATCTCCAATAGAAATGGACCTAGGGTTTCCATTTTGCCCCTTGACCGCCATAGGGCTCTTGAACTGTCCCCTCCCAACACAGCAAAACTCTTCTAACAATTCTTGAGCTGCCCTTAAGTACCTAGAATTCCTCAGCAGACTTCCTATCCTTGAAGATGCTGGATGTCCAACATGAACTTGATGATGCCCAGTACTATAATCTGTAGTGCAAATGCCTGTTGTTTGCTGATTAGATTCTTGATGATTCTTGAATCCATACAAACTCATAGAGGGTCCTACTCCTCCGACTCCTTGATCAAAGAAGAACATACCACCATCTCCTATTCTTAATTCTTGGAATTTTGAGGCTTCCAAGTTTTGTAATGGCGAGGATAGTGACAAAGAAAGCCCTTGACCCTCAATGGTCCTACCAATTTTCGTGCATAAATGGTCATCAACTTCGTTGGAACTGCCACCGCGAATCCAAGAAAATTGAGAAGGATTGTCCAATTGATACCCTTGTTGAAGATGCTGATGAGAGTCTAAAGAGTCTGGGAGTACCGACAAGTGAAGTGAAGATGAACAAGTAGGCGAAGAAGATGACGCTTTAATATTATGCTGGTTCATTTGTGGAAGCTGCATGAAAATTAGTAAAAAAGCGTTGTAACAGTGTCCAAAAATCATTGACATATATTGCGCTAGCTAGCTAGGTTGTTATTATAAAAAGTTTTACTAACCCCAGCTTCGTTTATTGCCAGTACTGCCAGTGGCTGTTTCTGTGACCATCTATAACTCGACTGGATCTGACCATCTAATATAAGATTATTAACAACTTTGCGGCCCCGAGGGAAATTATCTATCATCTCAGCCAGAATCCCTCCACCTCCACCTCCTCCCGTATCATAAACTTGCGGCACTCCAGAAACCTCCACTTGCACTTGCTGCTGTAGCTCAAAGCCTTGCACTTTAAGTATGTCTCTTTGGCTGATCCAATGATCCCCACTTTGCTGTTTCATATTTGTAGATCTTTCATATTCATTTGAGAAATTGAACACCCCTTGGTGGAAACCTTGGGACATAGAGTACTACAGTTGGATATATATGGATTTGACAAATTAATCTTTTCAACTTTTGTGTATGCAGTACTCCCTTATTTTAACCCTGCCTGTCAATTATCAAAGAAAAGTTAAAAAGGAACAAAATATCTTAATTTGCTTCTTTCAAATTCCTATACAAGATCAAATCTAGCTATGACCATCTTGTATATATTTAAAGATCAAGATTAATCTTGTCTTGGAATTTTACTAGAAGTAATATATATATATATATATATAGAGAGAGAGAGAGAGAGAACTGATGAGCTTCAGCAAAAGGTGAGCAACAAGAGAGATAGATAAAGGGTCATTGATGCTAAACAGCAATGGAAACTTTCTTGATTTTCTTGAGTGTTTTCATCAACTCATGTAGGTAATTAAGTACCTGTGGAAATTAACAAGGGTTGGATTTGGACTAGTACAGGTGACAGTAGAATCCGAGAAACATCATTATCTTTGTTGATGGATGGATGGATGATGATGATTACTACTGATGATGGAGCTGACGGTGGGTGGTGCTGTTGATGATCTGCTGCTGCTGCTTGTAGCTGTAGGAATTTGGAATCTCCAGCTTCATGGAAACGAGGGAATGATTTAGTAATCAGACAAGAAACAAGCCAGGGAGATAGGATAATGAAAGGAGGAGGGAAAAGGGTCGCCCTCTTTCTTCTTCACACTCTCACCCTTCACTTTCACCAAACTTTCTATATAAATGCAGTAAATACAAACTTATCATTTGCAATCCCATTCCTATAAGGTTTAAAATAATAAAATAAATGACAAATAAAGAAGGAACTGATCATGGCTTACTTACTATATAGTCTATAGTGAAAGTCGTGAGTACACTCATCACTACTCATGCTTGTAAATTTTTCAAAAAGTTCATCTGTAGTACTACTACTGTACCACACATATATATTATACGGCTGCTCCCTTAATTAGTTTATTTATAATAATGATAATGATCTTGGCCGACTGTATATTGAAAATTTTATTCAGGTGATGAAGCATTTGAATAAGTGCATGTCCAAATTTGATCCCCAAGTTTGGGTTATTTTTTTATGATAAATTAACCAATTATAACCTTGTTTAGGTATGCAATTTTGTTAGTCATATGATTCTTTCTCTTTTAAGAAAATTTACTGTTTCACAAATAAATCAGTGTTGTGCTAGCTCCGTCACTACTACAAAATGGGCTTTTTACACCGGGTTAAATCGTATTATTTACACCGGTTATTATAAAAATGAACCGGTGTAGATACAGGCGGGGTGAAAAGTATAAATTTATTACACCGGTTTTATAACCGGTGTAAAAAGTAACTTTTTACACCGGTTTTCTAATAACCGGTGTAAAAGGTCTTTAAAAAAACAAAAAAAAAACCCTCTTTTAAAATCTCTTCATCCAAACAATTTCACCCAAAAGAATTCAACTTTTGAAATAAAAATTCAAACTTGAACACCGAGCTTTGAAAAATCCAATCCAGAAAACAAATTAAAGATCTGCACCAAGCTAAAACAAGTGAATTCACAAAAAGTAGTAATTAAAGACACAGTCAAGCCCTAGAAAAAAATTCAAGTCTTCAAGCAGTAGACATATCTTTGATGAATTTTTAGACCGGTTAAAGAATTCAAGTCTTCAAGTTTTCAAGTCTTCAGTTTGACATTCGTGTTTCTAAGGTCAGATGATGCATTGTCCACCTGCAAATATTCAAAGGTGTATATAAGAATCTTGAAAATC
Source organism: Ophiorrhiza pumila (assembly GCA_016586305.1). Lineage (NCBI taxonomy): Eukaryota > Viridiplantae > Streptophyta > Magnoliopsida > Gentianales > Rubiaceae > Ophiorrhiza > Ophiorrhiza pumila. The sequence goes on along the minus strand of BLIW01000010.1, from coordinate 2,705,464 downwards.
ATGTAAACTTGTAGAAATTTTATTGAAAAATGGTTCTAGTTTTTCAAACCTTGGTTTCAATCTCATCAACTAACGGAACTTGCCTATCAAATTCCTGAGAAAAATGATGAGGCATGAATCAATCAATCAATCTATCAATTTCAACCAAGCACAAAAAGATGGACAAGTGCAAACCTCATTCATTTCTCTAGCCAAATTCTTCAATGTATCGAGACCATCTGAGATGACGTCTAAACCTTGATCCTGAGACAGTTTGAGTGGGGATTTTAAGAGAGCCAGAAGACTTACATTTTGCTGGCAAACTTCATCAGCAGAAGAGCCATAATATATAGCAAAGGGGCGACAAAATAGAAAAACTGAAAAAAGGAACAGGTGAGTTACAAGCCTGTTTTAGTTTCCGCATTTCGTACTCTCCCCTAAATTGACTTGATTCTTCAGATTGTTGAAACAAATCATCACCAAAGTGCCCATCTGTTTAGAGACATAAACAGAAAAAGAATAACAAAAGAAGCGAGGAATGCAACAATAAACACAAGAACAATCAATATAATAATAGGGATCCATGAAAATTTTGAAAGTGTTGCAGATCTAAAGAAAATTTCATTGGAAGAGATTTGGAAGACAAATCGTAGAGAGAAGCTCCCGACTAGTACTAGAAGGGCTTTTAAAAAAACTCTAAAACTTTCTACACCAGTTATTCTTATAACCGGTGTAAAAAAAACGTAAAAAAAAACTTTCTACACCGGTTATTGTTATAACCGGTGTAAAAAAAACTTTATCTGTTGTTTTTTGCGATATTATAGTTTTATCTGTTGTTTCTCAAGTGTATTTAGACATTTTTTAATTAATAATATAATCTTGTTGTAACATTAAAGATTATATGATGTGAAAAAATAAATACTTTTAATTTCAAGTTTGCTTTTGAAGCCAACACTTCGACATAAAATAAGATAGATATTTTTATCACGATAACTTACAAACTTAAAATTTCTAATTTCAGTAAAATTTTCATGAGTGAAATTGAAGGATCTATTGCCATACTAATAAAAATTATTTGGATATAAGATTAGTAAAAGTTGCTAACTTCTTCTTCAAATGAAAAAAAAAAAATCATAATTTTTAGAATTTTAATTTCATTCGGACTCGAAGATTTTTTTTTTTTTAAATCTGTTCATCACCATCGATCATTTAGTATGAAACATATATAATCACGCCTCTTAACCTTTTTGTCCTCACCCGGTGGAATTACAATTTTTACGTCTTCATCATTTGAAGCATATATTGAAGGATTTTCTTTATTTTATATATTTATATAATTACTTGATAAGTTTTAATTCAATTCTTAATTACGGCAAATTCTCAAATATTATCAAAATGCGGTGTCATTTTTGTAATATTAAACAAGAATTGGATACTTTTAACACCGGTTTCTTCATAACCGGTGTTAAAAGTGTCCTATTCTTGTTTAATATTACAAAAATGCCACCGCATTTTGTTAAATTACACCGGTTTGTGTTTAACCGTTCTAAAAAGACCGGTGTAAAAAGGACATTTTGTAGTAGTGCGTACCCCTTCATGTACATACTTTACCTTATATGTTTAATTATTTGTAACAATAATCGATCCCTTCTTTATTTATTTTGATTTTTGGTATTTTGTGTCCCCCGTGTTCATTTGAACTTTGCTATATATGGTCCAAACTGGATTTTGTGTATTTTTATGTTCTCGAATTGAAACAAACACTAGGGAATGTGCTCAAATCTTTATTTGATACTTAAATCACATCAACCCTAATTATTTCTAATACTAGCAGTCTACCGCTAGCATATATCCATATCCCATTAATCACAGTTGCTTTTTGATGAGAATGGATTGAATCGTTCACAAATTAAAAGCAACTCTCCGCCATGATCAGGCAGGCTAGCTAATTCCATCTTATTATGCCAAACTTTGGAAATGGTCTCGAACTTTTTAGTAATCATATGTGTATACCTAAATTTGCTAGGTGCGATCATACACGTACTAATGCACCTAATCCTATTAAAACTCGAAGTTAAACCCGCTTGTGCGAGAGTAATACCAAAATGGATGGCCCATATACACATTTGAAAAACCTCGTGTTACATCCGTTCTTTTAAAAAAATGAACTCATGTTTGATGAATTAACTTGAAAGAGATTATTTAAATCCCTCCCGACATATATAGGTTTAAGAGTTCGATACTTAAGCTATACATGTATGCAATGTAAGTGTGTGCGAGTTAAAAAACATTGTTTCTCTTATCTCTCTTTTTATGTTTGATATCTCTAAAGTAAGAACTTATGGGGAGTCAATGTATTTTTGTTAAACTTAAGGGATGGAATAATAGATAGTTCATACATTTGCGAGGATTAGTGAAATACCCCAATTGCTTTTTCTTTTTTGACTTTTACGTCTCTAGTGGACTTCTTATGTCAGCCATCTAAAAATATATAGTCGATTTATTAATGAGCCAGTTTGGAAATGGAAATTAATTACTAATTACTTCGGTAAAATGAGAGCAAATATTATTCAATCTCAAAGAAACTTAATTACATCGATCAAAGTATATAAGTCAATTAAGTATCTTATTCTATGCCACTACCATATAAATATTTTAAATAAAATTTTGAGCTGAAAAAAAATATAATCTTACAAAACAAACACCTGTAAGTCGTTTCTAAATAAAGATAATATATACTATCTGAACAACATACTTGGCTGCAAATTTCATTCGTCAATTTATCATAGCTTTTTGATAATGAATGAATACATGAACTATATATTCATTTCATGTTATATATACTAATTTAATTAATTACTTTTGTACCGTAATTACACTAATGCTTAAACATGCTAAACTTTGTGTGTGTGTGTGTGTGTGTGTGTGTTTTAACCGTATAAGGAGCACATCTTTTTGAGGTTTGGACTATGATACTGCACTTCCTAAATCTATTTAACAAAAAATCCCTTACTGCCATAAAAAAAAAAAAAATGCATGTTTGCCTACAAATTAAGGTCTCATGATGTAAGCGCAAAACGAATGCTTATTACTGAAATTAAATTTACAGAATCTACAAATGATATAGTCAAGACATAAAAGATATGGATACATTTTATTTTTTTTGCGTGTGTTTTGAACAAAATTCACGTGGGAGATTTGGTTTTCTTTAAAAAAAAAAAAAAAAGAAGGAGTTTTGCATCCAACACATGATTACTAGTCAAGGAAGAAACATTATGAAGTGAAATTGACTCGATATTGAAAGATAAAGGACTGAATAAGAAATTAAAACATTTCTGGAACTGCTAAATAATAAAAAAAAAACCTCTTTACAAGTTTTGAGAGACTCAAGGAGCGTAGCAATATATTAATCCAAATTGATCAGAAAAGTTAGGGTCTAAGGGATCAAAGAAGAATGAGTCCTCTAGTTATATCTATATATATAACTCTTTTTTATTATTATTATTTACATGGGCATGAAACGAAAAGTAATGACAACTGAACGATGGAAGTTTTGTTTATTAATTTGAGGGCATAATTGGTTGATTAAAGATGGGTAAGCCACAAAAAAAAAAAAAAAAAAAAGAAAGAAAGAAAGAACTCATGCCGAAACAAGTTGTCCATGCATCCATGGCTAACGGCTTGTGTGGTAAACTTTAGTAGAAAAGGGACCACAGTTGTCTTGTCGGAGGTGTTTATGAGGTGCCCTTTGTGACTCATCAGAGAAGAAGATACAACGGCCTTCCCTGTTAAATTATGAGTGTGTGTGTGTGTGTGTGTGTGTGTGTGAGAATGTGTGGGGGACTACCAAAAAGAGGTGCATAGATGGTGACAACCACCATTATCTCTTTAGTCTATTTGATATAAATGGCACCAAAAAATAATATGTTGTATAGTACTACTTGCCAGATAAAATTAAAGATGTTAGTATAATGCATTTGGCCATATTCGCATTAATTTCACTCCAATTATCCTTTTTTTTTTTTTTGCCTTTTCATATCAAGTTACAAACAGGTTTTCTTTTTTAAATAGTTGGATCTAAACTCGAAAAAAAATAGAAACGGTACGACAAGTTGATAGTCGGTGTAAAAATTTTGTCAAACCCTATATATAATATGAATTACATTAAAAATCGTATAAAAGTTAAAACGTTTTTACGTTTTATAAAATGAGTTGCAAAAAGAAACGATAGTAAAATATAATCTATATAGTCAACTCTTTTTACTAGAATAAAGGTTGTATATATTGATTTTTTAGCTAAATACTTTTTAATGTGAGAGAGAACAATAATTTGAATACACAAACCATCCCAAATCACGAGCTTAATTATTCAACATATATGATATATATTAATAAATGTAGCTAGGCCATTAAAATTAATGGTTATGAACAAATGTTGTTGACATATCATGATTCAAGCATTCAATTTTTGTATTTTTCATAGGTAATGCCAAGGTGTAGTCACTAATTGACTGAGGAGACTGCTAGACAAATCTCCCATTGTACGCGGAAATGTCACCTCTAACTTCAACTTCTACTTCAACTACGCTACCTTCCTCATTGCTTGGACCTACTGCTTAATTTGCCTCTCTACTTTACAATTGAGGAACTTCCACACCAGTACTACTGCATATATATCTTTATTTTCTTTCACTGTCTTCGACACATTTTTTTTTTCACTTCTATCTATGGTAATTAATCTCAAAATGTCATTGTAGAATGCAGCAAATGATTAAGATTACTCTACATTTGGATGCTCATTCTTGAAGTGTACTGTTGAAATGAAATCTTTTCTACAATTCCTAATAAAAAGTACAAACATTAATTGTCAGTGGCTAGCTGCAAATCTTTTAGAAAGATATATATGATTAGGGACGCATGCATGTGTATATTATGAATGTGATCAAACTATGCATTAATTATATATTAGAAAGAATGATTGTAAAATAATAAGACGGGTACAAAGAAAATTTCAAATATTAAAGCTAAAACATGAAGGATTAATTTGGTATTGGTGTAGACTAGAGAGAGAATCTAGAAGTCGTGTCATGCACTTTCCTGATATGTGAGGTCAGTTCTTTCCTCCAACTCCCATTGATCTAATTGAGTCACTTCCTATCAGCGTAAGAGTAAATTAGAATATATCGCTAATGACAAAAAAAAAAAGATTGAGAATGTCATGACGGTATGACAGTATGACACAGACAAATCCCAAAAGTAATTGGTTTAACAAAGCATGCATATGCTGATATGCATATTGTAGGAGGCATTACCTCATTCATATATATATATATATATACACACACATGTTTTGTGAAGTTTCAGTACGTCGCTATCCTGATAGAAACTAGAAAGTATATATAGGTACAAATCCCCAAGTCGAAAGATACTTCTCTCTATTTCTTCATCGATCACTTCTCATCATCATCATTATTTAATTTATCTAGCTAGCTCTTAATGGTATTGGTATGGTAGCAGCCCTTTTGGCTTTTGCATATATATATATATATATATATATATATAACTATTCATATGTATGTACATGTATCGAAGGCTACAACAAATTAATATGTAAAGAGCCCTGTTCGATGCATGAACTTTCAGCATCAACGCTGCTGCTGCTGCAAATCTTTTTCCTTCTTGCTCCAGTTTTCAGGGGTTCCCAGGTCTTGATTCTCTTGAAGACGCAGAATGAATCAATTTTCTTTTCTTTTTTTTTTCTTCTTTTCAAGTACCTCGATTATTAATCTGATATGGGCTGCTACCTATCACGCATGTACAACTAGGCCCAACATTTGATAGAGAAACAATTGCATGAAAGATTAAAGCTTACGTTGTTTTTTTGTAGTCTATGACTTGGCCCAGGACAAAGTTGATGTTTTCCTTTGGCACATAATGCATCAACTATATATGGAAACAATGGTGAATTGCGACTTAGAATCTTATGCATTTCATTCTATGGATTCCACTTATTAATGACCTTTAAGAGATAAAGCGTTAAATATATGTATGAAATAAAATTGAGAATGAATTCGGCGTAGAGAATGAAACACTAAATGTAACAATTAAAAAATTTTGAGTGAATCTCTGTCCTAAAATAGGATGCTTGCATTAAGAGACACAAATGATGATTGATTGAATGTACAAAGGAAACAAAATATTGATTGGCAAAGGATTGCACCACACGACTGCATTTGCAAAACATTAGTGATACACTTTATAATATCTTCACACTTGTACGAGTAATTATTCCTTATGATTTATTAATCATTTGCTTAGAATTTTAATTTAATTTTTAAAAATTAGATAATTAACTAAAAGAACACATGCCACATCCAAACACAGCTATACATATAGTGATACACAAATTAATACAAAAGATCCTAAATCGTCATCAATTAGAGTATTGCAATCATATCCTTCGGTAGAAATTGTAACTTTTTTTTTTCTCTCCCTTTTGTGTGTTTTTTTTTATATATAAGAAAAGCATAATCATTTATCTAGAAGTTAACTAGGTTTACCTTCCTTCATGTTTGACCAAATTACAAAACTAAAATTTAGTCAAATTACAAAAAAAAAAAACTTTAAATATTGAATAATTATTATAAAAAAACAATCTCTTATTATTAGTAAATTAATATTTTGAACATTAATTAACTAAAAATATACAATAAAATTTTTAGAATACTTATAAAATTAATTATATTAATATACTATAAAAATTGTTCTTATAAATTAAAATTAATTATATTTACCTTTAGTTGAGTAATTAATCTCATAATTATTTGAGATTAATGTTTTTTTTTTTTTTTTTGGTTTGTTATCACTACTAAGGTATTTTTATTTATTTTAATAGGAAGGAGCCCACTGCCGCGGGTGACAACATAAAACCTCTCCAAAGTCCACAATTCCCATTCTTCGTTCCGACACTGAAAGAAAATTCCCAACAGAGTTTGATGATTCCTTTGTCAAACTCTTTTGGGTTTAACTTTCACCAAAAAAGTAACACGAACATCAAATTTAGTTTCACACGTTGTCTTTCTTTGACTTTGATCTTTTTTTGTTTTTCTTCTTTTGCTTATGATTTAAGCTTCGTTTTCATATTCTCAATTGTTTTTCTAAACTTGTCCATAATCCATTCTGTAAAAAATCAGGATATTCCAGGATTTTTGTCCATTCATTTTCTTGTTCTTTTAAAGGGTTTATTTTTATACGATTAGAAGTTACTATTGTGAACATATTGCTTTTGGATTAATTAGGTTCTGATCTGGGGTCCTTTCTGCATCCTCCATTTATACTGATTCTTGGTCTATTTGAGGTGAGTCACATCTCCAGTTATTTATTTTTTATATGTCTTTGTACTTTTGAGAGTGTTGTCTGAAATTCATCAATATGATCGACGGATTTAGCTGGAAAGAATCTTTGTTTCTCATGTATTTATTTGGCATGTAATGCATAATTGTTTTTTTTGTTGTTTTTTGAATTAAAGTTTGTGTTTTGTCACTTCGAACCAATGCATTAGGCTCTGGGCGTTTTTGGTTGGTGGGTGTTGTTTGTGTTTGGGCAAGCCTGCGTGTTCTCCTTCTGGGTTGTTTTTATCTAATTTTGTATTTTGTTTTGTAGGATTTCACATTCTTTGGTTGCAGAATTGTATTATTTGTAGGCTGTATTAGGTAGTGTTTTAATTGTTGGAATGAAGTTCTACATGCTGCATTGTGGAATATTGGTTTTTATAAGTTACAAAAACAATCTGCATTGCTTTCATCAACACTTTTGCAATTAGTTCTGGGTCCATTTATTGTGAAATTTATCGGAAAAAGATGAAATTTTCGGATTCCAAGCGAAACTGGATATGGATGTACTTGCATTGTAATTGCTGATGTACTTTTCCCGTAAACCTTGTAAGTGGATTTTGTATCTAGAATATCTAGATGTGATGGTATAGTTGCTGTATGTTCTAATGGACATACTACATGAATCAATATTTCCTGATATTTCGCATCCCATTTGAGGTGCTATTTGAATATCAAGTCGACGCCACAGCTTTAGAGGAGGTTCATTGATGCTAGAAATTAGTTCTTCTTCTGAGAAAGAGAATATAAGATAGAGGATTTAATCTAACTTCTGCCATGTCTATTATTCTTACACTCAGAAAATGCATTACTGTCTAATTCTCTTTATTTTTTTAATGTCTTTCATAGTGAAGTTTCTGCTTTATTCCTTTTCTTAATACTAATCTTGCAGCTAAAAGATTCATTTGCCATGAAACCTTGAAATTTTTTGGAGAAGCCCCTGGAGGAGATTCTTCCAAATCCATGATGGGTTGGCTCAGTAAAATTTTTAAAGGTTCAAATGGTAAAGTTTCAGAAGGGAGGTACAATAGCAGATACGATGCAGATTTCTTGGGAAACTATCCTTCGAGTTCCTGGGTAAAAATCCTTGCTAAGTTGCTCCACATGCTTCTTTTCATCACATCGACGAGCTTTCTTAAACTGCTACTACATTGTTTTTACATTTTGTCATAGACTATAGCAATACAACTCTCTAACAGCCCTCAAAATCGTGCTGTAGGATACACTGTCAGAGACCGAAGATATTGACCGTGCTATTGCATTATCCCTTGCAGAAGAGGATCAGAAAGGGAAACGTGTGGTTGGTACGTGCATACCTATCTAGTTTGACGGTTAATTTTGTTTGTCCCATACTTTATTGCAAATATCTCTAACATCTGCATAGAAATTTAGCACATGAAAATTGATTGTGATAAAAGCTGCTTTATTGCAAAGTTGCCAATATACATGGTTCTGTATGTTCAAACAATCCTCTACAATCTCCATGTGATCATTAATGGTAGATGCCCATGCTTTTATTCATCTCTGAAACAAAATACTCAGCCTTCTATTTGGATATTCCATTTAGGAATATTGGATGTCATTTAATTCTTGTTTTGATGCTCCTCAAAATTTGCCCTCGAATTTTCTGTGTCATTCTCTTTGAATGTGATACTGCAATGATCTATGTTAAGCTGTCAGAATGATGAACTGAACTGAATACAGTTGTATCCATGGTATTGAGACATTTGTTGTTACCCTTCACAATCAGAGATGGTCATAGTACGTGTCTGCTATATAAAGCTAACAAGCTACTCATATTTGTTAGATTGTGAGACTCAATTAAAAGAAGATGAACAACTAGCCAAAGCTCTACAGGACAGCTTGACTTATGAGTCTCCTCCTCAACGTGGAAATAGAGGCAGCAGTGCAAATGAAAGTGGACGTGGAACTGGAAACTTTTATCAACCTATGCATTACCCCTATTCAATAGGCTTCAGGTAATATGAAATTTTTTTGCTCATTGGTATCATTCTCTTACTTTGAGTGGGCTTTCTGAGCTGTCACTTTAATTATGGAATGCTGTGTTCTAGACGCATTGCTTGATTGGTCTCTGTTGCCTTTATGCATGGAAGAGGAAAACATTTTGGAAAATTTTGTTGGAATAACTTCCTATTATCTGCATCTTTTCTGTTTATAACAACGGAATTGGTGAGACAGAATGAGTACTAATATACAGAGCTCTAGGTGACCCTCATTTGTATTTTATGACTTCAAAATTATTTGCGTGTTCATCATGTGGAAATTGCATGATTTTGTGCTGATTTTGTTGCATTTATGGTTGCTTCTCTTCATACAATCTGCTTGTTTGCAGCAGGATATGTGCTGGTTGTAACACTGAGATTGGGCACGGACGATTTTTAAATTGCATGGGTGCAATGTGGCATCCAGAATGTTTCCGTTGCCATGCCTGTAACCAACCAATATCTGATTATGAGGTATGAAATCCTTGATTGTATGTGGACTATGCCAAACTTTAGCTGATTCTTGCCTTGATTACTCTTCTTCTTCTAGTTTCCCAGTTGGGAAAGAACGACTATGAAACTATATTTTTCCCCATAAAGTTTGTAAAATATTTTAGGCAAACTTCCCTATTTTTCATTGTCAGGTTGGTGATGTAGTTGTAGTGCATGTAATCTTTACCTTTTATTTGATTTTTTCTGCATCGCATGCTTTTGTGTTTCTCTTGAATCTGAAAACAAGACAACACTCATTTTTTGGGGGGTGGAGGAGAAAACTTTCTAAAGGATCACTAGTTTATCCATTTTATTTTCTGACGTAAAGTGCGAAAACAGAGTTATATGTCTCTGCTTCATCACATTCAAGAGAAAATGCTTGAACTATGGCATATTGCGTTCTGGTTGTGCATGATTTTTCATTGGCTGCCGCTGGATAAACTGTTTAAAGTCTATGTGGAGCCTGCACAAAAAGGTTTTTTTATCTTTCATAATGTTTTTAGGCTTGCACAGTTTGGATGCTATTTGTGTATGTGTATAATTATCAACTGTATCGACTCATAATTGTCCCTCTGCTTAACTTTGTCTAAAGATTTTCTTATTCTTGTTTTTTGCATGCTACTATGTAATCTAGTTTTCAATGTATGGGAGCTATCCTTATCACAAAGCTTGCTACAAGGAGCACTATCACCCAAAATGCGATGTCTGCAAACACTTTGTAAGTATTTATGAAAGCATTCTCAACTGTCCCTTATAAAGGTTGCTTATCTGACTTACATGGATGTAAAAGTATTGAACTTCTGATTCCGCAAATATTTGTATGTTCTATATGCAGTTGCTTTTGTATCAGATCACACGATGTTAATCTATTTATGCACCTTGGATTGCAAAAGTGGCTCCCTGGTACTTTAAGAATGAGATGATATTTCTGTTGAGAAGATATGGCTAGTTCTAATTTAATGTAACACAGTCTGATGGAAGGACAGGAATAATACTTCTCATTTCTTGTTAGTTCAGGACTAATTTTTTTCTTTGTTTTGTTTTATTTATAAGTTAAAATTGACTGTACTCGCTGCCGCACTGCCCTTATTGACTATACATGCTGCCGCATTGCCCTAATAACTCTAATCTAGAAATATCTATAAGCATAACACATTTTATATTTTTTCATTTTTTGGTTCCTTCAGATTCCAACAAATGCATCTGGCCTTATTGAATATAGGGCGCATCCTTTCTGGTCCCAGAAATATTGTCCTTATCATGAGCTTGATGGCACTCCTCGCTGCTGCAGCTGTGAGAGAATGGAGGTTAGTCTGATAAAATGCCTTCCAATTATCTAGAAAAACTTGCTAATTATTATTTTAAAGAAACTCCAGAATATTTGTCTTTCTATGTGTATGTATAAGCATGTATGTAAATTATGTAGTTGTTATGTGCAAATGATACCCTAATTTATCATTTGATTCTTGCAAGCAGCCAAGAGATACTAGATATGTTGCCCTTGATGATGGTAGGAAGCTTTGCCTGGAGTGCCTGGACTCTGTAATAATGGACACAAATGAATGTCAACCTCTTTATCTTGATATACAAGAATTCTATGAGGGATTAAATATGAAAGTGGAGCAGCAAGTACCGCTACTTTTGGTCGAAAGACAAGCTCTGAATGAAGCCTTGGATGGAGAGAAACATGTAAGAAACATTTCTGACAATTTAACCAGGAAACAAGCAATGTCCCTTTCCTTTGGTTTGCTCGTCTTTGTCTTTTGTAATGTACAGAAAAAAGCAGAAATGACACTTATTTCTGAGTATTTTATTTTTACCAGGGGCATCATCATATGCCTGAAACCCGAGGACTTTGTCTTTCTGAGGAGCAAACTGTTAGCACAGTAAGAATATTTCTCTCTTCCTTTCAGTAGCATTACAGTATCCATGTAAATCAGTAATTAAATATCCTTCTGGAATTACAAGATTTCTGAGGAGACCTAGGATGCGAGGTGGAAATCGAGTAATGGACATGAGAACAGAGCCATATAAGCTGACTCGTAGGTGTGAAGTGACAGCAATTCTCATTTTATATGGTCTTCCTAGGTAATATTCAACGTCTTTTTCTGGGACTGATGTTATTGTCTGCAGCAGTTTGTGATGCATATGGAGTTTGCTGCCTGCAGGTTGCTCACTGGATCAATCCTAGCTCATGAGATGATGCACGCATGGTTGCGACTGAGAGGTGCTTTAATGCTGCCTACTTTAGATATATACATGATAATTGTCTTCTTTTATGTCGTACAGCGTGAGAATAGCCATTGCTGATGACTTTTATGATGATGTGACTAACATTTATTCGAGGAATATAGAGACAGTGTAACCCATTGGTTCAAGCCGAAGATGTCACACACTTCATTTTGACCATCCTTTCGTACATTTTCCCTTTCTGATTGTGGCATGTTCTTTCAGTCTACTATGGACGATTCTCAGAAAATGAAATACTGATGTATTTGCCTTTTTCTTTGATAGGATATCGGACTCTCAGTCAGGACATTGAAGAAGGTATCTGTCAGGTGCTAGCTCATATGTGGTTGGAATCACAGCTTGTTTATGCATCCGGCAACCATGTTGCATCGACCTCTTCTTCCACATCTTTTGCTGCTACATCTTCAAAGCAAAGGACAAGATCTCCATATGAGAGGAAACTAGGTGAATTTTTCAAAAACCAGATCGAATCAGACACGTCTCCAATCTATGGAAATGGTTTCAGAGCTGCTAATCAGGCGGTTATGAAATATGGTTTGCAGAAGACATTGGATCACCTCCGGATGACTGGGAGCTTGCCGTATTAACCGTGTTAGTACACAATTTTTGTCATAGAAAGCTTTTGCCACTTGCAGGAACTTCATCTTAATATACTAGTTCAAAGAAAAAGATCCCATTCTTATACCTTGTAGATATCATCAATTTAATGTACATTGGCAGCAAAGAGATCAATAGAAAATTTTTCTTTTTAATCTTTCCTTGTGCTCTTAATGCAACATGATTGCATTTCTTGCTGATTGATCTTGCCTTTTGCCTATTAAACCATTAAAGAAAAATTACTAAAATTTCTATCAAACATCGCTATATGGATACATTCAAAACCTTGTCAAACTGTTTTCAACACGGTGTTTAGAAGGATACAACAACAATAAGTCGCCTTTCTCTAACTATATGACAGGTCAGCTAAATAGGTTATATGCGTATTCTATGCATACACACTTGTTTGAAAGATAGTAGCACCAAAATTCAACATGTTGTGGTAAAGCTCACCATAAAACAAAAGATTAAAAGAAGAAAACAAAAACAAAAACTCTTGCAAGTTGCAGTACTTTATCTTTATAACATGGCCGTGCAAGATTCATGTTGGTTTTTGTTATGTACAAACATATATTTCAATTCCTACTTTCCTAGGACATCATGCTCTGGAATTCATTGAAATCTAACACGCCATTCCCATCAAGATCATAAGCTCCAATCATGGCTTTACATTCTTCGAAGGATTTGGCAGTTCCAAGAAGTTTGAAAACTTGTTGTAGTCCTTTGGGAGTAATGCATCCGGAACCCTTCTCAACCTCAAACATTTCGAAAGCTTTCTTAATATAATCATCCCTATGATCATCTTGTTCAATTAATTGAACAAAGTCTCCAAACTCTAACAAATTATCTCCATCTCTGTCAAACTCATTTATCACCCTTTCAGCCTCCTCATGCGACACTGAGTCACCAATGGACATGAAATAAGCTCTGAGTTCCTCACCCGAAATCTTGCCATCTTTGTTCTCATCAAAGAAGCAAAAAACTTGCTCAAGTTCATCCGCTTTGCTGCTTTTTCTAGGCCAAGAATTGTTGGAAGAAAGGGTCGGTGAAGATTTAGATTTTGGACGAAAGAGAGGGAGGCTAAGCCTTAGACTACTTTTGTTGGCAAACCATTTGAATGACTTGATGGCCGTATTGCTCGTTGCCATTGAAGAAAGAATCAAAATTTGTAGGATAAACAAAGAAATTGTTATAGCTTTGTATATATATAGGCAGAATTTTTTTGTAGAGTTTGGATATTGATTGCAAGAGGCAGATATTGAAACTTGCAAAGAAACAAAGATTGTAAACCGACAGAGTATGGCGGCAGCCATGAGCCATTGATTAAAATGAAATTGCATGGCAGCTTCGCGGTTGCTTAAAATTGAATATCTATTTGCTGGATATGACTTCAACTTCAAGTTGCACATTTCTCCTGGAAAGTTACTGGAAAATTTTTGTTAAGTTTTTTTTTTTTTTTTTTTTTTTTTTAACTTTTGCCCAACTTTTGGTTGGTTGTTTTGTGCATCGATCTTCCATGAAAGTTACTCGGGAATAATTCGGTGACCGACTTCATTTTCTAATGTCTGCCACAAAATGAATGAACAAAGTTTCAGAAATTGTATCAACATTTCCGGGAAGAAATTTTTGGCGTTTCTCAAAGACTCATCAATGATTTCCTTTTTTTTTTTTTTTAACCCTTAATAAGAAGTTTACAAACACGGTAAAAAAAAGAAAAAAAAAAAAAAAACTCTAAACCAAATTGGGCTTGTTTACATGCATGCACACACAATTGTTAGGTCTATTCTGTCTTCCAATTTGGTTTGGTTTCATGCATTAATCAAACATCACCACTCCATTATTCTGTCTTCCAATTTGAGTCGTTTTTTGTCCAAACAGTAGTTATAAATTGCTTAAAAGTATTATTAAATATTTATGCTTTATATATATAATTTTATGAGAAATTTATATAAAGCATAAATAAAATACAAGATACTATTATTAGTGGAGTAAAATTAAATGAGATTTTTTAGTTTTGCAAATGTACTTACTTTGAGGTAGGCATGACCACCGATGCGATCATGGTTCCATCCAAAAACTGACCCTAAGGTGGATGATTACGGTTCTGATTTCGATGGGTTTGAATTTTTTTAAATAAATTTTTTGAAAAAATGAAAATAATAGGTACAAAGTTGACATAATTGAAAAATATTTCATTTTATTATAGAAATAGAAAATTTTGATTTAAATACTAATTCATCCGTACGTGTATATACCAAATATAATAAAATGAAGACAAAATTTGTCAAGTATATATAAGTTTACAAAATATTAATTAACTTAAAATCTTAATAATCAAAATCTTTAATCTTAGTTTAAATTGGTATCAAATTATCAATTGAATATGCCAAAGCTATGATGAAGGGATTGAAAATGACTAGAAATAAATGATTGATGATATCATTGAAGCATACTCCCAAACAAAATTAAATATATAGTGAATGCACCACCAAATTTAGTTACGTGAAGCAAACGACCATAATAAGCAAACTCATACTTCCATCTGCCAATTAATTAGAGTTTTCGTGCAATATTAAACACTTGTTCCCAAAAACTAATCCTGTACCCTTCATTTTTGCTCTCAACTCAATGTTCTGACAATTTTTTTTTTTTTAAATCTCAATTTTCATAAATAGTTTTAGTTCGTAGATTCTAAAATTGCATCAAAGATCCCACGCTCTCAAGTGTAGAGAAAGTATTAATCTTAGAGCTTGAATATACAGATTAATTATTTAGCGAGGTAACGCCCGAAGAATACTCGCATGAGCAACTCAGTTGGTCCCAAAGGTAAAGTTTAGAACAAGTGATAGAATTAAATATGGCATGCAGTAGTTTTAATCTACGCAATGACTGAATTGAGATTCACAAAGAGAAAAATATAATTCTGTATATTGGTCGCAAAGGTAAAGTTTAGAACAAGTGATAGAATTAAATATGGCATGCAGTAGTTTTAATCTACGCAATGAATGAATTGAGATTCACAAAGAGAAAAATATAATTCTGTATTACAAATCAACTTTATTATAGTAACAAATAAACAAATTTGTTTTACATTCACTATTGCCTGCCTAAATCAATCTTAAACCCTATAAATTTTGATATCGCTTGACATTGCTTGTCGTTTGCAGATTGGACAAAAGTTCTTGAGTGACAACCATCGGTTTATACAGTGAACGTGATATTCATGTTCGCATGCAAGTCTTCCCACCATTTTGATTTGATTCAAATTCATCTTGACAGACAACGCAAAATTCTGATTCATACATCTTTTCTGTTTTGAGATGACCATCCTCATCCTCGTTCTCGTCCTCGTCCTCAGTCATGACTTCATTCATGAGTTCTTGAAACGCCACTGAAATTTGTATTTGTGCTACTAGAGATTCCAATTCATCAATCCTAGCAGTTGGGAACAAAGTTGGGAGGAACATTACAAATTCATCAATATCGCTAATGTTGTCGATGGATTGTGGCAGGTGAATTATGCTTTGATCGTTTCGATCAACTTCATTAATAGTGTTTTCCATTAATTCTAAGCATAAATATCACTAATCCACAGAGATTGAAAATTGAAATTATGAAGCAAAGAAAAAATTGAGCAATGAAGTCATAATATACCCCCACGTATTTATAGAAAAAAAAAAATCAACTCTTTGCAATTAAGAAATAGGAAAGTGAGTTAGAAATAGGGAAGAAAATAGAGTGACTTAAAATTAGGAAAGTGGAAATTGAGATTTTTAGTTAAAATTGTTTTTGGAAATTGATATTATTATTAAGGAAACCACAATTATTTGCTTCGTCAGAAATTGCTTGAAAAAGAGGAAATAGTAACAAGCAAAAATTTGGAAAAAATAAGAATAAAAGTAAAAAACGTAAGCATAAAATGAAAAAGAGGGGTATAACAGTCAGAACAAACTGACGAGTGAAAGCGTCGATGATTCATTCCCGCTCAATTTCCAGCGTCTCTCGTCGACTCCTTTCTCACCGCCACCGCCACCATCACCATTGTTTTCAATCTTTCACAACCCTCCACCGATGGAGACCCGGGCTAGTAGAATCCTCCAATCCGGACAATCTGGAACTTACCGACCGAATTTGTCGCCTTCTAGTACTCGAGCGTTTCACTGCCCTCAACGGTCTCTCTTTCGATTTTTCCGACGTCCTTTTGGACGCCGTCCTCAGGAAACTCAAACAGAACCCCACCGCCTCTCTTTACTTCTTTAAATTAGCTTCAGAGCAGAAAAATTACAAACCTTACTTCAAGTCTTACTGTAAGATCATTCACATTTTATCCAAGGCCCGACTTTTTGATGAAACAAGGTCCTACTTGGGCGTATTGATCGAAATCTCTCGACATAAAGGTTCGGTTTCGTTTGTTTACGATGAGTTAGTTCAGGTTTATAGGGAATTTAAGTTCTCTCCCACTGTATTTGATATACTTTTGAAAATATATGCACAAAAAGGGTTGGTCAAGAACGCATTGTACGTGTTTGATAATATGCATAAGCTTGGTTGCTTGCCGAGCATGCTTTCCTGTAACAGTTTGTTGAGTAGTTTGGTGAAAAGTCAAGACTTTCATGCTGTTTTTTGTGTTTATGATCAGATAATTAGAATGGGGATCATTCCGGATGTATATACATGTAGTATAGTGGTGAATGCATACTGTAAAGATGGCAGGGTTAGCAAAGCGGCTGAATTTGCTGAGGAAATGGAAAAGAATGTGGGTTTGGAGTTGAATTTAGTTATTTATCATTGTTTGATCAATGGGTATGTTGAGAATGGGGATTTGGAGAGGGCAGAAGGAGTGTTAAGGTTGATGAGTGAACGAGGGGTTCTAAAGAATTTGGTGGCATACACATTGCTGATGAAGGGTTATTGCAAGCAAGGGAAGTTGGAAGAAGCAGAGAAAGTGTTTCAAGAGATGAATGGGGAGGGTGGAGACTCAATGGTTGTGGATGAACATGCATATGGCGTTTTGATTGATGGGTTTTGTCGAGTTGGGAAAATGGATGATGCTATTAGGATTAAGAATGAAATGTTGGGTTTGGGATTGAGGATGAACATGTTTATTTGTAATTCTATGATAAACGGATATTCTAAACTTGGTCAAGTTATTGAAGCTGAGCAAATTGTAAGGAGTATGAGTGGCTGGAATTTAAGACCTGACTCTTATACTTATAATATTCTATTAAGTGGATATTTCCAGGCTGGACATATACGTGACGCATTCAATCTGTGTGATATGATGGTTCAAGATGGTGTAGAACCTACAGTTGTAACCTACAATGTCCTTTTGAAAGGGCTGTGCCACATTGGTGCCTTCGATGATGCTTTGCATCTATGGGGTTTGATGCTTAAAAGAGGTGTTACTCCCAATGAGGTAGGATACGGTACTCTTTTGGACGGGTTTTTTAAGAAAAGGAATCCTGAAATGGCTTTGACGATGTGGAAACATGTTTTGGCAAAAGGCTATGGCAAAAGCAGGATTCTTTTCAATACAATGCTCAGTGGACTGTGTAAGATGGGGAATATTATTGGAGCAGAGCAGGTGTTTGACAAGATGAAAGAACTAGAATGTTCACCTGATGAAGTAACTTATAGGACCTTAAGTGATGGTTATGCTAAAATTGGAGATATTGAAAAAGCTTTTCAAATTAAGTCTGTCATGGAAAAGGAAGGAATTACTGTTTCCATTGAAATGTATAATTCAATTGTTAGTGGACTGTTTAAGGCTCGCAAGTTTAGCCAAGTGGCAGATGTACTCAAAGAGCTGCAGAGTAGAGGATTAAAAGCTAACGTTGTTACATACGGGACACTGATTGCTGGATGGTTCAGAGAAGGAATGCTAAAGAAAGCTTTAGATACATATTTTGAGATGAGAGAAAATGGTATAGCTCCAAACACTGTAATCTGTACCACAATTATCAGTGGACTATACAGGCTTGGTAAGACAGCTGATGCAAATATGCTATTACTGGATATAATGAAACTGGATGTTGCCCCAACTCTTAGACATTTGTACGACCATGTGAACTTTGCTGAAGGACCACAAGATGCGCAGAGAATTATTGACTCTATTGACAAATGCACCAAAAGTTATCTTATTCCCAACAATGTACTGTGTAATGTGGCTATTGCAGGTTTATGTAAATTTGGCAGGGTTGATGATGCTTTAGGATTAATCACCGATTTATCTCTCAGAGGTTTTATTCCAGATGAGTTCACATACAGTTCCCTAATTCATGGTGCCTCGGTGTCCGGGGATATGAATAAAGCATTTGATTTACGGGATGAGATGTTGAAGAAGGGTCTAGTTCCAAATATTGTTACATATAATGCACTTATAAATGGCCTCTGTAAATCTGGAAACCTTGATCGAGCAATGAAACTTTTTAACAAGCTTCACTTGAAAGGTCTAGTTCCCAATCTCATCACATACAATACTTTGATTGATGGACACTGTAAAACTGGTAACACTTCTGAAGCTTTAAAGCTCAAGGAGAGAATGACAGAAGAAGGAATTACTCTTTCCCACATTACCTACTCTACTTTGATCTTTGGCCTTCAAGAACAAGGTGATGTAGAAGAATCCGGGAAGCTCTTGGATCAGATGTTGAAGGCAGATCTGAGGCCAAATTTTGGGAGATATGGCAAATTGGTCCATGGTAACACATCTATAATCTCTTAAAGTTTCTGTAAGATATAGATAGATTTTTGTGGACAAAGTGCGCCTTCCCTTCCCATGGCAGACTTAATACTTTCTTTAGGATATGCTTAGTATTGATTTTTGTATGTTTTACACTTGCAGCAAAACTTGCTTCATACGGTTAGATTTGGATCAAAATGCGGTCTAGTGTCTGCAACAGTATACTCCTTATTGGAAACCCAAGTGGGCTAGGAACCTGCTCTTGCTCTTCAGTTGTTTTCCTCTTTCTTTTGCTCATTACAACCTGAACAGGTTGAGGATACATGTCATGAATTCATCATGATAACTGTTTAAGAATTATTAGCTGCTCATGAAATCCCTATTTTTCCTTAAATTATCAATTTACTTATCAGTAAGGTTCTTTTCTTTTGCTTCCAAATAGATTGCAGCTCCTGTGGTCATTTGATTATAAAGTCCAATCAAAATCTTGACTCCTGCAGGGTATGACAGGTAATTTGATCTCTTTGATCCTACATGTATTTCTATCGTACTGTTGATTACGGGATTAAAATCATTTTCTCTTGCCACACAGGCATTTCTAAGCCTCTTTGCAAATTGTTTTCTTGGTTTTGCCATCAACAAGCTTTTGCAAAGTTATCAGATTTTGTTTTTTGTTATATGTCTTTCATCCTCATATTTTTTACTTAATTTCAGTATTTTGCAAGTGATGTTTTTAGATCTCTAACAATGAGAGAGTGTATCAAATTTGTCTGGGCACTATATTGATGAAAATGAATTACTGCTTTCATTTAACCATGTTAATATGTACCTCATCCTCTTAAGTGTTAACATGCCTTTTTGGTTCTTGATTTTAGTTAGCGCATGCAGTTTTTAATTCTAATAATAGTAATTGGTAGGAGTGCCAAGTTTCAGCATATGAAGTAGGAAGAAACAAAGAATGACGGGAAACAAAGAATGAAAATTCCATTGTGCCATTTTTCTGGATTCAAGGACATCATTACACACCTGAATGAGATGCATATTGATGTATGATTTGAGGAGTTCAAAGCTACTGAGAGTGACAGCTATGGTGTAACCCTTGCTGCCATTGAAATTGCAGTTAAAATTCTCAAGGAAGGCCCTTTTTCTTCATTGATGTGCACATAACAATTTTGTATAGAGAATATGATCAGGCTGCTGACTACTTATTAGCTTCCATATTAAATTATTAACCATCCTCCTGAACGTATATGAGGATAGTAGAGAATGACAGATTGGGAAAATTGTACAACCGCATGTAATTTTCTTTTTGTTAATACAGAGCTGACCATTTCCCGGAAAAGAAAAGAAGAAAAAAGAAAACCATCCCTGCCTTTTGAAATCATGCTTTCATCTTTTACATTGATATTTACTCCGATTTATTTGTTCTATAATAAGTGTTGAAATTTGTTTTGCTTGATTCTAATACTTTTTCAGATTCTGTTAACTTTTGTTTGTATGTCTTGTTGCTTCTAGGATTTGACTAAGTTAATGATGAAAATTTCAAAACTCTCCATATTATGCGACAAATTGAACATCATCCATGATACAACAAGGCATTTGACTATGTTTTCATCTTTTTTACGCATCATTTCCTTGGAATTTCCCAGGCAAGTTTCTAAATTTTTCACAAATGGAAAGGTGCAGTCGATATACTTAAAAGAGTTTTAAGTGTTATCATATTTGGTGTTGGCGTTCAGTATTTTACTATTTAGCGCGGCAGAATGTTATTCCTTTTGACAAATTATTTTACTCTTAACCGCCCTCCCAGATTTCCCAGCAAAACCGCTTTGATTATTGCCATTTTGGTATTGTTTAATTAACTTAGACTGGGGATATTCGACTTCTTCGTCTTGATTGGGCTCTATGATTTTGGATATATCCAAATTCCAAATGGCAAACTTCTAAAACTCTTGCCAAGTTGCCATAGTCCATCCAATTTACATTAATATGCTCTACCTACTTGGTCAATTTAGGATATTTTAAAGGCCCTAGAGAAATAATTTTATTTTTTGGCAAACTTTCTGGAGTTAGTAGTAGTAGTAAAGTTTGAAGACATTGGATGCATGATGTGATTATCCATCATTTTTGTGTTAAACCCTCTACATGATTTTATGGCCATCGAACATTTTCTTTGATAAATCCATAAATTATTTCAGGGAAAACGTACAATTTGATTAAATTTAAAGCTTTTTGATCAACTCACTGCCTTGTCCTTAATATATATGACATTCATTTCATGCAAAATCATTCATATGATGGAAGGATGGATCGATGCACTTTTTCCTATCATCCAAATTCTTGCATGCACAGATGCAAATTGTTCTTAGGAAACAAATTACTCGGACTTTTTCTTTTATTGGAGTTGTGTGCGACACACGACGTTCCTAAAGAATGCTCATCATCATCATCAGTTGTAAATATTTTTAGTAATTTTTGTTGTGTGTACAAATCTCTTAATATCAACAATCAAAATCAGGGTCCCCCATAGCTTTGAATTTTTAAATGATGGAGATGGCCTGGGAAAGCAACCCATTAAGAAAAAAATTAACATTGTTTTGTTTGTTTTGTTTTGGTTATGCTGCACTACACAATATTTCAAGGTTGCAACAATTAATTTCAAACAAAATATGTCATTTGATACAACGTGCATTGATGGTGTACATGTCATCAATCACGACTATTTGAATTTGTAAAACTTCTTTCCAAATCAAACTATGATTTTCATTTACACATTTGTAAAGTTCATCAATTTAATTAATTACACAACAAAAAAAATGAATAAACATTAAACCATGACCGGCCATCATTGTCCAGTTTTATGATCCTTGTTAATAGTCTTTCTTGAAACTTGTAATTAATTTCAATTTTTTCTCTTTGTTAGGACATGAGAAACTGCCGACAACTCCTAAACATGGAGTAATCATCAAAAAAAAATTATAACAAAGACTACCTTAATTTGAATGATAACTAACTACGATATGGCAAACTGAACTACATATTGCTTTATTTGGAAGTTAAAGTCTTCAATAGTAAATCTTTTTTACTTTTTTTAGTTAATGGTTTTTGACAAAAACACTTGTAAAACATGTTCATATATAAGACGTATTTCATATTTAAAATGGGCAACTAATGGCCGTTGAAATCGTGATTTTAATTTTTTGACATTTTTATTGTGCGTTAAAATTGTGATTAACTCTCGTTTCACATATGAACCCGCCTCACAAGACCATCTGATTGTTTTTTTATTTTTTTTACATCATAATTATTATTTTTAGTCCCCTTTTGATCACCTCTTTAATTACACCATATCAAGCATGACATATTAGCTCGACGCAAGACAAGAAAACATAATCTACTACTAATTAATGTATATTTGTGTGACGGAGAACAAAGATCTTTAACTTATTAATTACCCCACTAACTCAGATGACATCTCTTAAATATATTATATATATATACATATATATGTAATTTATTGGTAACAAAAAGCTACAATAATATATATATATATATATATATTCAAGTTTTTACAAGATTTTTCAGCAAATATTATTTTATCTTGGAAATGGAAAGAAAAGAAGTTATAAAAAGAAGAGGTGGATTGGAAGCAGCAACTCAGATCATATCCACTTGGAACTTGGAAGAAACATTTTGTTTTCAAAGTGAAGCAATCAACTCTTAATTAGGAGCTTGGACAAAATATACTATGGCCTAGGGAGAAAAAATCTTCAAAACCCATGTTAACTCGAGAATAATTAATGAGGGAGCAATTAATAACAGCCAAGGAAGGCAAATTAATTAACGAGCTATTGATGATAATCATTAATGATGTCTTGAGAAGCTTTAGATTTTTGTCAACACTTGTTTACTTCCATCCTCAGTGTTAAATGTTAATGATGGTTAGACTTACTATTTAACAAAGAAATGAATAAGTTATTTAAAGCTCACTTTGTTCCATATTTACTTTATCCATCGAATTTGCAACACTGGTTTCACAAATTAATACAAGAAAATTCTGTTTCTCTTTCTTGTTCGTAGTCCTCTATTTTATTTATATTTGTTTTGGTCGCAGTAATATTTTAAGTTAACTTGCACATATATTTTAATTACTAGTCATGGATGAATTTGGTTTTAACGACATTATTAACACAAAGAACAAGAACAAGAACATCATTCACCAAGAAAAAAAAAAATAAAAAAAAATCAGTTGTTCTAGTCAAACGCTGATCATTTTCTTCCACATTAATTTACCCGATCAAATTTGCAAAGTTTTGTTAATTTGTAATCTCTTTCTTGGCGTAGCTAGGTTAACCTGCAGGAAGTTTTCCAAAATAAAATAATAATAATAAATCAATTGTTCTAGTCAATGCTGATCCTGTTATACGTACATTTATTTACTTGATCAAAGCTGTAAAATTTTCACAGCTTTGATCCTAATGATTCTTGAACTAGTCCTATCCTCTCCTCTGAATATTTTTTTAGACTAAATCCTCATTGTAATATTTTTCTATCCTATTCTTTCTATGGTTTAAAATGACTTAATTTCAATAAAATTGGAAATTAAACGCATAATTATTACTAAAATTACTTTACAATTAATAAACTTAACAAATATATGAGTAAACTCTAAGACGGAGTTTTAATTTAAGACATAAATAAAACAAAACAATCTTGAAGAAAAAAATCCCACCTCAATTTTTTTTTTTTTTAATGATGAGGGTGTAATTAATGCGGAAATCTCAGACAACTTCGTTTAAATACTAATTAATTCATGAACTGGGCTTATGCTTATCAGCAAGTTTTTCTAAATTTTTGCAGAACCAACGCGTAGAAAGATATGTATACGTACATTCTGATGTTGTCACTTGTCAGTACAAAATCCAGTACTGAGAGAGTACAACACAAAAAACTCTCTCTCAAATTCAAAGAATTTAATTGCAGTCGCAATCCCAGCAATTAAAATTGACGTGTTCAAGTATAGAAGTAATGAAGGGACCCCAGCACCCGAAGACTTTCTTCCCCAGTTTTTATTATGATTTTATCCAGAAATGGTCTCAAACTCAATTCTTCCTAGGCCGTACACTTGGATTTACTTTGCCAATATTTTTCTTGCGCCGAGTGCCCACTGGCCACTGCCCATCTTTGAAAAAACAAAACCATCCTCATATGAAATATTCAACGTTCGTTTACTTGGAACTTGGAAGCTGGCCAGTGATCCTTCTTTGTTCCTTCTTCTCCCACCGACACCCTTTCTTTGTCTTTTTCCTTTGTTTCTGCATCTTTAAGAATTAATACACATTTTGATCAGTAGTAGGGTTAGTTCATCCAATTTGCCTACTATATATCATGTCTAAGTTATATAAATTATATCTACTTTATCATTGTATTTTATCTATACACATTTCTTAATATGATTCATAATTATGAGTATAAAAAATATTTGAAATCGACTACCAATAGATTGGTTATAAACAGACGAATTTGTTTTTCAATTCGATGTAGTTTATGTTCAATCAATTTTTTTTTTAGAGAAATGATAGGGGGAGTGAAATCCTGGAGTGAATGATGTGACAGAGATAAAAAGATAAACGTATCCCTTACCCATTAGGGTTCACTCATCATTTGGTTAGGGTATTAGTTTGTCTTTTATCACTGCCACGTCATTCACTCCAGAATTTCACTCCCCCTATCATTGATCTTTTTTTTATAATTCTACCAATTATTGTGTACCACAACACACTATTACTCCTTTAATCAGAATTAGTATCATATAGCTAAAATTTCAACGTAACAAGAAGAAATGTAAGAACAGTCAATTATATAAATCGAATAATTCAGCAATATAATTAATTAATATTGTTGAGCCACTTATTGGATGTATATGCTCAAAAATAATTTTTTTTGGCTATATGTAACTAATCATATAAATTAGCTGATGGTTAGTTGGAAAAGGGAATCTTTGTTTTAACCTTAATTGTTTGGAATGTGTCCTCTTCCGGTTAAGAATCGGTGGAACATTTGTTTAGCAATATGCAATAGATATAGGCAGAAAATAAGAGGCAAAATTGCACCTTAATTGTAAACTTGTAACAATGCATGTAGACTGGCAGTGGGAGAAAGAATTGGAATACTTAGATATGAGCACTTGACTCAATGGTCATCACCTAGTCATTAAGTGCATAGGAGAGTTGAAAGTCAGGAGTACAATTCCTGACTCCAACAAAAATCTCCTTCTATTTATAGACAACTGGGATGGAGTAATATTTGTGAAACTTCAAGTCCTCAAAGGCATACATAGGAGTGAGGCCGTGTGGGGACCAAAGGTTGAAAACTCTCTCTGGTACTCAGCTTGGGCCGGTACTGTAAGAATAGTATCCATCTGCATATACACCACGAGATTTACCTCCTCAGAGTGGCTAGGGCGAGATTTAACTCCTCAGAGTAGATAGGGATCTGGGTCAATAAAAAAAAGAAGAATGGGAATATGTACTGATTCTGCGTGGCCTTCCATCAAACGAATTAAATGAACCAATGTAGAGGGATCATCAGCCTTTTAGTATTTCCTTGAACATTCAAAACATGTAGTACATGGTTTAGTTAACGTCATATAAATGAAGAGCTGCCATTATTATATATGTTCATTTATGAAATTGCAAATGGAAAAATTCAATGCAGCTCTTAGGCTTTTGTCATTTCAAATAAAGAATCATTTCAAATAAAGAAACTAAATAGAAAGAAAGACAGACAAAGGGAAAAAGATTTGTTTGCTTGCATTGCACAGCCTTTAATATTTTATTATCTGAAAATTTACTAAATAGAAAAAGGAAGTAAGCTGGATTTTTGGGACTCTTTGTTTTTTTGGTTTTTGGTAAAAGAGGCACATTCTCCGCTGGCAAAGCAGTAACACAATATATAAGAAGATACTCCATTGGAGGGAATGGTTCTAATAAATTGAATAAAAAAGAAGACATGAAAAATTTTGATTCCTTGGATCTATTTTTAGTCGATTCTATGAGCTGTTTGAGTGTCCTTCCTCCTCAAGTCATCTCCTGTTTTAGAAGCATTTAAAAATGCAAAAGATATTGATGTTTGCAACTTTGAAATTTTCCAAGTTCAGTGTATGAATTTTACTACTTTAAACATCTTCGTGAGCCTTTAAAAGAGAAAAAATCTTACGAGACGGTTAATCACAATTTCAAAGCACCATAAAAATGATAAAAAATTAAAATTACAATTTCCATAATCTCAGCCACTCTATGCATTTCAAACACTTGTTCCAAAGTAAGAACAGAAAATGCTAAGAAAGAAATTGGTGCATATTTGAACTATGCATAATCTGTGTTAATATAACAAGCATGAATTATTCCTGCGTCTATCAATATAGGTGAAAATGACAAAAAGAAATGGAAAATCTCAGTATTTGAACTCTTCATCTTTTATTAGTACAACAAATTTGAATATTTTTACTGCATCTACCATGGTGAATGGCGAGGACCTGATGAGAAAAATTTACAAAACGTTACAAAGAAAAAAAAAAGCCAAGAAAGAAAGTCCTCAGCCTTTCAACTTTTTCTATCTATCTACCGTATACTGCTGAATCACAGCCAAGATGGTATATCATTTTTCCAGATATATCCAATCTAATGCTTCAACATTGCTATAGTATTGATCATCAAATCCATGTCCTATACAATTTTTAGCCATCTTATTCAGCTTTGCCATGTTCTTCCCTGAAGCTAAAATTGAACAACTTAATTTGATATTTTTATCTCAAGAATCAAACGAAAATGGGGTTTTTAAAAGATCATATGGTGCCCATAAAGCATCCAAGGGGCATGGCCGGTTGTCATCCAATCTTGCCCAAGGCTTACCTTTCCCACTCCAATGCAACAAGCTAACTGGACCCGGATGCAAATTCCTGCAAAGCCCACGAAAATTGTCCCCGCCAAGACCATGCTGATTCCATCGGTGCTCAACCGGAGCTATATTACCGGCGAACACTAGCAAGAAAGGAGGCAATGAACCCAACTCGTATATCCTCATTCTCTTTTGCAATTCCATCCATTCTTCTATTTTAGTGGTGTAATCTCCCGCTCTCCATCGATCAAGGTCAATGACCATAACCCCAGTGTTAAAGTAACAAGCTTTCCGGTTTGCAAACGTCAACGAGAGAGAAGGGTTGGACCAAAAACTTGGAGTGAAATATGAGGTGAAGTTGGCATTGCAATATTCAGGCGCGGCAAGGACTTTGTCATCTCCCAATGGGGTGGCTGCTAGTTTTGCAATGTCATCAACTAAGACTAAGTCTGAATCAAGATAAACTATTTTCCTAACGCAAAGGGGTAAAACGTTAGCTAAATAACTTCTTGCATAGTTGAGAGGGCAGTCCAAGGCTGACCGGATTGAGGTGGAGATTAGTCTGGCCACTGCCGAGTCAGAAAAAGGATAGACTTGGAACTTGAGGTAAGGGAAGGACGATGAAATTGTGGTGCGTAAAAGGGACGCATCCGTGGAGGCGGAAGTGACAAAATGGAAGATTATGTTTTGTGGGCAAGAAGTGTGTTGAAGGATGGAAAAGATTGCTGCCATTGAGCCACGGATGTAGGCAGCGTCTAAGGTCATGGCCACATGGACAGCATCATCGGAGCATATGAAATTTTGGTCTTGATCTTCTTGCATGATATCTGCACTGTCATCATTGTCATTCATAATAATGTCAATAGTGTCGGTGGCAGCATCATCAGTAATGGATGGACAGTCAAGTGAATTGTAGAACTCAGGGGCTTCTCTGAATCTTTGTGAGATGGAAGAAGTTGTTGCAGTTGTTATTAAAGAGAAGTTAAGAAGGTAGACAAGGAATAGAAGGAATATTGCTTGTTGAGGCTTCATTGAGAGCTTGATAGTTTGGGAATTTTTTGGGGGCCAAGAAAACAGATTTAAGAGGAAGAGGGGAAAAACAAAAAGGTTTTGGTGAGATGGGACTTGCTTGCACTTTGCAGTGGGGTTTGATTTTTAATTTGCATTCAAGTATGACTATGAAGTTGAGATACACGCTTTGGTAATAAAAAAATGCATGGAACATAGCTGTATGGCTAATGGCTGGGCGGGCTGCAGTCCGCGCAGGACTACTAGAAAAGAAGCATGGAAGGGTGGGTGTGGTGCTAAGTCAATGATTTTCAGAAATGAAAGGTTGTTGGATTCAAACTAGCTAGGTTGTATACTCGACTTTTGTTAAATTATTAGGCTTTTCTGTTTTGGGGTTTTACGTTTTTCTTTTTCTTACTTAGGGCTGTCTCTAATCATTAGGATTTGCACAAGAAAATATAACATTTGCATGGTAATTGCATTGACAAAAAAAAAATAAAAAAAATCAAGAAAAGTGGTATATTAGTGCATGGTTTTCAATTTTTAGCTGGAATATACCAACTCAAAAGTTTTAAACTTTTGAGGTCGTCTTAGTGGGGAATCAATCATTCATCATTCTTGCTTTCTAGCTTTTGTATGCTTTTGTTTTTCAAATTTCTAGAAATAACATTTCGATATTGCTGCCAAATTCAATCATGAATTTTAATCTTTTTGTTATAGCTTCTCTGTGTAGTTGCATAAAATCTTCTATTAAGAGCAATCAAAGGTGAAGTGCCTAATTTGATGGAGAAGAATCTATGATTAATTTTAGCTCATGGTACTTGATGAACACACTAAGTTTGGACTAAAATATTTATGTAAGCTTACGATGATGCACCTAACACCACCTGAAAACGAAAAATACCAATCCATATATACGAATCGAAAGTTGCAATGTCACTTTTGGCTTTGCTTCAACTTCAAGAACTGTCACTTTTAACATTATTCTGTGAGTGAGAATTTTCGGTTGGTTGTAATACTGGAATGAATTCCGCCATGGATTTCCGATTACTTGCAAGATTAAGAAAGGCTGATGAAGAATAATTTTCACCGACCATGAGATATCAAAATCATTGATTGGACACAGCTCCAATTTGACAAAGGAGGCACCAACAACCATGCATGATGCTGTAAATATTTGAATAATTTGGTTAAGCAACATTAGTATAGTACTCACAATCCACAAGGAGAAAGTGAGATTATGAATCCATAAACACCACCATTCATTTGCATTTTTTCAAGAATCGCACAGTGAATAGAATGATTCAGTTTTAACCACGAAACCAAGTCAACCAAGAACTTCTGGGATATTTGTTAGTATCCCCATGGTCCCTTCCTAGCCGTACAGTAGTGCTCCTTCTTGACCAACGCTATTGCTTCTTGCTATAATGTTCAAATTTTTCCAACTTTGCACAGGCGGCTAGGCTACGTACTCTTGTATTATTTCCTTGGACAGATCATCTCCAATAATGTGGCACTAAATAATAATAACAAAGTTAATTGTCTTATGCTTGTGAATTGTAATATATAAACTGATTTGTCCATTGCCATTACTACTGTACAGATAATTACAGATTTATAACCTCTTGTGCCCACCATTTTCTTGGCAAGAATCAAATTTAGATTTAAAAAAAATGGAATCGACAATCCTTAGTTTTATGTCATGAATCCTATTAGTCCTCATTTTACTGGCAGTGATCGCTTGTCAATATAACTTGGTTGGGTATGAAATCTCATGATCTTAATTTTGGCTAACACATTGGAGGTTTCAGTTTTGTTTTGCAGAAAAAGACTAGTGGCCCTAAACTGGTAATGCTTCTGATTAATACTGCTGGAGTTGCCTTAGTTTTAGTACATGTCAAGCAAGCTAAAATGGATCTCTGTTAAGGTCTCCAAGTTTGATACCAGTGGCAATGATGCAGCATTGCAGCCCCAATGGTGCCATCCAAAGTTGGTTAAACTGTTGGATAAACTGGGAGGGAGGGGGGGGGGAAGAACTTGATGTAGGCCATGTTAGTTTTGCCCAGGAAGTTAAACAGAGCAGGAAGCAAAGAGAAATAGACTTAGCACATGGTTTACTTGTTATTTCCTCCAACATTATGCCCTACTCATCCATCCATCTTACGGAAACATGGATTTCAAGTACATTCTGGATACGGACATGTTTGGAGTCAATGGTAGACTCATTAGTTTAGCAAGTAGAATTTTCGCTTTCGTCAGAGAGAAATACTCCATCTCCATGTGGGACATGTAAGCAGGATGATGTTTACAGTGAATGAAGTCTTCGCTTGTATTCTATTTCAATCCATTGTTTGGCAACTTGTTTCCTTAATTTCTCACTTTTTCACATGCTACACTAGGCAGGGGTTGCTCTTTTTTGTTCACTCACACCGGCACACACACGAAGCTGGAAAACATAAGTTCTGATCATTTCTGCCAAGTAATGCGTGTCTTAGAAAGTTTCTTTGATTCTATTTCACAGTTTCTCAAAACTTTTGGCTTCGCTCCAAAGAATAGGTAACGGAAGGAAGGCAGGAGGAACTGACTGATCTACCAGTGTCCAATAAATGATATGAGTTCCTACTGCCGCTAATTTGACTAAACGATCTACCAGTGTCCAATAAATGATATGAGTTCCTACTGCCGCTAATTTGACTAAATTAGTAAGGTAGTTCCTTCTTGTACCCCTCTCCCCTGAGTTTTGAGCTAGGATTTATGAGCGGGAGTTCCTACTGCCGCTAATTTGCTTAAATTAGTAAGGCAGTTCCTTCTTGTAACCCGCAGACTACGTCCATTTCCTGTCCTAACCGTTAATTCTCTCTCAGAGTATTCCTCAAACAAGCAAATTCGTGGACTGAAAATGCAACTTTCAAACTCCTGGGCAGTAAGAAACTGTCAAAATATTATTACAGGTTTATTACATTGAGCACAACTTAAGAAGAGTAAACCATACTTTAGACCATCAGGACTAACAATCTCAAGATACTTTAAACAAACTAAACAAATTAAATCAACCACATGTCATGTTTCCAAGGCTATTGAGAACAAATCTCGATCCCCTTAGGGCCGATACACCATAACTGAAGCCAAAAGTATGAGGGAAGACAACCAACAGTGATGTCTAATCTCAGGTACAGAAGCATTGCCAAAGCTCAGAAAGAAACACATGTCAATGATGACCAATCTTCTGTAGAATCTTCAGCACTAAATAAAAAGAATAACTTCTGTTCGATGAAGGAAAAGGGAATGCAGGAAAGCAAAATTTGATCACTGCTATTCTATGATTCATCACAAAATTTTGCATGCCAACCCTATAGTATATTGAATGCAGAGGAATAAAGAGTGGAATGGAGAGGCTAAAGGAGACCAATGCCAGATATATACTCGACATGAGCTCACATTACTATGGCATAAGAAACTTAAAAAGGAGGGATATGACAGCCAGGAGCACTCCTTTACAGTATCTTGTAGAATATAGTCAATAGACCATGACCTGATGGAAATCAAGGCTCCTTTGTCTATTTAATAACAAATCTCAAGGCCATTTCTTGATTCAACTACTTAGATTCAGTGCAAATGCAAAATGCATGGTACAGTAGCAGCACATACTCCTCTGACAAATAAGTCAAGAAACTTGTGCACTTTAATAGCAAAGAAAACAAACAGATAAATGAGAACACTTCAAATATTAATTCTGCTCTGTTCCCTTCTGGAAAAGGCCGCCTTCTGAGAATAATTAAAAAGTTCAGCGATTATGAGATATGGGTTAATAATTTCTATAAGATAATTTTCTGAAAAGTGACACAGTTGTGACATGGAAAACCTTGCAGCTGTCTAAAAAGTGCAGGCAAATAATCTTCTCAAGTCTACATAACAAACCAACCATAATAGCTAATTATATATCTTGTTTGCATCTATAACG
Organism: Ophiorrhiza pumila; assembly: GCA_016586305.1. Taxonomy (NCBI): domain Eukaryota; kingdom Viridiplantae; phylum Streptophyta; class Magnoliopsida; order Gentianales; family Rubiaceae; genus Ophiorrhiza; species Ophiorrhiza pumila. The sequence continues at coordinate 2,673,202 of BLIW01000010.1, read as the reverse complement.
TAACTTTCTTAAAAACCCAACTTTTCCAAAATGAAGGCATCGTGAAAAAGCTGCAAGAAAGTATGTGGTCATTTTTCTCACCGTGGTAAAGAAGAAACAAAGACACCCTTTCTTCTAGTGAAAATGGATGAATTCATTGAATATGCAACCATTTCTGTGGGACATTTTGCATCGCAAGTATTTGGAATGTTGCAAAGTTAGATGACTTGATCATAACATTTTAATGTCACCAGTCACAGAGTAACAACCTGGTTAGATAGAAACTCCTGAAAAGTTCCAATGACAGTGTAGAAAAACCAAGATCATGCAGGTCATTCACAGAAGCATATTTATAAGTATATCTATTATTTGTGCGATGGTGATACCTTAGTAACATACATAAAAGTGTAAACCTTATCGAGTATCACTATCATGCATTATGATAGTAATATACTACAACCTTGGAAGATGGCTAACATAATAGGAAGAAAATTATAGAAGTAAGAGTAGCCATACAATTTATCTTGACCAATAAGAGTGAAAAAGATAAAAAAGACATAAATTTAGCACCTACCGTGCCACTAAATATACAGATTCCTGAGCTCCGGTACACCTAGGTATGCTAGGACTCCGAAAACCTAGGACCATTTACCTTAACTCCAAATTAGAGCAAAGATCACAGCCGCCCCAATGATCAAGCAAAGCAACTTCAAAGTGAAATCAGCCTGCTGTTGCTGACTTGTACGCTGAGGGAAACCATGAGCATGTCCACCATGGAAAGAGTTGGCGTAACCATATGGAAGACCGCCAGCTGCCCCATACATGGTGGCATCAGGAAATCCATGCACTTGGATGTTGAATAATGATGGGATTAGACCTCCGAATGCCGCAGAAAGTGTAAAGTTCCCAAACCTTGCAGTTGCCATGGGAGCAAATCCACCAAACCCGCCTGTGAACCCAAAACCGTGATGTGCAAAAGCATTAGTATCTGGTGGTGGAGGAGGAGCTGTCTCAGGTCTTTGTCCAGCAGGACGATGGGGAATCTCCATCCCAGGAATAGATTTAGACCTGGGATCTGTTGAATTCTTCCCACGGCCATAAAGAGGGACCAACTTCTCCTCTTCTACAAGGGCCTTACAAACGGGGCATTCCTGGGAACGAGAGTGAATATGGAGCCACTTGTAGAGGCAAGGCCAGCAGAAGAGATGACCACAGAGTGTAATAATTGGATCTTGAGCTAAATCAAAGCATATATTACACTCGAAATTACCAGCGTCGCCACCGTTACTAGCATTCCCAGAGCAAGATGGGTTTGGAGGTGCTCTACTCGTTGATTCCCCAAACCCACTTGCCATATTTTCTGCTCTCTTAAACTGCCCTGCAAACCACACGAATCTTTACTGAAAACCATCCACTAAAACCACAAATTTTCACATAAATCACCACACAAAGCCAACAACCAACAAAAACAGAAGAAGCCCTTTTTGGAATCACACCAGCAGAGACAAGCAAAAGTAAGGATCACTTAAGCAGAGTTGCTAACAATTTCTTGAAGAAGATCCCAGCTAACCCTGATAAAAAAGATTGCATTTTTATGCTTTTGAGAAAGGTAAACAGATCATTTTGATGATAAAGTAAGCTTCTTGGAACAGTATGCATACACATAAATCCAAAGGGTCGAACTTTCATTTATCATATTGCTTATTTCTAAGCATTAACATATATAATCTTGATGTTAATCTTCTTGCAGTAAGAGATTCTATAGAGCTATATCCACCCAAACATTCATTACTAAACAACTCAAAAAAAAAAAAAAAAGTTTAATTAACAAGAATATTGTTGAAATTAAAGATCTAACATAATCAGAAAAAATTGATAAAACACAGATCTAATCATGCAAAGGCTTAAAAAAAAAAAAATTATATACAAGAGATCGTGGAGGGTTTGATTCGATCCTATCAGTTCTGATTCTGAATGATATTTTTTTGCAATGAATTCCAAAAGAAATCAAAGCTCACCTGAGGGATTTAGAATCCGTTTGACGGAATTGCGAAGAAACAGGAAAAACAATATAAACGTGGAAAGTTCTAAGCTGTAGTGTGTGAGTGTTGGCGTTCGTAATTTCCACAAAACGACGGCACGAACAGAACTGCGTTCGTTATCCACGTGGCTGTTTATTATAGCGTCGGTTGGAATTGTTGATTTCTGAATTAATTTTGAGAATAACTCTGCTTAAATCTTCTACACGCACAGATCATCTGGAATTGAATTATTATTATTAATGTCTTAAAAGTTAAAAGTCGCAAAAAGACAACTTCAAAACTTGTGTATGTTGATGTCTGCGCGATTTGCTTAATTACACACCAAAAAAAAGAAAAAAGATTATTTACTTAATTCACATTGCACTCAAGAATTATCTTTATTTTATCACAAAAATTCCGGTTAAACCGATTCATTTATGAGACTTTGTTCTTATATGATGAAACTCACAATTACTAACAGATGAAATCTTTGCTTTAATTTCTCCTAATCTATATTGAAATCGCATTTAGATATATGAACTTGAACCTACTTTTAATGGAAATTAATTATTATTTTATTTGTAAGACTTGAATTGGTAGCTCTTTTTGATAGGGGAAATTTTTTTAAAATTTATTTTCATGGTCCATTGTTAATATATTAATGCATTTTTGGATTTTGTTACCCTCAAAATAAGGGTATCCTCAATTTGTTATTTACCCATCTATTTGTACCCGTCAATCAAAAGTGCATAAACAGGTATTTACCCATTTTTCAAAATCATCTAATACCCATTCGAGCCACACATTGGCCACCTCTAAGCCTAATACATATAGAATATTGAATTAACCTTTTTTTTAACTTCAAATTAAAAGTGAAAATTAAATTTACTTTCTAATGAATATTGTAAAAAAAAGTGAAAATTAAATTTTTTACAAAATCTCTATTTTTCATGAGTTATAACACACGTATTTTTGTCAAAAATGGCCTATTATTTTTTATATACATCTCAATTGTGAACATTCATTCTAATTAATGAACGATATAAAAAAAAAGTCAATTTTAGATTTTTCGCTAAATTTCTATTTTTCATGAGTCATAACACACGTATTTAAACTAAAAATATCAAAATTCAAAAACGCGTTTATTTTGAATTTTTTTGTGATGTTTTATACAGTCACCTCGATTGTGAACATGCATTCTAGTCAATGTTGAAAAAAAAAAGTTGAAATTTAAGAATATTTTGGATGCTGACTCCAAGGAAATTAAACTGAAACCAAGATTCTAATATGGCTGCTGTTTGATGGATATGATCATGGTGAGTAATGGAGATTTTTTATTGTGTAGTAGAGATTGATAATGGATCTGAAGTTGTAATTCCAATACAAAACTATTCTGCAATCTGCATTGCTAGATTATTCAACATGGGATTAGATTTTACACTACAACTGTGTTGACCCGTATAAATTTCCAACGAGACAATGATAATTGAATTGATAAGGATGCGAAACATCACCAATGACTAGACTTACAGCATGCATATGCATGACCTTAATTAGTAGCTTCTTAATTTATGTTCCAAAATAGAATTAATGGAATGCATATATGATTGATTAGATGTTAATTACACTTGTAATAATCTTCAGAAAACGTTGTTACGAATTTAAACCTCGTGATCAGTAGCAGTCAGGAGAAAATGATTTGTTAATTTCTTCTGGAATGTTTTCTTGCGTTTACTCATATGAAAAGGACGGTGTGGAACTGCAGTGCATCCTCAGAAAAGTCTCCAGAAAAATTCAAAAGCATGCATTTTGCAGGAAAAATCAGCCATAAGGGTTTGAAGTTTGAAAATGTTCTTGCTTCTTGTGCGTCCAACCTGAAGGTATTGCTTCAAAATAAAACTGAAAACGTTCAATTCACACGGAAGATCAGAATACATCCCCTCCTTCTTTGCAGGACGAGGTCAAAGCCATGAAAATGCCTTAATTAATATTGGACGGATCGAGTGACGCCCATCAACAGAAACTTCTACTACTTTTTGTGTTTATTAATTAGAGAATTACTGCAGCATTCCACCCAATCAATCATTCTTGTTTTTCAAACCTCAAAGGCCAAATAAAAAATTATCAAAGTTGAATGCATGAAACCATTAGCTAATCCATGATGCATTCATTCATAAATTTCACCCTTATTGGCTTTGCTATAAAGTATTGAAATTTCAATCCATCTCCAATTTCTCAGGGATCACAAATTGAACCATACAAAGCATTTAGCTACAATCAAATCTTACAACGCTGATCATATGACAGTACCACAACTGCTACATCACATAAACTACTTGTTATCGGAGCATCCGATCATAGTGAGATTCCGGTGGAGTCCGACTCAATCATGGGGATCGACATGGTCATTTCTCATATTTTCTATCTCCACTTACATGGCCACCTCCATCATACTCCACCTTCTCCTCCACCTTCTCGGCCGCAAAAAGCCTGTCCCATTAGGACCCATTCCTGCTCTCCATAGCCTCGTCATGGCAGTTATATTCACCACGATCTTCGCCGGACTTCTCTCCTCAGCTGCTGCAGAAATCAACCAAACAAGATGGTTCTGGCGAAGAACTAAAACCCCATTTGAATGGCTCATTTGTTTCCCACTTGGAACGCGTCCCTCGGGCCGTGTATTCTTTTGGTCATACATTTTCTACCTCTCTCGATTTCTCCAGATTTTCAACACATTTTTCACTGTCCTAAGACATCGTACCCTTTCTTATGTACAGCTTTTTAACCACTCTACGCTTATATTCATGGCATTTCTTTGGCTCGAATTCTCTCAATCTTATCAAGTTTTGGAGATTCTATTAACAACCCTCGTTTTCGCAATGGTCTATGGATATAGATTTTGGACGGAAATTGGATTGCCCAGAGCGAATTTTCCGTTTGTTATTCTGAACTTCCAAATTTTGTTACTTGCTTGCAATTTGGTCGGCCACGTTGGGGTGCTACCGTTGCATTTCTTGAAAGGCGGATGCAACGGGATGGGAGCGTGGGTATTCAATGCTTTGGTCAACGGTGTGGTGCTGCTGCTACTGTTGAAGTACTATGCAAAAATCACGCATTTGAGCAAGCAAACATATTTCATTTCTCTTAAACAAGAAGCAAAATGGTGATCAGTTCTACTCAAGTGATTGCGAGATCGGTTACAAGTCAAAACAGTTTGGTTTCTTTGCCTTTTTCCGAGCAAGTATAAGCCAATTCTGTACAAGTTTATGTGAGAGTCGTGCATTTTACATGTTACAGAGAATGTGGCACTCCTCAAATTATTTGCTTATTCATTCAAATAGAAATTAGAAAGGCAATAATAAGCTTTTCTTGCGTTTCTTTTTTTTTGTTTTGGATAATTTTTTCTGTAGATTGAACAATGTGGTGTTCATTTGGAGAATCAAACAGTCAGAAATAACGTTTCATATTGAGGTTGGAGTTTGGAGAAGAAAGAAGCTTCCTCATCCGACCCTTTGAAGCTTTCAAAATGTGGAAACCATTGTATATACGTAATTTGTTTGCATTCTGGAATCTTTCCTTAACCATATATGTGATTTTTTGGGTGGTTTAGATCTAGATGAAAAAGTTATTTTACTTAAATGTTGCATATCAAAATAGTTAAGAAGATGAATTAATTCATTGTGATCTTCAAGTTTATTAGTCGATTCTAAGCTTCGTGGAAAATATATGAATCGAATAAATAATTTGCACGTTTAATCGTAGTATTAATTAAATATGGTGTCTGAACCCTGAAGCTTAAAGAAGAATGATCAAAATGATCAGAGATGAAAAGTCTTTACACTGCCAAGTTCAATCTGCAAATTGACCAAAATATTGTCAATTGATGAAATCCTAAATCCAGAAGACTTGTTTTTTTATTGTATAAACTCTTAGCATTTTTTATCACTTTAAGATAAAAGAATAAAGATTGGTCAGAGAGCACAGCCATGATTGTCATCCATTACGTAAGTGTAGCAAAAGTAAGGGAAGAAAAAAAAAAAGTTTCCCCAGATTCAAAGGACTAGAAAAAAAAGTTTCCCCAGATTCAAACGTAGAATAAGTCTTTCATGCATCAAGGCCATTGATTGAATCTTCTGTCCTCTTAAAACTAATTGAATTGCATTATATCATGAAAATCATAGTCTTTTGATAATTTCAATGATATTCATTTACATTATTTTTTTTTTGATATCTCATGTTCCTAACACTACAACTCCGTGTCTTCCCACCACTTCATTGTTGTTGAGTCAGACTAATCCTGGGCCTCAAACCAACCGTCCCCTAGCCAGCTGTCATTGGTCACCAAGTCACACACCTCCCCACCCGAAGTGTTGACGATGCTCCTCCGAAGAATTCCGACCCCACACGGCCTCACTCCTGCGTACAAGCCACCATAATTTTTCTTCCATAGCAGTCCCCGGGGGAACTTAGAGTATTTCACAAATACTTTAAATGGGTGAAGATTGGTCCAGGGTGAAATCCCACCTGTGATACCAGTGAGCCAAGCTCAACCGGTATATTCATTTACATTATTGATTTCATGATTTGCTGCTTTCGTTCTCTTTTTGTTGTTTGGGAGAAAATTGAATACTAATGTTACATTCACTCTTATAATCACTGCGTTGGTAAACTTGTATTCTGACCAGAAAAGTCCGCCTATGGGGCTTGCATACGTTTGAGCTTCACCCAAGCTAAATATCGGCCCAATTTTGCCCAATTCGAAACTATTGTTCTTACGAAAAAGTTAAAACACATCTTAAATGGGCTTCACTTTATTGGGTCATCATTGGCCATTGTAAACCTTACCGCATAGTTTTAATCTAAAACAGTATAATACATGATAATTTTGAACAAATAATTTCATAATATAAAATAAAATAATACATGATAATTTTGAACAGAGAATCTCATCTCCTTTTACTCGCAGAAATATATCGGCCTTTGTAAAACGTTAATCTATAAAACTAATCTTCATGTTGTTTGCATTTGCATGCATCCAGAAAAAAGAGTTAGGTCTATTTTATAAAACCTCTACTAAGTTATCACTAAATAAGTATTAAATACACGCCACATGAAATAAGTGTTAAAAAACACTTAACATGAATTTAAATGTAAATGAAAGTCCATTAAGATAAAAAAAACCACGATACAATTCAAAGTTCAAACTAGAAATTAAACGCAGGTATGAATCCAAGCACATCTCTCAATATAACGGTTCAACTTGTTGCTATAACTTTGGCAGGAACACTTTTCTTTTTTCATATCTTAAAAAAGAAATGAAAAAAAAAAGGAAAAACCTTCAAAAAAAAAAAAAAAAAACACGAAAAAAAAGAAAGGAAAAGCTGCAAATCCCATTTTGCATGTCAGTTTGGTCAAAGTTTCCAACCAGGAAACCACTACGTTGTATTGGAATTGTAATTAACATTACATTGTTTATTTGTTATTATTATTGTAATAATAAATTGAATTAAAGGCGTTAAAATCGATCCCTTCCATTGTGATCCAATTCAATTCAACCATAATTAAATATTACTAACTTATAATCACACCATTAATTCATTGGAGAGTTTGAAACACAAAGCCAATCAAAACTACCTCACACTATACACAGCCTCGTACTAAATAACTTCTCCAACTGTTATTATAAGATTATAAGATTAAACAAACTTGGCTGGACGCTCTCTTTTTTTTTTTGCTTTGCTTTGCAAAGAGGCATAAACCGAGTGAACAACTGTTCCATTGCTTAGAGATTTGGAGAGAATTGAAGGGGCCTTATCCTCAACTTCCACAGCCTCCACATTTCTACACAACTCTTGGAGGCTGCCTCTTTCCTGGGTAAATATCTTCCTCCTCTCCTCCTTCTACATGTCTGTCTATACACATGCATTCTGCAACATTTTTATTTAATGCCCTGATTTTTCCTTTTTTTTTTTTCTTAATACATATTTTTGTTCCTTTGCAATTCTTTCGTGCCATTTGTTTACAATTTTTGTTTCTCCCTGCGTAAAGGGCTCGCGTCCATTAGGATTAAATGGCCGATTTACAACTGTTGCTAGATTTTTTTTTTCCCCACACTGCATTGCATTGGTGAGGAATAACATTTTTAATTGGATCGCTAAGTAAAAATGTTTGGAACAGATGGATTAACATTTCTTGGTGAATCCCAAAAAGTCAAACACGATTTAGAAATGCTTTCTCCTTTATATTCAAAAGGGATTGACATCTGTTCAATGAGTGAAGGTTTTTAATTGATCTTTGGATATTATGGGCTGTGTGCGATTATGAAGAATGTAAGTTTGTCAGCATTCCATTAACTTGGAGTTGGTCATGCTCAGTCCTCGCCCTTGTGATCTTCTGAGTCTAATAAAAGCTTAAGAAACATATAATCTGCGCATCATGCTGAAAAGCAAACCAGACACACAAGTTTTAAAAACTCACTTCTATGTGGGAGGAATGTCGGAGCACACAACCTCCCAGATTGGCTATCAAAGTTCTGGCAATATTTACTCATTCAATCATATCATTGTGTTTCAGCATACAATGCCCTACTTCTAGTGTAGAATTTCTGCAATGGGGTGGGGGTGCGCCTGTCCAACCCTTCATTAGGAGAGGTTGGTATTTTCGATTGTAGGCACACTTACCCATCATTAGGTTACGTGGGTGTTTTCAATGGTAGGTGCACTTATTTTTTGATGATGGCGAGCCAAACTTTAGTTGACATTTCAGGTTATGCATTCCCTCATTTACCATTTTACTGTGTTGTAACGGCTCCCTTTATTTATTGGTTGATTTGTCTTGACTTCCTACTAAATTGTTCTATGTCATCTCTTTATTGCAGATTTAAAACTCTATGATTTCATATTCTTGCTGTTACTGCTGGTGACTAGTGGCCTTTTTCATCGTTTGCACTTGCCAACTTAGTAGTTTAGGTAGTCTGAAGATGACAGAACATGTGGAAGTTTGCCAAGCTGTCTCTACCAATAATGTGACTCGTAAGGCATTGACTCCTCTAAAGATCGTGAGGGGTTTAATATGCTTAATGGTTTTCATTTCGACAGCATTTATGTTTATTGTGTACTTTGTACCAGCAGTTGTTGTGATCTTGCGTCTGTTTAGTGTGCATTACAGTAGGAAAGCAGTGTTTTACCTTTTTGGACTTTGGCTTGGCCTATGGCCATTCTTTTTTGAAAAAATAAACAAAACAAAAGTGATCTTTTCTGGAGAGACGGTTCCGAAAGGGGAGCGTGTTTTGCTTATTGCAAACCACAGAACTGAGGTCGATTGGATGTATCCATGGGACCTTGCATTGAGAAAAGGGTGCTTGGGATCCATCAAATATGTACTCAAGGGGAGTTTGATGAAACTGCCAATTTTTGGCTGGGGATTTCAAATTTTAGAGTTCATTCCAGTGGAGAGAAAATGGGACATTGATGAACCAGTGTTGCGCCAAATGCTGTCAACGTTTTCCAATCATCAGGATCCTTTATGGCTGACTGTTTTTCCTGAAGGCACCGACTTTTCGTAAGGAATTTATTACCTTCCTTCCTTAACTCAGTGGATAGATTAATGCTTTTTGTATTTTAGAAAATCAACTTTAAATTGTCATCGTCATTGCAGTGTGTAGAGCTAATTCGCAATTCAAGTTATAGCATCCTTTTCCATTTATATTGCGTTAAGATCCTTTCCTTCTTTTTCACAGTGAGCAGAAGTGTAAAAGGAGTCAAGAGTTTGCTGCTGAAAATGGTTTGCCTTTGCTGAGGAATGTGCTGCTTCCAAAAACAAAAGGATTCCATGTTTGCTTGGAGGCATTGAGGCTTACGCTGGATGCAGGTATTTCAGTCACCATCATAATCTTTGAACTCTGAATATCTTCAACGGATATTGGTACATCCTTGCGTTTTGTCTTTGAAGTTCTAAGTACTTTGAACTCCCTTAATGCAGTTTATGATCTGACTATTGCTTACAAGAATCGATGCCCTTCTTTCTTGGACAATGTTTTCGGTATCGAACCATCTCAAGTACATATTCATGTCAGGCGCATCCCTCTTGACGAGATTCCATCATCTGAAAAGGAAGTCAACACATGGTTGATTGGCACATTTCAGTTCAAAGATCAGCTACTCTCTGATTTTGCTGCCCATGGTCATTTCCCAAATCAAGGAACGGAAAAAGAGCTTTCTACACTGAAATGCTTCATTAATTTTGCCATAGTAATTATCCTCACTGCCATATTTACATTTCTTACCCTTTTCTCATCTGTTTGGTTTAAAGTATATGTATTTGCCGTTTGTACATTCCTGGCTTCGGCTAATTACTTTGACATTAGACCATTTCCAAATCTTGATTTTGCTAAACAATACACAAGGCAAAAGAAAACTGCCTAAATTAAACTCTGTAGCTATTCGTTACAGTAGTATGTCTTGATATCATGCCATGATTTATCCTTTGCTAACTTTGTTGCTGGAAACATGATTGGCTCCTTTTTTTTAAGGGGCTTCAATTGAAGCACATGGGATCTCGTCCGTGAATCTTATCCGGATCCTTTGCTGGCGTTTACTGGATCCGCAAAGGAAAAATATTGTTAGTGGTTCAAATTTTGACCTCTAAGGCTCTAACCCCAAAGAGCCTTAAGGCTCTTCAGGTGGCCAGAGGAAGCAACCCCAATGTTATGACCGTCTCCATTTAGACATATAAATGCTCTGAAACATTGTTTATCCCTCTTCGCCTTGTGAGAGTTCATTTTCATGAATAGCTGTTTAATCCTGATAAATACAGGTTCTACTGTTTCGTTCTTAGCTTCCGACAACAAGGTTTTTGAAATTTGCCATTTTGGGCAAAAAAATGTACGTTTAACCCACAAAAATGTCATTTTTTCAAAATTTTTAACTTTCACTTTTTTTAAACCATTCATTAGATAGGATATTGACATTTGATATGAGTGCAAAAACAATACGAAAAACGGTCACCGACGGCAAGTTTTTGAAATTTGCCGTTTTGAAAAAAAAAACGTGTGCTATAACCCACAAAAAATGTCATTTTTCAAAATTTTTACCTTTTCCTTTATTTTACACCATTCATTATATAGGATATCGCTATTCGATATGAGTTCAAAAACAGCACGGAAAGGGTCACCGACGACAAGTTTTGGAAAATTGTCGTTTTGGGAAAAAAAATGTGTGCTATAACCCACAAAAAATGTCTTTTTTCAAAAATTTTAACTTTCCATTTTTTTACACCATTCATTAGATAGGATATCACCATTTGATATGAGTACAAAAGCAGCATGAAAACAGCCACCGACTGCAAGTTTTAAAAATTTACCGTTTTAGCGATTGAAAACGTGTGCTATAAACCCACAAAAAATGTCATTTTTCATAATTTTTAACTTTCCCATTTTTTTACACCATTTATTAGATAGGATATCGCCATTTGATATGATTGCAAAATAGCACGAAAACGGCTACCGATGGTAAGTTTTTGAAATTTGTTGTTTTGGGCAAAAAACACGTGCTTTAACCCACAAAAAATGTCATTTTTTTTACAATTTTTAACTTTCCTTTTTTTTACACCATTCATTAGATCGGATATCACCATTTGATATGAGTGCAAAAACAACATAAAAACAGTCACCGGTAAGTTTTTGAAATTTGCCATTTTGGCTAAAAAAACACGTGTGCTATAACCCACAAAAAATGTTATTTTTAAAATTTTTTTAACTTTCTATTTTTTTACACCATTCATTAGATCGGATATCGTCATTTGATATAAGTGCAAAAATAGCACGAAAACGGCCACCGACGGTAAGTTTTTGAAATTTGCCATTTTGGGCAAAAAACACATGTGCTATAACCCACAAAAAATGTCATTTAAAACATTTTTTAACTTACTATTTTTTTTACACCATCCATTAGATTGGATATCGGTATTTGATATGAGTTCAAAAACATCACAAAAACGGCCACCGACAGTAAGTTTTTGAAATTTGTTATTTTGGGTAAAAAACAAATGTATTATAACCCACAAAAAATGTCATTTTTCAAAATTTTTAACTTTTCCCTTTTTTAGAACCATTCATTAGATAGGATATTGCCATCTAATATGAGTGCAAAAACAGCATGAAAACGGCCACCGACGACAAGTTTTTTAAATTTGCCGTTTTGAAAAAAAACCGTGTGCTATAACCCACAAAAAATGTCATTTTTCAAAATTTTTAAAATTTTCTTTTTCTACACCATTCATTAGATAAGATACTGCCAAAAAAAAAACAAGTGTGCTATAGCCCACAAAAAAGTGTCATTTTCAAAAATTTTAAACTTTCGCCTTTTTTTACACAGTTCAATAGATAGGATATCCCATTTGATATGAGTGAAAAAATAGCAAGAAAACGGCCGCCGAAGGTAAGTTTTTGAAATTTGCCAATTTGGGAAAAAAACACGTATGCTATAAACCACAAAAAATGTCATTTTGTAAAATTTTTAACTTTTCCTTTTTTTTCACCATTCATTAGATCGGATATCATCATTTGATATGAGTTCAAAACAATACGAAAAATGCCAGAGACTGTAAGTTTTGGAAATTTGTTGTTTTGTGCAAAAAAAACGTGTGCTATAACCCACAAAAAATGTCATTTTTAAAAATTTTTAACATTCCCCTTTTTTTTACACCATTCAATTGACAGGACATCGCCATTTGATATGAGTGAAAAAATAGCACGAAAACGTCCACCGATGGTAGGTTTTTGAAATTTTCCGATTTGGGCCAAAAACACGTGTGCTATAACCCACAAAAAATGTCATTTTTCAAAATTTTTAACTTTACCCTTTTATTACACCGTTCAATAGACAAAATATCGGCCATTTGATATGAGTTCAAAAATAGCACGAAAATGGCCACCGACGGTAAGTTTATGAAATTTGTCGTTTTGTGCCAAAAACACGTATGCTATATAACACACAAAAAATGTCATTTTTCAAAATTTTTAACTTTCCCATTTTTTTACACCATTCAATATATAGGATATCGCTATTTGATATGAGTTCAAAATAGCACAAAAACGGCCATTAACAGTAAGTTTTTGAAATTTGTTGTTTTGAGCAAAAAACACGTGTGCTATAACCATTGTGCTCAAATGGACTTTGGTGCTGCATGCTTTAGCTCTTAAAGGAAACACACTGCACTTGTGAACCTTTGATCTGGATGTTCCCGAGGAAGTTTGGTGATCTATAAGGCTCAGACCACACGGAACCATGATATCTTACTCTTTCTGTTTAGCTTTATCTAGATGTTTGCTGGCCTGTTATCAGAACCACATCTCATAGGTGTTATTGTAGTAATGTCGATTCTCGATAGCTTGTGGAAAATGTGTATAGAGTCAGAGTGATTGGGATGCTGCACTAACTTGTATATTCGAGTCTGGGGAGTAGAACTAGAACTGGTTTTGTTTGATATCTTCGGAGACAACTACTGGAAAGGGGCTAAAATGATGTGTTCTCAGCAATATCAAGGAAGCCTTGACTAGAGATAGAACCCGGACAATGGTTCAACATGGTTCTAGCAGCTGTATATAGTACTTGGCAGATTTTGTATGCTGTAAAGTCTATGCTCCATAGCTTAGTTTTAATTGTCTTATGCTCTTATTGTTAGCAAAGAAGGAAAAGTGAAGGGAAAGAATGATGAGAGGAGCTGTACTGTGTTGAATAGGAAAAGTGGAGGGTATCGATTCTGGGCATGTCAGGGCAGAAGCGAGAGGCGGCTATTTTCTTCTTCTTATCTTTTGGTAAGGCAGACAATGGCGAAGAAGAAACTAGGTTGTCCAGGAGCTTTGGACCTGAGAGGCTTCTGGGTTCGAGAGCATGAGTTTGGCTTCTGTGGGCTCTAATGGATGCAATAGTGGACTTGGGGTAATTTGAAAATGAGGATCATAAGCAACCACTGTGTTAAACCAAATCGTTTAGATAATTACTTCGACTCTGCATTTGACTGGAGATAAGGGAGGCACTTCTCTAGTTTGAGTAGTTCTTTTCTTATCTTCCATGCCTTTTTCAAAAGTAATCATGTAATAAAGTAGTACTCCAAATTTACTGCTTTTACTTTGTAATGGTGTGGTTGGGTATATCCAACACCGTATTTTGCCCAACATATATATATATATACAGCGTTGTTTATAAAAAAAAACACGTGTGCTATAACCCACAAAAATGTCATATTTTAAAAATTTTAACTTTCCCCTTTTTTTACCCTATTTAATAGATAGGACATCACCATTTGATACGAGGGCAAAAATAGTACGAAAATGGCCACTGACGGTAATATTTTGAAATTTGCCGTTTTGAGCAAAAAACATGTGTGCTATAACCAACAAAAAATGTCATTTTTTAAAATTTTTAACATTCCCTTTTTTTACACCATTCAATAGAAATGACATCGTCATTTGATATGAGTGAAAAATAGCACGAAAACGGCTACCATCAGTCACATTATATCCATTGGGATCCTCAAATTGGGCAATACCATCCACCATAATCACAACAAAAAATTCGTACAATCAATCTCATTATGTCCATAGCCTAGACATGTACTACATCTAGGTACTTTTGGTTTGGTATTCATCAAGGCACGTAAATCATCCCAAAATACTTTATCAAATTCTTCAAAAGTCATATTCGAATATTTTGACATCTCCAAATACAAAATCCAAATTATAACCACTTGATGTCTACCAATAAAAGATATAATTGTTGTAACCAATACACAATTATCAAACCATGCAAGGCTCCACACGTTAATACTAAAAAAACTAAAAACATCACGCAAACGCTCCACACGTTAATACATGCGACGGAGCGGAATAATTGTTCAAGACTTTTTCGTAAATCAATTTGAACCGGTAGAATCAATCTATCTTTGTAGATTGGCTTGAAACACAATTAATTAGATGCTCCTCACATACAATTAACAAAAACATCACGCAAGATTTAATTCCCTCCTCAGGAACTAAAACCCACAATGTAAATTGAAATCCCTCCTCAAGAAAACAACTCACGTAAAAAGATCTTAGCTTTCTAATGCCGCTAAAATAAACCCATTCCAAGATAAATTGAGAGAGATATGGCCAGATTACTAAAACGTGACAGAATCTCTAAGTAAACAATATTCGACGCCGTTTTTCTTGATTTTCTTTGTTATCCCATTTTGGAGTTTCCGACCTCCTTGCGACCAACATGCTTCTTATCCTCCATCCTATTCCATGCCTTCATACATGAGATTCATCTTTCACAATAGGAACGAGCACTTTGAAGTTTTCGGAACATGAGATCACACATAATTTCGTATCAATTCAGTAGATCGAATATCCCCATTTGGTATGAGTGCAAAAAGAGCACGAAAATGGGCACTGACGGCAAGTTTTTAAAATTTTCCGTTTTGGGCAAAAAACATGTGTGCTATAACCCACAGGAAATCTCATTTTTCAAAAATTTTAAATTTTCCCTTTTTTTACACCATTTATTAGATAAGATATCACCATTTAATTTGAGTGCAAAAATAACACAAAAATAGACACCGACGGCAAGTTTTTAAATATTCCGTTTTGGGCAAAAAAACATGTGCTATAACCCACAAAAAATGTCAGTTTTCAAAATTTTTAAAGTTTCCTTTTTTTACACCATTCATTAGATCGGATATCGCCATTTGATATGAGTGCAAACACAGTAAGAAAATGGCTGTCGATGGCAAGTTTTTAATATTTGCCATTTTAAGCAAAAAACAAGTGTGCTACAACCCACAAAAAAAATGCCATTTTTCAAAATTTTAACTTTTCCTTTTTTTACACCATTCATTAGATAGGATATTGCCTTTTGATATGAGTGCAAAAATAGCACGAAAATGGCCACTAACGGTAAATTTTTGAAATTTGCCATTTTGGGCAAAATACACGTGTGCTATGACCCATGATATGCAGATGGTTAGTGCATCTGAGGAAAACCAAGCAGCAATTTGGTTAGTGCATCAAAGGGTCCATGATATGCAGATACAGGAGTCAAAAACTCTCCAGGATATCATAAGCAGGGAAAAACTTGGTATCCCTTTGATAAAGAGAAGAGTAAAAGGCTAATGATGCTTGCCTTACTCTTTTTTGTAAATGGACCGGATGAAGCAAAGAACTGAGATCGGCCTGAACTTAAGTCATCAGAATTCAGTCAAGAATGTGGAATCAGAAATGGTAGCTGAGGCTAATGATTTCAGCCCTGGAACTACCTCACCAGAAGGAAGTGGATGTGACAAAAACCTCCAAGAAAATTCGAAGCTTAGGTAATGGAGCTATTTTGCACATGGTTTGTCTAGATTTGCCAGATTCATTTTCTACAATTGGTTTTGTCATATGCACTTCAAGCCTTGATCAGGTAGAATCAATTGTAAATGGAGTAAGTACTCCTCATTTAATTCCTGATTACCCTTATGAACATGATCCCATTAGGATTAGCATGTTAATGGGTTTATGATCATAAAGGTTTTTTGTGTAAGAGTGATATCTCACTCAAAAATTACGTAATATATTGGAAAATTTACTTAAAAAAAACACGTGTGCTATGACTCACAAAAAATGTCATTTTTCAAAAATTTTAACTTTCCATTTTTTTACACCATTTATTAGATAGGATATCGCCATTTGTTATGAGTGCAAAAACAGAACGAAAACTGTAACGCCCCGATTTCCGAGGACCGAAACACGCCGTAACCTCAAGATTTAGTTTCCATAATCTTGAGGTCACAAGGCTCCTCTTACTATCATTACTCAATAATAATATAAAACTAATACTTATTTAATCATCCTTACAAAACCATAGTTAATAAAACAAAATCCATCACAAATATTCAAAACATAATCATGGGTCTAAAACCCATAAACTTATTCCAAAGTTCCTATACTAAGTACTTCAATCACTCATCCTTTACCATTCCCAGTCCCCGGTCTCGTCTTTATCTACGCCATCAACTTTATCTGTAAAATATTATATATATAAAAAATGAGCGAATCGCCCAGCAAGTAAACCCTAGATTATTTGAAATAGTCATACTTTGCAAAATAATATATTTTAATATAACATATAATCAAACAGACAAACTTCGATATTCGACTGACATAATAACATTTACATGTCCGTACTTACACTTTCATATAATTCATATAAATCATACATTCATATTTATTAACCATTTAATCAAACAAACAACCATCCATAATCGTCTTTCGTAATAATATTAACTTATTCTTTACTTAGACTTTCACATACTTTATAACTTCATACACATACGCACACACATAACTATATATATATATATTATTTACGTGAGACATCTTAATGAATGATTGACCATGACATCACATTAACTTCATGGCTTACTGAGTACTCAGCCTAGCTGTATTCCCGCTAGGTCGGCCATTATCTCTTGGGGTCATATACTTGACTTTCATTATCTCTTGGGTTAAGTACATGCCTTTCATTATCTCTTGGGCCATATACATGACTTTCATTATCTCTTGGGCCATATACATGACTTTCATTATCTCTTGGGTCAAGTACATAACTTTCATTATCTCTTGGGTCATGTACATGACTTTCATTATCTCTTGGGTCATGTATATGACTTTCATTATCTCTTGGGCCATGTATGTGACTTTCATAGATCCCCTTGAGTCGAGGATCTTCATTACATAATCTAATCCTCCTTGAATCGAGGATTAATTATGCCGTGACATAACATATTCGGAACACGTGTTCCTACCGTTAAGACATGTATGTCTTGGAATCATTCATTGAGTTGATATCACGTATAACATGTAATACATTACTCAATTGGAAACATATAAAGAACACGTTAATTTAAGAGAATATTATTTTTTTTTTATTAAAACGTGTACATTGTGAACCATACTTCAAATTGTTTCGAACATATAAGTCTCATCGTAATTTTTCCAAAAATCCTTTACATGCAATTTAATCTTTATCTTTTATATATGCTTTAAAAGAGAACATGTTAAGTATTAATATTTTGTAAAACAAAACTTTCATAGTCTCTGAGCACAAAACAGTATTTCATAAAATAATTTATGTTTTTATGTTCACGAAATAATTATTTACAATCATAGAGTTATTGCAATTAATTAAAATCAGTATAATTAACCCAATTTCTTGGACACCGAATGGCCACTTAAACATACTGCATGAATTCCGAATTATCAAAGTGATCAGACATAAACATGTATAGCATGTACCAATTCTTCATGATTACGTATTGATCACATAAACACATATACACATATATCATTTAAAATTCCTTCATCATTACTTAATGATTACATATATAAATATACAGTATTTAAAATTCCTTCCTGATTGTTTAAGGATCACATATATACATATATAGTGTATCAAATTTCTTTATGAATACTTAATGATCTCATAATCATTACCTACTGATTACATATCATTATATATATATACAGTTTGTAAACATAATCTGGAACAAACATCAGTACGCATATATGCATACATATATAAAGATACTAATATAATCTGGAAACCGACATCGGCATACATATATACATCGGCATACATATATGCACATATATATAGAGATACTGGAGTTAAACGAAATCATACATAGTATATATATATATATATATATATATATAATTTGGACTTAATCATCATTATACATATATACTTAGAATCGGGAAATCGAACATGATCATGCATATATACTTATAGATTCTGGAATTAACGAAATCATACAGAATATAAAATTTGGTATTAACAAAATTTTCTTGGAAAAATAGGTTTAAAACTTAATAACTAAAGAAGGGATCTAGAATTTACTTACTGATTATTGTAGTTCCTATCAGCTTTTTCTCTTGCTCCAAAAGTCAGCCTTTTCTCTTGCTCCAAAAGTCGTTACGTGAATTTTCTGATGTATTGAAGTGTCCTATTTATAGTGTTTGATTAGGGTTTACATGTAATAGTTTCCTTATCCCTCAAGTATTCTGTTTCCTAATTTTTAGCCTTGTTTCTCTAGGGTTTACATGTGTTAGATTCCTTGTACGTAAAGTATTCTGTTCCTTTCCTTGTACGTAAAGTATTTTATTTCCTTTTATATTAGATATTAAATTTCCAAGTATCTTATTCTATTTCTTTCAAATAATTCCCTAAGCTTAAAATTATTTAATTTCTCACGTATCTTTATCACTATAAGCATAAACTATTAAATAGTTTTCTATATAAAAATAATACATAGAGATTTTAATTTTACTAAAATCTCTGGGTATTACAAAAAAGGCCACAGACGGTAAGTTTTTGAAATTTGCCATTTTGGGCAAAATACACATGTGTTATAACCCACAAAAAATATCATTTTTCAAAATTTTTACCTTTCCCTTTTTTACGCCATTCATTATATAGAATAGCGTCATTTGATATGAGTCCAAAAAAACCACGAAAATGGCCACCAATAGAAAATTTTTGAAATTTGTCGTTTTTGGCAAAAAAAACGTGTGCTATAACCCAAAAAACGTCATTTTTCAAAAGTTTTACCTATTTTTTTACACCATTCATTGGATAGGATATCGACCTTTGATATGAGAGAAAAAACAGCACGAAAATGGCTACCGACGGCGAGATTTTGAAATTTGCCATTTTTGACAAAAAAATGTATACTGTAACCCACAAAAAATGTCATTTTTTAAAAAATTTTATTTTCACTTTTTTTACACCATTCATTATATAGGATATCGTCATTTGATATGTGTGCAAAAACAACACGAAAACGGCCAGCGACGGCAAGTTTTTGAAATTTACCATTTTTGGCAAAATACACGTGTGCTATAACCCAAAAAAGTTGTCATTTTTCAAAAAATTTACATATCCCTTTTTTACACCATTCATTATATAGAATAATGCCATTTGATATAAGTGTAAAAAGAGCATGAAAATGGCTATCGATAGCAAGTTTTTGAAATTTGCCATTTTTGGCAAAAAAAAACGTGTGTTATAACCCAAAAAAATGTCATTTTTACAAAGTTTTACCTAGCCGTTTTGTTACATTATTCATTGGATAGGATATCTCCATTTTATATGAGAGTAAAAACAGCACGAAAACGCGACCAATGGCAAGATTTTGAAATTTTCCATTTTAGCAAAAAAATGTATGCTATAACCCACAAAAATGTCATTTTTTAAAATTTTTAACTTTCAATTTTTTTACACCATTCATTATATATGATATCGCCATTTGATATGAGTGCAAAAATAGCACGAAAACGGCCACCTACGACAAGTTTTTTAAATTTGCTATTTTGGGCAAAAAAAATGTGCTATAACCCACAAAAAATGGTCATTTTAAAAAAGTATTAACTTTACCTCTTTTTACACCATTCAACAGATAACAAATCAAAATTTGATATGAGTGCAAAAAATGGCACGAAATTGGCCATCAGCGGCAAATTGTTTGGGGAAAAAATATGTAATATAACCCACAAAAATTGTAATTTTTCAAAATTTCTATCTTTCTCTTTTATTTACACCATTTATTAAATAGCACATTGTCATTTGATATGAGTGAAAAATAGCACATAAACAGCCACCGACGGCAAGTTTTTGAAATTTTCCGTTTTGAAAAAAAAAAGTGTGGTATAACCCACAAAAAATGGTAATTTTTCAAACTTTCTATCTTTCCATTTTTTAACGCAATCCATTAGATAGGACATTGATATTTTATCCACCCCAATTGTAAATATGCATTCTAGTGAATATTGTTAAAAAAAAGTAAAATTTAAAATTTTCGCCAAATCTCCATTTTTCGTGGGTTATAACACACGTATTTTGGTAAAAAAATGACATAGTCAAAAAAGTGTTAATTTTGACTTTTTTCCTACTATTTCTTCACCCACCTCAATTGTGAATATGCATCATTATGAATGGTGTCAAAAAAAAGTGAAATTTAAATATTTTACAAAATTTTCATTTAATGGGCTATAACACACATTTTTTAGCCAAAAATTGCAAAATTCAAAAACGTGTTAATTTTGACTTTTTTTTACCCTTTTTTGCTCCTACCCTGATTATGAACATGCATTCTAGTGAAAATTGTCAAAAAAATTAATATTAAAATTTTCACTAAATCTACATTTTTCATAGGTTATATAACACGCGTATTTTCGTCAAAAATGGCAAAGTCAAAAAATATGTGGATTTTGGCTTTTTAGCATACTATTTTTTCACTCACCTCAATTGTAAATATGCATCATTGTAAACAATGCCAAAAAAGTAAAATTTAGATTTATTACCAAATTTTCATTTTTCATGGGGTATAACAAACATTTTTTAGTCAAAAATGGCAAAATCTAAAAATGTATTGATTTTAACTTTTTTATACCATTTTTGCACCCACTCTAATTGTGAACATTCATTCTGTTGAAAATTGTCAAAAAGGTGAAAATTACCGCTACTTTTCGTGGGTTATAACACACGTATTTTTGTCAAAAATAGCAAAGTTAAAAAACATGTTGATTTTGGCTTTTTGGCATACTTTTTTTTACTCACCTCAATTGTAAACATGCATCATTGTAAACGGTGCCAAAAAAAGTGAAATTTAGGTTTATTACCAAATTTTCATTTTTCAGGGGATATAACACATGTTTTTTAGCCAAAAAATAGCACAATCTAAAAACGCATTGGTTTTGAATTTGTTTATTGTTTTTTGCACATACTCTGATTGTGAATATGAATTCTTGTAAAAATTGTCAAGAAAAAGTGAAAATTAAAATTTTCACCAAACCTACATTTTTCATGAGTTATATAACACACGTATTTTTGTCAAAAATGACAAAGTCAAAAAACGTGTTGATTTTGGATTTTTTTCTTAATGTTTTTTTACCCACCTCAATTGTGAATATGTATCATTATGAATGGTATCAAAAAAAGTTAAATTTAGATTTTTGTTTTTACGAAATTTTTATTTTTCATGGGTATAGCACGTTTTTTAGCCAAAATGGCAAAATTCTAAAACGCGTTGGTTTTGACTTTTTTTGTACCGTTTTTTACACTCACCCCAATTGTGAACATGCATTCTAGTGAATATTTTCAAAAAAAATTAAAATTAAAATTTTCACCAAACCTTCATTTTTCATGTGACACACATACTTTGGTTAAAAATGTCAAAGTCAAAAAATATGTTGATTTTGTCTTTTTCTCTTCTATTTTTTTCACCCATCTCAATTGTGAATAGACATTATTGTGAACGCTATCAAAAAAAAAATTGAAATTTAGATTTTTTTTAACCAAATTTTCATTTTTCATTGGTTATACACACGTTTTTAGTCAAAAATAGCAAAATTCAAAAATACCCCGATTTGGACTTTTTTGTACCATTTGTTGCACCGCTCAGATTGTAAACATGCATTCTAGTCATTATTATCAAAAAAAAGTGAATTAAAATTTTCACCAAACCTTCATTTTTCATGAGTTATATAACACACGTATTTTGGTAAAAAATGCGTAAGTTAAAAAGCGTGTTGTTTTTGGCTTTTTCTCTACTATTTTTTCACCCACCTCAATTGTGCACATAAATCATTGTGAACAGTGTCAAAAAAAGTGAAATTTAAAATTTTTTTTTTTACCAAATTTTCATTTTTCATGTGCTATAACACACGTTTTTTTGCCAAAAATTGCAAAATCCAAAAACGAGTTGATTTTGACTTTTTGTTCTGTTTTTGCACCCACCCCAATTGTAAACATGCATTCGAGTGAATATTATAAAAAAAATTAAAATTAAAATTTTCTCCAAATATTCATTTTTCATGGGTTATAACACATATATTTTGGTCAAAAATGGCAAAGTAAAAAAATGTTGATTTTGGCTTTTTCCTTACTATTTTTTAACCCACCTCAATTGTGATTATGCATCATTGCGAACTATGTTAAAAAAAAAAAAGTAAAATTTTGATTTTTACTAAATTTCTATTTTTCATTAATTATATATCAAACCATATTGGATTTTATCATTTGTTTCGGAAAAAAGAAATGAAAATAATGACTTGGTAGGGAGGGCAGTGATAACGCATGTCCACATGATTGTTGTAGTGGTGACGTGGAAAGACTGTCTGGTGGTGGGTTTGATTTACGTGGATAATTTAAGAAACTTTTAACCAGAGACAAGAAAGATTCATCTTTCTTTGTTGTCAACAAATTCTTCCAAAACCCAATAAATGGGATGCATTTTTGTCGTCAACAAATTCGTCAAAAAATGCAAAAAATGGGTTTGACGTTAAAAGGAAAGAGTCATATTCAGAAATTAACATAGGATAAGATATAACCCTTTAAAACATTGTTTGAGTGCCTTACGTTTTCTATACTGCTTAATGCTACCTCGTCATATGAATTCTTAACCAATGTCACTTTGACTAGGAAACGCATTGGAATAAATGTTCTTTTATTGTTTTAGTTTTTCATACCTAATTCAATTTACCAACAAATGATAAATGATCTTTATGTCCCTAACAATTGGAGTAAACATAATATATATAAACCTCATCTTCTTCTTTTTCATCTTACTTTTCCTCTGGTTTATCTAAATTAAGCTTAAATCTTGACGTAGTAACTAAAACGCGCATTCTGATGATGGTGAAGTCAATATTTGTGGGATCGGACTTCAATCCATTTCTCTTGTGGGTTTTGTATGTAAATTTATGTTGGGATTGGGTGAACTAATAATTGAAAATGAATGATGTATTTTGCAGAGTACCAAATGTTGGGCAGGTTACTAGCCCTGTCTGTCTCAGAGCTTCCAACTTTGCTTTGATGATGATGACCATGATGATGAACTAAATTTTAGTTTTACATGGGATAGTCTCAGACTCTCAGGGGGACTTGTCATCATCTGAACTTGCACTTCTTTTTCTTTACTGCATAAATGTCATAATTCTTCCCCAAAGTTGCAATGACAGAATGATATTAATTTTTATCTCATTACTGAACGTGAAATCTTTGCATGATTTATAAATATATTAACCACAAATCTAACATGAAGTTCTTGCATGACCCTTGTGACTTTACCTTTTAAGTTATTTAAGGAGAATCCAGCACTTACAATAGTGTCTTGAATTAAAAGAAAAAATTTCTTGATCTACCCTATAGCATTGACAAATAAATCAAAAAAAAAAAAATTGTTTCTTCTCAAGAAGAATTAGCAATGGTGGTAAACAGGAAAAAAAAAGTCCCAATGGGGATCCTTATCTTGCAGCCCTCTCCCACCATTATCCATTTCTCTTCCAACCCAGAAAAGGAAAGCAATAATATTAATTAGTTTGGGTTGAACTCCGTGCATATATACATATTTATCGTATCACACGAGAAAGCAAATTGGATTAGTTTATACTGCAGCTACTGGGGTTAGGTGTTACGTACCAATTCAGTCATCAATCAAACAATTATGGTAATTCTTGACTAAAATGCAAACAAAAATTGCGTTTGAAGTATGCAATTAAGCTTTAAAATTCGTATCTACGGGTGAAAGAATGCTGCTATTAATTCCAGAATTGATTTCACAAACCAATTACTTTGACGTGCATGGGCAGTTTTTGTTCCCCCTTTCTAACCGTATCTACCATAATTAATTTTTACTAATATCCTGCCAAAAAATAAGGAAATGGGAAAGGTGGGGTTTGGACGTGTGATTAATCTCTGTCCCGCTTTTTCATATCTATAAAATGGTGACTTTTTAATTTAACTTCCACCATCCCAACTACAAAGTACAAACCACCCTTCATTCAAGAATCCCTCATTTTTCACTCTCTCCCTACTTCTCCTAAGTTCTAAATAATGGCGTTCAGGCAAAACATGGCTCTTCTTCTTCTCGCTTTTCTTTCTTTAGGTAAGTGAATCCACTCCATGTCTTTCCGTCTTCTTGCTTGGTTGCCCAAGTCACTAATATACGCACATCGTTTTCACATTAATTTCTGAACGTACGTATTAGTTATTCATCATGTTTCCTTTTTGTGTTTGTGCGTTTGTTAAGCAACTGGATTTCATTGTTCAACAACAGAAGTTATTAATCCAAAATGGTTATCAGTGAAATTGTCGTTGATCGCAACATTTTCATGCCTTTCCAGTGTATTTACTAGGAAAAACACACAATATCAGAGTCTCCCTTTAAGTGCAAATGTTAATCAGCGTTTTATTTTTTCAAAAAATTTCCAAATGAACAAGAATTTTTGGTTATTTTTTGTTTTGCATTTATGAGGGATGAAAATCATGAAAAAAAATAAAATCCCCCGTAGTCCATTGATCATAAGTAGCCCAAGAATTAATATTTGATCCCACATTTTGCAGGAATTATTAGCATTGTTTCAGCGACAGTGTTCACCACTGCACAACAGTTGTAGCTATACAGTTTGGCCGGGAACTCTCTCCGGTAACGGGGCTGCTATTCTCGGCGACGGGGGCTTTGCATTATCCCCTGGTGCAGCCATCCAACTATCGGCCCCTGCCGGTTGGTCCGGCCGTTTCTGGGCACGTACAGGGTGCAACTTTGACGAATCCGGCCACGGAAAATGCTCCACTGGAGATTGTGGAGGATTGAAATGCACCGGCGGTGGCGTGCCACCGGTAACCCTAGTAGAATTCACCCTCGGCACTGGCAATACTAAAAAAGACTTTTACGACGTTAGCCTCGTCGATGGTTACAATGTGGGCCTCGGCGTTCGTCCTTCTGGTGGATCCGGTGACTGCCAATACGCCGGCTGCATGGTGGACCTGAACGGAAACTGTCCTCAGGAGTTACAGTTGATGGATTCAGGGTCAGTTGTTGCATGCAAGAGTGCATGTGCGGCATTCAATACGCCACAATATTGTTGCACCGGAGACTACTCGACCCCGGCGACATGTTCGCCGACCCAATATTCGAAGATGTTCAAGAATGCTTGCCCTTCTGCATATAGTTATGCTTATGATGATGCTTCAAGCACATGCACTTGTGCTGGCTCAGATTACATCATCACGTTCTGTCCCTACAGTTGATAAGAATAAACACAATGCAGGATTTCATCGATTCTTGACATGGTCATATGATATTATTATTGATTGTAGGAATTTTTAATTTTACGAAGATCAACATTTGTATGATTTTACTAGTTCTTGATAGTGGATTCTTAAATATTGCAGAAAAAGATATTGTGAATTTGAATTGAGATTCTACGTCATTTCCAATGGTAATGGTAAAAGATTGAAGATTAAACTAGGATTTAACTAATGTACATTTTTTGGATTCTTTCAATTGCATCATATTGTTTATCATGTTATTGTCGTATAGGGAAATGAACACATTTGGTTACAAGGCAAAAGATGCCATATAGGTAGGAGAGAAATGTTGGAAGGGGAAATCCTTTGGCACATTGGGAAAATGAGGGAGGAATAGTGAATGGTATGAAATTCAAACCTTCACATTTGATTTGTTGGACGGAAGTTGGTAAAAGTGGAATGTCTGGCAGGCAGATCAGTTTTCCCCAAGGTTTGGTGACCGGTCTGTCTAGTTTCAAGCATTTTAGCGATGAATCCCTCTTATTATTACGATGTTTTTGCTACAAAGAAATACTCCATCAATATGTAGGGATGCATGTTATCTTAGCTATCTGAACTTAAGGACCTTGATGTTGTAACAAGAAAAGACTCTTGTCCATTTTCTTGATTTCTAAGGAAAAGGTTGGGATTGCGAACCTTAGATCGAACATGGACAAAAGGGTTCATGAATCATAATGACCTCTAGGCACTAACCATATCATCCACAAAATATTGCAACATGGACAAAGGGGCCGGGCACAGGAAAACGAGAGAGATACAATTACTGAAGATAACACAACGCTCAAAAGCATGAAAGTTGGGAATGGGTTTTGGATTTGGAACAAAGCACATAAAGTGTATGAAAATGATTAAATATTATATACTAACCAGGAAGCAAATACAGGAAATAACGAATAAACTATGCTTCTCAAAGTGGCCTTAGGCCTTGATGCTTATGTTTACTCGTTAACAAATCCCCTCAGCCTCTCCTCCCTCTCTGTCTTTCTTTTCTCCCCTTTTTTAACTTCATACATGGCTAATTTCCCTCTACATTAGGCTTTCATCTTCGAAAGCTTTAATCTAAATGAACATTCCCACCCATTCTTCTTAAATCATATTGGGCTGGGAGAATAAGAATCTACTCTAATGCAGGTGCAATTTATGCCACCTTTTCCTACTGCTAAAAGGTAAATGAAAAAAGAAATTACAAGCCAAAAAAAAAAACACTAATGCTACCTACAAATTTACAGGCCTTCTTTAAGGATTTTCATCAAAATCCAGTTGTATTTAATGCCTTCAAAACCAAGAATCTAGTTCACCCCACCCGGTGCAAAGACCTTCTCCCTCTTCTTCATTGCTGAATAGGGTTTGGTCAGAGCAATCGAGGGAAGCTCCACATGCCAAGTTATATGATTGACAAGCTGAATGACACACCCGTAGCCTGTTATCACCATCCTTGTCGCACTTCTGGATTGAGATCTGGTTCAAACATAAATGGAAGGAATGAATCAGTGAATTCATCGTGAATTCAGGTATTGTCATATCATTAATGTCTTCACAAGTCCTCAATAACCAGTATCAAGCATTCACGCTAACTTGATCGACTACCAATCACAAAACTAATAAACTTAAATCTCAGATAGCTATCTTTGGTTGGTCTTGCTTGGTCACATCTAACTGAATTAATTAGTCAAGAAAACTCAACAGCAATCACACAACTGAAGTATAACAACAAAAGCTTTACTCCAGTATGTGGGATCGGCTATATAGATCATATTTCGTCATCGTGTTCTATAGACAGCAATCACACAACAGTACAAACAAAATTTTACCACCTCTCAGGTCATTGCTGTGTTTTTAAGTGGAATGCCTACACTTCCAGAATTTTCTGTTTAATTTGTAAATTTAAGTCTGCAAGAAACACAAGCACTCCTGTAGTACAATGAAAGAAAATTTCCACCGGACGGAGAAAATAAAAAGGGTTTTTGTTGGGCCCAATGGAATCCGTATTATGTTAGAAACTCCAATATTCAGAACCATAAATTATTACCAAACAGACCCAAAAAAAAAAAAATTCAAAACCACAAAGATTGTGTAACTCACCCAGCAGGCCAGTCGCTTAGCAGCACCATCGCAGTCTTTACCTCTAAAATAGTTCAAGAACTTCCGAGGTCCACCTGGAAATAACCTGTGGTAGTTGGGCATCACAACAACTTCTTCTAACTGCTGCAAGATGCTTAATTCACTAGGAGCACAATGTTGACCACTTCCATCTTTTTTTAGCACATCTTGGCATACTGAGAGACTTGGGAGAAGCATGGAGCTGTTTTGGCAGGTGTAACCAGCATAGTCAGAACAGCGGAATTCACAAATGCCATTATCACATACACCACCATGTAGGCTGCATTGTTCGTCACAAGTTGCTGCATTTCAACAAAGGGAAGTCACAGAGATGAAAAAGAGACAGAACTATTAAGTTTTTACATGCGGCATAGTATTGCAGAGAGGAAAGTCAATGTTCCAAATGGGAAGATGTATAACAAAAAGCATTTATCTGTTTTTGATCTATTACTTTCCATAATTGTGCTTAAATGCAATCAGTCAGTGGAAAACAATTGATGATATACCCAGCAATTAGGGCACAGATTGTTGAACCTAATTATTCTCTTCTCAGTTTATATCATTACAGAATAAACCAAAAAAGAAATAACATCTAAGGTTGTTGCAATATCATATAGCCATTTTTCCTTTCTACTGAAGTTAATGGATCCATAAGAAAACAGGGGTCTCAGGAAGAATCATGTACCTGTAGAGCAGTCAATGCCAGTGTACCCATTTTCACAATCACAAACACCATGCGAAAGGCACTTTCCACGCCTGCTACAATTATTAGGACAGGAGCCTGCAGTAAAAGTGTCATTAGATAATTTAAAAAGAATGCAAGTAATAATTCTATTAGAAACAACAGAGTGAAGAAATGGAAGCTCACTTTTGCTACAATCATGACCTTCGAAGCCTAGAAAACAGTGACATCTTCCATTAACACAATCTCCATTAAAATTACAGATATTGGGGCATTGACCAGATACAGGTTCTGGATTTATGTCACACAGTTCATGGTAAGCCGGACAGATCAGTTCACCTACATTTGGTGGAAAAAAGTATGTTATAAGTAGGCTTCAACATAATGTAAGATAAGATAATCATGCTAGAAAATTTTGATCATTGGCAAAAAGGAGGTGTTGACCGAATACAAAAAATATGATCCATATAGCTGATCCCATATAGTGGGACAAAGGCTTAGTTGTTTTTGTTGTTGGCAAAAGAGAGATGTCAAATATACCATTAAAGCCGGGAAACTGAATTGGTCCACCAGCTTCTGGGCATACCTTCCAAATACCATCAACAGCAATCTGAGAAAGAGTTCACAATTGCATAAGAAACTTTGGAATTTATCAAGGATATATACATTTGTTTCAAGGAAACAGTATTTACATAAATAGAATAAGCTCAGACCATCAGTTCAACCAAAACAATCTAGCACCATATGGCTAGAAATCATACCTCCAGAGAATTGTTTACACATCTGTGCTGATAACAACCATTTCCTTGGGTCATAGAACCGCGTACAAACCCAGTACGCACTAAGGAAGATGCCATACACCTATACATGTTAATTGAGAAAAAATCAGTCACAATTACAATTTCTTCCGAAGCAACACATAAACACCAACACAACTAAACACCCACCTTGAACTACTTCCTCGTACTTCACCCAACATCCTGTCAGGTGCACGGGCACTGTTAGTGTCTGTACATGATCCATCTGAATACGCTACAAAATAAGTGCAATAATCAGCCAATGGTGACTGCCCGCCTGCAGTGGTCAAAACAGAAGAGGGAGTCAATATAAGTGATAGTTATGAAGAGGTCTTAAGTTAAATTGTGAACTGCACAAGCTCTGGAAATTGGAAAATAGCGCAAAAGAGAATATATTTAAAATAATAACATCTATAATATGCTGTTAGAGACCAAACTCCCCTGTGCTTATGAATAGTAAGAAGAAAGAACACTAGAGAGTTCCTAAGTTGCAGAGGTAATTTTCAGACATCATACCCTCACTTGGATCACTGAGAGATCCAGTCCTGGTGCACTCATTGGCAAGTTATTGAACCAAAGTTACTACTGAAAATTCTGCAAAATAATAAAACTTCCAGAGATTCTATGACACTTGATTTTTATCCCACAAATCCACTGAGGGGGTTAATAAACAAAAAAAGATTTTCATTTATAAGATCATAAATTCCATAAAACTCTAAAACGATGCAATGTTATTCAAGCATAATGGATAGCCAAGGACAAGCAATAACTTCAATTCCTCATATTAGGAAGAAATGGAAGTCACACATCTAATATGTGAGGTTTATGCTTCAGTTTGGTGACCCTTTGTAAAACCCAATTTACCAAATGTAAAATAGTGCAATAAATGTGTAAAACTGAGAACGCTCAAAGCACTTTAGCACATGTATGAGTGACACCGAGAAGACATCTGAGAAGCAAAATGCACCTTTGTTAGCCTGCGGAAAATAGCGTGCCCACTGCGGAAGATCTCCACTGTAGTTTAGAATTGGGCAGTAACCTTCTGCTTCTCTGTTATATGTACATCCAGATAACTGTGTAGTGTTACAATGATATGCTCCCTTCCAAAGGTTACAAGGCAAAGTAACAAAGTCGGTTCCTTGGTTTCGGCCCCAGTCAAGATGATCAGCCATACTATAATTAGCCTGGTACCATCCACTATCTTCAAGTAAAGCGAGGGTCATTTTTGAAACAACTGATTTAGTATCCACTGAGCCTGTCATAATCTCATTCATCAAAAGCCTTTTCTCCCAGTGTGATCCTGCAGTAAATTATTCAGTTTACAGCAATTAATAAAGTGTATCTTGATGCCAAATATATAATTCTAATGCCCATAGAACAGCCAAGGGAATTATTCACTTTTAAGATTTCTAGAATCTTTTTCTCCTCATGACATTTAATCATCCAGTTGCAGTGCTCCAGTCTATCAAGCAAAATGAAACATGCTTACACATTTCAAAACTACATTTTTTATGCTTGAAACCACTTCAACAAGGTACTCATCAACTTCAAGAAATACATCAGAGATTTTGCAGAACGAGAATAACCAACCTGATGTGCCACGCCCACCACCATCTTCCAGCTCCAAGCCAGTGAAATTCTCGGAGAATGCCTGCCAGTAAAACTTGATCAAGATCTCGTAGATTTTTCAAGCATTTTTGTTTAAAAAGATCTTAACCGTTTTAGAAAGAAAAAAAAAAGTTTTTCCTTGTAAGAGCAACGTCAACATAGAAGAACAAAGTACCCCATAATGAATGCGTGAGTGCATAACAACTCGAGGAAGCACAACACGTGTAACCATTCGTCCAAGCTTTCCATCAATGGCTTGCTCAGTAACCTATATAAAATCAATTGGTCAATCAGTGTACTAACTGTCATACAAATAAAGGAAAAAATATGTAAATACAAACAAATGATTACACATCGTTGCATCATCGATACTTTAAAGCTATACTTTAAGATTAAAATTAAGCAAGTAAGGCGTTTAATAACTGTTGTGATTCAAAAATGAGCAAAAACAAAAACATCTGAATTTTAGTTATGATAGAGATGGTTGGTTCCCCACATAATGGGATAAAGGCTTTGTTGTTTGTTTACTTTTATAGAGATGGTTGCGTCTATTATCAAAGTTTATACCAAACACATGAAGATCATTTATTTAAATCTTGCAGGTAAAAATACATTATGCAAGTTCTAAAATTCGAAGGATGTTGGATACTACAATATAGTATAATTTTTCTCTCTATACATCCATGTGCACATAATTAAGCACACATGTTACCCAGGATCCGAATATCCAGTGGCATAAAGATTCTTCAGAGAACAATCATTTTCCATAGCGTTGAGCGGGTATCAAAGAAACATTATCAAGGTTATAAATATCCTGATTCATTCAGACTCCAGAATATAATAGAGCTAGGATCATTGATACAGGATCATTCCTTTTGGTTTATAATACAGCGTGTATACAATATTTGCGGGCAAAACTTCTTTGTTTCGTAACTATGAGCTGTTTCAGTTCCAGTTAAAACAAGCAGTAAAATTAGCATCCTAGTGCAGAAAAGAAAATAAATAAGCCAGAAATAGGAACTGCTGGACGGCAGAGTAAGCAAGCAATATTGCACAGTATTTCAGAGCGTAACTACAAATACCATACTAAACGTAATTACCCGACTGCGCCTTCTTTTTCTCTCATCCCGGAAATGAGCAAAGGCATGTGGATCAAATCCAAGCACATGCATCACCTGTGCAAACCAAAATTACAGGTAGCTCGGTAAGAGAGATCACTCCTGCACGTCTATATTATATACGTTAAAATCAGCTCACCTCATGTATCAGAGTAGCTGAAAGTAAAGTTTCAGCTTCAGCAGTTAAGTGACGTGGAGCAACATTGACGTGTCCTGCACACACAAGAGCCTTGTTGGTTATTGAAATCCACAATGTTGAACGTGATTGAGAATTAAAGTGGGCCTCCAAGAGAATCTATGCTTAAGCAAGAAATTACCAGCAACAGCACGTCCCCATTGATCGCGTTCACATGCCACTGCCCATGCCAGAGTGTTTCCAGTCGTAGGTCTCGTAGTCACCAAGAGAACTAAATCGGCATTAGCAACACCCTCTGCAAAAGTGAATAGGTCAATAAAAATACAAGGTAAAAACAAGAAAACGTGATGCAGAATAAACCACAAAATGGTCACTACAACTTTGTCATGACAAATATACCTTCTACATATTCTCTTGGAAGTTGTACACCTCCATCTTGTCCACACGCAGAATATCCACTCAACCGCAAGTTTCCTTTCACAGGTTCAACAGCCAAAGCTCTTTTGAACCAGTTAGCTGTCTGCCCAAGTGCCTGCAATATCTCATTTTGGTGAATTGGTTTTCATTTACTCGCTGAAAATACCACAATATACCCGAAATCCGCCTTGCGTAGCCATTTGATTCATCAGAGTTGTAATGAGTTTACAAGCATAAAATGATGTATCCACCCAAAACCACATATCATTCATCCAATTTAAAATTTTGAAGCATTACGAAAGTTAGTATTACCTTGCGAAGGCGGTCTTTCTTATCCTCCGCAGCTATGTCTTCTAAAGTGCAGTTGTACCAACAGTCACCATAAATAGGAGGATCCCCATGTGGATTACAAGAAGGTTCACCAGAAAAAGAAGCCCCAGGTGGCTCCCCCAGCTGCTCATGAGAGTCGGACAGCAGAAATAATAAATAAAGCATTACTTCAAACCAATAACCTTGTATAACTTAACTAAACAAAGTAGATGAGGAATAGAAACGACTAAGAGCTGAGACTTGCCTTTACTGTATCACCCACATTTTGACAGTCTCTATCAGATGAGTGGCCAACAGCATCATAATTTAAATAAATTCTAATGGGTAACTTTACATCCTTCTGCAGCCTAAAAGACTCAGAATCGTCCAGCAATGCTCTTCCCCTGCGGTGAAGTGGCTTCAAAACACCAGGCTCCTCGTAGACCTGTGGTGTAACAGAATACACCTGGCGACCTGGTCTCTTTCTTTGTTCAATTATTTGATCATGAATGCAAGAATGTGAAATAATATATTCATCTCCCTTTTCCAGGCCTTTGCTCTCCAATGAGTGTTCATGGAGTGTAGCATAAACAGCTTCTAAACACACCAATGTCAGCAAAACCTGCAAAGGTATAAAAGCAGTGAGACAAATTCATAGAAGTGCAGACTGAAAGTACTACTTGGAGTAGTATTTCATCTCTCTTCGAGGATAATAACAATAACCAAGGATGCACCTAATAGTGAAGTTGAAGACCCAAAACTAATTAATACCTGACCAATTCAACTGTAAGCATGAGACAGCAACACAAAAAAAAAGAAAACTTTTTTCTCACGAATATCAGGTAAAAAAGAAACCACTGTTGTTATAGACCGCATCAAACTAAATTAGAAACAAAAAAACAAAAAAAAAAGGACAAGGTAACAAAGCAAAGAGAATTCTGAATGGATATTACCAAATAGGAAGAGATTGATAGGAGATTTAACCAACTACCTTACTTAAAGAGAAGAAATTTCCAAATCAAACAAACTATTTTCCAAAAAAAAAAAGAATGCTTTACACTCAAACTTAAAAAAGAACCCAGAAATTGTTCAAGCAACTTCTCGAAATCCCCAAAATTGTCCACTCAAAATCTGACATTCTATAGCAACCAAACATCCCATTAAACTCCACATTCCCAGTGGCTTAGCTCACTGCCCTCTAAAATCAACTAAAGAAGTAAGATGAAAATGCTAAAGATCAAAACTTGAACTGGATAAACCATAAATCATACAAAATTGTAACACAAATAAAAGATTACCTTGAAAAAAATGAAAAAGAAATGATATTTAGTCAAAAAAGTCGGCCTTGAACACACACTAATACGTCCGCTACACCAAATCCTTAACTCCATGTAGCAACTCCGGTTCCATCAAATCTCCGGCCACTTTCCAATCGGCTCCAACCCAGAAAAAAACCTCAACCCTCTTCGCATTACTAAATTCCAATAATACACTTGACAAATTCCCACAAAAAATACAGCCGTTTCGAATCGGAAATCGGGTAAATGAAAACTCGAGCTGACTCCCCCCGTTGATCTTTTCCGATAACCCAGAAAGAAAGCTGTTAGTGGGCTTGCGTTGGACTTGACAGCTCCTTCCGGGTTTGCTTTTCACTGTTGAAATCTAAGAAAGTTTTTTGGTTATTTGGATTTGGTTTATGACTAGTCTCAGTACAGTATTATTACAATAATAATTAATAATGATAACAAAGAAAAATTTAAAAAAAAAAAATTGAAAAATACTGCTCTGCTAGTCTTTTCCCAAGTCCCTACACTATTTTATCTTGTGCTGCTGCTGGTGCTGGGGTTGGAGTGGGTTGGGGGGACAGTATTTTAGTTGGATCTATATTCACTTTCTTCTATTATTATATATTAGATTAAAAGAAAGTTAGAACCACTTCTAAAATGTCCATATAAAGACAATCATATATCCTATTCAAGTTGTTGTAATTAAACTAAACTTAGATTTTTCCAATAGTTTGTGAGGGATACATTTGTTATGTTTTGAATTTCCAATTTCGTACTTTTTAAGAATTAAAATTTGTAAAGTATACAAATCTTATGTATTGAATTCGTTATTATTACACTGAAAATTTTATAAAGGGTGCACCTTTTCAATTTATGAATAGAAAGAGCAAATAATTATAGAATTGAGAGATCTTAAGAAAAACTAAGGTAAGGATGGATGGTGTTGTGTCACCGTTATAACGTGGAATTGTAATTTTATTTCTTTTCTCCTAAATATATTATTGTTAAATAAATAAATAACTTCCATTTTTATCAATTGATATTAGAATTACGCAAAAACTCTTGTGCTCATGGTTTCATATATGTAACTTGATACGCGAATTTGGTATACTTGATTCGCAAATTTTTTTATGCTTGATGTGTTAATATTATTTTTTCATACTAATGTTTCTATACTTGATAGTCTAATATTTGATATTTGATATGCTATACTTTAATTTTTTTATATTTGATGCACTAATCTTTTGATACGTCATACGCTAATTTTTTATACTTTATACAATAATCATTGATACTTTATATGCTAATTTTTAATACGTGATACATGATATGCTATTTTTTTTTTATACCTTAATTTTTTAATTTAATACTCAAATAGCATATATGAACTCATTTTGTGAGAGAATGACCCTTAAGTGTTATCATATATCATATAAGAATATTTGACTAACAATTCAATATACTACAAATTCTATGTGCATTCATGGAGTGGTTGAACTGTACATATATTTTATTCTTCTAAGTAAACGTTATTCTCACAATTTTTGTTTCGTTGGACTCTCAAAATTTAAAATAGAAAAATTTTTGACTTTGAGAGTTTGAGAATTCAATCTCGTCCTACTTAGACTGCAAGCTTTAAACCCCAAATGAAAAAATATTGGAAGGGTTCGAGAGTGTAACTTTGGACATGGGATCTTCTGTCCAAAATTTTGTACGTCTTATTTGGTCCTAATTAAAACTACCTCGTAGGGTTGACTAATCTATGTATTTAATCCCTACTTTTAATGAAACTACATAATTTAAACGTTAGACAGAATAGGATTGGATAAATATTGGACAGATGATCTGGACTCGTAACTTTGCACCTCAACTAAGTTGTCTAAGTCTAACCAACTGCATTTTGCATTTAATTTAGGGTTAAAAGTTATGGAAACGACTACCGTTGAGCGTTGATGGATAGAATGTTTAACATATCCACTTATTGCATTTGTTCTTCTTTTGTGTTGCCTTCCTTGTGGGTATATTCTTATTTTAAATTCCTTATATATCTAATTAAATCCTAAAGAATATGTTTAAATACTTTAAAATCTAAACTACTAGGAGTCTAGGAGGAGGAATATGCAAAAACGTAAGCAATATTGCAATAAATTACATGTATGGTATGGTTGCTGGTGGATTGAATTATTTAGACAAAGTGAAAAAGTTGCATGTGAAGATAACGATTTTATGGAATTTTATGTAACAGTTGGTGAATATTTTAACTTTTAAGGAGGAAGGAACACAAGGAAACAGATCATATTTATCCTAATAAGACACATTATTACCATCTAATACCTTAATTTATGGACTTTAAAAGATATTGCTAATAATGTACTCCATTTGCTAATTTTATACACTCAAAATATACATATGTTATTCAAAGTAACTGTCATTAATTAATTGCCCTATAATTTTGAAAATGATGATTAAGGATATATGGTCATGGCCCAGATGGAATATTTTATAGTAGGTGAAAATTTTCTAAGTTTTTGTCAAAAATGGATTAGCTAGAATGGCTACTTATTTTTATCTTTATTGTCACATTTACAGGTTAACTACATACATCATATCTCCTATCATTTGTATAATTTGTTTGACAAAATTTTATCATGATAGTTAATCTAACGCAACCATCATTCTTTTCCGAGTTCGACTAGTTATCTCCAATTTATAACAAGACAAACAAATATTTACTTGAATTCATGAGTGTGGTTTGGATTTTGGAACAATTGAAAAAAAGCTATAAAATATCCATTTCACAAGAAAACGACCAACATATATTCATTCATTTGATTATTAAGGATGATTTTCGAATGCAAAAGGGTAGTTAGGTTTGGTGTTTTGCTGACCTATAATCCAATTCTTGTTGCTTTTTAATTATTAAGGATTGGTTCCGCGCGAATATAAGTTAGTTAGATTTGGTGTTTTGCTGACCTACAATCCAATTATGCATCAAATACTTCATGCAATTTTGACCTTATTTCAGTACCCTTTACGCTAATTTATAAACAAATCCAAATCCAAATCAAATGATCCATCCATTATCCATAGTACAAAAATGTTGTTAACTTGAATTTAAAATGACTGTAGCTCTAATACAGCTCAACCATCTTGGTGATTGGAGCTGTTTAAATTTAATTTAGATTCTTTTAGAAACCAACTTGTCATTATTTTAATGTAAGAGTAGGTATTAAACGTTTGATACTTAGCTCCACCATTTGCAATCAAACACCAAATTCTTGGCTGATTAGAATGTATTGAAGTTGGATCCATGGCTTGGCTCCTAATATTTTTTAATACCAACATCGTCAATTTCGTGAGGTCCTACGTTATTGAGCCAAACTAGAAAGTTGAAAAATATCTCGAGTTTCTTCTTACTAATTTCCTCCAATCTTGAAACTTCTTCCAACCCAGATCGCGATATCAATGGCTAATCACATTCATGTAAAAGTCATATCAAAAGGGATCCTCAAGAAAAACATATTATACGTAAACCAAAATGAGTGCCACTCCAAGTCCAAGTTAGTGGAGCTGTCCTTGTTTAATACACATTTGGGCAAAAATGATAGTAGTGGATGCAGTGGTTTCCGTGATGAAAAATATTTAATCCCATTATTGGTTAATGTTTGAGAAAGCAATTAAGAGTGATTGTATATATGTTAGTAGTGGCAATTCTCCACATTCTTGTGATTCAGACAACACTCATCCTGAAAACGACTTCAATCCATACATACACCAATGGATTCTTTTAAAGTTTCTTTTGTATTCAGTCGCAGCAGAATCCCTTTCTCTAAGTAAGAAAATGCATAGCTCCACTGATCTCAAATTTTCTTGATGTTCGTAAAGAAGATTGACCTTTTGTATTACTACGTACACTAATGAAATGATTATGTCAAAATAGTAAATGAAAGTTCTCTCCAAATTTTTGTTGATGTTGACAAAGGAGATTGAGTACTTTTATATCACTAATGTCAAAACTTCAAAATTTATACAAACAATAATTGAATTTGTCATTCTTATTGTCATAGTCTAATTTTAAAAAAAAAACTTTCTTAGGACTACATTTAGTGGATTAAGTGTATTAGGAATGTGTCAATATTCTGTTTTCACAAAGGAATTTGTGAATGTTCTGAGAAACCCAAATTCTGGAAGTTCAAAAATGCCACAGAGCACCGTATTTGTATCTTCTAGAAAACTATTTTATGGATAGTTTTGTTGAAAAATCAACTATAATGACAATAATCTAATGCAGTTGTACCAAGAACTTTAAACAATGTTGAAGTTGTACAACAACTAGGACTTTTTCATACCAACGTTGAAATAGATTTAATTATTTTTTGAAATACAAGGCATTATTAATTAAAAAAAGCTAAAAAGTGCATAAGAATTTGAGAGAAAACTTAGGGTCAGAAGCTGTCGCCTAAAACAATGCCACAATATTAAGCAATAATTGAAGGACAACTATAAAATATTTGAGATTTGTGACTTGGAGTATTATAGATTAAACACGGGATCTTCTGTCCAAGATTTTGTATGTCTTATTCTGTCCTAACTAAAACTACGTCGTAGGGTTCACTAATCTCTTGGTTAGGGTCTAATAATTTTAAAGTAATTTTAATGATATTTATGCATTTAGTCCATACTTTTAATGAAACTAACGTTAGACAGAATAGGATTGGATAAATATTGGACAGAGGATCTGAACTCTATAGATTAGAGATTGAATCTTGTCCTTATCCTCCTATCATATATGTTAAAACACAAAAACTCTTATGAAGTTGAAATTATAATTTAATTTTTTACTAATTTTATTATGCATTAAATTGTAATTAATTCCCACTACATATTATTGTAAAAAGATAATAGTTGAATAAAATAACAATTGTTCCTTTACATTTATTCATCTCCATCATAATATTTCTTAAAAAGAAAAAAAAAAAATATATATATATATATATATATATGGGTATGAATTCTTTGTTCCACTTGTTATTTATTTTTGCACTCCTTAAGAATAAGGATGACGTGTTATTTTTTTAACCAAAAAAATATTACCCATTATTGAATTACTTCTTCAACTTGACTGACCAAGTCCTTTAAAAATGGATTTTCTAATTAGATGAGTGTACGGTGTACCTTAGAGCTATCTGATTACTTACGTAATTAAAAATTAAAATTTTATTAGTTCTAATATGAATAATCAAGTATGTTTAGTAATTAAAAAATTATAAATTTTTATATGAGTTTATAAGAGGATCTAAACATATATATAAACAAAACTACACACACACATATATCAGAATTTAGACCTTCACGCTTTGCTTATAATTATATCACTTAATTAAAATTTAACATTGCAAAATAAAAAATAATTTATATTTTTAAATAACAAAATTAACATAATAAATATGTTATATATTGAGTTTTACAAAAATATTAATATGTTTTATATATTCTTATAGAATTATAAAAAGGATAAAATTAATGAATTAATAATATTAATTTCAAATTCAAATTTTATTCATTTTATTTTAATAATGATCATTTTTTTTTTTCGATTTGAATTGGCATTGTTAACATTCTTGGGTAGTGTTGAGTCTATTGACTATTTCTATGTAAATTATAAAAATAGTTAATTCTTACTAAAAGAAAAAGGAAATGTTGCCGACTAGAATGGGTCGTCCAATTAATCACCAATGATGACAGAGTCAGATGTGTACCCCAGTCCTCGTACCCAAGTGGATTAATTCCAGATTTTATTTTATTTTTTCAAAAACTATGATGGTTTTGATGGTATCCTCCTGTAACTAGGAAAAGAGAGAAAAAAATTAATGTTTTGGTAAACAAATATGTCAAACATTTTCATGCAAAGAAAACATTAGTCCAACACTCCAACTGTTTGCCATATCCTCTTCAATGTGGACCGACTAATGACTTGAATCAAATCAGCTAAACCTTAATTAGTTCAACAGACATTGTTGTTATACATTTGAAGTGCTAATTATGTTCATTCTCGTATAACTTTTAACAATACAGCATGTTATTCTATTATTATAGGTAATGAATTTGCTGTATCAATTCATATATCATTTTATAAAATTTTGTCAAGTGTACAATTATTTATCTTTTAGAGTTAACTAATCTTTAAATAAAATTTTAATTTTATTTAAAAAAACACGTATCATATATCTATAAAAAATAATACATAGATTAATTATCATTACATTGCGCCAGAAGTTTATCTATTCATCGATCCATGTAATATTTTGAACCACAATATAAATACTACATGAATTAAGTCAGAATCCCGGATTTGGTGAATTTGGTTAGAATATCTAGACAGGACCACTGGGTCAATCATGGGGTGTGCTAATTCGTATTGACTGAGCGGCATTTGGTAAGAAAACAAGGAAATTAATTATACTGACTAGTTTAGTTTTGCAGCTGTTTGTCCATTTGAATAGCATCAGTTGTTGCCCTGTTGATTTGGTTCAAACTTCAAACCAAATCTTTACACAGTTGAATTGTTATGATCACCATGTCTGTGGAATTTATATGTTTATGACCAAAAAGAGCAGGCAATTGTTTTTCCTATGTAGTAGTAAATCAGAAGCACATTATTCAAACGTTTTCAATGCTTTTTGGAGTCCCCAAAAAAACATAAAAATCAAATGACAGAAACGTAGAGAACTATGAAGTTGTTAGAGAGGTCAAGCAATTCAATATGCAATTGCTTGAAGCATTACACCCTAGGTATCTAGTTTGGAATACCTAGCATGCTGACTCCAGCTAGCATATTTATAGGAATACACTAGGGTTAAAACCAGTTAATGGGCTCTTGCCCATTCAGGCCCATTACAAAGGTTCATTATCTATTGGACTTATATTAGAACATATTATTGAATTATATTAAATATCCAACAATCTCCTCCTATGTTCTACATATAGCACAATCCAATAGATAGATAATGTAATGTTCAAACAGATGATTGAATCATTCATAGCACAAAAGATTCATTGCTCAAAATTATGAATTCTTTAACCACAATTATGAGTTTTAGAAAAATAATCTAAACTCAACCAAACACAAACAAAAGTGTTACCAAGATCAAAGTTTTAGAAATCTCTAAACTTTGCACATAAGAGTTTTAGAAAACAATCTAAACTCAACCAAACACAAACAAAAGTGTTACCAAGATCAAAGTTTTAGAAATCTCTTAAACCTTTCGAACAAGAAGAGTTTTAGAAAAATGATTCTAAACTCCAAACATAATATGGGGCAAAGCATATGTAAGTGACCAATTATTCAAGATAATAAGTCCTCCCACAGTACCATAGCTCTAGAGGAATTAATCCATCAAGTTAGATCATCCCTCTTTCAGGATCTCAAGTTGGAATAAGCTCCTCCCATTTCCATCATTATCTATAAGTTAACCAAATATTAGAACTCTAATCATTTATGTAACAAAATAACAGTGTTCTAGTTACAAGGCAGAAGAAACTTAGCACAATATTCTCATATGATTGAAAATGAATATATATTCAATTGTCAAAATGCCATCAATACCATGATTCCAATAAGGCATCAATGGTCTAGTTTCTTTATAAGAACAAGACCTAAACACGTTTCTTTTCCAAAAGAACCATTTTCCAATAAAGCATCAATATCTAGTTTCTTTATTAAGGAAACAAGGAACCTTAAATAGTTTCTTTCCAAAAGAACCATTTTCCAATAATTTCTAGTGTGGAACGGTTACAGCTGTCAAGTTCCAAATTTAGTTAAGCAGCATCATCAAATATGGAATGATACTACCACTCTAAACAGAACATCCAGAATAAGTAAATCACCTCATCATATGTGGAATGAGACAACGCACCCCAAAAAGGATATATCATCAGATATGGAATGATATATTAACAACTATAATCATCGGCGAAATATTATCAAGTGCTTATCTTATCTATCAAAGGGAGATTCGAAAATTTTAAAATTAACATGAATGTAGGTTAAAACATATCTATATAGTCTTTAACCCCAGGAATGTAGGTTAAGACATATCTATATAGTCTTTAACCCCATATCCCCCACAATTTTGAAGATTCGAGCTTTGTTCAGTCCCTTTGTTAGAGCATCAGACAGATTATCCTTCGATCTCACAACGACCAAAGTAATAATACCATATTCTATGAGATACATCAGCAAGGCATGTCTCAGTCTAACATGTCTCCTCTTACATGTCTCCTTTTACCATTAAAGAGTGAGTTTTGTACTACTAAAACTGTAGCCTGATTATCACAGAACATACTTAAAGACGTAATCTTTAAGCGGATTAGTGGAATATTCAGGATCAGTTCTCTTATCCACTCTGCTTCTCCTTCTGCGGAAGCTAGAGTAGAAAGTTCCGATTTCATAGACGACAAAGCAATGCAAGTCTGCCTTTTGGATTTCCACGCAATATCTGCACCACCCAGTGTGAAAATATAACCACTGGTTCACTTACTATCCCCAAAGGATGAGCACCACGAAGCATCAGAAAATGCTTTCAATATAGGAGGACGACCACTATAACATAGTGCATGGTTAGAGGTACCCTTCAAATATTGCATAAGTCGCGTAAGGGTATGCCAATGTTCATGTCCGGGATTACTCGTGAAATGACTCAGCATGCCTATAGAAAAAGGCTATGTCTGGTCTAGTGCATGTCATTGCATACATGAGACTACCAATTCATTTAGAATAAGCCAATTGATTCATGCTAGCTCCCACATTGGGGCTCAGCCATATATGAGAATCATACGGTGTCTCAACCACGGTATATTCACTGTATCCCCATGTAGAAAGCCATTTGTCAATGTAATGAGCTAAGAGTAATACCTTTCTCTGTAAAATGTACTTTCATACCATACAAAGATTTGTTTAACTTACAAACTTTGTTCTCGAAACCTTTCATGACAAACCCTTCAGGTTGGTTCATGTAGATC
Organism: Ophiorrhiza pumila; assembly: GCA_016586305.1. Taxonomy (NCBI): domain Eukaryota; kingdom Viridiplantae; phylum Streptophyta; class Magnoliopsida; order Gentianales; family Rubiaceae; genus Ophiorrhiza; species Ophiorrhiza pumila. The sequence goes on along the minus strand of BLIW01000010.1, from coordinate 2,629,558 downwards.
TCCTTAGTCAGATTTCCATATAGGAAAGCTGTCTTTACATCCATTTGATGCACAACATAGTGCTCAATAGATGCCAAAACAAGAAGAATTCTTATCGTAGTCAAATGACAGACCGGGGAGTAGATTTCAAAATAATCATCCCATATACTTGGGTATAGCCTTAGCTACTAAACGTGCTTTATACCGAGCTTATAGATCCGTCAGAATTAAGTTTCTTTCTTCAAAATCCACTTGCATCCTATAGTCTTAGCCCCTTTGGCAAATCGACTATGTCCCAAGTTTGATTTTGTAACAGAGAACTCATTTTCATCATCAATGGCTTCTGTCCATAATAGGGAGTCCCTAGATCTCATTGCCTCATTATAGGTAGGATGGATCATCTTCTAAATGGTAAGTGACAAATTCTCACCAAAACGTATTGGGAACTCTTTGTCTTGTAGATACTCTTAAAGGTTACAGATTCAGAAGGGATCCGAGTGTCAGAGGAAGTCAATTTAGGTTCAATAAGTGTATCTGAAATGATTTCGACAGTGCCTGATACTGGTCAACCCTTTATCTCGAAGAAATTTTATCTTCAAAGAAAACAGAATCTATAGATTCTATAACCACATTGGTTGATAGATCCAAGAACCGATCAGCACACTATCCTCTGCACTCCTAGGTACACACAAGTGTTAGTCCTAGGCCCCACCTTAGGTATTCTAGGGTCTGGTATCCTTACATAAGCTAATACAGCCCCAAGTTTTAAAAGTATCATATTTACAAGGATGTTTATGGCCATATCTCATAAGTGTGAAGACAACTTAGAGTGCGACAACTATTGAGATATGATTAGCAGTCAAAGCTGCCTCTCCCCAATAACAGGAAGGCATGCCAGCTGTCAAATAACATAGAGTTTAACATTTCTGTTAACGTCATGTTCTTATATTCAGCTATTGCCATTTGATGAGATGAGTAAGGAGCAGTAGTAGTTCAAGGATCTTATGCCCATCTGAAGCACAAATTTCTTGAACCCTGTCAATGTATATTCTCCTCCTCTGTCACTCCTTAACTTTTTGATTTTCAAAATAAATTGGTTTTCAACACGATTCTTGAAAATTTTAAATTTATCAAAACTTCAACTTTTGATTTTAACAGATAAATATGACGATATCGTGAAAAATCGTCTATAAAAATGAGCAAATACTTCCGACCACCTATAGTGGGAGAACTTTTAAAGTCACAGATGTCAGAATGTATTAAGTCAAGAAGTTGTGTACTCCTAGAGACCGGACGAAAAGGTCTTCTAGTAATTTTAGTTGGAGCACAAACTTCACATCTGTTAAATCTGATCGCAGTATCGATAGGTATATTATGACTTTTAACTAGTCTAACCATTTTCTTGTAGTTCACATGTCCTAACCGATTATGCAATATTATAGGATCAATTAGAGTTGAACTAAATTGGCTGACTGTTTCAGTTCCAATACTCAATTCATACTTTAACATCTTTTAAAGTTAAAAGTTTACTTGAAGAGAGGTTGATATTTGCAGTACCAGTGTGAGTCACGACCTTCGTCGCCCCACTAGCCATAGCAATAGTTTCATTGGCCTCAGCAACATCATCAAGTAGCTTTTTAGTTTGGCAAATATGGTATGTTGCCCCAGAATCTAACCACCATTCTGAAAAAGTACTAGCCTTTCCATGATTGCCTACCATAGCAACAAAGTTTTGAGGCTCAGTCTTTTGCAGCAGCATATGTGCTTCCAATGGTGTGTCAGATTTGTCCTTCTTTGGTAGCCTACAATCTGCTATAAAGTGTCTTCATTTCCCACAATTATGGCACTTGCCCTTCTTTTTCTTAAAGATAGGCTTTTTGGCCTCTAATTGTTGATGCTCACTTTTAGGAGACTTGGATTTCTTAGGAAATTTATTGGGATATATCACCGTGTTAGCAGCTGACTGTTGCTGTCTAACCATCTCCAATGTATTCCTAACCCGATTCTCATCCTCGATTCTAATGAATCGTTTAAGATAATTCAGTTTCACCTGAACTTTCTTCATGTATATCTAAGTTTTGAAAGAAAGTCATGCAGATGGTAATTTATAGATAATGGCACCAACGATAAAAGGATCACAAACATTGATGTATTCATTAGTCAAATTAGATCTCAAGTTTTCTGATCAGTGAACTTGAGGGAGTGGATTTCCATATCTTCCCTTGAATTGAAATCATGAATTTGGTTAACAAGTTATGTTTTTTAACAATTCCTCCTCCTTCTTAAACTGAGTATCTAAATTGTCCCAAATTTCTTTAGTAGTCAGATTCATCAACATTCTCAGTGGTATCAACAAAAGTACTCATTACAGTATAAAAAATATTTTTATATTTTAAACCAAACTGAGTTTTTTGTTTCCAGGAGTTAAAATCAGATCCACTAAAAGACTGGAGTTTAACCATATCAATTGGCACATATAGTTTAATCATATCAATTGGCACATAAAATTTAACCATATCAATTGGCACATATAGTTTAACCATATCAATTGGCACATATAGTTTAACCATATCAATTGGCACATATAGTTTAACCATATCAATTGGCACATATAGTTTAACCATATCAATTAGCACATATTTTTCCATTTTTTCTAAATAAAAATTAGAAAGAGCACACCTGATGAACAGTAACTGCTACAGTGACGGTGAACAGTAACAGCTACAGTAACGGCGAACAGTAACTGCTACAGTGACGGTGAACAGTGCTGCTACAGTGCCGGTGAACAGTACTCCGCCGCTACAGTACCGCCTCCGCTACAGTACGCGCCGCCGCTACAGAACCCTAACCAAATAATGCTTCAAGATTGTTAGAGTTTTAGGTCAAGCAATTCAATATGCAATTGCTTGAAGTATTACACCCTAGATATCTAGTTTGGAATACCTAGCATGCTGCCTCCAGCTAGCATATTTATAGGAATACACTAGGGTTAAAACCAGTTAATGGGCTCTTGCCCATTCAGGCCCATTACAAAGGTTCATTATCTATTGGGCTTATATTAGAACATATTATTGGATTATATTAAATATCTAACAGAAGTTTCCATTAATTATTACTCCTATTATTATTCCTTCAAAAGGCCAAAGAAACCAAACAACATTCGGTGATAATTGTCAATTATATATCCATATGCCTAATATTTATTATGTTTTACTTTGTTTAACGTTTAAAACGACGTAATTTCACTAAAATTAAGGACTAAATGCACAAATATTACTAAATTTAGTTTACTATTAAACCCTAATTAAGAGATTAAGGAATTGTATAACGTAATTTTAATTAAAATAAAATAAGACAGAAAAAATTTTGAAAGTAAAATCTCACCTAGTCCACTATTACAGCCAGCCTTGTTTAATTTTCATTTCTGTATCTCACCACTCATCTTTAGTCTATTGGGTTGAAATCTGTCCCTACAATGATTTATTATGAGTGACAGTGCAAACCAACCCTGCAAAAATATTGATTATGGGTTTGTTCCATCCATTTTCTCTGTCCTTGCAGTTAATTAGATTGCCTACAACGTTACAAACATTGATTCAGGTCTTCCATTTTCTGCTTTGTTTTCTTCTTTACTATTTTTATATATTTTCTCTTCTTAGAAACATCATCAAAGAAATCCCTCCATGGCAGGCATGCATATGCATCTAATGGCTAATTTTGTAAGAAAATCACTCAGTTAATTCCCTAGCTGCCCCCCATTTTTTTTTCCCTGTAAAATGGAGGCAGCGGGGTCAGATTTTTACGAATTTTCAAGCGCAAGTGTGTGAGGAATGATGAGATATTGAAACTAGAAGCATGAAGATGCAGCCCACTTGCCTAAAAGCATACATAATCTACCAAAACACAACGCCAGTGGGAGTGGGAGCGGGATGGAGTACCCTACAAACAATACAATCTATAAAACATCAGTTTGCTACCAGTCAATTACAAATGCATGTGGGCTGGTGTCTTGTAGGGACGACTGACGAGGTGGTGCTGTGTGTGCAACCTCTACCCTCGATCTTCTTCTTCATCCTAAATAGGGAAATTATCTTGAACACTTCAATAACCTTGGATGCTTATTCGGTTATTCCTTTTGGGTTTTTCCATTATAATTTAAGCTTGAAAAATAATACATTATTACCTATCCTACTTCAAGAATCAACTGTTCCATATATTACTGCTCATGCATGATCGGTTAACAATTAATATTACTCGTTTAATAACTGCAACTTATTTGTACTGTACTTTCATTCATTCTTCAAATCATAATACGCATTTTTTTTTAAGTCAAAAAGCCGTAAAGATTTCTATTCAAGAAAATAAATAAGAGTTAACAACAGCTGAGTAGCTACTAAACGATATGCATATGCTTTGCTAGAAAATGGTTTCTCCATTTCAATTGACATAACGTATTACATGCCACATTGGCTAATTGTAAGCATGCCGAATTGTTAAAGCTTATGAATTTTAATGGTGATCGAGTAGAAGTGACAACCATTTTAACCAAATGTTTCATTGTATACACAATCAACTGTCATTATCTAAAATATATTATATTACACATACCTCTGTGTTTGAGCAGGATTGGACCTAGTTAGGATAACATTAGACCCCAGTTGTGTTGCAGTTTATTCACATATTTCTCATAAACCAATAGTTTGTTTCTATGTGATTGAACAATTTGAACTTGTTCTCTTTTTCTAACTTTAGCTTATTGGGGCATTCCCTGGGCTACCAAGAAGCCCAAAAGGGACAAGATGGACAATTGAAAAGTAAATGGGCTCCATAGCTATCATCCCTGTTCGGTTCCTGGATGTATTGAAGGCCAACATAGAATGCAACTCTCTTCTCCATAATAATGGCGCTTTGTGATGGATTATGGCTTTTTCCTTGTTCATTTGATCCGGTTCTCTTTCACACTAAGCAACATCTTATGGATTAAGGCTGCTTTGCACAATCAACTTTCTTTCTTTAGTGTAAAATAAACTAAAAGTAAGAGAAAGTATTAGACGCCTAATAACCACCAACTCAGGTGTGTTGGTGGTCAAGTATCATGAGTACTTTTTTTATCATGTGTGCAATATGTTCCACTATAATGTAGGGTTAGTTCTTTACCCAATGCATGTGCCCACATAATAATAATAATAAATTTTGTTATTATAATGAAACATATTATACACATGATTAAAAATACTCGTAATCACAAACTCAACTGATGAAGTGGTGTTTATTAACTAGCCAATACTTTTTTCTAAAAGTAGAAGTCAATAGTTGTTTAGGACAAAAATGAATGACTCTGCTGGAATCATTTTGGTCATAGTTATAAACTTGAAGTGTTGTCAATTTTGTCCACAGTATTTATACAAGATACTGAATTTACAATGTTTTATTGGCTTATTCTTCTTTTTGTTGGTTAGTACTTAGTAGTTCATTGACGATGTAATATGCTCCAAAACTATAAACAACACTTTCCCATGAAGACGATGATTTAGAACACTTGCAAAAAAAAAAAAACTCCCAACAAGTAAAAAAGCCTCATCAATAGTTTCCATAAAAACTATTGGAGTCACTAAATCATGTTTTCCAAAGACTTGTACAAGACACTAAACACATCTTTTTGTTAATTCTGTCACGAAAATGTACACTCAATCCATAATGGAACCAAAAACTGCCCCTCTTGCATGATCATTATGTTTACAATAATGAACATGCTTAGACGACATTAACCATGGCTGATTCTCGTAATTTGAAGGATAAAAAGCTCGATAGAGCTGATTATACTTTTCAATATCAAAATTATGAATCTTCATCAACTTTGTTTGCTTCGATCTGAAACGACGTTGGAAGTAACCTTCAAAGGAAGGCTCTTTGGATGTCCTAAGGAAGAAAACATAGGCAAGTGCGAAATGGAGAGATGTTGCAAAGAAGCAAATTGGCTCCATAACATCCCAACTCAGTTCCCAGAAAGTCAGCCTCATAAATCCCAATGTTTGTAGAACCAAAAATCCCAGCCCACAATACAATTCTCCCTTCACTAGTGACTCTGCCTTTTGATCTATCATTGCCTTTTGCTTCTCCATCTCATTCAGTTCACTTCTTCTTGGGTCGTTTGGAACAGCAATCGATTCAGACATCATTTTCTCCATCGATTTTGCTACCTGTAAATTATGGCCACAATCAAACATGCGCTTCTTTCGTGTTTCATCGAACCCGGATTAAGAAATTTTGAATTATAAGTTTTAATGTTGTATACGTATTAATTAATGGTACCTGATCGGGCCGGAGAAAGACGACGTTGCCAACGATGATGACACTGCCGGCCTCATCCAACATCTTTGCAAAATCAGTTCCTTGCTCGCGATTTTCACACACTTCCTCGCAGATTTTAGCGTAATCATTGTAAGAAATGGAGTTCGCCGGTATCTCTCTAAGTCTTAAACGTATCTTCTCCAGCTGAGCAGACCTCAGAATCTTCCTCGCATCAGTCGCGGAGAATCCTCCCAGTCCCAGCTTCGATTTCTGTTCCGCAGGAGGAAGAATCCCGTCGAACCGAATCCGTTCTCGGGGATTAACGTTGATGGCCCTTAATTTCTCCCTGAGCTTGTCACCGACAGGGATTGAGAGGAACTCCGGCAACTTGGTCAGCGCGGCTTGGTTAATTTCTCTCTTTTGTTGGAGGAAACGTTGTAATAAGCCTCGACTCTTGGAGGAGTCCAGCAATGTTTTGAGGGCTGCACTGGTTGAGTTGAACGAGGAAGACGATGAAATTGACGAATGATCAAGAGTTCCTAAATGCGACGTTCTGTCAATTTTGTTGGCGTTGGATAATAACATGCGCTTCGAGAGTGTTCTACGAAGCGCCATTGAATGCATGAGGAGAGGTAGGAGAGGGAGTGATTCTGTGTGTTTTTAGAGAGAGAAAGTATGAGAGAGAGAGAGAGCGCTCAGCTCCGATGATGGAGGGAAGGTACGAGGAGGGGTATATATAGTGTCCCGTGTTAGAGGAGAAATTGAAATGAGAGAATCTCGTAAAATAATTTAAAAATACCGGGATATATTGAGATACCAAAAAAAAAAAAGTTTGTTAAGTGAGAATCTAATTACTAATTAATTACAGCACTTATACTATACTCATCCTAATTTTTTAAATAATATATTTTTTTAAAAAAAATTAATCTAGGAAAAAAATAAAAAAATCACCAAAAATAGTTTTAAATATAAAAAGACCACAAAAAGAAAATTTTATATTAAAAGACATATTTTTATTTATATTTGAATATAACATATTTGTTTTAATGGTTTTTTTTTTTTATGATCTTGATAAATTGGTTGATTACATAAATTTTCATCTACTTATACCAGCACCGCGGTTGGTATTTGCATGTTTGCTTGTGAAAATGGATGGCAAATGCCACAAATTCTTGGCAAAATAACGACAAGATGTTTGTTATTTCCTCAACTTTGCTAAGGCGTACTTAATGTACTTGTGAATTTTGTGGATGTTAGAACATCAAACGTGGTGGATATTATGTCTTTGACTTTTGAGTTTCTTATTTTCTTAATATATGGAGTACTACCTAAGAATCCTTAAAAACCAACCGCTTATTGTTGCTTAATTTGTACAAGCAAACGTTAGCTAGACACAATTAAATGGTAATTCATCCTTCAAAGTTGGAAGGATGTGGATTAAATTTAGATAGAAAATTGTCAACTAATTAGTTAATTATTCAAAAAAAAATTAAATAATTACTCCAATTTTTATTAAAAATACCTCAATATCCAACTCAAAACCAATTGACAATCAATACAGTAATTTAAAATCTTATTAATTAATTTATCATGAACTCTTACAAAATCAATACGCAATATCATTTTTAAAACTCCCTCTCGAGTATGATTAGGATGGACAACCATTGCCAATATCAAGATATTAGATTTAGAGAAATGAGCCCTTACCTCAATGGTCATCACTTAGGTATTAAGTGCTTAGGAGAGTTGGAGGTCAGGAGTTTAATTCCTGCCTCCAAAAAAAAAATCTCCTCCTATTTATGGTACAGTGAGAGTAGGATCCATCAGCGTGCACATCCCGTGCGATTTACATCCTTAGAGGATGGCTAGGGGACGGTTGATATAGTACAACGTAAGTTGGACGGTTGATATAGTACAGCGTAAGTTGGGATATGAGTCATAAAAAAAATATTAGAGTTAGACCCATTCTTGATTGGAATTTATGGGACGAACTCAAATTCAACGTTAGAAAGAAAACAGGGTGTTGACATGACCGAAAATTTCGATAAGCCAAACTGAATGCATAGTTAGAAGTGAGTCATATGTTTGAAATGTTCAAATTTGATACCATATTAGAAATCCTTAAGTATCTAACTCCAACACTAATGAGCACTCTTATTAAAGTGGTAGTACGCCTTACTTCCTTAAAGATTCTGTACTATTACAAATATCCTCGAATAATATCTAGTATGTACCATTTACTGATTTATGTGAAAGGTTAGCCATTGAAAATGAATGGAAGGAAAAAAAGCACTGTTTTTAGTATAAGTATAGAACTACTTTAGAGTATGCATAGGCTGTTGTTACCATAGAAATTAAGACTAGCCTTCCTTGAGGATGACTGGCATCCAAAATTCGTTTGAAAATAGGTACATCATCCGTACGCAACTTATATATATGCCGTATGTTAGTTTGAGGATTTTGAACACTCACCGGAAAGAGAAATTAGTGAACAAAACTCCAAATGGTTCATTAAGTTGGCAGATACGTGTGCCACTGTTTCTTCTTTTTTATGTATGATGAAACTAGCACTTTGCTTTGTCTGTCCGAAGAACTCATTTCTTCTCAATCATTATCTTCGTTACACCCTACAATACGCATTATTTTATAGCACGTCACGATCATTTTAAGGTTTCCTATGTTTGTACACAAAAACCATTTGAATCATTGGCTGCACCAACAAAGTTTGGGAGCACAAGTTTTTCTTTGTAATCATCATATTTTGTAGGAAGTATATATATATGACAACAATTCTAAATTAAGCCTTGGATTTGGCAACTCCATTACTTGTTAATTAGGAGAGGACCCTCTTGAAAGTGTATGCATGGGATAATATATTCATACTGAGCAAGATTTAATTGGCCCCTCTAGGATAAAAATGCTAAGTTGCAATTAATTGAGAAGAGAAAGAAAGTTTAATTGATTTTAGTTATTTTCAATGATGTCATTGTATGATGAATTATAGTAGGGAATTTAAAACATCTGATTCGCATATGTTGTGACATTCTGGCCACCATACAAGGGATATATGGGACATGAATCAGGAGGAACTGATCATACAAAAATCAAAATTCATGGTCGGGAGAATATGTGTGTGTGTGTGTGTAATGCATGCTTACAAGAATCTGTAAAATGTAGTTGAATCAATGCATAAGAATATTGAAGAATCCCCCACCAATTGGGAAGTTGGAATATTTAGTAGGCATGATGGATTCCATTTTAATTTGTTGAGTTAAAGAGAGATTCTTAGAGACCTCAGTGGGATGTCTACTTACCCCATTTTCTCACGTGTCCTGCTTTACGTTAATTTAGTGTTGATCGATCGATGTTCCCAATCCATTCTTCTGCACTCATATGGTTAGATTAATTAACTTAAGTACGTACGGTGTTTTGTTGATGCTTCAAAACAAGGCTAATCTTTAAGGACATCTTTCTTAGGTACGTTCCATGAATAATTTCAAAATCAAAGTAAAGGTATTGGGTACATTGTCTTAATTTGTTTTTTTTGCTTTGGGATAATTTTTTTTCAACAAACAATTTAATCCGTGAGTGACTAATGACAGGCATGTTCTATAACAATCTCTGTTAAGAAAAAACGGATCTCATGTTGTATCTAAATTAGCCAAAAATAAGTGAGACAACAGGCAAAAGATTTATGTGGTTCGATCAAGGTGACCTACATCTACTGCTGGAGGCGGTGCCAAAATTCACTTTTAAGTTGAGACAATTTACAAAAAGTAGAACACTAATTAGAGTCCACTTTCTAACACAAAAGCCTTTTTCTAAAATGCCTAAGAATTGAAATAGGAAGGAGAGAAAGAGAAAAGCTCTTAAGCTTTTCGTTTTGGGATGAATTTGAGTTTCAGCATTGCCTCGTATTTATAGTCAACTGCTAAAAGTAGTTTTCTGTAGAAAAATCATGACGCTGAAATTCCTTTTGCAAACTGCGGAAATATAATTCTTCACGCAGCTGCAATGGTAGCATAAGTCAACAAAAACAGCTATCAATCTTCCCAAAACTTTCAACAATAAACATGAAGTGGTTCTAGAGCATTTATTACAATCTCGTATAACTTTTTTTAGCTTTTAATGAATGTTTAACATGAAAACTACTGCTGTTTTGAAGTTTTGTTACCATTGTTTGCCTGATTATCCATCCGGGTTCTTTATTCTGAATTTTTGCTCAACAGTAGTAGTACCAACAAATTAAGTTCCATGTAACATGATGTTGTTGGCATTGTTTGCACGCATGAAATTAAGCTTGCCGAATGCAAGATTGCTGTAGCTATATAATGGGAATCCGCCATGGCAAATTAAGTTGCCATTCCATCAGCAAGATATGCTTATAATTGATACATATGGCAGTAACACTATCATCAACTTCCTTGGTCAGATATGCCTAAAGAAAGCCTTCAATGTTGTTCACATAATCATGCATTTGTAATTTTCCATTTTCTTTCTATGGGCAATTTTTAGCTATTTTCTGTTGGATTTTTGAGTTAGATCGAGTATTTTCAGAGCAACACTTATACGAGTGCTAAATTTTAAAATTAGTTATGGCAACTAAAAATAATTGAAATTCACAAACATGTACACTCTGCAGTCTACACTGTAAACTTCTGTGGAGAGCAGTTCAACATCGATGGAACTATACTATATATGCCCATTAATTGGTGATGGAATTTTGGTGACAAAATTAAACTTTTAGGCAGTGTTGTCCACTTACTTAGCCACTAGACATTAGAAATATGCAATGATAATTGCAAGACAAGACGACGATGATGCCATAAATTAAAGTAGAGAAAAATGCGGCTGGCTCCTTTCTTTAATCCTGTAGCGTGGAGATTCCGACTCTGATTTGCACAATGTATATAATATTCTTATTTTTAATTTTGCATATCTGACATTCTTTTTTCTTGGAATAATATCAATCCAAAGCATTTTTCAAGTTTTGATGGCAAAAAATGTCTTGCCAGCAAATGAGCAGAATTACTGCAATATGTGTGGAGAAAATTAAGCTAGCTGGGGGATTGTCAATGCCTAGCTACTTGGTAAGTGGGGATTGGGGAAGATATGCGATCCTTGTGGCATCTCATATCAATTTTAGTGCTCCCAAACATTGACAAACATTATGAATTTGGAATGTTCTTTGTGCCCACCAAATTTGTTCTAACAAAACCTTGCTAATCAAATGAAAATTATCATACGATGTTTCATGATAATTTCTTATATATGTTACACTAAATATATATAAAAAAATTATCGTGAATCACGATGATACCAACATCATCCTAAATGATCTCAGAATAACATTTTTTTTCGGGGGTTCTTATGAAATTTAGTGGGATAGTGCAATCTCAATCAGTGGGCAATTATTTTGTGCCAACACATCCAAAGCACTCAGAGTTTCGTATGTATTACCTAAGATGTGTGTCCTTTATTCAATTGAAAAAGCTGTGAGATGATGCAAGAACTTACTAATCAGTAGCTCTAATAATATGAGTTGGGATCTTCTTACTAATATTTTGTCTGTTTTATTTTGTTTTAATTAAAATTACGTCGTAGTGTTCACTAATATCTTTGATTAGGGTCTTTATAAAGTAATTTTAGTGATATTTATGCATTTAGTCCCTAGTTTTAATAAAACTCCGTCGTTTTGAACGTTAGATAAAATAAGACATGATAAATATTAGACAGAGGATCTGATCTCGTAATAATATGAGTTGGGCTTTTCATTTAAGTTAACATCATAATTAACATCATCTAAACTTTAACCAATAAAGTTGATACTGCACAATGACAATTTTAAATTATCAACATGCACGTCTTTGCCCATAAAGCACTAAAGAAAATATATCTGTACATCATAATTTGTTGTTACTTTGGCAAGAGGCAATATAATTCTTTTCCATCCATGAATGTTGTTGATTCGAAATTCGAATATTACTTATTCATTCATAGGATAGAAGTATAGAACTCAAGGAATTGAAACTGCTAGTTCCCCTACCTACGTCCGCCTTGATTTTCTTCCAAGTTGTTGCTCTTGAGAAACTTTAAAATTAAAAAATCTGAACAAATTAAAGTTTAGAGAAACAAAAGTTATTCTCACGAAGAAACAAGAATCTGAATTCCCATGCATGCATGGTTAAGAAAGGATCGAATTAATTAATGTAAACAAAAAGATTGGAACTCTACAAAAGCTAGTGGCCAAGTTTCTGATCAGGGAATAATTTAGGTAATACACATATCTCAAGGGGTTGAGGGCTGCTCCATTTCCACATCAAATAGATATGGATAAGGAGGCCAGCCGCCTCAAGAATCAGTTATCTGATCAACTTCGCTTTGATGGCAAATGGAATTAGGGAAAAATGATGTTTATGAAGACAACATTTTCTGATTCCTCGATGGGAAGAGTAAAACTGGGATCAGGCCACATATTTAAAATTCCTCCGAATTAATGAAACCAATCCCAATTGGGAGGCTTTGGACACCCAAAACTTTTGAAAAAAATTTGAGGTGTTTATGGGTTGTATATTTGAGATTAAAAGAAAAAACAGTATTGTAATGCTCTGCAAATAACTATCGTTTGAGGGGAGGGGGGAGGAGTAAATTGAACCTAAGAATCAAATTAATAGTAACTTAAAAGAAAATCATCTGGGATCATATATGAGTTGGCGTTGCTCCCACTAAATTGGGAAGATTAAGATGACGTTGCTCCCACTAAATTGGGAAGATTAAGATTCTATAGAGCGAGAATGAATCAAAGCCATGCATGATGCATGCATGGTCCAGAAACTAGAGGGCAAATTGGCAACGGAAAGCAGCGGTGGATTCAGAAATTATAGCTTGGGGGGCAAAATTACATAATACTGTTAGTAGAAGTTATATTCTAATTTTTGGAGGGGCAAATTCTAATTTTTTTAAGGATTCAATTGAAAATTAAATTTTTTTTGAAGGAACGTAATACAATTTTTCAAATCTTGGGGAAGGCTGGAAGCTAGCTTAGCAATAATGATAACTTTGGATTTTAAGAATTCCACTTGCATGCACTGCACATAAAGATTAATGAATTTTCATTTTCAGTTCTCAAGTCTCCATATGTACTGATCAGCTTAACGTTTCAAGGAATCTCTTAAAGTGATCATTTACGTCAGGAAATGGATTCCAAGAATGATAATGTCACTAGCAAAATGGATCAGATACTATAGAAATTTTAATGCAAGAGATAAGGGAATTTTAGTATCATTTAAACGAATGTCATTTATCGATTTTCCTTCGTGATTAATTCTTCATTATGCTTGTTACACCATTGCAATTGTATTATTATATAGGTATCGTTTTTATATTTACTTTCATACTTGTTCTGAATTAATGTAAATAAATTTTTATAAAAATAGGGTTACATATAAATCACAATTTCTGATATCACTTTAATTAGTACGTTTCATTTCAAAAATTTTGGACATGATCAGAACATAAATCGAAAGTTTTTTCGATATCATACATGAACATATATTAAAAACAGTCATGTTTTAATTTATGTTTTTGCGATTTAGTACGTGATGCAGTTGAGGAAAATATATAATGTAGAGGATCTCTTCCCATCATCTCATCTAAATTGAAGTCATTAAAATATATGCTGAAGAAGATTAAGCCGCGAATAAGAATAAGAATTACACTCTTAAGAATATGGTCGAGTGGTCTCAATAACCTCATAATGCACATGAATTTTGACATTTATAATTTTTTTTAACAAGTCGTACACTAAATTAGAGAGGGAATGTTGTGAGGGGAATCAAAATTTTGACCTCCATTAATCGATTTCTCCATATATATATATGCACATTTATGATTGTGTAAAAAAAAACCCATTTGCATAAAGTCAAAAAGAGATGCTAAACGCAAAAAAAAAAAAAAAAAAAAAAATGAATACTTGTTCAATGCTGTAAAAGGCTAAATTACACTTAGAGGGTTAGTACAACTTTTAGAAACCTGCAAGGAATGGGATCAAGTTATAGTGTCTGTTTAGAACAGGAATTCAGTTGTAAGTATGGTCGGGTGTGGAAGATATATCTTTTCTGAGTACAATTGTTCCCAAGCAAATTTTGTAAGTGAGGCTGCAAAAATTAAGATGAGCAAATTTTAAAGCTTTTGTAATAAATTTTATTGGCAAATTAAAGTAAATGATAATTAATTAGTTCTAGAGACCATCCCATTATAATTTCTTAGGTTCATAGTGTGACTGGTGCATGTATGATTGCATGATTAAATTACAAAAAGAAAATGCATGGCTTTATGAATCTTTTGACCAACACACATATTGATATATCCTTAATTTGATTTTCTTCTATGCAGCAAAGTTGATTCTATGGGCTGTAATGAAGTCATGAACAATTCTTAGGTTACGTGATCCCATACATTATCACAATTTAACTATATGTAAAAATTTGCATGTCACTTCAATTCAATTCAATGCATTGTTCATGAATTTATTTCTCTTATTATGGGATGATATACAACAAAAAAAGAGAAATTAATGATACACTACTACTCGTACATTATCATGCATGCTTGATTAAAATGTTATACTTTATCAAAGGAGTTTAATTTCCTTGTCCTCCTTTATTTGCTCTTTTATAACAACCTTTTTAAGTTTCATGATGTACGTTTTGATCGATATATATATATATATATATTAGCTTTTCTTTCTTTTTTCCAACTGATATTGTTCTTAATTTGTTGCTTTCCTGCACACGTATATATAGCTCCGAACTTTAATCATGCAAGCAAGGGCTTAGTTACATACGGATACGCAATTGTACTACAAAGCCAAGATAGCTAGGCACATGCATAAATACCCTTAATTAGTTGATCTTCATTGCTTATAATCGAGTTATGATATTGGCAGTTGGCACTGATTGAAAGGCAATATTGCTCATCTCATGCTTTTTTCTTTTTTCTTTTTTCTTCTTTTCCATGTTACGACTCATTCTTTTCAATATCTGTTGTGTTGGCAAATCTTTTGTTCATGAAGGACGACTACTAGTGGCGTATTTCTTTTACGAAAGTGCATGCAGGAAAAGTTGTTGACAGGGTCATAGTGGTGTTCTTGCATTATGAAAGTTATGACTGCTGTTTTGTTTTATAGCTGTGAGTGTGACCATACAAAAATTTTGTCATCTTGTTTTGATTGCAAATTAATAATGATCGATCTTCAAAATAAGAAGGACAGAGGACTAAAAATAGAGAGCTAGCTAGCAGCCTAGCAGTGCATGCAAGTTGATAAATGATGATGTTTAAGTGCATGGACACTTCTTTCACTTGAAACCGTTCTTTTATTTTCCTTAATAGTTTTACAAAATTTCATCGTTTTGAAATTGTACAGGAGAATTCAAACTTGGAAGATTAATCCATTTATATATCTTGACTGAAACATGAATTGGTTGTTCGAGTTCATTAATGCTCATTGACCTGCTGGTTTCATCAAGAATGAAATTTAAAAAAGTAAAATTAGATTAGACAGAACTACAAAGTCCCAATTATAGTAAACTAAATAAAATCCCAATATATACATGAAAAGATGGATGATAACTCCATAAAGTATGGTTAGTGATGACAAGTGAATCTTTGACCAAGAAAAGACTCCAGATTTTGGTTAATGGAAAGACATCATTAATACTCAATTACAATTTACGAATTCTCTACCTTAAAGCCAATATGACATTGGTTGGGTACCTCATGGGATAAGTTAGAAAATATCGTTAATGACAAAAAAAAAAAAGAATTCTCTAACATAAAACTAAGGATATTAATCATTGACGGGTAGATTAAAAAATATCGCTAATGACAAAAAAAAAAAGAATTTTCGAACGTAAAACTAAGGATATCAATTATCCACGAGCTATGAGTAAATTAGAAAATATCCAAAAAAAAAGAAGAAAAAAACCTCTAGCATAAGACTAAGGATATTAATTATTGACGAGTTACTAGGAGCATTCATTATTTTGAAAGAAACAACAAGTATTAGTGCTAAAAGTATCGCAAATACTATCAATATTTAGAGTTAATGAATTAAAAGTAACTTTAAATGACATTTAAAGAAGAAAACGCCTTCAAATTAAAAACCAATAATTTCCATAATCAGAGACTGGCCTTGTACAAATCTGAGCTGAATCCCAGTTTTAACATACACACAATATATGAAAAAACTGAAGTAGTGAATGGAGTAATGAGCCATTCAACTATCAATCAACATTGATCCAGATGGATCAGTAGTCTGTCAAGAAACTTTCCCACCTCCTTCTGCACAGATTTGGCCCAATTCCTATCTCCAGTTCTGGGATTTTTTTTTTTTTTTTTTGGAAAATAAGTAAAATTGCTTTTCTTACTTTCTTTTTCTTTTAAATGGCACTTTTGTTACATTGAAATTAGTACTAGAAAATAAAAGCTGAATGAGGACGGGATGTCATAATTTTCATATTGCAGTAGGAGTTGGTAGCCCAGGTTGAGGATGGCGACGATGGCGTTGATGGTTAGGCGAGTGGGGAGGACTCGGAGGGGGAGGAGAGTAGAAGTAGAACCAAGCTGGAGGTGGAGGCGGTGGAAATCTTTTTCTAACATGATATGGTGGTGATGGAGGCCTCAACTTGGGGTGATGCGACGATACTGGTGGCCTCAGGTGTTGGAGCTCATGATCATGGTTGAGCTTCTTCAGTATAGTGGAGGATGGATGATTGTAGGACACAGCTTGCGAATTGTGAAGAAAAATGAGCAAGATCAATGCAAGAACAAGTATAGTAGTAGTTGGATGCATTTTGCAATATGCAAAGTTCTTGCTACCTGTGCTTTGCTTGATCATTGAAATAAGGAGGGAAATTTATAGGCTATAGAGACTACTGGGAATTTTTATATTTTATTTAACATGCATGGACAGAGCATTATTAGTTTTGACTTGAGAATCCTGTGATGGTGGATACTATATCCTATTTTCAATATTTATCATGTCTTATTATGTCTAACATTCAAAATGACGTAATTTTATTAAAAGTAAGGATTAAATGCATAAATATCACTATAATTAATTTACAATTATGAGACTCTAACTAAGAAATTAGTGAACTATACAACGTAATTTTAATTAAGATATGATAAGACACATAAAATTTTGGACGAAGATCTCGTGTATAATAAATGCCGTCCAAGGTAGTTTAGTCAACGTAGGATTATCGGGATAAATAGGTGTAAATTAGGCACGAACAAACTTTTCTCTCCTCGCGTGCTCTTTTATTTGACTTTAGTTGATACTAGTCATTATTTCAGGGACAATAAACTGAATAAAGATGTTATTTTGGTGGATGAATCGAAGTATAAAAATCATTAGGATCCTTGCTTAAATTCCCAAATACTTAGAAAGCTTGGAATCCAGTTTGTTTATGCAGAGAAATGCGCCTTCATCCAGCTTCTTCTTCTTCTTCTTTAGTTTGGGAACGCTATGGAGTTCTTATTCTACTTCGTCCTAAAATAAAATTTATCCTCAAAAAATAAATAAACGAAATATTTAGAACATTAGATATGTAATATCTATGATCATTTATGGATGGAACTAAAATCTGCAACTTCAACGTTTTTCATTATTACGTTTGTTGAACTTTTATAATTTTACTCAAAAAGTAATGGAAATCTCAGTGCACATCAGCCAGAAAGTAGGAATGTAATCATGATCCAGCAAGAAAAGTTATGTCATTCATAATATGCGCTCCTAACTCTAGCATAGGAAGACCAATGGGATTGCTCCGTTGTACCATTAGAGCCAAAGATCAATTTAAAAAAAAAAATGAAAGAATTTTGTGATGGTCAGTAGTATCATTTTCCAAAAACTTAGAACCTCTTCTGTCACCTTACACAAAATTTTCGCCCTTATATGAATCATATTAAAAATATGTTTTGAAATTGCAACACATAGTGATGAAATTTGATCTATATAGTCGCCTCTACTATAAAATCGCTAAAGTCGGCCTTTAGTCGATTTCCGATTAAAGACACATGGAACTAATGGCCATTCGTCGAACATAAAAACATCCCAGTGAAGAGTGTCGATCAATTATCATGTGAAGGACTTGACCACTTCCCCCTGATCTCAGCAATACATATTCAATTGCAGCTTAAGAAGTCCGGCCGGAAAGCTTCTTAATTAGTGTCTGTCAACAGTTTTACATAATATCTACACAACTACAGCTACTGATCATAAAAAGGGAGGCTACTAACTTGAGAACAATCCTCAGTATATATTTATATATATATTTTACAGAAATTAGTGAAGCAAGAAAGGAAGGGTGGGAATGAAAGAGGGGGAATTAGCCAAAGCAATTTGTTAGTGTCAGGAACAATGTGCAAAGAGTTCCTTCATTTTCTATTTGATTACTTGCACACAGTCTTGAGTCTCTTTGCTGCCTGCACAAATCCCGAAATCACCTGTAACTCGTCCAATTGCTTCACAACAAGCCACAGTATTAGTCTCTCTGTTTATTATGAAAATGCTACATCAAGATGAAAGAAACATGAGTGCACCAGTGAAATGGCTCTTGTGAAGGGGAAAATACAATACCTGAGACATAAAATGCCTTTGAACAACATCAATGAGCTGCTCCTTAGAAGGGTTAGGGATGGCGTCCACCTTAAAATTTCAAAAAAAAAAAAGGAAATCTTGACGTCTAATAATGTGCTCAAACTAAAAATACACAAAAGGGTTTCTGAAAACAGTTTTAGAATCTCCAGATAAACAACTCACAAGGTTAAAGTGTCTCCAATATCTCCACAGTGCAGCCATCTCCAGTTTGCTGAGGTCAATCTTCCATGCAGAAATGTTTCAACAAGGAAAAATTCATAAAGTTGCAGTCAAATTCAATTTTACTAATACAAAATGATATGATAGTGTTTTAACAAATGAGATAAAAGTCAAAACACATAATTATGCAATGAAAATGATAAACAGCAAAATGGATAAAAAGCTTCCTTACCGATACAGTGGACCCAGTAGTCCGAGGGGTAGAAATAGATCCCTTGGAGTGTGAGTCACAAGAGAGAGACCTGCTCATAGTCCTGTGAGGTGACCCGGATAATTTCTGCATGCGATGTCTTGATCTATGGGACTTTTGAGTATCATCGGATGCTGAGAAAATAGCATTTAGGCAATCATATTCAGTGGTGGGCCAAAAGTATAGGAATAAAGTAAATTCAGTAACACAGTTTTTTTTGTAATGGAAAAGGAAAATGAGTGATACGGACATGAAGAATCCTATGCAAGAACAACCTTAAACAAATTTTTTTCTGAAAAAAACTTGTTTCATATAGTCTTCAATCCTTCATTCCAATTACATTAAACTCTCACGCAAAAATAATCTTCAAGAAGAAATGTACTATCGATTTACAAGACACTGAAGCTATTCCAATTCCACCATTATCTATAGAAATGGAGTACACTGTACAAACAACACAATGATGAGCATTAAAATTCACGTTCAGTTGTTATTTGCTATTGCGGTCCATCGATATGCAAATCTCAAGAAAGTATTCCTAACACACGCAGAAAGATAGGATAAATAGTACGGAATGGTCACTGAAACTGCCCCTTTAGGACAAGCAAGTCAAAAACTGCAAAACTCAGTTCGGCTGAAATAAAAAAGTATTTTGTCTGCTAAAATATAGAAGAACTAAATTCGGAAAGTAGCAGCAAGCCGCCAAAGATAATTTCATAAAAAAAAAACATTACCCATAACTGAGACATTCCACTGCACATTTTCAAATTCAATATCATCATCGTCCTCATTGCCAGTAGGAGCTTCAATTACACTAAGGGCATTCCTCTGTAGTTTTACTTCAATGCCATTTGTGAGAACCTGGAATTTACAAATGAAAAACTTTAATCCCTCCCCAAAAATCAGCACAATTTGTAGCAATTAAATAACAGATGCAACTTATGGAATACCCCATAGGGAATGTATTCTACTATTCCCTGAAAATTGGCATTGAGCTTTGAGTTAAAGAAAGATGAAAAATATCCAGCAAGAATGTCAGCAAACTGAGATATCGTCTACATGCCAAATATTGCAAATATATATTTTCTGCCAGGCAGATTGCTATTTCTAAGCTGCACAGAACAGACCATTGTACATCTATGCCAAGAACATGATGGTGATCCATTTGCAAATGCTAAAATTTAAAACCACTAAGCAAAGTCAAGGGATTGATTGAGAACAAGAAACAAAAGTATACTCTTCATCCAATTATCAAAAAATGAAAGTGGAAGACAAAAGCAATTAGGAAACAGTACGAAATATACACAAAACATAGCCTTTAATAAATTACAGAAATTGAAAGATCATTTGCTAGTATTAACATATACAAGAAAATTTCATGAGAATTCCAAACTACGATCCAACTTTTATTGGAAAGTAAATAAGTCAAACTGGCATTTTACAACCACATGATGACTCCAAAGAAAAGTTAACATAGCAAGGCTCGACGAATTATAGGTAGTTAGGCACCATGCAGAGCAAATTATGCGAAAAGTAGAGTCATTGAGAAAAATTTATAACACGCCGTCTAGGTAAAAAAGTTATCTTGTGAAATTTGTTTGCATGAAAATGTTAAAAAGAGAGTAATATACAATCTAAGTCAGACTCATATCCCAGTCGATCAGCACACCATGGAGGATCAATTTCAGCGGGTTTAAGAATATCTTTTGAAAACTTATTCAAGCACATGACTTACAGAGCAATGATGCATCAGTGAGATCCCATTATAAAGTACAATAAAGAGTAAAAATCCAAAGAGATCGTGAATCAAGTAACTACAGATTCTCCAATTCTTAAAAGAAACATTGATGGAATCCAAAACATCATAAAGAAACCTTCAAAGGTACAGATCCATGAAACATGAACAACATGCAAACGTAAAGCCTCTCCAAATTAATACCAAAAATTTTACACTAATTAAAACACAAATAACAATTTTACAACAATAATCACATCAACCCCACGTTTATTTCCAGTTGAATAGAATTCTTAGGAAAAAAGTAAATCCTTAGTGACTTCCTATCATGAACAGAGAAACAATGATAACAAATAAAGAAGAAAACGCTAGCAGAGGGAAATTCAGAGTACCATAAATTTGCAAAAACAGAGTGACACAATGCAAAAAATACAGAACAGGAGCAATAAAACTGTCCCATAATGCAAAATATTTCCAAGTAAAATGCAATTTAAACCTTAAGAAAAAACAACATTGCAATATTCAAACTGAAATTCAATCAAAACCCTTTACTAAAAACCAACCTTTACTCCAAAAGGTTAAAAAAGAAAGAGAAAAAAAAAGTTACCAGCCAGTGCCATCCTCCAAGCCCAACAGCCTTCTTGACTACACCTCGAAGACCCACAAGAACAGACTTAGTCCTGTTATTACCGGTCACAACGACCTTAGTATGACGTGGCAGCACAGAGAGCTCTTCTTCACTGCTCTCTCCACAGCTCTGCAAATGTGAAAACCCATTCACTGAACTCTCTACTGCTTCAAACATTTCCAAAGAAATCAAACTATAATTCTCAATACTTGGTCAATCTTCAATATCAATCCAACAATTTGGAACTAGCAGTAAGATCACACATTGCAGAGTTCAAAAAATGCGATCTTTGAAGTTAATTGAGTGTAAAAATGAGTGGAATTT
Organism: Ophiorrhiza pumila; assembly: GCA_016586305.1. Classification (NCBI taxonomy): domain Eukaryota; kingdom Viridiplantae; phylum Streptophyta; class Magnoliopsida; order Gentianales; family Rubiaceae; genus Ophiorrhiza; species Ophiorrhiza pumila. Next base: position 2,607,528 of record BLIW01000010.1, on the reverse strand, counting down.
TGAGATTTTTTGAGAGTGAAAAAACACAAACTTTGGAGAGAGGACAGAGGTGAGAGAAAAAAGAAGGATTGAGAGTGACTTCAGTGTGTGTCTGTGTGTGTTTTCTTGGGGTTTCTTTATTGCTTTTCTGTAGGCTATGAATCCCGGAGTCTTGAAATGAACCAATAGGAGAATGACACGTAGGAAACAATGGTCCTCAATTATGCAATGGACGCTTGCGTTGCGGCAAGATGCAATACAACTAGCGGTGTTGGGTTGGAGAGTTACAGGGTGTTGACCGTTTGACTGATGCTGCGAAACGGGAGTCGTGGTTGATGTTGAATGACCAAATTGACCCTCTTTTTTTATTTTTTCTTGTTTTGAAATTATTTTGATTAGAATTTTTTTTGTTTTTCTTTCTTTTTTGTGTTTTTTCTTGACAGATACTAATAATTGCTATCTGGCCCAAGTTGATGGCAAAAAAAAATGAAGATTTGCTAACCAAATTAGATTAGATGTGATATGAGATTGTCAAATAATTACATAAATAAATTGTCGCAATAAATTCATTCTAATAATAATAGTATATAATAAGACTATAGTAAATGATTCAAATTTTAATTGAAAGTGTTAGTGTTATTTCTTTTCATAAAAAAATTCTGAATTATTTATCATCCAATGCAACTCTTAAATTTGGCAAATGTATAGATTAAAAAAAAAAGTTAGTACGAAGATTTTGTGACAAATTTCAATTAAAATCAAAAAATTTTATAACCGTTTATAATGATCCTTAAAAGCATGAAGCCATTTTGTTTATTTTCTTCATTGTCTCTTGTATCGCAATTACAAATACAAACTTAACTATTTGAAGATTTATAAAACTAAATCCACTTTGATCGTTTGATGCTAGATTACATTGATTTAATTTGCTAAAATGATTAGTAATGATTTTTCAATTACTGTATTAAAAAGGATGAAGTTTAATCAAATTAGTTGATTGCGTGCACGAAAATAATATTCTAAAATTAAATGAACTGTATAATTAAAATTAAATATTTAAAGAATTTGGTAAATCAACCATTACCAAATTAAATAGACTATATAATTTGACTTTTTGAACTATAGTAAAATCATAACCTAAAAATATAAAGCTAGTAACAAAAAAATTGAATCTTAAAAATAGAAAAAAAGAAACAAGTAAAATACAAGAAGAAGTAAGGGTGTTTGGGTAAATTGAAGAGAAGACAGATTGCGGGAAAAAGTAACGGAAACCGGAAAATAATCGCATGGACCCACGTGGACAAGGAAGTCTATCTACCGACGGGTGTTGTCTTATCCGACAGGGTCCACTTTGTCTCTCTCTCTCTTCTCTCCCTCTCACATTAACTAAAACATCTGCGGATCAAATAACCAATCAACATTATCCTTATATATATCTATTTCCATTATTTTGGATATTATTATATTTTACAATACTAAAAGTTTATTGAATAAAATTTTCTTGAAACCAATTTATACGTTAGCAAGTAAGTCGTGTTTCATATATAAAATATGTAATTAATGGTCTTTTTATATTGTAATTTTAATATAATGTCGTTTTTATTATGCGTTTAAATTATAATTAACTCTTGTTTCATATGTGAACCCGTGTAATAATAAATCAACTCAACTTCATTTATTCATTTATCAAAATCAAATTACATGTAAATGCAAAAAATTCTCGTATACTCTATGTTAATTTATCTTAATATACGAACTACTATAGTACTATTCTTTGCCTAAATCATTATATTAATCCGTTGAAAAAGATTAGTAAGTGAATTTTATTTTTGTGTCCAACTCCATAGTTTTCCCGCCATAATTAGGCAGCAGGGACCGTTGATCTGGGTCTTACCCCAGAATCTAGCCGTCCAAATGATTCGCAGCGCAATTGTTATTTTTATTGTGTTCGTCGGGTCACAAGTCATGGAAAGAGAAAAAAAATCACTACACCTCCCGGGTATAGCCTAGTCGGTAAGTGGCAAGGAGATAAAGTGTGAAGAAATTGACTTCCATGCGGGTTCAATTCCGTGTGGGTGCGTTGCCTTGGTGAAATATTCCTGAGGGCGCATCTGGAGCTCGAGTCCCGTTGGATATACTTGCAGGCTGCCAGTTAGTGCGTGTCCGGAATTTACAGCTTTTGGAGAAAAAAAAAATCGCGACACTGTTGAGCATAACATGTGTAATGATGACAAATTGACAATGTTAAAACTGGGGATCCCTTAAATTTGATGAGGACAAAACAGAATACGTCGAAATTTATATTGGCAGACTACGACTTCTAATCAACATCATCAACTTTTAACGCTTTATTACATTTTATAAACCCACTTCTTAACTCTACCATTATTCACTCAGTTTTATCTTTTAACAATCCATCACGGATTAAACTTTTTAGATTCCTCATGAGGTAAATCAATGACAATTACAAAGATTTCACGTTAAAAAGTGTTAAGGAAACATCTAATTTATTCAATTTTTGAACAATAAAACAGACCATACTATTTACTTGCGCAAATATCAGGCACTATTTACGTAGACAGGGTTATGCAGTCTAGTTACATATCATCTGATAGGTAACTCTTATAATGAATTTGTGTATGCTCGAGTGACTAAGGTCAAATTAGACTACATGTATGTGATTCATATGGTATGATATTTTTTATTGTCCGCTCTCTCGAGTGATTTACTATTAATGTAATTCATATTGTATGGTGTGATAAAGTTTTACGTTAGTTGCGTACGCAAGTTTTTTTTTTTTTTTTTTAAGATTTATTACCACCTATTTATACGCAGATAAATTCATTGTTCTTGAATGCCTACAAAACTAGCACAGATATCCTTAATTATTATGCATTTTAAAGGATAAAGCCTTTGAAGTTGAATGTGTCAAAACTACTCAAATGGGGTGGGCGTGGAATGGTCTTTTTTTTTTTTTCACTATGTAGGACTCGTTTAGTTATGTAAAATGGTTACTAAACACAATAACAATAACTAGTACTTTATCTACCTAATAGGCAAAATGACTATTGAATAAAAGAAGGAAAAAAAAAAAAAAAGGAACCAAGGTCATGTGCATACATGTGTTAGTCAAAATAGATTAGAGAAAAGATATTTCAATAAATGACAGCAAAAGAGTATGGATGGGCATTATATCAGAACTTCAGAAGTCATCATATATTAGAACCCATAAATAGGTAGCTCTACTACAACATGAATATAGCCAAAGTTCAAAGAAGGCCATTCTGACATTACAATTACAGTAATAACTAAACAACAGTGCAGCATACAGTAACCTCTGCAGAACTTAATAAATCCTCTTCATAGATCATCTAAAACTACTGTATCACCATCAATAATCTCCTTCAGTGAGCCTAGCAAGCTGATTTTGATTCAACTATATCCTTAACCTCTAGCTAATGCCTTCCTTCCTCTTTGCTTCTGTGTGTATTCTCCAATTTCCATCAACTGCATGCCATTGAAATCCATAGTTATTCCACACAACCCCGACAGGATTCCGAGCAGTCATCGACCTAGTTTTGTTAGTTTACTGGTCACCAACTGCAGTGTCACCTCTACTGATACACTGGTTGTATACATTATGTGATTACAATTTAGAATTGCATGAAACAGAAATATTTCTTTAGCCTTTTCATTTTGACACCAGCAGCATTCTCCTTTCCTCTGGGCATGGCTATGCCACTGCTGGAGGAGGAGGATGATGAATGTTCATGCCTTTTCTTGGCCCTCGAGTTCTTCACAGTGTCAGTATCATCTTGCATTCTTTCATCGTTATTCTGTGCCTTGAGGGTTGAAGAGGGGAGGGTGCATCCAGCAGCAGGCTGCTTTCCACTAGCACAAACTAGAGATCCTAGTATAATATTCCAGATTAGCCCAAAAACTGATTTAAAAAAGGATTACAAAAATAAGAACTTGTGCATTTAGCACTCTTAACATACCTAAAGTGGCTGGCTGCATAACAACTTCAAATGGTTTAACAGATGCAGCAACACTGAATCTAGAATTTGAATCCTTTCCTTGTAGTTTTTGATTATTCTCATTTCCCAACACCAGCAACAGGGCATCTGGATCAAAATATTCATCCAATGTCACGCTTGAGCGACTTGAATTGTCTGAACTTGTAGAAAGTGACTGCGGATCAACAAGATCATCCAATTCCAAAAAGTCACCATCAAGAAAGCCATGAAGCTCTGATATGTCTTTTATTTTATCCAAAAGTTTGTCAGTCTCAGATACGAGTTGTTTGGTATCACCTCCGTTATTCACCTATGACACAAGCAGATACGGTGAGTCATGTATTCTAAAATGTGTTGTACATTAAATATTTTAAGTCATATAGAGACGTAAAGACTTCCTCTCCTACCCACTGTCCTGCACCAGAATATGCAGGAAAAAAACATATAGAGGGAGATACGAATTCCAGAATCATTGAAAAAGCCATCATCAACAACAAAGGAAATGATGTAAGAGGACCAACCAGGAACGCGCTTGTAGAGCCTTGTTTAGATATAGTTTCACTGCTTGGGACAACTGATGCCACCAAATGAATTTGGTTCCTATGTAAAGTTAAAGCTTCTGCTGTGTTGGGATGCATTTCGACATTAGAGCTCCTTCTGAAAACTCTGCATAGTACTTTTGATTCCTGCACATTATCCAACCGAACTAGCAATTCACTGGCACGTCCTTGGATACAAATATACATTATTGTACACAAAACTTCCCAAATGCAAGCTGGCTCCATAGATTACCTTTCCTTTTTGGGCGCCAAAGGGTCCTTTTTCTGTTATCTTGTACTCTTGCATCACCCAATTAGTAATTTGTTCTCGACCATCTTGGATTTCAATGAATTCCAAAGTAGTTCTCCAACCATGTACACCAGAGTTTGTAATTATCTCAGAGGCGGCTTCTTTCTGTCTCCAAAACCCAAATCCAGTCTTTTCCTTCTCAGTTGAATGTGCCAGGTACCAAATTTCATCTGTTCAAGAAAGTTTTGTTTCCTAATATTAGCAATTTTTGTGCACAGATTTGGGGCCTTTCTGCAGCAGGGAAATAAACAACATGACAAAATAGACCACCCAGACTAACACAATCACCAAGTTATAATACGTCTACCAGAAGGTCAGGTCTCATATTTCATCAGCAAACAATTTGACTTTGGTTGCAGATAGTGTCAACCAGACTAGCTTCAAATTCGATGCTAATATAGCAACTTAAGAGGTCTCTTATTCACAACTCACATATTCAATTCATGCATTCATACACGAAAAAAAATGCTACTCGCAAAAGCTTTGGAATGCAATTAGAAACAACAGTAAAATCCTTTATGTATTTAGATGATTTGAAATGACAGTGTTCAAACTCACTTTTCATGTCCCTCTTGCAGAATGTTAAAAAGATCTTGTTAAGATGAGCCCTGGGAGCAAGCAACAGCCTAATTGACCCCATGGGGAAAACTCTTAGAGCATTTCAGGTAATAGATTTTATCTTATACTACAGTATTCAATAAGCCGAGGGCAATTATATGGTGGTTAACATCATAGTAAACAACACCAAAGACTAAACATTACACAAACCTGGTAAATTAGAAGGCTTATACTGGTAAGGGTTTAACTCAATCACATTGTCTGGAAGAGGAGATCTGTGCCTGAGTCTCTCCAAATACATAATTGCTTGCTCGTCAGACCCATTGAAAAGCATATTAGCAGGAGGGCCAGGTGCTAGAGGACTCATGGTAACAGAGTCCATGGCAAAGTGAGACAATACAGTGACAAGACCTGTGTCGCACAAAAAGAATCAATTTTTAACAAAATCTGAAATATTATTGAGACCGATTAAGCAACAACTACTCGTATTACATCATCTTAACTTTGGCTATGCATATAGGTTGATTCCACAATCAATTCAGACCAATCTATTTTAGCTTGATTTCTAAGGGGAGAAAATGGAAAATCTTAAAGCTTCTTTTACGTGTTATTAAGAAACCCAGTAAAATGGATCACAAGATTGCTTTAACAAGAAAGTTTTCAACTCAAACAGTATGTCCAGAATATCCAACGTTATAGAATCAGATGTCCCAGGAAACAAAAGTAGAAAAAAATCTCAAATTGAAGTAAAGTCAAGACCTTTCAATAGTATACTAGCATTTGAACTTGTAATGATTCCTGATGGAAGCTACGCATCCATAGACTTTAGCCCTGACTACAAGGACTATTGATCCGTATGAAAGATCAGCAAGGATCATCAACAAAGAATATTTACTAGCAAGATTACTATAATCAGAGGGAAAAGAAAAGGGCTGTTGAAAATGATGATGAACGAAGTGCATGCAATGAAATGGATAAAACAGAGAACTAAAAGAGGGCAGAATCAAGAAACAGCTTTACCCGAACCAATCAGTAAATTAATGCTACATGTTAACAGAATATGCGCCAATATTCAAAGATGTACCAGACCAAGCATGAAATCTGATTCATTCAATACATGAAGACATTACAAGAAATCAACCATTTGTCCACTAGCAATCCAGATGTATTTCAGAGACAAAAAAAAAAACAGTCTTTGATGAAAGCAGACAATCGGATGATAGCCCAATACTGAAAATTTAGGACAACCCACAAGACAAAAGAAGATGAATAGAAACACGATTACAAAAGACAAAAAAGAGAAGCAAAATTGTAGTAAGATAGAGAAAAAACCTCTATGAGTGAGAGTAAGAGTGAGAGTGTTAGAGAGAGAGACCCTCTTGCTTGCTGAGCTTCAAATGCTTAACTCCATTTACTTAATCACTACTCTAAATGGGAGCAGCCTCAATTGAACGGGTTGTATATATAGGCTCTCTAAAAAGAGACTTTGTTAATGTGACCATGGTTACGTTCAAGTGTAAGCTCTTGGCTACTTGCTACTAAAGTACTTGTTATTTTCCATATTTCCATTTCCAAATTTGGCTACGTGCTGGTTCGCAATTTGATGAATTATGCAAACACGGGGGGCACTGGACCCCAAATTGTACGGTCTTCCGAGTCAGCCACTACTGCGTCTTCCAAGAACGTTCTGTCCTCCCTCCTTAACAGTATCATGTAATTTATGGGAACCTGTAAATGGGATTATGACGCGAGCGGCCTTCTCCCATGCTGATGGAAAGCCAATCCAAGAACCATATCCATTTCCATTCGAGACATCGTCACGAACCTTTGCTGCTGTTCCCATTGCTATTTTTTGATTTCAAAATTTCTCAGTTGCTAGTGCTTAACATACAACGTCTTTTGTACTCTAATCAATCTTTAAATTTCATGCCTAAACTGAACTTACAATCTCCATGATTGCCCAATTTTACTCCCTCATTATTATTACAAGAAAGCGTTTTTGTCTTGAATTGGATGAATCAATTATTAGTATATATCTTTATTTAGCTTCTTACTAAACTTTATCTTTAATCTTTATTACTAATGCATGGATGACAGAAGAATCCACAAGTGAAAATTGTTCATTGTTTTCCCTTTTTTGACTCCGTATAGCAAATTGGTCTTGTCTTGACTTTTTTTTTCCAAAGCGATCGTATTTCATTTCTTTGAGAAAAAAAACAATTACTCAATTAACTGATTGAGAATCATGTTGAACCGCGTTCAGCAGCCAACAAGGAAAGTTTTACTTCCATAAATGGGATTCCAACATTTTACAATCAAACTGTGCTAATACATGACAAGAAGAGTTATATTTCTTGTCAATATAAGAGAAAACACACCCCTCAAACAATTCACTAAGCAAAAAAGATGTCTTGTCTTGCCTATTGGAAAACCATTTTCATTTGGATAATGTTTGACACTTTGAATCTTAATAGCATAGTTATTGCTCTCTAAATAGCGTCCAATAGCAGAGATAGGTTCTCTTTGTAAAATTATTTTGTATTATTTTGTTTAATTTTCAAAATGACGAAATTTAAATAAAATCAAGATTAAAAGTATAAATATTACTAAAATTAAATTTATAATTATTATGTCAAAACAAAAATATAAATGAACATGATTAGGTCTTCTGTCCAAAATTATCATGTCCTAATATTCAAAATCAACTTAATTTAACTAAAACTAGAGAATAAAAGTATAAATATCACTAAAATTATTTTATAATAAATTAGCGAACGTAATTTTAAGTTTAAACATTATAAAACATAATAATTTTGAATAGAGAATGTGTATTTTTTAATCCCTGATTGAGTGTAACAAGTTATTTGAATATTAGAAAGAATATTCTTCATTAGAACTGCTTGTCTCCTAATAGCAAGCCTATTGCCTTTGATATTCTCTAATTCCTTTATCTTAATTATTATTAATCTTTGAACATTCCATTCTCATAGGCTAAAGTTGTCAAACTTGGGTGAGTTGGTGGCTAGGATGCATTCAAGAAAACCAACAAAATCTTCCTCAATAATATGCCATTTGACTTATCCTTACATCCTTTTAATTATATCCATATCCAACAAGCGAGTAGAAGAAGCTACTCCCGAATTTCCAATCTTTGGACAGCTCTAATTAAGGCATCACAGTTTGAAAGAAGTAAAAGTAAAATGGGTAAAAGGAATATAACCGTAGAATGATGCGACAAACACTAAAAACAGAAAGTTGTAGGGACTCTTAATGCAAGCCGAAGAAAAATATTTGGGTTCAAAACGAAATTATGACGGAATGCTCTCCACTCTCACCGCTGATACTTTCTGAGCAGCGGTGGCAGAAGTAGCGGCTGCAGCAATGGAGAACACCGGAAACCACCATAGGCTCTCGGAGTTTCTCAAGTCAGGTATTTACCGGCTTCAAAATTCAACCGCCATATTCATCGACCCTGTTCGTGTCCTTAACCGGTCTTACACGCGGTTCAGAGTTTCACCTTCTGCTTACTACTCTCGCTTCTTCCAAGACTCCAACAACAAAAGCTCGATCGATAAACCAACCGAAGCTCACTCCGGTTCTCGTAAACGAAAGCGCAAAAAGCAGAAACAGCTTCGCCATCTTAACGAAACAGAACAAATTGCCCAACAAAGGCATCAGGTACGACCCCGCCGATTCTTTTCATAATTTTTTCGTTTGCGCCATCTCCCAAGTTGGCATTTTGAGTCTCTGGGCATTTTCAATGTTAGCACGATCCGACCCCTTTATTGTGTTCCACTGTTCGTTTGAATTTTTTTTTTGTTGGGGTCCGATGTTTTTGGCTGAAGGAGGTGAGACAGTTGCTGTTGGAAGCCCATGGAGCTCTGCTTGAAGCCACTGTACTGTTGGGAGTTTTGTCGAGTTTGAGGAGTGATGAGTGCACTGAAGAGGAACGTAGTGAAAGCTTATTGAAGAAGGAAAGTAGTGAGCTTAATTTTGTACAGCTAGGAAGTGTTTGGCAAGCACCCTTGACTGAAATTTGTCTTCATTTCGATGGAGATAGCGATCTTGACGAAGAAAGAGGTTTGTTTCACTTAAAGGAAGAAACTTTGGATGTCCTATCTTGCTGCTTCTTGTTCCTTTTGTTGATAGCTGATGATTTCTTCTTGAAGTTAACGTTTAATGCATACTTTATTCTGTCATTTGTGAATATCTTTCGTGATTCTGAAGTTGATTTCATGGATAAAGTTGTATCTTTGGGTCCAAAAATTGATGGATTGGAAATAGTTTGTGTAGATGTAAATCTGTTTTATACTACGTCTTCTTATATAAAAAGACCTTGTTTTTTATTTTGGATATTTCAGGCCTTCTACTCGTCCCATGCAGCAAGCGAACACTGGTACCGGTATTTAATAATTATGTTACGAACGAGGGGGAAAATGAGGTGGAGGCTGAAAGTTTGAATCACAGATACATTTTACCTAAGAGAAGCTGCTTTTATATGGTATGCTATAGCGTGCAAGTTCTTGAGTTCTTTTTGTTTTGGAACGTGAGGAAAATCATAATTAAAAAGTTGATTTGTTTTTCACTTGTTTTTCTTGACCTGTTATTGGTGTACAATATTCCTTACTTCTTGATACCCAGGACTAGGAGGTAATATTTGTCTTAATGTAGCCGAGGATTCAAATATCAGCATCTGAATGCATTCTTTATTGTTTTCTTTTACATGTTACTCGGAAGTCTGATTTGCAGGAGATTCGCAATTTAGTTCCAGGTATATTTCTATTCAGTGATTCCTTCTTTGCCATCCTTCATATTCTTCGAAGCTTTATATGGCCCCCAAAGCCTATAGGGTTGGTTTCACAACCTACAAAAATTCATGAATAAAATCTTGCAGTTGAATCTGATTCTGGCTTTAATCTAATATTGATTGATCCACCATGGGAGAACAGCAGCGCTCATCAGAAACTGAAGTATGCAATATACTCTATTCCTGCTATTCTGCCATTTTCTAGCATTTGGTCATCTTTTGTTGTCTATAAAATTCTTGTCTAAAGTTAGACATTCTAGTTGGAAATTTCAAGCTAAAAAGTTATTATTGGGTTCTTTATATTTTTAGCTTCCTTTTTCTTGTTATATTTAATTCAGTGATTGGGGCAGAATTTTCCATTATAAGTTCTTATATATTCAATTGGACATGGAGGAAAAAGGGGGACAATCTTAGTTATGCATGTAGCACCCTGATGCAGTATCTTAAATGCAATTACATTTATATTTCTTCTTGTAGAACATAATCTCACTGCTTTAAGGTCAAATTCGTATCTCTAATCTATCCACTCCATTATAGGTACCAGACTTTGCCAAATCGATACTTCTTATCTCTTCCTATCAAGCAACTTACTCATACAACTGGAGCATTGGTAGCCTTGTGGGTGACCAATAGGGAAAAATTGCGGAGGTTTATAGAGAATGAATTATTTCCCATGTGGGGAGTGAAATGTGCTGCTACATTTTACTGGTTGAAGGTAATATTCTCCATATTGATGACAGTTTGCATATTTTTGGTTTTGTTTTGCACTGTTTTGTGTTTTTCGCCTGATACAGGTAAAGGCAGATGGCTCATTAATTGGTGAACTCGATCTCTTTCATCATAGGCCATATGAATGCCTTCTCCTGGGTTATTGTAATCGAGAAGTGAGCTCGTCTACTATTTTCGATGATTGAATAATTTCGTTTCCTAGATGATCAGCTAAATTTTGGCATCTACTAGAATAGCTTTGTTCAGTTTGTGTGTAACTCTCTGCAGGATGTAGGTCTAGATAAATTGTCAGGTCACAAACCTCTGCCAGATAATCAAGTATTTATCAGCATTCCTGGTGATTATTCAAGGAAGCCCCCAATTGGAGGTATCCATAAATCTGAATCAGAAGTAGCACTTATATCTTCCCTTAATTAATGCAGTCAGCACTTTGTTTTCTTGCTGGAGGCTGGAGCTGAATATTTTTGTTGTCTATGAGTGGTCTACTAGCTTGTTCTATGTGATCTAATAATTCAAACAAGCAGTAAATTTTGTGCATTCTTTCTAATACCTCGATACTTTAGATTTGCTGCTGGAGTATGCGCCAGGCTATGGGCATGCCCGTTGTGTTGAACTATTTGCTCGAGAATTGAGTTCTGGTTGGAGTTGTTGGGGGAATGAACCCCTACACTTTCAAGATACGAAATATTTTCTGAGGAGGAGAGCTAAATGAAGCTGCAGACAATACCCTTCAGACTCTGCAGATGAGTATTACAGTCCAGTACTTGTCTGACCTTTTCTAAAGACCACTAGCTTAGAGTAAGTTGCTTATTTTCAATTGTTTTAAGACTGTCAGTAAGATTTAGAAACATGGAAAGGGTTGTCTTGTATTAAGGAATATGTACATTCATGTGTTAACAATTTTTCTCCTTCCAATCGATCGTGTTGCACAGCAGCCACAGCTGATGATGATTGCCAGTGGCAGACAATGTGGAAACTACCGGAGCTGTAAATTTTAGCAAAAAAGGGTTGACTTGAAACTGCATCCATGTTTGTGCTTCTGGTAAATTGGCTAGAAAGAGTTCCATGGTGACCATTCTTGCTTGAAGCTGACACATTGAAGAATGCCGATGAGTCTTAAAATGCGTTGATAGAGAAATTTTGCGCGGATACGCATCCACTGGACTAATACATAACCTAGATGCTGCTGGTGTTTCTACAGGAGCAGGAGAAGGCGAATTTGCAAATGAGTTTTTTTTTTTTTTTTTGGTGGTAATTTCTACTCAATTGAGAGTTGTAAAATTTTGGATGTTTCTACATCTTGGCCATCCATGGCAAGATGTGAGCTATTAGTAGTGCAATATCTCCAGATTCTGAGAATGGAATTCCTATCCTGTTCTGTTTTGGTAATGCTACATGCATCAATTCATAACCAAACCTTCACCATTTACCAAAATAAGCAAAAAGGAAAAGGGATTTTTTCTGGGTGCACTTTAGGCCATTGTTAGGCTGGAAATCCACCTAGTGTGTGACTGTGTGTACTGTGGTTTATGAAATCATCACTCATAACATCCAAAGACTCTGTTGAGGAAAGAAATGTTATTTTCATATAAAGACAAAGTTAACGATGATGAGGCGAAAAAGAGACGTAATCTGTAGACAGCAAATGATGACTACGCATCAAATATTTTTGATGTAAACATGTACAACATCCAAGTCGTTGTAGTATAGTGGTGAGTATATCCGCCTGTCACGCGGATGACCCGGGTTCGATCCCCGGCAACGGCGTATTTTTTTTTGGTTTTTGCTGGGTTATTTCGAACTTAGCCCAACCCAGCTCCAACAATTCTTTTGCCAGGCCTTCCATTTCCAGTTTTACAGCTTGGGCCAGTTCCTCATTTGTTTTATCAAAGTGGTGACCGTCCATTTCTCCAATGAACTCCTACTCTTCCAACTTCTTTTTTAACAATTGGAAGAAAAAACTCAGGCAACAATGTTTCCAAAAAATTTTTACTGCTTTAAAGTTTTATGATGTGTTAATTCAGTCCATTTTAAAGTTTTTGAATGTGTTAGATCAGTTTAAGTTGATAAATGATCGAACTACTTTTAAGTTTTTAAAGTTAATTTAAATTTTTTTGGTACGTTAGTTTAGTCAATTTTTTGGTGCATAAGATCAGTTGAAAAATTGGTTTTAATTTTAAGTTTTTGGTCAATCCAACTGGTTTTAATTTTAAGTTTTTGGTGCATTATTAGTTCAGTCCAACTGGTATTAAATTTCTACAAGTCGGGGTGATTGATGCTTATTGTGAGAACTGAGAAGTTGATATTTGATAATGCCCCGGAGTGGAGTGATGCGTATTTACTCTCAATTGAATTTATGCGTCCTCTCTTTTAATGCTTTTGTATTTGTTCTTTTAGTCAAGCCTAACTCCCCTTACTTGACTACCAAAATATGCATTCTACTGAGCTTTTGATTTTTTTGTATCGGTTATTCTATCACTCTATAGAAATGAATCTTCATCATTTATTGTATCACAGTATAAAAATGAATATCATTCTATAAGATTTTGACATATGTATTTAACACGTATATTTTATGATTCACTAATCACTTTATAGGATTTTAATTTTATCTGAAAGTACACGTGTAATATTTATAAAGATTTTGACATATGTATTTAACACGTAACTCTTAGTTATGATTCACTAATCACTTGATAGGGTTAGTTATAATTCACTAATCACTTGATAGTGTTTTAATATTATCTGAAAGTACACGTGTAATATTTATAGAGAGTGAATAGAGGCTTACATATGATATGAGCGACTGTGATGTTCCTAATTAACACTTTTAGCATATGCAGCTGCTGAAGATGAAGCTGATGATCAAATTACTTCCTAACTTTTTTTTGTCTCTTCATCAAAAGTACCGCGCATTTCAACGCTCGTCCAAATTAACAACTTTGAGGGATTTCCGAGTACATACAACGTGAGATCGCATAGTAAAAGAGTAAACATAATACTTTAAGAATTTACCAGGAACATTTTTATCAATACAAGAAATGAAATAAAATGCAAAACAAGAAATGATGAAAAAAAGTCCCCAACATTTTTCTAATTCTCCCTATACGCAATGTAATCCGCTAATGCAATTAAAGGAGCAGCCTTTTCCACATCAAATTCAGACAACTGCATTTTAGCATCCTCGTTCAACTGTTTAGCAAACTCTCTGGCCTTGTCTAATCCCATTAATTTCGGGTAAGTAGCCTTATCAGTCGCAAGATCTTTCCCCGCAGTCTTTCCCAATTCATCTGACGACTTTGTAACATCAAGGATGTCGTCAACTACTTGAAACAACAGCCCGATACACCTCGCAAATCGCCTCAGTTTTTCCACTTCTTCTTCGCTCCCACCGCCCAATATAGCTCCCAAAACTACTGCCGCCTCTAACAAGGCTGCCGTTTTGTGTATGTGAATAAACTCCAGATTGTCTAATCCAATGTTGGATTTCCCTGCGGACGATAAATCAACGACTTGCCCAGCGACTAAACCTTCGGTGCCGATTGATTTAGCCAATTCGCCCACGGCGGCTAAGACTCTGGCCGGTTGGACCCCGTTGGTGCCCGTGGCGATGTACTCAAAAGCGAAGGCGAGGAGAGAATCGCCGGCGAGGACCGCCACGTCCTCCCCGTAGACTTTGTGGTTCGTGGGTTTTCCCCTGCGGAGGTCGTCGTTGTCCATACAAGGCAAATCGTCGTGGATTAATGACATGGTATGAATCATTTCCACCGCGCAGGCAGCCTGCATGGCGTTAGAGTAGTGACCGCCGACGAGCTCGCAGGCGGCGATGCAGAGCATTGGACGGACCCTTTTACCACCGGCCAACAAGGAATACCGCATTGCTTGGTGGATCACTGGGGGATTCTTGACGGAAACAGAATCGTCCAAAGCTTTATTTACCAAATTAGCTTTCTCAACCATATAGGCTTTGAAGTTGAAGGTGGTGGAACTAGAAGAATCCTGGGCATAAATCGTTTCTTCTTCCTTTGTGATGATTGCTGAAATCGAAAATGAAGAAATTGGGTTTCTTCGGTTGATGAAATCGGGCGTGAATTTTGGGTAACTCACGGGGGGTTTGTAGATAAAACCGATTAACGATCCATAAGGGGTCTTTGGTTGATTGAAAATAGGGCAGGCTTGCACCCATGAATCGACCAAATTCATAGTAGATCTCATGCTCATAAAAATGAAAAATTGGATTATAAATGTGTTTAATCTGCTTGTTTATCTACTCTTCACTGGGCTTCTCACGTTGCAAGGATACTCGAAGAACTCAAAGAGTGAAGACGGACAATGTTGTTTAGTTTAGTGTTTCCGAGTTTTACGGTTTAGAAACGGACACATTATAATAATAAGGACAAGGACAGAAAGAGATCATAGGAAGGGGAGTCAGTGTCATCATCGTCCATCAAAGAGATAGGGTTTTGGTTTTGGTTTCGGTTTTGGATGAGGGGAAGTAGTGGCCAAACTGCCCAAACCCAAATATTTTGTATTTGGGACATCTGACCAGTGACCACCAATTCCACCATTGTGGATGATGTTGTTTATCACAAAAAGGAACCGTCCATTTTCCCTTTTTATTTTTTTATCTTACAAATTAAAACAACTATTTATTTGGGTTTCCTTTTCTTAGTTAGTTCATTAGATGATGTTGTCTCTTACAAAATATACTCTTTAGATATTATTAGTTGAATTTTCTTGTTCTAAATCACCATTGTATCATGCATTGCTAGCCGTGAGAGGCAAAGATATAGATATTAAAGTCCTAATTTCACAAGTTGTTTTCTCACTAATTTTGTTCGTGCTATTGTTCTTTGTGTGAAGCGGATTTATATATCAACAACTAATATTATTGAGTTAATTGTAATTTAAAATACGATAAAAGTTATAAAAAAATTAGAATAACAATATCAATGACGGTTAATTATTCATTTATATAAATATAAGTTTTTTTTGTTGCACATACTATGCGGGTACAATGTATGGGATCTTGTTATAGGTTGATGCTCTGCGGGTACAATGTATGGGATCTTGTTATAGGTTGATGCTCTGTCTATTCAAATCTTTCCCAAATATCATACTATTATCCACACACCTGATTATGTTCTTACACCAATTTTGTGCAGTTAATAACTATTCCCTTTATGTGGATAGAGCATTAATTTAAAAGTAAGTGGTATATTGTTGTATTTATGGTGTATATAAAATCAGATTATCTGTATAAAATTATCTATTTCCTATTCTGTTTAATGTTTAAAATGAGGTAATTTAACTAAAATTAGAGACTAAAAATATAAATATCACTAGAACCACTTTATAATTATTAGACCATAACTAAAGAATTAATGAACCCTACACCTTAGTTTAAATTTGGACATGAGAAGACAAATAAAATATCGGACTGAAGATCTAGCTACGGTGTATATAGGGAAATGTTTAAAATTATCATGTTCTATTTTGTCAAATGTTAAAAACGACGTAGTTTAACTAAAATTAGGGATTAAAAGCATAAATATCACTAAAATCACTTTAAATGATAACTAAAAAATGAGTGAATATGCCGTTTTAATATTAGAGATAATAAGATAAGATAATATTGAATAGAGAATCTCATTTCATAATAATTAGGCTACCGATAGAAAGATTTATTTCGATTTTGGTTTTCAAATATTTCCTATTTTGATGAGTAAGTGTTTATGGAAAATCCATGTAAGAGAGTTCTTGTAATAGAGGTTAAAGCCAAAAGATTGCAATTTTCGGGGCAATCCTGTTTAACGTTTAATTGCAATTCAAAGAATCCACCCGGGAAGCGTTTTCTGAGAACTATGATAATCAATATATCACCAAAATGATTTCTTACTCTATTAGACACTTTGAATTCCATGAATGATATTATTATTATTATTTGAATTTTACAATTATGAATACAAATATGAACTTTGCTTTAGAAACTCCATTCTATGAACGTGGGAATTGAAGCCAGACATGTGTGATTAGACATAATCTTTGTGGATGGGTGTAGGGGTGATATCGAGCCGAGCCGAGCCCGAGTTTTAGGGTGTTCAGGCCCGGCTCGTTTATTAATCGAGCCTAAAAATCTGTTCGTGTTCATTTATTTATTAGATGAACGAACTCGAGCCGAGCTTTACGCGAACCGAGACGAGCCCGAGCTTTGTTCGCAAACACTTCCCAACTTGAATAAAAATGTATAATTTAGTTAAATTAATATATTTTGTCTCTTTACATAAATGTCCAAATTTAATTCAAACTCATATATAATGATTTGTGTGCTTATATGTATAAAAAATCGATTTTTTATATTATTTAAGAGTTTTACTTAGGGTATATATTATTTATATTGTATAATTTATACTTTAACTAAATTCTTAACAAGTTGTTGACCAACCTAAACGAATCTTTCACTTGCTTGTTGATTTATTATTCATTTATTAACCTAACGTAAAGTTTTGTTTGTGTTCACTTGTTTATTAAGTAGACGAGATTCAGTGTAACTTTAACCGAGCCGATCTCGGTATTGTTCATAAAGGTTTATGTTCGTTGTCACCACCGTATAGTGTGATTTGTGTGTCAATAAATATATATATAAAAACCCAATTATATATTTCTATTGTTTAATAGTTTTATTTCGTGTATAAGTTCAATATATATTATATAATTAATATTTTAACGAAGCTTTTAACGAGCTTTAATCGAGTTATGAACGAGCTTTTTAACGAGCTGTTCATGAACGTAAACGAGCTTTCACACATGTGTTCATTTATTGTTTATTTATTAATTGAGCCTAAAATCTTGTTCGTGTTCGTTCATTTATTAAATGAACGAGCTCGAGCCGAGCTTTTATCGAGTCGAGCTCGAACTTGTTCGTGAACGTTCGTGTTCGTTCTCAGCCCTAGATGGGTGGTCCTGAGAGATAGAAGGCTGGCAATATTAGATCTTACTTGGGACATATAAAAGAAATATTTACGCTAAACAAAAAAATAAAAAAGTTCATAAAATCCATTCCAATTATACCATATATAAATATTACAACTGCTGTAATTCTTGGAATTTAACCAAACACCTGGTCAATTTTATTCATTGCCAAACCCATCCATTTCATCCAAAAATGAAAAATAAAAATTAACTTCCAATTCGGATGTGTAGGCTATGTGAATGTGTCTAATTTGATGCAATCTGCTGTAACTTGGCTGGTGAAGATCTCTCTCCTCTAACAACTCAAAAGCCAAAAACATAAGGGGTGGCCGCAGCCCTTATCCACGCTTCCCTACCAACCCACCTCCCTCAAAATTCAAAATGTTGTCTTGTCTCTTTTTGTGGCAGTGATTTATCTCCCTTGTTGAGAGTGTTATTCTCTCTTTTGAGAGTTATAGTATTTATTTTTGGAATTTTTTTTTGCAATATGACATAAAAAATTTGCATATTTGATGGATGGTTTGGATGGATTCATTGAAGTCTCTATTTTAGGCAGACAAAAAAAATATGAAGAAGGTATATTTCTTCAAGAGGCTGAATCACAAGCTAATAGGAATAAAAATTTCAATTTCAACTCTGCTACTAAGGAATAAAACTTACTTTAGTTTTAGCTTTGCAAAAGGAGAAGACACTCCCGTTTTGGCTTTTAATTAACCAAGTTTTTATTTCATTTTTTTTGTTTTCATGACTTGGGAATGATTTTGAGTTTTGTATAACTCAAATCTGTAAGACTTTGAATCTGTGCCTGTTATGCAATTATCACTTTAGTTTAGCTGTATTGTGTTGTATTTTATTTTCATTAATTAATGAAATTATCACTTTTAGAAAAAAAAAAAAAATGGGTCTAACTAGAATTGAACTCCCAACAAAATTTTAAAATTAAACTAAACATAAATCTCTCGAACTTAAAATTTAATTTATAACTTAAAAATTCCTAAACAAATGACTTAACTTCAAAAATTTAAATTAAAATTCAAAATCAAAATTATAAATTGAAACCACGAATCTAACTTCGTACTCCGAATCTTCTTTTATACGTAATGAAAAATTAAAACAGAAATTAAAATCAAAATCAACCAAAATTGGTATCAAACCAAAATTCAAACCATGAATATATAATTCGGTTTAAGTTCCTCATTTATTTCGAACCTGAATAAACCAGAACCGTGATCATGGCTACAATAACTCCTTTTGCATAATTGCAGGGTACCCTAGTTATTATTTAATTAATGTACAAGATACATCAGTATAATAAGTGAAAAGAAAATGAATGTTTGAGGAAAAAAAAATGAATGATTTGAGGAAATATTAGAAAAATAAAACACACAAATATTGACAAAGGCCAAATAGTACATTAGTTGATTAGCATTGCATCCAATCCAAAAGAGAATAAATATTAGTTAAAAAAAAAATAGAAAAATGCCATTCCCCGAAAGTGGACTCGCTTTCAGCCTTCTGTCTCAGATTCTCTCTCTCATCAATTCGATAAGAACCCTCCGCTGAAATCTCAATTCTGATTAATCATACTCTTTTGATTCTCTTCTGGGCTTTTCATCAACCAGGTTAAACGCACTTCTTATTCTCTTATTCAACATACATGTCTAGATTTAGCTGCTGTTGCTCAGTTGGTTTCTTAATTAGATAAAAAAAAAAATCGAGGGTTTGTTTTCTTTCTGGTTAATGTTGTGTCCCTTTTTCCTTTTTTTCTTTTTTTTTTTTAATTTGTTTTCATCCTTCGTTCTAATTGAAGTTTTGATTTTTATTTAGTTTATAGTGTTTAAAGTATGTTTGATCTGAGATTTTGTTTGCAGATTTTCTTTGGATTTGTGGTTTTATTCATCTGAGATATCTTCTGTGCAGCTGGGCTAGTTTATCCTTGTCCATGTCATGTCATCATTTCATTTCTTGTTGCTATGTTTGTGATTATCATCAATCTAATATGTTCTAAGCTAATGATCACATGTCCAAGGCTGAAATTATTTTTATTAAGAACAGTTTAATTGATCAGCTATTGAGCAAAGATTATGTAAGAGCAGGAAATGAGTTCTCAATTCACTCACTGAAACAAAAATAGAGCTTCAGAGTTGAAAAAGGCTAACTTTATCTTTAAAGATATTACTCTCGCAGTCTTCTGGCAAATGGTAATAGCATATGATTTTTGCCATTTCTTAGTTGGACTATTTAGATGCCCTTTTTTGCATGTTTCTTTTAGGATCAATATTCTATTTGATATTGTGCAAGAAATTTGCTTACTAGAGTAAATGATGAGGATAACTTGGATGGCTTATTCATATTTACAAGTCCAGAAGTTTGTAATCTATAGAACGCAGAGTTCTTCTGCTGGACAGTGGTTGGGGAGGTTGGAATTATCTAATGCGATGATAAATGTTCAATATGGATGCTTTTTGTATGGAAATCGGGAATGTTTATGAATTGTGGAGAGTTTTTTAGTGTTACTCTTTGCAAGTATTCAGACAACTATCATGATTGCTCATCCCATCACCCGGGAAGATGGTTACAGAGTTTTCTGTTGTACCATGCATGGAACTGTTGGAACCTTTTTACCCTTATTGCTGTCGAGCTTATATTTGTTATATTTCCTTCGCAGGACAATGATTAAGCTATTCAAAGTAAAGGAAAAGCAGAAGGAACTTGCTGAAAATGCAAATGGGAAACCTCCAGTTAAGAAGCAAAGTGCTGGAGAATTACGTCTTCACAAAGGTTTTGGATTGTACTTTGTGTTTTTGGCTTCGTATTCTATGTTTCAAAGGGAAATTATTGTTCTGGTTTTGTGATGGTATTTGGTGTTAGAGATTCCCCTGTGGAAAACTTTTTTTAAGCCCAATAAGGGAGTTAACTCATTTTATCAGCAATTGTGTCTTCTGGTAATCTGTGCTGTTGTTTCTTTCTTTTGACAAACACATGAAACATCAGAGCACTTTAAAATGTATTGAATCACTCAATTATGCTAAATCTCAAATATTCATATGGTAGGTATACCAAATATTTTGTCTGATAATTAACTACTGTTCATGATAGTTGAGATGTGCTTAACAACTTGAAAATTTCGTAACATTGAAAAGAGCAAACCTATCATGCACGTTCTGGTTAAAAAGGATGTGGAGTGCCAGATGCATGCCTTATTATCTGCTGCACCTGTCTGAGAACTGGGGTTTATGTTATCTTCTTACATTGCTTCCAGCTTCATGTACTGGGTTATAGCTGTACAATTAGGAGAAATTCTCAAGAACAATTTGATTTACAAAACTTGCTTGGGATCTTAGTTTATTTGGCTTGTTTATTTGTTGTGATCATTTTGTTGATGGAAGTACATCACTTATGATTAATGGCTCTTTGTTTTGAGTTCCATCCCACCCTTCCAAAAAGTTTTATCACTTGATGTGGTTTACTACTGGGGCTCAAAATTAATATCCGTACCCCTTTTCTTTGTCTTTTTCTTTTTCTTGTTTGCAGATATTAGTGAACTAAATCTACCAAAAACATGTACAATAGCATTTCCCAATGGAAAGGATGATCTTATGAATTTTGAAGTTACAATTCGACCAGATGAAGGATATTATTTGTAAGTAGTAGTTTTCTGGTATATGCCGAATCTGTATGAGAATTTGTTGCATTTCCCGAATGACTTATGATGTATTTCTTCCAGGGGCGGCACCTTTGTGTTTTCTTTCCAAATTTCTCCCATCTATCCTCATGATGCCCCAAAGGTCAAATGCAAGACAAAGGTCGACAAAAGCTCTTCATTTTCCCTATAATACAGTCTTCAGGAACTTTTATCTTCTGCTATTAGAGTTTACTAATGAAATATGCCGTTACAGGTTTATCATCCTAATATTGACCTGGAAGGAAATGTTTGTTTGAACATCCTTCGAGAAGATTGGAAACCTGTGCTGAACATAAACACAATTATCTATGGTCTTTTTCATCTTTTTACGGTATTCTGCAATCTCCTATAGCAATGCCTGTAGAATTCACTGTTTATATTATATCACTCACTAGGACTCGGGTTTATGCAGGAACCTAATCACGACGATCCACTGAATCCTGATGCGGCTTCTGTATTAAGAGACAACCCAAAACTGTTTGAATCGAATGTAAGGAGGGCAATGTCTGGTGGTTATGTTGGGCAGACATTCTTTCCTCGCTGCTTGTAGTGTGTGAATGCAACATCGAACTTAATGACAGTGCTGTTGCTGCTGTCATATCAGAAGTCTGTACATTTGTGCACGAAACCATGTAATCCTGTTGTAATTCTGCGACACATTTAATGCGGTTACGAGTTCCTTAGCTTCCCGTGTAACCGGACTTGCAGAAACTCTGTTTTGCCATTGTAACTTCAGCTTTTCCTTGTGTCCAATTTATTATTTTGTAACAGATAAGTGGCCGAACTTAATTCTCATAAAACTATTAAGCTTGTTGGTTTTGTTGCATTTGGTTTTGTATGTTACTTTCTTTGGGGTGCTATTTGCCATTCATTTAATAAATGTGCAGTTGGGAAGGGCATATCATTTGATGAGCAAACTTTAGGTCATGTGGAGTGGACAATAACCTTAAAAGTTGGGTTTGGTCATTAGTTAGACATTTTATATTATATATCTCTTGGTTGTTCTTTTCTTGGGCCTAGCTTACATGGGCTAGTTTACAAGAGCATTCCATTAGCCTTTAGCCTATTGTTGACTTGAATGATTCCTAAGTATATGAGGGCTTCCATTTTCTTGGGTGCTGGAAAGTAAATGTTTTGACACGGGATTTTATGTCTAAGATTTTGACTGTCTTATTCTGTCCTAATTAAAACTACGTCGGGTTCACTAATCTCTTGGTTAGGGTCTAATAATTTTAAAATAATTTTAATGATATTTATGCATTTAGTCCATACTTTTAATGAAATTACGTAATTTTAAACATTAGACAGGATAGAACTGGATAAATATTGGACAGAGGATCTGGACTCTAATGTTTTGCTGTTTAAGCAAATTGCATATATTCTTTTTAAGCCAAAAAAAAAAAAAGGTTTATATTAGTAGTCATACAATTCTTTTATTATCTTTTCTGACCTTAAGAAATACTTTTCTTTTGCTTATGGAATCTGTATTATTCTTTATTTTAGTTATTTATGAATATTGATTACTTCACTTGTCCATTCAGTTTAATTGAGAAAATTTTAAAATAGAGGAGGAAAACTAGAAAAGTGACATTTGAAGAATAAAAAGCCAAGTATGGACGATTAACTAATTAAGGTACTGGAGTGCATAGGAAAGAAAGAAGGAACATTAAACTATTTAAGAATGACTGTGATTAATTTAACATGTATTTAAGTATAGAGAGATTCCAACACTGTTGCTTAAATTGTTAAGAAATGAAGCATTCCATAGCCAATTAAATAATTTGTTAAGAAATTGCAACTTATTATGAGTTATGGATTGTATCACACATGTAACCCTTGTAATCTATAAAGAAATTTATGAATGACCTATTTCCTTGCGATATCGTCTTATATATATTTATGATACGATCTCACAAAAGAGTTTTTGAGTTTATGAATTTATGTTAAACAAAACTTTTTTAAAGTAGAACAATTGAACTTATGTATGACCATACCCAAAAAAAAAAAAACAAAAAACAAAAAGGGAAAGGTAAAAATCTGGAGGCCATTCTTCAATCTCGATGATCAGATCAAAGAAGAGGGCTTTGATATTAGAGATAGGGTGCATGAATTCGGACCATTTCAGGGCATAGTACGGATTACGTGGCGTGAAGTAATTGGAAGTTTGACTACTTCAACACCCTACGTCCCTACCCTAGGAAGACAACTCTAATGACTGATCCAAAGCAGCAGCAGCAGCAAGAGTAGCATCACATGAAAATTCTCCCCCACTCCCCCGTTCGTTTCTCTCTCCTTTTTCCAGTTTTGTTTTTTTTTTTTTTTTTTTTTGATATGTCAGGTTAGTAACACTACAACTCCGTGTCTTCCCACCACTTCATTGTTGAGTCAGACTAATCCTGGGCCTCAAACCAACCGTCCCCTAGCCAGCTGAGGATGTAAAGCGTGGGATGTGCACTCAATGGGGTACTACCCGAAGTGTTGACGATGCTCCTCCGAGGAATTCCGACCCCACACGGCCTCACTCTTGCGCACAAGCCACCATAATTTTTCTTCCATAGCAGTCCCGGGAAAACTTAGAGCATTTCACAAATACTCCTTCTTCACCCATTTAAATGGGTGAAAATTGGTCCAGTTCGAATCACACCTGTGATACAAGTGAGCCAACCTCAACCGATCAGTTTTGCTTTTTTTTCCTTGGTTGCGTGTGCATGAGCATTCAGTAAATATAAATGCTTCTTCAAAGTACTGCCCCTCACACCCTCTAAATAAATTTAATTCAAGAACTTGTCAATTCTGTATAATAATTCAATTCTGATCATGAGCTTCAGCCTTCATTACAGCATACAGACAAATAATTAATAAAACCAATCCTACACTACAGTCGTCCTACGTAGTAGTAGTACTACTTCTGTAGCTAGTAGTACAACAACAATATATTTTGGCATTTTCCTGTATATAACACCCTCACACCCTAAACTCCTACACAACCCCATCACTCACCATTCATCTTAAAATAAAAAACTCAGAGATCCGATACTATATGAAAAATATTAGTGTTATATTCTGCTTAATATTCAAAATAACGTAATTTAACTAAAATTAAAAATTAAATATATAAATATTATTAAAACTTACTTAATTTAATTTTCTTAATGACAAAAGACACTAGCTCAAAAACCCAAGTCAAACTTCGACTAAAACCCATCATGCTAAGTTTGAGTTTGAGTGTATGATTTGTTTACATTTTCTTTTTTTAATGTTTTCTTGGACATGTAATAATTATAAATACACACACAACACAACAGAACGCACAAGCAGTCTCTCTCTTTCTCTCTCTCTCTCCCTCTCACACACACACACACACACACACACACACGGAGATTGAGATTGTTCTAAACTTGGGAAAGTGAAGCGGGGGAAGCGTATTCCTCGTGAGTACTGCATACTCTGCAACGCAATATACGCTATTAGTGATTAGTATTACCTACAGAACCCCCCCTCAGCGGCTCAGCCCCCCCTTCAGCCTCATCTGCCACCTGGGTCCCTACCCTTTTTTTTTGTATATAAAAGGCTATATATAAACACACAGAAAGCTACTGTTTGTGTGTGTTTCTGTGCGAGTAATTAAAGCAAGAAAGGTTGGAACTTGACGGGGAAAAGATGATGTGGGAAGCTGGAGGAGGATCAACTGCATCATCAGCTGGTGGTGGTGGTGGAAGTGGTGGTGGCGGTGGCGCTGCTGCTGCTGCTAATGGGAGGAGGAAGCCTTCATGGAGGGAGAGGGAGAATAACAGGAGGAGAGAAAGGAGGAGAAGGGCTATTGCAGCTAAGATTTATACAGGGTTGAGAGCTCAGGGGAATTATAATCTTCCAAAACACTGTGACAACAATGAAGTCTTGAAGGCTCTTTGTGCTGAAGCTGGTTGGGTTGTTGAGTCTGATGGCACTACTTACCGCAAGGTACTATTTTTATTCCTTGTTTTTCAATTTTCTTCTATATTGGGAGATAGATAAAATGTATTTGGATCTTCCAATAATTGATAGTTGTTCAAGAGTTTCTCTTTATCTGCATTTCAGAATTAGTTTAGATCTGTATCTTTGTGATATGGATTTTGCTTGATTTGGATCAAAGATCGCTATTTTAGCTACTTATATAAAGAGGGGGAGCTAATATATCCTTTTATTTTATTTTTTCTTCGTTTTACCTGCGAATTTTAAGTGAAAGAAAGGAAATTTTAGAAGTCCTGATCTTCCCCTTCTCAGAAGTGTTTGTGGGGCTCTTGGAAATTGGAATGCGTCCGTGTTTGTGGTATTTTTACCACTTCTTGACTCATTCTAAGCTGTATTTTTGCTCCTTTCGCTTGGGTAAAATTTCTGTGATCATATTTCAAGAATTGACTCTAAGTGATTTACTTAAGAAGGCTGAAGGATCGTAGATGGAAGTTTCAAAAAAAAAAAGTAATCTCTTCAAGATCCTTTCTTTTTGTGGCTTTCTGGTAGAGCATTGTTTCATTGCTTAATGGTACTTCTTTTGACATTAAACTTTTGTGTTCTCAATTCTCACTAGTTTTTTTCGCTTCAAAATATACCATATTATAGAAGTTCAAGGACAGTTTTGATTGATTCTTTTTCTCCATCTTGTTTAATTAATATTTGTGTGTGCTTATCTGATAGAAGATTTGGATTCTATATGCTTCAGGGATGCCGCCCATCACCGATGGAGATTGGGGGCACTTCAGCAAACATTACGCCAAGTTCTTCCAGAAATCCTAGCCCACCTTCTTCATACTTTGCCAGTCCAATTCCTTCATATCAACCCAGCCCCTTGTCCTCTTCCTGTCCTAGTCCTACCCGTCTTGATGCAAATATGTCATCACTCCCATTTGCATTTCTCCGCAGCTCCATTCCCTCATCATTCCCTCCTCTCCGAATATCAAACAGTGCCCCTGTCACTCCACCTCTTTCCTCCCCAACTAGACTTCCTAAGCAAATTTTCAATCTGGAAGCACTTGCCAAAGAGTCCATGTCTGCCTTTAATATCCCTTTCTTTGCTGCTTCTGCCCCAGCTAGCCCTACTCGAGGTCAGCGTTTTACTCCAGCAACTATACCTGAATGTGATGAGTCTGATTCATCTACCATTGATTCAGGCCAATGGATGAATTTCCAAACATACGGGCCTAACATGGTTCCAACCTCACCAACGTTTAATCTGATTAAACCTGTAGTTCAACAAGTTTCTTCCATGGATGTTGTCTCAGGAAAGGGCAAATGTTCTGAATTTGACTTTGAGAAACTACCGGTTAAGGCGTGGGAAGGGGAGAGAAGTCATGAAGTGGAGTTGGACGATTTGGAGCTTACGCTGGGAGGTGGAAGTGCTCGCATCTGAGACTGAGTGATCTATCATTTACATTGATGGATGATATTAAGTCAGGCGGAAGTTGTGAAAGTGCAATGAGCAGTCTTTATGAACGTTCATTCCATGGTTGCAGCCTTGCAGGATCTTGTTGTGAGCTAAAACTTGGATGCTGATTAAAACGTAGAGAGGTGGCTGATTTGCTTATCAGGATGGATTGATTTTCAATTCTCTTTTTTTTTTTTTTTTTGCCATATTGTTAGTTCTTGGAGATATCCCTCAATTTGTTTGGGCGTCTCCAAAGCATTACATGTAGATAGTTCTGTCATCTTTCCTTTGCAAACAAGAATTATTTTTTCATCGGACACTAGAGGGAGTGTTTTTTTCAAACTTGAAACAGTTTGAAGATTTGCTCTCAACAGATGCTCAATGCTACAAGTCCTCTATTTCCCTCATTAATTCATTCATTTGTATGTTCTTCTTTGGATCTTTATTGGACAATGATCAAGGATAATATATTCTGTTTCCCGCATATGTTTGATAGAGGAGAAACCGTAAAGAAACTCCATAAACATACTTTTCGAATTGTCGTATAACCATAACAAATTTTCCTGCATCAAATGTCAGGTTCAATGTTTTTGCATGATTTGTATGGGTTCTAATGTTGGATGCTTATGGCCGACTTAACCGAATTATTTGATGCCCATGGCCCACGAATGGTTGGGTTTTTATCTATTGAAGTGGCTTGACCACGTTCATGCACACACACACACACCGATGTGAAAATTAGGTACATTGAGAAGATTATAAAACAAGATGTGGGGCGTGAACAATGGAAGATATGAGGTTGGCTGCGCAGCTTGTTGGAAGGCTAGAAAGCCCCCATCAAATCGTGTCATAATAGTGTATGAATCTCTGGCATTATCCATGATTCCAACTTAAAGGATTTCATTTTACTCATAACACGGCTTTTGGCACATGTATTGCTTCTTGCTGTGTCTGTCTGCCTGCCCCATATTCAACAAAATCTCAACAGATGTTAACAAATCATTGCACCTGCGAGCAGCTGCGAGTGTGTGTGAATGAAATTGAGCACAAATGATAACTTCATACAGCAGTAAAAAAACTACTCATGAAAACTTTACATGAAACCATTAGCCTGAATAAGTGAATATCAACAAAGTCTGTTACAAAGCTGCAAGAAAGTCCCCTTGATCTAATGCATTTCTGTAAAGATCGTAGTCATTAAACTAATTGCTTTATTTACTGTTAGTGAACTGTTTGTGGACAAACATTATAAATTCAGCAATACCCTGAAAACTTACTGCTGTTAATCTCAATAGAAATTCACCAATTAGTCATGTCCTAAACATGAATTCAGGCGGTCATTTTGCTCCGTCTCTCGTGGGTTGGCATCCAAATTCTTGTTCAAGTTACTATTGCAGCACTCATTGTATCTAAAGCATGATACGAGATGATCGTTAACCATTCCAGCTACCTGCATAAATGAATATACAACAATTGGCCCCACGCACCGGAATCCCCTGTGCATCAAATCTTTGCTTATGAGTTCAGATTTTGGTGTTTTTGCTGGAACTTGACGTGCATATTTGAAGCTATTTCTTATTGGTTTATGGTTCACAAATCGCCAACAATAGTTGCTGAAGGAGCCAAATTCTTCCTGTATCTGCAACAGGAGCAGATTAAAGACGAGTTGTAACAATAACTTTATGAATTTGAGGGACTCCAAAACGTTGATCGGAATCTAAATACCTTGAGCACTTGTTTTGAATTTTCTATGATGGCACGAAGCTTTTGTTCAGATAATAATGAATTGCCATTCGTTTTCATTGTCAGTAACTTATGCTCATCAATGCTTGCAACATATAATGGGTCGAAGTTGTTAAACAGTCTCCTGTAAAGTGGGATTGAAAGGAAAGTCTCAAGCTATTTGATTAGATAAATACATTTGGAATGAAAAACAAAGATTGAATGAAGATAGTGCAAACCTGAATGTTTCTCTCTTGCCAAGAATTGTGGGCCAAGTGAGTTCAGCCAATGCTTGTGACAAAACAAGCAGTTCAAACAGCTTTCTTTCATCATTAACTGGAACTCCCCATTCTCCATCATGGAAACCAGTATAAATTGGTTCTGCAAAGTATA
The DNA here is from genome assembly GCA_016586305.1 of Ophiorrhiza pumila. Taxonomy (NCBI): domain Eukaryota; kingdom Viridiplantae; phylum Streptophyta; class Magnoliopsida; order Gentianales; family Rubiaceae; genus Ophiorrhiza; species Ophiorrhiza pumila. The sequence continues at coordinate 2,578,417 of BLIW01000010.1, read as the reverse complement.
AAAAATTAAACAGTTGTGATTCAACAGAACATATCAATGATTTTTCTTGTCTCTTTGAGAGATATCCTTTTTGTGTGTACACATAACACACGCACTGCAATTTTAGGCAGGCATACTGGCAGGGACAATATCTCATTATCTTAACATGTCCCAGACAAGGATCAAGAATACTTCCAATTATCATTCTGTGGTGTTTTTCGGGGAAAATCAACATTAACTCATAGTATTTCAGCACTTCTTATACTAGCAAACGCAGGTTGTAAAATAGTTAGCCGAAAGAAAGAGTCGAATTGAAAACGATTACAGCTAACAAGAGTATGGTGCTATTTTGAACTTGAGTGATATCAAAGTTCTTTGGAAAATTGATTCAAGAACTTCCATTACAAAATGTACTCTAAAATAATGCAGTCTTCTCTCACTTTCTCAGACTCTCATTTGTTTCCATTACTTTCCCTGCATCAGTTCTTCCAATTCTTCAGTCTCTATTACAACCACAAAAATTGAAGCAAATTCACATTTCAACATAAAACACACGAAAAAGAAATTGATTTTTGGATATTACGAATCTCAAAATGCTAGAACTTTTACAGCACATAATACAGCTAATTCGAATTACTCTAAAAATCATTAACTTCACAGAAAACACAGTGCATGACAAAAAAAAAGTTAAATATAGCAGACGGTTGGTTCGCGATAAAAATCAAAACTTGGAAGCAAATATACCAGAATTTGGTGTGATCCACTCGCAACGCTTAACCAGACCAAGAACCACTGGAGACACCGCCAAATTTTCACCACCATCAGGAGCCACTTTAGCAGCTCCTTTTTTAAGACCACCATGGTTCTTCTCTTTCTTCTTTGACTTCATGCTTTTCCCGGCCGACCCATTATAGGAAGAAGCCTCCGAAGAGCTATCTCCCGACCCATTTTTCGCTGCATCTCCTTCGGCCAATTTCTTACCAGGAATTGAGCTGTCAGTTTTAGGTAACAACTTCTTCTTTAATCCCTCCTTTTTTTTCTTCCCTTCTTCCAGAACCCGGACCATGTTGCCTCCAGGGCCAAGAATTTTCCGGGTTTCCGAACTTGGTTTTGCTTGTGAATGCAGCTCAGTGGACACTGACATGGTTTCAGTTACTGGGGTAGTTTCAGCTCAATCGAGCTTCGAAGGATCACGGTGCAAATCCAAATGTGGGTGTAATATTTAGAAATATACGGGCTATGAATGCAGGCAGAGCAGAATTTGAGTTCTTGAAGGATAGAATAATCAAGAAGAATGCAAATGCAGAAGCAACGGATGGAGAGGTTGGAGTGTGAAGAAAGCAGAGGAAAAACGACGAAAAAACGGACGGGTTTTGGAGGTTTTTAAAATGGGGACAAGTGTTTGAATACGGTGACGGGTAAACCGCAGGTCTTAGTGCTTCCATTGCCGGTTAAGATTACCATTTTGGGTACTGTGATGGACAGAGAATTTCATTGGGAAAATGCGTATCATTCTCTCGATATTCCCATCCTTTTTGTTTTAAAATTCAAAAAAGAGAGAGAATCGATATTCTTTTTCTTTTTTGGTTTACATTTTTCAAAGCTTTCATAATTGTTTCTCACCGATGAAATATTACTCCAACTCCCATTACCAATAAATAATACTGTACAATATTGTCTTTCTTCAATCTTACATATTATTTAGAAAATTAAAACTTAAAACTTCTTAAGTGAAATTGTGATCTAAATGCATTAAAAGTTAATAGAAAAATTGTATAGATATATCATGAAGAAGCATTTTGTACCTTTGAGAGTTTATTTTGACGTGTCAAAATCTAATAATAACAAGGGACATGCTTCTCTTAAATCGTATCATATGTGATAATTGCGTATTAGTTTCATTTAGTTTATAAAGTTTCAAAAATTATTGTATAAAGTATAAAAAAATTAACGTATTAATGTATAAATTATAATTCAAGTATCATGTGAGACGGTTTTACAATAGTTTTTGTGTAATAACAAATATATAACTATATTTTTACGTTTGGAAGAAGTACCATAATAAATTTTAAAATTTTAGAGGTCAACTACCTTTAATTTGATCACACTTGCTCCTCATTTGGCAAAATATTAATTTGGTGCACATTGCGATAGAAGCCAGGCAATACAATTAAAAATATTTTTATCAAGACGTATTCTTTATGTGTGAAGTCGTTTCTTTTCTTTTTTTATTGCAAAATTTAATACTTAGCATTAATAATAAATAATAAAAATGTTAGAAGGGCAGATTTGCCAATTAGAACGATTGTGGAAAGAAAAAACCTGTGAGTGGCAGTTGCTTGCTTAGGTTAGTTGTCCTATTCAGTTGTTAAATTTGGTTAAAGCTTTTTCGGCTCACAATACTTACCGTTACGAAAAAGCATCCGAAGCCCACCATCTCACCCAAACAAACATAAAAAGGGCGGCGCTCCGATTGTTATTGAACAACGGCTACATAAACTGGCCCACCATTGATGAAAGTGGGCTAGGCTACTCATGACTTTTGGATTTTATTATAGCTTTGTTAAGTTCATCCCTTAGTCTATGAGTGCGCTAGACTTTGAGGCCCAGCCCCAAAATTTGCTTGAGTGTTTTGATCAAGGAGAATGGTTATTTGGGTTTTGTAAAAATATCAGACAAAGTGATAGCTTAAGTGCTGAACTCTGGGCAATATGGCAAGGGTTTAAAATAGCGTGGAATCTCAGTATAAAAAAGTTAGAGATGGAAACAGACTCACAAGTCAGTTTGAATATGATCAACAATGCTCCATCAGAATTCTCCCAATTTAATTTAATTATTCAACTAAGAGATTTTCTGATAAGAGATTGAGATTGCACAATCAATCACTTTTGGAGGGAAAAGAATTCTTGTACAGATATGTTGGCTAAGAAGAGCTTAAATATGATTTGGGGTTAACTTTACTCTTTGATCTACCAAATGAGGTGAAACGTGTTTTGTATGCTGATGTGAGGTATTGCTAAATATAGAAACTTACTGATATGTTAGTGGTTTCGGCCTCAAATTTACCAAAAAAAAAAAACATGTCCATATATGAAAATGTGAGTAATCCCGATTTCAACTCGTGATAAAAACACAATTCTAATGGTGATTAATTATCGGTATATAAACTACGATGAATCAGTTTCATAAGAGTTTTTATGTTAAATTTATTATTGATCTTTAGTAGTGTTTGATTCATTATTTTTTATATAAGTAGTTTTGCTTGTTTGCTTTATGCTATTGCTTTGTCTCATTAATGAAAACTTATTGACCAAAAAAAAGTTATTAAATCGCCTATTTATATGAGTAAAACATTTATCAGGATCATCCTGATAAACTCCTTGTCAGGCACCAATTATTTTGTGCCATGTCAGCATTTTTTAAAGTTTCACCCTAATAAAAATGTACCCTACTTACACTATATAATTAATTATTAAACTCTTTGATTTTATTCTCAGATAGTAGGATTCACTAACATTTGGGTTAGGGTTTAATAATTGTAAATTTTAATTTTTGTGATATTTTATTTTTGTAATTCCTAATTTTTGTGAAACAATATCGTAGGGTTCACTCATATTTGGATTAGGGTTTAATAATTATAGATTTAATTTTAGTGATATTTTATTTTTTTTTAATCCCTAATTTTAATAAAAAAATGTAGTAGGGTTCACTCATATTGAGTAATATTTAATTTTTTTTATTTTTTTAGTGAATTATAGATTTAATTTTAATGATATTTAATTTTTAATTTTTTAAGTGATTTGAATTAAATAGAATAAATACATGATAATTTTAAATAAATGATATGGATGAGTTATGGAAGGATTTTTGGGCATTTAATGTTTTTAAACAAATGATATGGATAAGTTATGGAATGATTTTTGTGCATTTATTATTTTTTTTAAATTTAAGGATTTTAGTTAATTATATGGTATAAGTGAGATGTATTATTATTATGGTGAAACACTAAAAAAAAGCTTACACGGCATTCAAGAATTGGTGCCTGATAAATACTTTATCAGGATGATCCTGATAAATGTTACACCCTATTTATATTCCCTATTATCACTCCTAAACTATATATATACAATTCCAAGATGATCTTGTCTACTTGAGTTGTGCCTAATACCCATAATGTAAGTTATTTTCCGTTGTAGTCAACAAGAATGAAAGACAAGCAATGATGATCAGTTTGATTGCTCATAATCGGTCGGTCTCTTTTTCCTTTTTGAAACTTTAAAGATTATACACTATTAAGTGTCATGAAATGTGTAAACAAATTCAGATGGATTTGTTAAGAATTTGGCATTGATATGGATAAGGGGCAATTTCACTTGTGTGAAAAATCCTGACCATAGTAGAGAATACGTATTGAATTTTTTTTTTTTCATTTCACTGACTTTGTTATCCCATTAGTATATCATAAAAAGATTGTTGATTTTGAGCTCAGTCCAACTGTTATGCAATTTTTCTTTGCAAAACATGACTGCTAATAGCGACGGTTTGAGTCACCCTAGAGTCATTAATTGTTTAAGGGTTGTTTGGATTTAGCTATTTTTGTGATTTATTTCACAATTGCAAAATGAGGTGTTTGTTTTGTTCAACTTTTTCATCAAAATTTTTAAAACACAAAACAATGCTACAGTAATTATTTTTGCTACAGTATTTTTTATAAATAAAATATTGAATTTTAATTTTAAATTTTAATAATAAACAATTCTTCCTAACACAATTCTCACCAAAATAAACTAATAAAATACTAATTCAAATTTAAATTTCAAAATTTTATTAATAAAAAAATATTCAATACAAATCCTAACAAAACAAAATTTCATTCCAAACACTCTTAAAATATTCTTTTCTCATAACAAATACCAAGAAAAAAAAAATTATGATATAATTCAAAAACACCTCGTCCAAACGGAGCCAGTGTTGTTCTTTGGAACTTATGGATCATGAGAAACGCAGACTATTCATAACACGCTGTCCAGACCCAAAAGTCCTTATTAATTTCAATACAAAATGCCATTGAAAACACTAGAATTGACATCCTTACCCTATTGTCAATTCTTCACTACTTTTCTTTGCAACATTCGATTATGAGAAATTTCATTTGTCACAAAATTAAGTTTGCATCGTCTCGCCAGTTACGCCACCTCAAATGAAAATTTCATGTGTAGCTCAGTAATGACAAAGTGAATTGATCATCACTATAAGTAGTGCTGGTTTTGCTGTTACAATAAGGAAATTTCACGGCAGTTCATTCATTTGAATCATGTAATTGTATCTAGAATCGTTTTCTGCATCGAAAAATTAAGCTGAAGAACCCGAATCACAATGGAATATCCCGTGATCATCCTGTTGTCAAATCTATACATGCAATCGAACCGCCACTCATCTTAAATAATTAACACTAACTAGTATTCCCTTCGATTTCTTAATATTTGACATTTTATTTACAAAATTTTGTTGACGTTTTGATATACATTTACTTTTAAGTAGATGTATTTAATTCTTTTAACAATTTCTTATACATCTATTAATGATGAAATACTCATTAATTCATGAAGCAAGATGAATAACTCATAAAAAGTTAATTACACATATTCTTATAGAAACTTTTTCGAGAATAATTAAAACTCCGTTTGGATGAGGCATTTTTGGATTATATCATGAATTTTTTTTTTAGTATTTGTAATGATAAAAGAATATTTTAGGAGTGTTTAGAATGAATGATTTTGTTTTGTTGGGATTTGTATTGAAGATTTTTTTATTAATAAAAGTTTAAAATTTAAATTTGAATTAGTATTTTATTAGTTTGTTTTGATGAGAACTGTATTAGGGAGAATTGTTTATTATTAAAATTTAAAATTAAAATTAAAATTCAATATTTTATTTATAAAAAATAATTACTAGAACATTATTTTTTTAAAAAAAAAAATTTGATGAAAAAATTGAACAAAACAAACAATTCATTTTGCATTTGTGAAATAAATCACAAAAATTGGAGCATCCGAACATACCCTAAGAATTTTCTTAATAATAGTGTGCAAAATGGTTAAACTCATACATTTTGAAACGAAGTGAGCGTTATTAATTACAATGCTCTCATAACTTCACTGGTACGAATCCACCTACTATGAATATATAATTATAAGGTCACAATAAAATACTCAGGGCTCGTTTGGTTGGCAGGAAAGTAATGTTTAATAGGAATGTGACTCTTGGGATTTTAATTTTGAGGAAAATGAATATTTTTCCTAATCATCTGATTTCTAAGAATTTAATTGTGAGGAATCTGAACACTTACCCTGTGTTTGGATAGATTCTTAAAAAAGTTAGTATGATTCTTATTTTATTATTTGATTTAAATTATTGAACCAAATAATGTTATTTGAATTCCATTTGTATGTTATACTTATACATAACCATTTATATAGTTTTATTTTAAATCATATCATAAAACTTAATTATATATTTTTACCTTATAATAAATGTTTTAATATTATGTTTTATACTTTCATCATTGTAAAAATTATCATTCTTAATTTAATTAAATAATTAAGCTATTAACTACAACTTATAAAAAAGTGTTAAAATAAAAATTTCCTTTATTAATATTATTAAAAAAAAGAATAGTTGATTAAATAAATGAAAAATAAATTTACAAATTAATATTAATAAAAATAGCTAAAATTTATTAAACAATAAGTACGGAAAATATAAAAAGTATGAAAATTAATTAAGTAAAAATATGAAAGAAAAAGTCTAAAGCAACATAAATACAATTTTGAGTTTTTTTAAAAAATATATAAAACTCCCATAATGTTAATAATTTTAATAATAAAAAATAACATACCATCCATCTATTTTACTCATTTTACATTGAATTATGTTTTTAAAGTCAATATAAAGACATTTAAAAACTACTAAAATTTTAATTTCAGTTAAGTAGTAAATTCAATAAAAAAATATCAAACTAAAAAAAAAATATTTGACCAAATGAATTAGAATTTAGCATAAGAAACATATGAAACTCAAAATATAAATAATAAATATAAAGAAAGAGCTACATAGTCAAAATCCTCAAGAGAGGAATCAGAATACCAACTTTTAAAGAGGATTCATAATCCTGGAATGTTGCAATTATTTTCCTTAGTTCAGGATTCTTTTTACTTTCCCTGTACGAAACAAACACAGGAATTTAATAATTAGAAAAATGATTAATTTCCCAGTTTGAAACAAACACATGAATCTGAAAATTAGGAAAAAGATTACTTTCCCAACCCAGATTCCCTGCCAACCAACCTCATTGATTATTGAGCATTAATTTCATGTCCTTTTTATGGGTACGTAGGGTTCGTCAATTACAGAACCACAAATTAACTCCACTGAAAAAGTAATGAATAACGTAGGTCATTGGATCTTCAAGTTCGTGTCCTTTATAAATACCTACATATTATTTCCACTCTAGAATCAATCAAAGTATCACCAAACTATCAACTGCGTTGTGAGTTTTCCCCATTTATAATCTAAACTTTCCAAGCTTTCTCCTATATTTCATCATCTACATCATGGTGGTTTCTGAAAATGGAAAGCCGCATGTCGCCGTCCTCAGTAGCCCAGGCATGGGACACATAACTCCAGTATTTGAGTTCGCTAAACGCCTAGTAACAAACCATGGCGTCATAGTCAGCTTCCTTGTCATTACCACCGATGCCTCCGCAGCCCAAAACCAGATTTTTGAGTCCCCAACCATCCCTTCCGGCATGAATATTGTCAACATCCCACCTGCAGACATGTCAAATGTGGTCAACGACGAAACTCTTGTCCTTTCCCGCTTATGCATCATTGTTAAAGAATCCTTGAAACCTCTACGCTCCATTTTAGTTGAGCTAAAACCTCAAGTTTTGATCGTTGATCTCCTTACCAGCCAGGCTATTGAAACCGCAAAAGAACTCTCCATTCCGGCCTATTCCTTCTCCACAGTCTCAGCAGCTTTTCTTGCATTTGCGTTGTACCTTCCCACGTTGGATTGTGAAGTCGAAGGGGAGTTTGTGGACTTACCCGAGCCAATTAAGGTCCCAGGGTGCAGACCAGAACGCATTGAGGACCTTATTGATCAGGTAAGGAATAGGAAGATTGATGAATATAAATGGTTATTGTTTCACATGAGCAGGTTGGCTTTGGTTGACGGTATCTTTGAGAATAGCTGGGAGGATATGGAGCCTTTGTCACTCAAAGCTCTGAGGGATCATGACTTCTACAAGAGCATATTAAGTCCACCCATTTATCCCATCGGGCCAGTGATCAAGCATGATGAGTTTATTACTGAAAAAGACGCTGACATCCTAGCATGGCTTGATAATCAACCCACTGATTCGGTCCTGTTTGTGGCGTTTGGAAGCGGTGGGACTTTAACGACTGAGCAACTCAATGAATTAGCTTGGGGCTTGGAAATGAGCGAGCAAAGGTTTATACTAGTGGTGCGTATACCATCCGAGGTTAGCGCTTCCGCATCATTTTTCGAGGCAGGTAATGAAGAGAACAACCCTTTATCGCACTTGCCTAAAGGGTTTGTCGAAAGGACCAAAGGGAGAGGGCTAATAGTACCTTCATGGGCGCCACAAGCGGTCATTCTTCGGCATGAATCAACGGGTGGGTTTTTGTCGCACTGCGGTTGGAACTCAAGTTTGGAGAGTTTATCCCATGGTGTACCTATTCTCGCTTGGCCTCTGTATGCTGAGCAGAAGATGAATGCGACGTCACTGACGGAAGAGATTGGCGTGGCCCTGAAGCCTGTGTTGCAGCCGGGAAAGAATTTGATTGGAAGAAAAGAAGTTGAGAGAGTGGTGAGGTTGATAATTAAAGGTGAAGAAGGGAAGGCCATACGTCTTAAAGCTAAAATGATGAAAGAAAGTGCACAAATCACGTTAAATTATGGAGGTTCATCATATAATTCGATCTCTCGCGTTGTTGATGGATGGAAGTCCCAACAGCACTGTTAGAAGGACCTACTTATACGTCCTCTTATGGCTTCCTGGAGGGAACAGGGCTTCTTAAAAAGTATTATTTGAGATAAATGCGTGCACTGCTGCTTTTGTGGAGATTGTGCTTTGAAGAATCAGTATCTGTATTGTGATGGACTCCGATTTAGTATAAAGTCGAAAACTAGAGTGTCGGTGACTAGGTATCAATGTGTCATGGTAGTGCAAAAACGTGCAAGGTTTGGAAAATATGGGTGACAATAATGTATATTTTATTTAGTATGGTCGTTTTATGTTGGATTTGTATAAAATTCTGATAATAAAATCTGTTGATGTCATTTAGCCATTTATTAGGTGATGCGAAACAACAACGTTATTTGTATTTTTTCGATCCACTTCAATATCTTTGACGAACACTTTATTAGAATCGTAATTGCATCCATCACAATTTGTACAAATGTGAGAATTAAGGATGTTGGGAATGATGCATTTCTACCTTCACTTTCATGTTTTGTTTGTCCATTTATGCAAAACGAGTGAGAAAGAGTTTATAGTTATTACCAAGTTTGGATTTTTGTATCATTTGGTGTATTAGTCTCTATAATGTGATATCATTTTAAATAAAACTAAAACACTACCAAGGTGAATACTAAGGATAAGTGATTGTACACGTGTCAAAAATCTTATAAAGTGATTCAAGAAGTGATAAAACAATAGAGAAGATGCATGATAAAATCTTATAGAATGATAGAGGGATTTGGATATTCCGTATCATTTGGTGAATGTGTATCACTCTCTATAAATGTAACACATGTCCTTTTAAATAAAATTAAAATCCTATCAAGTGATAAGTCAACTATACACATGTCAAAGTTTTATAAAGTGATACGTAAAGTGATACAGAAAATCAATTACCATGATAGAGTGATACACAATACATGACTACAAAGCAAATGCATTATGCACTTTCCAAATTTATCTTAAGCCCGCTAAGCCTAAGATCAAAAACCTTATAAAAACCAGGCCTTCATATATTCCAGTGGACAGGCTTTTTGTGCGCATCCAGCTCAGAAATGATACATTTGGTCCATAAAAAATGTCAAAACCAGCCTATAAACCAAACCAGTTCACGATTGGCACGCAAATCAACTCAAAATCAAACCTAAACGGCACGTGGATCAAAAGAATGAACTAAGCAAAACCGCTCTACTACAGACATACGCTTCTCCAATTACGGTGAACATCACCATCCAATTATTTAAATCAATTCCCTGCAAAGGCCTGCACAAAAACACGTGGCAATCCCATCGAGCGAGTACTCAGCCTAACTTACTCAAAATCGAAGGTTTCATTTTCACATTCAATACTACGTCGTATAACAACAAAAATTTCCGATTTAATAAATATTGTCATTCTGTGAGTTTATCAAATCCTGATCAGACTCCCACCCAAGATAGCTTCCAATCCAGCTCCGGCTCTGAAGAAATCACGGCAACAACCGGTGATCATGGAAGGGAAATCATCGTCTCAATCCTCTGCACAATATTCACAAAACCCAAATCCCAAAATCACCAAAAACAGAGACTTTTTACTCCATCTCGAAGCCTACCTAGCCAAACGAGATGGGGTGGACAAACTATTGAAAATCTCAAGATACGCAACTAAAATCATCCTGGCCTCGTCAATCCTTCCGGAGTCTCAGTACTTAACGCCCCGCCTCAAATCCTTTGAATCCAGCGTTGGTCTGAGTCGAAAAGCCTTTCGCCTAGGTAAATTCATCCAAGACATCAATGCTCTTCGCTTTTCTGGCTTTACTTCCCATCAAGATTTAATCTTTTCAATCGTTGCTTATGGAGGAGAGGGATTGTACTATTTCGTCGAACAGTTTGTTTGGTTTGCAAAAGCGGGTTTAATTGATAAAAAGAATTTGAATAACTTGCAAAAGACGAGTGCTTGGTGTGAGTTCATTGGGTACATTGGGAGTGTAAGTTTGAAGGCTAGAGAATTGAGAAGGATTAATGAGGATGAGGCTTGTTTGGTTGAGAGTATAAAGCTTTCTAAGGTGAGGGAAATTGGGTGTAGCGAAGAATTGGACAAGTTGAGGAAGTTGAAGGAGAAGAAATTGATGAAGAGGCTCTCTGTTGTTCAAGACTTGGCGGATGGTTTGATGGCTTTGGCTGATATTCGCGATGGTAAAGGGAGACTTTCGGCTCCTCTTTTTGTGTCTTTAGCTGGGCTCTTGTCGGCCATCATTAGTACTCACAAGAATTGGATTTCTTGCTGATCTTTTTTTTTCCCTTTCCTTTGTGTGTTTTGCTTTTGCAATTCTTTCTAAGCTATTTTTCATGCATTATAACAACTTTTTCAATTTGCCTAAACGTGTAAACCTTGAAGCTATATTTCTTACACTCGAATTCCTTATGGATACTTTTTGGTTTTTTCCATTATGTTGATAATGAATCATTTAGTTAAGAAGAACAATTTTCTTTGAACGGTAATGGAGTCTACAAAGTGGCCGAACATCATTAGAAGGGACGGTCAGTGGTTGCATTATTCCGCCAAGAATGTAAAATTAATTTTGGTATTTAAGCCTATCAAAGTCTAAAGTGAGCTGAACAATTGGGCCTCAATCAAAATTACTGCTGATTACAATTCGATTTTACATTCATCTACAATGGCCCACATGAACGAGGTTATCAGTTAGAATTCTCAGTTGAATGAATCTATAAACCCAAACTTAACCATATTGATTGGATATTCGTTTGAAAATATGGACTCGGGAGTCCAATTCCTCTCACTTTGCTTCTTATATGACTCAAGAGCCCTAACTTTAAATAGCATCTACTATAGCTTTCTTTCCAAAAAAATAATAATAATAATAATAAAATAAAGCATTATTAGTTTTAAAATAATCAATATATTTCCAATTACATTAGACATTGGTCTCATGTGAAGCGGATTCATATATGAAAGTATTTTGACGGCATCTCTTCATCTTTTCTAAAGTCCAAAATATTAGGGTCTGTTTGGATAGCCTTTTTTAGCCTATTTCTCGTCTCATTTCAAAACATATTTGTTTATATTCAATTTTCAAAACAAAATTTTCCAACTACAAAATGAGGACATTTAGTTTTTTCAACATCTTTTAAAATTTTTATTTTTTATTTGTTTAAATTGACTGGTGGCTGTCAGAGGTTGACTGTCGTCGGTTAACCGCCGCTGCCATCACTACCAGCCGTCCGAATTCCATCCATTCGGCTAGAATACGATCGGAATTCGGCAAACCGGTGGTGGTCCTAGCGGTTGAGCGGCAACAGTCAACCTTTGACCGCCACCGTCAACCCAAACAATTTCGTATATTTTTTTATTTTAAATATTATTTAATAAATTAATTCTTCTACACAAAAACCAACAAAAACAAACTTATAAATCCAAACGCTCAATTCTCAAAACCAAAATACTTCTTTTGTAAAACGTAACCCGAGATCTCATTTTTTTCAATTCAAAACAAAACACATATCCAAACAGAGCATAATTTCATTTTTTTTTACAATATTCACTTGAATGCATGTTCACAATCAAGGTGGGTGCAAAAAACGGTACCAAAAAAAAGTAAAAATCAACACATTTTTAGATTTTGCCATTTTTGGCTAAAATACGTGTGTTATAACCCATGAAAAATGGAGGTTTTGTGAAAATTTCAATTTTCACTTTTTTTAACATTATTCGTTAGAATGCATGTTCACAATCGGCGTATGTTATAACCCATGAAAAATGGAGGTTTTGTGAAAATTTCAATTTTCATTTTTTTGACATTATTCGCTAGAATGCATGTTCACAATCGGAGTAGGTGCAAAAAGCGGTACAAAAAAGTCAAAATTAAAGCATTTTTTAATTTTGTCATTTTTGTCTCAAATAAGAGTGTTATAACCCATGAAAAATGGAGGTTTGGTGAAAATTTTAGTTTTAAGTTTTTTTGACAATATTCACTAGAATGCATATTTACAATCCGGGTGGGTGCAAAAAACGGTAAAAAAAAGTCAAAATCAACACATTTTTAGATTTTGCCATTTTACGTGTGGTGAAAATTGGAAGTTTGGTGAAAATTTTAATTTTAATTTTTTTTATAATATTCACTAAAATGCATGGTCACAATTGAGATGAGTAAAAAAACAGGTAGGAAAAAGTCAAAATCAACACTTTTTAATTTGCCATTTTTTTACGAAAATAAGTGCGTTATAACTCGTGAATGTTTAAGATGGTGTGGATGGCTATAGAATCAAAATCTTGGAATATTTAAGCCTCAATTGTACAACCAAATCATCTTTATGTGTACTTAAAATGTAATAACAATAATGATTTTTTGATTATCCAACCAAATCATCTTTTAGGGCAACATTATAATTCCATAAAGAGTAAGCAGTGTACCGTAAGTGTTAGATAATACTAAAACATTATCTATTATGTCCAATAGAACTCTACCATAATGGAATTATTATTATATCATTGTTGATAATATAACTCTATCAAAAATCAACTTCTAGCTTCAACTTAAAAAAGGTTTACAAAAAAACAAAACAGAAAAGATTACAGTGATAAACTGCCAAGGACAGAAGTTGACACAGACGCAATGAGCATCATCATTCCGCAGGCATCACGCAAGCCACGTAGATGTGGAAACCATTAAGTATATGTATTCAATTAGAAAATCACTATCGCTTTCCAGTTTCTTCCCAAACAGATCTAAAATCAAACATCAATAATTTGACAATGGCCATCCAGTAGAAGTAATATTACTACAACTCTCCCTATTTCTTCCCCATTATCTTGATCCATATTAAGATTAGATGGAGTCCGAGCTCAAAACCCTTAACCAGAATCCAACTCAGCCTACTGAACAGACGCCATCTGAACCCGCCGATGATAACTTAAACAAAGATGACCGCCCGCTTCTCAAGCACGAACCCATTTCGAATCCTGTTCAGAATCCGACTCGGGATGACATCCTGGACCTAGATGAGCTGGAGAAGAAGTATGCGGCTTTCGCGAGGCGCGATGTTTATGGGATAATGGGTCGGGGTGAGTTGCCGTTGGTGGAGAAGCTGCTGTTGGGGCTGGCGGTGGTGATACTGGTGCCGTTGAGGGTGTTTTTGGGGTTCAATGTGCTGGTGATTTATTACTTGATTTGTAGAATTTGTACGGCGTTCTCGCCGCCCAATCGGGAGGAAGAACAGGAGGATTATGCTCATATGGGTGGTTGGAGGAGGGCTGTGATCGTTGGAAGTGGGAGGTTTTTGTCTCGGGCTATGCTTTTCGTTTTTGGGTTTTATTGGATTCCTGAATATCATCAGGATAATGCGGACTTTGATTTCAGTGTAAAGTTTAATGGCGAGGTACCCTTTTGAGTACTTTTGTTATTTACGGCCTCATTCTTCTTTGTCCTGCAAATGCGTTTTATGCATGTGCATGTATTGAACCATCTGTACTTGAACTTTAATTTGAAATTCATTCTGTTGTAAAGTGCAAAAATTGATGACCATTTTCTTTGTATCAAAAGGCAACTATGGACTTTTCAGTTTAAATGTAATTTAAAAATTTGGGTGGCGCTTTGGTGGTTAGGCTGAGTTTTTGTCATAGCAAGTAGAAGTAGGATATCTGAGCATTGATTGGTTTATAAGTCCATTCTTTGGGTTCAAGATTAAAAATTGAAAACATCTTTTCAGGATAATGTCTACTCTGTATACTTATATGCATGCTTTAGAAAATCTTCGAGGAGGAACTCTGTTATCCTGTAAGCTTTCTGCATGTAACAGAATCTTGTCACGTAAAACGTTTACTGTTTGAATTAAAGTTCAAACTGTTTTGTTCACATTGTGTAACCTTTTGCATCTTTGTCAGACTGAGTACAATGATCAATCACTAGATTCCACTAGACCTGGGGTGATCGTATCAAATCATGTGTCTTATGTGGATATCTTGTACCACATGTCTTCATCTTTTCCCAGCTTTGTCGCCAAGGTCCGTTGAGCTTTTTGCACATCCGAAATGTTGTTTGGATTGGTGAAATTGATATTTACTACTGATTTAACTGACATATTTCTCTGCTTTTTTCCTGGATCATGTTGCTGTGTTTATAATTGAAGAGGTCTGTGGCTAAGCTTCCTTTAGTCGGTCTCATCAGGTTAGTTCATTCCACATTCATTTATTGCTTTAGTTGGCGGTTTGCGGATTTTTCTAGGAAAACATAACAAATTCTCTTCCTTTTTTGTTTGGCCTTCCGTAATCAATGCAAGAAAGAATTTTTATAATCGAAAGAGCCTACTTCTCTTGTATCATATTATGAATTGATCATTTTGCTAGAGATGCGACATGTCGTTCTTTCCTTTGCAACAGTTTATATGAAATTCTTGTATGCTTTTAGGAGTCAGTACATAATGGAAAGCCGAATTGGTTATTGTTGATTTTAAGTGCTTTATTATCTCTTTACAGCAAATGCCTTGGTTGTGTCTATGTCCAACGGGAATCAAAATCATCGAACTTCAAAGGAGTCTCAGGTAGACTATTTCTTGTGCTGCTCTGTTCATGAATGGTTAAAACCCGAACTTTTACTGGCAGATATAGTTTGTTTTAAACCAAAGGTTCCTTTTAACTCACATTTCACATGACGCCTTTCATGTCAATTTTTCTTTTTAAGCAAGCAAATAAGAGAGAGATGATTTCTGCTTTTGTTATTACAGTCAATCTTATTGTTAGATTTCCAGGTTAGTGAATGTAAGATCTTTATTGCTCACAGGTATTGTCAATGACAGAATTAAGGAAGCTCATCAGAATAAGTCTGCCCCAATGATGATGCTTTTTCCAGGTTATGTTTGGCTCTGTTAGGATGCCGTTCTCCTGATCCTTTTTGTGCTTTGTCTTGCATTTATCCTCTGCAGCCATTAGTATCTTTGTGCTTTATTGAATTTTTACAGTATCTTTGGCTGAGATCTTAAATTTGCTGACCAAGTTGACAAAATTTTCCTTCCTTCCAACTCATTATTTTTAGATGTTTGCCCTGGTTATCCTCAATTTCTCTAATCTGCTCTCTTTTAATCATTGCAGAAGGCACTACCACCAATGGGGAATTCCTCCTTCCATATAAAACCGGTGCATTTTTGGCCAAAGCTCCAGTATTCCCTGTCATTTTACGGTATCCGTACCAGAGATTTAGTCCTGCCTGGGATTCTATATCTGGTGTGAGTACTTTCTTCTTCTTATTCTTCTTCCTGTACCTATCTTCTTGATTGTGAATCCGGAGTTTCTTGGTGCTTCATTTACAGCATAACAAGTAAATTAAGTTTTATTTTCATCATTGCCACAAAAGATTTCTGGTTGTTTTAGCCGACCCCAGTTAGTGGGATAAAGGCTTAGTTGTTCTTGGTGTTATCCCCACCTGAACTGTTAAATTTGTTTGCATGTTGATGCCAACGCACCTATCAACTTTTGTGTAATTTCTGAGTTTTTGATAGAATTCTGCCTTTCAGAGACCATTTCTACTATTTGAAGATTATAATTTAGTGCAATTTGGTAACTCCTACTTGTTTTCATATGATTTCAATGTAAAAGACAATGTGGATAGGGTTTTCTTACTGCCAGTAGGTCTTGGTTAAAAAATTATCTTCTCTGTCGCTATTCCTGATCTGCATAGTAGGCCTTGGCTCAAAAATCGTCTTCTCTGTTGCTATTCCTGATCTGCATAGTAGGTCTTGGCTAAAAAATAATCTTTTCTGTTGCTATTCCTGATCTGCATATTACCACACTGATTACGGTTCAGATTTTCATCTTCCTAATCAGTCGTTTGATGGATATGTTTCTTTGCAGGCCAGACATGTATTCTTTCTTCTCTGTCAATTTGTGAATTACATGGAGGTGATAAAGCTACCTGTTTATTACCCTTCAGAGCAAGAGAAGGATGATCCCAAGCTTTATGCAGAAAATGTCAGAAGGTTAATGGCTCATGAGGTATGCATTTGTTTTGATCTCTGACTATTGCTGATATTGATGGTTTAATAGTAAATGGACAATCACTCTAAAATTCTTATTCACTTAATCATCTTCTTTCTTCCTGCATGCATTTTATTTGGCACTATAAAACTTTGCTCATACTTCTTGACAGTGAACATGGTCAAAACAACAATTTGGACCTCTCAAAGGAAATAAATTTCTGGAATTTTCAAAATTTTTAAGTACTCGCTTTCTTGAAAGTTCAAAAGTGTAGTGGTCTAATGAAAACTATATTATTAGACAGTAGGCTTTTTTCCCTGTAATTCAGTTTATGAGCATTTAATGAAAGAAAATAATGCTAACGAATAGAAAAGAACAATAAAAGGAGGGGATTTATAGAAAGGAAATAGTGAAAAGATCAATGACTGTCTTGTTATAATCATTGTCATCTCAAGACTGCTTCACCTATTTGCATGTGTAGCGGTTCTTATTTGTTATCCACAATGTGCTTTGCAGGGTAGTCTAATACTCTCAGATATTGGCTTGGCTGAGAAGCGAGTGTATCATGCTGCTCTCAATGGTAATAATAGCATACCTACTGTTTTGCATCAGAAAGACGATTGATAATTTCATGGCCTGGATCTGAAAAGATATTTAGTTCAATTTGGGTTGTACTTCTTGCTTGTATTTAGTTTGAGTGCAAGGAAATTGATGGGTGATTATTTCAGCTCTTTAGAACCGAGTTTCGAGTGGTTTATGATGCCCACTGTAACCTCTTTACTTAGAAAAGGATGGCCATTGAATACACAGTTTGGCAGTTCTGGTGGACATTTTCTTGTCAACTCTCTAGACAGACAAATTTGGGCATCACGTAGTCGATATAACTCTATTAGCTGACCTTGAGAAAAGTTTTAGTGCAAGGAGTATGTGTTCGTAAATCTGAAATGTCTCTTTGGTTTTCCCTGCAGGTGTAATTTGTCCACAGTAATTCAGGTTCGCGGTCTGTATATTCAGTTGTATGCCCCTGTAATCGAAACTTTAAAAAAATTATGTGCAGATAATTGATACCCTCCAAGTCGAATTCCCACAGTCAATATCATCTAAAATATAACCATTGTGTCCTATATGTAGCTTGGGGGCATTCTCAAATCTGGCTAATTTTGACATGTCATATTAGGCATTTTTGTTATAAACCAGAAAAGCTGCTGGTTTGTCTGATGAAAAACAGAATTTATTGCTGCTCTACCGGTTTCGTGTATTCTTTTGTAGGAGAAGATTAGTTTAGGTGATCTTTCTAGTTTCTTCTGAACTGAAAATCCCAAATTCAATTTTTGCCACGAAGATCAGAATGATGGGTGGATGATCTTGAAAACCATTGTTAACTGTCAGTTCCTTGTATATTAACAGACTACTGTCGCTTTTTTTATTTTGGTATCAAAGAAATATGTGACTACTTGTACTGTTGTTCCGTTGCCTGATCGTTTCTTGAATTCTGTGGAGAGGAATTCCCTCTCTTGCTCTCTGTTATACTTCCTGAGAGAGAATTGAAGGAACAAAATTGAAGGATGTCTGACCTTATGCATACGTTGAATTTTCACATTGCCATGTCAAAGCTTTTGATTTGGCAAAAAATACCATTGACTGGAATTCCACAATGATTGAACTTCGAAGCAAAATATAACTTCCCCGGATGACCGATTTCGTGCTCTTTTTTTTACTCTCAAAACTGAAGAAACTTCAATAGTATAAATGTATTCATATGTTATTTTAACATTCAAGTAAAAAACCCAATATTTTATTCCTTGAAGGGTTTAGAGGAACATATTCTTTGGAAAATCGTCAGACCATGAACTAATAGAGCAAAGAAATATCGAATTATTCTTTCAAACTCTGCAACCGAGAAATTTCAATCTGTACATCAATGAGCTTCATGTGGTAGTGAAACAGATCCTCAGCAGTGAGCTAGGGGCCAAAAATCAGCTTGCATGAGTTATCTCAGCATTCCTACATCATGCCTTGAGATTGTACGAGGAACATATTTACCTTTGAAGGACGAAAATTCGCTGCCCAAAAACTAAGGAACTGCAGCAGAGGAGGCAGCAAACATATAACTGGCTTGGAACTGTAAAGTCTGTAATGCCTAAAACTCTAGCTTTAGCTTTGCTGAGGATCAGGAATGTAGCAATAATAGCCAACAGAACGCCTTGTTGCTGAAATTGGCCAGCTCTAAGGACCAACAGTCAATTGCAATTGCCTTCTTTCATGCGAAAGTTAACCAACAAATACATTTGAGAAAGAATGATGAAAATCACATTTTTGAGTTATTTCACAGCAAGAATTGATCTAACTTCATTTCATTCTAACACAAACATTTACTTTTACAAAATATTCCAACCTTGAGAGAGAGAGCGTCCCAGATCACAAGAATTATCCCCCTACCAAAGCATATTTTACCAGATTATGGGGATTCAAACTTACACGACAAAGGCACGAGGAAGGTTACAACACTAAGAGAAAAATAAATCAAATAGTCCACTTATCTCATCGTTCCTTGAGTGAACCATTGTGAGACCTTCTCAATTCCCATGGTGGTAAGCATCCTTTTAAAGGTGACTGTAGAAATAATGAAGATGTAGACAACTGTTTCTGCCTCGTTGCAATGGACGACAGGCAACTGAAAGAACTTCTCAGCCTTCTCTTCTCGCTATCACATTCTTGGTGATTAGGGTCATGTTGCACAGCAGAAATTTTCAGGGACTCGGGCAGAATACAATTAAAAGTTGAACCTACATAAACAACAAAATTTAAGAGAATGTAAATATGTCCAGATGGCAAAACAGCTCATAGTTAGGAGCTCATCCTGCTTCAAACATCTATCTATTTCCGAATGCAGATTTGTTTTCTGTCTCTCCTGTGCAGAAGTAAAATATCTAGTTGAAAATTAAAAATAATATGTTGAAGGGGCTACGAATGTTTTTTCTTTGAAGGAGGGCAGATTTGCACTTGTACTGAAAGGAGCATTTCGTAGAAAATGTGCTGGGTGATTACACTAAGTGTCATATAAAAAGATTTCTCCAAAGCAACCCAGCAATTTTTTTTTTTTTTGATAAGCAGAAGAAAAATTATAACCTTCAAACGACAATAGCAGTAGAAAGACTACCTAATTTCGCCAATCGGTTCACCCATTTTGGAATTTTTCTCCCAGTAAGCTTGTAGCATATATCTTTGCAGAAATGATTACAGTTCTTGACAATCAAGTGATAAGTATCACCATTATAGCTTGCAGCTTGTCGCTCCATAAACTCCCTAATCTGGGCAGGGTCCAAGGAAGTAGTCCCAATGAATAATGACTTCCTGAACTTGAAGCCTGGGCATTGCCGAGGTTCAACTTCGAATACACCACTTGTTGGATAGTCATGAGCTCCAAATGCATATTCCACACCATGAACTGGAAGTATGTGCAGTGTTAGTCATACAAATTATTTTCTTTGGCATGTTTATTTGAAACTCTAGAGATTCTTTATCAATATCTAAAGTTTCCACTGATTTCCAAACAAAAATGGAATATGTATGGGGACTTTTTCAGCCAATAAAGATATACTTGGTATGCTATTGAGCATCACATTCCTGTTAGTGTAGTATCTCTGGCAACATGGCCTTGCATACCTTTTCTACATTTCATACTTAGCTGAGAACAAGCCAAGCAAGATCAAATTAAGCAACAGAACATCAATTTATATTTTCTTCTGTATCAGAGTTTAGCCAGCAAGTTCGCATCTCATTGCCAAGTAAGAAGCTGGCCTTACACTATTAACTTCCTCCAGTAAGATTCTGTATATGCTATACAAGCATTCAGTGCATATTAGGCATCTTCATGTGCTAAACTCTCCATATAGCTATAGTTAACATACACAATATACAAAACTCCAAATTACATACGAAATGCAATCTAGGAACACCTAATACAAGTTGAACAGCAAACAGCAAACAGCAAAAAGCCTCAAGGCTGAGCACAAACATGTGTTCCTGAATGGATGATGCCATGACGTTGATCATAAAAAATTGAAAACGTTCTAAGGAAAGCTAGAAGAAGAACTTAGAAAGTTATTTACCTTCGACACCAGAATGAAATATACCTAAGCCAGCCCAATAAACATAGCCATTCATTGGTGTCAAGTCGTACACATTTAGATAAACTGGTGTCTTTCCAGGGCCATAACTAGCGGGCTTCACTTTGGAGAATAAACAAAAGCGAGGGGTTGATTTGCCTTTCAGACGAAGGGGCACTATTGACTTCCATCCTTTTTTTGATCCCAATGTCATGTTTCTTTTACTGGTGAAATTGGAAGTCTACCAAAGGCCTATTAACATGCTGTCTGGCATCAAGTAAATTGTAAGGCCAAGTTACAAATCCAGAAAGGCAACAAGAGAACTAATGCATACATGAAACAGACAAAGTGAAGCAGTAGAGTAATATGAAAAAGAAAGTCAAAGTGAATGAGCATATCCCAGCTTAAAGAATTGACACCCTTAAAGGGCTTGACACATAATAATAGAAAAACTTCTGCTGCAGCCACACGACTTGCTCCATAAGCAGTCAACAAGAACCGAGACTGAAGTATACGGAAGAAGAAGAGGTCAAGACTGTCTCCCACAAAATCTTTTTCTGAGTTTAAGAAGATGGCAGCACATTGTATAAGGACTTTTTCCAATTATAAAAAGACATTAATGTGTAGAAGGAAACAAGTATGAATTGAACCGTCATAACCCAGAAACATCAAGTTGAAAAACAAAGTCTATTAGCGCCATACCTTATGTCACAGGGAGACACCAATTCTGCATTTTCAAAATGCTAAATTTTAAAATCATATGTAACCTACATTTAAAATTATATTCACAACTCCATGTCATTGTAATATCTCTTTAAACCATCTCCCATTATCAATTGTGTTTCCTTCTCATAACCAACGAACTTCCTCTATGTGCTACAATATGCTAGACTACAGTAATTCTCAGGTTGAAATAGATCGAGCTTTAAACAATTCAATTGCCTAATCAAAGAAAAACCACATGGCTTAACTTCAGAAATGGACAATTATTTTCAAGAACAAGAAGTTTTCTTCTTCTATACAGCTAGAAGTTACATCTCCAAAGCTTCTCTTCTTCCAGCTGTGGAAGTTACACAACCAAACTACTTACAAAACTTCTTTCAGGGCATCTCAAACAAGTTCTTTGAGACAACTGTGAAGATTACACAATGCTTTCATATTTTATCTTTGGCAGCTTGAGTTGACCAAGACTTTGTCATCTGACCGTTATATGACTGCATATGGACTGCACCTAGCCAGGTAGATTATGACCTAACCCCTTCAACCTACTCTCTTGAATATTAATCTACCACATATGACAAAACTCAATCAACTTTAGTGAGTTGACCTTAGTGGATGTAATATATTAGTTTTAGGAACTTTCCAAAAAAGAATGGTTGCATTAAGATACGTTTTCCTTTCTCTCAATATTTATTTGGGGGTTGTGGGGGAGACCAGAGACATACAATTGGAGAGTTGTAACTTCAATCTCCACAAATCAACACTGGCATGAGTGCCGAGGCACTAATGCAAATTTTCAGTTGATACATCCTTGCAATCCAAGTAAAATAATTTAATGCTTCTCCAATAAGACTTGCACATCTACAGCTGCTTGGCAAATGCACAAAGATTTCAAACTTACTTACAACAACTTATGATATTCAACTTGGTCATGGAGCAGATGTTTGCAGGAGTGCCAAACTCTTCTCTGGAGTACAAATAGACAGCTTTATTTTCTCAAATTTTACTATATAGTTATCAGTATCTCTAAAAACACTCCGTGAAACAATTTTAACTTCTTTTACCTCTAGATAATAGACTCTGAATTTTGCTTCCTCAATTCCTAAAAAACTATAAAGGAGAAAATGATGAAACGTTACATGATCATGAAAACATTCAATAAGGAACAAGCACTCAAAGGTGATTCATTTGCTTCTTGTAAATTGTTTCTACCTATTTCCAACAGAAATGGGTCAGCAAGAAGATGTCAGAAATGCATCGACAAAGCAATTTACACATAAAAATGCTGGCAGCTTACAAGAAGCCTTAATATGCCAAACAAGCTGAGACAAAATCTTCTAAATTGAAACATCAACTCCCCACCCACAACCAAGAATCCTCCTCCTTTTCCCTGGGTCCGGGACAGAGACATGAGAATACCCATAATGCAAAATTCTCTGATTCAGGATAGAATTCTGCATCCTCTCAACATCGGATAAATACATTTAAATTATATGAGAAACACACACAAACAGATGGAAATTTGGAGGCTTTAATCTGAAACAGACGGATCCTAAAAACAAAACACCCGACAAGAGCTAATGCAAATTAGGCAAAGAATTGAAGAACGGATTAACCAATGATTGCACTCTAAAGCTGGTAGTAACACCGACTATGCAATTCCCTCTTTCTTCGGCTGTTAAACATATTCCAAAATGTAAAATAAATCTATAAGAGCATATGGCAGGAAAAGTTTCATAGATGGTAAGGCACAGAAAGTAGCAAAAGAGTTGCCAACTACTGAATCACAATTTTACCGAACTGTTTATTGAATCCCTTTTGAGAGGTTAAATTTACCATATAAGATAGCAAATAAAAACCAATAAGTAGTTCTTGAACGAACGATGGTTTGCAAGAATATCTCAATTATAAGCACATGAAACATACATATAGAGTTCTGAAGAAAGGTTGTATGTTTACTTAAGATTAGAATGTAATATGCAGAAGAAATGCCAGATCTTGTTGCCAGGTTCACATTTTGCCGAGGAGGGAAGAAAAAATAAACAAAAATTATCCAAGCAATGCGAGCGCTATTAGATCAGACAGAGCAAAACACACCACAGAGAGCACAAAAGTTTAGCAAAATCCCACCAATTACTTCTAATAAAAAAGGATAATACAATTAGCATTAAAGGAAAAATGCAAGTGGTTAAGGACTAGAGAAGATTCAGACAGCAGCAGAAGAGCTTTTTGGAAGGAAGACTCACAAACTCAAAAGAAACCATCTTTCTTGAGCATCATTTGAAAATAAGCAAAAACAAACCCACCAATCTGGTATCCTAGAGGAGAAAGAGAGAGAGAGAAAGACCCCACTTGGAAATGGGTTTCCAAATTTGTGTTGAAACAGTTCAAGAACTCAATTTTGTGACAAATCCCAAGTTCACAAACTTCACACACTGCAAACTCTTGAATACACAAAGCAACCTCTTTTTGAGCCCAAGTAAGCAAATTACAGAAAAGCAAAACGAAAGTAATGAGGAATGTGAAAAGACCCTGAGTCTAGGAAGTTAAGGGGCTAACTGAGACAATGACACATACAACTCTCTCTCTTTATGCCTCAAGCCTTTTGTATACTCCATGTTTTAACCTTATTCTCAGTGTAATGCAGTTTCCTCTTCCAGCTTGTTTAACCTCCTCAGATACCTCTCTCTCAGTATAAAGTATAAAGTTTTGTTATCTTGTTGTGGGTATACCGTATACTTGTTGTATTTACATTTTTGTTATTTGGGCTTTTACTGCTTTAGGGAATAAAGTTACCTCAATAGACAAATCAGAATTGGAAGCGACCTTCCTTGTCTTGTAACACAGCACAGACCGGACCCTATGCCTTAGCGGTTGTTGCCATTGGCACATTTTCAAGACTGCTGCTACTACTATATTCTATTTTTCCCCTTTTGTTTGTTTTTGAGATGAATATGGATTAAATTTACACATCATTAATCTGATCAGTCATAATCATGTAAAATCTTTCTTTTAATATATATATCAGATTACCAAAACATTGTTACTCTTTGCGAAAATCACAGACATAAAGAATTTTTTTAATGGCAGAGATTGCTATGGTTCAAAGTTAAAATGAAAAGATTATATGTCATTATGATAAATATGAATGCCATTACATTAACCCTTCTTTCTGATTTAAATGAACGAAAACTTAGATCAAGAAATCAAGATATTCTCTACAATATTCCAAAATTTGACTAAAGTGTTTTAACGCATCTATAGCGGTTCTGAGTCATTGTTAAGCACATGCAAAATGTTCAAAATAGTTTCAAATTGCGACATATATAAGTTATATTTATAAAATGATTTGTTATACCATAGTAATTTCAAAAAAAAAAAAAAAGATAATAATGGCAGTCAACAAGGTATTATGTAACTTTCAGAGCCTCATGCTTAAGGCTGTGAGTTAGTGTGTATGGGAATGGGGGTGGGGATCAGTGGTCACTGGTGAGGGGACCCCTGTTCTTCTGCCAGATTTCTGTACCATAACTGCAGTACTAACCATGACATAACATAAAGAACAAATTAAACAATCAAGGCTCAGTTGCTTACTTTCACAGTTTGACTGTCCTCTTTATACAGTGGGAATTGCTGTTGCTGTAGCTCTCTTTTACCAATTACTACATACTAACCATGTCTATACGCTATAATGAAATACATAATAATTGACACAATCCTATAAATCTTCGTGTCAACCTTAAATCAGTACACCATTGGAATTGGGCATTGAGGCAACCCCCACACAAGTCACAGGCTCACACACCACGCCCACAATATTAATTCTACCATCACCATCACCCTCACCCATTTGGCCTACCTTTGGGAAAGGGGAACATGCGTGTGCATATTTTCTGCCCAACTTAGGACTGAAATGATGCAGACATATATAATCTCTACATCTCTATTTAATAATTGAGTGATGAATAATCATTGGAATTTTCATTCTGCATGTTCTATTGCCCTTAATGAAATAGATAATCACATGGACGATGGATTGAACAAATTTGGATGTATAGATAATTTGTTAATATGGCATGCATGGATGGAGGTATTGGGTTTGTGGGATCATCCCATTTTTTGAGTTAAAATTTTCTTGGCGTTTACGCAAATGGGAAAAAAAGTGTTGAAGTTTTTTTATTCAATAAAAGTAATTTCGTAATCAAAAGCTAATATATAGGTCTCACAAGTGTTTTCCAGATCACTTTCCTTTTTTTCCTGTCTCTCTTTTTTAACATTAGTCTTGTCTTGGTCATTGCACCCTCCATTGTTTCTCATTGCTTTTCTAATTTTTTTAACTCACTTGAGTGCAAAATCTGCGAACATACCAAATTAAACGTGTTATGCTGGCAACAATTATTCATTGAAAAACTGTTTTTAAAATCAAACGTGGGATAAATTAAATGCCAACCCCTTAAGTGTACACTGTTCTGCATGTGAAATAAAGTTACTAAATTCTGTGGTCTCCAATTTGTACCATTCGAAAACTGCAACAAATGGAAGCACTTAATTGATGAAGTAATGTACGTTCGCTCAAACTTTTTTCTTTAGAACAAATAGGAGAAGTCAACTGGGCTACGCACGCACGCACGTTTGCAACATATCCAGCTCTTTTGTGGAGAGGTACAGCTGCAGCTGCTTGTGTCTGCTGCAATTTATGCCCTCTTATGGGGTTTCTCCCACTCATTTATTAAAACCCTTCATAGATATCGTGTGTACGGCAATAATGGTTGTAAAAAAGATCATAATAATGGCTGTACTAATTTATTGACTACCTCATAAACCAAACCAACCAAGAAGGTTTTTTCTTGCCATTCCAAGAAATTTCCTTTTTCTTCATAATGCCATTGGACCAAGAACTGGGATAAAGTTTTTGACAGCGGTAATAGGATGTGCTCGCTGAATTCATAAATGATGAAGAAAATGGTCAGGATTGTGTAGGCCACGGGTTCCACTGGTTTGTTAGACGAAAATTTGTACACATAATGTAAGGCTGTCGATCAACAGAACCCCTGGTCAGTATCAAATAAGAGTAGTAGTTTTCGAAAATAGTATTATCAAATAGTCCATAGTTGTGTTGGTCAGAAATAATGATTCCATCTACAGAAGAAAGTTGAGGGCTTTGAATCCTTTTTGAGTCCTAAAGAATTTGTAGAAGTTCAGGGCCCAATGTTTCTGACAAGAAATGTGCATCTACACGTATTAGTTTAGTAATGTAAGACAATAGATTTTGTGCCTCAATGGATTTTAAAACAGCCATGGAGTCCCTAGATTGGAATAAGCATCGATTCTTTTAGTCATCGTTATGTTTGTTTGTTGATTTTAGTGCCAAAAAATAGGGTGAGAACGATCCCGAACGTTCACAAACAAGTTCAGGCTCGACTTGATTAAAGCCCGGCTCGAGCTTGTTTATTTAATAAATAAACGAATACGAACATGATTTTAGTCTCGATTAATAAATGAACACATGGGTGAAATTTTGTTTTCGTTCATGAACAACTTGTTAAAAAGCTCGTTCATAACTCGATTAAATCTCGTTAAGAACTCGGTTAAAATATTAATTAAATAATAAATATTGAACTTATATACTATATAAGGCATATTTTTGCTATACTAATTCACCCGTTGCTTTGGCATTTTATTAGTGTGGACTTATTTCTACACCTCCAATTAATCATATTTGTTTATGGATTCGGTGAGCTTCATTTTCATGTGCTTAAAGTAATTATGGAAGGCTATATGGCTTTAGCCTCCATGCGTCTAGATTTTGGTGTGCTTTCTTGGTGGGTAAGTACTGAACACTGAATATGAATGCCGTACCTTACCTTGGTGATGGATGGTCTGATTCAGTACTCTTGATTTAGTACTCATGAGATTAGTACTCATGAGATGATTTCAGCTCATGCTTGCTGCGGAAAATGATATATTTGGCTTGCAGATTCAGTATTCTTGATGGAATTTTGGTTGTTTGGCTTTTGGTTTGTATTTTGGATCTTAGGTGCCAGATTGATAGTGTGAAAACTAAACTCAAGTTTGATGCATGTGCTTTCTGTTCAGATGCTAAAAGTGTGTTCAAATGCTGCTGATGAAGATTGATTCTCTGTGATTGTTGACAATTACTTCTCTTAACTTTGTACACGGAGAGTTGAGGATACATATTCAATGGATATGGATATATGTGGTTTGAAATGCCAATATCTTGTGCTTATTGGACTGATATGCGATTGTTTGGATTGGTAGAGTGTAATTTATGTTGAAGCCATGCAGATGCTCACAAGGCCAAATCTTCTTATTAAGCTGGACATCAAGTATCATTTGCTTTCTACATTCCCACAAAGTGCAATCTCTAGAACTCACGTAGACACATAGGACTCTTAACTAGCAAGTAGAAAATTATACTCTAGTTTCCCTAGAGTAGACATTTTCTTCATTCCGTGCTATACATTTAATTCTCAATTCATGTATTGGAGTAGTACTCCATATTTCTCGCTTTTCTTTTGTAAACGATGCGTTTGGGTATATCCAGCATTGTATTTTGTTTATTTTATATATATAAAAGCTCGGCTTTCCAAAAAAAAAAGGCATATTTTTGAACATTGTTATTTTTGGATAAACTATGTGTGCTATAGCCCATAAAAATGGAGGTTTGGAGATAAATATAAGTTTCACTTTTTTTAACACCGTTTAGTAGAATGCACGTTAAAATTTGAGATGGGTGCAAAATATAGTACGAAAATGGCAAAAATTGGCATGTTTTTTGGACATAGTCATTTTTGGCTAAAATACGTGTGCTATAGCCCACAAAAAATGGAGGTTTGGTGATAAATATGAGTTTCACTTTTTTTGATATTGTTTATAAGAATGCACGTTCACAATTGAGGTAGGCGCAAAAAATCACGAAAATGGCCAAAATCGGCACGTTTTAAGACATTGTCATTTTAGGCAAAAATACGTGTGCTATAGCCCACAAAAATTGAAGGTTTTGTGATAAATATGAGTTTCACTTTTTTGTTATCGCTTTGTAGAACGCACGTTCAAATTTGAGGTGGGTGCAAAAAATAACACAAAAATGGCAAAAATCAGTACGTTTTTGGACATTGTCATTTTTGGCCAAAATACGTGTGCTATAGCCCACAAAAAATGGAGGTTTAGTGATAAATATAAATTTCACTTTTTTGACACCGTTTAGTAGAATACACATTCACAATTGAGGTGGGTGCAAAACATAGCACGAAAATGGCAAAAATCGGCACATTTTTGGACATTGTCATTTTCAGCCAAAATATGTGTGCTATAGCCCACAAAAAATAGAGGTTTGGTGATAAATATGAGTTTCACTTTTTTTGACATTGGTTACAAGAATGCATGTTTACAATTAAGGTGGGTGCAAAAAAATCACAAAAATGACCAAAATCGGCATGTTTTAAGACATTGTCATTTTAGGGAAAAAATACGTGTGCTATAGCCCACAAAAAATAAAGGGCTGAGGATAAATATAACTTTCACTTTTTTTGTCACTGTTTCGTAGAATGCACGTTCATAATTGAGGTGGGTGCAAAAAATAATACACAAATGGCCAAAATCGGCACATTTTTTAACATTGTTATTTGCGTCCAAAATACTTGTGCTACAGCTCACAAAAAATGGAGACTTGGTGATAAATATTAGTTTCACTTTTTTTTCACCATTTAATAGAATGCACGTTCACAATTGAGGTGTGTGCAAACAATAACATGAAAATGACAAAAATGGGCACGTTTTTTACATTGTCAATTTCGGCCAAATACATTACCCACAAAAAAAAATGGAGGTTTGGTGATAAATATGAGTTTCACTTTTTTGACACCATTTACTAGAATGCATGTTCACAATTGCGGTGGGTGCAAAAAATATAAAAAAAGGCCAAAATTGGCACGTTTTTGGACATAGTCATTTTCGGCCAAAATACGTGTGCTATAGCCACAAAAAATGGATGTCTGGTGATAAATATGAGTTTCCCTTTTTTGACACAATTCACTAGAATGCTTTGAGTTGGGTGTAAAAGGTTTGGTGAAAATTTTTAAGTTTCACTTTTTGATTCACTAGAATGCATGTTAACAAAAGGAATAGGTGCAAAAAATGGAACGGAAAAAGTCAAAATCAATGCGTTCTTAGATTTTTCCATTTTTGGTTAAAATTTGTGTGTTATAACCCAGGAAAAATTGAGGTTTGGTGAAAATTTTTAAATTTCACTTTTTTGACAATATTCACTAGAATGCATGTTAACAATAAGAATGGGTGCAAAAAATGGAGCGAAAAAAAGTCAAATTCAATGCGTTCTTAGATTTTTCCATTTTTGGTTAAAATTCGTGTGTTATAACCCATGAAAAATTGAGGTTTGGTGAAAATTTTAAATTTCACTTTTTTTGACAATATTCATTAGAATGTATGTTAACAATCAGAATGGGTGCAAAAAACGGAACGAAAGAAGTCAAAATCAAAGCGTTCTTAGATTTTTCCACTTTCGGTTAAAATTCGTGTGTTATAACTTATGAAAAATCGAGGTTTGGTGAAAATTTTTAAATTTCACTTTTTTAACAATATTCATTAGAATGCATGTTAACAAAAAGAATAGGTGCAAAAAACGGAACGAAAAAAGTCAAAATCAATGCGTACTTAGATATTTCCATTTTCGGCTAAAAGTCACGTGTTATAACCCATGAAAAATCGAGGTTTGGTGAAAATTTTTAAATTTCACTTTTTAACAATATTAACTATAATGCAGGTTAACAAAAAAAATAGGTGCATATAACGGAGCGAAAAAAGTTAAATTCAATGCATTCTTAGAATTTTCCATTTTTGGTTAAAATTCGTGTGTTATAACCCATAAAAAATCGAGGTTTAGTGAAAATTTTTAAATTTCACTTTTTTGACAACATTCACTTGATTGCATGTTAACAATAAGAATGGGTGCAAAAAATTGAGAGAAAAAAGTGAAATTCAATGCGTTATTAGATTTTTCCATTTTTGGTTAAAATTTTTAAATTTC
Organism: Ophiorrhiza pumila; assembly: GCA_016586305.1. Classification (NCBI taxonomy): domain Eukaryota; kingdom Viridiplantae; phylum Streptophyta; class Magnoliopsida; order Gentianales; family Rubiaceae; genus Ophiorrhiza; species Ophiorrhiza pumila. The sequence continues at coordinate 2,547,533 of BLIW01000010.1, read as the reverse complement.
ACTTTTTTGACAATATTCAATAGAATGCATTTTAGCAAAAAGAATAGGTGAAAAAAAAAGAACGAAAAAGTCCAAATCAATGCGTTATTAGATTTTTCCATTTTCGGCTAAAATTCGTGTATTATAACCCATGAAAAATTGAGGTTTGGTGAAAATTTTAAATTTCACTTTTTTTGACAATATTTACTAAAATGTAGGTTAATAATCAGAATCGGTGCAAAAAACGGATCGAAAAAAGTCAAAATTAATGCGTTTTTAGATTTTTCCATTTTTGGTTAAAATTCGTGTGTTATAACCCATGAAAAATCGAGGTTTCGTGAAAATTTTTAAATTTCACTTTTTTGAAAATATTCACTTGATTGCATGTTAACAATAATAATGGGTGCAAAAAACGGAGCGAAAAAAGTCAAATTCAATGCGTTCTTAGATTTTTCCATTTTTGGTTAAATTTCGTGTTTTATAACCCATGAAAAATCAAGGTTTAGTGAAAATTTTTAAATTTCACTTTTTTGACAATATTCAATAGAATGCATGTTAACAAAAAGAATAGGTGCAAAAAACGGAACGAAAAAGTCAAAATCAATGCGTTCTTAGATTTTTTTATTTTCGGTTAAAATTCGTGTGTTATAACCCAAGAAAAATGAAGGTTTGTTGAAAATTTTTAAATTTTACTTTTATTACAATATTCACTAGAATGCATGTTAAAAATAAGAATAGGCGCAAGAAACGGAGCGAAAAAATTTAAATTCTATGCGTTCTTAGATTTTTCTATTTTTCGAATAAAATTCGTGTGTTATAACCCATGAAAAATCGAGGTTTGGTGAAAATTTTTAAGTTTCACTTTTTTGACAATATTCACTAGAATGCATGTTAACAAAAAGAATATGTGCAAATAACGGAACGAAAAAAGTCAAACTTAATGCGTTTTTAGATATTTTCATTTTCGGTTAAAATTCGTGTGTTTTAACCCATTAAAAATCGAGGATTGGTGAAAATTTTTAAATTTCACTTTTTTGACAATATTTACTAGAATGCATGTTAAGAATTAGAATGGGTGATGGAACGAAAAAAGTCAAAATCAATGCGTTCTTAGAGTTTTCCATTTTTGGTTAAAATTTGTGTGTTATAACCCATGAAAAATGGAGGTTTGGTGAATGATAGCGGTTTTGGAGCTAGTGTCAAAAGCTAAGGTTTAACCGAATGAAATAAATTTATAACCCTAATCCTCACGACATTTAAGGTGCATCAAGACACCGACGTTTTTGTAGCTAGAGGAAGTAGGAGTCGAACCCACAGGGAGGGGATGAGTTTATAGAATTAGTGTAAACGTGTGTGAAGTAGTGAGGGTATAAACAAGGAAGGAAAATAACCTAAACTATGCTAATACTACCAAATAAACATGAAAATGCGTGGAAGAGAAATCAAGTAATTAAAGTATACCCTTGGATTTGGTTATCTCAAATGTAGTGTTATGTGTAGTTTATCCTATGGAATCACTACGACTAAGGGTGAGCCAATTTAACTAAGTCCCCCCTTTATGGCGGAGGCAAGGACCTAAATGCATTGTCTCCTACCGGAAATCGACCAATTAACCAATCCCCCCTTTATGGTGGAGGCAAGGACTAGCTAACTAATGTCAACCGAAATTCCAATGTCTCTCCAATCGTTCACTCTCTAATCCAACCCCTCCTTTATGGCGGAGACAAGGGTTGAATCTAGTCACTCCCTTGGAAATCATTCCCTAATTCACTTCCCCCTTTATGGCGGAGGCAAGGACTAAACTAGTTCATGTCTACTAAGTTCATCAAACCTACATTGGACTCTCAATATCCCAATCAATTCCCCATTTATGGCGGAGGCAAGAATGGATTAAGATATCTCCACTAATCCATCACCTACATACTAGTCTACCATTAGCATTACTAATATGGGATAATAATTAGTTTGTAGTTCTTAATTCCTAGCTATCCATAGCCTAAAACCACACATTAACACAATAAATCAACAACACATAATTACAATCCAAGGGTAATAGCAATTTAGCCTCTTATGGCACACAAGAACTTCACAATTATAAATGAATAAGCAAGGAAATAAGCAAACAAGTGCAAGGAAAAGAAACTACCCATTTGATTAAACCAAAGAGAAAGCTTTCCAAATGTTGATTCAAAGCAAATATCCAAGCCTTACAATGATTCCAAGCTCTTGAAGCACATGAGTATTACATGAATTCCTTCCACAAAATGGAGGCACCAAATCTACTATAACCTAATCTACTCCTAAACTAACTGTTTTGTGCCTCCTTGTTGTTGTTGTTCTTCTCCTCCTTCTTTTTCCCTTCTTTTGTTCTCCTCGGCTGCAGATTTCACAACATATATGGGAGGAATTAGGGCTGCAATGTGTGTCTCAGATGTCCCCAAAATACCCTTGAAGTCTTCTCAAAATGGAGGGCAAAATTGACTTGGAGAATCTGACGCGCTGCTTAATGTCACGACGTTCGAAACTGAACGTCGCGATGTTCCTCCAATTGAGCCTGAACGTCGCGAAGTTAGTTGTGAACGTCGCGACGTTCATCTTGCGGCGCGCCAGAGAAGTTTTTCTCCGGCGCGCCGGAGCACTCTGTAAATGTGATTTTTTTGTGCATTTAATTGTGCATTTTTCGGCGCGCCGGAGAGGTGTTGTGCGGCGCGCCGGAGAGCTCTTTTCAGCTTCCGAAAATGCTTTTCATCGTTCTTTTGCTCCGTTGCTCCTCCCACGCCATAATGCCCTACAAATACGTTAAAAACACGTAAAAATGACATAAAAACACGTTACAAGGACGCTCAAGAGGTAAGTAAAACGAGTACAATAAGGTGAAAATTGTCACCTTATCAGTGAAAATTTTAAATTTCACTTTTTTTGATAATATTCACTAGAATGCAGGTTAACAATCATAATGGGTGCAAATAACGAACCGAAAAAGTCAAAATTAATGCGTTTTTAGAATTTTCAATTATTGATTAAAATTTGTGTGTTATAACCCATGAAAAATCAAGATTTGGTGAAAATCTTTAAATTTTACTTTTTAAACAATATTCACTAGAATGCATGTTAACAATAAGAATGGGTGCAAAAAATGGAGCAAAAAAAGTCAAATTCAATGCGTTTTTAGATTTTTCCATTTTGGTTAAAATTCGTATGTTATAACCCATAAAAAATCAAGGTTTGGTGAAAATTTTTAAATTTCACTTTTTTGACAATATTCACTAGAATGCATGTTAACAAAGAGAATAGGTGCGAAAAACGGAATGAAAAAAAGTCAAAATTAAGGCGTTTTTAAAATTTTCCATTTTTGGTTAAAATTCGTGTGTTATAACCCATGAAAAATGGAGGTTTGATGAAAATTTTTAAATTTTATTTTTTTTGACAATATTCACTATAATGCATGTTAATAATAAGAATTGGTGCAAAAAGCGGACCGAAAAAACTGAAAATCAATGCATTCTTAGATTTTTCTATTTTCGGTTAAAATTCGTGTGTTATAACCCAAGAAAAATGGAGGTTTGATGAAAATTTTTAAATTTCACTTTTTTTGACAATATTCACTAGAATGCATGTTAACAATAAGAATGGGTGCAAAAAACGGAGCGAAAAATGTCAAATTTTATGTGTTCTTAGATTTTTCCATTTTTCAGTTAAAATTCGTGTGTTATAAGCCATGAAAAATCGAGGTTTGGTGAAAATTTTTAAATTTTACTTTTTTAACAATATTCACTAGAATGCATGTTAACAAAAAGAATAGGTGCAAAAAAAAGGAACGAAAAAAGTCAAAATGAATGAGTTCTTAGATTTTTCCATTTTTGGTTAAAATTCGTGTGTTAACCCATGAAAAATCGAGGTCTGGTGAAAAATTTTAAATTTCACTTTTTTGACAATATTCATTAGAATGCATGTTAACAAAAAGAATAGGTGCAAAAAACGGAATGAAAAAAGTCAAAATCAATCCGTTCTTAGATTTTTCCATTTTCGGTTAAATTTCGTGTGTTATAACCCATGAAAAATTGAGGTTTGATGAAAATTTTAAATTTCACTTTTTTGACAATATTTACTAGAATGCAGGTTAACAATCAGAATGGGTGCAAAAAACGGATCGAAAAAAGTCAAAATTAATGCGTTTTTAGATTTTTTCAATTTTGGTTAAAATTCGTGTGTTATAACCCATGAAAAATGGAAGTTTGATGAAAATTTTTAAATTTCACTTTTTTGACAATATTCACTAGAATTTATGTTAACAATTAGAATGGGTGCAAAAAATGGACCGAAAAAAGTCAAAATCAATGCGTTTTTAGATTTTTCCATTTTTTGTTAAAATTCGTGAGTCCCATGAAAAATCGAGGTTTGGTGAAAATTTTTAAATTTCACTTTTTTGACAACATTCACTAGAATGCATGTTAACAAAAAAAATAGGTGCAAAAAACGGAACGAAAAAAGTCAAAATCAATGCGTTCTTAGATTTTTCCATTTTCGGTTAAAATTCGTGTGGCCCATGAAAAATTGAGGTTTGGTAAAAATTTTGAATTTCACTTTTTTTGATAATATTGACTAGAATGTTTGTTAACAATCAAAATGGGTGCAAAAAATGGACTGAAAAAAGTCAAAATCAATGTGTTTTTAGATTTTTCCATTTTTGGTTAAAATTCGTGTGTTATATAACCCATGAAAAATCGAGATTTGGTGAAAATTTTTAAATTTCACTTTTTTGACAATTTTCACTAGAATGCATGTTAATAAAAAGAATAGGTGCAAAAAATGGAACGAAAAAAGTTAAAATCAATGCATTCTTAGATTTTTCTATTTTCAATTAAAATTCGTGTGTTATAACCCATGAAAATTGAGGTTTGATGAAAATTTTGAATTTCTTTTTTTTTGACGATATTTACTAGAATGCAAGTTAACAATCAGAATGGGTGCAAAAAACGGACCGAAAAAAGTCAAAATTAATGCGTTTTTAGATTTTTCCATTTTTGGTTAAAATTCGTTTGTTATAACCCATTAAAAATTGAGGTTTTGTGAAAATTTTGAATTTCACTTTTTTTGACAATATTGACTAGAATGCGTGTTGACACTCAAAATGGGTGCAAAAAACGGACCGAAAAAAGTCAAAATCAATGCATTTTTAAAATTTTCAATTTTTTGTTAAAATTTGTGAGTTATAACCCATGAAAAATCGAGGTTTGGTGAAAATTTTTGAATTTTACTTTTTTGACAATATTCACTAGAATGCATGTTAACAATAAGAATGGGTGCAAAAAATGGAGCGAAAAAAGTCAAATTCAATGCGTTCTTAGATTTTTCCATTTTTGGTTAAAATTCGTGTGTTATAACCCATGAAAAATCGAGGTTTGGTGAAAATTTTTAAATTTCACTTTTTTGACAATATTACTAGAATTGATGTTAACAAAAAGAATAGGTGCGAAAAACGAAATGAAAAAAGTCAAAATCAATGCGTTCTTAGATTTTTCCATTTTCGATTAAAATTCGTGTGTTATAACCCATGAAAAATTGAGGTTTGGTGAAAATTTTAAATTTCACTTTTTTCTACAATATTGACTATAATGTATGTCAACAATCAGAATGGGTGCAAAAAACGGACCCAAAAAAATAAAAATCAATGCATTTTTTGATTTTTCTATTTTTGGTTAAAATTCGTGTGTTATAACCCATGAAAAATGGAGGTTTGATGAAAATTTTTAAATTTCACTTTTTTTGACAATATTCACTAGAATGCATGTTAACAATAAGAATGGGTGCAAAAAATTGATAAGTCGGTCTTGTACCGACTTAATTGCTCTACTTTCTTAGTCTTTTGCATGAAATTACATAGTGAATGACGTTTGACATATGTTTTGTATGCATTTATGCTTAGAATTTGGAGATTGAATGGGTTGGTGAAGTGTTGTGAGAACAGTGTGTAAAATGATTATATTTGCATAGAAATGAGAAGTCAAGCACACACTCAACCATTTTGGAATCCAAGCATCAAGCATCACATAAAAGTCCACACACACAACACACACTCACAAAACATGCACAATAAGCACACACAAATGGCGGGCGCCATTGGCACCTGCCACTCACTCACACAATGGCGCCCGCCACACTCACACTGCACACACCATCACTTTCATTGTTTATAATTCACTTGCATTTTTCATTATGCATTTTTTGTACATTTTTCATGCTTACACCTTGCACACCGGCACTCATTTCATACACTGAATTCGTCTTCCGCACTAGCACTAGGCACACATAGCAACGAGCGCGTACAACCTTTAACTCACACAAAGGCCCTTGGTACAACACTCATACGAGCTCCACATGTTTATAGAATTGCATTGTAAATTTTTAGCTGCTAAGTTTTGTGCTAATCACGTGACCTCACCTCAGCCTTTATTGATTTATTTGCAGACACATGGCGACCTCCCCGCAAAGGAGGAAACTTTCGAGAATTTTACGGAGCCAAGTCATCATAAGAAAAGTATAAAAGGCAGAGAGGCTACCAAAAGAGAGGAGATCGGATCTCAGGGAAGAAAATCAAAGAGAAAAAGGGAGAAAACCCTAAATCGAGATTGTAGAGAGGAATCAGCACAAAATAGCTAACATACAGAAGTTTCTCTTTGTAATTATGGGATATCGGCCGATCACTATGATCGGCTAGATCTAGGGTGTTGTTTTGGGGGTCAATTGTATGGATCTCCAGCTTGTTTGAGACATTTGAAATAGATTTATCCGTGTTATTCTTTGATTGATGTTCTTTACATGTTTATCTCAATATGTTTACATAAATTCCTTTAAATCCACATTTGGTATGCGGTATTCACTAAGACCTGTGTGAATCTACCAAAGGTAATTAGATCTACGTGTGTGTGGATCTACCAAAAGCAATTGGATCTACATGAATTTGAATTGAAAATCAAACTCCTGTGAGTCTCAAGATCAGTTATGGTAGCGATTTTATTTGTGCGGTACCCACTGAGAACTAGAGTCGATTTTAGGGAAATGACTTGAGTTATCTGAGTACTGCGGTTCGAGTTCTTGATTTAATGAGACGCCCTACCAAGGGAGACTATCGAGAAGTGAGCTAGAATCTCGGTTTTAGATAGGGACCTGGGATGTTTAACTCGTGCCAAGGAGCTACCCTACCAAGGGAGGTCCACGGAGTAATGTGAAATGGACTTGTGAGAACCACCAGGTTGACCAAGTCTAGGACGCTAGCAGTCTAGTCCCCTCACTTGAGCACACACAAGTTAAGGATTATAAGCTGAGATCCATGTTGATTGCACCCCTCGAGACAACACAATTCCCTCTTATTGATTTGATTTCTTGTTAGACTTTCGATTCTCACATTTGCTATTGTCTCAACATTTTACTGTTTTATGCTATCACTTACATCAACACTTTGATACACCTCTCTCTGTGGGAACGATCCCACTCACCATTGCTACATTAGTTTTAGTGTTTGGGTAAAATTGGGAAGCCGCGATAGCTTCACCCGCTTTGACTATACCAAAAACGGAGCGAAAAAATTCAAATTCCATGCGTTCTTAGATTTTTCCATTTTTCGGTTAAAATTCGTGGTTATAAACCATGAAAAATCGAGATTTGGTGACAATTTTTAAATTTCACTTTTTTGACAATATTCACTAGAATGCATGTTAACAAAAAGAATATGTGCAAAAAATGAAACAAAAAAAGTCAAAATTAATACGTTCTTAGATTTTTCCATTTTCGGTTAAAATTCGTGTGTAATAACCCATGAAAAATTGAGGTTTGGTGAAAATTTTAAATTTCACTTTTTTGATAATATTCACTAGAATACAGGTTAACAATCATAATGGGTGCAAAAAACGGACCGAAAAAAGTCAAAATTAATGCGTTTTTAGATTATGAAAAATCGAGATTTGGTGAAAATTTTTAAATTTTACTTTTTTGACAATATTCACTAGAATGCATGTTAACAATAAGAATGGGTGCAAAAAATTGAGCGAAAAAAAGTCAAATTCAATGCGTTCTTAGATTTTCCATTTTTTGGTTAAAATTCGTGTGTTATAACCCATGAAAAATCGAGGTTTGGTGAAAATTTTTAAATTTCACTTTTTTGACAATATTCACTAGAATGCATGTTAACAAAAAAAATAGGTGCGAAAAACGGAATGAAAAAAGTCAAAATTCAATGCGTTCTTAGATTTTTTCATTTTCGGTTAAAATTCGTGTGTTATAACCCAAGAAAAATGGAGGTTTGATGAAAATTTTTAAATTTCACTTTTTTGACAATATTCACTAGAATGCATCTTAACAAAAAGAATAGGTGCGAAAAATGGAAAGAAAAAAGTCAAAATCAATGCGTTCTTAGATTTTTCCATTTTCGGTTAAAATTCGTGTGTTATAACCCAAGAAAAATGGAGGTTTGATGAAAATTTTTAAATTTCACTTTTTTGACAATATTCACTAGAATGCATGTTAACAAAAAGAATAGGTGCGAAAAACGGAATGAAAAAATTCAAAATCAATGTGCTCTTAGATTTTTCCATTTTTGGTTAAAATTCGTGTGTTATAACCCCTGAAAAATTGAGGTTTGGTGAGAATTTTAAATTTCACTTTTTTCTACAATATTGACTAGAATGCATGTTAACAATCAGAATGGGTGCAAAAAGCGGATCCGAAAAAATAAAAATCAATGCATTTTTAGATTTTTCCATTTTTGGTTAAAATTCGTGTGTTATAACCCATGAAAAATAGAGGTTTGATGAAAATTTTAAATTTCACTTTTTTGACAATATTCGCTAGAATGTATGTTAACAATCAGAATGGGTGCAAAAATGGACCGAAAAAAGTCAAAATCAATGCGTTTTTAGATTTTTCCATTTTTTGTTAAAATTCGTGAGTTATATAACCCATGAAAAATTGAGGTTTGGTGAAAATTTTTAAATTTCACTTTTTTGACAATATTCACTAGAATGCATGTTAACAAAAAGAATCGGTGCAAAAAACGGAACGAAAAAAGTCAAAATCAATGCGTTCTTAGATTTTTCCATTTTCGGTTAAAATTCGTGTATTATAACCCTTGAAAAATTGAGGTTTGGCGAAAATTTTAAATTTCACTTTTTTTGACAATATTGACTAGAAAAAAAGTGAAATTTAAAATTTCCGCCAAACCTCAATTTTTCATGGGTTATAACACACGAATTCTAACCGAAAATGGAAAAATCTAAGAACGCATTGATTTTGACTTTGTTCGTTCCGTTTTTTGCACCTATTGACTAGAAAAATTTGAAATTTCACTTTTTTGACAATATTCATAGTCCAATATTCAAATGCTCTCTACGATTCTGAATTACCAATATTACTATTTACCACCGCCTCCTTACTCCTCCTTTAACGGTATTATAACGGTCACATATCAACCACAAACAGTCACGCAAATCCACCGAAAAAATCGAAGGCGCCACCTTACACCACTTTTATCCTCCAGTGACTGATTACGAAATACTTAGCATATACCTAGAATCACATACCTGCAAAATACACTTTCTACCCAATTGATTACGAAAAATTTAGTACAAGGAAGCTGTTGACAATGGTCCTACATCTTTCAAGGAAGCTGTTGCGGCATCAATTTCAAGAATCAAAAGTATTCCACCGCACGGCAATAGCTCCATCTCCTCTCTCTTATCTGAACAAATTCGGAGCCAAAGCATGCTAGGTATGCACAAAGGAGAACCTGCATGTGTCGAAGAGAAGTTGGCTGAACCTTTTAAATTCACATTAGTCGGAAAATTTTCATGGGGTCGTCCAGCAATGGTGGTAATAAAAAAAGAAGTCTTATCTGCCGGCTTCAAAGGTCCCTGCCATGTAGGCCTACTAGATGCATGTCATATCCTATTGAGGTTCGAACTGGAAGAGGATTTCCAAAGGATGTGGCTAAAAAAATCATGGTCTTTTCAAGGATTCCAGGCTCGTATGTTCAAATGGAGCACCAATTTCAACTCAGAGAGAGAGTCTTCAATCGTCCCTATTTGGGTCAATTTCCCCATATTGCCTATCCATTGCTTCAACAAAAAAACTCTGTACTCGTTAGCAAGTGCACTCGGTAACCCTCTAAAAATAGATGCAGCCACTGTTGCTGCTTTGAGTGTAGTCAGGCCAAGTGTAGCACGCGTATGTGTGGAAATTGACATACTGCAAAAAATCCCGGACCGCATTTGGATTGATCAAGGAGATAAGGGAAGATGGCAAACAGTACATGTGGAAGAATTACCTCAATATTGTACAAAGTGTTATACTTTGGGCCATCATAATAACTCATGCAATGATCTTGTTGACAGTGAAGCTAACCAGGGCAAAGGGACCTTAAAATAGTCTCAAAAGCAAATTTGAAAGGAGAAGAAACAAAGCAACAACTGCACTACATCAGATAATCAGCCAGCACAGAAGAAGCAAGCAGCAAATAATGAAGGCCCAAGTGGCAAAGGAAAGGGAACAATTGCTCACACAACTCAGCCTCCAGAACAAACTGACACTCAAGTTTTTGATGCGCCCTCAACTTCCTCACATCAGATCCTGATTACCAAACCAGTCTATCCCCCAAATCCAATAATGAATAATTCTGCTCAAAAAGCTACTTCAAATCAGCCAACCAGTGGCACCAAAGAACTAGCTAGTAGCAAAATCAGCACAAGCCAACATCAGCCCACACTCTTATCCAAATCATCTACAAACCAATCTCAGAAGAATGCAAATGCTTCACACGAAAAACCTCCACAATCACCACAAATCACCAAATCTTTCTCAACACACAGAAAAATTCAACCAGATACTAATGTTGAAGAAGGCAGCAGAGAAGGAATATTCACCCTCCCTGAACAATGTCAACAAACACAGGAGGAAGAAGAGCCAATTATAAATCAGGAAGTTTTAATATTAACTAATTCTCCTACAATTTGCAATGAATCAATTCACTCATACAATTGTCTATGTATCACTAAATCTGTTTCAGAAACGCGGTTGCAGGAAATGGAGGAAAAAAACTCGGACGATGAAGAAGAACCATCCCTTCAAATCACTTTTGAAGGGCAACTGCAAAAGGTTACCACTGAACCAATCTCAATGGAGACTCACTCTTCATCAGATGAACCAGAAACTCCACCGAAAGAAAAAGGGAATCAGAGCTTGAAATCTGAGTCGATCCCTTAGATCCCTTAGATCAAAAAACAAGGTACCAGTTAATTATGCGGAAAAATCTGAGTCTGATAATGCATAAAATACTATTCTGGAATATTAGAAGTGTCACAAAACTCATGAACTTTAAGAAGGCTAAAAAGCATCATTAAAACCAATAATGTAGAAATACTAGCATTATGTGAACCTCTAGCATCAATTGCTACCTTAAAGAAAGTTAAACTGAGATTGAAATTTGATCATTGCCTTGCTAATAAGGAGGAAACAATCTGGTTGTTATACAAAGATCCAATTATTTGCAATTTTCTAGATGAAAGTCAACAACATTTAACTGTTCAAATGAGCCATCCGGACTTTCCTAGCCCTATAATTTTATCTTCTATTCATGCATTATGTACTGAGTTAGATAGAACACCTCTGTGGAATTCTCTATTAGATCTTGATACTCAAAACTATTCTTGGTGGATATGGGGAGACTTCAACTGCACCCTAAGGGAACAAGAGAAAAGGTGAGGAAGAAAATTTAGGGTAGAAGACACCAGAGAGCTACTTCGATTTACAAACGACAGGGAACTAGAAGATGTCAATTTCATAGGACCAAAATTCACATGGTGCAACAATAGAAAAGGAAAACATAGAATATGGAAAAGGCTAGACCGAATGCTAGTTAATAGGCAAGCCTTAGATATAGGCCACCAATATGTAGTCCAACATTTGGCTAGAGACCCTTCGGATCATGCCCCTTTACTGGTCAACATCACCAAAGTTTCTAAACTAGCAAAAACAGTTTTTAAGTTTCAAAATTCCTGGACTAAACACAAACTATTTCTTAAAATAGTACAGGAAGCCTGGAATATAAATGTGGTAGGAAATCCAATCAGGAAGCTAGTCTTAAAACTTCAACACACTAAGGAAGCTTTAAAACAGTGGAACAAACAGCAATTTGGAAACCTTTTTGACTCCCTTAAGGAAGCAGAAAATAATCTTCAAAATTTAGAGATAAAAGATGAATTGACCACTAATGAAATCTCTAGGGAAGACCTAAATCTAGCAAGAGAAAAATTGAGGCAAATAACAAAGAACATTGAGGATTTCTGGGCTCAAAAAGCTAACATTAGATGGTTAAATGAGGGTGATAAAAATTCCAAATTTTTCCACTCCCACGTAAACAAAAAAAGAAGGAAAGCCTACATTCATTCTATTCAAGATGAAAATGGTGTCCTCTTGGAAAATGAAGAGCAAATTGGTGAAGAAGTAGTGAAATTCTTTCAAAAAGCTTTCACCAAAGCCAACACAATTCCTTTTCCACAAACATGTCACATCCCCAAACTATTGTCTGAAGAAGACAATATAAAACTAGAAATCATTCCCAGCCTAAAAGAAATAGAGAAATGTGTGTTCTCAATGGATGCAAATAGTGCACCAGGGCCAGACGGTTTCAATGGCAATTTCTTTATAACTGCTTGGGACATAGTGAAAAATGACATTCTAGCAGCCATTCAGCACTTCTTTAATGGTGGGACTCTTCCACAAGCCATCACAGCTACTTTTATCATTTTGATCCCCAAAACTTTAAGCTCGAAAGATTTTTCTAGTTTTAGACCTATAAGTCTTTGTAATTTCTTAAACAAAATCATTTCCAAACTTATAGCAACTAGGGTAGCTGATTTCCTGCCAAAAATCATTAGCAAAAATCAATGTGGATATGTAAAGGGAAGGCATCTTATGGATAATTTCTTACTAGCTCAAGAACTAGTTCACTCCCTTCCAAAGAAAAACAAAGTCAGTAATGTCATACTCAAGCTAGACATGGAGAAAGCGTACGATAGAATAGACTGGCTTTTCCTTCTCCAAGTTCTACGCAAATTTGGTTTTAGTGAAATATTCATTGATATGATTTGGCTTTTAATTTCGAATATCAGTTTTTCAGTGTTAATAAATGGAGCACCAATAGGGTTTTTTCAATCATCACGTGGAATTAGACAAGGAGATCCCTTATCCCCCTATCTTTTCATTATAGGGGCTGAGTTCATCACAAGAGCTTTAAATCAGCCCATATCTCAGTACCCATCCTTTTTTTCCCAAAAGCATTGTCCGTCAATTTCACATCTTGCATATGCTGATGATTTGATCATCTTCACTTCTTCGCATCCGAAAGCCTTGAAACAAATCATGAGCACACTAAACCACTATGAGGAAGTCTCAGGCCAAAAGGTAAACCCACGCAAAAGTTCTTTCCTCATTCATCACTAATGTGATAGGGCCAAAAAGCACACCATTTTCAAAATCACAAAATTTCAGCATGAAAAATTCCCAGTCAAATATTTAGGTTTGCCCCTTTATTATGGAAAAAACAAATTTAGTCATTATGAACATCTCATTCATAAAAGTCAGCAAAAAATCAATTTTTCGAACTCCAAATTCCTCTCAAGCGGTGGGAGAATTACTCTCATCAAATCAGTCCTTTTAGCTATGCCAACACATATCCTTCTAGGATCAAATCCTCCAAGGAGAATTTTACAAAGGCTAGAAAGCATCTTTTCCAATTTTCTTTGGGGATCAAATGATGGAAATTTCAAATATCATTGGATCTCATGGCAAAAACTCTGTTCTCAGTACCAAAATGGTGGGTTAGGTTTTAGAAGTCTTCATGACATTCATAAAGTTTATTCCTTCAAACTTTGGTGGAGATTCAAAGAACAAAACTCCCTATGGGCTGAGTATTTAGCAGCTAAGTATGATGATCAAGGAATCCCTAACAAGAAATTCTCTAGAATGTGGAATAGACTTCTAGAAATTAGACCTGAGGTGGATTCTCTCATCATTAAGAATCAGCCTAACTCCATCATTTGGTCCTTAACTAAGTGTGGTGAATTCTCTTTCCAATCAGCTTATAAGAGCATAGCCAATAGATCTCAACCAGCATGGAGGTTTGGGACAGTCATATGGAATTCATATATACCTATCAAGCAATCTTTTTTCATGTTGAGATTACTTAAAGCACTACTTCCAATAGGAAGCATTTTACACAGATTTCATGTCCATGGTCCTTTTATGTGCCCTTGGTGCTACTCCGGACCAGAATCGATTGCACATACATTTTTACATTGTCAACCAGAACGAAAAAAGTCAAAATCAATTCATAGATTTTTCCATTTTCGGTTAAAATTCGTGTGTTATAACTCATGAAAAATGAAGTTTTGATGAAACTTTTTAAATTTCACTTTTTTGACAATATTCACCAGAATGCATGTTAACAATAAGAATGGGTGCAAAAAACGGAGCGAAAAAAGTCAAATTCAATGCGTTCTTAGATTTTTCTAGTTTTTCGGTTAAAATTCGTGTGTTATAACCCATGAAAAATTCAGGTTTGGTGAAAATTATTAAATATCACTTTTTTGACAATATTCACTAGAATGCATGTTAAGAAAAAGAATGGGTGGAAAAAACGGAACGAAAAAAGTTAAAATCAATCAGTTTATAGATTTTTCCATTTTTTGTTAAAATTCGTGTGTTATAACCCATTAAAAATGGAGGTTTGATAAAAATATTTAAATTTCACTTTTTTTGACAATAATCAATAGAATGTATGTTAACAATCAGAATGGGTGCAAAAAACGGAACGAAATAAGTCAAAATAAAAGCGTTCTTAGATTTTTCCATTTTCGGTTAAAATTCGTGTGTCTATGAAAAATCGAGGTTTGGTGAAAATTTTTAAATTTCACTTTTTTGAACATATTCACTAGAATGCACGTTAATAAAAAAAATAAATGCAAAAAACAGAACGAAAAAAGTCAAAAATCAATGCGTTCTTATATTTTTCCATTTTCGGTTAAAATTCGTGTGTGATAATCCATGAAAAATTGATGTTTGGTGAAAATTTTAAATTTCACTTTTTTTGACAATATTGACACGAATGCATGTTAACAATCAGAATGGGTGCAAAAAACGGACCGTCGAGTGTTATAACCCATGAAAAATGGAGGTTTAATGAAAATTTTTAAATTTCACTTTTTTTGACAATATTCACTGGAATGCAGGTTGATAAGTCGGTATTGTACCGACTTAATTGTTCTACTTTCTTAGTCTTTTGCATGAAATTACAGAGTGAATGATGCTTGGTATATGTTTTTTATGCATTGATAGGCGTGAAAATTGAACCTTAATTCCTAGGCGCCAATTTGATGAATTAAAGCAAGGAATTCAACAAAGATATACAAAGAGTAGTACTCCCCTTTGATGATTCAAGCCCAAACTCCAAGCTTTCTTCAATCAAAACAAATCCTTAGAGCCAATGACATTACATGAAATCCTCTCCAATTGATGCTATTTACACCAAGAACACACACTAGTTGTGTGTTCTTGTGTAGTTGCTAGGGAGGAAAAGTTTCAAAATAAACTAATCTAACGTAAACTAACAAAAGGTGGCTTCCTCTTGATCTCTTCTTCTTCTCCCCCTTATCCCCCTCTCTTCTTGGCTGCAAATATCACATTATATGGAGAAATTAGGGCTGAAGAATGTGTGTCCCGATTGCCCAAAATGCCCTTGAAGTCTTTTCAAAATGGAGGACAAAACAGTAAAAGTTTGGCCTGTCCCGATCGCCAGTGGCGCGCCGGTAAGTTCTCCGGCGCTCCGGATAGCCAGTATTGTCAACAATGTTATTTTGTGAGCCGTGTTTCTATATGATCCATAATTAATTAGAAAAAACCCAAAACATGAAAGTTGTAGTTCTATCTCTTAGCTTTCCAATGGCACTAGAATCCGTCCAATCGGACTTAAATTGAGTGTGATATGAGCAAAATACTAAACCTTGGCAGCCACAGGCGCGTCGGAGAAGTTTCTCTGCGGCGCGCCAGAGAAGTCTGCCTCTTGCTCCAAAATTGCACCATTTTTGGTGCGCAATTAAGTGCACCATTTTTTGGTGCGCCGGAGAAACTTTGCACAGGAGGTGCCCTGTTTAGCCTCCGAACGCACTTTTCATCGTTCTTTTGCTCCGTTGCTCATCCTGCGCCATAAAAAAACACATAAAAATAACATAGAAACATTCTACAAGAACGCTCAAAAGATACGTAAAACGAATCCGATAAGGTGAAAATCATCACCTTATCATGAATTTATGCTTAGAATTTGGAGATTGAGTAGATTGGTGAAGTGTTGTTAGAATAGTTTGTAAAATGATTATAATTGCACAGAAATGAGAAGTCAAGCACACACTCAACCATTTTGGAATCCAAGCATCAAGCATCCCATAAAAGTCTACACACACACAACACAAACACACAAAACATGCACAACACGCACACACACATGGGGGCACCATTGGCACCCGCCACTCACTCACGCACGTGGCTCCCGCCACAAGCACACATGGAACGACGCCAGCCACTTCACCACGGCGGGCGCCTATACTTGCACACACCCTCACTTTCATTGTTTTTCACTTGCATTTTTCATGCATTGCACTTATGCATTTTTTGTACATTTTTCATGCGTACACTTTGCACACCGGCACTCATTTCATACACTGAATTCAGCTTTCGCACTTGCACTAGGCACACATAGCAACGAGCGCGCACAAGCTTTATCTCACACAAAAGCCCTTGGTACATCATTCATGCGAGCTTCACATGTTTGTAGAATTGCATTGTAAATTCTTAGCTGCTAAGTTTTGTGCTAATCACCTCACCTCAGCCTTTATTGATATATTTGCAGACACATGGCGACCTCCCCGCAAAGGAAGGAAACTTCCGGGAATTTACGGAGCCAAGTCATCAAGAGAAAAGTATAAAAGGTAGAGAGGCAACCAAAGAAAGAGAGATTGCAGAGAGGAATCAGCACAAAATTGCTAACATACAGAAGTTTCTCTTTGTAATTATGGGATATCAGCGATCACTATGATTGGCTAGATCTAGGGTGTTGTCTTGAGGGTCAATTGTATGGATCTCCAGCTTGTTTGAGACATTTGAAATAGATTTATCCGTGTTATTCTTTGATTGATGTTCTTTACTTGTTTATCTCAATTTGTTTACATAAATTTCTTTGAATCCACATTTGGTATGCGGTATTCACTGAGACCTGTGTGAATCTACCAAAGGTAATTAGATCTACGTGTGTGTGGATCTACCAAAGGCAATTGGATCTACATGAATTTGAATTGAAAATCAAACTCCTATGAGTTGAGTTATCTGAGTACTGCGGTTCGAGTTCTTGATTTAATGAGATGCCCTACCAAGGGAGACTATCGAGAAGTGAGCTAGAATCTCAGTTTTAGATAGGGACCTGGGATCTTTAACTCGTGCCAAGGAGCTGCCCTACCAAGGGAGGTCCACGGAGTAATGTGAAATGGACTTGTGAGAACCACCAGGTTGATCAAGTCCAGGACGCTAGCAGTCTAGTCCCCTCATTTGAGCACACACAAGTCAAGGATTATAAGCTGAGATCCATGTTGATTGCACCCCTCGAGACAACACAATTCCCTCTCATTGATTTGATTTCTTGTTAGACTTTCTATTCTCACATTTGCTATTGTCTTAACATTTTACTGTTTTATGCTATCACTTACATCAACACTTTGATACACCTCTCTTTGAGGGAACGATCCCACTCACCATTGCTACATTAGTTTTCGTGTTTGGGTAAAATTGGGAAGCCGCGACAGCTTCACCCGCTTTGACTATACCACATGCTAACAATAAGAATGAGTGCAAAAAATGGAGCAAAAAAATTCTAATTCTATACGTTCTTAGTTTTTTTCCATTTTTCGGTTAAAATTCGTGTGTTATAACCCAAGAAAAATCAAGGTTTGGAGAAATTTTTAAATTTCACTTTTTTGATAATATTCACTAGAATGCATGTTGACAAAAAGAATAGGTGCAAAAAAATGGAACGAAAAAAGTCAAAATCAATGCGTTCTAAGATTTTTCTATTTTCGGTTAAAATTCGTATGTTATAACCCATGAAAAATTGAGGTTTGGTGAAAATTTTGAATTTCACTTTTTTTGACAATATTCTTTAGAATGCAGGTTAACAATCATAATTGGTGCAAAAAACGGACCCAAAAAAGTCCAAATTAATGCGTTTTTAGATTTTTTTTCATTTTGGTTAAAATTCGTGTGTTATAACCCATGAAAAATCGAGGTTAGGCGAAAATTTTTAAATTTCACTTTTTTGACAATATTCATTAGAATGCATGTTAACAAAAAAAATAGGTGCGAAAAACGGAATGAAAAAAGTCAAAATCAATGCGTTCTTAGATTTTTCCATTTTCGGTTAAAATTCGTGTATTACTATGAAAAATTGAGGTTTGGAGAAAATTTTAAATTTCACTTTTTTTCTACAATATTGACTAGAATGCATGTTAACAATCAGAATGGGTGCAAAAAGCGGACCAAAAAAATGAAAATCAATGCATTTTTAGATTTTTCTATTTTTGGTTAAAATTCGTGTGTTATAACCCATGAAAAATGGAGGTTTGATGAAAATTTTAAATTTCACTTTTTTTGACGATATTCACTAAAATGTATGTTAACAATCAGAATGGGTGCAAAAAATGGACCGAAAAAATTCAAAATCAATGTGTTTTTAAATTTTTCCATTTTTTGTTCAAATTCGTGTGTTATAACCCATGAAAAATTGAGGTTTGCTTAAAATTTTTAAATTTCACTTTTTTGACAATATTCACTAGAATGAATGTTAACAAAAAGAATAGGCGCAAAAAAAGGAACGAAAAAAATCAAAATCAATGCGTACTTAGATTTTTCCATTTTCAGTTAAAATTCGTGTGTTAGAACCCATGAAAAATTGAGGTATGTTGAAAATTTTAAATTTCACTTTCTTTGACAATATTGACTAGAATGAATGTTAACAATTAGAATGGGTGCAAAACACGGACCGAGAAAAGTCAAAATTTATCCGTTTTTAGATTTTTCCATTTTTGGTTAAAATTCGTGCGTTATAACCCATGAAAAATAGAGGTTTGATGAAAATTTTTAAATTTCACTTTTTTTGACAATATTCACTAGAATGTATGTTAACAATCAGAATGGGTGCAAAAAACGAATCGAAAAAAGTCAAAATCAATGCGTTTTTAGATTTTTCCATTTTTGGTTAAAATTCTTGTGTTATAACCCATGAAAGATGGAGGTTTGGTGAAAGTTTTTAAATTTCACTTTTTTGATAATATTTACTAGAATGCATGTTAACAAAAAGAATGGGTGGAAAAAACGGAACAAAATAGGTTAAAATCAATCCGTTCTTAGATTTTTCCATTTTAAATTAAAATCCGTGTGTTATAACCCACGAAAAATTGAGGTTTGGTGAAAATTTTAAATTTCACTTTTTTGACAATATTCTCTAGAATGTATGTTAACAATCAGAATGGGTACAAAAAACGGACCGAAAAAAGTCAAAATCAATGCGTTTTTAGATTTTTCCATTTTTGGTTAAAATTCTTGTGTTATATACCCCATGAAAGATGGAGGTTTGGTGAAATTTTTTAAATTTCACTTTTTTGATAATATTTACTAGAATGCATGTTAACAAAAAGAATGGGTGGAAAAAACGGAACGAAAAAAGTTAAAATCAATCCGTTCTTAGATTTTTCCATTTTCAATTAAAATCCGTGTGTTATAACCCATGAAAAATTGAGGTTCGGTGAAAATTTTAAATTTCACTTTTTTGACAATATTCACTAGAATGTATGTTAACAATCAGAATGGGTGCAAAAAACGAAACGAAAAAAGTCAAAATAAAAGCGTTCTTAGATTTTTTCCATTTTCGGTTAAAATTCGTGTGTATAACCTATGAAAAATCGAGGTTTGGTGAAAATTTTTAAATTTCACTCTTTTGAGAATATTCATTAGAATGCATGTTAACAAAAAGAATAAATGCAAAAAACAGAACGAAAAAAGTCAAAATCAATACGTTCTTAGATTTTTCCATTTTGGTTAAAATTCATATGTTATAACCCATAAAAAATTGAGGTTTGGTGAAAATTTTAAATTTCATTTTTTTGACAATATTTACACGAATGCATGTTAACAATTAGAATGGGTGCAAAAAACGGACCGAAATGCGTTTTTAGATTTTTTTTCCATTTTTGGTTAAAATTCGTGTGTTATAACTCATGAAACGTCGAGGTTTGGTGAAAATTTTTAAATTTCACTTTTTTTACAATATTCACTAGAATGCATGTTAACAATAAAAATGGGTGCAAAAAACAGAGCGAAAAAAGTCAAATTCAATTCGTTCTTAGATTTTTTCATTTTTGGTTAAAATTCGTGTGTTATAACCCATGAAAAATCGATTTTTGGTGAAAAAATTTTAAATTTCACTTTTTTGATAATATTCACTAGAGTGCATGTTAACAAAAAGAATAGGTGCAAAAAACGAAACGAAAAAAGTCAAAATCATTGCATTCTTAGATTTTTTCATTTTCGGTTAAAATTTGTATGTTATATTCACTAGAA
The DNA here is from genome assembly GCA_016586305.1 of Ophiorrhiza pumila. Lineage (NCBI taxonomy): Eukaryota > Viridiplantae > Streptophyta > Magnoliopsida > Gentianales > Rubiaceae > Ophiorrhiza > Ophiorrhiza pumila. Next base: position 2,526,848 of record BLIW01000010.1, on the reverse strand, counting down.
TGTATGTTAACAATCAGAGTGGGTGTGAAATACGGAACGAAAGAAGTCAAAATCGAAGCGTTCTTAGATTTTTTTCAGTTTCGGTTAAAATTCGAGTGTTATAACTTATGAAAAATTGAGGTTTGGTGAAAATTTTTAAATTTCACTTTTTTTACAATATTCACTAGAATGCATGTTAACAAAAAGAATAAATGCAAGAAACGGAACGAGAAAAGTCAAAATCAATGCGTTCTTAGATTTTTCTATTTTTGGTTAAAATTCGAGTGTTATAACCCATGAAAAATTGAGGTTTGGTGAAAATTTTTAAATTTCACTTTTTTTTACAATATTGACAAGAATGCCTGTTAACAATCAGAATGGGTGCAAAAAACGGACCGAAAAAAGTTAAAATTAATGCGTGTTTAGAATTTTTCATTTTTCGTTAAAATTCGAGGTTTGGTGAAAATTTTTAAATTTCACTTTTTTGTCAATATTCACTGGAATGCACTTTAACAATAAGAATGGGTGCAAAAAACGGAGCAGAAAAAGTCAAATTCAATGCATTCTTAGATTTTTCCATTTTTGGATAAAAGTCGTGTGTTATAACCCATGAAAAATCGAGTTTTGATCAAAAAAATTTAAATTTCACTTTTTTGACATTATTCACTAGAATGCATGTTAACAAAAAGAATAGGCGCAAAAAACGGAATGAAAAAAGTCAAAATCAATGCGTACTAAGATTTTTCCATTTTCGGTAAAAATTCGTGTAACCCATGAAAAATTGAAGTTTGTTGAAAATTTTAAATTTCACTTTCTTTAACAATATTGACTAGAATGCATGTTAACAATCAGAATGGGTGCAAAAAACGGACCGAGAAAAGTCAAAATTTATCCGTTTTTAGATTTTTCCATTTTTGGTTAAAATTCGTGTGTCATAACCATGAAAAATGGAGGTTTGATGAAAATTTTAAATTTTCACTTTTTTGACAGTATTCACTAGAACGCATGTTAACAATAAGGATGGGTGCAAAAAACGGAGCGAAAAAAGTCAAATTAAATGCTTTCTTTGATTTTTCAATTTTTCGATTGAAATTCGTGTGTTATAACCCATGAAAAATCGAGGTTTGGTGAAAATTTTTAAATTTCACTTTTTGACAATATTTACTAGAATGCATGTTAACAAAAAGAATAGGTAGAAAAAATGGAACGAAAAAAGTTAAAATCAATGCGTTCTTTTTTTTCCATGAAAATTCGTGAGTTATAACCCATGAAAAATTGAGGTTTGGTGAAAATTTTAAATTTTACTTTTTTTTGACAATATTCACTAGAATGTATGTTAACTATCAGAATTGGTGCAAAAAACGGAACGAAAGAAGTCAAAATCAAAGTGTTCTTAGATTTTTCCACTTTCGGTTAAAATTCGTGTGTTATAACTTATGAAAAATCGAGATTTGGTGAAAATTTTTAAATTTCACTTTTTTGACAATATTCACTAGAATGCAAGTTAACAAAAAGAATAAATGCAAAAAATGGAACGAAAAAAGTTAAAATCAATGCGTCCTTAGATTTTTCCATTTTTGGTTAAAATTCGTATGTTATAACCCATGAAAAATTGATGTTTGGTGAAAATTGTTAAATTTCACTTTTTTTTACAATATTGACAAGAGTGCATGTTAACAATCAGAATGGGTGCAAAAAACGAACCGAAAATAGTCAAAATTAATGCGAGTCACCTTCCTAAAACTATACCATTCTGCCCAAAAGATATGGTGTATGCATAAACCATCCTACCCAAATTTAGCATAGGGCAGTTTCTTTACTTTCGCATAAGCAAAATTTCGGTAGCACAACATATCCAAGTCAATAACCCCCAAGTAATCATCACATAGTTCAAAAGCAGTCCCTCACAAAATACATGGCCTTCCCCAAAATAAGAAATCAGCACCAAAACAGCAAATTTCCCAAAACGGCAAATTTACAAAACTTGTCGTCGGTGGCCGTTTTTCTGCTGTTTTTGTACTCATATCAAATGCGATGTGATATATAATGAATGGAGTAAAAAATGGAAAAATAATTTTTTAAAAAAATGATCATTTTCGTGGGTTATAGCACACGTTTTTTCTCCCAAAACGGCAAATTTCATAAACGTGCCGTCATTGGCCAATTTTGTGTCAATTTTTACCCTCATGTCAAATTGCAATATGTTATCTATTGATTGGCTTAAAAAATGGAAATATAAAAATTTTGAAAAATGACTATTTTTTGTGGGTTATAGCACACGTTTTTTTTGTCCCAAAACTACAAATTCCAAAAACTTGACATCGGTAGTTGTTTTCGTGTCGTTTTTTTCACTCATATCAAATGTGAATGTGCAATATAATAAATGGTGTTAAAAAAGGAAAGATAGAAAGTTTGAAAAATGATCACTTTTTTGTGGGTTATAGCACACGTTTTTTTTCTTCAAAAATGGCAAATTTAAAAAATTTGCCGTCGGTGGCTGTTTAAGTGCTGGATTTTTGCTCATATCAAATGACAATGTGCTATCTAAATAATAGTGTAAATAAAAGGGAAAGATAGAAATTTTGTAACATCACAATTTTTTGTGGGTTATAGCACAAGTTTTTTTTTTCGAAACAGCAAATTTCAAAACCTTGCCGTCGGTGGCACTTTTCATGCTGTTTTGGTACTCATTTAAAATGGTGATGTCCCATCTGATGAATGGTGTAAAAAAAAGTTAAAATAGAATTTTTTTGAAAAATTACTATTTTTGTGGGTTATTATAGCACACGTTTTTTTCCCCAGAGCGTCAAATTAAAAAACATGCCGTCGGTTGCCGTTTTCGTGTTGTTTTTGCACTCATATAACAAATGACGATGTCCTATCTAATAAATGGTGTAAAAGAAAGGAAAAACAAATTTTTTTGAAAAATTACCATTTTCGTAGGTTATAGCACACGTTTTTTCCCCCAAAACGGAAATTTTAAAAAACATGCCGCCGATTGCTGTTTTCCTGCCATTTTTTGCACTCATATCGAATTGCGCATTATTATATAATGAATGGTGTAAAAAATAGGAAAGTTAAAATTTTTGAAAAATGACTTTGTTTATGGGTTATAGCACTCGTTGTTTTTTTCCCAAAATGGCTAATTTCAAAAACTTATCGTCGGTTGCTATTTTTGTGCCATTTTTCCATTCATATCAAATGGAGATGTGCTACCTTATTAAAGGTTTAAAAAAAGAGAAAGTTGTAAATTTTTCAAATTGACTAATTTTTGTGGGTTATAGCAAACGTTTTTTTTTTGTTTAAAACGACAAATTTAAAGAACTTGCCGCTAAATGCCGTTTTCATGCTTTCTTGTGCACTCAATCGAAATAGCATTGAGCTATCTAAAGAATTGTTTAAAAAATTGAAAATTTAGAAAATTTGAAATATGACCGTTTTTGTCAGTTATAGCATGCGATTTTTTTTCAAAACAGCAAATTTACAAGACATGTCGTCAGTGGCTTTTGAACTCATATCAAATAGCGATGTGATATATAATAAATGGAGTACAAAATGGAAAAATGAATTTTTTTTAAAAAATGATCATTTTCGTGGGTTATAGCACTCGTTTTTCTCCCAAAACTGCAAATTTCAAAAACGTGCCACTGATGGCCAATTTTATGCTCTTTTTTACACTTTTGTCAAATTGAAATATGTTATCTATTGAATGGTGTAAAAAAATGGAAATATAAAAATTTTGAAAAATAACTATTTTTTGTGGGTTATATCAAACGTTTTTTTTCCCAAAACGAAAAATTTCAAAAACTTGCCATCGGTGGCTGTTTTTGTGCCTTTTTTTCAATCATATCAAATGTGAACGTGAAATATAATGAATGGTGTTAAAAAAAAGATAGAAAGTTTGAAAAATGACCATTTTTTGTGGGTTATAGCACACGTTTTTTTTCTTCAAAAAATGGCAAATTTAAAAAACTTGTCGTCGGAGACTATTTACGTGCTTGTTTTCGCTCATATCAAATGGCAATGTGCTATCTAAAAAATAGTGTAAATAAAAGGGCTTAGAAATTTTGAAAAATTACAATTTTTTGTGGGTTATAGCACATGTATTTTTCCAAAAATAGCAAATTTCAAAAACTTGTCGTCGGTGGCACTTTTCATGCTCTTTTTGCACTCATATAAAATGGTGATGTCCCATCGGATGAATGATGTAAAAGAAAGTAAAAATATAATTTTTTTAAAAAAATTACCATTTTTGTGGGTTATTATAGCACACGTTTTTTCCCCAGAACGGCAATTCTAAAAAACATGCCGCCAATAGCTGTTTTCGTGCCCTTTTTTGCACTCATATCGAATTGCACAGTATTATCAAATGAATGGTGTAAAAAATGCGAAAGTTAAAAATTTTGAAAAATTACATTATTTCTGGGTTATAGCACGCATTTTTTCCCCAAAACAGCTATTTTCAAAAACTTGTCGTCAGTGGCTATTTTCGTGATGTTTTCCACTCATATCAAATGGAGATATGCTACCTAATGAAAGGTTTGGAAAAAGGGAAAAGTTGAAAATTTTTAAAATTGACCAATTTTTGTGGATTATAGCACACGTTTTTTTAGCTTAAAACGAGAAATTTAAAAACATTTGCCGCTAAAGGCCGTTTTCATGCCATTTTGTGCACTCAGTCAAAATAGCGATAAGCTATCTAAAGAATGATTTAAAAAATTGGAATGTTAGAAAATTTTAAATATGACCTTTTATGTAGGTTATAACACGCGATTTTTTTCCAAAACGGCAAATTTACAAGACATGTCATTAGTGACCGTTTTCCTGCTATTTTCGCACTCATATCAAATGACCATTTTTCACGGGTTATAGGACACGTTTTTCTCCCAAAACGGCAAATTTAAAAAACTTGCCATCAGTGGCTATTTTCGTGCATTTTTTTCAATCCTATCAAATGTGAATGTGCAATCTAATTAATGGTGTTAAAAAAAAGAAACATAGAAAGTTTAATAAAAGATCATTTTTTGTGGGTTATAGCACACGTTTTTTCTTCAAAAAATGGCAAATTTAAAATATTTGTCGTCGGTGCCTGTTTACGTACTGGTTTTCACTCATATTAAATGGCAATGTGCTATCTAAAGAATGGTATAAATAATAGGGTAAGATAGAAATTTTGAAAAATTACATTTTTTTGTGGGTCATAGCACACGGTTTTTTTTCTCGAAATAGTAAATTTCAAAAATTTGCCATCGGTGGCACTTTTCGTGCTGTTTTGGCACTCATATAAAATGGTGATGTCCCTTCTGATGAATGGTGTAAAAAAAGTTAAAATATATTTTATTTTTTTAAAATTACCATTTTTTGTGTGTTATTATAGTACACGTTTTCCCCAGAACGTCAAATTTAAAAAACATGCCGCCGATTTTCATTTTCATATATAAAAAATGACGATGTTTTATCTAATGAATGGTGTAAAAGAAAGGGAAAACAGAATTTTTGGGAAATTTACCATTTTCGTGAGTTATAGCACCCGTTCTTTCCCCCAAAACAGAAAATTAAAAAAATATGCCGTCGATTGCTATTTTTGTGCCGTTTTTTGCACTCATATCGAATTGCGTAGTTTTATCGAATGAATGGCGAAAAAAATGGAAAGTTAAAATTTTTGAAAAATGAAATTGTTTGTGTGTTATAGCACTCGTTTTTTTTGCCCAAAACGGCTAATATAAAAAATTTGTCATCGATGGCTGTTTTCGTGCCGTTTTTCCACTTATATCAAATGGAGATGTGCTACCTAATAAAAGGTTTGAAAAAAAGGGAAAGTTGGAAATTTTTAAATTGACCAATTTTTGTGGGTTATAGCACACGTTTTTTTGCTTAAAATGACAAATTTAAAAAACTTGCCACTAAAGGTCATTTTCATGTTATCTTGTGCACTCAATCGAAATAGCGATGTGCTATCTAAAGAATGGTTTAAAAAATTGAAGTTAGAAAATTTAAAATATGACCATTTTTTGTGGGTTATAGCACACGATTTTTTTCCAAAACGGCAAATTTACAAAACTTGTTGTCGGTGGCCATTTTCCTGCTCTTTTTGCACTCATATCAAATGACAATGTGATATATAACGAATGGAGTAAAAAATGGATAAAAGAATTTTTTTAAAAATGATCATTTTTCTTGGGTTGTAGCACATATTTTTTCTCCCAAAACGGCAAATTTCAAAAAACGTGGCGTCGGTGGCCAATTTGTGTCCTTTTTTACACTCATGTCAAATTACAATATGTTATCTATTGAATGGCGTAAAAAATGAAAATATAAAAATTTTGAAACATGACCATTTTTGTTGGGTTATAGCACACGTTTTTTTTTTGCCAAAACGACAAATTTCAAAAAACTTGCAATCGGTGGCTCTTTTCGTGCCCTTTTTTTCACTCATATCAAATGTGAATATGCAATCTAATGAATGGTCTTAAAAAATGGAAAGATATAAAGTTTGAAAATGACCATTTTTTGTGGGTAGCACACATTTTTTTTTTCTTCAAAAAATGGCAAATTTAAAAATTTGGCGTCGGTGGCTGTTTACGTACTGGTTTTTGCTCATATCAAATAGCAATGTGCTATCTAAAGAATTGTATAAATAAATGGGAAAGATAGAAATTTTGAAAAATTACAATTTTTGTGGGTTATAGCACACGTTTTTTTTCTCGAAACAGTAAATTTAAAAAACTTGTCATCGGTGGCTATTTATGTGCCCGTTTTTTGCTCATATCAAATGGAAATGTGCTATCTAAAGAATGGTGTAAATAAAAGGGAAAGATAGAAATTTTGAAAAATTACAATTTTTTGTGGGTTATAGCACGCGTTTTTTTTCCGAAACAGCAAATTTCAAAAACTTGTCGTCGGTGGCACTTTTCGTGCTGTTTTTGCACTCATATAAAATGATGATGTCCCATCTGATGAATGGTGTAAAAAAAAGTTAAAATATAATTTTTTTTGAAAAATTACGATTTTTGTGAGTTATTATAGCACACGTTTTTTCCCCAGAACGGCAAATTTAAAAAATATGCGGTCGGTTGCCATTTTCGTGCTGTTTTTTCACTCATGTAAAAATGAATAATGTAAAAGAAAGGAAAAACAGAATTTTTGGAAAAAATACCATTTTGTGGGTTATAGCACACGTTTTTTTCCCTCAAAACGGAAAATTTAAAAAGCATGTCAACGATTGCTCTTTTCGTGCCGTTTTTTGCACTCATATCGAATTGTGCAGTATTATCGAATGAATGGTGTAAAAAAATGGAAAATTTAAAATTTTTGAAAAATGACATTGTTTGTTGGTTATAGCACACGTTTTTTATCCCAAAATGGCTAATTTCAAAAACTTATCGTCGGTGGCTATTTTCGTGCCCTTTTTTCACTCATATCAAATGGTGATGTGCTACCTAATGAAAGATTTGAAAAAAAAAGAAAGTTGGAAATTTTTAAAATTGACCAATTTTTTTGGGTTATAGCACACGTTTTTTTGCTGAAAACAACAAATTTAAAAAAGTTCCGCTAAAGGCCGTTTTCATGCCGTCTTGTGCACTTAATGAAATAGCGATGAGCTATTTAAAGAATGGTTTAAAACATTGGAAAGTTAGAAAATTTAAAATATGACCGTTTTTTGTGGGTTATAGCACACGATTTTTTTCCAAAACGGTAAATGTACAAAACTTATTTTGGCCAAAAAAATGTGTGCTATAACCCACAAAAATGGTCATTTTTCAAAAATTTCTAAATCTCCCTTTTTTTACACCATTCATTAAATAGAAAATAGCCATTGATATGAGTGCAAAAAAAAGCACTATAACGGCCACCGATAGCAAGTTATTTAAATTTGTCATTTTGGCCAAAGAAACGTGTGCATAACCCACAAAAGTGGTCATTTCTCAAAATTTCTATCTTTTCTTTTTATTTTAAACTTATCATTAAGTAGCACATAGCCATTTGATATGAGTGCAAAAAAGAGCACAAAAACGGCCACCGACGGCAAGTTATTTAGATTTGCCATTTTGGCCAAAAAAATGTGTGTTATAACTCACAGAAAATGATCATATTTAAAATTTTCTAAATTTCCCTTTCTTTTACACAATTCAATAGATAGCACATCACCATTTTATTAGAGTGCAAAAAACGGCACGAAAACGAGCCACGACTGCAAGTTTTTGAGATTTGCCATTTTCGCCAAAAAAACGTGTGCTATACCCACAAAAATATTCATTTTTTAAAATTTCTAACTTTCCCTTTTTTTAAAAATATTCATTAAATAGCGCCATTTTATATGAGTGCAACAAATGGCATGAAAACGGTTATCACCGGTAAGTTACTGAGATTTGTCTTTTTAGCCAAAAAAAACGTGTGCTATAACCCACAAAAATGGTCATTTTTCTAAATTTTTAAGTTTCCATTTTTTTACATCTTTCATTAAATAGCACATAGCCATTTGATAATTGATATGAGTGCAAAAAAAGTCACAAAAATAGCCACCGTCAGCAAGTTTTTGAGATTTGCCATTTGGCCAAAAAAACGTGTGTTATAACCCACAAAAATGTTCATTTTTCAAAATTTCTAATTCTCCCTTTTTTTACACCAGTCATTAAATAGAAAATAGCCATTTGATATGAGTGCAAAAAAGGCACGAAAACGGCCACCGGCAACAAGTTATTAAGGTTTGCAATTTTTGCCAAAAAAAATGTGTGCTATAACTCACAAAAATGGTCATTTTTCAAAATTTCTAACTTTCCTATTTATTTTACACCTTTCATTAAGTACCACATATCCATTTGATATGAATGCAAAAAAGGGTACAAAAATGGCCACCGACTGTGAGTTATTTAGATTTGTCATTTTGGCCAAAAAAACATGTGCTACCCACAAAAATGGTCATTTTTCAAATTTTCTAACTTTCCTTTTTATTTTACACCTTTCATTAAGTAACACATAGCCATTTGATATGAATGCAAAAAAGGGCACGAAAACAGCCACCGACTGCGAGTTATTTATATTTGCCATTTTTGCCAAAAAAAAACGTGTGTTATAACCCACGAAAATGGTCATTTTTCAAATTTTCTAACTTTCTTTTTTATTTTACACCTTTCATTAAGTAACACATAGCCATTTGATATGAGTGCAAAAAAGGGCACGAAAACGGTCACCGACGGCAAGTTATTTAGATTTACCATTTTGGCCAAAACAACGTATGCTATAACCCACGAAAATAGTCATTTTTCAAAATTTATAACTTTCCTTTTTATTTTACACCTTTCATTAAGTAGCACATAGCCATTTGATATGAGTGCAAAAAATGGCACAAAATAGACCACCGACGGCAAGTTATTTAGATTTTCCATTTTGGCCTAAAAAACATGTGCTATAACTTTGAAAAATGGTCATTTTTCAAAATTTCTAAATCTCCCTTTTTTTACATCAGTCATTAAATAGCAAATAGCAAATAGCCATTTGATATGAGTGCAAAAAACTGCTCGAAAACGGCTACAGATGGCAAGTTATTGAGATTTACCATTTCGGCCAAAAAAACTTGTGTTTTAACCCACAAAAATGGTCATTTTTTCAAAATTTCTAACTTTCCTTTTTATTTTACACCTTTCATTAAGTAGCACATAGTCATTTGATATGAGTGCAAAAAAGGGCACAAAAATGGCCACCGACGGCAAGTTATTGAGATTTGACATTTTAGCAAAAAACACGTGTGCTATACCCAGCTCAATCAGTGGATTTACACATTAGCCAAAGCTCCAGTTAAGTGTTGTGTTGAATGGCTTATGCTTGATGAATGTGGAACTTTGGTGAAGTGCTTAATATTTGAGGAGAGCTCTCATTCATCTTGCTGTTGGTTTATCTTCATTTACTTGTCAAATTAATCCTGGTTAAATTTTTCAATTGCTGGTTTAATTCATGGCTGCATGTTTGAGTGGTCTTATTCACGTGCTAGCTGAATTGGATTGGCTGTGGAACTTTGGTGAAATGTGTGAAATTAGTTGAAGAGAATTCCCAGCCAATTTGTTGTTGAATCATTCATGTACTTGGCAACTTCTTCTCGTGATTGGTTCGCTATTGGTCTGCCATCTTGGTGGAATATTCTGAGGAGTAGAAGATGGTCTCTTTATTCACGTGATTAATGCTCATGTACTTGGTGAGGTCGGGCCTTTTTCGATTTCCAAATTGAATAAATGTGGAGTCGTTGGTGCAATTTGTGGAGAGTCCCATTCATATTGCTTCATGTGCTTTGGTAAATACCACTGTGCTTTTGCTTGGTGAGATTGTTTAATCTGGCCGTGTCATTTGCTTTGGTTAATACCCCTGTGCTTCTGTTTGGTGAGAATGTTCATTTGGACGAACACTTCTCTATTGCTGGGTAGTTCATGTGCTTGGTGAGGTCGGGCCTATCAGTGGTAGCCGTCCTCCAATAGATTTTAACTGAAATTTTGGATCAGTACTGGCAGTGTTAAGTAATATTAGGGCTCCTCATACATTTTGTTGATCAAATACACAGATTAGGGCTTCAAAGAGGCAAATAGAGCCCATCTACTGGAAAAGGTTTTTCAAGTAGATTTTCTCTATTATCCTCACATACATTTCATGTAATGGAGTAGTACTTCAAATTTTACTGCATTTGCTTTGTAATAGTGTGGACGGGTATAGCCGGCACTGTATTTTGTTTGTTCTAGCTATGTATATATCTACTATTAGTTTAAAAAAAATGTGTGCTATACCCACAAAAATGGTCATTTTTTTAAATTTTTAAGTTTCCTTTTTTTTAACACCTTTCATTAAATATCACATAGACATTTGATATGAGTGCAAAAAAAGACATCAAAACGGCCACCGACGGCAAGTTTTTGAGATTTGCCAGTCTGGCCAAAAAAAACGTGTGCTATGACCCATAAAAATGGTCATTTTTTAAAATTTCTAACTTTTCCTTTTTTTTACACCTTTCATTACATAGCACATAACTATTTGATGTGAGTGCAAAAAATGGCACAAAAACGGCCACCGAAGGCAAGTTATTTAGATTTGCCATTTTGGCCAAAAAAAATGTGTGCTACAACCCACGAAAAATGGTCAAATTTAAAAATTTATAACTTGCCCTTTCTTTTACACCATTCAAAAGTTAGCATATCGTCATTTTATAACAATGCAAAAAACGGCACGAAAACGGCAAGAAAATAGCCCACGATGGCAAGGTTTTGAGATTTGTCATTTTGGTATATTGAACTTATATACTAAATAAAAATATTAAATAATAGAAATAATTAGGTTTATATATATATTTCTTGACATACAAATCACACAATACGGGTGAGAACGAATATGAACATTCATGAACAAAATCGGAATCGGCTCCGCTAAAACTCCACTCGACCTTGTTTATTTAATAAATAAACAAACACGAATAGAATTTTAGACTCAATTAATAAATGAACAATAAATCAAAGAGTGAGTGAAAGCCCGTTAAGGGTTTAGTTAAAATGTAAATTATATAATATAAATAATATATATACACTAATTAAAACTATTAAATAATAAGTAAAATTGGATTTTTTTTTTATACATAGAGACAAACAAATAATATACGAATTTGAATTGAATTTGAACGTTAATGTAAATTGAAAAAAATATATTATTTTAAATAAATTATATCTTTTTATGCTAGCGACAAAGTGTTCACGAACAAAAATCGAGCTCGTATTGGTTCGCGTGAAGCTAGCCTCGAGCTTGTTTATTTAATAAATGAATGAATACGAATAGAATTTTAGACTTAATTAATAAAGGAATAGAGCCTGAACACACTAAAGCTCGCCTTGGCTTGGCTCAATCTCACCCCTAAACGGGAAAATGGCCGTAGAAAACTTGAGTTTAAAGTCTCAAACCGCTTTGTAAAGTGCAAAAGAACTTTTATACCCTTTTTTATCTGCTTCAGCATTAGTGTGCTGCCAACAAGATTTATGAGAACTGATAAAGTCTCATCCCATTTACTTCTCCAGTAAAAGCACCAGAAACTGGTACATTCTCCAAGGTAATAAATGTATACCCATTGACAAATACAATGACACAAATTTTTACATTTGCTCTATTTGACTGTAGGTGTCTGTAGGTGTACGTATTGGACTGTCCTTGTTGTCACAATATTGCATTGTAACTTCAGTGCTTATATGGCTCCAAGTGAATTGAAATGATCCCATGCTTCCTGCATGAAAAGAAAATTTGACTAAGAATTCAAGAAAAAATTCCTTCGGCTTCAGAAAATCATTACCACTGGGATCCAAAGCCCTTGATTATTCAGTTAATCAAATTCCAGCAGTCATCATCATTATGTCTTAGGTGCAAAACTGATAAAGGCCCTCCAGCAATGCAGATAGAAACACAAATAATCGAATGTCCTTATCAGCTGGTGGATGTGTAAAGGTCTAAAGGAAGGAAGTGACTGCATAACATTTGTGCCCTCTTGTAGATCATTCATGAAAATACAAAACTGATTCATCCATTACTTAGTGCATACCTGCAGAATATCGAAAACTTGTTCGGCGATATACTTCTGGTGAGATGCAGCACCCTTTTGCTGTAACTTATCAGGATGCAGGCAAAGTAAAGCTCTCTGGTATGCTCTCTTAACTGCACTTCCTTCAATCAGATCAACAAGAGGCACTGGCTTCCATCCGCTCTCAGGCCAAAGAACCTTATAGATGTTTTGTGGATGGAAAGAACAGAAAGATCAGATTAAGTTGTCCAGAAAAATAATAAGAACCCTCCTTTCTTCTCAGATTATATGTCAAAAGAACAAGATAAATGCATCAAATTACATTCAAAATCTTGAATGACAGATAAATTTATCATCATTAATGGCATCCATGATCTAGACAAAGAAATAAACCATTACATTTCACTTTTTTTCCATGCAGTAAGGGGACATAAGAAAGTGAAAATTAAAGCAGGCCCATTATAGTCTAGGAAAGAACAGTTTTGCAGATTGAAATCTAGGAAACAAAACAATCACGGAGTTCTTTATCTTAGGCTGAGAGAGAAAAGAGATCTCACAAATTGCAAAGTTGACAGAAGTGAGCGAATGTTTCCGTTCCTTCCGTTTGACCAATGTTGAATTTTAGCATTTGAAGCCTGAATTGAGGTTGTGGAGTATCAAAACTGCATCTTAAGAGGTTTGCAAGAATGATTGATTGAATAAAACTCACTTGGATGTGCTCAGATTCTCCACTACTTTGTAAAACTTTCTCCTCAACATGAGACAGTTCTTCTACCTGCCAATAAGTATTAGTATAACATGACAAGCTATTCTATATTCAATCGTTGGAATTACTCAAACATCATGTTGTACATAATATATATCTTTACAAAGTCACTGCATAATAGAATAATATCCATCAATTGGAGTATTCAAACAACATAAGACAGACACTACAAAAGATATATGTCTCTTAATTATATTAATGCAAACATGAATAGAATCAAATACATACCACGAAGAATCCATGAAGAGGTTCATCTCTGCTTTCAACTTTATTGTCATAATTATTGGGGAGCGAATCTGGGAAAAAAGAGAACAAGATCTCTTAGGAAAGATAAAGAGACCAGATTACGGCCGGACAAAAGTACACGAATCATGAGAAGAGTAAAGAACTGAACAAATCAAACATCTGCATGACTTCAAACAATTTTTGGAAGGAAAACAGATACAGATTATAATGCTTAACAACATCGATGTGAACTTTAACTTCTTTAAATACAGTATATTGCATAAAGACAAAAGTTGGATTTACATGCATCTTTTCTGCAACAAGAGTCATACTTCCTATTTTCTGCATCCATCAGTACTAATAGTGAATTTTTCACAACTTTTTTGTTATATGTTCTTCATCTATGTTATTCCCTTGCTTTCATCCCCAAAAATGGTTCTATGGTTCAGTATGCATTCTCATATATCCCAGACCCAATAAACTTTGCTCATAGAAACAAAGGAGAGGGCACTATTTCACATATCTTAGTACAAAAAGAATGAGGAAAATTCTTAAGTCTATTTTCTCTTTATTTATTTTGTGGGCTTATTTTTTTCTGTGTCCTGAGAAAGAAGGAAGCAGAAGCTACAGACAGAAGACTAAACTGAGATAACTAACCAGAAAACAGTGAAGCATTCTTTTCTCTAGTAAACAAACCACTAGTTTTATGAACCGAGCTCTTTGAATGTGATCCCTGTTTCACTTTATTCTTGTTGAACGTATCATCGTCCTGCAAGATATAAATAAAATAAAATCTACTCGTGACATTCAGGAAAAGGATGAATTTTATCCAGGAATTCAGTCATACTATTAAATATGTTAGGTCCACTAATGGATGCTATGAAGTACCTGGCTTGAAAACTCCGACATTTTATTCTTATTCAGCGAATGCAATTTCTCATCTGTTTTGACTGCATTTCTCACACCATTTTCTTTCACTTTCTCATTTGTTTTGACTGCATTGCTCGCACCATTTTCTTTCACTTTCTCGTCTGTTTTGACTGCCTTGCTCACACCATTTTCTTTCCCATGGATGTCCACTTGCTTCCATCTAGTACTCTGGCTGCCAAAGTCATTCTTGATTTTTTCAGAACTTTCATGGTTGAAGATCTTTACAAATTCCTTTACTTTTCCCTTAACTCTGCTTCTACCAAAGGCATCTCCTGAATTTGTCTCAGAATTTTGCAAGCTAACATTAGTCACCTCCGATTTGTAGCTATTGATTCTTTTTGAATCACTCTTGTTTGCTCTTGTATTCACATTGTCATCATTATTGGCTATGTTTGTATCTTTCACCTTGTTTTCTTTCCCTTGAGCATCATTGCCTACATAAGGTAAAATAAAGAGAGTGTAAGGCAGTACACGTGAACATATATGCTTAATGTGCAATACAATTTACCTTGTTCCTGATCCTCATCATTGAGCAGGTCATACAGGGGCTTTGGCTCAGTATTTGGAGTTTGTCCTTTATACACATAAGCTTCTTTTTCATTCGTTTCATGTTTGGAATGAGATTCTACTTCTGTGTCCTTCTTTGAGATAGTCCCACCTTGTGGAATATCATGTCCTTCACTTGAAAAGAATTTTGGTTCTGGAATTTTAAGATGTGTTTCTTCAATATCACTGCCAGATTCTATCTTCTTCTCTTTGCTGCTATCATCATGGTTCCCATTATTTACTTTCAAGGACGACAACTCTTTATTTAGAGATGTGCAATTCTCTTCCACTGTTGGTAAATGCCTACTAATCCTATCACTCTCAATCCTTCCATTAGAACTTGAACATCTGTCAGTCCTAAACCTGCCTCTAAATCTTGATTTACTACCTCCAAGAGGCATCAATAATGGTATTCCACTCCCTGCCCATTTGTATATGGAGAAGTGAAACTGGCCACTATTAAGTGGAACTTCCTTGCTTTCTGATTTTTTCATCTTGGTATCAATATCCTTTTCCTCTGATTTGGTTTCATATGATGTCTCCTGACTGCTATTCCTAACCTCTTGTGACAAGGGGCTCTGTCGGTACAATGGGCGATCATTTCTTGTCTGATCCTTTAACTCTGTTGCTTGGCTGGAAAATCTAGAGGGGAGAAGCGTTTGAAGTGTGTCCATTGCTCATGCCATTTGCAATTCCATCTTTGTTATTGTAAGGACCGCGATTTGGGGAACCAAATAGAGGAGAATCTGTTGCTTTTGTCACTTTGGGGGGAAGGCTGGGACATTTACAAGCACATGAGATGAGAATCTAAATGATGCATGCACTACAATTAGGAGCATGAGGAGACAAAACAAAAAACCTCAGAAAGAGCAAAATCTCTGTAGAAGTTCTAACAAAATATGGAGACCAAGAGTTCCCAGATGGTAAAGTATGCCACTGAAAGAAAGGAAAATAGTCTTCAATCTCCAAAGAACAAAATGCTATACTACAATAAAAATATTGATGCATCTACCCACCTGAGTATTGCTAATTAATTCCAGGAAATTTGGAAATAGTCAATTGAAAACAAATTAAACATAAACAAGAAAACTGAAAGCCCAAGTTGGCATTAAAAAATCTTTTTCATGTGTAACACCAGGATTCAAATACGCAAAATATATAAACTTTCCGTTCCCCTATCTTCCTCCTCCAGAGCTCAGAACAGCCCTTTCTTGATGGACCAATATCAAAAGTAAGCAAAAGTAAAGTACAATGGTAGAGCAGCATTCACTAAACATCTATCCTTTTTCTCTTTTCATTTTGGAAAGGCCATGAAAATGTGAAAAGAGCATCATATTTTGAACATATAGAGCTAGAATATCTTTGTTCCCTGATGCAACGTAAAAGTTTCCTTCAATTTCATTACCGAAGGGCAGTAATTCTAGAGTAAATGTACATTGCTCATGCCTGACTAATAAAAGAACACAGTAGCAAAATTTAAGAAGAAAATCAAGAAAAGGAGGAAAAGAATAAAAAAAAAGGTAGTATTACCTAAACTGAGCAGGAAATGAAGTACTAAAATGCTCGGCTTTGGGTGGCAATGGCCTGGAGGGACTTAAAACCTTGGAGCCTGGGTTAGAACCAAACAAATCCCTGCTACTCCTCCTACTAGGTGAATTAAAGGACTTACTCTCATCCCCTTTAAATATATCATCAAAGAAATCATCACTGGGATAAGTCCTTCTGCTAACACTTTCTCCACCAAAAACTGGTTTCTCTTCTGCTACAGACCATGGACTTTGTGGCACAACTGCTGCATCCTCCTCAGGCTCAGAATCCATTCCTGCTTCACTGAAACTATATCTCGTTCTGTTTTCTTGAATCGAAAACCGCCTCGGGGGACCGCCAAATACATCACTGAAATCCATATCCGAGCTTGTATCTGATTTTCTCATTGAAATTTCAAATGATCTTTGAGGGCTATATCCCAACAAAACACTCTCTCTTTGAGCAAACCTCTCCATTTATTATATTCTTTACAAGCTACAAGGAAAAAATAAAACAACAGAATCTGGCCGGAAATTCTGTTATCTCCCCTGGAATCAAGAATATAACATAATACTTGACAGCCCAGATTGTATAATCATTTCAAGAAACTATACAGTTTGATGAAATCACGAGAGTAAATGAAAAGTTTAATGCAGCATGAGAAAAAACTGAAGCCTTTATTGCAGAAGTTGTATTTTTTCTTGAAAATGTATGCAAGTTGTTCAATCCTTGAGAAACAAATAAAAGTATAAATGTGTGGTATTAATGCAAGAGAGGCTTCCATCAATCAAAATGAAAAAATGGGGTTTTGAAATTTGGATTGTCAAGATTAAAAAGAAAAAAAAAAAGATTAGGAGCAAGAAGACAGAAAATAGTGGGGCTTAAGAGAAGGATGAGTAAGAAACTGAAGCCACAAAATGGTGGGGGAATTATACGTTGGATGGGAAATAGTATATTAGTATAAATTATATGGATAAGAGAGGAAATATTCAAAGGACAAATGATAAGGGACCTCTAGCTTTTTCTGGGCACAATGTGGCAATGTCTTTTCTCAATCTGCTTAAGCATTTGGAATTATATTAAAAATTCCATTGGCGGCTGTTATTCTGCCAGTTTTTCTCATTGATTTTTCGACTAAAACTCGATTACTACAATACAGTAGCAGAGAAAGAGGACCCAACCACGTGTCCAAGCATGCCTGAGATTTCAAGGTTTATGCTAGTATGGCTGGCAATGTCGACTCTTTTGACATTTTTGTCGAGTCATTAAAAGTGTGCTAATGAAAGAAATTTGATCACAGCCAAATTAATTTCATACCACAACAACGTACTAATCTATACTGCAGATAATGATTTGCATTTCCATGTGTACATATTTTCATTTGTTTGGTTAAATAGTTCATCATTTCTGGCAAGTTCATATTTTGATGTTCTTATGCAACTTCAATCACAGGTTCTGTGCACAGTACACTCACTCAGAACTTTTTATTCTCGGCTCCAAGCTACAAAAAAAACAAATAATAATAACAAAACCAAGAAGGGATTGACCTCATTTTGTGGTCCTGATTCTCCCTGAATTTTCTTTTTAAAGTCAACTTATGTTTACTTTCTAACTCCTAAAAGTGCGATTCTCGTAACTGAAATTATGATAATGCAGTCAACGTATATCTGGATTCTCAAAACACATGAAGATTGGCTTAACTTTTTGCCACATTCCAATCATCAAATCAGGCTACCAAAATGATACTAACATGTTCACATCTTCAATGGCAAGGATGATTTAAGTTGATTCTTGCTCATTTGGTGTCTTTTATGGCCTTAACATTTGCAATTTCTGGAATAAAACTCTTCAAAACATAATGTGTTTTATCGTGGTAGATTCAAGCATTCTTCTTTGTTCTTGTCTTTTCCAAACCGCATGTTGAGATTTCTAATCATTCGTAAAGATTTCAAATGTAAGAGACAACAGGTAAAAGAACATCAAGCACATTAAGAGATGACAAACAATACGTACTATTGTGATCCCATTTAATTGAGCCCACAAAACTATCTTTTCAAGCAAAAGAAGGGCTGTTCGTGGTTGTTGGATGCTACTTGTTCGCATTACCTATAGAAAATGTTGAGTTGAAAAATTCACTAGGGAAAGGCAGGCTTAAGATTTACTCTCTAAGCTATAATCATCAAAAGAAAACAATGACAAGTTTGTACAGCTACAGGAACTGAAGTAATTAACATCTTTCTATACTATCAACAAAAATGATTTTGTAAATATATATGACAGGATTAACAATGTAAATAATGACCTTTCCTGCGAAAAATATGATGATGTACTGCTAATCTTAATTTTCCTGCTAAACATCCATGTATTTAGATACTCATACATTGTGACCATTGTGACCATTGGAGTCGAGCAACTTCTCTTCCTCACTTTGCATGTCAGTCATAGACAGCTCAATAGTTGATTTAGAATTTTTGTTCCACTCATTTTCTACACGGAAGAAAATCCATTGGAAACGGCGAACAATTTCCAGGGCAGCTATTGTGAACACGGTGATGTAGTTATGGCGGAGATGGGCAGACAGCTTGTAGGTCCATGCACATCGCAGGATCAGATTGCTTCCGATTATCCAAAAGTAAACCTGTGAAACAAGACGAACAAGTAAAATTCCAATGAATTTTCATGATAATAAAGAGGCCTCTTTCAGGTACATAAGAGCAGTTCAACCCATTTTCACATAATATCAAGGTAATTTTTGTTTAAGAAAAAAATACATGGTTTTGACTAATCAAACAGGATAAAATCTGGAATGTTATGAGACATCACATGTTCAACTAACAAAAATCTGATATCCGAAAGTTGATATTTGAACGTTCCAACTTTATTACAAAATCACATTCTCATGCAAAAATTGAGTGCCAGGCCTGCTCACAACATGGTGTCTAACATGTATGCAATATTTTCTCATCAAACTTGAATTTAGAAGATTTTACACAAAAAGTGAAGGTGTCACATTATAGACTGGCATCTCCAACTGAGATCGTCGGCGAATTGTTCAAATCAGAGAAAAATAGCTTAAATTAATGTGGACTATAGGCTTACCCATTTTCGTCCATACAACATATGAGAGAAGAGATGCGGTTTGCTGAACTTGAAAATCCGAGTGAAACAACTGACACAGAGCCAAAAGTAAAATTAGCAATGAAGTTACAAATGATTTAGATGGCTCATAAGTCAAAATTAGAGTTGCAGTTCGATCCTGGATCTGCAGAACGTGCTCAACATGTTAAATACCTCTACAAGTTAATGATACTCTTCCTCCTCATGAATTTGGTGCATCAGATCTTAGGTAAAAATATTCATAGATCTAAATTCATCATCCGCTGAATCCTTTTAAGCAAGCATTTTCACAAAAGACACGACATGCACTATCTATTTAGTGATGCTAAGTTCAGATGTTAGCAAATGCGCAAACCAAAGTTTTCAAGCTGTTACTTGAATGTGAATATTGGAAGCAAACAAAAAAAACTCTCGCATACCTCAAGTCCCAGTCTCGGGTCACATCCCAGTAGAACGAATAAAAAGAGTTCACAACACCAGAAAGAAGCCATAGAGGTCGATAAATACCCGTCCAGCTATCAGGAAAGACATGATACTTGAGGGCTGAAAGGAAAATTACTGGTACTGCTGTGGAGTACTTTAAAGCTGAAAAACCAGAATAAAAATTTATAGCAAATTGAAAGAAACCCCGAGCATAACTTGTGCCACTACCAGAATTATTTAGAGTAAAATAGGGAATAGCAAATCAAGCTTTCTGGAGCATTCTCACATAAATATGCAAACAACTTCCATAAATAAGACATGATGAATCATGGTGATTAAATAATGGAATGAAAGGAAGAAGCAGAAAAACAAATGTTTCCTCCATTGATGAAAATAACAGGTTACTTATGTTCACGTGTGTTACAGTTCTCATCCTGAGCGATAGTACTAATACAAAATAAACAGTCAAAAAACTCAATAACTTGGTCAATTGGTCAAACATTCCCCACAATAGCAAAATAACCAAAGAGTTAATGTGGTGTAAACTATATTACCAAACTAATTAAAGTTTACACATTCATGTCCTTCTTCCAGAAGAGAGTTGTAAAGATGTAACTCCCACATGCCCAAAAATCAATAAAACACCAAGGCATTATGGCTTTAAATGCTTTCATTGAAATACAACATGTCTATCATTAAAAGTGGATAAATCCAATTCATGCAAAGGTATTATGTCTGCCTGCAAAAAATAATCATGTAAATTGAAATCTAATTCCCACTCTTAACTTTCAATTGGACAAGCAACCAGATAAAAAGCAATGTGCTTTTGGATAAACTTACCATTGAACAAGGAAGTTTTTTCCTTGGTATCTTTATATTGCCGAAGGCATTGAAAGAGACGAAAAAAGTAAGGTAAAACGAGAACTATGGGAATTGCAATAGAATGACTACCACAAACAGAATCAGCTTCGAACCACGCAATAGTAGCAACCTGCACATGTGATGAACTCTCTCTCAACGAAGAGAACAGGAACTGAACATAAAGTTGGTCCTACTTGCAAATAACAGTTAAAAAAAATCATTTAAATAACATTTAAAATTTAAGGAGCAAACAAGGCATAAAGCCTGTGATGGATGATTCTGTAAATCACCATTTCTAATTAACTTTACCATAAAAAAAAATTACTAGGACTAGGTTAATTACTATTGGCACAGCATTAGGTAGGACAAATAAGTGAAGAAAAGACATCAAAAGACAGATACTAGTTATCATGATAAACAAAACAAGATTGATTCGAGAGTTGCAAACCTGTCGATGAATCATCCGACAAACTGAACGCTCCAGATCTGAAAATACCTACATGAAATTACAAAACACAAATTATAAAGCAGTTTCAGAAGATACAAAATAGAGGACTAGTTAGAAACATCTAGACTCTCCATTCCAACATAAGCCAAATTCAAACTATTGAACTTCTAAAATCAGGCAGTGTTGATCCCTTCTTCCAATACCCTCTACTTAGGATCATATTTTCCTGTTTAGACAGTCTAAAAGATTTCCTTACAATGATAAGGAAACAGTAGGAGAAGCATTACTGTGACTCCAAACAGCATATAGAGAACCTTCTATGCCAAGCATAATATAATTCAGATAAATCTCTACATGCAGAATTATCGAAGCTCCCGAAGGAGAAAAGAACTATTCTCATAAAAGAAAATTTTAAGCTGCCCAAAGCACATGGGTGCACATGTGGAATCAACTGCAAATTAAAATTTTCACCAAACCTCCATTTTTCATGGATTATAACTCACGTATTTTAGTTAAATATAACAAAGTAAAAAAAAAACGTGTTGATTTTGGCTTTTCTCCTATTATTTTTTACACATTCCTCAATTATCAACATGCATTCTATTGAGCGTTGTCAAAAAAATTGAAATTTATATTTTTCACCAAATTTTCATTTTTTTCATGGGTTATAACACACGTATATTAGCCAAAAATGGAAAAATCTCAAAACTTGTCAATTTTGATTTTTTTTGCACCCACTCCGATTGTGAACATGCATCTAGTAAATATTGTCAAAAAAAAGTAAAAATTTAAGCAAGGTAAACGGTACTTCAGATCCCCCCATATAGCATAAATATGGCAAAATCCAAAAACGCGTTGATTTTGATTTTTTTTGCGTTGTTTTTTTCACCCAACATGATTGTTAACATGCATTCTAGTAAATATTATCAAAAAAAAGACCTCCATTTTCCAAGGATTATAACTTACGTATTTCGCTAAAAAATGACAGTCAAAAAAACGTGTTGATATTGGCTTTTCCCCTACAGTTTTTTACACACCTCAATTGTCAACATGTATTCAAATGAACGGTGTAAAAAATAGTGAAATTTAGATTTTTCAAATTTCCATTTTTCATGGGTTATAACACACGTATTTTAGCCAAAAATGGCAAAATTCAAAAACGCATTGATTTTGACTTTTTTGCACTGTTTTTTGCACCCACCTCGATTGTGAACATGCATTCTAGTGAATATTGTCAAAAAAATGAAAATTAAAATTTTCGCCAAACCTCCATTTTTCATGGGTCACAACACATTTTGGTAAAAAAAATGACAAAATTAAAAAAAACTATTGATTTTGGCTTTTTCCTTACTGTTTTTTACGCACACCTCAATTATCAACATAATTCTAACGAACGGTGTCAAAAAAAGTGAAATTTAGATTTTTCACCAAAATTTCAATTTTTCATGGGTTTATAACACATGTATTTTAGCAAAAATTTGCAAAATCCAAAAACGGATAGATTTTGACTTTTTTTTGCACCCACCCCAATTGTGAACATGCATTCTTGTGAATATTGTCATAAAAATTGAAAATTAAAATTTTCACCAAACCTCCATTTTTCATGGGTTATAACTTACGTATTTTAGTCAAATATAACAAAGTAAAAAAACGTGTTGATTTTGGCTTTTCTCCAATTATTTTTTACACATTCCTCAATTATCAACCTACATTCTACTGAACGGTATCAAAAAAACTGAAATTTATATTTTTCACCAAATTTCCATTTTTCATTATTTTAGCCAAATATAGCAAAATCCCAAAACTCGTCGATTTTGATTTTTTTTTTGCACCATTTTTTTCACCCACCCCAATTGTGAACATACATTCTAGTAAGTATTGTCAAAAAAAAGAAGTAAAAATTAAAGCAAGGTAAATAGTACTTCAGATCCCTCATATAGCATAGATATTAACTTCAACTCAAATACAAGAAATAATCAGGAGCTACTAGCAGAGAATGCATACCTTAGACATGGAAGTTAATATATCAGCCAAAAAGAAGTCAGCAAATGTTATTGCCTGTGCATATAAATTAAATTTGATGTAAGGGAAAATATGATACACCAAAACAAGAAATTAAAAAAAAAAAGAAAAAAAATTGAGAAATTTGCAGCAGGGGGCACATATTTGCCAAACTTCAAATGACCCAAGACATTCCCTATAAGTCCAATCAAGCAATGTCCCTTTAGTACAATTACAAAGGTATGGAAGTAGATTTCAAAAGACCACCATTTGAAGTTGTTAACTGATATTTTGCTCATTATTCCTTCTTTCCATTTAATGTCCTTTCTTCTTTAACAACACAAAAAGTCAAAAAAGTAAGTAGAATGTCTCAAAGCATGCGACTTGCCATATCCTTGGGAACAGGTAAGTGATACTAGCAAAATGAATTTGAAAAGCCAATATTAAACTTTTGTTGAAGGAGAGTTCACTACAAATACAGTTGAATTCATGATTTATAAGTGGAAAATTAACAAATCTTTCTTTCAAGATTAATGGAATTCGAAAAAGTTGGACCAGAAAAGATCATCTAGGAGGAACCAAAAAATCATAACCAAAGATCAAAAGCTTGCCTGCAATGGGAACACTATTCGCCAAAGAGTCCTTAACAAAAAGTAGCGTGATGACAAAAAGAAAAGATCAAAGGGAGATATAAGAGCCATTGCAACAGCAGCATATAAGAGCACCTGCAGAGGCATTTATGAAATTTATGTTACAATAGTGCAGATTGCAACAACGATAAGTCCAGCATCTACATGTAAAGATATCTCCTTAAACTAGCTTAAGACCCTTCCTTGGAAAAATCTTTTGCAACAAGTTGTTTCATCAAGCACAGAAATTCTAAATGCTTTTATCAAAAGCAATATTGTTCCATCCTATATTCAATTGGAAATATGCAATCAACGAGTCTTGTTTCATAGCATTAGCCTCAAGAAATCCAGCAATGTGACTCGTGAATTATGGCAATGAATTCAACTTCACCAAGCAAATATTAACAGATGCATACATTATAAAACTAGGCAAAAAGATTATTCATAGGTTCCAAAAAAACCTAGAACAATTTTAAGCATACAAACAACATTTATTGAGAAAGGAAGCATCTATTACACTGGTTGAGATGCTGCTAAGGCAACCTCTCCATGGGAATAAAGATATAAATATGCCGTCATGCTAGATGGGACAATAATCGTCATCCAAGTGGCACACTGCAAATAAAAAAAAAACATTATTTCAATAATAAATCAAATTTTCTTGAGAATTACAGCATGCAAACTTGCAAAGTTACTAATTATCTGTTTATGTTGATTAAAAATCTCTATCTTCATATAAATATGCCAATAAGTTTAAGGGTACAGTCACATAAAGCATCACCAATCATATATATGCATCCTATGAAAAGGTTAGAATCAGTAACAAAGCTTTTCCACTCAGAAATATACTAGGTAAACGGAACTCCATCATGTCCGGTCCAGCTACAGTAATTAGTACCTTTGTGACAAATTCGAAGGAAGGCAATATTCATATTCTTGTCTGACAGCAAAAAATTGATGGGAACAAACAACTTACAAATTATGGATATCAATGCTCATATTTCAAGAAATGATGCAAAAATAGGTACAGCAACAAAATACTGTCGAATATTTGTACCTTCCATATTTCTCTGTGGGTAAGATGATTTTGATCAAGGTCAAAAATTTTAGCATAATTGATATTAGACTGTGCAAAAACCCATAAATTGACTCCCCAAAGCCAAACCGTCATTGTCTGTAATGGCACCAATCAAAAGAGGACGATTCACAACAAGGAAGATAGAAACTAAATAAAACTAATAATAGCCAATTGCAATTCCAACATCTCAGACGAGAAAAGCATCACTGACCACTAGAAGAAGAGGATTGTAGTACAAAAAAGCCTCATATAAAAATAAATCCCGCAAGTCTGCACTCATTCTCATGACTGAATCCCATCCAATCTGCAACAAGAAAAAAAAAAGTGAACATGTCTTATCACATAATCACGTTCAAGTGTCCTTCATAACACTGGTATTTGCCTACAAAATATCAAAAAGGTCGGCGGTTGGTACAAACAGATAAGATATGAAGAAAGGTGTCAAACTGACCTTGCAGCAAATGAAACCCCAGATGAAAAACAATACCACCTGAACGTCAATATCAGTTAGACTCTTAACAAAAATACAAGAGCAGCCAAAATTGAAGCAAGCGCTAAAAACGAGGACTCCAATATGCAAACTCAAGTTGCAAAACACAAATAATTTTTCATAATACCTTCTTTGGGGGTGGGGGAAATGAGGGAGTAAGAAACCAGAACAGGTTAAGGACTTGAAGAATTACATGACTCTAACTATTAAGTGTAGAAATAATAGATCCAATCTACAAATGTTAAAATGCCTTTCTTACTCATCCAAACTCCTGACATCGCTCAGTTTTCTCATAAGAGTTGATACTTTATTATGCCAGGTAATACACTCGAAACAACAAACACCAGAAGAAAAAAAGGACATGGAAAAAGTTGATTATACTGTACTGAAATGCTTGCTTACTTGAGATTTGATAAGACTTCAACTACTATCAAAACATTGTTTGATTAGTACCTTGAATCTCCATAAAAGAACAGGAGATGGCAAGATTGCAGCGCTACTCAATGGCGTGCTGACACCCTTCATTTCGTTCGACTCTACCGAAATTAAGAAATCGTCTTCAGCACTACTTCCTAGCTCACTAGTACCTACAAGTGAATGTACAACTATTAAGAATGCATATGCATACGATATTCAAAACTGAGGAAAAAGAATAAATAGGAATATGAGAGTATCCACACAAACTCAAAGGGTCAAAATTTCTCTAACCGAGATCATAGACAACATGCCGGCTACCCGACTTCCTTAAATGAGGACTATTGGTAGGAGCAGATATTGGACCTCCGAACATAGAGGGAGGTAGCCGATAAAGTACGTATAATTACTCCAAGAGTCATAAAATGTACATCAAATGCCCTGCAATCCAATCCAAAGCCAATTAAGAGAAACCCAATTTCAGTTGATGAAAGTCTAAAATTACATCTAAAAAAGTGTATATTTCATAATTGTTAGGCAGCCATTCAAATTGAACCTGCATTAAATAATATTCTACGACCCTAATAGTTGGACCAACACAGAGCAAAATGCATTGCAGACAAATCAGAATATGGCGGCTCTAATAAATTACATCAAGCCTATCATTCCTAATCAGCTCTAACATTACGAAATTCAGTAGATCCGAACATCAAACCTGAACCGGAGAATTATTGGCCAGATCAAGAAGAAAATTAACCAAGAACAAATACACACATTTTGGAGTTTCGATAATGCATGAACGAGAGTATCGAAATCAAAAAAAAAAAACGTCGGCAGGAAGCATACCGTATCAAAACAGAAAAGTTTTCCTGAAGAAAG